>OX637400.1:8368524-9626857 GCA_951799425.1 Ilex aquifolium | reverse complement strand
TGAGTTAAATTTTACTAATGTTCGACATAAATCCGTAATGACTCAACACGAATCTGACACGATACGACTCGATTGTCACCCCTAATCTTATCCAGCACAAAAAAAAAAAAAAATCATTTTTATTTTTCATCCATTCAACCAAACACAAAAGAAGGAAAGTGTATCCCTCCTACTTTCCTTCCTTGAAGGATAGAAAGTGTTTTCCTCTTACTTTCCATCCTTCCAACCAAACGGAGCATTATAGACCTATTTTTCTTATTAAATTTGTGGTGTTAATATTAGCCGTTAAATTAAATTTAAAGTAAAATTTAAAGCTATCTCAACCGTGAATAGAATAAGTTATTTTGTCTTTTGAGATTTGAATTGTATTGTACTTTATTATATAGGTGTTAGATATGTGCCGAAACTAAGACTACTAAGAAACCATGCAAATCCATTCTAGAGAAAGTGAACTTTACAATTAGTTCATAGTGACTTAGGTGATTTGAAAAACACTATGAAAAGAGGTGGTAAAAGATTTTAAGTGATATTTGTTGATGAATAACTAAAGATGTAGAGATGTTCATAAAGTATAAGACCAAAATTCAAAATCAAATCAATAAAATGATTTAAAGATTAAGAACCGATAAAGGCGATGAATATGAATCTAATTCTTTTAATGATTGTTGTGCACAAAATGACACAATTCATGAAGTTATTCCTCCTTATTCTCCCGAATCTAATGGCATTGTGAAAAAGAAAAATAGAACACTAAAGGAGATGATGAATGATATGTTAGTTAGTTCGGGGCTACCCACCAACATGTGGGGGGAGGCTATTCTTTCGGCTTGTCACATTCAAAATAAAGTACCTCATAAGAAAACCAGTACAACACCTCATTTGCCACCTAGTTTGAGATACCTCAAAGTGTGGGAGTGTTTGACGAATGTTAAATTTTTTTTGGGAAGTATTGGCAAATGTTATGTTACTCGAGCCTAAAAAGAGAAAAATAGGATCTAGCTAGAACTTGTGATTGTGTATTTATTGGATGTGCTTCTAATATCACCTCTTATAGGTTCCTTGTAGTCAAAAGTGATATTATAAAAGCTAATACTATTATTGAATCCAATAATGCTTCTTTCTTTGCGAATGTGTTTCCTATGAAAGTTCATGAATCTAAAGATACTAAAAAATATGTTAATGGTTCTTTTGGTATTGAGAATGAGGTACAATAATTAAGAAGTAAAAGAATGAGAAAGGAAAATGATTTTGGTGATGACTTTTATATCTATGTTGTTAATGATGAACCAATAACCTATAATGATCCTATAACTTCTATAGTTGTTGATTTTGGAAAGAAGCTATCAATAATGAGTTAGAATCCAGTATTGCTAGGAACTTGTTGATTTACCTCCGAAAACTAAACCCATTTGTAGTAAGTGGGTGTTTAAGATGAAATTAAAATCAGATGGGTTTATTGATAAATACAAGGTACAGTTAGTGGTCAAAGGTTATAAATAAAAGAAAAATGTTGATTATTTTGACACTTACTCCCTGGTGACTAGAATTGCATTTATTAGATTGTTATTTGTCATTGTTTTTATTCATAAGCTTGTTGTACACCAAATAGATGTGAAAACCACATTCTTAAATGATGATTTAGAAGAAGAAATTTATATGGAGTAACCTGAGGGGTGTGTAATTCCCTAACAAGAACATATAGTATGTAAATTAGTGAAGTCCTTATATGGACTAAATTTTTGGTGCTTACTAAAGGACGATCAGAGAGGGTTGTTAAACATTCTTCACAATAAATGCATGTTGGTGGAGTGACACTATAGGAAAATCATAAGAGGTTATCGTGCCAAGGACCTATCGCACCGAATTATCGACTCCGAGGGGCGCGAATCAACCTTTAAGGACAAAGTTTTGACTTGATCTATAGTTTGGTAAAATCGTTCCTCTACTTATATTTAATAAATTGATTTTTTGGGTAAATTGTTTTTGGGTCTAAATTATTGAGTATTTGTTTAAAGAAATTAATTGTGTTAGAGTTATTTTTCATTATTTCATTGTTTTATTAAATAAATTACACAACAACCAGCTGGTACATATGTGAACCCGAAGCAAAGCCAAAATTATGGGCACCTGTTCAACATAAACAAATTTCCATGGAGTAAAGGACCTGCTCGGAGACTGACATTTTTGGTCGTTTGTTCCCACAGCTTATAGTCCAGGAAGGAAAAGCTCGTCATTGAAAGTCCATGTGAAAAAGACATTACACTCGTTAATTCTTGACTGAGATTACGAAGATGATTGATGTCTCCCTGTGGAAGTTTTGGGACTTGGAAATTTTGGATTATTTATAGTCAAGTCTACTAATTATAGGAAATGAGGTGTGATAGATACTGCATCTTGAAAAACATATCCTACTCTAACCAGTTAGATCGAGATCCTCTACATTATATTTTTTCTTAATGTTGGATTACTTATTCTGAAAAAAAGATTCATTATTTTTAAGTGGTTTTGCATTCATATATGATGGGTGATTTACTAATGAATGAAATTGATAGAAAATGTAAAAAAGAGATCTAATTAAATCCTAACTAGCTATAGTATCTTGGCATCGATAACATTGTGTGGATCCCCTTGTCTCACATTGTATCGTGAATGTCGTCTTTCGTGAATGGACCAATATTATTGGTGATTATCTTGAGAAGCTCATTAGCATGGCCTAAATCTCTAGTCATCGATACTGGTTGTGAACTCAAACTACTCTGGTGAATATTCTAGTGTACTCTCTGGCTAATTCATATAACTTTTTTGACAATGTTATTTGGATCTGATTTATTAATCTAATTTACTTACTTAATCACTTATAACTTGGATTGATAACAAATTAGGTCCAAATCATGTTATTGAACTTTTTTTGAAAGGCTTTTTGGACACCAAATCGTTTTAGTGATTTCTACGTATAGTCAACCATTAAATATTTACGTCATCGTCTTATTTGTTGGTGGCGGTACCACCTCACTAGCAAAATTTGGTAAAAAAAAATTGGCCAACATAGCAACTCGAATGATGCATGCATGCATGCATTTTACACACTACAAAAATTTTTACCAAAATTTGTATACCAAATAAATGTGAATTGTAAGATTAATGGATCTTTTTAATTTTTTTTTTTAGTGTCATCTAACCCTTCATATATATTTACTAACAAAAACTTATGTCTGGAGACATTGTGATACCAAAATTTGAGTATTGATCATGTCATATGTATATTTTAAATAATAATTTATTGAATTTTTAATTATTTTAATTACACAATTTAAAATTAAAGTAAACAAATAAAAAATGAAAATGAGAGAGAGAGAGAGAGGAGAAATGTGTGAATTAATGGAGTTATTTGATATTGAGAAGTGTATTAGTTGAGTTGTCTAACATTGAGGGGGTGAATAGTACGTAGTACTTAAAATTTTCTAGATTTACTATTCAAACCTACAGCATTTTAGGCATTTAAGCATTTCGACTCTCTTTAGCATCAATATGTTAAGTTGAAGAGTAAATTACACATTATCTCCCGAACTATTATCTTTGTTTCACTTTGTACTCTCAACTATAAAATTTATCACATTGCACTCTAATGTATCAATTTTATTTCATATAACTCCAATAAATAATGACAAATTTGAAAATTTGTCAAAAGATGTAGGATAACCCGAAAGAGCTTCCCACCAAGTGTCTAGTATCACTTTATTTTACTTTTTTAACAATCAAATGGTTGCTGGGAAGAAAAATAAAGTCGGCTAGAGGGTGTAAAGTGAAACAAAAGTAATAATTTAAGGGAGTAATGTGTAATAAAATCCTAAGTTGAATGCAACATAGCAAAATTTTTTTAACAACATTCTACATGTTTTTTTGTTGTTAAATATCAAATTAACGAAATAAACTACTATTTAAATGATGCTTCTAACTTCGTGTAGAAGTTTTTTTTTTTTTTCCTAGAAGACCAAAGTATTGTTGTGAATTCTTTAGGAAAGATTTTGTTTTTCTTTTTTTCTCAGATTTCATGATTTTTCGTATACCGACATGTTTTTCAATTAAATGCTCTTGGGCACAAAAGAAAATGACCGCAAATTTAGGAATATTGTGAAATCATGCTAAAAAAGTTGGGAAATCTCAATCTAATTGGTTAGAAGTAGCATTGAAGCATTGTTCTATGGTTGGTATTCAAGCTAAGGGGTGCACGATGAATACTGGGGTCTATCACTCACTCTTCCACATGAATTTCCATGGAGTAAATGACCCGCTCGGGGTCAAACATTTTGTCGCCAAAAAAACATCACCATCTAGTCTCCCACAGTCCCACTCAAAGACTTGGGACGTCTAATCTCTAATGTGAGCATTGGAAATTTGTGGATCTCGACCCCCACCCAATACGACAAACTATTCGAAGTAACAGTGTTGCCATCCAACAGGAAAATTTAAATAGATCTCAACCGAGAAAAGAAAAAGTCATTTTATTTATCTTTTAAGATTTAAATTATATTGTACTTTATTATATAGATATTTTTCTTCCCTGAATTCATATCTCTTAACTTATGGTATATATGTTAATTAATCACTATCTAAAACCAACAAGTGGAATCAGAGTTAGAATGACGATTTTGATGGAACAATTAGAGTTAGATTGACTAAAGAATTGAGTGGTGGGGCACGTGAAAAGACATAGTGTAATGAAGACTTGACTGACTAAATTCATTATTAGGTGTTTGAGGTGGGTGACATAGAATTTCAAAAGTTAACCGTTTAAGATAAAAAAAAATAAGATGAAAGGGAATAAAAGATATGGTTTTATTATTATTATCACGAGTAAATTAAAACTCGTAAATTTTCACAATAATTCATATTAAAAAAATTAAAAGAGGTATTAGAGCATAATTTAGATACTAAATATTGAAGGATATACCAATAATTTAGATATAGATATTTATGTAGAGTAGGACATAACAGTCTTTTTACTACTTTATAGGGACACAATAATTCATATTAAAAAAATTAAAAGAGCGATTAGAGCATAATTTAGATATAGATATTTATGTAGAGTAGGACATAATAGTCTTTATAGTACATATGGAGGTAGAATAGAAAATTAAAATTTTTTTATGTTAAGGGACATTTTATAGTAGTACTAGTTATTTCTTGTGCCTGAAGACACGAAATAATAAAAAAAAATGGTCAATAATAAACATATTTATATTAACACCCAAAATTAAATCATAAAAAAAAAAAGAGAAAAAAAAATTTAAGCTCCGTTTGTAGTGGTGGTAGGCGGCAGTGGTGGTGGTGAAAAATGGTGATGATTATAGTGGATGTTGACGACCGTGGTGGTGGTGGTGGTGGCAACCGTGGGTCGCAATGGTGATGGAGGTGGTGAATTTTGGGTGACGATTGTGATAGTGACAGCCATGGGTGAAGGTGGTTGTGGTGGTGGGTGTGGGTGATGGTGATTGACAGTGGACGATGACAGGTGGTTTTCTGAGCGACAGTGAGATGGGTGGTGGCGAATAGCGGTGGTGGTGCTAGGTGTGATGGGGGTAGGTGACAGTGGCTGGAGGCGATGGTGTGAGACGACGGATGGTGGTGGGTTATCCGAAAAAGGAAATCAATGTAGTTGTGAGGTAACATGTGTTGTAGAGTCACAGTAACCCTGACTCGACTTGGGTTTGAATCGCATCGTGGCCTAAACTATAATATTCTCTCTTGATTTTATATGTGGATTAATATATTGTATTTGTATTCGTACATTTATGAAAAATGTATGATACTACCCCCGCAACACTTCCACTACATGGATTTGTGTTTTGGATTTTTTTAGGTAAGAAAATAACTTCCATCGATTATAAATTGAAGTATGTTGAGAAAACGACACAACTTTCCTTCATAAATTCATATTATGGATTTCTTTTTGGATAAGAAAACATCTTTTCATTGGTTATAAATCAAAGCACACTGAGAAATAATACAACTTTCCTTTATGGATTCATGCTATGGAAATTTTTTTTTTGGGGGGGGGGGGAAGAAAACAACTTTATGAATAATACCAATCGAAACACATCAAGAAAATGGTACACCTCTCGTATCCTCATTAGTCACTCTACCAACCTAATGTGAAGATCATCCAAAACTTCCTCCATGGTGTACTATATGAGCTGTATTACCCCATCAATCCCTATTTGCCTCCCCATAAACATTACTAACCTAACAATTTCATATTTACCTAAAGTGGATGTAACTTTTGACATTACTATTAGTAAATTCTAACATCTTTGATCAATTCGTGTGTAACGTGTGCAAAATCAAACTCTCTTAAATCATCCATAATTAATCTCGAGCCAACTTCAATTTAGATTTTTCCCGATTCCTCATCTCCAAGCCATTAAAGACCATTCCAAAAAAACCTACATTCGACGTTTGGAATTAGGGATGCAACTTTGGTGGGCCAAACTGAAAAAATAGTGTTAGGATTAAGGTTTTTAGAGTTAAGAGTTAGGGAAAGGGTTGAAAAGCTTTTAACCTGAATTAAATTCGGACAAGGGTCGGGTTAAGAGCTCGATTTACAGGTTTAACCCGAACCCAAGCCGAATTGGAATTGTTGTCCTCCCAACTTCTATAGTAGCTTCAACTTGAGGGTTTTTCTTACCAATCTCGTATACTAAATCACCTGGCTGATTTTCACCATTTTCTCTTAAATGTTATGATTTATTAATTACTGGAAAAAGGGCTTTCATTATTTTCTGTAATTTTTTCAAGCATGCTTGTTCATTATAAAAATCCTTATCCTCTCAATTTTTTGGCCAAATTGAATAAAGAACGAGTGCTAGGATTTAAACTCCATCATAGGTGAGGTCGTAGAAGGGTTTCAATTCTCATCGTTAACAATTAAAAAAATACTTAATTGAAAATTTGACAAGGTGTGGATAAGTGGATTGATGATGACTAACAAGGAGATTTTTTATTTTTTTTTGTTAGTGAATAAGGGGGGAGGGGCGACTAGTAGGTAGTATAACTCCCCTTGACCGTCACTGTGAGGGTTCTCCACTATAGAATGTCCGGTTTGAGCCATAATTACTAACCCAAAATGGCAACCCATCACCACAGCATTATTAAAGCTAAGCAGCAAACTGCGTTGCTCATGTGAATCGAACCCTGCTTGATAATCAAATGGGAGTTAAGAACGACCCTAAATGAGTATAACTTACCACTAGACCACCAACTCGATTGATGACTAACAAAGAGATATGCAAGGTCTAAAGTGATATAACTTACAAGCCATAATAGTGGATATCACTTGGAAACCCAGGCTGCTCACAAATTCCTTAGAAGCATCATTTGCTGCTCTATTGAATGCAATTTCTATCTTGGCATGGCACATACCTCTTCTTATTTTTTTTGTTCAACGGTCAAGGATGTTTAAATCAATTTATACGCACTTCGACTAATTTTCTCATCGGTCTAATAAAAAACAGGTCATTCATGTCAGGACTAAAATATTCATGAAAGATAAATCCCTCATTGTCTGACTTTAAAGAATTGTCAAAATTCAAATTTAGAATGACTGGATTTACAACTACCGTGAGAGTGGGCATGTTTGATAATGCTTGCCATTTCATTTTTCAATTTCCCAACTTGTCACTATAACCAAATCAAGATTCAACAATTAAACCTTGAAGAATGATGGTTTATATTTTTTCGATTTTTTTTCAAAAGAGAGCACTAAATTATATGTACACCATACTAGGGGACTTGATCCCGCGCCAATGGTCTGAGGGTTGATGTTGGGGTTGGGGTTGGGGGTGGGGGTGGTGGTGGGGGGGGGAGGCCCCTCGCCTATCACCCGCAGGCATCCAAATGGGCACACTTATGAAATTATTGTATGGTGCCACTGTGTTCTGCTGCTGAATCATAAAGAGTTCTTTAAGCCACCAGAATTCATATTTTCAGATGAAACACCAGCTAATGGAACTAACCCAAAAAAATTCAATTTATATACATGCAAAACTTCAATATACAAAGGATATATGGTTTTGAGATTCTTGAACAGCTCAATCTTGATATGTTTCACATGCAAAAAAAACTCGCGCGAGGCATAAAAAGTTTGAGTACAATGGTATTTTCTTGGTACTACCTCCCGGACATTAGATTGGTGAGAGCTTGGTTTTCGTAAAAAGAGCCAACATCCCAATCCTCTGTTGTGGATGAAAGAGTCATTAGAGCAACCACAATAGATCTCATACTTGGCCGCAGTTGAGGATTTTCATGCGTGCAGGCTTTGGCAAGCTGAGCCATCTGTGACCAAATAGACCACAAGTCTTTATAAGAATAAGGAATAATGAAGAGAACTTTAATGTTTATATAGTTTTCACAAAGAAATGTTGCACCTTGCGGATTGAGTCGAGGGGGTAATTATCTCCAAACCTAGGGTCAACCAGTTTGCAAAGGTCTTCTCTCGGATCTGGCTGATGAAGAACTTCCTCAAACTGTCAAGCATCAGATGCACAATAACAATTAGCTAATATCTATATGCCAGATTATGCTAGTACCATAAGATGGCCAAGAGTCACTAGCAGCCTGCCAGATATCAAAGGCTTATTGAATTGAGCTGAACAAAATTTAGGAATACATTCAAATAGAATGCTTTCAAATCCACATTCTCGTTTCTTTTCTGGGCTAAGCATAATTTCCTAAAAGAGTGCACACCTCAGGAGCATCCCATTTATCCACAGTATTCAAGAAAAAGCCAACATATCATGTAAAATAAGCTCTCATGAGCTCTCTATCTGTTTTGGAAGTCTGAATTATTCCTATGGATTCACTTCCAAAACAAATAAAGCTCATGAGAGCTTAGGCCTCTCTTTTACCCATTCTTTAATATTCAAAGCAAGAGAGGTGCAAGATTGCTTACCAAAGCAACAAGGCCCTTCGATTCAGCAATAGAATCATTTTCTTTGACAATGGCTTCTTTGGCAGATATTAGTTCGTAAAGGACAACCCCAAAAGCATATACATCTACTTTAGGAGAAACGTCGCCATACTGAGCATATCTGCACAAAAGCGTTGTGTAAGTTTACCAATTGCCTGGAAGAATATAAAACTAACAGCAATCTCTTTTTCAACTATAAGGGATAGCACAACATCTCCCTTGGAAATACACTCTCAATGAGGATGGAAGTGTCAAATTTACAACTGTTAGAGCATGTGTGGCTCATATTTGCAGTGTGCACAATGGCAAGGAGGCAGATGCCGGAGCGGGCGGAGCGTAGCTTAGCGGAGCGGAACCACGTAAATCTAAACAAAACGTAAATCTAGTATGGTACAGGGGTATTTTGTAAATACGTCCGTACTAGGGTTATATATAAATACTTAAGATGTAACCCTACTTTTAATATAATAAACAAAACGGCCGCTCACTCCTGTGGATGTAGGCACATTGCCGAACCACGTAAATCTCTGTGTTATTTTTCTTGTTTTCTTAATTGATTGTTTCCTGATTCTTTACTATAATTGCTGCACAATCACAACGACAACTCTTACGATTCCCCAAGAACAAAAAAAGAGATCGTCATTTGGATGGTCTGGACATTTGAACCTAAGACGTATGTATGACAAGGAAGGGAGGGGCAAATTTTGTTCAAGGCAATAAAAGTGTGAGAACCATGATGAATGTTTTCTGATGTAGCAAAAACATGGCCTCAAAAAAAAAAAAAACAAGTGGATGTTTATGTAACGGTGAAAAGTTGCTTCGATCCTAGACTACAGGAAGATATGGCCTCGGCATTAACAAAGAATGATGATTTAAAGAAGCTGAATCTATAGAATTGAAACACAAAGAATCAATGCATCTAGTCTTTAACCGTATCTGCAAATGTACCTAAGTGATGCACGTATTATTCACAACAATTTTGGGTTCGGATTTGATGCTCTTACAACTTAAAAGACATATTCACTTTGAAATACCAGCATCACATTGAATTATAGACAAAACAAATTGACCACCAAAACCTCTCAAAGAAAACTGATAAAAATAGGTTTGGTGAGCTATGTGAATTTTCTTATCTTTTCATATATTACTTCAATGAAGACTTTAAACAATATATCTATCTCTGAAAACGTCATAACTAGAAACAAAACCAGCAATCAAGTATCAGAATTCCTTGGAAAGAATTGGACCATGTGTGTTCCATTCAATTTCAATAAAGATGCCTTACTTTTTATTCTAGGTAATCATGCTCACTTCACTAGACACTTTTCTGACTTCAGTAAACTTAGTCTTATGTCTCGCACGGACCAGTCTTCTTCTTCCAGATATCCCCCACTCCTGAGAAATCATGGCCCCTTAATCGACAAGTATGGAACAGCTTTTTTTGCGTACCTCATCTCTAATTTCCAGACTAAAACTTCTTAGGGTTTCATGGAAAATATTTATGGCACCAGCTCGAGCCATTTTTAATTTTTACCCTCTTGTTTTCCCTAGGTTTCAATTGGCATCTATAACTTATCTGTAAGTTAATTCAATTGGCATCTATAACTTATCTGTAAGTTAATTGATTGCAGGTCCAAAAGATCACCAAAGAGTCTGAGACATTTAATTAAGGCTTGATCAACCATGCTCAATTATTTAGGACAACTTAAGGAAAGGTTAGCCATTGACTTAATAACCTGGGAGAGTTGTTACAAACAACCAGAGTTGCCATTAGTTGGACTTACATCCGATCCTTTGAGCAGCTCACGTCCCCATTATTTGTTAATTATGATATCTGCTTAATACATAAAAACGGAGCAGAAAAGCATCGTACTCTGGTGGCATATATCCAAATGTACCAACAAGACGTGTGGGCATTGATGAACTTCCTACTTCAGTGAGTTTTGTTAAGCCAAAATCCGCAACCTGCAAAATAATTATTTCATTATGATTATGTTAGCACAGAGTCACATGAATAGGAACACAACCGGAGGGGCGTTGTACCAACCTTCCCGTGGAAGTTTTTGTCTATCAGAATATTTGCTGATTTAATATCACGGTGGATATAGACAGGAACAGTATGCTCATGGATATATTCAAGTCCTCTTGCAGAATCTAAGGCAATTTGCACTCTAGTCGACCAAGGCAGTGGGTCCCTCGCTGGAACAGATAACACGGTAATTACAACTGTATTGAATAGACTATTCTTTCAACAGTGGTGATTATTACTCATGTCATCTCACCTGATCCGTGCAAATGTTCGCTTAAGTTGCCATTTTCAATGTATTCATAGACCAGGAAAAGAGAACCCTCAACGCAATACCCTATCAAGCGCACCTGCATCAGATGTCAACAAATTATGAAGCAGAGAGCACCACCAGTAGCTCTTGTGAAAGTTGCTATATAGGTCGTTCATAAATCAGAATCAAACTTATACCATCTAGCTGGTCCCTCAAAATTGCCTTCAGCAATATATCATGTATATTTATTAAGGTAACTTATTAGTTCCAGTATATCATCTGAATTGTACTGCCACACACAATCTGGTCATATAAGCTGATTATAGTTAGCCTGGTTTTGGCCGAGGGGCGGTAATGTCTCTTTTTTTTTTTTTTTGGTGAACCTCGACTGTGCGAGGGAATTTTGTTGATTACAAAATAAATTACACCTAATATTTTAGTTTGATTTTCATAATGGAGAACCGTTCCAACTATGCACATCGTTCAGACTCATGACTACAAGACAAACTCTAGATGCATGCAATCACCCGCAAAACTTAGCAAACGACACATACAAGAGGACAGTCAAAAACTTCCTGAAATCAAAATCCCATCTATTGTGAAAACAATACTCTAGATGAATTGGAACTCAAATGTCAATGTGAAAGAAAAAAAAAGAGTGGCAGCCTCTAAAGAAAAAGACCAATATTGCCTGGAAAAATAGTTTACCAGGTTCAGGTGATGAACATGCGTTAAAACCTTTAACTCGGCTAGAAATTCTCTTGATGCTTGCATATCCATCTTCTTGATTGCAGCTTTCTGCATAAAAGTAGATAGGCAAAATCACTAAAAATAATACCGATACTTAACATCAGAAATTAGTATGATGTCACCATTGAAATACTAATTCATGGGAGAGTATGTCGACAAAGGACATTTCAATAAGCATCAAATCATTTAGCAACTGTACTCTTCACCCACTCTGAACTATGCTTCAATATGATTTACTCAAAATAATATTTTGATAAGTGAGGCCATACTAACATTCTCATCTTCCCTGATTAATGGGATCACCAGAGTTGTCCCATAAAAAGCCATTCCTTGATGAACTTCATACATACACCAAAGAAAGGACATCACAAAATAAAGCTTATTTAATGTGGACACATTATGTGATTACTCAAGAAACTCAGCTAAGATCAATCGCAACTCATTATTAATCACAGGAACAGCATGCAGTTTCCCAGTTTTCCCTTGTTTTGTTAAATGATAATAATAATGGCTACAAACCTCGCCTCTGAGCTCGGCATAGTAAACAGCGCCAAAGCCACCTTGACCAATTTTATTAGCAATGCTAAAGTCCTTAGTAGCCTTCGCAAGCTCTTCATATGAGAACTCCACAGATTTGTCGACAGTTATGCCAGTAAGACGTGGAGAAGCACCAGCAAACCCAGTGGATCCCGCAGCTTCAGGACCTCCAGAAGCTTACCTCGGGAGAGAGCAAAAAAAATGATCAGTAAACCCATGTACAATCACCAAATTGGTCATATTCTCTTGCATAAGAGAGGCAAACTAGGAATCTATGAGAAACTTGCTTGAAGCTTTAGTGATCAAGTTATTTTGTAATCATAAAACAAATTAGCAATTCACAGGCACCAAGTTCATCTGATATATTGCAGAGAATATGTATAAATCACACTGTGAATGATTTACAAATTCTGTTTATCAAACCAAGGCACATATACTTTATAAAACCAAAAATACCACAAACTTGCAACTAAAGTTATTGATGCTTGATAACAGATGTTATATGCCTTTTATCCTGTGGCCTGATGCTATTACTGATTGCGTATCCATTTCATTCGCCTCAAAATGGGCCAGAAGTCAAGCTCATAAGAAGCCAAACTATCTAGTCAGACCCTTAAAACAGTCCAACAGGAAGCGCACCACATGTTTGGCTATCCAGAAAAAAAGGCATTGTGGAGCAACCTTTCAAACATAACAGTCCAAAGAAACAGATTGAAAAGCTAAAAAGAAAGGAAATATTGAGAATTACCATGAGCAGCATGATGAGATTGACCTTCAGGTGCTGTTGAGACCATTACAGTGTTCCGCACCTTCTTGTTCTTGTAAATTCCAAAATATAAGCAACCTCCTAATGACAGCACTCCTACTATACATGCAACTGAAACTCCACCTATGGCACCAGTTGATAATCCTAGTTATATAAGAACAAGATATCTATCAGCTTAAGTAGCGTGAAGGCTCCAAATTATCATCTCATGCATCCAAGTATAGAAAATGAAGAAAGCCAACACTGAATTTCTATGAAGGGAAGGCAAGACCACCTGTGCTGCAAAACAAAAAATTATAAATAGAAATCATGTTAAGAAAATACATAAAAGGTGCAAAGATGAAATGAGTAACAATAAGCGTAGTTTTATAAGCACATTGAAGTAAAAAGAAGCTACCTGGTTTTCAAGCGTGGATAGTTTCCACTTCTATCTGCACAGGTAAAAAATGGACAACAAAATGGTAAGAGAATGTCTACAACGTCTACGTAGCACATGAGAATAAGCACATCCAAAATGCAACTAGCTAATGGGAACTTTCTATTGAATCAACTATGTGATGATTATGAGTTCATCACATAGCCAGGATTTCTTTCCCACGGTATTCATAAGCTAATGAAGAATGCACAGTGTTATAAATTCATTATTTTGAATGTGTCCTTGTGTTTAAAACCTATAATGACCTTATTTTCTCTAAGTCTTTGAATGAAAAATAGGTGTGACGGATAACAAAAAATGCTCATTTCAATGATATGCAGCCAAGCTCCCTCACTTCATGTTTCAATGAATCAGTTAGATCTACTGCTATATTGCTTACCTCAACAATTAACCCAGCTCAAGCACAATGACTCATCATAATTAGCCAATTTATTAGCATATTGTTCCAAACATCTTGCACCCCTTAACAAACCACATGGTATCATCCTTGGGGATCATGCCATTCAATTATTATGTGAAGCACAAAAATGAGCTCCTAACTAAGAAATTATTCGAAAATTTTGAACAAGGTTATGAGTAGAGAATTTCTATATTAATTGTCAATCAAACGTACTATATCATTAAGTTTTCGCTATGTTCTAGGAATCAAAATTTCACTTACAATAACAGTAATTTTTCATTGCACGCACATTTGCCATTGATTGCAATACAAACAAACCACCAACCCACATGTTAGCATCACAATTTATCACAAAAAATAACACACTCAACAATACAAACAAACCACCAATCCACATGTTAGCATCAAAATGCATCACCTAAAATAACACATTCGAAGTTAAACTATGAAAAATTACCTTTGCCCGGAATGTAAATCAGGCCACTCCCGGCACTAAAATTCGAATTCGGATTATAACTCGTTATAACATCCGCAGTGAGATTCGTCTGCGCCGCAATTGACTCCAAAGTCTCATTAGGCCTTAAAGGGTACGTGACAAACAACCCATACTCCTTCGAAACCCGACTATCCCCACACGAACAATTCACTGTCACATTAAGCGTCGCACTGGTGTCTGGAATCCGATTAGGATCATAACTGTTAAACCTCGCCACCCAATCCGCCGTCGTTAGATTAGCATAGTATATTTCCGCAACCCGAATATACGTATCGCCGGACCGAACATTGTAACTAAACACATGCCCCAAGAATTCCCCGTTTATACAATCACAAGAAAAGGGTATGTTAATTCTGGTGTAGGATTGAACACTGTCTTGATTTGGGATTTCTCGGTTGTAACTGAGAATATCGTTTATCGAATCGTTGGAAACTTCGGCTATGAAGGTTAAGTTCGATTGCGGCCACACATAGTATGAACCTAAGGCCAAATCACAGCCTTTAGAACACTTTGATTGGACTGTGAAACAAATTGAACTCAAAACCCAGAACCCTAAACCCAATTTGAATTGGGATGACATATTCTAAAGGGTATATGAAAATTTTCTTGATTCATATGAAAATGATGAAGAAAAATGAAAATATTGGTACTGTTTTTGGAACGTTGACGCTTTTTTTTGTTTATTTGAAATTAGTTTTGGGGATTGGTTGGAGAGAAATGATTGAATTGAGTATAAAATTTAGATTCAGAAAGCTTTGTTTATGGATTTTTTTAGTTTAGATTAGTGGTAGGAACGTTGAACATTGATTGAAGGTAGGTTTGTACTATAGCGGTGTGAGAGAGGAGAGAGGTAATTTAAAATTGCCGCCATAGATGCTCGTTTCAGTTATGAAAGTCGTTTTCGCGGGAGAGTGGGACTTCTAACACGCGCTGTTTCCCCAATATTTTTTGTCATGGGAAAGACTACCATGTCCACGAGGAGGTGTAGTATCGAAAATTATAATTTTTTAGGAGTAAGTTATAAATTTTTAAGGTGTAAATTACAATTTTTAAAGTTATGATTAATTCTAAAACACTGCGATTGGTTATGAAAATCATAACTTTCAAATATCGGGTTACAATTTTTAAAGGTCAAGATATAACTCATAAGAAAAAAATTACAACTGGTCGACAGAAGTTATAACTCATAAGAAAGAATTTATAACTGCTCGACTAATTATAACTTCTTTTTTTGAAGGTATAACGTTGCAATTAAAGATAGTAACTTTCGATACATAATCAAATTTTTTTTTTGGTATCGTAGACTTTCCCATGTTATT
This sequence comes from Ilex aquifolium, assembly GCA_951799425.1. Classification (NCBI taxonomy): domain Eukaryota; kingdom Viridiplantae; phylum Streptophyta; class Magnoliopsida; order Aquifoliales; family Aquifoliaceae; genus Ilex; species Ilex aquifolium. The sequence continues at coordinate 9,610,909 of OX637400.1, read as the reverse complement.
GGCTATGAAGCACAATACTTTGATTGGGTTGGTATATCCGTATCTGATATGTATCGAATACCGATATTATAAAATATTCAAAGATGTGTATCAAATATTTTTTACATGTATTAAATAATTAATAAAATATTCTTCATTTTTAAATACTTGTCTGAAATACCTCAAGTATACATATTTTCACGGTAGATACATTTGTCTTATACTTAGTAATGTGAGTTATATAGAAAACATGAATCATACAAAAAATAATTTTTGTTTTAAGATGTTCGTTTGGACGTGCATTACAAATGTCACAAAGCTAGCTAATTAATTCTTTATAACTTGTTTGGTATGAATAATGAGTTTTTACGAGTTATATCAAAATCAATGAAATATATTACAATTAAATGCTAAATAAAAGTTAATGACTCTTGAGAGGTGACACATATTAGGCTTTAAAAAATTACTTAATGCCGTTTTGAATCAAATTTTCTATGTAATTTTTGAGCAATGCTACATGAACTCAAAATGTAGATTTAAAATATAGACTTGATCAATCACTGTCATTGATTTAAAGAGGAGAGTGAGAAACGAACATATATGATCTGAAGTTATTTAGGAATAACTATAAAATTATTCGATAATCTATATTTATACTACTTATAAATGTCAACATCTGTGAAAAACTTTTGATTTCATATTTTATCTCTAATTATTACTATAATACCAATTATACCCCCACATCTCTTAATTAATATTATTCTTTTTCCTTCCATATCTTATTAGTCCATAAATGTCTTTTGGGTAAAAACTCTTCTTATCAGACAACATCTTTAATTACAATTGTAACTCTAAGAACTCCAATTATTCATAATTTTATTAAAATATAGTTTAACATTAGATTTTAGGATCAAATATATGTCATCTATTTTTTGGCACGAAACAATATCATAATAGTAATGCAAATAAAAATATTACAATCTAATCAATCTTTTTGTTAATAAAATATAATATATTTATAATATAATTAGATGTGCAAATACTCAAGAATAACAATTTTTAAACTCCACTATAAACAACAAATGAAATGTCTAAAGGGACCGGAGAAATACCTGAAAATTACAGATTAGATATTTCAAGCAGGGTAGAATAGATCTAGTAATAATTAGATTTAGTAATAATTAAAATAAAAATAAATTATTCGACATATAGTTTATTATTCATTTTAATTACAAATATAAATTTTTTTTAATAAATAATTTATTATTCAAATATATTCACATATAACGCACGTCGTGTATTGTTAGTCTTAATAAATGCAGTGATCCTTTAAAATCATAGGTCTTCATGTAATTTCTATTCAAATCTTCTCGATACCAGTTTTTGTCAATTATATTTAATTTCAATCTTTTATTATTGAATACATTGGATTCAATTGGATAAAAGTCAAATTTATGGTAGGATTCAACAAATTTAATGATCGACTTTTAACTTCATCGAAATTAATAAATTTCAAATGTTAAGGTTCTAGATTCAAATTATTTCAAAAACATTTTAGCAAAAATAAAAGGCAACTACTCTTTAATTTTTGACCAATTCAAACTTGACTAACATCGTTAAGTGGCGATACATCGCACGGTTATTCCAAAGTTTTCATTAAAATATCTAATTGACTCAATCAAATATAGCCATGTCATTAAAAAGAACAAAAAGAAAAAAAAAAAAGAAAAAACAAACAAATATAACAAAACGAAAAATATCCTAAAAGATATAATAATTCTCACTTTATACCCTTAAATATTAAATTTCTCATATTATACCTTTAATGTATTAAAATTATTACAATGTGATCCTTTTGTTAGTTTCTGTTATTTTTTTAATCAAAAGTCAACATATTGACACTGTCGAAAAAATAAATAGAAAACTAATAGAATAGTCACATTATAACATTTTTAATACATTAAAGATACAATATAAAAAAATTTAATCTTTAACATTCGAGCCGGAGTCGAGCCGAGCTATGGTCACCTGTTCTTGTGAGTGAGGTATGATCGCCATTTGTTTCTAGCTTTTAGACCAACTCCTAAACTAATGGAGGTTGACCTTTGAGAAACATCCCGTTGTCTACTTTTGCCGGCTATTTTTCTTTTTGTTCTTTTTAATGACAAGGCTATATGTGACTGAGTCAATTAGTTACTTTAATGAAAACTTTGGAATAACCGTGTGATGTACGCCACTTAACGATGTCATATATACATGTTAGTCAAGTTTGAACTGGTCAAAAATGAAGGAATCGTTATCTTTTATTTTTGCCAAGTATGAATTTTTAGGTTTGAGTCTCGGTTAAAACAGTTGGTGGGATACTATCTCGATCTATAAGTTGACGGTTAGATCTTTGTTAGGTGTCATTGGTGCAATTCAAAGTGTTTACTAACCCAAATAGTAAATTACTTGTTCCAGGCGTACGACCCTGATACGTTAAGGCTTCATTCTACTGGCCCGGTTTAGAAACTTGATAATGTAATTCAATTTAGATAAGCTTGTGATGTAGTTTCCTCTTGATATTGCAGTTTGGTTTTACTGTCACTGTGCTAGTATTGAATCGTCTTACTCTCTTAGCAGTTGGCCCTTAGCTGATATTGAAAAAAATTTGAGTATAAGAATGACAAAATAGGTTAAGATTAATGACAAAATTACTAATATAGTAAAATTAATTTGTATTTTTTTAAACAAAATCTAAATAAAAAGACACAAAATAACTTTTTTTTTAGTATATTTTAAATATATGTTATAGTGACACACAACGGTGTGAGCTAAAATTCTCACTAATTTCCTACCAATGTGCACAGTCATAGAGTCCCGTAGTAAAATCATTTTTTAATAATTGTGAAATCTAGCTGAAATCATTCTGAAACTTATTGAGAAATTTCATATTTAAAATAACATAAAATATTTTTAGGTTATAACATGTAGTTTTTTGTATCCAATCCTATTTTATTGATTATAGATTAAAAATAAACCAAAGAATGCCAAACGATAACTATACAATTGTTTTTAAAAAATAAGAAGCATTGTATTAAGTAGAAGAGAATTACTGTCTTTTTTTTACATCAAATTTACTCACTCAAAAAAAAAAAAATTTTGTTTTAGTGTGGTAATAGACCACTAATTTATTAGGGAAAAATGACTAGTAATTTAATAAAAGTTTTCAAAAAATTAGGGGGACAAATGTAGTGCACTAAATAATATCATGGGGGCTTAATCCAAGTTGATTCAAAAGTGTTTGGGGGGGGGGGGGGGGGATGTCCAACTTAGTCCCAAGGTGGGTCCGTCCCACTGTGTGTGAGAATCTCACATCGGATAGAAAAAGAAATAAATGTGTTCTAATAAACTATGAATGAGTTCACTACCTAAATGCTTAAGTTTTTAGATGGATATAGGTTTCAGACATGTATATTGAGTCTTGAATTATTGGGCTCCCAGTCTACTAACAAATTGATATCAGAGCCGATAATTGATGATCATTGGTGAACTCTTGAAGAATAGAGTGGTAATGCAGTGACTCATAAAGAATAGTAAAAACTTGATTTTTGAAAAAGCAAAGCGAACTCTTGTAAAAAGTGGTTGGATGCGGTGCTCGCGGAGAGTGATTGATCAAACTCAAGGAGGAGCAAAGTCTGATTTGATTCATACATGAGGAGGACATTGTTGGATATTACATGTGTAAAAATTACATATCGGATAGAAAAAGAAATAAAAGTATCCTAATATACTATGAATAAACTCACTACCTAAAGACTTGACATTTTGTTTGTGATCGACCATAACATTCTATGATCAAGCACGACATTCTAATTGATCACGTATTAGTCTCAATTAGGTGTAAATTGATCCTTAAAGATTGTAACTTTAAGCTCAAAGATTTTAATTTTTAATACATTATCCTATAATTTTCGATAGGTTCTCTCTCTCAAACATAACAAGTTGATCATGTTTTAACCTGAAGACAACATAATACATGAACTTTAATACTCCTCCTATTAATGGAATGACAAGATCAACACCTGCAACACCAAATAATGCAACAATAAGGTCGCAATTGTCATTGTGTGGATGGGACAACTTCTCAAGCATCTTCAACATCATACTCGAGCAATCTTACAGAAAATAACCACAAAAATGAAAGATGCTTTTCAAATCTAATATAGGTTATGTCACAACCAAACTTTTAGGAAACTAGCACTGCACCACCGCCACGGGCGTTGCACGTGGATAGTTTTTATACACAAAAATTAATAAAATATATTGAGTATATGTGTATTTGAATTAAATATCATCTCAAATTTACCAAACTTAATTTTTCATTGCTCATATTCTATTATAATTATGAAAACTTTGTATGTTCCCAAAATTCTTTGTTCTAACTATTAAAAAAAAGAAAAAAAAAAAATAGTTAAAGTTATATTTTTTAGAATTTTGTGATTGAGATTGATTTTTTAGTGATGTTTAAGAAATTAAATTTTTTGAAATTCATTTGATTAATATTTCACTTATAATTCATTGAATAAAATAAAAGTAATTATCAATATATATCTTAACCATATTGGAACCTTACTATAATTAGAAATTAGTTAGGTCAATTGGAATAAGATTTAAAATACTACTCTATAATATATATTATCAAGCATATTAAAATTCTAAAAAATTCAAGTTTTACTTAAAAATATATCACAATATCTATTTTTACATCAAATCTTAGTACAACTTAGAAAATTTATTGTGACTGAAGAATTAAACTGATGTGACATAAATTAATTTTAAAAAACTATATATACTATTATTTTTTATCTTAGAAATGAAAGAGTTAAACTTTTCAATAAAAAAGATAATATATATATGTAGGCATAATGTTATCTTTGCATATGAGATAACTAATATTAGATTAATAGAGTTTTTGAAGATTTTTTGAACACTTTATTGAAAATATAATGATGCATATTTTTTTAAGGGTAGTATAGTCAATCAAAAAGTCTTATAAAAATTGATATTTTTAGATAAAGAATAGATAATTAAAAGAGATGTTATACATAATTTGAAGATTTAAATACATAAGGATGTAACAATAATTTAGATATTTAATTGGAAAATGATAGAGTAGTCTTTACAATCATTTATAAGGGTAAAATAGAGATTCAAAAGTTTTTCATATAAAATATTTTTATTAGTAGTATAGATTTATGCCCATTTGACCCGTCAATATCTCGGATGAAAAGATTTCAGAGTCAGTTACCTATCTCAAGTTTAAATTTCGCAAAATAGACTTGTAGAGACTTCCTATGTAGTTTTCTATCTAGGAAGATAGGTCTACATAGCCCTAGGGCTGTGTCTCGATTTCCAATGTGTGAAATCTAAAAGACTAATTCGTATGGGGATTCCTTTTAGTCTAATTCTATGTTTTATGACGAAAGGGGAGTCAACGTGGTTTAAAGTGAAGATTGGGGGAGTAGAGCAAAATTCCCTTATGGGGTATTCCGAGCGTAAAGTGAAGATTCGGGGAGTAGAGCAAAATTTCCTTATGGGGTATTCCAAAGGTGTAACCTAGGCAACGAAAAAGGGTCCCGATACTGACCAATTGGTACTCGATGTATGCAAATTTACACAATGATATTATAACCCCGAGTCTATATATTATAGTTATAATTTCAAAATAACATATGATTAGAACTATGACAATTAGTCCTAGTTTTGAGTTTTTCACATTCTGCCCCCCACCTATTTTTATTTCTTTATGATTGGCATTTGAAAATGCTGGTTATTATCACTATGCAAAGGAAATTAAAAATACAATTGAGCTGACTTGACAAATCTCATTCTCTGTATGTTTAGAACTGGGGAGATAATAGGGTGTCAAACGTGTCGTGTTATTCGTGTCGTGTCGTGTTCGTATCAAGACCCACAAAAAAAAAATATATTTAGTGTGTTCTGAGTATTAAACATTAGTCTAGACTATTTATTATACGTATTTAATAATCGTGTTAATTTTATAATCGTTCGTGTCGGGTTCGTACACCCCCGATATTGATCATACAGTAAATTGGTTGACGGCAAACCCCATGGTGATCATCATTTATACTTTGATATTCCCAAAGGGTACTTGTAATTAAAGCTGAGATTTCATTTCAAAAATAACTTTCAAAATGGTAGTCATTAAGAGGTAATTGTTTTCCCCATCAACCATTGTTTCAATGTGACAGTAGCCTAATAGCAAGTGGATTTAAGATCATGTACCCATTAAATCTGTGTGTAGGTAGGGTGGTTTTGAGGGTAGGGATGGGTGTGGGTTAGGGTTGTAACTCGAGTTGTTTGCGTTATATTCAGATTTTATTATTTTCGATTTATGTCGAGTATTAATCAAACTAATTTGATATGTTTAATTGACCGTGTTGGATAACTTGATACTAAATTGTTATTGTTTATTAAGTGTGATGTATTTGGATTAAGACACATAACATTAGTAAGCTTAGTACCATGCATCACAATGAAACGGCCAGGATATGTTGGTGGTAGGGATGTAACTTGGACGGGCCAACCCGAATTTAATTCGAGCCCAATCCGAAAAAAATAAATCTTGAGTTAGAATTTTTAATACTTGGGTTGGGCCTGGGCAAAAAAATCCTAACCTGAATTGAATTCGGACAAGCCTTGGGTTGAGGCATTGGGTTGTCGGGTTCAACCCAAATATTAAAATCAGGTTGAACTCGAATATGCATAAATATATAATATATATTAAACTAAGATTAGTATTTATTTTCACTCTTCAGAGTCCAGACTTTCACTTCACGTTAAGTCTTCACTCATGTTCCTCCATCACTCTCAGATCCCTCTCTCACTCATCACTCATCTCTCATTTGATCTCAGACTCTTAGCCTCTCTCTCTCACTCGTCACTCCTCCCTCTTTTATCAACCATAATTAAGTAACTCGAGCCCAACCCGATTTTTAACCCGAATTAAGTAACCCGAATTCAACTCGAGCCCGCCCGAATTCAACTCGGGCAGTACTCGGGTTGAGTGTCTCGGGTTAAGGTATGGTTAGAATTGAAGATTATATACCTAGGATTGACCTCTCAACCCGCCTAACCCGCCCGAGTTGCACCCATAGTTGGTGGGATTATGATTGAGATTATGAATAAAATATGAAACTTCAAAGTGCATGATAAAAGTGGGCAGTCCTTGGGCCAAGTTACGAATGACTTATTTTTCATGAATATTTTAGTTTCGACGTGGATGACATGTTTTTGACCGAACTAAGGAGGATATTAGTCGAGGTACGAGGAACTTATCCCTCATGAATACTCTAGTCCTGACGTGGATAGTCTGTCTTTGACCAGACCGAAGATAGCATTAATTCAGGTACGCGTAACTTGATCAGAACACCTTTGACCGCTAAAATAAAAATAAAAATGAGTAGACTATTTGAACACCAGTCAATTTTGTTTCATTGGGATTGGAAAATAATTATCACATCTTATGTCAAATGACCCAGAAAGTGATTCCTTAACCTCTTAATATCGTGTTGTTCATCTATGGAGAATTATTTCAATTTTTTTTTTTTTAACTCGTGGTTATTATATAAATTTAGGATATTTCTCAACAATATGCTTGATCCAAGTTGAAAATCATTGTGTTTGATCGTATCTTTTGAGTTTTCGTTTAAATCACGTTTTTTATTTAAAAGCGAAATTGTTGATCCCGTTTTTTAACAAAAACTGATTTCTTAACTCCCCTTTTAAAAAGTGTCATAGTTTGATAAATAAATTTAAAAATATCATAAATTATTAATAAAATTTTAAAAATACGATAAACTGATAAATAGCTCTCATATCTCTAGTATGATTTTCGTGTTATTTCAGCGAATCTCAAAAAATGATTATGGCACAAGCAACATTTTTTATTAAAGACAATTTTCCGAAATGAATTATTTTTATTTTTAAAAAAAATAATCCCCACCAGAGCAACCATCTACACCACCACCATATTAGTATAATCATTTAGGATTTGATTAATTAGTAAAAGCTTACGCCATTTGATTTTTTATTTTCTTTTTCTTTTTTTTTTCAACCAGGCTAATCAAGTGTGTTAGACATCTTACTTTGACTTTTTAATGACTAAACTACCCCTTCAATTTATGTGACACTGCCAAGAGACATCCATCATTTAATTACAGCTTGGTATAAGTGCAATAATTTTTTATAGGAGCCAATTTTGATAAATAATAATGGGTCGAATTAATATCAGATGAGATAACATAATTCTAACACGACAAGCCCGTTTACTTGGGTTGTGTTTGGTAACCATTTATTTTTTGATTTTCATGTTTTTGTTTTTAGTTTTTGCCATATATATATATAAACGAGTTTGTGTATATTTTTATTTTTTTTAATCTACCATGTTTTGAAAATAAAGTCAAATTCTACAAACAGAAATTTGCTGCTTTTAAAAACAAGGAAAAATGGAAACAAGCGCTAGGCAAAAAGGAACCTTTAATGAGGTCCACCCAAAAATTGGGGTTTATTCTTGGAAGTATTTAAACCCAACATTGAAGGGTTTTCTCTCTTCTTTTTCTAACGCCTCTCTACGCCCCCCCCCCCCCCTGTTTCGACTCTCTCACCTCTATTTGATTTTTTTGTGGTTGAGTGGTTGGTTTCAGTGGTGTAGGATGGTGGGTTTCGAGGGTTAGGGTGGTGGGTTTTGCAGGTTGGGTGGTAGGTGGCGGTGGGTTTTCAGTATAATATCAAACATGCTTTTTATTTTTGTTTTCATAATTTTTTAAACATAAATAACTACCAAACATATTTATATTATTTTAATTTTTACCACAAAAAATAAAAATTGTTTATGTTTTTTGTTTTTTTGAAAACACAAAAACAAAAATATTACCAAATGCACCTTTGATTTTATAAGAAGAAAACTTCTGATTTTTTTTCTTATTAATTTCCTAATCTATAATTTAAAAATCTGTAGTTTTTTTTTCAAATTTTTTTGTTTGTGGCTCTAGTAGACGTTTTATTTACATAATATATATATATATATACTAGTTATTGTCTGTGCTTGAAGGCACAGAGTAATAAAAAATGATAAACAGTAAACATATTTGTATTCATATTCAAAATCAAATCACAAACATAAAAAAGAGATAAATGAATTTAAGTATCGGTTGTAGTGGGGGTGAGAGGTGGCGGTGGTAGGAGACGGTAATGATTGTGGTGGGTGACAATGACCGTGGTGGCGATGGTGGTGGCGGCGGCGGTGGCGGCGGCAGCGGTGGTGGTGGTGGCGACGACGACGACGATGATGGTGGTGGTGGCGACGGTGGCGGTGGCGGTGGTGGTGATGGCCGTGGTGGTGGTGGTCGTGGTGGCGATGGTGGTGACGATAGTGGTGGTGGCAGCGACGACGATGGTGGTGGTGGGGGTGGCGGCGATTGTGGTAATGGTGGCGGTGGCGGTGGTGGCGATGGAGGTGATGGCAGCGGCGGTGGTGGCAGTGGCGGAGGTGGCGACAATGGTGGTGGTGGTGCTAGCGGCGGCGGTGGGGGTGGCGGCGGCAGGGGTGGTGGCAGCGGCGACGACGACAGTTGTGGTGGCGGTGGTTGTGGCGGTGGTGGCGACGGCGGCGGTGGTGGTGGTAGAGGTAGTGGTAGGACGGTTTCAAACACTATTTTTTTTTTTAAGTACTTATGAAAAATAATTTCTAGAAGTACTTTTAAAAAGTCACTTCAAACACACCTTTAGGAGCCTATTTTTCCTATTAAATTTAGGGTGTTAATATTAGCCATTAGATTAACTTTAAAGTAAAATTTAAAACGATTTGAACCGCGAAAAGTAAAAGTCATTTTGTTTATATTTTGAAATTTGAATTGTAAACTACTTTATTATATAGATATGTTTTGAAATTGAAAAAACCTAGTCTTAAAATTTTTGATTCACAAATTACACGAAGATGACAAGAATGGTCATCTTTGAATCTTTGGGGTTGCTCAAATAGTAATAGAGACGAGCTGAAAATTCAGACGTCTTGAATAATCTTTTGAGGTCAAGTCATAAGGGATTCATCTCTTATGAATAACCTAGTTCTTGCGTGAATAACCTGTTTTTGATCGGACTAGAAAAAAAATTAATCGAAATATGTGTAAACTATCCGGACACTCTTAACCATTGAACTCAAAAAAAAAAAAAAAATTCTTGTGATCTTTGGCAAAGTTTTGTTGAAAAGTGCAAAAGGCAAAGGGCAATTTCGGTCATTTGAAGAATTCAAAGTCCCAGCACAGCCTTCACTTCCCCTCCAAGTTTACACAAAGAAGCTTTGTATTCAATGCTTTAACGTCACCGTCCCTATTGAATTGTGACCTCCACCACCACCACCACCCTCGACAGTCAGGCTGGGGACAATTATCTCATTTTTGACCCAAATGTTAACAAATTTCACACCATGGAAAAATTTCTCCCCCATTCTCATTACATCATGATTGGAGGGTATCATGATTGGAGGGTATCAATACAGATATCCATTTTCATACCCATCTTGATAGCTTGAATAGAAAGATCTCAAAAATTAGTATCTTAACGAGCTGTAAACCCAGACGATCTAAGTTCGAATTTTGACAACTTTTTAAGTTAAGTAATAAATGATTTATCCCTCATGAATACCCTAGTTCCGGCGTGGATGACTTACTTTTGACTAAATCGAGGAGGAGATTAATCGAGATGCACGTAAATTGACCCAGATACTCCTAACCTTTAAATTAGAAAAAAAAAGATAGAGAGTAATTAAATTCGCAAATAAGGTCTAGTTGCAATTAGCATTGCTCGTTAACAAATATATAAGATCTCCTATGCCAATAAGACTAACCAAGTAAACCTAATTAGAATGCACATCAACTATAAAACACATGGGCCAATCATGTCCAGATCATATATAATTGCTAGCTGCTAGTGCACCACCTTGCTACTCTCTCTCTCTCTCTCGCTCTCTCCCTCAAACCATTCTCTCACTCGTCAAATATGAACCGTTTTCACCTCTGTTGTTTTATTTTCTTTCTCCTTTTCTTGAGTACTCCTACTAGGGTTCATGCCCTCCGGAAGGACTTTCCCGGCCCACCTACGACCGGAAACAAACAAGTTTTTCGCCATTCAGTAAGTGCTCCGACAGTTGCTAGAGATTTTCTGTCAGGAAAGCGAAAAGTTCCCACTGGATCAAACCCACTTCACAACAAGCGATAGGGTTGGAATTTAAGGAAGAGTTGCTGACAAGGTACGTTATCGAAGTGCAACAAAGACGAAGATTATCTATTATTTATCTTTCTGATTTGTCGATGTGAGTGGAGTTCGAGATATCTATATATAGTAGGTTATTCAAATTTGTCCTTTCAGTAGAACATTGGTTATCCAAAATTTATTTCTGAGTGAAATAAATTTTGGATAACCAATGGAGATTGTGTACAGAAATGTGAGGAAGAATCAAATAACTGTTTCAAACATATGAGTCAGATTCTTGATTTTTTTTTTTTTTTTTGAAGTTTTATCTGTAGCCTAGATATTTACATGATTTGTATTGTATTGTTTGATCAAGAACTCGGGTTTCTAATTTATGATTTTAAGTTTGTGAGAGATCATGGGTCTTCCTCTGTTTGGTTGCCAAGAAAGAAAAATTAGGATTCTTTCCTAGCTAGTTGAATTGGCTGTTAAAAGAATCCAAATTGTATATTTATTTTTCTAGGGGAAAATGCTAATTTTTTTTTTTTTGGCTATGAAATAAACAAAAAGGGGAGGAGCGACCAGTAGTTAATAATTCTTAGGCGTGTCGGTTTGAACCATAACTACTAACTCAGAAAGATAGTCTGTCACCACAGCACCACCAAAGCCAAGCAATAAACCGCGTTGCTCCCATGTACCAAATTCTACTTGATAACCACATGGGAATCAAAGACGACTTTGAACGGGTACGGCTTATCACTAGACTACTACTTCGGATGGTTGTGAAAAATGTTATTTGGACTCCAAAAGTTGACACTATTTGTTAATTTTATCGATCACAATCATTGAATAAATAGTGAGTTATACTAAATATTAGAATCCACAGCTAAATCAATGACAATAATTGATTGATTCAACAAATTGTGTCAACTTTTTGAATCCAAATAGCATTGATCCGAGCAAACATGAACAGATATAGTGATGGTATAATGAATCATTATAGTTGGCTTTTTTCTTCTTCTTTTTTTCTTCTCAATTATCATCAAAATAGGTGGAGGAAGATGAAGAAGAGAGATATTGCAGCTTTAACTATTGGCTGTCATTTGAGTCTTGAACTTAATTACTTTTGATTAGCATTCCTGTGTGAATGGTAGCTGAGTAATTATGTGAGTCGAGAATTATGAATGAAATAGTAGTGCAGTCACATTCTGAGTCATCATGGCCCCAAATTTTAATGAGGGTGTGTAAATACCCATTATTTCAGACAACCACCATGCACTTAATAACACCACCCTGCATTGCACACAAAAATAGAATAGAATGTGCTTGTTGGACTCATTCTCTCCACTATTAAGTGCAGGTAATCCAGAGCTAACTGCACCTCATGCTTGTACTTAATGCATTGTTGTTTGACTCCTTTCCACTGGCACAACCCACCCATGATAGAATAATGCTATATTTGTATTTGGGTTGACAGAGAGAGAGAAAGAAAGAAAAGAGGGTGTTTTGATGCTATTCTGATGGTTGGGTCTCTTCTTTGATAATTTAGAAGTTTCAGATTCAATTTTTTTTCATATCCCCTAAGGATTAGTCATCTTTGTCTCTTTGAGAACATGCTCTAGATCAGTTCAAGTCACGGTAGCCAACCGTTGAACTCGAGACAATAATCGACACAAGCCTGAACACCCTATAACAAACAAAAAAAAACAGTTGGTGAGGACCATATATATCATGTTGGATTCTCATGGTGACTAAATTGTATCGTGTTAAAATCTATTCAATATATATATAGCCCATCTTGCTTGTGTATAGTAAAGTATATTTTATAATTTTTAAAGGTGGTTCAGTGGTCAAATTTGTCTTTTTGCAAGTAAGAGGTTTCAAGTTCGATACTTCCTACACTCTCTAAGAGTAGTCACATATTTTTAAACTAGTTCAAGTTACGATGACCGGTTCAGAGTTTGAGAGATTAGTTAGTGCAAGTTTAGACACCATGTAACCAAAAAATAAAAAAAAATTATTTGTAAGTGTTCGTATATAGTTGAAATTGTGTCATATATAATTGGATCCATTTCGATCCATTTACTAAACAAATTAATTGAATCAACTATACTACGACATGAATTCGATAATATTAAACTCATCAAATAATTTTGTATCAACGGTGTGTCTTTGGACTAATAGATCTAACCCTAGTGACCTAGTCAGTAGTGTGCAATTGCACACCCCGGTGGTAACCTCCACACTCCCCCCCGCGCCGCCCCACTAGCCTTTATTTGTGTGCGTTGTGTAGTTTTTTGAACTTTTATTAGTGCACAAATTATTACATGGTTGAATACATAGTCCTATACATTCCTATGAAATCAAATCAATGAGAGAGAGTGATAGGCCCACGAAGCATTAAAGCCACGCGGAACTCTGCCAGGGACAGAACAGTTTTCATACAGTTGGGATGGTCTCTCAAAAGTTCTTCAATTTAGTGAAAAAAAAGCCTTTGTAACTAATTGTATAGGGGGTATTTTGGTTTATTATTATGAATTTGGGATTTGATTATATAACAGGTAAGAGATTTAGTCAAAATATTCAATAACTTGATTTTTTATTTATTATTTTGTGTGGTGTTTGATTATTTGTCGGTGCAGTTGTTAAATTTGTACAATTCGCCTTTCAATGTATAGTTCATTGATGTCATGGAAGAACCTACTCCTATTTCCGCTTTTATACATGTTGCTACTTATGCTAACAGCAAAAAAATTTCTTGTCATGCGGTTTTTTTTTGCCCTTTTTCATAGTTATCTATTTTCTCTAATGAATTTTATCCCTTACCTCTTATTATTTCTAACTTTTTTCACTTTACACCCCTTATTGTTTTGAGAATTACATTGACACACTTGTTAGTGTTATGTTATCGGCTTACAATGGTTGACAGAAGTTGTATAATGTTGGTTTTTTTTTTTTTTTTTTTGTGTGCATATTTGTTATATCTTTTCAACTGAAAATTACATTGACACACTTGTTAGTGTTATCGGCTTACATGTTTGTTTTACCCTCACACATTAATAAAAAAAATATTAATTAAGGCTTTATATTCAAGCTTTTGTTATCATACTTGAATTTGCTGGTGAGAGAGAGAGAGAGAGAGAGAGAGAGGAAAAATGATTGAAAAATTAATTTGACTTTTTTTTAATATATAATGATTGGAAAAAAACTTGACTTTTTTTTTAGAGTTAAGACTTTATTTTTAGTAATTTTAGTTTTACTTTTAGTTTTTTTTTTAAAGAAAATTAAATTTTAAAACCTTTTAATTTTATGAGTTGAATTAATAAGTTCAATCTGTTTAAGTTGAAATCTTTTATTTAGACTTAAATCTAAGTTTTTTGTGAGGTCTATTTCTCATAAATTCAAGTTTTTGTTTGAGCTATTATTACGCACCTAAAAACTATGGAGTTTTATTAGCCAAATGATTGTGCCGGCCCTCCCCTTAGTACAAGTAATGGCTTGCTAGAAGTTTTGGTTTCTAATTCAAAACCATGTGGACAATAGGCTCCTAAATAGTCCTAATACCAGTCACAAAGGAGCAAATGCAACTTTTTTTTAATGGGAAATACTGTGTAACCCAAATTTACATCTCAAATGAAAAAGGATTATTGGATTAGTAGGTCTCATCAAATTTTTTAAATGGAACCCACTGATCCAGTGATTCTCCTTCATTTGGGATGCAAATTTGAGTTACAAATTTGGGTTACATAACATTACTCTTTTTTAATTGTTCTATGTTTAGAATTTTAGGAGAACAAATAAAATTTATACATTTATATTTGAAATTCATGTTAGATCACTTTTTCAATAGTTAACATTAAGTCTCACCCTCTTCTAAAAGATTTGTTTTGATTAAAAGATTAAATAGATTTTCCTTATATCATTATCATTATCATCAATATAGTCTCGTAGTTTTTTTATCAATGGATAACATAATTTGTTAGGTTTTTATTTTTAATGTTTAGCTACATTAATTAGTAGATGATAGATCATGATCTAGTAACTTTTATAAAAAGTATTCACCAAATATCTTTAAAAAATTCAAGGAATTAGCACTTAATATAAAATTGATAATTATATTATATCATGTTAAAAGGAATGACAAAAAATTGTCATAAAATGAACCATAACCAATAGTCAAATGTTAACTTACTGAATACATATAGGTTATAATTATGGTACCAAAAAATAATTTTTTTTTTCAGTATTATACTTCTAAAAAAAGACGCACATAACATTTAAACAACTTCAGTATAATATCCAATCTTTTTTTTGTGGGTAGGGTAAACTTAAGGAAGACTATAATACCGATTTCAATATCGTGCCGATATTTATAATTTTGAAAGTTCTAGTTACACTTTCTTTTAGGTAAAAATTACAAGTGAGGAAAAAAAAAGTCATAAAAGTAAATTTTTTACTTTGAGTGGGGTTATTTTCACCTCTTTAATAAGTTTACCCCATATATAACCGTCTCATTAGTTGCTAAGCCCACCTCATCTATATTCACTAATTAAAAATTAAATTCATTCAATTTTATTTTAATCTATCAATGATCAAAATTTTGTGTCGGTGTATAAATTAATAAAAAATTAATAATTATTTTTTAAATATTGTCAAAATATATCAAAAACATCTCAAAATATTCTCAAGCCATTAGTTAAAAATATATGAAAAATATCTCAAAATACAACAAAATAACATTAAAATTTAGCTTCAATTAATATTTTTGTTTCAATTTCTTTGACATATATTTAATAGTTTAATTGAATGGGTATAAATGAAGTGAACTTAGTAACTAATTGGGTGGGCGTAAATGGGCTGAACTTAGAGCTTCCCCATCACTGACTCAAATTTAAATTTGAGTAAAAAGGTTTAAAAAACTTATTGCAACATTTGACTCAAACTTATACCAAATTAATGGAGACTCATTTTTTTACTCAAATTAAAAAAGACTCAAATCTTTACCAAAATCTTTAATGATGAGATTTCACCATCTTTTAAAAATCTAATGATAATCTTTACTTAAAAAAAAATGATAATCTTTACTCTCTTTTAAGTTCTAGATTGCCCTCATTTAAATTTGGGTTTCTCCTTATTTAAATTTGAGTTTATCCATTAGAGCATTTTGTATCAAACCTAACTTTTTACTCAAACGTTAATTTAAATTTGAGTAAAAATTTGATTTATGATTGGAGATACTCTTAGTAATTTAAAGTAAGATAACTAAATGGGTGGGAATATCCCCACCCTTTAATTTTTTGATGTCAAGTTACACCTTTTTAAATGTGAAATTACAACTGATTAGATCATGAATTTACTTCAAATAATTATAATTTCACCTTTAAAAAGTGTAACTTGACTAGAAAAAATAATAATTTTAATATACAACCAAAATTTTTTTCTCCATATCGTAGAATTTTCCCTAGACTTATTTTCATATGATTGAGTTCAACAAATTTATAATTTATTTTATCAATGGTTGTTCTGATAAAAATAAATACAAAGTTATTCAATCTAAATTTAGTCTTAAAGAGATTCACTATATTTGAGTAAAAAGTTTAATTTAATATAAGAGATAATGGGATGGGGGTACCTTTTTCAAAACTTAGTTGACTTTAAGTACCACCTCCAAACTTATCCTCCTTTAAGTCCTCTTTTTCATTAAATAGTTGTCAATAAGTACACATTTTAAAACATTTTCAAATTCTTTCTAAATTGTATTCCATAATTACCCCTATCATAAATAATGCATACTTAATTGAATGTGAGACTTTCAAGTTTAGAATGTGATACTTTCAAGATTCCTTTTGATATTTGTGTATCATTTGAATTTTGAAATTTCATATATACATATATATATATATATATAGTCGAAAAAGAGAGACACGATATAAATCGTCATGCAAACAGTGTCACACCAAAGAGAGACACGATATAAATTGTCATGCAAACAGTGTCACCAAAGAGAGACACGATATAATGACAATGTAGGTCCAATCAGTGGCATCATGGAATGTCATTGGACCCCCATTGTCATTATATCGTGTCTCTCTTTGGTGACACTGTTTGCATGACAATTTATATCGTGTCTCTCTTTGGTGACACGGTTTGCATGACGATTTATATCGTGTCTCTCTTTTTCGACTCCATATATATATATATATATGAAATTTCAAAATTCAAATGATACACAAATATCAAAAGAAATATTGAAAGTCTCACATTCAATTAGGTATGCACTATTTATGGTAGGGGTAAAAGGGCTTTTATGACTTTTTTTAAGCACATGTACTTCTATCCCAATTATTTTAAAAAGTGTATTTTTATCCTATTAAGTTTTTTGGGAGGTACCGGCCTCCCAATGACCCTTAATATAAACGGTTATGATGAATTTAACCTTGTCCGACACAAACCCAAGCCCATGAGGCCCGACCCACGCGGATATCTTCGACTCTTCTGTGTCAGTCACACCAAAAAGCCCTAATTCAGTAGTGGAACGAACCTGTACTCCCTCCAGTTTTCCCAAAGCGTTTGCTTCTCTAGAAAACATGAAGGAAACCGAAGGAAAACAAGAGAAGAATACGAAAATGGCACCAAACGTAGGAGCCAGAAGCATCGAAAGCTTACCAGACTCCATTCTTCTTCACATTCTCTCTTTCCTGGAGATGAAATACGTCGTGAGAGCTTGTGTTGTATCGAAACGATGGAAGGATTTTTGGTCCTCTGTCCCCAATCTCATTTTCTCTCTCTCCGAATCCGATCTAATATTGGAAGATCGTTTCGAAAGATTCATGGATTTCTTCGAGAGAATACTCCTCCTTCACGATTCGTCAACGATTCAAAAGTTCAGCCTCAGATGTGCACGAGCGAGGTTTCCTCCCGATTTCAACCGCCTCAATCCATGGATATGTGCTGTAAGTAAACGTAATATCGAACAGCTTGATCTCTATATTTTTTCGCCGGACTTTGGGTTTCCTAATTTGCCTTCAGTGCTCTTTACTTGCAAGACGCTTGTCGAATTACGCCTCCATGATAATCATGTTATAGATTTTCCGAGATCTACTTATTTGCCAAATCTCAAGACTCTCGAAATTTCTGTTGTTGATCCAGGAGATAACCTAAATCGGAGGTTTTTTTCTGGTTGTCCCGTGCTAGAGAGTTTGACTATAATCGCTTACATAAGCGATCATATGAAAGTATCGATTGATATTTATGCTCCTACATTGAAAAACTTGAAGACTTTTTTGGGTGTGGATGGGAGGGATGCTTATGCCGGCCGCGATGTTAAGGTTATAATAGATGCACAAATTCTTGAGTACCTTTCGATTGAAGATAATTGTATAGCTGGGTATTTGATAAAGAATCAATCCTCATCCCTAGTTAGAGCAGACATTAATATTGGGTTAGACGATTTGTGGGAGGATATGGAAGATGATGCCGCAAGGCGTGCACTAAAGCTTTTTAAAGGAATATCTCATGTTAAGCATCTGGGGTTACATGGCGTAACTACGAGGGTAAGCCTGCATTATCAAAATATTTCCATATGTATGTTTGTTTGTATATATGTTGATGTTTTGTCTCTCATATCCTAAATCTTTGTTTCACTATTATTTTCCTCTGTGTTTAAAGGGTCTTGGTTGCATTTATGGTAATGCTCGGGTTACATTCTGCAATGTGACTCATTCGTACTTGTGCGTTCCTGATTTGCCAAAGCTGCGAGAAGCACTTCAAAGCATGCCTAACCTTGAATATTTGGCCATCTATATTGAGATTCTACATGTCAAAGATGATGATTTGGAAGCAGATATTGTTGATTTGAGTGAGGAAGATAATGAATTCAATGGTGTGTTCAGCTCGATGCAGTCACAGGTAGTACCTAGTTGTCTGCTATCACACTTGAGAGTCATTAAAGTAGCTATATTGGAGGGAAGGAATGATGTGCTGCAGCTGGTACAGTATTTGCTGAAAAACTCGGAAGCATTGAGTAAGATGACAATTTGCCTTTCAAGTTCTCTTTCTGGTGAAGAGGTAAAAAAAATTAAGAGCATACTGAGATTCCCTAGGGGTTCAAAGACATGTCAAATTAAAATATCCAAGTATATGCCAGGTTTGTATGGAGTGCCACTTTGAATTAATGTATGAATACGTGTTAGTCGATGCTTGGAAGAATATCTAGGTGGTGTTCTTTGTCTACTTCCTCTCATAATATAACCGTTTATTTGGGATTGGTTTGTCATAATCCATCTGTTTTCTCAAGTACAGTGAAAGAAGAAGATACACACAGGTATGGTTGTCCTGAATTGCTAGTCCACTGTCCATATGATGCACTTTGGCCTCGGATGGAATACCGCAGGTTTTTTTCTGGTCATCAATCAGGTCTTGCATTTCACTTGGGCAAAACTTTTACATTCTCTTCTAGTGCCTTTGGAGTCTAAATGGTGGAGTTTCCTTGACATATTGAGATATATGCCCTTCTGGATTGTCTCTATTTTGATGGTATACTGTGGCTGCTCATCATTTAAAGAATCAATCAAAATTTTTTAGTTTGATTCTACCATAGCTATTCTTCTCCTGCTTTCCGAAGTTTATAACATATTGTAAATACAACAGAAAGTACTAAAGAAAAACACAAGAATTCAAAGAGGAGCACATCCACTCCAGGGGCCGAGTTCCTCGAGTGTCTGGGTAGCTACCCAATGGGCAGCACTATTACATTCTCATCTAGTGACTTTGGAGTTGAATTGGGGGAGGATCCTTGACATTTTGCCATATTTCCTTCTGGATTGCCTCTATTTCCATGATATACGGTGGCTGCTAATGATTTAAACAATGAGTCATAATTTTTGAGTCTGATTTTACCATGACATTGACAGGCCATGTTGTTTTTTAGTGTCTATCCTTTACACCGTCAGCTTTTACCCGTCACAAAGGAGGAGAGTTGCGTTTGTTGTCTGACAATTAGCATAAAACTTTATCTGATCTAATATGAGTATTATGAATTCATAACCTTGCCTGACAAAAATCCCATGCAATATTCAAATTTAAATTTTGAGTAAAAACATATTAAAAATAACCTTCAAATTTTTATTCAAATCTATATCAAATGAAGAAAGATTTAAATTTTATTCAAATAAAAAAAAAAACTAAATTTTCTATGGTCAAATTCACCCTCCTTCAATGATTTAACGATTATGTTTCACCCTCCTATAAATTTTTATTTATCCTCATTTATTTTTATTTAAGGTTGGTTTTGTCTTTTTAAAAATTTGGAGTGTCTTGTATCAAATTAAATTTTTTATTTAAATATTAACCCAAATTTCAGTAAAATTTTAAATAAACCATACCCAAAAAAAAAAAAAATTTAACCCTGCCCGACACATAGGGGTGGCAATTTTTGACACGACACGATAACTCGATACGAACACGACACGAATAAATGAGTTTGGGTTGACTATTTTTTGATACAAACCCGTGTATGACACGACCCGTCAACACGAAGTGTTAATGGGTCGTGTTCGGATTCAACCCGCTTAACCCGAATTGACCCATTAACACGAAGTTTTTAACTCAAAGGAGATTGACCTGGCCTTTTCGTTGCATGTATGAGTTTTCATGTTCTGATGGCTTGTTTTTTCCATTACTTATGATATTTAATTTGGTTGCGCGATGTACGATTATCATATTTAATTAGTATTATAGAAATAAAATATTAATTATTTGTAACTGTTTATCGAGCACTTACATAATTATTGTATAAAATATATATTATTACTCATTATTATTATTATTATTATTATTATTATTAAGTTAATTTTTAGTTTGTAGAAAAAGTATGAGGAGAGATTCAATTAAGTGAAAATAAAATCTTAGCGTTAAATTTTTATTCAAAGTTTATGTGGGTCAACACGAATACGAATACGAACACGACACGAAAATAAATTGGTCAACTCGACACGACACGATTAATTAAATGAGTTGGGTTAGGGTTGACTAATGTTCGATACGACACGAACCCGACGCAACACGACCCGATTGCCACCCCGCCGACACAAACCCCACGCACTCATTGCTAGGGGTGCAACTCGGGCGGGTTGGGTGGGTTAGACAGTCAACCCTACCCCAACCCTAGGTATATAATCTTCAACCCTAACCCTAACCCTAACCCTAACCCTACCTCGGGTTGAGGAACTCAACCCGAGCACTGCCCGAGTTTAATTCGGGTGGGCTCGGGTTGAATTCAGGTTCACTGCAAGAGAGACAGAGAGATGGGGAGAATAATTACAAATTCATAAAACAATCCATATATTTCATTCATAACAGTGTATGATTATTGATCATCTGCTTTCACACCAAAAAACTAGTGATCTCAAAGCACAATCCCAGAAAACATAGAAATTAGACCCATAAAAACATCACACTATCACCACTAATCACGCATAACAGAGTAACAAGCAACAAGAAACAGAGGACGATGGAGTAAAAATGAAAAAAAGTGCTAATGTTTTATATATATAAAATTATTTTTTAATTTGTCGGGTTCGGATTGAAATCGGGTTGTCGATGCCTCAACCCGAGCCCGGCCCAAATTGAATTCGGGTTAAAGTTTTTTGACCCAAGCCCAACCCAAGTATTAAAAACCCTAGTCCAAGCCCTAATTTTTTCGGATTGGGCTCGGGTTGAAATCGGGTTGCCCAACCCAAGTTGCACCCCTACTCATCGCTGGCATTTCATTTGCTTTTTATTGCGAGACTTACTGGACGTAAACCCGCCCATAGGACCCGACCCACTCGAATCTCATCGGATTTCCCAAATGTTCGTGATTGCTCAGTCACACCAACAAGCCCTGACCAGTACAGTGGTCTCTTATCAGTACTCAACCTGCGTTTGCTTCCCGAGAAAACATGAGGGAAACGGAAGGAAAACACGAGAAGAATACGGAAATAATGGCACATAAAGTAGAAGGTAGAAGCATCGAAAGCTTACCAGACTCCATTCTTCTTCACATTCTCTCTTTCCTGGAGATGAAATACGTTGTGAGAGCTAGCGTTGTATCGAAAAGATGGAAGGATTTTTGGTCCTCTGTCCCCAATCTCATTTTCTCTCTCTCCGAATCCGATCTACTATCGGAAGATCGTTTCGAAAAATTCATGGATTTCATCGAGAGAACACTCCTCCTTCACGATTCGCCGACTATTCAAAAGTTCAGCCTCAGATGTGCAGGAGCGGAGCCTCCTCACAATTTCAACCGCCTCAATTCATGGATATGTGCTGTAAGTAAACGTAATGTTGAACAGCTTGATCTCGATTTTTTTTCGCCGGACTTTGGGTTTCCTAATTTGCCTTCAGTACTCTTTACTTGCAAGTCGCTTGTCGAACTACGCCTCCATGATAATCATGATATAGATTTTCCGAGCTCTACTTATTTGCCAAATCTCAAGACTCTTGAAATTTCTGTTATTGATCCAGGAGATAACCTAAATCAGAGGTTTTTTTCTGGTTGTCCCGTGCTAGAAAATTTGAGTATAATCGCGTGCATAAGCGAGGATATGGAAGTAACAATTGATATCTATGCTCCTAAGTTGAAAATTTTGAAGACGTTTTTGAGTTTGGGTGTGCGGGGAGATTTTGCCGATGGCAGCGAAGTGAAGGTTATGATAGATGCACAAATTCTTGAGTACCTTATGATAGAAGATAATTGTGTGGCTTGGTATTTGATAAAGAATCAATCCTCATCACTAGTCACAGCAGAAATTGATGTCGGGTTAGAAGTATTCTGGGAGGATATGGAATCTGATGTTGCAAGTCGTTTACTTGAGCTTTTTAAAGGAATATCTCATGTTAAGTATCTGGGATTACTTGGTGCAACTATGAGGGTAAGCCTACATCAACAAAATATTTCCATATGTATGTTGTTTGTATATACGCTGATGTTTTGTCTCTTTTTGATTATTATTTTTTATGACTGTTTAAAGGGTATTGGTTGCCTTGATGGTACTGCTCTGCTTACATTTCACAATGTGACCTATTTGGAGTTGTGTGCTCCTTATTTGCCAATGCTGTCGGTAGCT
This sequence comes from Ilex aquifolium, assembly GCA_951799425.1. NCBI lineage: Eukaryota > Viridiplantae > Streptophyta > Magnoliopsida > Aquifoliales > Aquifoliaceae > Ilex > Ilex aquifolium. The sequence goes on along the minus strand of OX637400.1, from coordinate 9,587,570 downwards.
TTTCAAAGCATGCCTAACCTGGAATATTTGGCCGCCTATGTTGAGAATCTAGATGCCAAAGATGATGATTTGGAAGTAGAAAGCGTTGATTTGAGTGAGGGAGATAATCAATTAAATGAGGTGTTCAATTGGATGAAATCACAAGTTGTGCCTGGTTGTTTCATATCAAAATTAAGAGTAATTCAAGTAGGTATATTTGATGGGAAGAATGATGAGCTGCAGCTGGTGAAGTATTTGCCGAAGAACTCCGAAGCGTTCAGCAAGATGACAATTTGCCTTTCGAGGTTTCTATCTGGTAAAGAGGTAAAAAAAAATTAAGAAAATACTGAGATTCCCTAGGGGTTCAAAGGCATGCAAATTAAAATTTTCAAATAAATGCCAGGTTTTGATGGATTGACATGCACCTTGTTAGTTGATGCTTGAAAGAATATCTATGTGATTTTCTTTGTTTACTTCCTGTCAGAATATAATTGCTAATTTGGGATCAGTTTATCATTATTGCATCTGTTTCCTCAAGATACATCTGTTCCCCCCGCCCCACCCAGGGTCATTAATCATTTATTTCATTTCAATTGTTCGGTTAAAAGGCACTATCTCAGTTAAAAAACGATACAGTTACAATAAAAGCCATGCACAGTAAAAAAACCTCCAATTTTTGAAATCGCTAGGGTTCAGTCCTAAGACTTCATACACCCGACACCTCATCATGTTCATGTTTGGTATGACGAATTCTACGCATGCTGTCAGCTGCCTTACGCAGCCCTCCTCCTTTATCCGGGCTTGGGACCGGCTATGCACAAGAATACACTTGACATCTCATACCTGTTCAAAACAGATCACGATTTGCACAATTCCAAGAGAGATGTTGTAAATGGATATCTGCCACCATAGCATGTATGTGCTCACCAAAAGGTCAAGCATCGCACAAAACCTCATACCTCATATCTGCACTCATGCGATCAAACTACGCACATATACCCTGTCCTCTGTAACGGGTAGAGCTTCTTATCTCACACAAGCATCCTTTGTTGCACAAATCTCTTCCATTGTAGAATGTAGACTGGCAAAGTTCCTCTATTGCACAAATCTCACTATAAACTTTTCTATGTGAATGTGGGTTTACACGTTTTTTCAAACGAATAGTCTCCCTATAGTTGATTGGTTATTTTTAAATGATGAGGTTGAAATGGTGAATTTTGTTGTTGTGATTGTTGGGTTTGTGGGTTATGCCAATGTTGGCTTGTAGGATTCTTCTATAGTGGCATTTTGGGTTTGATGCAGTTGTTGGGGTGTGCTTTGGTGTTCTTGAAACTCTTTTTGGATACTGGATTTTCAATTATGTGAATTTAAATATTATTTTAATAGTGATGAACTGTGAGAATTTCTCACAGGTTTTTGTGATTTCTGTTGCAATATGTTGATTTTAAGGGGTTTTGCTGGCTTTGTTAAAGGATTTCTATATAATATAATTCTGTTAAGTTTTGGATTTTCAATTATCGGAATTTAAAGTTGATTTTATGGTGATAAACTGAGTTGCTCTCATAGTAGTAGTGCTGTGTTGGCATTCATTTGGCACCTTATAATTGTGTTAGGATTTAGCGGGCTCCACATGCTGTCAATTTTAATGTACCTGCTGCATTGACTGGGGTGAGTTAATTCTTCTATTCTGATTATTGTGAATTTCTTTGTTACCTCTTAATGTTTTGAAGTGTTGCAAAATGGCATCGTCAAGCATAGGAGCAAGTTGCGAAGGTTTAATGTTTTGCAATAGACGATGTAAATGTGGGCTAAGAGCAGCGCTCAAAATTTCAGAATCTGAACATAATCCTGGAAGGCTATATTACAATTGTCCTGATAGTCGATGCAACTTTTTTGTGTGGTTGAATCCTAGCAGTTCGTTTGCTCCTCAAATTACAAGTGAAGTTATTGAAACAAGAAGAGTTGAAGAGGTTGCAAATGAATTAAGGAGTGATGACATTTATGTTCGACTCCAACGTCTTGAGGCAAATGAAAGGGCGATAAAATTGCTACTGTTACTATGCATGTTTGTATCATGCTTTAATTTACTGCTTTTGTTGGTTGTTTTTTTTCGGAAAGTAAAGTAATTTTGTTGGTTGTTGTAATGCTAAAATGATGTAACTAGTTCAAATACTCTATCGATTATGTAATGGTTAATTTTCATCTATGGAAAGGGTTTTTGAAATATTTCTTTGTTGGTTGTATAGCATAGAATGTATGTTTTTGGTGATGATGGGAGTGGTAGTGCTGAAAAATAGCATAGCATTTATGTTTTCCTTGTGGGTTTGGCAGCAAACCGGAATGCATTGCATCAAGAGAATACATTTGTCCACAAATATTCCAACAAATTACCCGCTTCTTGTGTTTCAGTGCATAAGGTTGTTTATCGTGATTTAAGCATCAAGGGGTAGAGTCGCAGAAAATAGTCTTTCAACATGCGAGATAAGGTTGCCTCCATCTCAATCTTCTTAGATTACATGATAGCGACAGACTCGTGCACTGAACCGTCTTTTTTATATTTTACACAACCAGTCTCTAGTCCGGATAAAAGAAGAATGTTTGTAGATAATAACTAGTGTTAAACTTTGTCAGATTTATAACCGTACCATAACTATGACGATTACTATATAATTAGGGATAGCAATATAATACCATTTTTTTTTTTTTTGTATCATACCTCTAAATGATTTTGGACCTTGGATCTTCCTTTAATTTATCCTTGACCATTAATTGTGAAAATAATAAATTAAAGTGAATTAATAAAATAAACAATCTATACACGTGTCAAATTTTCATTAGAAGAAAAAAAGAGATATGATACCATAATTGAACCCTATAATTAGAAGGCTTTTCCAGTGACACCACTGTATCAATGCTTGGGGCCCCAAGGTACATAACATCCCAAGCTAGTGTATGAATGTGCTCCATCATCATCCATTTTGATTATCCTTTTTTGACTTCACATTTCTTGTACACTACACAAAGTAATGTTGACAAATAACTAGTAAAACATTTTTCTAACCCAGCCGGTTTCTTATAGCAAAATGTTTATTGCCTCTTCTTGACCATTCGAGTACTTTTAACTATTATTTTTCTACCAATTGAATATGTCATTTTTAATTAATAATAAAATTATTTATACTTAATTTATCGATAGATTGGGACCAACCATTAATCTGATAGCACGATTGATCAGGTCAATAAATTAGATAAATAATTTAAATTTAAGTCATTGTACTTTCATCAATAATATTCTTTTTTTTTTAATTTGCATTAATACCACCTCAAACTGAAATATTACAGCATTAGTATTATTAGAAGAAAATTTATGTTGCCTCACACATTGGAGTCCCCAAAGTATGGGGTTTATTTCATTTTGGTCTCTAATATTTCGATTGCATAATTTTAATCTCTGAAATATTGAATATATTTCTATATGGTCCCTTAAGTAGACAACATCCAAATTGTTAAGGGTTTTTTATCATAAACTTGTCACGTGATACCTAAATATGGGCAAAAAATAATTTGGGTAGCTCTTAACCAAAATTTGGGCAGTTCTTAACCAAAAATATATAAAATGGGTAGCTATTGAACAAAATTTAGATAATTCATGATCAAAACTGTGTAATTTGGGTAACTCTTTGACCAAAATTTGTGTAAAATTTTTATCAAGAGTTATTTAAACTATTTTTTTACCTATATTTAAGAATTACGTGACAAATTTATGATAAAAAATTGTTAGCAATCTGAACCCTGTCTATTGGAGGGACCACATAGAAATATATTCAATACTTTAGGGACCAAAATAATGCAATTAAAATATTGGGAACTAAAATGAGATAAATTTAATACTTTAGGGACTTTTAGTGCAATTAACCAAAAAATAAAATAAAAAGGTATACACTAAAACCAGCTTCATCAACTACCAAACAACCCCCAAACTCTTGGCCAATATAAATACACCACAAACAAATTCAAATCAACAGAGACACATCCAGACATAGAAAGAAAGGAAAAGAAAGTAAAGATTTGCAGAGAAGAGGAAGATATGAGTTTCCTGGTGGGGAGATTGGCAGGCGCAGAGGGAGCATATTTCTTACAAGAATCCAAACACGCCGTAAGTCGTATGGTTGAGAAAAACAAGCCCAATCTTCCTTCTTCATTACCAACTTCAAATTCTCAGTCAGTTCTAAATGAAGCTCAAGCCGATGTTCTTCCAGAGGTTTTGAGGCACTCTTTGCCTTCAAAAATTTTTCAACCACCCTCTGATTCGTCTCTGTCGAAAGGGTCCAAATGGGTTCTTCAGACTGATCCCAATAACGTGTCTTTGGTGTCGCCGGATGCTTTGAATCCTCTCAGGGCTTACGTTTCTCTGCCTCAGGTCACCTTTGGCCCCAGAAGGTTGTTGCTTTTATTTGTTCTGTTTTTACTTATCTGTTTTGTTGCTAGGAAAATTTAGGTACAGAAAATGGGAATCCAGATTACGGGTTATAGTATTTCAGCATAATTTTGATGGTTAGCTCAATTGAGGAGAACATTGTGTTTGGTGGCTGAGAAAATCTGAGGGAAAGAAAATTAGTTTTCTGGGCTTTAATATTAACATCATAATTATGGTGTTGGCTAAGCTAAGGAGAAATATGTTTGGTAGCTGAGAAATACTTGAAGATTGAGGAAAAAGAAAAGAAAACGATAATTAAGATTTGGGGTTTTATTTTGTAAGCTTAAGTGTTTGGCTAAATTGAGGATTTGGCAAAAGAAGATAAATTAGCATTCTGGGTTTCAACTTCTTGAGCCTAACTGGAGTATTTGGCTTAGTTGGGGTGAGCAATCTAAAACCTTTTGGCTTAGTGGTTGTTTTTCCATACCTATGGTTCCAAAGTTGTTTGCAAGTTTAATTTGGAATGTTGTTGTTGTTGTTGCTGTTGCTCTGTGTGTGTGTGTGTATTAGTTAGTTTTTGTAGCGAAATTATTCAATTGATGGAGGGGTTGCCCAATTTCAGAAGCTTTGTTTTGTTCACATAAATTTGAAAGTTTGAAGACATAGATAGTCTTGCAGATTTATACTCCTAGGATGCCCGTATGTGCAGTTATAATTAGCTTTTTCAGGACTACTAATTTGGTAAAAATTGCTCAGTTCATGAGCTTTGTTGGCTCTTGTTTGTTGTTTATCATATATGAAAACAGAAACTTGTAATTTATCTAAACCTGAGTTTTTCATGAGAATCGTTGATAAATGCTGCAGATCTGGATGCGAGGGAAATTGGTTTCCATGCTGATTTTTTTGGCAAATGTGGGAACTAAAATTTTATCTGTTTCATGTGTTAAGAGTTCACTTTGGATGAAAATGAATGTTGGGACTTTTTTTTCTATTGAGATTTCCCAAATTTTATTTATTTGGCAAACAAGTGATATTGCAAAGTATATGGAGTGCAGATTGTGGTCATAAATTTGTTTGAAAGTTGTCTGTTTTGTTGATATAATTTTGATCACTTGATACGTTATGGCATGCAGGTGGCAGTTGCCCAATGCAGAGAACTCGGTTTTGGGCTCAACTGCAAATGACTTGCGCCATGACAAATACACTCCAGTTAATCCTGAAAAGTTGAGGGCTGCAGCTGTAGGACTTTCACAAAGTAGGTTTCAACCACCTTCTTCCTGTTATTCATCAAGTAGATCTGAATTTCTGTTGTTTTTTAATGGTACTTGATTGCAGTAGCTTTGCCTTTTGCTTATAGTTACTTATGTGGAAAACTAACTCCAATTTCATCTTGAAAATTGGCCCTTTGAGTTAGAATTTTACGTCCAGTCTTCCACACCATTTTTCTTGGTTGGTGAATTCCATTACTCCATCCTTCTGAAGTTCCAATACTAAGTGCTTTCCACTTAGATAAAACTATGGTAATAGAAATGTCAAACAGCTGAAACTTCGCTAAATCGTCCCATTATTATGTGCTTTCCACGTGGAGAATACCATGGTAATAGAAATGTCAAAGAAGTGAAACTTTGCTAAATCATGCATTACACTGTCGAACAAAACCCACAACCCATTAAGTAGTTTCCTTGATCTAACTGGGTGATGATTTATTCAAAACAATGGCAGAGGTAGAGATGTGATGAGGTAAGAAGCATGCATATAGTGCATTGCAATTGTAGATGGTGGTATGAATAGTTAATATGCCCTGTCAGGCTTGGAAAACATATCTGGTTACTCAAAGTATTCTGGCTACAACCTGTGATCTGCTATGACTGCCTATTGTTACCCACTTGAAGCAAACTTTGTGGCCATATATAGGATGAAGAGGCATTTAATAATCAAACTCAATTCCTATACAAATGCTACTGTGCCATCATCATTCTCAAGCATGCATCTGTATACCAGCGAGACAAGGGAGACTGGGGGGGGGCAATTCCCCCAGCTGGACTTTCGGAAAAACAATCTTAGTAGTATCCTAGTTACAAATAAAAAATGAGAAGTGAATTCCCTATCACACTATATCTCTGTGATAGGGTTGTGGATATAAACCAGAGTCGAAAACAAATAACAAAAGAAGAGATAAAAAGATTAACTGGAAAACGAGAAAGAAGGAAATGGTTTGGGAAACTGACAGACTACAAATATAAATTCTGTTGAACGACTTGTTAGAGTGTCTTCTAAGTATGTTTCAGTATAATTCATAATTTTGTTAAGAGGATTTGGATAGATTTTAAATGTCTAGCTATAGCTGTCTTTTGAGTTTTGACTAACATCTCTTTCAAGGGCAAATGTTTATAGAACCAATGTCATTATCTCTACTCTTTATGTCATCGCTTTCTTATTTGATTCATTAACCGATTAATGAATAATTAATTTTCAAGTAGGGTATCCTGCTTATGCTGCTTTTCCATTACGCACCTTGTTTTATAACTAAGCTGATCTAATTAGCAGTGTCAGAGAATCATGATGTTTATTGTTGCATACATAACAGTATGATTATAGCTTACTCACGCCGAGTGTCTTGTTTCACCATAGTTGGAAAGGCATTTGCTGTTGCTACTGCTATTGTCTTTGGTGGTGCCACATTGACGTTTGGAATGGCAGCCTCCAAGCTAGAGCTGCACAATGTAAGTATAGATCTGTCATGCCTTCAATCTTGAATGCTCTTCCAATAACATCAATATATTCGTATCACATGCCCGCATGTATTCTAATTTCTAGTGTTCAATCAATTGTGAGACAACGAGGCAGATAACATGTGAGGGAAAAACTATTGGAACCTTGTTCAGAAATTATTTTAATATATTCTAGTAATGGACAGATGATTTTAGATCTATAGTCGGCATTGGAAGGCTTAAAGAGACGAGTGTCAAAATTGGCTACTGTATCGTGTGATCTCTAAAAGCAATAATGATGAAATAACATTTTTTTTGTGGCTATGAGGTCAGTTTTAGGGAAAATAGTATATTAAAAACCACTAAGCCCATTACTTCTTGCATGATATTTTTATTTTGATGTTTTCATGAGTTTTGTGTAGCATGTCCTTCATGAGAGATCTCTAGAAAGATTTTTAATTACTAGGTTGGAGAAATTTGAGGTCTAGAAGCCTCAATACAGAGGATGTTGTTCAATCTTTCAATGGCATCGGGTGAATAATGATTGATGGAATTACATTGCGCACATCAAGTTCATTTAGTACTGTTTCTTTTGATTTTTTTTTGAGAAATTTATTTCAAGGACAAAAATCAATTTTAAGACCCAAATTTGCATTTCTAACTAGAAGCTAGAAAAAGTGTCTGTAGTTCTAAGACTCAACAAAAGGGACTATCGCCTGGTGCAGTGTTTAAAGTGTCGGACTACCAACTTTGAGGTTTGTACATTCAAATCTTAGGCTAGTCTGTTTGTGCAAATGATGTCAAATGTTAGGTTCCCAATACCCTCAGTTTATGGTGACCAAACTGATTAATGACCTTTTTAGTTCAGAAGTCTTGCGCCTGAGAACTTAAACCAACACGCACAATGAGATAGCTGTTAAATTCAATTATTATCATGAAACTACATGCACAATTTTAATTTTATTTTTATTGTTCTCGTTTTCTTGGGGTTAATAACTTCTGCATCTGATGGTCTTTCGGTTGTCCTTGTCGACATGAGTTACTTTCCTCTTAAAAACTGTCATTTCCAGCTTCCATTCATTATGCAAAGCTGCCTTTAAATAGATGACATTTTCCCATGAAGTTGTGATATATTTGGCAGGTCGATGACTTCCGGACTAAAGGAAAAGATCTGGTTCAGCCAAAACTGCAATCAGTCAAGGAGCAGCTGATCCCCTTAAGAACTTGGGTAATCTAAATGGAGAGTTTCATTACAGCTGTTTACTTGCAAGACTGATTCTTTTCTCAAAATTCAGGCTGAAGACAAGTCAAAGAGATGGCATTTGGAGAGGAAAGAAGATCTGAAAGAGAAGCCTCTTATAAAGGAGCTTTCTAAAATATGGAGTGCCAAGACATCCAACTGATTTTATTTTATTTTTGGCACTTTATTTACCACGATCCCTGTACATAGTCTCGTGTTTACGCCGATGGCTGCAGCTGTAAGTGAAAGAAAATAAAGAAGAAAATGTTAAGCTTTTGTTGTTGTATCAATCAATGGCTTGTAAGACTTCACAGGTAATTCTGAAAGTGGTTTGAGCAGCCATAATGTTCTCCTTTCTATGTACAATTTTGAAGTGTGTCAGTAAGCATATGGGATCGAATCTTTTCCTGTAATGTTATTCAGTGCCTGTATTCAAAATCAACATATACAAAATTGAAACCATGTGGTTGAGCTTCAAAATGTTACAATTTGGAAACCTTTCATTCTGAATGCATCATTACGATTCACCCTTCAAGCTAGGTACTTACCCAAAAACAGAGAACAGAGGCATGAACTGGACAGTGTAAACTATAATGGCTAAATCTGATTTACAAGGTCATGAAAGACGATTACTCTCAGACCAAGTTTCCCTACCGGTCACTTTTCTCGTCTCTGTTTCACTTTTCAATGAATGGCTCAATTTGTAGTCCAAACCAGCTCCATATTTCCAAGCCTCAAGTTGCCGTTTCCATTTATACTTCATGTTGACTGGAAATGCATTTATCAGTGGCCTTGCAAAACATCAGCTTGTTAGAACTCCAATAGTAGTAGGAAAATGTGAAAAGAATGGTAATATACAAGTTATTCACTCTCGGATGCATACATATTGAAATTTCCAAAGAAAACTTTCCCCTCTTCATGTTTCCAATAAACTCAGAAGAAACATGGCCGCGTGAAGGTTATTATTACCTAATCACAGGATCAATGAAGGTAGAGAGAAATGTATAGTAACCCAGCAAAACGAAATGTCCAGACCAATCAAGAAGCACTGGAATACCAACCTGAAAAACAGAACCAAAAACTTGGAAGTCTCCGCTGAAAAGATAACTAGTTTCTGATCTAATCGTAGTTTGTAACATCAGACACTATAATAATACAGACCCAAGCTATTTCAACTAACCACCACATGCTCGCAAAACGAATAGTTGTCTTGTAAGCTTCTGCTAATAGTTGTTACTTTTAGCAACTTGGCCATATCATTATTGGTTACCTATTGTTAGGTAACATAACATGCATCAGTGTTGCTGTTGCTACTGCCTAAACTCTCTAAAAGAACAGAAAACCCTTATCCTTGGTGGAAGGATCAAGATGCATTTAACAGCAGTAGTAAAACTGAGATGTCAGTACCCAATCCATACTCCTCACAGACCCCCCTCAATGTGGACGAAAGTAGGTGCTATTTATTTATTTTATGTTATTAATTCTCCTTCAGTCATGCGAATCACATAGACAGTCCACTTCTTCAAGTATGCGGGCACGTGCAATCTACTTATAACAACTTGTTACTTTAAAGTGAAAATACAAAGACAGTTTTGCAGATTTTCGTAGGCATAAACATTACAACTAGAAGAGTGACTTCGTGTATTATTCACTTGTGTGGAAAATGACAACGAAATGGGATACAAAATGTAGGAGATAATACCTGCTGAAATATTGATGGAATAATTAGAGGTTTGGTAAGCATAACTAGTCCTAACGTATTCACAAGAGGCCCAAACTGTATAACATCCTGTAGCAGTACAGAAAAGCAGAAATCAAAACGAAGTTCAGTGTTCTCTTTGTAACCGAAAAATGCAGCTAAAGAACAGAGAATGTAACCTGAAGAAATGGTCTTAGTACCGGATCCCCCAGCCTCTGATGATGCGTAACACACATTTGAAATGAAAAAAAAAAGAGAGAGAATAAAGGGCCGTAAGAATTTGACCAGAGAAGGAGAAATCCAATGATTTTCTGAAATGCTATTCCCAAAAAAAAAAAAATCATACCTGCATACTCTGAAAATTGATGTAAAGAAGCTCATTGATGAAATCTGGTGGAACATTAGTGCCTTTCTTTGCTGACATCGCTCTTTGAAATAACCAGGATGCACTTAAATTGGGCTGCAAAACATATTTTAATCAAGGTAATAATAAGCAGAAGCCATGTGGTAAGTACCATAGCCAGGAAACACTCACCATGTAAGGGTTCAGTAGGGACAGATTGTGGGAGTCCAGTAAATCGCCACTGATTGCTTCACATATGCCTTGAATCTCACACAAAGAGAGATGAAATACCATTACTCTTAAACCTCCATACAATATTTCACAAACATTATATCCCTAAAAGTTGGGCAGTAAGAAATAAAGAAAAAGAAGTCTTGTGCCTGCTCACATGAACACCTAGCATGTTTTTTACAGCATTTGATTATGCAAGTCCATCCTTTGGATAGAATGATTAGAAATCAAATAAAGTATTCATCAATAAAGACTTAATAACTTGAAATCATGAGAGGAAACCTGTATATGCAACAGTATAACTTGAAATCAAGTTATATAACAAACATGACCGATAGCCTCAAATGCTGGGCAAAACAAACTAAAATCATCTTAGTCCTGCTCTCTGACTCCCCTACTCGATAACTTGGCAATATCAACCGAATAAAAGCAATACAATGCCACAGGAATATTGGGCAATGGCATACCAGTAGTTAATCTGCCAAGGTGCCTAGTCAAGCTCCCAAAACCACCAAAAGAGACTGGTGATTGTATGCCGCTAGCATCACCAAACTGCAGAGAATAATGTCACAACACTCATTCACTTCGATTGGTACGCAACTAAAGTATGAGAGACTTCATGAGGGTTTAATGTAAAACACCTGTAGAACACGATTAAAAGATGCTGGCAATGGACTGTCAAGTTAATCCACGCCAAGTAAGAAGAAAAAGGTATCAGATTTGATGATGTAACATGGCTGCACTGTTTCTAATACAAAATAAGGAATCATTAATGCTAAAAAGAAATTAACAGCATGTGTCAAGTTGCAATACTTGAGCTATATAAGTGAGCACATTTAATGAAATGGTTCTTCGTTTGTCAAAAAAATAAACATATTTGAAGCACCCGGGCCATTGTTATATATTCCACATGTTGGCAACATAAAGTTCCCCAAGGCATTACCAACCCTAGAACTTAATCTAAAATGGTCAGCAGAAGGATCCCAGATATATCTATAAAAGTACCAAAGAGAATTTTAGTATAGTTCATATGATATTTGCATTTTTACCTGTCACGATATGTAGGAAAAATTCCAAATATTACTCTCAAAATCTCCAGCTCATCAAGAGAGACTCCCTGTGAAGTTTTGAGGTGCCAAACCATCAATCAGAAGGGAGATAAGAAAAAGGATCTCATGCCTGCTTCGAGTGAAGTATGATAATGTAGAAGTTTACAGTATTAATAGTACTAATGATGAATACTGAAAAGGAAAGAGAACAGAAAATAGGAACAGAAGCAGAAGTATATTTGGTGAAAGAGGAAGGATCCTTTGAGCACTGGCTACTTACCATAAATAAGTAGTGATGAGAACTGGTTAGTTGCAATAAGCAATGAAACAACCTAGAGGATCTTGTGATTGGCCATATAACGCAGATATATATTTGAGATCAAATAACATAAAAGGATGCGTACATCTGACCCTCCCTTTACCCACAGTGATGAGAGCCTCCTGCACTGTGCCGTCCTTTTTTATCATGGAGGGTCTACTGAATCTTCTCAACTGGTTATTGAAAAAAATGCCTTTGTCTCACATAAAAATTGGTGTGAATTGCATGCATAAGGCAACTAAATCCGTGGGAAACATATTGAATCATTTTTGTTTTATTAAATCACTTGAATGCAGCTGTCAGTCCCTATAGTAGTCATTCCTGGGGAAACTGCAGGCTTAAGTTGTTATTCAACTAAATCTGTCGTTGTTGTACGCCACATACTAGAGTCATGGACTCTCTCCCTAAAACAGAAACCTTTCTTGCACTGCAAATAGAGCATATGAGGAATTTCAGGTGCAAGTAGCCAATACCACCTAGCAACCAGATGACCTAGCAGTTTATGCCTTTATGGAGGTCGGACCAAACGTCAGTAGGGTAGTGGGGAGTTGGAAAGCTCATTATTTTCAGTGAATTTTATATTGCTTTGTCAGGGGCCTATTTGAGGCTGATCACATTCCAAGTCTACATTAGACAAGTAGCAGCAACATCACTGTCAATTATCGCATCACGATTTGGATGGGATTGGACATAATCTGGTTGAAAATACACTACTCTTATTTACCAAAGTAAAAAAGAAAATTCACTACTCTTAAACGGGAGGCACTGAGGCCCATACCACAAATATACTCAAGTGCAACCTGATCCACAAGAAAAATTTAGACAATGTGGCCACTCCGTTCTTTAAGATGAAATTCAAGTGACGCTGTGGCTTCAAAAAGTTTGTAACAAATGAGGACACGAATATGGAATGCTATGGAGATGCAAAATAAAGCTGGCATAAGCATGACATCTCTACGTGTCATTTTCAACTGCAGAGCTGAATTGAAACCTGATAAGTCGGCATCAGATCCCAATAATCTTCCAGTAATTCTTCCAACTTTGGACATCCTGGTTGAGGATCAACATAAGTGAACATATATGTGGTTCGATCCTTGTGACCTGATCCAGCAGGGAATGCCTGTAATACATTAGAGAACGCTTAATTATTGAAAGCAATAAAATGATCCGATTGATAATATTGATATAATAGAATATTTTATTAGAAGTAAAGCACATATAAACGCAATAGCTTGGTCCGATTGATAATATCAATATAATAGAATATTTTACCAAGGTAACGCGCACATAAACAAGATTAAAGGCTCCAATTGATGATATCAATATAATAGAATATCTAACCAAATTAATGCGCATATAAACAAACATGCGAGCAAAACATATTACCTCCCAGAAATATTGTACTTTTGACCCTCCAACCATCTTCACAGAAGAACTACTAAAAATGACATCACTCGAAGAGTTATCCATGAAACCACGACAACAAGAACCAACAACAAGGCAAACACCATCTGGCTTCCTTCCGCCTCTTATCTGTGACAGACACATAGCATCAGAAACAGTTTCAGGTCAGATGATGGAGGACAAATGCAATCTAATGACCAGAATAATTCCACAAAGCCTTCCTCAAACATTTAAGCAGCAAAAGAAAGATGGTTACTGAAGATTTAAAGGCCAGGTTTTTCATTCTATTCACTGCCTTATCAAACCCTATTTTGCATTACAATTTTATGAGTAACCTCTTATGATCTTCTTGTCGTGGGATAACAGAAATTGTTTGTCTTCTATAACAATTCTGGGCACTGATTTAGGGAACAATTGATTGCTCATGAATCAAACCCATGTGCATGCGCACACATAATAACTGATCTCATGTATGTCTCTTGCCCAGTATATGCCAAACTCAAGAGAATACTGCAAACAATCAAGAGCATGCATTCATTACTAATGCAGAAGTAGACAAACCTAACCTGCTTTACTATAGGGGAAAAGTTCCCCATTGCATCAATGACGAGACGTGAGGACAAAATCTTCCCGTCTGCTAGTTTCAAGACCTGTGGGATGTAAGAATGACATGTAAACTGCTAGTACTATTAAATTGCACCAACTAAAATCTTTTAACTGCAATTGATTTTCTTCATTAGCATTTGTGTGCCATCTTGATTGGTGTTTCCATTTTCTATTATGGTTTTCCTGACATTTTATTTATAATTTATCGTTCCTAGTTTCCCCAGTTTTTAATCTCAGCATCAACATCTTTTCTACAATATTCATTAGAACTTGCCATTTATTGGTGTCCAAGCCGTGAGAGTGGTGCAATATTCTGCTACTACTTAATTTCCATGATAAATGAAAGATAAGCCAACCCAACCCAATTCATTTTTCATGTAAACCACATAATATGCAGTACTATCGTTTTTCCAGTGTTGATAATCTTACAGCTGCATCCCCATATACGCATATGCTAGACACGCTGCAACCCTCAAAGATGATACCACCAAGGGAATTAAAACGTGTTTTCACGATCTCTATAAGCTTTACAGGCCTGCAGAGAGAGAGAGAGGCACAATCCAAAAGATTAACTGAGTTGCATTGATCTCAGAAGTATGATCCATCCCCTAATTAGTTCAAGTGAATAGGTGACACATGATATCAAAATTGCATACACTACATAGTGACATAGATGATAGATGTATGCATTCCTGAGTGTGTATGTGGTCAAGAGTATAAAATTGCAGAACTCCTCATGGGATCATATGATGTAAAAACATATTGCTCAACAAAGCAATCAATTTCTGTACAGCTTTGGGCAGCCTCCAGAAAGAAGGCAACTTGTCACATGTATTGCTGCTGGCCACACGAGAGATGTCTGCTACAGCATAAAAGACCATAGTTATAGTGCCTACTCAAGACATTTGGTGAGGTGACTTATACAGAAGCTGAAGTTTTACTCTGTTCAAAATATTCTAAACCAGATTGGTCATAGGTTGTTTCAAACAAGTCCAGCTAGAAGTTAGAGGACCTGCGTTCACACCATACACAAGACAGAAAATGTTCGTAACTTGCCTTTCCAGGGATATTTATGAACCTCACCAGCATTTATATGATTGGAGGAATAGTTGTCCACCAAATGAAAGCAGAACATTTAGAAATTATCTGAAGGAAGCAGTAGACTTGGTAATAATTCTAATGGAAATATTTTTCCAGATTTAGGAGAACAAAAAGCAGTGATGGAGACGCTCCTTGCGTTTCCTACTAATTTTCTTTCAAATGACTTCCTCAGTAATTTATATCTAGTATTTTGAAGTAATAGCAACAAGTCCAACAATCATGGAAACATCATGAGATGATGCACAACACCCATTTCAGATTGCAACATGCTAATTTCATAATTTATTTCACCACTTGGTTATCTTTCATAACCAAGCAATTCTATCACTAGAAAATGAGGCATATAACCTTTTTACTGCAATGGTAATTCTGTAACAATCAACTATGCATGACGACATATCGCATTCAATATTGCACATTGATTTTCCATAAGTAAACTTCCTATCAATATTTTATCCCATGATTAGGGGGTCACTAGCCCATTCACTGGGCTGAGATACCAACTCCTTTTGTTTTTTGTTTTTTCTTTTTTCTTTTTATGGACTGATACCTACTTCTTGGTACTATTAGTATACTTAGGCAGTTTTGATTTATGCTTTTCGTTGTTATCATACAGAATTCAGTCCTACGAGTATAACATCAAGGAACATAAATAGAATAACATAGTGTAACAACAATGAAAGTATAACTCACGAAACACCAAGATTAAGAATGTCGTCAACCCAAATCTCACCCTTCCCCTCAAATCCACACCTGTTCTGCAAAGCGTAAACAAAAGCCAGAAGGCAAAGAAATTAGTGGACAACACGAGATAGAAGGGGGAATAAAAGTGCAAGTAGATTTGTGTTTACCATAGCTGCCTAACTAGTGAAATGTACATAAAAGCAAAAAAAGCGAATTGTAATGGGGTCCAAACTCATTAACTAGTAGTTCCCAAAACCCAAATTTTAGAAGCAGCAAGAGGATAACTTGGATCATTTTTATAACGGATTCATTAAGTAACATCCCTGCTGACCGAAGACTCATGATTATCACTCACATGTTCCTCACAATCCATTCTTGGAGGTTCTTAATGACAAACTACCACACTCACAATTGAAACAATGCGGAAATTCATCACCCAAAAAAGTCACTTAACAAAAGAAGTCCTTCCACAGGAGCCCCGCAATAATGTTGCACTAGAATGGAGGATAGCTAAACGCTAACATGGGCCTTGGGTGTGAGACTGCGACGCAGATCTCAGACAAACTGTATTATCGACATTGCCCATTAATGACCCAACATGAACTAATTGCTGAAGTTATAAACAATGAAATCAATTTCTAAAGATCAAGAATGTACAGGATTAAAACTTGCAGCTGTAGCTAGTTCAATCTCATCTTCTGCTAGAATCCCAACTTCTACAAGTTCCAAGAGCTCTTTCCTTGATATATTCCATTCTTGTTCTCTCTGATCATTGGTTATCAGAAATCAAGCATTATCTTATAGCATAGCTGATGATCATTACCTAACATTCGCATCCCAAGACAGAACTCGAGAATAAAATATACCCCTTTTAGTACATTCCTTTCCACAATGCCTACTCGAAGACCTTTGGAACATAATGCTGTAGCAATGAAGATTCCTAAAGTACCTCCACAAACTAAGACATCAAATGTCTCAACTTCTTTGTCAGCCAGGTCAGAGTGGCTAAACAGTCCAGGAACACTTGAAACGACTTGCCGGGGTTCCTGAACAACTGCAAAACAAAATCCAATCATCCAATCATTTTCTTCCCAAATTTGAACATAACAGAAGAAAGCAAGCTATACCTGTTTGAGCAGAACAAATACTGGCCCACAATTGGTCCAACCTCTTTAAAGCACTATATGAGTATGCCCCACCAGCACCACCAACTTCACCATTTACTGAGAGACTCTCCATTATCCTCTACAAGAAATAAATTTAAATACCCTTAATTAGTTGTTTGTGAATTCCAGAAAACTGGAAATAAATAGGGCAAATTCAAAACATGTTTTGTATATCCACATATGAACAAGATGTACCATGCCTGCCATAGTTTTTGTATGCATATACAAACATACGTAGATATATGCATAGTACATACAAATCTACATGAACAACATATATTTGCATCATGAAATTTTGGAAAACAGTAACAAAGAAGAGGAAGTTCAGGAATGTGGTACTTGGGTTCTTGAAGGAATGGCTTGGGCTTGAAAGGACAAATTTCTAGGTCTCTGAAATGGTGGAGTGGCAAATGGGTACCCAGAAACGCCATTAGAAATGAGGGAGTGTTGTTGAAGCTGAAGCACCACCATTATTGGGTTGTGCCAACAACAAGCTCAGATGTTACTAAGCTTATCATTTGAACGAATGAAGCCTAGTAGTACCCACAAAAGAAGTGAAATATGCGAAGCAGCGTAGGACACGTTCAACTACCCAAAGGGTTAATAACACTTTTAACCCCTAAAGTATGCATATTTTATTAATTTGGTATTCTTGTATTAATTTTATTAATTTAATCTTTAAAATATTAAATTTGTATTTTAAATGGTCATAGTCTTTTAATTTTTTTTGACATAAATGACAAAATGTCATTCTTTCAAATGGTATTACGTGATCCACACATGATTATTTTCGTCAAAAATTTAATAGAGTTGTTGGATATTTAAACACAAATCGAATATTTTAAGGATCAAATTAATATATTGAAGACCAAATTAATAAAATGTGCATACTTTAGGGATCTAAAATGTTATTAACTCCTATCCTACGGCAAACTGTCCCTTATTTTTCTAATGTCACGTGGCGCACGTGACTTGGTTTGGACACCTGGGTTATCCACTACTCTATAACTAACCTCTTCGTGCTGGCAATTTGGATACCGCGCAATGATAAACCTCTCTGTTCCAGACTAGGGTTTCAGAAGAAATTTGCAAATCTTATTATCTTGGTGGCTTCAAAATCAATCAGAAGCAGTACAGTAAGAAGCCAAAAGGGTAAGGAGTTTTATTTTCATGTGCACTGTCGGCAAATATATATAAACATATCATTCATACCCAAAATAAGGGACATTGGTGCCACTATATATATTGTTGGTTTTTCAGTATGTTTGTTTGGAATACTGGACTGGAATGTTTTAATGGCGGAAAGCTTCGGCTTTATGTGTTATGCCCAAATGGTGTTCGATAAAATGCATTAGAAACTTAACAACCCAAACATAGCAAATGCGTTATAGTGATGACCGACTAAATTAGACAGATTTTCTTTGGCATTGAGCAAAACCTGTTCCAAATTGTTGATCTTTTCCTCACAAAAGTCTATCTGGCCAACCCCACATCACAACTAAGCTACCCATCCTGTAATGGGATATAGATGAAATGCAACAATAGGAGAGGCATGGGGTGCAGCATAATGCATAAACCATGCCTGGAATTAGTATACAGACTAAGTCTTTGCTAAGTTGAGTTGAAAAAGTTGGAGAAGTTATATTTGGAGGAGTTTGGTGCTAAAATCATGGCCTTATCTAAGCTTTGAAAATCAATAATCCTGGTGTTGCATCTCAGACTATCTTGGCACATTGATGGTGTAAGCCTGAAATGATTCAATTTACTTGGTGTTGGCGCAATAGCAGTGCACTTATTGTTCATCTATCTGTTGTGGGAGATTATACTTTGAGCCTATGGGATCGATAATTACGTGCAGATTATTGATTTTGCTTTTGTTGAAATTCTCCAAATTTGTGCAGGTTACCTTGGCTGGTTGAGCAGGCGATACAGGTGCAGAGATAATATCTAGCCATGGTGAGTGTGATAATGGCTCCCACATGGACCTCCTTCCCCAACAGTTGCAACAGAGAGAATAAAAAGTTACATAGTACTCTTGGTCTTGAGAAGGGTAACACTGTAAGAGCAATGATGATAGAGAAACCGTTGGAAGAACTGTACAGGGTAAGGGTGGAAAGGAATGTGTCTCAAGAGCGATTGGCTGAGCTTGGGGTTTCACGATGGTCCATATGGAAGACCGGTAAGTGCAAGTTGCCCTGGGACTGGCAGGTAGATCAGTTGGTGTACATTGAGGAAGGGGAGGTCAGGGTTGTGCCTGAAGGGAGCGAACGCTTTATGCAATTTGTTGCTGGTGACCTTGTGCGTTATCCCAAATGGTTTGAAGCTGACCTCTTCTTCAATGATTTCTACCAAGAGCGCTACAGTTTTCGAGCATATGGTGATGACTACTAAAGGGCATTACACTTTCTGCATTGGGGCTTTTACCCAAGCTATGTCCTGTGTTGTCTTCCATTCCTGTTCTTTTTTGATCTTTGCAGAATATTACAAGATTGAAATATGCTTTACTTCTTTGGTTGAATGCTAAAGGCACAAGCAAAATTGTTTTCAGAAATCAATTGTGAGCTCCAATTACAGGGAGAGAGAGAGAGAGAGAGAGGTGGGAAGGATTTAGACTTAATACACATGCCAAAATGATGGAAAACAAAGAATATCTTTTACATATCCTCTCAGTTTGTCAACTTTTTGGGAAATGATACAAAGAAGGATGTCCTTGTCCACATTTGGAAAATTGCCTCTCGAACATAGTTCTGCGCAGAAATTTTAGATCATTGAAGAGGGATTCAAAAACGTAGTACCTCCGAGGAGGACTCCCATACAATTCTACTAGTAAAGCACTGTATCCATATAATTGTTTGCCGCCTACACTTAGCCATTCATTCCAAGTTTAGGAACCTAGGTAATAGTATTCCGATCAAACATCTGGCAAAGGAGATGTGCGGGACCTTTAACATGGTTAAAGCTAAACCGTTTGAAGTTCAATGGTTAAAGTTAAACCGTTTGAAGTTCAGCAGTCTTTTACTTCTAGTCGACTGCTTTATGATAGGATTCCCTGTTTCCTGGGCTATGCTCGCTCGTCTACACTATGACCCAACAAGTAATACTTAAAAAACGATGTTTCATTGCCTGTATTAAGATTTAAACCTTGTCATAAAAAAATAAGGTAATCAATTAGAATCAAGAAAAAAAAATGGAAATAGTGACGTCCCTTTTAAAGCCATAATTGATTTTCCTTGATACTTAACATAATGTCTGAAAGGATACTTGAACAACCATAGGTTGACCCAAAAAGCCTTAGCAAAGACTTTGACAAGATATTCTATTTTTTCATAGAAATATATTCGTTCAAGAAGAAAAAACATAGTTCCAAATGCAAGTACAACAAAAAACAGAAATTCAGAAATCCAACTCGGAAATGTTTCATTTGTTTTGTATTATTTTCGTGTCAAGCCCAAGTGCTAAGGCAGGGGACTGCATAGCATTCCTAGTTGATGGTTAAATCCCAACTGCAAAGTCAATTTTGCACAATGGAAGTGTTGAGAGGACAAGTTTCTTAACCCTTCTAGATACAGAGCATGGAGAACAAGTCTTTTTACAAGCCCTTGAACATCCAAGGAAGACTAGAGATCACATAAGCTGCAACTGTCCAAAAATCAACTAATCAGATTGATTGTCTTTTGGGTAGTTTATTTTAGCCTATGCCTTAATAATGTTCTAGTAAATGTTTCTCTTAGGCAACCATATAACTATTTCATGCAGTTTCAAAAGTTCTTCCGCTTCCAGAAATAATTCTCCCTTTTGTGTCTTATAAAAAAAACTAGTAGATTGATGGATCATTACTCTAATAATATAACATAATAAAAAGTTCCTCTCTCTCTCTCTCTGGGCATGTGAATGCTTAAGCTACTTTTTAAAAGTCTCTTCTATCTCTCCATTCTTTTTTTTTTACTTGACATTTAAAAATAATACTTTCAATATGATATCAAATATTCTTTCGGTACCATAGTACTATTCATAAATAAAAAATTAAAAAATAACTAAATTAAATTCACAATTGGATGATTGAACAATATATCCTATTAGGAGGAGCGTGACTCAAGGTTGCATCAACTGCAATGCTAAGGAAGGTCCTTTCCATTGGAATTAACCTACATGTTAAATAAAATTTTATTCGATCCAAAAGAGTAAAAGATTTTTCTCATCGAAAGTCTTCACCAAGAGTTCAACGTCCATACATCCCTTATCAGTTCCACCGACAAATTAAATCTAACCGTAAGAAAAATGCTTGTTATAAATAACTCATATCTCAACTATGAAGGAAACTTATTTAAATCCCAAGTTTTAAGTTCATGCTGCTATGCTCTTTGACCAATAAGTGGACCTAAAATTGTGGCGTTTTTACATTATATCTACAGACATTTGTCAAAAATATGACTTCCGCCTTTGACAGGACCACAAAACGGATTAATCAAGTTACATATAAATTAACTCAAACAACCCTAATTGATGAACCAAAATATATATATATATATATATATATATATATATATATATATATATATATATATATGCTTTGCTGAAGTGAGTACTTGCAGGCTTACGCTAGAAGTGGGGATCATTTGGCAGTGTTTTAACTTTTAACAATCCGTCATTGAGAATAAGACTGTTAGTCGAACGAGTCCGAACCGAGCTTTAAAAGCTTGTTTCTTAATCGAACTTAAAAAATTGTTCAAGCTTGGCTCGTTTAGAAAACGAGCCGAGCCTGAACGAGCCAAAAACAAGTCGAGCCCGAGTATTTGCATATAAACAAGTCGAGCCTATCGAGTTTGAGCCGAGCTTGTAAGGCTTGTTTTTTAAACGAGCCTCAAAACTTGTTCAAGATCGGGCTCGTTTAGAAAACGAGCCGAGTTTGAACGAGCCGAACTCAAACCAAGCTCGAGTAGCTCAGTTTGATTAACAGCCCTAATTGAGAATGAAATTCACCAATTGATAATTTCCCAAAATAAACTTATCGTTATATTTGTCAAACCATTAAATTCTACAATTCATACAACATGAAATAAAAAAAATAAAAAATCACCTCTTTTTTCATCTTAATTTACCACCAATTAAACCAGGTTATCATATTAAAATTGGGCTAATATTTAACCACTCAACCCATTAATTTTTCGTGTTAATTAGTTATATCATTGTTGCATTATAATCTTCTCGTGTCAAAATTGCCACCCCTACTTATCACGACGTTTCAACCCGCACAAAGAAGGGGCAACAATAACAAAGGCAATTAATGGATCAATAGCTCAAATTTTGGGAAGAGACTGGAGGTAAACCCAACTCAGTGGCAAATGCACCAAACCACCCACTGCACCTGCTTCCTCCCCTTCAGATCGAATGATCGAGGATGGCTCGTGGTACATCACATCATCGCAGCTTAACTTTTGCATCACTCCAGATCATAGGGCACAAGAACATTACTACCAACCTTCCTTTCGAAAATAAACTGCAATTGAATCCCTAAAACGCCACAACATGAAATGCCCCAACAAGAAGTTTCAGGCCCTGCCCCCAGCTTTGGTAGCCCAAAACTACATATCACAGTACCTACACCTAAAACGATACTACTACTTTTTTTTTTTGATAGGAAACGAAAATTACTACTACTTGGGAATACAAGATACAGAAACTGCGACACATCAAACAGAAAAAAAAAGTTGTCTTAGTTACAACATCAAACAAAATTAGGATGTTATCTATTCGTGGAACTTTTTGACACAATGTAAGACCAACCTCCTCACTAAATTGAAGGGCAGCTAAATCCAGTCGGACATAACAAGACTAGCAAGGATGTGAGTACCCAACAAGACTAGTAATGATATGAAATTACGAACCCAGAGTCCTCAGCTGATGGACAATTAACCAAGTTGGATTAACTGAACCCACCTGCTGGCATAATGGAAGATTTGGGTGGTTTAGGTGAAGTTCTGCTGCACCAGTTTTCCAAAAACCCCAATAGCAGCCATTTCAAGAATGCCATTAGATCAAATGGTAATATAGTCATGTCAATCTCAAATGTAAGACAGACTCCAAGGCTGCAGCAAACTCTTGACAGGTTCATGCAATTCTCATCATCGCAACCAGTCATTCAGGTTAAATGTTCTATCCCTTCCTTCGTTCCTTCATTAAGGAAAACAGGCAAACCAAAGCAAATAGAAGAAAGGAATAGAGCTACTACACCATAAGCATGCGGTGCCAACTAGAAATAAGGAAAATTGCCACAGGTTCATGACTGTTTTCTCAATTATTTAGTTTGGCATGGACATATTGTTGTCACGTAGACATCACAGACCAGTCATATCCTAGTCTGGCGCACACACAGACACTCATAGATAAAGTTAACTCAGTAAATTGACAAAAGCCTCTGGCTTGTGCAAGCACAGTATCTTCTCTGCACTGTACAATTTCACAACACAACAACAATACTGGAGCTAATACATAAGAAAATGAGTACCTCCTATAATGCATCCGGACCAATGGTCATCTCTTTCTGCGCTTTGGCTCCACCTAGCATTGGGATCAAATACAAGGTCCTATTAGTGACAAAATGAAAGAGGTACCAACGAATATATCTACAGTAACAGTGACAAAACACATAAAACAACATGATGTTAGATTTCAAATTCAGAGAGAACCATATTATTAGCCTGGAAGCGGCCTCTATATACAACTATATGACATACAAGAATATAAGAAACCAGAGTTCACATGAGAACAAAACTTGGGATAGGCTCTTTTAGCAACACTACACATTAGCACCCCTGGTGTGCCCCACGGTGAAGGAGAGACAACTGTCATTAACCTACAAGCTGTAATCCCGTAGACCCCTTTTAAAAAGAACACATATTGTAACTTTAACAATTAGCAATTGTGACTATGCAACTCCCTCCCGTTTATCCAAAATATCTATGTGACAATCCCTAAGAAACTAATAATTCCAAGGTTGATTGGCCAACTAAAAAAAATGCCACTATGATTTTCTTAAGTTTCTAGAAAACGGACAACCATTCCTTAAAAAAAATTTGTTGTTACAGATTTTAGACACAAGGTAAATGGATAACAAAAGAATGATAGCATAAGACATTCTGGGGGTTAAAGTCTCCTACCATAAATTTGAAAAAATAAAAAACAAATCTATTGATATAGGCAATCCAATGGGAGCAGCCACATGGTACTCGGGAGGGGTGATGCGACTATCAAAGGAAGCGCCAAAATAGGTGTTGACATAGATAATAGAAGCACATCTCCAACTGAAGCACCTACCGTGACATCCTCCTCCAGCTGTACCCCTGAAGGCTGACCGATATAAAGAATCAATCCTTTCTGAAATTTGAAGGATCAGTAACTTTGGGATATCATTTCCCAACTTAAATGAAACACTACAGCACTTGGCCAAAGTCCAATCCCAATTTCTAGTACCAGCCAATTTAATGCACAATGCCAAGGATTTTTTTTATTTTTTTTGGCTTCTAACATTTGCTTAGTAACAGTAACTGCTTCAAAAGGTAGAATACATATAACAAGACTACTATAATAACACGGAGCATGATACATTTGACATAAGCACACGTGACTGATTTTGTGCTTTAAAGATTAACTGTTGTTGATGTATCTCCCTGTCCTCCATATAGTCAGATAGTTTTGATATGGTGCCCTCGATATTATTTCATTTTTCTACAAAATTTTATTTATTCACAGGACACTCCTACTGTGAAGCATCCAAGAGCATATCTTGCATAAACACATATAACATAGCCTTGTCTCCCAAATGAGTACACTCACATTTCTAAGTGCCCATGTAACATTTTCGATCAGCCAAATTTCAAACTGCCCAATGTAACCAAGTTACCAATGTACAGAATACATTCAGATTCTCATTACAAGGATGACACAGTGCTCATTATTAGGACGACCTGGTGAATTTGCAACACAAGAAACTGCATCGTGAAGATAACTATAGAAATATTTACTATGTCACACAATGACGACACATGCAAATCAAGTCATGTCAAATTTGGGGTACAATATATTCTCACCTTTGCCTCAACAGATGGGGATACAGGGAATGAATTCAAGGATCTTTTGACATCATCATCAGATGAACAGTCTGAACACATGAACTGATCCAGTTTCTTCGCTTCCTCAATGGTCATACCCATACAAGAAGGATGAAACCTGCAAAGTATTGGTACCTGAATTAAGGGATACCCACTTACAAGGCGATAAAGACATATATACATCACTTGAAGAAGATATAAAAGCCAAATGCCCTGATATGTCTTTCTAGCTGAACACATCTACAATAAGCATTCAATTGAAAAGCTCCCCTCCACACTACATATTCAGGTATTCTTTCACTCTCCAAGAAATCAACTTAACATGACTTAAAAAACAAAACAAACATAAAGTTTCCCGCCAAATGCAGATACTCGATTGGTGTTTTTCTGCACTACCTAAACCCATTACCATTTAGTCCTCAAGCATATTCAAACTATGTCATGTCATCCCTTCTTCAAATGTAAACCACCCAATCTCAATGCATTGGACAGGCACACTTATGACCCGGGCCATCAGCATCCTACGTATTGAACTTTCTCTATGAATTAAGTAAAATAGCTTAGCACCCCCACATAACTCCGTTTGTGTACCTTGTGCACAGCCAGTCCGAAACTTGGATAAAGGAGAAAGGTTACGTTAGGTAACTGACAACCAACGTAAAACTCATCAGACCAAATATGAGCATAAATCCAAAGAATAACACAATGGCAAAATATGATTCATGTAGCCGACTCCAAAAATGTTAGGATAAGGCCTTGTTGAGTTGAGTATCTTAGCACCACCCCATACCATTCTCCCAACATATAACCATTCGGTTTTACTTCAATTCTCAAAATTGAAGTCAGTTTAGTCTTATCTTTTTTGCCTTAAAATTCATCTATGTGAAGGGCCACTACACAATGCACATTCTGACTCAACAAGACAAAGAAATGGCAGATTATTTCTTTATCCCCAAAAAAGTAGATCATTGAAGAAAAGTACCCACATACATTGGACACTAACAGAAATTTAATGTCCAAGTTTCCTCCTAAGAAGCACAGAACTCTTTTGGAAATAATCTTGCAAAGTCACTCATCTTATGCCCAAGAAAATAGCAGGCCACAAGCAATCTCGTTTTTTTTTTTCAGATTCCCTCGATCAAAATTTGCTCTACTATCAGAAATTTGAGGGTTTTTGAAAAATGAATCAAATGCCTAAGAGTGTTGACGGAGAACATTGCAACAGAAACATCAACAAACAGCAAAATTGAAAAATTGTTTTCACTATAGCAGTTCTAATGATGAACTTTGATGCCATGAAATGTTGTCCACACCAATTCTCCCGTATCCTAATAATACCTCTTCTATCATTTGTTATTTTGCACTTCTTTGCCTCATTAAAGATAAAAATGTTTCCCCTTTAACTTGGATACTAAATGCAATGTTTCAACTTTGTGCAAGCCTGACTCGCTATTGTTAATATTACCAGATTTAGCAGTCACCTTTAACTTGATATCAAGAAAAATTGACAAAGCTAACATCAATTTGCCAATCAACTCCTTTATCTGTTTTTTTTTTTTTTTTTGGGGGGGGGCACATATCAACTCTTTTATCCTCAGTCATCTTTTGTACATTATATTCCACTCATTGTTAGGCACTGCCTCCTGAAAGATTAAATGATTTGCCCCTGCACCTTGTATATTCGAATTCTGGTTTGGCCAATAGGAAGGACAAAAAGGCAAAGGTATGACACTAAATTGACAACATATGGAACACATCATGCATTAAATTCGTTACCAACTCCGCATGTAGACAGACACTTCAAATTATGAGGGAAGCAAAAAATTGGTATATATACAAAACAAAAGTGAAGTCCCGATTATTAACTGCCCATGGTTGGGATATTATTTTACGAGAAGAAATGAAGAGATTATGCAAAATGAGGGAAAAAGAAGAGAGAAAACTCTATGTGGTTAATCTGTTTGGTTCACCAGAGGCAAAAAGAGAAATGATGGAACAACACATGCCCCTATTCATAATTGGGGCTTAGGCAATGTAGTCTCTCCTAATCACCCCAAAATAAGATCTAAAAAAATTCCAGAAAAGATAAATCAACAGATATGCGAAAGCAAAGACAAACCATTCCAGTTTTAAGAAAGAACTGCACCTCATGTAGCAAACCAACAAGATCAATCTCAATGTAAGCACAATTTATACAGATTCTGAGTACACTCTACGGAAAGCTATCAAAATCATATGAAGTTATGAACTATAAGTTGCATGCTCTCAAGAGAGAACGTAAAACCCAAAAAGTTAAATCATATTGCTTCTAATAGCTATCAAAGAACTGAAATTTAACGCCCATCATTTTTCAACAAGTGCTTTTATGTCCATACTTTCTTTATTATAAAATAATCACCGAGGAACCAAGTTTTCTGCAGTTGATTCACCAATCAATTATTAATTGATGTTAAACAGAAACTCGTTCAGTTTAGCCAATGGCTAAACTCTGACAAAATAAGATGATACCAATTCATCAGTACTTCCAAGTTCCAACGACAATGCCAAAAACACAAGAAATCAGAATGAAAAAACAAGATAGTCTGAACAAAGAAGTGTTAGTTATATAGCCACAATGCTTTTGGCAAGTCATCATTCAAAACCACGCATACATTCAATCCCATAAAATTCAATAATGCAACAAAATATACCAATCCTTGCACCCTTCACATTGCACCATGAGGTCATCTGGGTTATATGGCATTTCACATTTGCAATACCTTCAAACCAAAACAATCAAAAATCCCAATATTAGTCAATACTAATCATATTAACTTCATTAACATTCCAAAAGGATAAAATAAATAAATAAACTCACACAGCAACGCGGTCTGGAGTGAACCCTCCTGTGGAGGCCTTGTACTCAAACCGACAAAAGTAGTCCTCCGTACCTACATTCTCAAGCTTAGTGTAGTTCTTAAAAGAGTGAACAATGCACTTCCCCTCGATAGTGTGAGCACTCTGCACATCATAGTGGTCCGACAAGAACAGCTCTTTGGCTCCATGGAACTGTCTTCTGCCTCCAATTGATTCTTCAGGACGATAGTACCACCGAACCCGGACCTTCACGTTGTTCCGATGATCGGCCTCGATCTTCTCGACTCTCGCCACATATGGGGGCTTATCGGAGTCCGACGGCCGCATCAACACACAGTCTCCAGCTGAAAAACACACGAAGATGTACAATACACATAAATAATCAAACTTACTGAGTAGAATCAGTGGGCATGACAAAGAAAGATAGGCCGTAACAACACACTGAAAATCAAACTTGCAAAAGGTAAACAATGTGTGTGTGTGTGTGTGCGCGCGCATAGGGGGAAAAGAGAGAGCCCAACACACTCTAAAATCAAACTTGAAAAAAATATCAAGTGTGCGTGTGTATGAGAGAGAGAGAGAGATCGTGAGTCGAATACACTCAAAACTCACACAATCAACACATCTGAGTTCAATAGAATCTGAAATCAAAATTATTGTATAAACGAGATTTAGAGAGAGAGGTGTATTACGTCTGACGACTTTGTGTGTGCCCTTAATAGTGTAAGAATCGAGGTCTTTCTTGCCAGGTTTTGTCTTCGCCATCAACTACTGAGCTTCGATTCTCCAGAGAGATATAGTGAGAGAAACTATAGATATAGAGATAGAAAATGGGAGTCTGAGCTTCAGATTCCAGATAGAGAAAGTCCAGGATTTTTCTAGAGACAGAGCAAGCCTGAATGGGAGCTTATTTTAAGAGCATTGTACTGGATTTATGGAGAGACTGGAGGATTACAGTAGAAATGGTGGTGTAGAGTAGAGAAGCAGAAACCCTTGTTGCTGGAAAATAGGGTTCGAGGAAGAGAGAGAGAGAGAAGACGGGTCGGAGTCGGAAAATGAGGGTTTTGTTTGGGTACGGGCGTGACTTGACTGTCTGCGACTCTGCATCGATGTGCACGCTGATGGTGACTGGGGTCTCCATTTTCTCACCGTATGTGACTCTGTGGTTAGCCCGAACGACAATAACTAAAATAGTTATTTAAAATATATTTTTTTATTATATTATTTATTTTTGAGAACAATTACTATTAATTTATTCCAACAACGTTTTTTATTTTAATTAATTATTCAACTAACTTTAACTAATTTAACCACAATTCACAAATTTTCATAGATCATATTTTTAGTTCAAACTATTTTCTTAGATTTTGTCATTCATTACTAAACCAAAAAATAGAAAAAATTCATAGCCAATCAAAAAAAATCCAAAAAAAATATCACAGACAATTTCAAAAAAATTCTGCACAACCCAAGCAACTTATTCCACACAACCCACCAAAATTTCAAGCAACTCATTCCACACAATCCAAGCAATGGATCACAACAACTCATTCCACACAACCCAAGCAAAAAATTTTATAATAAGAAAATTTCATTACCTCTAATATCTTCTCTCCACCAAATCGGAACAGAGTGAAGACAAAGAGAGAGAACTGAGAGACAGATTCGGTGGTTCAGTCGATTTTCAGTGGAAATCGAGACAGATTTCGCTGGGTTTTTTGTTAGTTTTTTTGTAGGTTTTTTAGTGATTTTTTTTGGTGGGATTTTTTTGTGGATTTTCGTGGGTTTTTTGTGGGATTTCAATTGATTTTTGGTGAATTTTCTATGGTATAAATACACAGCTTCTATCAGAGAGAGAGAACTCCATACTTTGGTGGACGATGAAGCTTCTGCGATTGATAAAGATGAATTTTGGGTGCTGTGGAGTTTCAGTGATGTGGAGCTTCTGTGTTGAGTAGCTTTTGTGTGTATAAGAAAGAGAAAGAGAGAGAGAGAGAAGAGGAGAAGAGGAAATTGACGCAAGAAACAGCAAAATGGCTCGCCAGAAGTAACAAGTGGAAAGTGGGTTATGGAAAATAAATAGTGGAATAGATAACCTGTTTGAGCCAAATTTAAAGGAGAAGCTATCTAAAATAGTTAAGAATGACTCTTTACCGAGTCATTTGGAGTTGCTCTTAGAGCATATGGCTCGAAAGCCACAATCGTTTGATTGATCTTTTCTTATAACCAGATTGTGTTTATGATCCAAATTTTGAATATATGTAATTAGTTTAAAATTTGTATTTATATAATAAATCAATTTTATTTTTTTTTACGAAATTGAACTTAAAATCTCAATATATTATTGCTTTAATCCCCTTATATGAATTACTTGTAATTATTGGAGACGTATCTGATGCGCAAGATTTATAATCTCATCTTGTCCTGGAATCACATTACTCACTAAATTAGATTTCAATAGCATTGCTCAATACTCAATGTGGATTATAATGGGATAGTTTGATTACCATAAACTATTTTTTTATTTTTATTTAGATATATGGTAATTAGACATTTGAAGAAAAAAGACTTTGAAATATATGAAACACAACACTGAACTAATGGTTTTATCGTATTTATCTAATATTACATTTAGTAATTTGAAATACATATTTATAAAAATACAACAACGGCTAAGATTAATTCAATTTTCATCAAATATCATCTAATAATACAAAGTTCATTCAAAAAAAAAAAAATTGGCCCAAAAATATCATCTTTTTTACACGACACCCAACATCACACAACTCAAATCAATCAACGCACTTCTCAATGTTAGACAACTTCATTAATCAACAAATACATATATTTGTTCTCCCTCTCCTATTTCTTTCTTATTTTCGTCATGTCCACTTTAATTTTAAATTACGTAATTAAAGAAAATAAAATAGAAAAATAAAATTGCTATATTAAAATATAAATGTTGTAGAATTAATGCTCGATTTTTGGTATTGTAGAGTGTCTTCAAACACAAAGTCATTGCTAATGGTCTAAATAATGCACAATATTTGGACGTTGTCTTTATTTTTTTAAATATCATTGGCTCTGCCAAGAGAAAACACGAAGTAAATAAAGAAAATCCTTCAGCTCAAATAAATTTCTAACTCAATCAATTTAAAACTCCAGTTTAGTTTTAAGTCACCTTAAACACGTCACTGCTAGTTACTATATTAACTAACAATAATGCTACACTGTTAGTCTTAATTTGGTCCCAAAATTTGGTAAGCGTAGTATTACTGATTAACTAAATGATTAACAAAGGATATGGTCATGTTATATATAATATTAACAAATTATTCGAATTCGAGAGAGTAGTCGGTGTAAGTCTAGACATCCTATAATAAAATATATATATATCATATTTTTTCCCCTTGGCGTATATATTAAGTATTTATAAGCAAAGATTATTGAATAGAGTTTGTATAAAATAACTCATTTTCTCCTCTTGAAAATAGTGGAAATTCTATTATTGCAACAAGCAATAATGATGATTAGTTTCCAATCACAATCCAAGTTCTCCACGAGTTATTTATTGACAACTTTCTTAAATGAATTTCAAATTATGAAAACTTGGGGAGAAAAAAAAAAAAGATGATGCCCACGATGGCACGAGAATTTGAACATGCCTCGATCTTATACTTGGAGAGTCATCTTAATCACAATTGTTCTTTTGACTGCGAAGAAAACTTCAGGACTGTTTGGTAAGTGGATATGGAAGGAGTTTGACAAGATGAATTTGAAAAAAATAATTTAATGGACTCCTAAAACCCTTGTTTGGATGACTTTTTCAAGGCATGGACATCAGTTCTGGCCCGTAGCTGACCTGCCACCTTAAAACCTTGAATGTGGGTTTCATCAAACCTATGGGGGTGGGTTCCAATCAAAACATACCCGAATTAGTGAGACAAATATAATTTGTATCCCTGAGTTAAACAAATTAAGAGTATGAATTGAATTATTCAATAGGCAATAGTCATTTATAGGACAAATATAAGATGATAATTGTGATATATCCCTGAGTTCCGCATGTGTATAAATTACATACCAAATATGGGTATGAATTGGATTCGTCAATGAATCTCATGTAAACAAAGGTGGGGGTTGAGTTTGGAAGGGTTTGAGGAAACTAATCCAATCTCTCTCCCAAAGATCATCCAAACAAGTCACTATGCAAGTTTATGTCGGTCAAATTCAATCCATCCCCCAAACTACCCTTGCATATCTGTTAAATTCAAAATTCATAGGATCATAGAGTCTCAAACTCACACCGTGCAAGTTTACGTCTCGTCCCGTAATTGAAAGTCAGTCATCATGAACTTATCATAAGTTTTATATAATAGGCCAGCCATCACTAGGCAGAGCAACCTATCACAACTATTTGATGCCCTTCAATCATCACAGAGGATTTGACATATGTTCTATGAGTAACAATTCACACCCTGGATTGATAAGAGGGATCTGTTCTAAGCCTAAATGTGTTATCTGGCTGTTTGATCTAGTTCTATCATCATCCAATTAAACCAGCAACTACAACATATATGGAATTTTTTTTTTTTTGCCCAGAATTATTCAATCAATTCACAAGCTATATTGCCCGCAAAACAAGCACACATTTGCTTAGTAAAAATCAATACAGATTTTTAAGAATTGTACTTGTTCTATATTAATTAAGCGAACCGCGCTCGTAATAATGATTCTACAAGCAATATGCAAACGGAAAAGTGAATTCATATCTATTTAGCAAAAGGACACATTTAAGTTCGAAAAATCTGACTGATTAAAGCGTTTAAGCTTGGGCGCCAAGCTCCAGTAGTAGAGTGTGATTGATATCGTTTGCCGTTGGACCAACAAACTGCACAGGACCTGATAAAAACAAGATCAAAAATTAGGTCAATACTCATAAGTTGGGCTTTATTGGCAGTCTTTTGTAAAATGTTACATAGCCAATTTCAGTAATGCATTTAACTTTCATAGGCCACTAAGTTTCGGGTTGCGTTTTTTACATCATCATGCAATATTTTCAATTTGGTTGATATCTCTGCCAAAATCATTATGAGCTCAATCACACAGATGCCATTATGCAAGTAATTTTCTGTAATTTATAATTGCATCTCTTGCCGTCTTTTCAGTGACACATAGGGCTTCTCTCAGTTCGGTTTTTTTGGTTCTTGAGAATGATCGCCACCTCTCTAAGGACCGGAATGATTATCCCTACTCGATTCGTCGGGTACTGTTAACTTCCCCACCATTCTTGTAACTCTCACCTGTCATCTGCACAGGTGTGCCCGCACCCCCTGAATGGATGAGAAAGAAAGGATTTCTCGGAGCAGCCCCCAAGTTCCAGACTCAAGAGTCAACTTTCCCATATGAGCATTCGGTATATGTATATGTATATCAGTCCATGGAAGAGTGAAAGAGTCACCACTACTGGGGATGTCCCCCCCAATCTTAGATAGGTCGTCTAGGGGTTTGCCGCGGTTCATTGTTGTACTTACACACTAGGCTACCTTTTTTCCGAAAGCTCTGCAGGACTACGTACCACTAGTCTTCATCTCATTGTAAATAAAAGATTCCAATTTTTAAGTCACAGAAAATAACACTTTACCCAAAATGGTGTGCCATTATGAACTGGTAAATGCAAAATCCAAAAACTAAACAGCATTGAGATTCTAACGAAAGACTAGCAGGAATCATTATTTGTTAAAAATCAACTGAGTCGCACCGTCAAATTTGAAATAACTGCAACAAGTCAGTTTCATTAAGTTACTCGAATGCTGCATCCTGGAAATGAATTGTAATAACAAACCTGGACTTATATATCGATTGTGGAGAGCCCAGTCATTCCGCACAGATGAAAACTTTTTGAAAGGAGCACCTGATGTTTCACAAATGCAGAAATAGAAATGAGTTAGCACTGCACCGCGAGGTACTACAAAGTACACCCTTTGCCAATTCAATACATAACAGATCCACATAAAATGGAAGTAGAATAAAATTGTACCCTCAAGTTCCACCATTGCCTTCTTAATCACAGGCTTGAACTTTCCTGCAAAAAGTCTTCCATAATTAGAACTAAATATGATTGGATGCATAATGAAGAAAACAAATGACAAACTAGATGGCTAAAACAACTATTACGCCCGTGAATTCACCATAAAACATGTCAAAAACTTTTCTTTTTCTTCGAAGACATTCTCGATGAATTAGTAAACTTTTGGACTTAAAAGTACAAAAGAAGAGTTTATCAAGTCTCCTAAGGATGTACAATGCGATTCCAAAAAACCTTTTCTATTTCTGTAACAGGAAAACCAGGAAATGTGTATTTGTCAATGCCCATCCTTTACATCAAAAATACCTACTGCCCTTCAAGTTTTCAGGTAACCAGATGAGAAAACAAAGATGTAAAGTAAGGCACTGGGGCATGACACCCTAAAATTCATATTCTGGGCACAGGATGGAGTACCGTGGGGCAGAATATCCTAGAAGATGTTCAAGTACCAAAAGAGAGGCAACATAAAAGGTTCCCAAGGTATAATACTAGCATAGCATTATGCAGTGACAAAGGAAAATAATACTGCACCGTGTCTCCTCTCAACATCCATTAAAGATGTTAATGCTGTTCCACCTACTGTCCATTCTTCAACAGGAGCACCCAAATTTCCCACCTGGATACAAACATTAGATGACCATTGCTATTGAAAAACAAATAAAATAAAAGAGACATATTGGCAGAAGAAAGACTAAAATGATTTCTTAAAGGAAAACCATGATTAAAATAACAAGCATTTAGAATCACAAACTGAGGAAATCAATCCAGTCTTCCCGGAATGGAGCAGTGCCCCAGCAGCATAACCCAATGCATAGCAGTAGTTTGAGTCAAAGTTTGAAGGCAAACCACATCTACCCTCATAACTGCAAAATTAGAATCATGTAAGGGAAAAAAAAATATTAATGCTGGAATACAAAACAAAAACAGATAAATAAAAAAGAGCTTTGGAGGTCCTGTATCGCCTTGATCTACGATACGTTAGTGGTCTTGTTTTTACAACTTACTCTGATAATATCCTCTCGGGCCTAACGACTAGTTAGTCCCTTCGCTCGCTTCTAGAAAGATGTTATAGTTATAGAGGGAAATGCACGTTTGTGAGACCTGCTACTGCTGCTATGACTACTACTACTTCGGAGGCCCTGTCGGGGAGTTACATCAGGTCCTAAAAAGAAGGCTGGCTACTGTAGAAGAAGCTACTACTACTTCCTTAGTTCGCTTTTTTTAATTCACCTAGAAGACTGGGATGGTGCTTCTGTAGTTCCTCTATACTAGACTTGTTTCTGTAGTGTGGATAACTTTTGCATTAGGTTATGCATTTGGTTTCTTTTGTTTTTGTACAGGGTTGATGCCCGTTGTACGTGGGTGTTTCCTTTTTCTATAAAAAATATTTTTACCCCAAACAAACAAAAATAAATTAATAAATAAACAATCAAATTTTGTTAAAAAGAAGGAATCATAAAACACAATCATCCGGACAAATAAGAATGTCAATTACCCGAAAAAGTGGGACTGGCCAATGAATTCTTTATTATATGTACCTTCCTCCCTCCTCTTTTTCAATTCGGTTTCCACCATTTGAATGAGCATTTTTTCAGTTTCTATCTTAGCAACCTAAACAGATAGTATGTGTTCAGTATCAGGGGGGAACAAGTAAAGAAATAGGCCATCCATTCCCAATGGTTACATACCAAATGCATGATAGTTAAGAGAAGAATACCTGCACATTACCATGTGGATCTCTTTCAAGCAGCAGTTGTTCCTGAATCGCTCGCGGTAGAAGTTCAAAAAGCTGATGAGATTGGCTTCTAAGTTTTTTTTTCCAGTGCCCATCTTCATCTACAACATCATGGGCTAAGATTTCATTAAGTTCAGCAATAAGCTGTTGCACCTGCAAAATCAGAAAATAGTGTCAATAATCCTAAATGACAAGTGACTATAGTTGTCTATATCACATTCTCCACATTTTAAAAAGCTCCACTACTGCTTCATCAGCATTAACAAAAGAGCAAGTTGAGGAGCAGAAATTTGAAGGGGCTAGGGGGTATATAACTGTTGCAATAAAATAATACCTCTGGAATGAAATCAATCAGGCCTTCTGGTATAAGTATGACCCCATAATTATAACCAAGTTCTGCACGTTTGCAGATTATGTCTGTAATGTAATCTGTAACGTTCTTCAGTGTCTGCTTCTGTGCTGCAACCTGCAACAAGATAATACCTTCTCAAAAACAAGATGGAAAACATTGGGAACAGCTGATAAAGTTTATTTGAGCACCCTTTTTTAATGAATGGTGTAGCAATAGCAATACTACAAAAGCATTCAAAGAATTTTCTTAAAATACATGCAATGTGGGTGGAATAGCATACACTGCATCACCTACCTAATTGAATAACGTTTACATCATTCACAAGATAGATGCAGTTCATAGAGCAATCAGACAAAGGAAGGAAAACCAACAATAAATATGATAACACAAATGATTAACCAACCACCAAGAACACCTAATACAAAGAGATTTCCTAATAAAATAAGGTCATAATAGGCATTCATATAGCACACATCCCAAATAAAGCAGCTACCAAACAGCTGCAGCAACGAACAAACTCGATCTTTAAAAGCATCATAAGAATTCAGCACAAAAAAAATTCTCAAGAGAACAGGATACTAGGAGACGTACTAGATTTTATTTAGCCAACCGAGTCCATCAAATAACATGAGTGACTTAAAGGAAGGAGACTTCTAGATAAGAAGGTAGAAAGTAGAAACTTGGATTTTATTGGGAGGAAAGCAGTCTGTTCATTCTATCACCCAAAATTACAATGAAATTCATTTGCACAATCTTCATCCTGTGAGAGCAATTTATAGGATTGGCAAAAGACATCCAACACCATTAATATCTCAATAGACAAGCTAAAAATTGAATGTCGTCCTTCACAAATTGATAGATTCCTCTCTTTTTGATGCAGACACATATTGGTTCAGTCTAGCTATGCATGCAATGTGCCAACCATAGGTCTCAATAGATAACGTGACAGATGAAGAAGGTACCTCTTCTCCAATAATTGTGATATTAGGATGTGTCTGCAAAGCGCATTCCAATGTTATATGAGAAGCTGCACGACCCATAAGCCTTACAACTGCAGCAAATACCACAACTTAGAGGAGAAATTAAAACTTCATACAATGTAATTCGATGCAGGCCCCAGCTGAGATCCTGCATAATTTATTCTTGAGCCTTTTAGAGTTCTATTTTTTTAGGGGAGTTATATTTTTCTAATCCAAATGTGTAGAGATTTATAATGACTTTGTGGCTGAGGATATTTTTGTAATTCCTTTGGAATGGGTTGCAGTAATGATACATGGATCTTATTTTAAGTCTTGTTATGATTTGAGGTCACATTTGTGGGTCTAGTTGAGTTAGACTAGTCAGATTGTTTAGTCTCTAAATAGGAGTCGTGGTTAAGGAGTTGAATTCTCTTCAAGCAAACACATGTAACCTTTCATAATGAGTATAGATTAGTCTTAGATATAATAATGACGCACAAAAAATGAGCACAAAAGTATAGCACAACAATACACATTATGACCAATGCTTACAGTGATAGTATTTTCCAGTCGATCGAGCATCTGTCATAACATTTCCGATCATCTCTGCATATATCTGCATGTTAAGCAAAAGGTAAAAACAGTATCACTTTTTATCCAGTGGCATACTATTAATTTTAAGATTGCATGGCTCCCTTTATCATACATGATACTATTTAAGCCACACATCTATTGGTTATGAAACCAAGGGCCTCAATTATAGTGGTTGTCTTGCAAAGAAGAAGAATACATGGGTGTTATCTCCAATACACAAACAACTTTAGGCTTTGTCCTGTGACAACTTGGTGATGGTGGTGAGAGCAGTTGGTGGTAAGAGATGAGTTGCTAACGCTTGTCAGCAATTACCTAAATGATTTGGTTTTGTGAATCCCTCTTTCCAGATCTACTCTTTCTCCTCCTCACCTATGTTTGATTTTCCCTAAGCTCCTTACTTTTTTAGGCAAAGAAAATAATTACCACCAATCTGTTGATGCACCTGTGGATTTTGTCTCACATCGGCTAGGTGGGAATGAGAGATTTGCTCCTCCAATGAGTAGTTATTTGGATGATGTGATTTTGGGGGCCACCTCCGAGGCTCACTTTGCCTACCCTCTTTAACTAAGCTTGATTTTCCTTTATCTACTCACTTAACTAAAGCTCAAAGAAAAAAGGTTCTTGAAATTGCAGTCATAATGGTTGTCTTAAACAAAGAGGAAGGAGAAGATTGAAGAAATATTGTGTTTTACATAGATTTTAGTCGAGAAGACAGCATCATATATAGAACCGAATAAGTTTTTCTAAACAAAAATTATGTCAATTTCCAGGACCCTGTGCTGCCAGGGGAAGGGTGGGAAAGGATCTTGTTTGATCAGAATGTTCGTGGTTTCGGCATAGAACTAGCAAAATTTAAAGCATATCATTTAATATTGGGGAAAAAGTTCATTATAAAAATCAATCAAGCAAACCACAATATTAATGCATGGAAACGCTAGCCAAAGGCGAAAAATAAAAATAAAAAATAAAGCAAAAATAGTAATTACCTTGCATGCAGTATCAAATCCGAAGCTTGTAGGAACTTCTTTGCATTTCAAGTCACCATCAATGGTCTTTGGACATCCGAGAACCCGGGCTTTCACATTTTTACCCCTTC
Organism: Ilex aquifolium; assembly: GCA_951799425.1. Classification (NCBI taxonomy): domain Eukaryota; kingdom Viridiplantae; phylum Streptophyta; class Magnoliopsida; order Aquifoliales; family Aquifoliaceae; genus Ilex; species Ilex aquifolium. The sequence goes on along the minus strand of OX637400.1, from coordinate 9,548,833 downwards.
AGTAATTTTAAAAATGAGCAAAATTTTCTCGTGAGGACCTTCAAATGATTTCTTAAAGAGTAACATGTCACAAATACCTGAAATTTTCTGCAAGAAGGCAAGCATTAGTGTTTGAGTCATCACCACCGATGACAACAATCCCATCCAAATCAAGCTTCAGTGCTGTTTCTTCAGCTTGCTTAAACTGTAAGCCAATACCATGCAACCTCAGTTACTACACAGAAACTACAGGAACCAAGCATAAACTTTTTTTCTTTCTTTTATCATGTAATCAGAATCAAAAGAAACTTTTTCCAAAATGATTTTCTCGACTTTCCTTACTATATTGAAAGTTATCGCAACTAAAACAAACCAAATTAAAATTCAATGAGATCGAGAAAGATACAAAACTTGAGTTCAATCCCAATTTTTTAGTGTTATTCCCTATATTTTTGACCTCATTGATTGTTTTCTTTAAATATAATTTGACCTCATTGGGGATGATATGGTAAGGGTGTCAATTTTTCCCGTTTACAAAAATACAATATGAACAAGAACAAGACACAAAACAAACTTGAAAATGGTACAATCCATTAACAAAACCAATAAACTTAAGTTTGTATGGTAAGAAGATAATGAGTATTTTTTTTTCTTTCATTTCTTTCTCAAGCATTATTGTTTGAATTGTTTTACTGTAACACAACTTTTTATTAATACGGATCAAAATGACACAAGGACACCCTTAGGATATGATACTGAATCCATTGAATAGATTTCTTCAAAAAGAATATGCCAATATTAAATAAAAGACAGACCATAAGTCCATAACATTTAAATAAAAATGTCCAAGAAGCAAGGAAGAATTCACCTGTTCTGGGGTTTCAATCTTATCCCTGCCACTACAGATCATATCAAAGCCACCCTGTTAACGCAATGTGCCCCCAAATGTCATGTATATGTGCCTAAAAAACTTAATAAACACTACCAAATGAACTTTTATGCAATTTGATTTAGCAGCTGCATTGAAATTTGAAACTTTTGTTAGTAACAACAATCGAAAAAATTAACTCGCCTGATTTCTATAAGGATAGATAAATTCCGTTGTTAACTCCACATATTTACAGTTCATGATCCCTGCCGGACCTCCCCTGAACCCATACAACGTGCTTCCCTTTGTTCGGTCCTGCAAATAATCTACAAATAAAACAAAAAATAAATCACAAGCAAAAGCAGAACATTCCAAAAATCAATTTTAACACTCCAACAGAGAGAGAGAGAGAGAGAAGACGGGCCCTCCTCACCGAAAATTCCAGAAATGACATTGTGACCACCAGGAGCCTGGCCTCCCGACAGCACAACTCCGATCTTCAAACTTCTATCCGACGCCAAATTGGCTGAGTCTCCGGGAACCAGCATTGCCGAGGGCTGTCCGAACACATTCGGAAAAAGCTTTGCAATCTCATCTGTAACATTTCCACATACAATTTTCAAACTTATAGCGCCAATATCCTAATACATTCATACTCATACAATTATCTACGTGTATAACTGCTAGATCCTAGAAGTTTTGTGCAGTAAAGACTAGAAAACCTGGATTTCCAGCGGCAGAACTCGGAGGTCCATCCACAACGTTGAAGGAGTTCTTGAGAACGGAAGGGAGAGGAAGGGCGACTTTGACACGGTTTGTTTGGACTTCACTGTACACAGAGGCAAGGCGGCCTGGTGTTTCATCAGAAGATGGTTTCCCGGAGGTGGCGCAACCGTTGGAGACGGCAGAGGAAGACATGTTTGATGATGCGAAGAGGTAGTGAATCTAAGAGAGAGAAGGGCGAGAGACGTGGAGTGGAACAGAGTAATGAGAGTATGAGGGAGAGGGAGAGGGAGAGGGAGTTTGGATTATGGAATGGTATTGGTGGTGCTGTCAGCTGTGTGAGAAGCTTTAAAAACGGAGAGTTCGTTAAGCAGAAGGGTAAAAACGTCTTTGTGGTTTCCGTCCGAATGGGAAGGAGCCACACTGTTCGTTGCACTACTTGAAACGGTTCAGATTGGTGAGGTGAGCAATTCTGAATATGAACCCATCAAACATGACAACTTGTTTAGCTAATGGTTGTTATGAGATTGCCAGGACTTTAGACGGCTGAGCAGCATTCAAATCGACACGTAAAAAGATGTAGTTGTTATGAAATTTAAAAGATATCGAGAGGTGTCGCCGAGGAGTAATAGCTCAGAAAAACTGAGTACACATACTAACAATACTTGACGGCTCATTAATGAAGACTTGAGTGACTATGATATGACTATTAATGAGCCCCTGTATTCTCGAGATCCAAACTGATAATCATGATTGTAGAGCATTAATGGCTATTGCACCGAACATATGTCCTCAGCACACCCCGAGGTACTTGTTGGGATTAAGTTGCTTTAAACCCACAGATAAACACACACGATCTAAGAACAGAAAATAATGAGAAACAATAAAGAACAAGACACACAGATTTTTACGTGGTTCGGCAATTTGTCTACGTCCACGAGGCTGTAGGGATTTCATTATTGAGATAGAAGAAAATACAGAGAGCGGCGGCTATACAATACAATTAAACCCTAATCACCAATGAGCAGTATTTATATGTCCTGCGCATTGGGCTATAAAACAGGCCCAAGCCCAATAGAAAAAAAAAAATCAAGTGCGTTGCCCCTGGACCCTCAATCCTCTGCTCCATGGACTAAGTCTCATTAAATTTCCCATTAAGATCCACGCAACATTATTTCGGGTCGGGGTCATCATCCGGATCAACACAAAAACTAGACTCCACAAAAAGAAAACCCAACAGTATTGTTCCCCAAGCATTAAACACTTGGGAATAGGTGTCAAGCGCCGATCAGATGAACTTAAATTATCGGGGATAGGATCATAAGTGCTCAGCATGTCCCGAGTAGCCATCCTATCGTCCGAGTGAAACTAGTCACAAGAATTTGAGTGGAGAACACTCATTACGCATGGATAAAAGTGCAAGTCATTAAATGTCGAGAAGGGACCCCAAACTCTTGCACTAATTGTTAATCCAAGTATAAATACTCATCAAAAAAATGAACAAAGGTATGCGAACTAAACTGAGAAAAACAGAAATACATTGTGCTCAAGCCTCCAGACGCTTATTGACTTAAGGTTCGAAGGGGATAAGCCGGGTGTTCATCCGGCCCCTTCTCTGACCTTTTGGCTATTTTAGGTTCATTATCGAGAGGATCGCTATCCGAATTTATTGCAGGAATTCTCCCGTGCAGAAACTACATTATTACGGGCACATGACGATCGTGAATCATGGAACAAACATCAACATTAACTAAAACTGTAGATTTTGGATACAGTAATCCATGGTTTTTATATATAATATTTGTTACGAAAAATAATCCACGTCGCATGTGTGAATTAATTGGTGTGTTAAGAAGTGAATTTTGTGAAAATAGTTCACTGTACCTTTTAAATTCGTGTTTAGTTAAAGATTTGAGATTTAAGATTTATAGGAAAATGAATCGCGGCCCGCTCCCAAACCTTAGTAAATAGTTGATTAAAACTAACAAATGGGAGTTTTATGAAACTCATGAGAGGGGCGGGTTTCAAAGTGAAAGATTGAATTTGAAGGCAGAAAAATTATTTTACCTAAAAATTTATTCTTCTATTCCCATAATGATAGACATTTTAGTAAATTCTAATATAATTGGGTGGGGCTATTCCAAGTTTTCAACCTCTTAAATCTCATTTTTCCACTCCATTTAAATCATCTTACTTCAACTTACTAAGTTTACTCCATCTATACCCACTCAATTAATTACTAAATTCACTCCGTTTATATTTACTAATTAAAAATTAAATTCATTTAATTTTATTTCAACTTATTATATACATAATTATCAAAATTTTATTTCGATGTATTATTTTAATACGAAAATATTTCATAAATAGAATAAAAAATTAATAATTATTTTTAAAATATTAACAAAATTATATCAAAATATCTTAAAACACCTCACAATATTCTAAAAATATTGGTGAAAATATATTAAAATATCTCAAAACACTTCGAAATAATATAGATCACTTCGAAATATTGAAATTCGATTCAATTATTATTTTTCTTTTAATTTCTTTAACATATGTTTAATAGTTTAATTGAATTGATATAAATGGGATAAATTTAATAACTAAAGGAATGGATATATATAACATTAATTTAATAATTTGGAGTGAAATGATTAAATAGGGTGGAAACCCATGTACAAATATTTGGGGCTGGATTTGAAAAAGTTTCATAAATCCAGATTCCAAACCCCCCAAAAAAAAAACCATCCAAACGGGCCCTAAAATCCCTAGCGCCTACTCCTGTTCGACTCTTTCTGCTTCTCTCAGTCGATCGATCCCTAGCGCTTCCTCCTCTTCGAATCTCAGAGACTCTCGCCGCTCTCGCCGCTCTCGCCGCCTCCTCTTCGAAGCCACAAGCATCCCAGGTTCTCTCTCTCTCTCTCTCTGAGTCTTAATTCCTTTTGTATTTCTGAAATTAAAATCATAAGATGAGAGTTTCAGCAGTTTTTTTGTTAAGTTAAATTACATTGAGATTTAATCTTTGATCTATATCTTATTATTGAACTCTACAATCAGGGGCCTTTTTAATACGTAGGACTTAAGCCCATGCTTTTTCGATTCTACTGTTGAGCCGGCCATGGTTTTGACGGTACTAAGCTTGGTAGAGCAATATGTCTTGCATTGTCCTTAGCTGTTAAGTTTTTGTTTCTTTTAACATCCAAACTATTTCACAACTATATGAGATTTTAGCTCATTCTTCCTTTTAGGTTATTCATTTATTTTTCTCAAACAATGTATGATTTTCTGTATGATTTAGTGTATTGACTTTTAAATTTTTACAGCTTGGTGTGCCATTTGAAGTGGTGGGTTGAGAAGGGATAAAGATCCTGTTTTTTTTGTTACCATGAAATTTGCTGATATATATATATATATATATAGATGATTACTTGCTTATACTTACTATTGGCATTTGATGATTTTCAAGCATTGTCCTTGTTAACATATTGATTGACTAGTAATAACCCGTGTTGAAGACACTATATAATATCAAAAATTGAATTGGTCTTGTAATATTTGTATTTTAAATAATAATTTAGTTTTTTTTTAATTATACAATTTAAAATTAAAATAAAGAGAAAGATGGGTGTGGATTGATGGGATTGTTTGACATTAGAGAGTGCGTTAATTGATTTGTTGGACATTGGTGGTCATGCAGAAGTTGATATTTTTGGTTCGGAAAAAAAGTTTGGGATAAATTTTGTACCATTGGATCAAAGTACATGAAGATTGGATTAATTTTTACCGTTCTTGTGTTTTTATAAGTTGAGAATTCAACTTGCTAGATGTAATATTAGACAGATTTGCATATGTACTCGATTTATATGGATTTGGTTTCCCTTTCTTATACTATTGTTTCTGCTAAATGGTAATTTTGTTGCAACTTTTGTAACTCTTAAGCATTTGGGAAGGGTTATTGCTCAACCATTTTACTGCAAATTGTAGGTGCAAAAGAAAGAAACAATATGAATGCTTTCAAGGCTTACAAAGCGTGTGTCCCAGTTGCGTGGAGCCATAACTTATACGTAACTTTGGTTAGGGGCATTCCGGGGACCAGGAGGCTTCACAGGCGTACCTTGGAGGCATTGCGTCTAACCAAGTGTAATCGAACAGTTATGCGATGGAACACTCCTACTATCAGAGGGATGCTTCAACAGGTTCTACAATAGGCTTGCAGTCCCTTGCATTAGATTATTTCACATAGTTTACTAAAGTTATTTTCAAAATTTCACAGGTGAAGAGATTGGTTGTGATTGAGACAGAGGAGATGTATAAAGCCCGTAAACAAAAAGAAGCAAGCCACCGAGCTCTACGTCCTCCATTGGTTGTGAACCATCTCCCTGCCCCTGCAAGTGATTCTTCTCAACAACCTGTTTAATTCTTGTGAGGTTACCTTCTTATATCCTGGTATGGAGTTCTATTCATATATAATGTTTACCTTATTTTTTATTTCTGAGAGTTTTTCCAGTACATTGAACTGTAACCAGTCAATCTTCTCTTGTTTAAGCATTGTATCAATGAAAACACTATCAGCTCTTTGCTGTGGAAAGTCCATGCATGTGCTGTATCTGGCCAGTCTGAACGTTTTTCCTGAAGACGATAATGAATTTAAACTAAGTTCACGATTATTACTATAAAAGTAGATAGAGAAGCAGAATATTACGATTAGTATTATGAACAAGGAAATTGAGAATATATATTGGGCCAGAACACAGAACCTCCCCTCCAAATTATTCACTTATAATACAATATTCTGTATTTTAGTCTATAACTAAGCTAGTAAGAAGCAATTAAGGGTGAATTTTGATTTGGTGTACTCTTTTGGTGATCCAAGTGAGCTTCGCAAAAACTCCGATAAGTGGTGATGTACATATGTAAAGGTCTCTGTCTGCATGTAATTCCCCCTTTGATCACTGAAATTATCATGGCAATCAGGCCCCTCCAACCAGGCCCCAACTAGAAGATTAGGATTCGGTTGTAGGCTGCTGTACCAATTATCATATCCTGGGGTGCACCGTATGAAGCCTTTGTATGGACACCATTGAAGCCCCTCTGTGATGCACCCTTGTGGGATACTTAGGACCATAGCCCACTAGATTGCTCAGGTTCGTTGTGTTAGAGCGTAGAAGATAACCCGCTTATGATTTTGGCAAAAGGCGTGGATTTCGTAAGGGGCTACAATTCCTCCATGGCAGCTGAGCTCTTCTGCTTTGGATCATGTAGGAAGTCTTGAGTACAAAGTCCGATTACACTCTGTATAATTTTCACACTAATCAATTTGATGTGTAATTCAAATGTAATGGAGCATTTTATTATATTGTAATGCATATAGTAGTCCGTGTGAAGTATTCATATATTTCATTTATCATCAGATACGTATGTATCTTCAAGTATCCGACGAATATCGTATGACCTTAACAGAGAATCTGTACTTCATAGCTGTTGATGAAACATATTGTATGTTGTTCCATTGGCTGACCTTATAATAGGCTCAGGAAATAGAGTCCCGTACAAGAGTAAATATTGGGGGTAAGGGTCTAACCCTTTTTTATACCCAAATTTAAAAATAGGCTAAAATATTTTTTTAATACTACTCATATTCATATCAAATGAAGAATTTTTTTTTTTTTTTTAAAACTCAAATTAAGGGAGACTCAAATCTTTAATGATAAGATATAACCATTCTTTAAAGATTCAATTGTTATATTTTACTCTCTTTTAAATTTAAGTTTATCCATATTTAAATTTGAGTTTTTTTATTAGAGATATCTATACCAAATCAAGTTTTTTACCTTTTTTTTACTCAAATTTGAGTAAGGGTTTGGGTTTCTATTGGAGATGGTCTAACTGTTACACCATGTCAGAGTAGTGTTGATGTGGTGTAACTATCAAATAAAAAAATTATAAAATGAATAAAATGGGATCAACTTTATATCATGGAGGTGATAATGTATTTCATGGTAATAATGTTATGTTTATCAAGTTTCTTACTAAGTTTTCAATCTAAAGTGATGTGACATAATCTTTATCATTGAATATTAATGGTACTCGTTTATTTGATTATGAAAACACTTGAGATGAAAAATTGGTAAGAAATCTTGATTAGCATAGCATTGTTAATTATATGGCTGGTTAGTTATGAATTTTTGTGGAACTCACTTGCAGATATTAGTGAATCATTTATACCACGGGACATTGTTGACATAGTGTAATAGTTACACCCAATATTTTTTCAAGTAAGAGAGATAGTAATGGACGGGAATCTGAAAATTGGTGTGTTAATATTAGACCTTAGAATCAAATTTTGAGAAAATTGGACAAATCTGAATTGCAAAAAACAATAGTAATTTTTTATACCTTTTGAGATTTGAAATGTCTTTTACTTTATTATATATATAGACTAGCAATTGGTTGTGTTAGAAGATATTACATAACAAACAAAAAATCGCAAGCAATTGTACGTGTCGTATGACAAAAAATTGCAAATTATAAAAATTGAGAAGAATTTTCAATAAAGATGGACCAACTATTTATTTATTTTTTAAATGGGCATAGTTACCTCTACAATCATCTTGAATAAAATCAGAATCATTCCATCAAAACCACCAAACAATGTGATTATTTATTACAATAAAACTTATCAAAGCAAACTATAGTGTATCAATATCCAGAATGGGTAGTATATACGTCTGATTTGAACCTTTTAAAGCAAATTTTAAATAGTAAACGACAAAAAAAAAAAAAAAACCCCAACTAAAATTACATAAATTGAAGCCTTTATGATGAAAACTAAAATAAAGTCATAGAACACAACTTCTCTTGCATCTCTCCAGTATTGTTTAGTGATAATGCCTATCAGAAAAAACATAAAAAGCAACTGAATGATTTAACCCAAGTATGAAAAATTAATTCTCATGACCAATTTATGATATGTGAAAAAATTGGGTTACTTGTCTTATGGCTGGTGAAACTATACCATAGGAATAAGAATTGCAAAAATTATAGAAATTATGGTGACCAAAAAAGAAGTATTTTGAATTAAAAAACTAAGAAAAGGAGGATTCGTGACTGTTCTGGTTGTCCATACCGAGAGAAGACTACTTCAGCAGCAGTAAATAATTGCTAATGAACAATCAATCAATGTGGCGCTCATTAAGGAAATATGTATGAAGTGTTAGCATCTTCAGTAAGGAAATTGATTTTCCAGCAAACAGAAAATGATCTTCCCCTCCAACAGTAATGCTCCGTTTGGTACGATAGAAAAATGAAAGGATGGAAAGTGGGAGGGATAAATAAAACACCATGTTTGGTAAGGAAAGAAAATAGAAAGGATGGAAAAGTGGATGGATTAACTTTCCTTCCAACTCACCAAAATCAATCCCTCCAAAATTGGAAGGAAAGTGGATGAAAAGTTAATTATTTGTGTTAAGATGTATCTTATTTGTCTATATATACACAATGATAAAATATGTATTTATATATATATATTTTTTAAAAAAATTTAAAAATAAAAATAAACAAATCAACTCGCAACTCGACAAGACACAATTAGTTAAATGAGTTGAATTAGGTTTGACTAATATTCGACACAAACCCGTAATGACTTAATACGAATGTCCATGGTAGGAATGATGGAAAGATTGTTGGAAAATTAAATATGGGATGTCAATTTTGGAAGTTTAGTTTTGGGCGGCAAAAAAATTTAGGAACTAATTTGATATGTCGGATTGAAATGATCTGAGATGTTAATAACTTCAGACAGTTTAGAATAACGTCGTTCATCGGATGATATCTTATTTTATCATGAAAAGATCTCAATCACTATTTGCATTTGAATTTAAAACTCGTTCTACTTTATTATATCAATAATGATACATAATGATTTTTATTTTATGCTCAACAAATTTAAGATATCTAATAATTGAAATAGAAATATTTCAAAGTTTAAAGTTCCATGATTTTGATAAGATGGATGAAGTTAATCTCATTGTCAGTTTTGCATAACAAAATCATTTGTTTTACCACTTGCAATTTGAGGATTATGAGAAGATGTGCTTGCGACTTCGAGATTAAGCCCAACTATTTAGTCCAATGAGACAAGTTCAAGGTCCAAAGATATAATAATCGAATGCTTTTCTGTCCAAAAGATATAATTTTCATTTGTGAGGTAATAAATTCAATCCAAAAATGCAATAGAGTCAAAAAAAAAAAAAAAGGATCAACTTCACCACGTATGAAATAGGTCTGACAATCGTGTTGGGTAGAACAGTTTTGTGTTAGGTAGAATAAGTTTGTGTCAAAAAACTCTTAATTTATACCCAATTCGTTTATATGAGCAGGTTCAACAATCACACCTGTATACAATTCGTTTATTAAACTTGTTACTCGACATAACTTGTGTATCACCCCCTAAATAAGAAAATTGATTAGAGTATTTCGAGAATTATACATGTTTGACCCATTTATTATAATAACAAATCATAGCTAAACAAAAATGTAAACATAAAAATATACATTAAATTACGACCAATTCGAATGAGTTTGAGAGATGGGTAACATGAGATTAGACAGAGGTTGAGGGATCAATTTAAAAAAAAATAAAAATTATAGTGCTGTTGTTCACGAGTCTATCGAGTTAATCCATTAATCACCTAATCCCGTTAAGATTACACTCAAATTCAATCCATGTCATGTTTATGAATCATGTCTAAAATTGCCAGAAACATCCATATTCAAGACAAAAATAATACTATTACACTGTGTTTGGTACATGATATTAGACCTTAGGAATGGAATGGTCATTCCTTAGTAATACCAATTCCTTTGTTTGGTTTGTGGGATTAAAATTTCATTCCTATTCCTAAGGAATAACTAATCCCATAAATCATGGGATTGACCATTCCCAAATAAACCATGGTATTCTCCATTCCCAATCCCTGGGTAACAGCTCAATCTATCTGGAAAAAAAAAAATCGATCGCTGTTTGCTCCCGCATCAGTCTCTCTCGTCTCTCTCTCTTGCACACTCTCATCTGCATCTCTCTCTCACACACTCTCATCTGCATCTATGGCGTCCCCCTCATTCCCTCCCTATCACTCTCTTCGGTGAAGCAATGCACCAGATCCACGACCAAGACCAAGACCAAATCAAATTCGATTTTTGCAACAAATCTCAGGTAATTTCTCTCTCTTTTCACTACTGTTCTTTATTTTCAAGGTTTCGACACCACCTACGAAACTAAACCTCTGCACCGATACAAATGTAATTGGGTTGTGGTGATTTGGGTCTTGCTTTGAAAGTGTTTGAGAAAATGTCCGACAGAAGCATTTTCATTTTACTCACATAGATTGTGCTCGCAAATGGCTATTTTCAAATATTTGATTTCGTTTTCAACTGAATATGTGAGGAAACAGAAACATATGCAACATTAATATGCCAATAGCAACACTAACGGTGATCTCCTTTTGTTGTCTTGTGCTTTCTTTTATCCAGGATCATCTCTTCCGAAAGCTGCTTGTTGCAATTTGGTATGTACAACGGCATCCATGGTTTGTTTGAATTGGGTTTGTGGAATGTTGTATCAAATTTCTCTTTGTGTTTAAGTATAATCATCGTTCAGCTTCTATTGATCTCTACTATTTAATTAACTGTGTAATTGCATTGAAAATGCTTGTTTTTCTTAGCAAACAGTGTGTATTGGCCTCCAGTAGTATATTTGCTTGCCGTTTGAAAGATGGTCTTGATATCTTTGATGATAGACTGCTTTCTACTTATTTTTTTGGAACCTCAAGGGTGAAAAACATTGTATAATAAGAGTATACAAGTACATATAGGTTGACGAGTTTGGTTGAAAATTCTAGTTGAGAAATTTCGATTTAGTAAGTAAATCGACTGTTGCTTCGGTAATATGCTTATCATTGTAAACGGTGTTTTTCTATCCCATCAAAATACAGAACCGTATAATAATAGCTTGTTGTTTGATCTGAATTGATTTGTTGACGATCTGGGTGTAAGAATTCATTGCACTTGGAGATGCCATGCCATCCATAAAGCATCCTCTCATAAAATCATTCAATCATTCTGTAACTATGACTTATTTAACATCGAGATATTTTAACTCATATATTCCAACAGAAACATTTATCTCGTTGAAGAAATCCATTTGATATGATGATGAAATCCATTTGATTGTTGATCATTTATTTCTAACCAGTTATACATGTGAAGGTCTAGTGATTGTGCAGCAACATCCAGGTGAAGAAAACACAGCTTCATCAAAGATTATTTATTTGTTTTCAATATCTCTCTAGATTGTTTGTTTTGCATTAGAATTATGTACAACTGTATTTATTAACACTTTAATTTGATTGTGTATTGACCTTATTTCAATAAGAATAGTTTGAAAAATGGCATCTTCAAGTCAAGTGGAGTCACGAGGTCCAGGTAAGAATAAGAGGAAGTGGACTGCTGATGAAGATGCTAAATTGATTAAGACCCTTTTGGAACTAGTTAACTCCGGAACACATCGAGCTGATAATGGGTTTAAACCAGGATATTTGAATGTCATTGAGCAATCTTTGCTAGAGAAGCTGCCGGGCAAAGGAATTAAGGCCAAACCACATATTGAGTCACGAATCAAGGTTTTAAAGAGGGATTTTTGCATTTTTCATGACATGCTTAACGGGATTCATACAAGTGGATTTGGATTTGATCACGAAAAAAAATGTTTGACAGCAAGCTCTGATGTATGAGAGGGTTACTTACAGGTATCTATCAAACTTACATTTTCATTTATCATTTCGAGTTATTGCATAGCTTAGATCTTTTCCTTTATTTAACATAATTGTTTCTTGTATTTGACATATTTTTGCATATTGTATTTGTTTGTATTGTAGAGCCACAAGGGAGCAGAAAAGTTTAGGGATAGATCTTTTCCCTTTTATGAGGACTTGTGCATTATATTTGGAAAGGACCGGGCGACTGGTAGAGAGGCACATGGCCCAGTTGATGTGGTGGAGGAGTTAGAGAGAGAAGAAGGAAACACTGAGCATGAGATATTCTTACATGGATCAAATGACATGAATACATCCATGTCATCTATGCGACGACCATCTATGCCTGAGGAGGTTGGGAGCGCGAGGTTGAAGAAAAAAAGTAGGGGTATGGATGAGATGGTAGTCGAAGGGTTGATGAGTGTTGCTTCTCTGATTAGCACAGAGATTAAGGAGGCAACAACTATTTTTGCTCGTGCAATTGGTGTTGACGCCGCAGTACGTGATATGAAGAAGAAGATTTACGAAGACTTGCTGTTGTTGCCCGACTTTTCCATGAGTGAGAGGCTCAAAGTCTCGAGTGTCTTAGTTCATGATTCTGATTATATGGACTTATTTTTTAACCTTCCTGAGGTCGAGAGGGCAAAATTAGTAAGAGGGATATTGAGGGGAGATTTTTGAGAGATGTATAGGATGATGCATGGTAAATGGAACATATTTTTTGTTTTTTTTGTTTTTGTTTATGAAACACTTGCGTTACTCTTATATGTTAAACTTGAGTTTAATTATGTTTTCCATGAAAAAAAGTTATTTGGTTAATGATTACATTTTATAGGTTGATCATAGTCATTGTGTGTTGAATGAGTATCATTCATGAAGGATTATGTAGGATATTGATGAACGTATCACATTTCTATTTTTTTTTTATTTTTTGTTTATTATTGATTTTTATTATTTTTTAGTGAATTTTTTCATTATGTGATTCTTTGTGACTTTATTTACGACATATTTGATCTAATTTGTCAAATTTTAAAATTAACATAAATATTCATTATAATGAAGTATGCAATAAATTGGAAATTTTATGATAATTTTTCTTTTAAATTTCATTCTATTCCAATAGAAATTATTTTATCCAAACTTTGGAATGGAATGGACATACCATTCCAAGACTTAATCCTAATTAATTGCCAAACATTGGAATGATAATACACATTCCATTTCATTCTCAAGTTTATTCCATTCCTATGTCCATTCCATTCCTACATAAATGCATTACTACATACCAAACGCAGCGTTAGTATCTAATTTGAAGAATCAACTTGGCTATTTTACCCAACTCAACTTTGCTCATTAATCCAGTTCTCCTCTATTCATCCAGCAGAACTTGACACTGTTTATACAGCCAGGATAATAGTTTAGCTTAACCTCGACTCGACTCACATCATTTAGAACGAAAATTTTGATAAAAAAATTTAATAAACACAACATTACTTTTTAAGATAGTTCTCCATTTCTTACCAATCGTCCTCAAAATGTACGTTTTTTTCAACAACATGGGTATTTTCAGCACCTTAGTCAGAATTATTCGGGTTTTCATTACTATGTGTAGAGGAGCTTCTACTTCTACAGAGGATCGGTCGGGATGGGAAACACAGGCTATTAGATAGTAGGGAAGATCGACCTAATTAGGGCATCAAAGCTTACCCTCAATTTTAGAGAAAATAAAAATAAAGATCAAATTAAACTCAATAGTCTCTAGAACTAAATCAAACTTTTGAATTTGAATTAATTTAAATAAAAAATCTATTGGAGTTTAATTTTTTTGTCACTGATTCTTTAATATTTTATTTTAAAGATTTTCAAGTGAAGCCTCAGAGAGTCGATTTGACATCAGAGTAATATTCAGTCGGTAATTCCAACTTTTAAAATCAATATTCATCATTGGCCTTCACTTTCAACAACAAATTACAAAATTATAAAAAAAAACAACATTTATTAATTATTTATACAAAAAAATGTAATCGCAGAAAACGGCTCCGTGGATGAACGGAATTGAATCAGTCCACAGATTCCTATCAACTTGCGAAACACAACTAAGCCTTTGTTTTGGTCCGATCATAGCATCGCCGGTCAATGCCCTTTGGCTACCGGCGACGTGGCATCGAACCTTCAACCCACACAAAATCTCTAAAACACACACTCTCTCTCTATATATATATAGATATGTATATACGGTCCTATCGTAGCATCGCCGGTTAATGCTCATCGATTACCGGCGATGTAGTATCGCACCTTCAAGACACCAAAAGGTCAAGAAAACACACATTCTCTCTCTCTACATATATATACAAATAAAAGAAGTGCATAATGATCCTCAGAGACCCGTTTAAAATCACACACACAGCGGTGACGGCGGAACCGCGTAGTCCCGGCCAATGAACAAAGCCCCGAGAGACTTTGACGTTGGGGTATGGGAATAAGCGGCCGCCGTGCGCCACTGCGGTTTGGAGTGTCATACGGCACTTCCTATCAATGGGAATTCTTCCTCATAGGAAATTCAGGAGAAGTAATACAACAAAAATATAATAATTTCATTGCAAAATCATAAAATCAAAACCAAACCTAATAGTAATAGCCGACCTGATCTTAATTTCTCTCACTCTTCGAAATTTCTACAACCCTCAGATCTGAATGACCCTTTTGAGAGTGTACACAGGAAAAAGATGTGGATGAACACGAGTATATATAGAGAAGAATCGTAACCCTAATTTCTGAACGCGGTCTTCATGTTAAGCGGTTATGTTGTTGGTGGGCTGGGCTTGAAGTTGGGTTGAATTTTGAATGGGTCCCAACCCAATTAATGATATGATGGTTTTAAATGTGGCCCACGTTAACTTCGGTACCCCATATGTAATTAGGCTCAACATCGTAGAATGAATCCCTACGAGAGTTTTGCGTATGAATTAACGCTTTTATCTATTCTTGTTTACGAATGAAGTTGATTCTCACCAATTAAGAATAGGGTTAATTGTTTTTTACCATCATGTGGTTTCGGTTAATAGCACTTTATCTACTTAACGTTTAAAATCATACACATTAATCCGTTGTAGTTATGTATCAAAGAGGAATGAGCAATGACATTGTGATGCATTTGAATTTTTTTTTTTTTTTTTGGGGCACTTGGGATAGAATAACATAATTAAACAAAATTTAACGCCCTCTAGAGTGTATTAGACATCATATATTTCAAGACATGTAGAAATTGCATCTGCCAAGTGCTCTTTGAATTGAATCCGGTGTTTCTAAATAGGTTTTTTACTCTTTTATTTATTTATTTTTCTTTTTTTTTTCTCATAGGTTTTTCCCAAAATGTTGAGATATAAATATTGTATGTCAGAAATTTGTGTGTAGCAATGTCGACTCCACTCGCTTCCCTCTCCATAATAAAACTTAAATTTTTAGGAGGAGAACCTCTCAATATCTTATAAGACCTATTATGTCATCCCCACCTAGCCAATGTGAAATTCATGACACCTTGCTACCATATAATCAAAGATCCCTGCAATGCAAAGATAAGCTTTTGATGGTCTCCAGACTCGTGTATCTATTCATACTTGGATGGTGGAGGGAAGTAGCGTATAATGGGAAAGTTCAAAACCCCACCAACTTGGCTGTCAGTTCCAAGGCAAGTAAGTACCCAAAGATGCAAGAACGAGGGCTTCATACCATCCCAAGTCAGTTGTAGTTCATAGTACCACTGTGGCTTATCCTCATCCTCGGGCGATAAATGACTGGCTTCAACATTGCATAACGTAGCAAATTATGGAATCAGACGGATGTAATTTTTGTGTCACTTCTTCTCTTGTTTGTGGGCAACACGAAGAGCTCATACATTCGGGTTTCACAGTTGCCATCACAAAATGACAGTTCATACTGGAAGTATCTTCAGAACGAAACAAAGACACGAGCACAGTTGCCATCACAAAATGACGGTTCATACTAGAAGTATCTTCAGAAGGAGACAAAGACACGAGCACAAAGCATAAGAGTGAATTTTCAAATAACCATCTTAATCTGACTCATAGTAAAAACTTGACTCAAGTGACGAACACTAGCTATCCTGATGTCCTCAAGTGTTTGTGGTGGTCCTTTCCAGAGAAAAAAGGGACAATACTGGGGGGAGACTATTCACTATCTAACGCGAAAAAGCCAATACTACACAACCAGTCAAGTTTTGCAAACCAAAAAAAAAAACAAACAAGACACATTTCAACTCAAATAACCCTTAAATATGTCCAAGGTGACATCCAATGGTAATGAAAATCAACCAATATAAACATGCAATTCTCATTGTAAGTTTGTAACCTAAGAAGGCAGTTGCCCTAAGGCTCAGAAGAGTTGGAGTTCACAAAACATGATAAGCAATTGTTCGCTACTACAATAAAAACTTAATATAGCATAGCTTAACATCTCATTCAAGTCCACAAATTTCAGGTACTTAATTCTAAATGTCTGCAGAAACAACCTGAGCATTACTCAAACAGTCGAGCCACCAGTTTGGTGCAGCATGGCATCAATCTCATCGCCATCCTCCATCTCCAGCTGAAGAACAAAACAGAAACGAAGTTGTGACAGGCATGTAACCAGGGTAGAGCCAAAATGTTGTTAGAGTGGTCAAACCATGAAACCGAAGTTTAGTTTTATTAAAAGAATGTGAATTCAAAACACGACCCATTTATGAACTATGCAAAAAATGCCAACAAAAAAGGACCACATAACAAATCTCTTATAGTCCTGTAATATTGTAAAGTTATTTGCACTTCGTATCTCTCGGGCAGCTAGAGAATTTGTAATTTTTTAATAGACTTCTAGTGTGTCAAGCTTCTCTTCTATGAGTTAGGTCCTGTGACGTTATTGAAGTGTGTACCCGCTTGGGTGTGTCTAGAGCTATATTGTAATATCCTTATTTTGGAATAAATTTATTTTACTTATTGAAGAAATAGTGTTCACTATTAAGTTATCTACAAAACCCAACAAAAAACCTTTATACCAGAATAAAGATGTGTTAAACTCAATACTTAATTGTTGATTGATTCTTTAACACATAATTTACAAGGATCATAAATGAACAAAATATACAGAACAACCTCAATACAAACAATTTAGAAAAATCCGATATATCACATGTCTATTAGAACGGAACTTAGATAGAAGAACAATTTGATATATCACAAGCAAATTGTTCAAGTTCAACTAATCAAAACAATTTAATCAAAAATGTAACCCATAATTGAAAATTTCCAAATATAGGATTTTAACCCTATGTTTAAATTTATCAAAGAATCCCAACTACTTTTAAAAAGATAAAACTATCTCTAAATTTTTACAAACTTTTTAGTAGGGGCAGGTTCTAAAAGATCTTAAATCTTACAAAATATCAAGTTGACCACAAAAATTTTCAAATTGCAGGTGTTCCCACTGTGGCTCTGCCACTGAAAGTATAAGCGTGTCAGTGCACACGTATGCACATTCATTTAGCACACCCACCCACATACAGAGCGAGAGAGAGAGAGAATACCTCATCTGGAGTCTGCTCTGCACGAAGACGGCGTCCATCAAATAAGAAGGCAATGGAGTTAAGATCCACAGATTGTCGATCACAGTATGCATTCATAAGCTTCTTCATTTGAGTGCTTCTTTTGATCCTAAAGAAAACTTCATTTCCATCCTATATCCAAATACAACACAGTAAATTAAATAATTCAAACAAGCAAACAATAGTCATAGGGTCCGTAACCCTTGGAAAATTATTAAACCATCCAATGGGATAACTAAACTTCTCCAGGAAGCCAATTGCTTCACCAAAGCAGTTAAAAAGGTTCACACCGTTTTGATATTGAATGTAGTGTATGTACAAGCTCATGATTATTGATAGCAAAAGTTGGGGCTAGCAAATGAAATAACAAAAAACTACATTAATTAAGGTAAAAAGTTTGCATATTTTATTTTATCTTTCAATCATAAGACAAAGGCCGTATCAAACATCAACACTTATTGAACAGTCTAGACATGTATCTAACAACACTCCAACTGTGTTTAACTGAAAAACAAAAATCTTAAGTTAGGTTTGGTAACCATTTTGAATCTTAAGTTACGTTTGGTAACCGTTATATTTTTGTTTTCAATTTTTGCCGAAAAAAAAAAAATACACTGCGTTTGGAAAACAGAAACACACGTGCGCCTAGGGGGAGTTTAATGAGGTCCAGCCTTTGAACTCCATTAGCAACAAAAAAGCCTCAAATTTTTGGAACTATAAAAACCCACTCTGTGAAACCCTAACCCTCGACCTCGCCGTCACTTCTCTGCCCCTCTATCCTTTTCTATCTTTGATCTCTATGAGTGCTGTGAAGATCAATGCAAACAGAGTCTCTCTCTTTTGAATTCAAGCACTCCATATTCATGGTGTATCTAATTTTGTATATTTTCTATATATACATTTCTTCCACTGTGTTTCTATATTTTCTTACATCCGTTACAGTGTATACTATACACCTACTGACCTATATCTTTTGTATGTATAGGGCCAGATCTGTTTGTATATAGAGTGGTCATCTAAATTTTAATGTTTTAATTGTGTGCGTGCCTATATATAACTTGAATCTGAAACTTTGTTTGTGTATGGATATAGCTTTAATCTGTTTTAATGTGTGTGTTTAGACCTTAAACCTAGGATGTTGTACCTTTTTAGAAGCAACATGGAAGAAAACAATTGATGATATGGTGTATATGTCTAAGAAGGCAGTAAACAATTGATGACAACATTCACATGGGCACGCTGATGATCAATGGGCGTTGAGTAAATCTTGAAACTTCTTTAGGGTTTAGTTTCTTCTTTTTCTTTTAGCAGGAAAGTAATATATCATAACTAATTATGACATAAATTAAAGTGGTCACCAAACAAGTTGTGTTTTAGTTTTCCTAAATTTTCAAACAAAAACAACCACCAAACAAGTTTTTTGTTTAATTTTTTACCACAAAAAAAAACAAAAACTATTTCTATTTTTTTTTTTTTGAAAACTAAAAACAGAAAAAGTTACCAAACACACCCTTAATTTTAGAAACGTGTTTTTTTGCCATGTACACAGTACTCCTATACCTCATGTTTGTAATGAAAAGATAAATTTTTTATGTCTAATGCACGCTAACACCTCTTGTACACAGGCTCTGTTTGTTTAGCAAGTAAGTGCGGAAAAGTGCAAGAAAAGGAAAAAAAACACAACTTTCCATAAGTTTGATTAGATAGAAATATGGTTTCTCAAGAAAGTTTTTTTTTCCCGTGACTGCCAAATTTTCTTGCAATCAGCTGCTTTCATTTCCGACAAATTATGCAAGAAATTTTTTTTTGTTCAAGGGAAACTTATCTTGTTTCCCATTTTGCCCACTTAACATGTTACCCATTTCAACAAAAGAAGTGAGAAGAAATTAAATATTTTGATCACAACAAAATAAAAAAGAATTAGATATTTTGGTTACAAATGTTAGCCTTTTTTTTAATCAATTGACCAGAGTTGTAAATGGGTCTTATTAGTGTTATTTTTATTATTCGTGTTATGTTTAAGTAGTATTGTGTTGAAATTTGTCCAACCTACACCTAACCAGATCGTGTTTAAGACGTATTTAATTGATTTGTATCACATATAAATTGTGTTTAGTGAACTCATATCGTGTTTAGTTAAATTTGTATCGAATTCAAGAGTCGTGTTTAAAAATATCATTCAATATTGAATCAGATATTTTGCTTACTGATGTTGCTTTTTTTTTTAATCAATTGAACTAAAGTTGTAAATAGGTTTTATTCGTGTTATGTTTAAATAGTGTTGTGTTGAAATTTGTCCAACTTACACCTACTCATATTGTGTTTAAAGCGTATTTAATAGATTTGTATAGCATATATATTATGTTTAGTGAACTCATATATATATATAGCTGTCTTTGGTTTGCTTTGCACTAAATGTTGATAACAACTATTGTGTTCATCATTGGGTTAGAAACTTACATTATTGACTTTTTATCCGTTGTGTCTAGATTGTAATCTCTAATCATTGTGTATGTGTTAGATTGATAGATTGATATGATAAGGATAATTTAGTACTTACATCAATTTTTCTAGCAAACTTTTCATTATAATCAAACGCATACAAGAAAATAAATTTTCCTTCCCATCTCATTTCTTTCACTTCACTTTCTACCATTTTTACTTTCTATCATCAATTCCTTTCTAACCAAACGGAGCTTTGCCAATGAGTGATTAAGAAAGCTTAGAATTTGAGGTACAAAAACTTAATAGTATGTTAAAAATATAATTGCCAAGACTAATTTTTAAAGGTCTGTACATGACAATCAGATAACAAAAGTAAAATATTAAATGTTTTCTCAAAGGATCCAGGAAGGATGGTTTCTATATGCACCATAGGTAACTAATGATTAGGACTAATTAACCAGGGGTAATTACATAGGACATGTATTTTGAGGTGGTTACGCATCCTTCATCTGTGACTTGTGACACTAAATCTTTGCATGTATCGTACGTGGCACTAAGATTCTGTTTGCTTAAACACATATGTTTGTAAGTGATATTTTGACAGCTCAAATGATATTTCTACCCTCGGTATATTTTTTTTTTTCCTAGTCCGTCCTTCAAAATTTTCATTAAACCACTCTACCACCTCCAACCTGTGGACTCATCACCGACAGTCACTCATATGTAAATCTAATCCCTACATTACTCAAATCCACCCATACAATCTATCTTTAAGCCAAAAGTGTGGGTATCCACTTTTACATAACAGATATACAATTTTCTTTTTATACAACTACTTTTTCCATACATATGTAGCGATAAGCAACATATTTTCATACATAAAACACAGATTTATCTGAAGCATTTCCGAGTAATGTCCGTGCCCTTTTATTTTAAGATTTTCTCTAACAACATATCCTTGAAGTGGTGTCTTTGTATCCATACTTCATAAGTTTAAACTAAATACAGATTGGCTAAATCCAACTTGAAGGGAACAAAATGGTATGTGCCTTTATAGTTATGTCGAGAAACACCCTATACAATACATGAGTATCAATCAAAGATTCACTAAAAGGCATTACATGTTATAAATAACATATGGTAGTACATGCGAACTGCTGCATCCATTCTTAAAAACAAATCGCAACACATGCAAGTCTCAAAGAGTAGCATTATTAGCTGCTCATAAAACAGAATAACAATGCAACAACCAAAGCACTCTCGTCAAACCCTAGTAAGCACTATCACAAAGTACTTGAGCCTAAAAGCTAAAGCCCCCAATTTTTTTTTAGGAATCTCAAATGAAAAGAACCAAAACGAGAATTACAGACAAATCATAAGTAACCAGGGCTACTGACCCCTCAGCAATAATCACAAATACCAAACTCTAAACATCACAATGATTGGAAAAGTAAACAAGTTGCAAGCATTTCAAAGCCAACACTTATGACACAATAACATTTATGTATCCAATCTTCAATTGCAAAAAATTACTCCATGATAAGCATAAAGCCCCAACAGATATGCCCAGAACAGTTGATTCAAAACCCCAAAAAATTCTACGAATTGGCAATTCTTCGTCAACAAACCCTAATCAAATGTAAAAGAACCCTAATCAAATGTAAAAGAACCCATATTAAAAGATAAACCTAAAAAAGAACGTTAACTATTCGTAAACAAAACCTAAGCTGACACTAAACCCCAAATTGTCTGTGTGCACATGAACATAGGTAGACAGGTAGAAAAAGAGTGAGGAAGAGAGAGGAAACGAAAGACCTGGCCCTTGACTTTGAGGTTGATGTGAGCAGATTGATCACCTGCAGGCTTCTTATCTTCGTCGGCCGGTGGCTGGTTCGTGACGCCTGACATTGTCTTCGCTCTCTCTCTCTCTCTCTCTCTCTCTCGACTGACTTTTACAAGGCTGCAAAACTACCCAATTCGCGTTGTTTCGTCCTCTTCTTCGACTCCATTTTATTTTGGGTAAATATCATATTTGATGCCTTAACTTTTATCTCAATTTTAATTTGATTTCTAAATTTTTAATTATCTTAACCCCTAGACTATCAACATCTCAATTAAGTCCTCAAAACAGCAATATATAATTTAACGCTTGAAATTAATCAGATTGAGCTAGTTTTTGGTTGATCTAACGGTGAAAATAAATGGAAAGACTTAATGTGGAGCTAGTTTTCGATTGACAAAATTAATAATTGATGGACTAAATTAGGACAACTGAACGTTTAGAGATCAAATTAAAATTATAGATAATTTTTAACGATTAATTATTGTTTAATGTTACTATTTTTTTTGTTGAGTATGTTACTATTTTTTTGTTAAATATATTACTGTTTAATGTTACTATATATATAAAACTAAATTTTAATGCTAGCTCAATTCTCAAGTTATGAGTTGTTAATACTAGAGCATATTCAACTCACTCTCTGTTTCTTCTCTTTTAGCTACTTTATCTAGCCAAACACAAAAAATTCTCTCCAACCCACTCTCTATTCCACTCTCTATTTCCTAGTTAACCCAAATGGCTCACCAAATGTGGTGAGCCATTTGAGCTCTCTAAATTCTCTCTCTACCTTTTTTTTCTCTCTATCTCTCTATATATATGTTTTATTTTTTTTAAATTATTGGAAGTTAGTGAAAGTTGAGTGTAGTAATTAACTAAAATAGAGAGTATGGTTGGAGTGAATTTTAAAAAGTTGCTAGTTAAAGTAGTGAATTGAATATTTAAATATATTTTGAGTAGCTATTTTGTTGAGTATGGTTGGAGATGCTCTAATACAATTCTCAATTTAAGAGTTGTTAGTTTTTTCAAACAAGTTTTGATTAAATATAACTATTGAGGGTATTTTAGATAATGAATATCAAAATTGACTTATTCCCAAACAAACTTTTGAGTGGACTTAAGTCCAAATAAATCTACAAAAAGTGACCGACCTTCAAGGACCCTATAAATAATTAGACAGCAATCATACCGTCATTAATTGAGACACAAACTTATAACCGATCTCATAATCACAAGGCCAATAAAATATGGGTTTTAAGCCCTATATTCAAAGAAAGGCCCAATGTTTTTAGGTGAGTAGTTCATTTAAGGGGAAATTGGAAAGGGTATACTAAATTGGAGTTAATTGTAAAAAAATACATAGAAAAAAATGTAGGGTAAAAAAGTCCTTAATTTTGATACTTATTTGTTTCAAAGTACATTATTTGAAATTTTCATATTTTCTTCTGATCTTTATATCCTCCCTTGATCCATGCATATTTTTTTTGAAAAGTGGTGCATTAAACGTCTCCTAGTTTTATGGGAGAACTTTAATATTTCCGTATTTTTATGTCCACCCTTCATTCATGCATATTTTTTTTAGAAAGTAATTTTGTTTTCAAATTATATTTAATACACTTTGATTCATCCGTACCACAAACCATCGTCGTCGCCACCATCACTGTTGCCACCCCACCACAACCATCCCAACTACCACCTCTCCCACCACCACCACTGATGTTGCCACCTTACCACCACCGTCATTGTCCCACTATCATCCCTACCACCATCACCCCACCACCACCACCACCACTATCCCCACTACCACCACCACCTTACCAACACTGCCATTGTCCCATCATCACCCCTATCACCACCACCACAATTACCATTACCACCCACGTCTGCCGCCATCACATCGGTCGGTGTCATTCATTACAACCATCACCGTCTTCTACCATCACCACTCGCCCTCACTATAACCGATGCTTAAATTCCTTTCTCTTTCCTCTATCTTTATAATTTGATTTTGGGTGTGAATACAAATATACTTATTGTTGATCATTTTTTTTATTACTCCGTGCCTTCAGGCACGGAAAATAACTAGTATTTTCGTATAATTTCATTCAAAACAGTTCATCTCTGTTTTGAATTTGTTACTACATGCACAAAACCACTTAACACTATTTTTGTTACAGTGTATTGTTACACTGTTTTTGTTACACTATTACTTAATAAATTTGTTACATTTTTGTTATAGTGTAAATAATTTTATATTTTCAATTATATAAAAAAATAATTAAAAAAAATTAAAATTCAAACAAAGTGATATATTCTAAAATAAACGGAATATTAAAGTTATTCCATAAAACTATGAGATATTTAATACATAAATATACTTTGAAAACAAAATCACTTTCCAAAAAAAATTATGCATGAATTAAGGTGCATTAGAGATTTCGAATTAAATGACTCTAAATTTCAGCGCTTTAGATAAATATCTTATTACAGTTTTTAGGAAATAAAATTTTACAAAATGGGCATTTACGTCTTTGTATCTCAGTTGTGTATTTTTTTCCAAAATATTTTGTTACGCGTACTTTTTTACAATTATATCTAATTTGGTGTACAGGTTTCCAAATGACCCTTGATTTAAATTAAAAAAAATTAGATCCATTAATTTTTATACTCTAGAAAAATCTTATGAAAATTTAAACTCAATCAAAAATAAATTTGAGTAGTTTAGGCTCATGAACCCAACTCAACCCATGATATTAAATATATATCAACGGGTCTTTGGTCCGATGATACTCCTTACTTTGTGAAGACTTTGTCTTCTTGAGGTCAAGGGTTGAAGCCTCATTTCCCCTCCCCTCCCCTAAAAAAAATATTGATATTAAATATACACCAAAATAAACTTTTTTTAAAAACAAACCAAAAGCTAAGGGTTAATTTTTTTTAACTTGTCAACTAAAACATACCACTCATTTGTAGTCATTCGTTCATTCTCTCTCTGTCTCTGTACAAAAACTTAAGAAAACTCTCTCTCTCTCTCTCTTTGAACTAAACACAAACTTTTTCTTTTGTTTGTATTATTTTTTTGATTTCTATTATAAAAAATATGCCTAAATATTTTTAATTTTTTTTATTAATCTTAAAAAATTAAAATCAATAGACCATTCTTGTTTAAAATTAGAAGAAGTTTGTCAAAATTAAGATTAATATAATTTTTCCTAAGATTGACTATCACAAGAAAAAATAGGTAGATTAGTGATACTAGCAATATAAAAGGAAATGATAACGATGTTTAATAAAAAATAATAGTACTTTTACTCTCAAAATATAAGAAGAATAAAATTTAAATAAAAATTATTAATATTAAAATTTAAAAGCCTCATTTTTAGCTATCGTTTTAGGCCTCAAACAGTATTAGATCGTGTAAGCCCCCATGTATTTATTCTAAATTATAGTAGATTATTATATGTTGTATTGATACAAAATGAATTAAGGATAAAATAGATGATTGTAAGATGGTGAGTTTAGGAACCGTGGAGACTTTCGAGTGACTAGACATTTCGGGGTAATCACTCTTAAGAATAATTGAGTAAGTAAAATTTTAAATATTTTTAGGGCAAAATAAAATTAAAATGAATCCGAAAGGTTGAGAAACTATGGGGTAGATAATATGAGATATATTAAAAGTTTGAAAGTATTTAAGAGTATAAAACACATATTTAGAAAAATTCGGGTAGGGAAGAATTTGACACTATTTTAGTATTTTGAGCACAACTTTTTTATCCTGATGTTCGATAGTGCTAATTCTTGTGGTATTAAAAAGTAGACTTCAAGAGCTGCAAAAATTTATTTCATGAAAAGTTTGTGAATCGACTTTTAAGTAGGTCAAAATTGAACAGAAAGTTTGGGACAAAAAGTCACCTGCGTCCAAATGCGAGAATGTCTGGACGCATTCAACTGAGAGTTAGGTTCATTCAGACGCAAAAACATGCGTTCAGATGCTCGTTTGAAGTCAGCCCCGACCTATTCTAACTGTTTTCTCTGATTTTAAAAATATAAATATCATAGAGATGTGTTTTAGGGTTCTTGTACCTATTTTTTAACCCCCAAAAAGCCTAGGAAAAGTTTGGAGAGAGGAAAACGGACATCTTGGAGGATTGTCACATGTGAATCGCACCAAAACACGTTAGTATCAATTATTTACAAATTAATGTAGGATTTCTTTCTAATATCTATCCATTAAGGATTATGAGTATTATATGTATGTTTTTTATTCCTATTCTTATATATATATATATATATGAATGATATATTTATAATTACTTTAGTCTTTTCAACTAAATGATTCGTTCTGTGGAGAAGTTATATAATTTACATCCAAAAATCACATGTTTTTAATGAAATTACTATATCTTGATTATGATCAAGTTTGGTATATCTTTTTATGATATCTTGCATATTTTGATTGGATTACTCGTCCTTTTGAAAATTGTGGAATGACAAATTGTGGTTTATGTGGATTTTATGAAAAGTATAGAATTATCTCTTATATGAGTAGGTATGATGAACGTGGATTACACTCAAATTCATATCTTAAAATATTAGAAGTTTTTTTACTTTGAGGGGTTTGATGGTTTTCTATCACTCAAAGTGGGCTTTGGTTCTTTGTGAGGTGCTAAATAACTATTTATTTATCGTAGATTTGTGGTTAGAGGCTAATATATTATTCTTAAGAAGGATTTGTTAATGCTGATACGTTGGTATATACCCTTTCTAAAATGTTGTGGTCTTGCGGGGATTGATTGGATGATTTGTGCTTGTTGTGAGTGGACTAAATATATTCAGTGTACTATAGATTCATGCTATCAACCTACGTACATAAAATATTATTATGATGGTTTATGATTTTTTGAATGAGACTTATCTTTTATGACTGTATTGTTTAATTAGTGTAAACCGGAGATCGTTATTAATTGTCACTACTTTTTACTTCAAAAGTTATATATATTATTTTGTAAATTGAGACTGACCTGTTTTTATACAGTTTTGAAAACCTTGTCTAGGTTTTAGAAAGTTTTTCTATTAGACTATTTTGCTCACCTCTTTTTTAACATTTTGTAGATTTTGGCATCGAAGAGAATTTAGCCTTAAGTGACTATGTGAACTTGGACCTTGAAGCGGATATAGAGATGGATTCGACTTAGGAGGCTTAAAGTGTTATTTATCGATTTGTGATTTAGAGTTCTGTTGGTTTGGAAGAAAAATTATTTATAGTTGTTTGTTAAACAAAAAGAGACTGTTTAATTTTTATTTAAAGTTTTGGATGCAATCTTTTGGGATTTTTAATTAAAGATGTTAGCTATAAATGTTTTGATTATTTAATAATTTCTTTTAGATTTGCTTTAATAATTTTGATGATTAATAGTTAGTTCACGTCAATTTATAAATTTAAAGCATGGCAAACAGCCATTAATCAACGTATTATTACAGGTATCATTAATTTCCATAACAACAACCGTTAATTTAATGTTGGTTGGGAGAGATTCTTGGCTATTAAACAAAAACTAATAGACCGTTGAAACCTTCCATTTGGTGTATAAAAAGTAGATAAGAAGCAATAGATTTTAGAGTCCCACTACCGCATCGAAATGTCCCCTTTGATACCATACTTCCCATTTTAATCCAATGAAATATTAATTATGTAAATTTTATTATTTTTATTAATTATTCGAACTAAAATTAACGAATATAAATTAAAATGGTCATTGCACTTCAACCGGATTATTCTATTCGACCTCTTAAAAAAAACTTAAATCAAAATATTTAATAGTATAACGATATATTTATACAAAATTTCTATTCCGAGCACACGCAATAGAATCGTAGATAGTCATTTAATCTAGAGAGAATTATACTAAAACTTGATGTTTGTCACTTAATCACTTAAATCTATTGATATTTAAAATATTACACATAGACTCCCTAGTACACGTGTAAAATTTAGATTTATGTCGTCAATGTCTATTAGTTTATTCGTAAGTAAATTATATTTAGACTCCTGAGGTTTATAAGTATATAACACTTGGACCCCTTAAATTTAAAATATTACACTTAGACCCCTGAGGTTTATAAGTATATAACACTTGGACCCCTTAAATTTAAAATATTACACTTAGACCCCTTATTAATTATAGAACTATGAAATCTATTAAACGATCAAATTACCCTCATTAAAGATAGAAGATATTGTGTCCATTATTGTTTGACCCCTTATTAGGTTTTTTAGTTTTATTCTAATAAATAGTATAATTGTATACTGATTATGATTTTTTAAGAAAAAAATAAATTTTTATTTTTAATTTTATTTCAATAAATAACATAATAGAACATGAATTTTGGTTGTAAAATTTAAAATATTTGATATTTTATCTTTAATTTAAATATTTTTGGTGTAAGTATAATATTTTAAACTTAAAAAGTCTAAATATTATATGCCTATAAACTTCAAGCGGTCTAAATATAATTTAGTAACAGATATATTAACATTCACAATAGGGATCTAAGTGTTACGCATATACAAATCTCAAAAGGTCTATGTATAATATTTTAAATATCAAGAAATTTAAATAATTAAATAATAAATAAATAATTTAAATAAATAATTCTCACTTTAATATATGGACAGTATCTACAGTACCCCACTAAAACCCATCCCCCCTCCCTCCCTCTCTCTCTGTGCAAAGCGACGACACAAACAGCTCAGATATGGTACATAGTTGACATCAACTGTTCACTGACACCCTGCATACCATATCCCTGTTAAGTCAGGCATTAACTGTGTTACCATTTTACCTGTTTACGTGTTTTTTACTTTCACATTATTATCAGACACAGCTAAGCTAAAGCACATCCTGACATTCATTTGACTATCGTATCCCTCAACGTTCGACTAAATGCCTCAACGGAACAACATATTATTATTTCACCTGCTGGGGCCATTTTAATCAATAATCATAAAGTATCCACCCACCATTAAAATAAAAAAACAGTAACTATGCTTGGCCCAATCAGAGCACATACACTAGAGATGATGGACTTGAGGAGCACTGTGTAGATGTGAAATATTTGTAAGCAAAAGTAATTAATCTTTTTTCTCCTTATAGAAAACGGTCGGATTGGTGGGACCCGCAAATTCTGGGGCCACGTGGAGTACTGTACCTGAAAGTGGTCATCGGCTTCTAGCCGGAACTGACACGTAGGTCCCACACCCCCACCATCTCGATCCTCTCAACGTCTCTCTCTTTCCTCCATAAAACACCCCCTTGAGTCTCTCCACTCCCCCACTCTCTCATAAGTACTGCATTGCAAATTGCAGTTTAGGAACATAGCAAAAGCCTCCTCTTCTCTCTCTCTCTCCTACTCTGCTTCTCCTGAAACAGAGAGCATGGAACGCTTCACCATTTCTCTATTCCTCTTCCTCCTTTCCATCCTCTCATTTGCAGGTAAAAAGATCCTTCTTTAGCTTCCCTTCTCTCTCTCTCTCTCACACACACACACGTACACACATTTTGTATAATGAATGTTAAGATAATAAGATATCTAACAATAATTATCTGGGTGTTCTCAGGTGCTGCATTTTCAGATGGAGGTTCCATTGGAGTGAACTATGGGCGAATAGCGAACAACCTACCATCAGCAGTGAAAGTAGTTCAGCTTCTGAAATCTCAAGGTCTAAACCGGGTCAAGGTCTACGATACTGACCCGTCTGTCCTCAGAGCCCTATCCGGATCTGGAATCAAAGTCACCGTCGACCTCCCCAACCAACTTCTTTTCTCTGCAGCCAAACGCCAGTCCTTCGCCAATGTATGGGTCCAGCGAAACGTCGCCGTTTACCACCCCTCAACCCAAATCGAAGCCATTGCCGTCGGCAACGAAGTCTTCGTCGACCCACACAACACCACAACGTTCCTCGTACCCGCCATGAAAAACATCCACCAAGCTCTGGTCAAGTACAACCTCCACAACACTATTAAAGTCTCTTCACCTATAGCTCTCAGTGCCCTCCAAAACTCTTACCCATCCTCATCCGGATCTTTCCGACCCGAACTCCTCGAACCCGTTTTCCGACCAATGCTAGATTTTCTTCGACAAACAGGATCGTACCTCATGGTCAATGCCTACCCCTTTTTCGCATACGAATCCAACGCCGACGTTATCTCTCTGGACTATGCTCTGTTTCGTGAAAACCCAGGTGTCGTGGACTCCGGCAATGGCTTACGTTATTTCAGTCTGTTTGATGCCCAAATCGACGCCGTTTTCGCGGCAATGTCGGCTTTGAAGTACGATGATATCAACATTGTCATAACGGAGACTGGTTGGCCGTCAAAGGGTGACGAGAACGAAGTCGGAGCCAGTTTAGAGAACGCCGCTGCGTATAACGGCAACTTGGTCCGACGGGTACTCAACGGCGGTGGGACCCCATTAAGACCCAAAGCAGATCTGACCGTTTATCTTTTCGCTCTCTTCAACGAGAACCAGAAAAATGGGCCCACTTCGGAGAGAAACTACGGTCTCTTCTACCCTAGTGAAGAGAAGGTTTACAATATACCATTTACAGTGGAGGGGTTGAAGAACTACCGGGACAAGCGGTCTCCGGTGGGTGGTCAAAGGGTGTCGACGCCGGTCAACGGTGGAGGGAATGTGTCGACGAGTGTCTCCGGACAGACATGGTGTGTCGCTAGTGGGGATGCGGGAAAGACTAAGCTGCAGGCGGCTCTAGATTATGCTTGTGGTGAGGGTGGGGCTGATTGCCATCCGATCCAACCAGGGTCCACGTGTTACAATCCTAACACCATCAAGGCTCACGCTTCGTTCGCGTTCAACAGCTATTATCAGAAGAAAGCACGTGCGATTGGCACGTGTTATTTTGGTGGGGCCGCGTACATCGTCACT
Organism: Ilex aquifolium; assembly: GCA_951799425.1. Taxonomy (NCBI): domain Eukaryota; kingdom Viridiplantae; phylum Streptophyta; class Magnoliopsida; order Aquifoliales; family Aquifoliaceae; genus Ilex; species Ilex aquifolium. The sequence goes on along the minus strand of OX637400.1, from coordinate 9,517,619 downwards.
CAGCCGCCTAGTGCGTACATCCTATCCCTGCTCTCGTTTTTTTATTTGCAATTAGTCGCATGTTACAGCTTTATTTAGTTCTTGATTTGCTAAACATATGCTCAGAAAAGACAGTGACCTCGACATTGATTCCTAGGCGCATGTTAGCAACTAATGTGGTTGATTGCTAAGGTGCGCCGGAATCCTATGGGTCCAAAGTGAAATGCACTGCAGGTCTAGAGACCCCGAAAAGTTGGTGCACGCCAGGTCAGAGAGGACCACGTTTCACTGTGTGGACCTGATTTATAGATGTACTAGAGTCAAATTGTCCAATGTTTTTTATTTTTTCCACTCCTAATTTGTTAACACGGGCATTAACAAATTAGGAGTAGACTAAAATTTTATCTCCAACTCAAACTTGCAAGTACAAAAAAAATAAATCGATCGAGTTTAAACAAGAATCCAAACTAAACAATCGAGTTCAACCCAAACCGACTACCAAAACTCTAAAAAGTTTCACTCGATTACCACCCATATCAACAAGAAAAAACTAGATAATGTCCAATGTGCGTAGCTTACAAAATTTTATGTCAGTTACGTCAATTGTTTTTTATATTTCAAATGACATTTCTAAAAAAATTTTGGATATCCATCCAAATATCTTCTTGGAAAGGGAGAAATATGGATTTTGCTGGTGGATAATGGAAAAATTGTTCAAAGAACACCACTTTTTCTTTTGTGGGTGACTTTTATTTTTGGTCAGATTTTGTGGGTGACTTGACTCTTCCCTTTATTTATTTCCCTCTTCTTTTTCTGAGTCTAAAAGAAACTTACTTGTCTCTGCAGAATTTGGGAAGTGTGAGTTTCCAACTGGATACTGAAGACAAAGGCTTGGATACTGAAGACAAAGGTTTGGGGGGGTAAGGACTAAGGATTGATTGAAGATCAAAAGGGGTGTGGAGTGGTTGAAGGATATGGAGTTCTTACTATTTCTTGTAGGTCTTTTTGGTACCTTTTTTTTGGTGGGTGGTTATGTATTTATTTTGAGTAGTTGGAGTTGTTAGAAATCAATTACTTGCTCTATCTTTTGTATGTAATTAACAGCTAATATTTTCTGTTTCTTCCAACTTTCAGCTTGTATTTATTCCTATCTTCAACTACCTCCCCCCTACTCTCTCCACTACCCTTTTTTTTCTTTCTTTCTTCACCCTCCCCTCCTTTGTGTGCAGAATTTAGAGTAGGGAATTTATTGCCCAGCATCCACTTGTCAAGTAAAAGTGGTGTAAAAGCCAGTGATAGTTCAAGTCTCGTAAGAGACCTTATATAATCTAATGCATGGTTTGTGGGTGACTCTGCATATTCCAAGTTTACATTAAGATTATTAGTCGAGGAGCAACGCCATACAAATTTAAAATTTTGAATTAAAAATTTAACTTGATGATGTGATTGTTATATTTATAACATTGATTTAATTGTAGATTTCAGTATTTATTGAGACTTACTTACCCATTCAATAATAATGATTCATTAAGTCGAGGATTTAAATTAAAATTTTAAGTCTATTTAATATTTTCCTTAATCGAGACCGTACTTTGTCCCTAATAATAAAAAATGGCGTGGAGAAGAAACTCATAATTAAAATGTAACAATATGTATGCCCTTTAATGGATGAGCAAGGATGGTTTAATTAAGTGGAGTTTTGCTTCACTAATCATGATCGGCACTTCATAGAGACCAAAGGGAAAATGTGTCTTACACGTAAAGATAAGGAAAGCATTGAAGGTCTTTGAGTTTGAGGTCCTTTGCCACGACAATTTAAAAAGGTTGATTAAAAGTACATATCCAAAGTCACATAGGATCCTTGTTGAACACACACTACTTTTGTTTGGATGATGAATGATAAATTCACAATCCAAGTGTCTTCGATTGTACAATTATTGTCAAATTTGTAATAGTATAATTGGTTAAGTATCGACAACATATGTTAAAAGAGGGGATGAATGAGGAATACAATAGACTCCGAATTATTTGTAGAAATTTTGGTGGAATATTATTATGGATTATATTGGATTGAGTAATCGGATCAGATGTCCGATTATAAACAGAATTGGGATATGAATTAATATTTTTTTATTTGTCGGATAAACAGATTGAAACAATTTTTTTTAATAAATTTGAATTTTCAATCTGTTGACAGGTTTACTTGGAGCCAAAATGACTATTTGTGTCTGATCAATGATTACTAAGAGCATCTCCAACTCGTTCTCTATTTCCTTTCTTTTAGTTATATTCGCTAGTCAAACACTAAAAATACTCTCCAATCTACTATCTATCCTACTCTTTATTTCTCATTTCATCCAAATGGCTCTCCAAATATGGAGAGTCATTTAGCTTCTCTAAATTCTCTCTCTATCGCTTTCTGTCTCTATCTATATATATATATGTTGTATTCCTTTTAAATTATTGAAAGTTAATGAAAATTGAGTGAAATAGTTAGCTAAAATAAAAAATATAATATTTAAATATATTTTAACTAACCATATTGGAAAGCTCGATTGAAGATGCTCTAACAATACCAAATTCATAAAAGAAAACAATTTTGAGCCCAATTTGGATTGCGGTAATCAAGAGCAGGAATGGAATTGTGATTACCAAGGAGGTGATACTTTATGGTAATTTAGTGTTGTAAAAAAGGTCAAACATTTGTGCTGCTTACTTTATGTATTTAATATTAATAAGTTAAAATCTCAATTTATAAAAATATAATGATAATCAATATTGATCCAAATTTTTACTTTGATCCAATAGTGCGAAATTTATTCTAATTTTTTTTTATCCTGCTTAAGAACATCATTTTCTTTGTACGATCCCCAAATGTCAGATAACTCAACCAACACTCCTTAATGCCAAACAATCTCATTAATCAACACCTAACTCTGACTTCTCTTTCCTCTACGTCTCTCAAATCATTTTAATTTTAAATTATATAATTAAAATAATTATGATTTAAAAAATAAATATTACACGACTAATGTTCAGTTTTTAGTATTGCAGAGTATATTCGGATACAAAATTATTGCTAGTAATTTAATATCCGATAAATCTCATTGACAAACAACCATAATGTATAATCCTTATGGATGGTCTAGTGGTCAAATTTGTCCTCTTACAAATAAGAGGTCAAGTTTGATATTTTTCACACCCCTTAAGGGTCAATCACATTTATTCTTCAGAGGTCAGTCACCCTTGTTTCTCAGGAGACATGTCTTTAAACTAATTCAAGCTACGGTGATTAATTTCAGAGCTTGAGGGAATAGTCAACACAAATCTAGATACACTGTAATAAATAAAATAAAAACCATAGTGTATTTGGTACCGCAGGAGTGGACACAATTTTATGTTTTTGCAAAGGGGTGGCTCCCATGTGCCTAAGAGCCCCAACCCTATACTCAAAAACAATGAAATTCATATAATTTTTTAGTTCCTCAATTTTTATCTTTGTGGTCTGTAGTGGAGATCCTTCATTGTAGATAGGGATGTCAGTGGACCGAAGCGGGGGCGGGGAGTGTAGTCTCCATCCCCGTACCCGCTTAAAAAAACTCCGTCCATCCCCGGTCCACCCCCGTTAGCGGGTATAATTTTCATCCCCATCCCCGTCCGCGAGTAAAGTTCTAATCCCCACCCCCGTCCCCGCTTCCCCCGTACCCGCCCAAGCCCAAGCCCAAGTTCAAGCCTAAGCCCAAGCCAACATAATCCAAAATTTTAAATAAATTCAACATTTTAAATAATGCAACAACATTCTAAATAATTTAACACAACATAATGGGACAACATATTCCAAAATACTGTCCAACATATTCCAACATAATGTCAAACATATTTTAACATAACACAAACAACAAATATCCAACCGCTTCAACTGCTTTCTAATCTGTAGACCATATAGAAATTGTTATAGGATTCTAGCTCAATTACATGCTTCAACCGTTTTCCAAACATCTCAATGGTTTACTATATTTACAAGTAGAAGACAGAAACCAAACAAAATAGAGGAACAGGAAAAAGAAAATATCACTCACTAAAACTCCACATATGTTGCGTATATTTATGCTAGTAACCCAAAACAAGACTCTCCCGAGCAATACTTGTCACACGAAGGACAACCTGATCATGCTAGAATATGATCGATCATGATCCTTTAACTGACTGGGAGTATATATATATATATATATATATATTTGTAACGGGTAGCGGGGACGGGGCGGGGACGGGGCGGGGTAAGGGTAAGTCCATCCCCGCCTCCATCCCCGCACGGGTTTATACGGGTATCCCCGTATACGTCCACCGTCCAATACGTATAGTCCATCCCCGGTCCAAAAGGGACGGGTTTAGACGAATACCCGTTTTTCCCCGGTCCACTGCCATCCCTAATTGTAGATAACTCAAACGAAGGTGGGAGTAGATTTGTGGATACTGCTATGTCAGATATGCCCTCTCTCTCTCTCTCTCGGCGGGTTGCAGCAGAGATTCCCTGTGCCTCCCCTCTCTATCACATATGCTGCCAATTCACATGCTGCATTATTGCCTCTACTTCCATTGTATTTATGAGATTCTTGTCCATTTCACAGAGCTTAGAATTTGCTACAGCAAGTTTTTAGACACTTGTGAGAGCTTAGACTAGACACTTGTGAGGTACACTAAAAGAGCAATGTTACATAGATTTAAAAAATAAATATAATAATTATAATTATTGATTTCACTGTGAGTCATACTATTTATTAAAACTCACTACCTATTCAATGATTATGATTATCAAGTATACTTTTTAAGTCCATGCAACACACTACTCCACTAAAAAAAGATTAGACATTGCATACAAAAATCAACTTGTATTCATCCCCCTCATATAGTTCGCATGACAAAACTTCGGTGATACTTTGAGGTCGCAAGTTTGAGTCTCGTTGGAAATTCTTTGTAACATGATGCATGTGGTTTATGTGTGATTACATATACCAGGAGTTTACATAATAGTCACGAGTCCAAAAGATGCATGTTTGGAATAATTCTTGGTAATAAAAAATAATAATTTAATTTGGCTGGTGTGAATATATAATAAATTAAGTATATAATTCCAAGGATAACAAAAGTGATAATAAGGACGAGCTGTAAGTCCAGACGTTATGAGTTCGAATCTGGACAATTTCTTAAAGTCAGATCTTGAGGAATTTATCTCTCATGAATACTTTAGTCTCAGCGTGGATGACTTGTCTTTAACCCGACCGAAAAAAAGATAGTTGTAATATATGTAAGTTGACCCAATAACATTGAAAAAAGAAAAGACAGATATAAAGTATATGATTGTTTTCTATGTTCAGGTAGCAATACAAGACAATCTAAAGAGAAAAAAGAAACGGTTTAGGTAAACATTAAGTCAAAAGCAAAGAGTAAAACAACCATGGAAAGGGGTCAGAGAGAGAATACAAGAATCACAAAAACAAAGCAAGCAAACATGGAGAAAAGATCACAAATCCCACAAGAGTACAAATGTTACTGAGTAGATGTACACTCAGCACATGACATGATGAGTGGTCTAGGATAGCGCTAAGGAAATTCAGTGACAAATTTTTAAAAAAATAAGCAACTCATAAACAGATTGAAGAATATCGAAATAAAAACATGACACAATGGTTAGATCCAATCTTAACAACACAACAATATAGGTTTGGAACAGATCCAAGATTTAGGCTTTGAGAGAGAGGAGAGGGATCAATTCTTTAGATAGCTAAGTGGGTATTTGGGAAAATAGCTGGAAGTTTGGGGGTATAAACTTTAACATTGAAAGAATCACTTCATAAATTCATGCCAGAACGAGTGGACCTGTTAATATGACACGAGATTAGAGCGTTTATGTTTTCTTTAAGTCATCCGTTTTGCAAACGAGTGGATCTGACCTTACATAATTTATAAACGAATCGGATATGAGTGAAGTCAATTAAAAGAAATACAAGACACAATTCACTTACATACTAGTTACACACGATTCATACACGTCTCAAACTCGTTATGACACGTTTCGTTAAACACGAATTAATAAAACGAGTTGGGTATAGGTGAAATATTTTTTAACACGAATCCGTTAAAATTAAACACGAACTTGTCTCACCCAACACTATTGAAAGATTCAACGATCATGCCTCTTTCCTAGATCATCTATCATTGCTGACAATGATGGGATCTAATCAACTACCATTGTTAGATTAAAAATTGACTTCATATAACATTAGAACTTACAAATAATTTAATATTTATATTAAATTAAATTATTAATTATGTTCTCCAATTAGGGTCTTTACAGAATTTTTTAGGTTGGGTTTATATTAGTGAAGCTAGGCTTGAGGCATTAACCAAAATCCCCAAACCAAGCCCAAGAGACTTTGCTAGCCCATTTAGGTTCTCCATCATAATGAAGAAAGGGTGGATCTGTCCAGCAGTGCAACATCATTGGCCCAGTAATCCTTTTCTCCCTGATTTAGCTCTAACTAGTTATATTTCCATTCAGAGCCAATACATTCAAATGGTTCGTGCTCTAAAGAGTATATGGGTTTAGATTTATCATATTGAGATGAGAGTTGGATTGTTCAATCAGATCAGTTTAATAAATGGATTGAGATGAAACCGACTACACACGACTTATACACAATAAAAAACGTGACTATAAATTGATGAGTTGGGTATATCTTGGCATGAAACAAATTTAAGATATAAGATTTACCCTTTAAGAACATTTCAACCCAAAGATTAGGGGTGTTCGAATATGACACGATCCGTTAACACGACAAGAATATGACATAAAATTAGAGGGTTTAAGTCTTTTTTAAGCCACATGTTTAGTAAACGACACGAACCTAATACGACATGATTCGTTAGACATGAATTAATAAACGAATCGGGTCTAGATAGACTATTTTTTAACATGAACTTGCTAAGATTCGATACGAATTCGCGTCACCCGAGACAATTCACATGCCTACCAAAGTTTGCCTTGGCTAATTAATAATTATAGTGTTTTTCAAGCACCTGCCTGAGTAAGGCTTGCCTGTTGGCTAGTCCACACATTACTCTTTTTTTCTTTTTTATACCAGTCGACACATCACACAAACTCTCCCTCTCTCTGTCTCTCTCCAGTTAATACATTCCAAGCTATTCTAATTTCTAACGACTGGGTGAGCTTATCTTTCTCCCATCTATGGGGCCATGAGAGACTCAAGGACAGCCCAACTCATTTCTCCTCAGAAGAATATCTATTCACAAATCTAACGCCTAAAACAATTCTCTCTCTCTCTCTACAACTCCTATAATCAAAATCTCCAAGAAAATACATCTTTTATTTCCCTTCAATCAAACGCCTCTCTATTGTGAACAAACAAGCACAGATCAAGAACTTGTTACTTCTTTCCAAACGTGCATTACCCTTAACATTCATAACTTGCATTGGAGCCAAACAACAGATCAAAAAGACCAGGAAGAAGAATAAAATTTGGAAGACAAACAATCAGAATAAGAGAATTGGGTTCAATCATCAATGGGTGAGTGAAAAATCAAGCTTTCTCCGAATACTAATTAAAACCAACAATGCCTAGCAAGCTACAGAAGGCCATTGGAGCAGTGAAAGATCAGACAAGCATTAGCCTTGCCAAGGTTGCAAGCAACAATTCCTCCAACCTTGAGGTTGCAGTGCTCAAAGCCACCACCCATGATGATGTTCCAGTCGACGAGCGGTATGTCTCCGAAGTCCTCGACCTCGTCTCATCCAACAAAGTCTACGCTGCGGCCTGTGCAAGAGCCATCGGAAAAAGAATAGGCCGGACTCGGAATTGGATTGTTGCCCTCAAATCCTTGGTTCTTGTTCTTCGAATATTTCAAAATGGTGATCCATATTTCCCTAGAGAAGTCCTCCATGCAATGAAAAGAGGTGCCAAAATACTCAACCTCTCGAGCTTTCGTGATGACTCAAACACTAGCCCGTGGGACTTCACTGCCTTTATTCGAACATTTGCTCTTTATCTTGATGAGCGTTTGGATTGTTTTCTCACCGGGAAACTCCAACGTAGATATACACACCGGCAGAGGGAGACATCCCACCGGAGCCGGAGGCCAAACGAGCCCGTTCGTGACATGAAACCTGCAATGCTACTCGATAGGATTTCATTTTGGCAACGTTTGCTTGAACGAGCCATTGCCACTAGGCCAACCGGTGCAGCCAAGACCAACCGGTTGGTGCAAATCTCTCTCCTAGCCGTTGTTCAAGAGAGTTTTGATCTTTACAAAGACATTTCCGATGGGCTCGCGCTTCTTCTTGATAGTTTCTTCCATTTGCAATACCAATCTTGCGTGAACGCATTTCAAACTTGTGTCAAGGCTGCAAAACAATTCGAAGAGCTTGGTGCCTTTTATAATCTCTGTAAAAGCATTGGTGTTGGGAGGACTTCTGAATACCCATGTGTACAAACAATATCTGAAGAGCTAATAGAAACATTGCAAGAATTTTTGAAAGACCAATCTTCTTTTCCAGGGAATGGTAGGTCTCCAAACCCACGTTTACTTCTTCCGGTGCCACCCAATCCCGGGACAAGCTCTGGGCGACACGACAGTTATGGAGGGCAATCTGAATTCTCGGTGGCAACAACGATGACAGAGGGATATTCAGAGAGGGGTTCTGAATTTGGATCACAATGTACATCTTTGGAGGATCTGATAAGCGCAACAGAAAGTGGGATACATACTCCGTCTATCTCAATTGATTTGGAAGCTTATTCGGATCAGTTTGAGAACAAATCACAAACAGATGAACCATTTAGATTGAGTGATACAGGTTCTACTCAGTCATTACCGATGTCGAATTCAATGGCCGATCTCGTATCTTTGGGAGAATGGCCGGAACAAGAAGAACAAGAACAAAAACCAGAACAAACAGAAAAGAAATTGAACATAAAATCATCCAAGAACTGGGAGCTTGAGCTAGTAGAGGCCGTTGTACCATTGACACAACCTTTGCCTAATGTAGTCGAGGGTTTTGAGGCCTTGCCGGAAAAAGAACACAAGGTACAAGAGACGGTGGTGGTAGACAGTGCGACAGCCGGTTGGGAGGTTGTGCATTACAAAATGGCCGCAACACCATCGACACAGACACAACCCACCCCCAATGTAGCCAACGTCTTGGACACTTCTTCTCTGGATTGTTTTTACAATCAACCTTCATTGCCAGCACAACATTACAATCCATTTCTACAGGATACACCTGAATTAACCCCCACATCAACTGTCGCCGCCACCGCCAATACCACTGCTGCTCCTGCAGAATTCCAGGCAGTGTTTCCAGCTGCTGACATCCTTGCCATCACTGCCGCTCCTGCCAATTTCCAGGCGGTGTTTCCAGGTGCTGAGACGTTTTCTTCGGCACCAACATTTCAAGCAACTCCAACCTTCTCAGCTCAGAATACAAATGACTCTACACTAGCATTGCAAAATGAGAATGACCCTTTTGCGACGTGTTCTACTGAATTGGCTAGTGAAGAAATGTTTAACGGGTCCAGGAATCAGCAGAACTTTTTGCATGAACAACAGTTGTGGTTGCAGCATCAGAACAAGATCATAGCAAAGCATATGGCTTGACTTATTAAACATAGGCATGTAATTCTATGAATTTCATCCTTTTTTTTTTCTATCTTACCTTAATCATTCATTTGTGATTACATTTATTTAACAATGATCTCTAATTTTGACCAAACAAAGAAAACACAAATGTATTTGTGCACTGGTGGAGAAAAAAATTCTAGGGTTAGCAAGGAAGTGTCACAGTTTTGGCAGGTGAGCGCAGTAGATACATGGACCCCTTCCTTTCTATTGTTGCCGGCATTTTCCCGGGCCAAGCCCGTCTTGCAGCCACCCGAAAAAGAACTGCAATGATCTTGAATTGGAATCTTACAACAATAAATAGAATCCTCATAAAAATACCACTCGATCGAGCACCAGTGATTTATGCCCTAGTGAAAAAACAAAACTTATAAAATTGGCAAGAAAGTGTCACAGTTTTGGCCGTATAACTACACCTATCATATTTCATCGTGTTATTTTAGATCCCTCCGATAATATTTTTTCTTGATAGAGACCCCATGTTATAAACTAAAGTAGGATTTATTATATATAAGTCGTTCCTCTCTAATACAAGATGGATGATTTATCATTGAATTTTTTTTTGAAAAAAAACATCAACAGTAAACTAGATTCAATTTCAAAGGTTCAAATGAAACATTTCAGCCTCAGACCATGAAAATGGGTATGCTGTGAAAGCAAAGGGCCACACACAGAAAAGAGAAAAAGCTGTGGTTGAATTGCAGTTTCTGGGGTTTTGACTTCTCTCTGTTTGAGGAGAGAGAGAGAGAGAGATGTGAAAAGATGAAGACCAAGAAAGTCTACATACAAACAAGGCTTCTCTTTCCCCCAAAAGGAAAATACACTTTATGTCTCTTTCCTCCAATCACATGGTAACAGGGTTAGAGGGTGGCTTGGCTTGAATCCAACGGCGGAGTTCATTTGAGTGCTGGAGGTACTCAAGAACAAATCCAATTTGGTCTATAAACAATGATGATTTGCTAATGCATGTGAGCTCTAGGTGGGTCCATCTGAATTAGGGAGTGGCCCACTTCTACTCTATTAGCAGCCAAAATATGATCAATTGTATATCATCATGGCTGCTTGATTCCAGCATTCATGTTACGTGCTACTTTTTGGAAGGAAGTGACCTTAGGCATATACCTCATTTTTTTAATTATTTTTTTTGTTTTTTTACGGATATTCGGACCAGCATATATATACATAGACTAATCTTTTTCTTAGTCCGATCAAAGACGGATCATCTACACCAAAATTAAATAAACATATACCTAATTTTGAACCATAGAACCGACATGAATAAAGACTCAGAGATTAGAATCCATTCCTCTGTCTCATGTTTCTTAGTGGAACTAATTTTCATTTGAGGGTTAGGAGGATTATGGGGACCTACCATGTTATAGTTTAGTATTAGACGATTTCGATTCTTTACGATTCAGTCTAATAGTATTCTGACTCAATAATTTTTGCTCTAATACAATTCCACATTATGTGTAAACCCCAAATCTCACACGGCTTAGCAGACTCGTTCGATGCAACCCTAATCATATGAGACATTGTTATCGAATCAACTAAGATTTTATCGCGACATCACAATATTATTTAAAGCTCATGTCGTGTTTATTGTTTCTCTCTAGCATTTCGTGCATATCATTCAAATACAACTCTTATGACGTCAGATTCGATGCATCTCAAGTACCCTTTGATAGATGACCATAATCCATAATGCTACCTTGAACCATGCACAACATTAAGATGCATTGAATGACAAGCTGCCCCAGCAGGAAAAGGGATTAAAGAACAAGCTATTTGATTGAAGGCTACAATCTACAGTTGATATACAGATAACTTTGTCCTCTGCCATTTTCTGAAGGGTTGTTTTTGCGAAGAAAACAAGAAATTTCAGAGAAGCTTCAAAGGAATAACTAAAAGAGAAAAAGTATTGGAGTTGGGTCCTTGAAGTTTAAGATTATTCTCATTGTAACTGTTAAGTTCAAGGGGAAAGAAATACAAAAGTGAGGAATAATTCTGAGAAAATAATGACACAAAGAGAGGTGTGAAACTTTACAGCTTGTTTATACAGTTGCTTTAAAGGGATATCACAAGATATATGACCACAAAAGTTTCAGAATTTTTCTTTACCTTGCATCAAATGCATTCTGGTAGTGTACCTAACACCGCCCCGCCCCCCAGGGGTGGGGTGGGGGGGGGGGGGGGGGGGGGGGGGGGGGGTGGGGGGTGGGGGAGAGGAAGTGGGGTGCTAGGCATGTGAAAAGTGAAACCTGTGAGGGATAAATGCACTATAAAGAATACGACTATGACCCACACGATTACACATAACTAATCTAACACTGGACTCTTACACCCTTCCCCACTCTTTTAGAGTCCCCTTTCTTCCCTACATATCTGCGCCAGTGCTTCCTCTATCCTTTTTCTTCCTTTTCGCAAAGTCGCATGAACACATGGTCCCCTGTTACAAAACCCGAAAATCATGACCGTCTATTTCTGGGTCCATTACTAGAAGTGCTACATCTGAAAGTCCATAATAGGCTATAGCATGGTGTCCAGAGCTCAAGGACATGTACAAGTCAAGCTAACTGAACTTTGAGCTTGTTGATCAAAACTGTTCTCATCTATCTATTATCCTCAGGAATGGCCAGGACCCACCAACTATCACCCTGTCTTAAGAAAGGGCCCAGCCAGCTCAATACTCAAAACACTTTTATTATTACTAGTATCAATTCCCATCACCTGCTAGAATGCATGGAGAAAAGAAAAAGCAAAAAACCTTGAATATCCCAAACCTTACTCATTCTATTTTCATCAATTACTGTACTAACCAACCCCCTATAAATCAAAAAATTTCAACAATTAACCATTCAACATCACCATATAAAGAACCCATAGATTCCCATTCTTAGGATCCACTAAATGAACCTGAGAAATAAAGAATAACGAAAATGCTATTTGAACCTAATTTAGGAACCTCTCAGGACCTAGTCCAATGCAACTATTGGATTGAAAGTTGGTTCCATCTAACATCGGAACTTACAACTAATTCAATGGTTGAATTGAATTAAGTCCCGAATTAGGTCCCTACAACATTGCTCAAAGAATAATAGACATATTCACATAGTTTCATCAAGACAAGAAGACCAAATCCAATTCATAAAGCACACCAAATGAAATAAGCACTTTCTAATTAGAGCTTGGCCATTACAAAGAAAACAAACAGTCTCGGATGTACATTATCAAACAAAGAAGTCTAAAAAAAATTAAAAAAACAAAAGAGGACACAAGAAGTATCACTCTCTTGCAGCTTCAGAGTCAACCAATTTGAGACTAACAAAAGAAGAGGAAAACAAGGATACTCCACAAAAACCGCATCCATGCTGTTGTCATATAATTTTCAATAAATATTTTATACGTTTCAGAATAATATAGAATAAGCCAGAACCTTGGGTATACCAGGTGTGGGATTTGTTCGTTTCTTGCACAGGACAGTAGTTTCAACTTTGACAGTTAGAAAAATCCAAACGACCTCCTGCATAAAATCACAGGAAAACCAATGTCAGCACAAATAAAATAAATTTTCATGAGCATCATGTGACATCTACTCCATGTCACAATCTATCAATGTTATACCTACCCAAAGAGGCATTCAATAGCCTCAGGAAGTAGAGATAACAATTCCATCAATGCCAAGCTGAGAGGTTGAACTAATAGCAATACTACATTAATTGAAACATAACCAGTCCCCCAAAAATCATACACTAGGATGATCCAGCGGTAGGGTAGCTGATCAAGTTGTTCTATAGATAACAATTTTTGGAGAAACAATGTCATAGTTGGAACTTTCACTCTAAACAACGAACTTACTTCAACCATGAACCACCTACTTGTTTCTCACCTCTAGGGTAGATCGCTAAAATGAGCCATTTTATATAAATCATCAACCCCCCCCAAAAAAAAAAAAAAAAAAAAAACAACAACAACGACAACAAAATACATAATGAACAATCTATTATTGATGGTATTGAGGGAAATATGAATGGGGTACAAATCCTCATCTGCCAGTAAATATGAATTATGATAGGCACCTCTATCGACGGGTGAGACTCGATCCCAAATGAGAAATACTATATAACCCAAATTTGTATCCCAAATGTGCATTCCAAATGAATGGGGATTATTGGATGAGTGGGTCCATCAATTTTTTTAATTGGGACCCACTGATCCAACCATCCTTATTGATTTGAGATACACATTTGAGATATATAGCATTACTCATCCCAAATTGTACTTCGGACCATCAAATCCACTTTACTCTTGTTCAGTAGAATCCGGTCAGTCTAGTTTAAAAGTTATTTTAGGCAACAAGTAAATGCTAGGTCTGATAAAAAATTTCCATTCCATCACCAAAATATAGAAATCATTGGTTGGTGGGTCCTTCACAAATGATCAAATAAAAAAAAACCCAGATAAATTTGATTAATTAAGCATTTTCCAAGAAAAAAGTTCAGTAATTAAAATTAATTGGGGCATACATGAAATGATTTGTTCCAATCTATTTTTGGGTAAAGAAAGTCAGGTGATGGGGCCATGTCTATAATACAAGGGCAATATTGTCTTTCCAACAAGAACACAGGCGTAATTAATAAAACAGTTACTCCACGAGCCAACCACATGATAATTAATTAGTAAATAAACAATTCAGATTATTATTTTATTAATTATTTTGCCAGATAATTAATTACCTTTCGTTGGCGGGGGTTAGTTACTTTGCAGTTTATTCCCTCCAAGTCCTGCTGAAAATACTTTTCAGCCTATTCCCGGAAAGTCTCTGCAAAGCCTTCTTAGCTCCGGCAACCTCCATTTCCGTCAACCTCTGCAAATACCCATAAGCCCCGGCGGCCACTAACTTCTTCCGACACCCCTGACTCCCACCACCCATTACCGCCGATACCACCGCCAACGGAAACTTTTTGGAAACCAATTCATTCCTAGGATCAAGCATCTGAACCAATCTCATCAGACTCTTCTCATCTCTCACCAAATCTTTCCGATTGGATCCCACCGCCAACAGCGAAACCAATGCATTCGCAACCACCTCCTGAATACCATCAGGCTTGGCTGATTCCATTAGCTTCAGTAATGAACCCATACATCCAGAAATAGCCCTTTTGTTGCCATCACTCATCGATAAATTAGCGAGCAAAGAAGCAGAAATATGCTGTAAAACTATGTTTCCTTGCTTTATAATCTCTACTAATTGTATTATAAACGAAGTTGAAGATGATAAAACCCGAGAAGCTGATTCGGAAGCTGAAAGTGAATAGATAGCTCGCAGAACGTGTTCTACCGTATCTAAATTCGAGGACTCATGAAGCAATTGCAATAGTCTTTGCAATCCCTTATCTTGTAGCAATATTAATTCTCGAAAATTCTCACCGGAGGAAGCAAGAATTGCAATACAATTTGCCGATTTTTCTTGAGTCGAGGCGGTGCCTGAATTAAGCAATTGGACTAAAACAGGAATAGCCCCTTCTTCCGCCAAAGAAACCCTAATATCTTCAACGGTTGATACATTTCTGATTGCCCCAACCGCATATGATTGTGCTGCAATTGATCCGGACTTACACACTTCGATGAGTATAGAAACTCCGCCGTAGGCTGAGATAGCCCAAGCATTATCAGAATCGGCGGTGATGGCTTCAACGGCCATGGCTGCTTTTTCCTTCAATCCCATTGAACCTGACTCGATGATTCTCAATAACGGTCCCAATCCTCCCTCTTCAAACACGCATTTTCTGGACAGATCGTTAGCAGAAACTAAAATCGATACAGCTGAAACGGCATGCTCTACTAGTGAAGGATGGGAATTCAGATCAAGAAGATGAACCAAATAACCAACATTGCCTTCCCTAGCCACTAAACTAGCCGATTTTTCATCATCAGAGAGAAGTTGAAGCAGAGACTCCATGGCCTTTTTCTTGAACTCAATGCCTCCGATCTGTAATCTCGTGAAGAGGTCCTTAATAAAGAACCCCAGATCTTCTTTAGTCGAGCCTGGACCGGGTTGAGAGAGCACGATGGCGTTGGATTGACGGAGGACGCCGGACCGGAGGAGCAAATCGAGGTCCTGAATTTGCTTAGAGAGCCAGCCGGTGGCCATGTCGAGGTCAGACTGCATGAGGAGCTTGCCGGGGTTGAAGGAGGGGTCGGAACATTGGTCACAGAGGGTCTGGACGCGGTGGAGCGTGGAGAGGAAGTTGGGGAGGAGGATTTGGAGAAGAGGGTTTTCGGACCAGTGGGGAGAGTCGGAGATTTCGGAGATGGAGGATTTGAGAGTGGCGAGCTTTGACCGGAGGATTTGCCAGCGGGTAGAGAATGATTTGACGGAGAGTGAGTAGGGGAGGAGGTGGCAGAGAAGTGTGGTAATTTCGTCAAGGGTTTGGGTTGTGGACGGTGGTGGTGGCGGTGGCGGTGGTGAGACCGTGGCGGGATGCATTGGGAATTGGAGGTTTGGAATTTCAACACCCGGATTAGGACCGGGATGAGTTCAGATTCAGCATAGATATTTGAAGGGGGAGAGAGAGAGAGGTCTGACGGAAGAATAGAGAAAAAGCGAAGCAACCGAGAGTGCTGTGGAGTGGATTCCAGGTTAAGAGAGAGAGAGACGTGAGCGCCTAAGAACTGGTGTGGATGATCACTGGTGTGGTGACAAGTCCGGAGATTGTGTGAAGTTTACCTACACCGTTAGAAGATAGCACTTGACTCAGATGCATTTGGTATTCTTCGGGTCAGGCTACATTCCGGGTCGATAATGGATGAATTAAATTTGACCCTAATCATTACTGAATATTTTGGATAAATTACACTAGCATCCCCTAATTAGTAATTACAATAGCATCCACGCATGACATCTTCACTATGACATGGTGATCCACAGCTTTTGAAAAAAATTATCACAAGATCATTTTCACTATACAAAAAATATGATATAGACGAGAATAATATCCAAGATGTTAGAATTCATGTACTCAAACCTCCACTTGTGCGTGCAGATTTTTGCACAATAGATGTATGAGTAGGAACATGGCACATGTGAACTCGTATTTACCTTTGACGTCTAGTTCTCATGGCAAAGAGAGAGGTGTGAAGTAAGCAAAGAGAACTTAGTTGGTTCACAGCGGCTTCCCACCGGGATAGTTGGCTCAAGCCCAGCCGGCGATGGTGTACTCCGGCGTATCCTGGAGGCAAAAAAAGAAGGGTTAGAAGGGTGCCGGAGTGTCTCCGGCGTATCCCCTCCGACGGTCAAATTAGTTTTTTGAGAGAGAGAGAATAGGGAGAGCACTGTATTGTATTTTTCGGTTCTTTCTCGTGTGTCCTTCTTTTGTCTCTTAGAAGACTATTTATACCTTTGTTGGTAGTAATCATTACAGGCTAGTGAGTAATAGGCTGTGCCAGTCATGGGGAAGTGTTTTCTTCCTTTTACAGGGATGACTGCCAGTCCTTAAATGCTCGGCACCCCGAACAATCAATGATCCCTTCCCCTGACGCCCGAGCAATAAATGTTCTTTCTTCTATGTAAATACATTAAATACCTGATCTCTGAGGCACTTAATGCGCCCCTTTCCGGGCTCCATCAGTCATTATAAACGTCCCATTGTTCTGGGAATTTATTAAATGATCCCCTGCACAGCCGCATAGTGGCTGAGACCTTTCTGTAAAGTTGTGTACGGTTCTGTTCATAATGCCACGTGTCCTTACCCTCTTGGTTGCCAGCTCTGTTTACCCTGCCTTTTTGACTTGATGGAAATGATAGGCTAGTGACTCATTTCTTGACTTAGTTTAATAGGTTGAAGGCGTCGGGGCGTCTTTG
This sequence comes from Ilex aquifolium, assembly GCA_951799425.1. Lineage (NCBI taxonomy): Eukaryota > Viridiplantae > Streptophyta > Magnoliopsida > Aquifoliales > Aquifoliaceae > Ilex > Ilex aquifolium. Next base: position 9,500,083 of record OX637400.1, on the reverse strand, counting down.
GTGCCGAGATGACGTGTAGTCGGGTCTTTGCATTCCGAGAAGACTTGGAGCCGAGGCCACGTGGGAGCTGGGGGAACACTGAAATCCTTTGATGCCGAGAACACGTGTTGCCATCTGGAAAAGTGGAGCACACATGACGCCGAGGACACGTGTTGTCTCCCTATCTCTCGGTAGCACTGTTGTGCCAAGGCCACGTGTCGTCTCCATAATTCTCGGTGGTACTTTTGTGCCGAGGCCACGTGTCGTCATTGTGAGGCTTTCACAAAATGTCCCATCAACTGCCCCCAGCCCTTGGCCTTCGTACGACCGAGGACACGTGTCGTCCGGGAAGGTGAAAGGGCTCAACCACCCCATCACTTCTGCAGCCGCATTCCCCCCTTCGGAGATTGTGCGCATTAAATGCGTCCAACATCGTGTTTCGTGCGCAATGATGGGGACAGGCCCTATATAAACGATACTTAGCCCCTGCTTGATCACCTTTTCGAAAGCTAGCCTTCCTTTGGAGCCATTAGTCGCCGGAGAGTCGCTGCTACTAATTCATTTTGCCTCCTTGATTGACGTTTTTCTGAAGACCAAGGCCATCCATTGCCACTGCCTCCACCTTCCTTCCTCATTCCGGTGAGTTTTCTTGCACCATTTGCTTCCTTTTCTTTATTTTCTTCGTTTTTCCGGCGACCAGTCGCCTTCTCCTTCTCTTTCTGTGTCGAGAGTGGTCTTGCCCGTTCATTTCCCGTTCGTCGCTCTACTTTCCGTTGAGCCCAGTAAGTTCATCAACCAGGAAGAACACCCCTTAGGGTCTCCTTTTCCCCGAGATATGCCCAAACGTCGCCCAAAGAAGGTCCCCGAGGCAGACGAGGCTGGTCCCTCTCGGCCTCGCAAGTACACCGTAGCGGGTCGGCAACAAATAGTGAACTTTAAAACCCATTACTCCATTCCCCCCGAGGTTACGGTAGACCCGTTCAAGGCAGATAAACACAAGGCCAATATCGGCACCGAAGCCGAGATGCCTTTCTATACTAAGGCCATCATGGAGGGGGGGATCAGGTTTCCTCTTCATCCTCTTCTCCTTCGTTTCCTGCACCGATTTCGGCTCTTCCCCGGGCAATGTTGCCTCAACACTTTTAGGATTATCATGGGCGTCGTTGTGTTGAACGAGCGTCATGATCTTCACCTCGGTCTAGACGACATTTTTTTCTATTACGCCCTGGTGAGGGTCATGCCTCAACAGATGTATTATCTCAAGGCTCGGGACCCCACCATGTATCTTGTCACCCACCTCCCTGATTCCGACAAAGGGTACAAGGATGACCTCCTCATCTTCGGCGGTCAATGGGAGAAAGGGCTCGGTCCAGAATATGCTGCTGACTTGTGGTGCCCCAAGCAGTGGAGGACTACGAGTACGTCGGCCCTTCTCTCGCTCAAGTTTACGCTTTTCTTCTAATGTTCTATAACTGATGACTATTTTGTTGTTAGGGATCCCTGACGCCGAGACAGCGGCCCTTCCTCGGAACCAAGTGAACATCGGCGACATCAGCTTTGTGTGGAACTTCTTGGGAACTAGAGGCCTAGGCCGGGCTGCTCATCTTCTTCTTGACTACATTCCGGGGTACAAGAAGTTTTCTCAAACACCTCATAACTTCGATCCCTTGGCGGAAGAGGAGCTTACTGCGGTAAACTTAGAGAACGACCCCGACAGGGCCCCTGAAGCCGAGGTAGAGGGGATCGCCGAAGGTACACCCGTTGAGAAAGAAGACGACGAGGTCGTCGAGATAAGGGGTCCTGCCGTTGCTACTGATGCTGAACCCAGCACATCGGCGAGGGAGACTTGGCCAAACTTTGAAGTTCTTCACAGCTTGAACGTAGAGGACGCTTTCGAGGTCGCAATGTCCGGATATCGCCTTGACCTGAATCTGATCAAGAAGCGAGCCGCCCTCAAAGACAGTCGGGGCCGAGGGTCCAGCTAGAATGAACCTCCTCCTCCACCGCCCAGAAGGACTCCACCCATCAATCATCCTCCGCCGCCCAGGGGGACTCCTCATACTGATATTCCCCCACCTCCTTCCCCCTTAAGGTCGTCGGGGCGTGGCCGGGGTCGCGAGAGAGACCCTCAACCAGAGGAGGAAAGGAGAGTAAAACAAAGACAAGACGGGGCTGGCCGGGGTAGGGGCACTCCTGCTCCTCCTTCATCATCATCAGCTCCTAACACAACTCCGCCTCCTCCTCCGGTGCCTACGACTCAAGCAGCGGAGTGGTGCCCTCGGGCTCGGGATCGTGAAGGCTGTCCGATCCGAGTGTCTGACTCAATCCTTAATTCTCCTCACGTGGCCTATGCCGTGAGTGAAACCCTCCTCTTTTATGGCGACATGGAGGAGCACTGGGGCAGGCCACTGAATCAGCTCCTTCGTAAACATCATTCAGAGCTCGTTGGTGGTGAGTATCTAAGTCAACCTCTTTCTTTTACTTTCTAGCTTCATTAATTTTGTTTATCTTTCAACTCTCTTGTAGACTGCCCAGCAAGTCTCTGTCATTGCCGATCGCTTCTATTCCCAGCGGGACGTGCTTCAGGATTTGGAGAAGCAAAAAGCTGAGGCTCAGGCCGCTCTTGCAACAACAAAGGAGGAAGTGGTAGCAAGAGACAAGACTTTGTCTTCTCAGGCTGCTCAGATAGCTGCACTCCTAAAGGAAGCCGAGGTGGCGAAGCTGAAGGCCGACAAAGTCAACGCCGCCTTCGCCGATGCAGAGAAGAAAATTACTGAGTCAACCAAGCAGCTCTCGGCATCGGAGGCTAAGGTGGCGGAGTCGGAGCAGACTTGTTCCGCTCTTACTCTGGAACTGGACAAAGTCCGAGCCGCATTGGAAGCTGCTAATAAGACTCGGCAGGAGATCGTTGATCAATGTGCCGACGACATCCTGGTGGCTTTTGAAGAACAGAAGAAAGAATTCTTCAAGCTTGGATGGGACGTGGCCCTGACGGCGGCGAGGGTGCCCGAAGACTCTCCACTCTTCCAGGAGCATGTCTACGTCCCTTCTTCTGATATAGTAGCTGCCTCGGGGGAAGCAGCAGCGGATGGTGCAGAAGGTGTTCAAGTGCCAAGTGCCGTGCAGACGGCTGTCAATCCTCCTGCCCCAGCTTCTGCCTCGGTGCCTCCTGCCGACGCCCCTGCTGCGGATACCCTCTCTGCCAGTATCGATGAGCTTTTCGGAGACATAGGGGGCAACATTGGTGGAGACGTGGCCGGACCCCCAGCTCAGTAGTTTAAGCCTTTCCTTTTTGTTCTGTAACTTTTCACTTTAAACTTATGTAGCTTGGGGACGCAAAGCCCCTTTTCGTAATGAAAAATCAACTTCGTTTTTTGCATATCACTCTTCCTTTTGTTTATTACTTTGATAAACCTCGGGACCATTTGGCCGAATGCTATACCCATGTAGCAGACGTCGGGGGATCCTTCCCATCGGGGTTTGATTTCCTGTCGTCGGGCGTCCACTTGGGTGATAACTCGACGTATTATTCACTCCGGTTAGCTTCATCTTCCTAATTTGTTGGTCCAAGGAGATGGAGTCGAGTTCCTTCGTCACTCGGCTCCGAGGGGTTGTGTCTTTAAGAGTCATGCTCCTGTTTCCTTGTTCGGAAGCGAGAGTCTGGGACTTCTCCCTCTGGGTCATGCCCTCTTCGGGAGGCCCATTCTTGTTTGTTTGCTAGGAGCTTGGGACTCCGCCCCCCTCGGGGTCATGCCTTTTCTAGGAGTACGTTTACTATGAGATCTGAATATCAAAAGTAATACTTTTTCAAATTCATTACATTCCAAGGCCTTTTTACAATATTTCCTTCCATGTCTTGTAACTCATAAGAGCCGGAGCCTCCTACCGACGTGACCTTGTATGGGCCCTCCCAGTTAGGCCCCAACTTGCCATTCATCGGATCCCGGGTGTTTGCCACCACCCTTCTGAGCACAAGGTCACCTACTCGGAATTCCCGAGACTTGACCTTTCTATTGTAGAGCCTAGACACCCTTTCTTGGTATTTGGCTAGCTTCAAGGCGGCCACTTCTCTCTTCTCTTCCACGAGGTCTACGTCCAAGCCGAGTTGGCGGTCATTGTCTCCTGTGTCAAAGGCCAGTGTCCTTATAGTGGGAAAACCCACTTCAAGAGGGATGACTGCTTCAACCCCGTATGCGAGAGCATATGGCGTCTCCCCTGTTGACCTTCGAGGGGTGGTTCTGTATGCCGAGAGGACATTGAGGAGCTCCTCCACCCATTTTCCCTTGGCCCTTTCCAGTCTCCTCTTGATACTATTGACGATAGCCTTGTTCGAGGATTCAGCTTGCCCGTTCCCCTGAGGGTACGCGGGAGTGGAATAATAGTTTCGAATCTTGAGGTGTTCACAAAAAGACTTGAAAGGTCCGCTGTTGAATTGGGTCCCATTGTCTGACACGAGGGCACAGGGGATCCCAAATCTTGTGACGATGTTCCTCCACACAAACTTTTTGGTGTCCACGTCTCTGATGTGAGCTAGGGGCTCTGCCTTGACCCACTTCGTGAAGTAGTCGGTTCCCACAATTAGGAACTTCTTGTTGCCGGGGGCCCTAGGGAGGGGTCCAACCAAGTCGAGTCCCCACTGGGCGAACGGCCAGGGACAAGTTAATGGGTGCAAGTCCCCGGCTGGTTGTCGAATGGCTGGGGCAAACCTTTGACATTGATCACATCTTCGAACGTATGCTTGTGCATCCCTCTGCATTCGCAGCCACCAGTACCCTTGTGACATGATGCGGTGGGCCATTGATCGTCCTCCTGAGTGCCCCCCACATATGCCTTCATGCACCTCATACAAGAGTGGTTCGACTTCGTCTTCGTGGACGCAGAGTAGATACGGCCCGGAAAATGACTTTCGATACAGCTTCTGATCCGAAGAAACCCAGAACCTTGAGGCTCTTACCTTTATCTTCCTAGCCTCCTTTGGACACTCGGGGAGTATCTCCGAGAGGAGGAAACCGAGTAGTGGATCCATCCAGCTAGGGGGCTTCCCTTCCTATTGAATAACGGCCACACAAGGAACTAGATCTATGGTGGGGCCAGGAAGGTACTCCACGGTGATCCTTCGCGTTGTGGTGGAGTCCAACGCCGAGGCCAGACACGTCAAGGCGTCGGCATGGGCGTTCTCGCCTCAGGGTACCTGCTTGATTTCTCTCTTCTCGAATTTGTGGAACAAAGTCACGGCTTCATGATAATAGGCCTTCATCCTAGGGTCCCTTGCCTCGAATTCCCCGCTGACCTGATTAACCACTAGCATGGAGTCACAATGGATTGTCAACCCTGTTGCCCCTACTGCATCGGCGAGTTTGAGCCCAGAAATGAGAGCCTCGTACTCTGCTTCGTTGTTGGATGCTTTGAACCCTAGTCGGACAGCTTGCTCTGTGACCACTCCTTCCGGGGAGACTAGTAACGCCCCGATACCGGAACCCCTGTTGTTGGAGGATCCGTCCACGAAAAGATTCCAGGAGAGTTCCTGGGATGGAGACGTAGGTTGTCTGACAGCGCCGGGGGTTTCTTCTTGAGGGAGAGTAGGTCTCTCCTTGGAGAATTCTGCTATGAAATCCGCCAATACTTGCCCCTTTATGGCAGTACAAGATTCGTAGCGGATATCGTGTTCCCCCATCTCCACTGCCCACTTGGCGAGCCTCCCTGAAAGGTCGGCTTTCCTCAAAATAGCCTTCAAAGGTTGGTCCGTGCGGACCGTGATTGGATGTGCTTGGAAATAATGCCTTAGCTTCCTCGCAGCTGTGATTAATGCTAAAGCCAACTTTTCCAATGGCAAGTACCTCGTCTCCGCATCCAACAAGGCCTTGCTTACATAGTATACTGGCTTTTGTTCGCGTTCGTGCTCATGCACTAGTACTCCACTAACTGCAAATTCTGATACTGCCAGATAGAGGAATAGTGTTTCCCCTGGTGCCGGGACGGACAGGTTTGGGAGGACTCTAAGGTATTCCTTGATCCCTTCAAGCGCTTCCCCGCACTTATTGTTCCAAGTCCCCTTCCCGGACCTCCTGATAGCATTGAAGAAGGGCCTACATTTGTCCGACGACCGAGACATAAATCGGTTTAGTGCTGCTAGCATTCCAGTGAGTCTTTGGACTTCTCGAACCGTCCGGGGCCTATGGATGTCTAGGATTGCTTGTATCTGCTCTGGGTTGGCTTCGACCCCTCGCCGGCTCACTAGATACCCTAGGAACTTCCCGGATCCAACTCCAAAGACGCATTTCGCCACATTCAACTTTAAACCATACTCCCGAAGGGTGGAGAAGGTATCATCCAGGTCCCTAATGTGGTCATCCTTCCTTCGACTCTTTACTAGCATGTCGTCGACGTAAACTTTCGTCGTGTCCCCTATCTGCTTCTTGAACATTCGGTTCATAAATCTTTGATATGTGGCCCCAACGTTCTTTAGGCCGAAAGACATGACCTTGTAACAATAAACTCCCCTGTGAGTAATGAATGCGGTCTTCTCTTGATCAGACAGATGGAGGGGGATCTGATGGTATCCGGCCTTGGCGTCCAAGAAAGCCATGCGCTGGTGCCCTGCTGTGGCGTCCACCAGTTGATCCACCTTTGGGAGGGGGAAATCATCCTTTGGACAAGCTTTATTCAGGTATGTGAAATCCATGCATACGCGCAACTTTCCACCTTTTTTCTTTGCACAAACGGTATTGGATAGCCACTCCGGAAACTGGACTTCCCGAATGGCGTCAGCTTCTAGGAGTCTTTCTACCTCTTCATTTACGGCTTGGGCATGATGCGGGGCCGCACGTCGGGACTTTTGCTTGACAGGTTTATGAGTGGGATCGACATGAAGTCTGTGAGTGATAACATTGGGGCTTATCCCCTTCATTTCCATGGAATCCCACGCAAATACGTCTGCATTTTTTCTCAAAAAGTCAGTCATGTCCCTTTGTTCAACCAGAGACAAGGTGGAACCAATCAGGAAGTATCTTTCCTCATCCCCTTCCACCAAAGGTACCTTCAGGAGATCCTCCATTGACCGGTCCGCCGGGTCGACTCGTGGCTCATCGATCCCGAGTCGCCCGGACTGTAATTGCTATTTATTTAGCAACTCCTCTGGGGGCCGTTCCTTTTCCTTGGAAGCGACCCCCGCCTTTACTGCGGTGTAGAAACACGTCTTGGCGGATGCCCGATCCCCGCGGATCTCCCTCACTCCCTCGGGAGTAGGAAATTTCAACTTCTGGTGGTAGGTGGAATGCACCGCCCCCAGTGCATGTAGCCAGACACGTCCCATGATTATGTTGTAAGGCGAATCAGAGTCTATCACCACAAATTCCGTGTTTGTCGTCACCGGCCCTGTGACGACCGGTAGCGTGATCTTTCCTAAAGGCAGAACATATGAGCCATTAAACCCGATGAGGGGTGTGTCCACCTTGACGAGATCCTGGGGGCCAAGCCCCATACGCTTCAGGACCTCGTAGTACATTACCTCGGAGGAACTCTCAGAATCCACCAAGACCCTCCTAACATCAAAGTCACCAATTTTTAGGGTGAGGACCAAGGCATCCTCGTGAGGAAGGACAACGCCCGTCAAGTCGGCGTCGGAGAATGTAATATCCTCGTTGCTCGTCCGGACTCTCTTACCGAGCCGGTCTCCTTTCTCCTCATCCACCTTTCTCGTGAAAGTTACTCTTTTCAAATCAGACCTGAGGGTGTTGGATGTCAGGCGATCCGTGGGGCAGACGTGGATTACGTCAATGACATTGCCTTGGACATTAGCCTGTCCACCGGCGACATGGGTTTCCCTTGGAGCCGCTTCCTCAATATACTCCTTTAGGTGCCCCTCTTGCACCAACCTTTCCAGGAAAGACTTGTAGACCCTGCAATCCTCGGTGAGATGTCCCTCATCTTGGTGGTATGAACACCTTACTTTCTGGTTTCTGGTGGATGGATCACCTAGCATTTTAGGCGGCCACTTAAAGAAGGGCTCCCTCTTGATCCTGTTGAGTAGCCTGTAGATAGGCTCCTTGAACACGGTATGGATCCCTTTGAAGGAGCCGTCGGGCGAGGGCATTAACCCCTTCCGAGGGAGGTCTCCTCTCTCAATTTCCTTCTTTCTTGGTGCCAAGAGTTTTCCCTTGCCTCCCAGCATTTCGTCTTCTACTCTGGAGTATTTATTGATTCGGGCCATCAGCTCTCCCATGCCCGTAGGCGTCTTCTTTGTCAAGGATCTATAGAGGTCGGTGTTTCGTGATAAGCCAAGTCTGAAGGAGGCAGCTGCCATGACCTCAGAGTAACCCTCCACTTCGTTTACTTCCTCCCAGTAGCGGGTGGCGTACTGGCGGAGTGTCTCCCCTTCCCTTCATCTTAAGGTCAACAATGATCCGACATCTTTTGGGCGCTTACTCCCTGTAATGAAACGAGCCAAGAATTGTTTGGTTAATTCCTTCCAAGATCCTATACTGTTGGGTGGAAGGGTTTCAAACCATTTCATGACGGAGTCGCCCAGACTCATTGAAAACACCCGACACAATAAACGGTGGTCCGAGTGATAAAGAGACATCATTTGCTTATATTGCCTTAGATGAGCCTCAGGGTCCGATCGCCCGTCATAAACTTTGAACCTTGGCACAACGAATTTCTTCGATACTTCCATCTCCGCGATACCCTTAGTGAAGGGTGACCGAATGACCTCGTCATCCGTATCGTCTTCTAACGCGGCTTTGCCCCTCCTGGCAGAGTTCAACTGCATTCGGAGGTCCCCTTGATGTCGGGGTCTGGCCTCTTGCTCATCTCGGAGCCTGACGGCACATTCGGGCCTGTTGTTTCTCACGGAGAGGGTAGACCCCTCCTCGGACTCACCCACGCCCCCTCGCCCAGAGAGTCTCCGACGGAGGTCGTCCCACGCCAATGACCTTGTCTTCTTGGCTGGGACCTCCGGAAGCTCCTCTCTGGCCCTCGGGCGCTTCGGAGCCCTGGATTTGTTCGATCCGCCACTGAGGCGGTTTCTCAGATCTTGGGCCCCCACTCCCTTGACAGGGGGCTCATGTGGTCGCCGCTGGTTCCGAGATCCTCCGCTGGGGAGTGTGACCTCATTGAGTCGGTTTAGGACATTGACGTTATCCTCTTCCAACTGTCTCAGGCGATCTCCGAACTGGTCCTCAATCACCTCGGCGAGTTGCCGTGCCAACGGGGTAGATTTCTCAGTTCCAACACCCACGTTGGTTCGATGGGTCCGCTCTTTTGAGTGAACGGAACATTCTCTATTCACGCTTTCCACGCGATCCTTTGTTCTCGACATGGAGGAGGCTGTGAACTCAACGTTCTTTTGCTGAGTGCTCTTTCCCTTTTGACGAGTATTCACCATGGTCACTGCTCCTCGGGAAGTATGATCGTTCCCACAGACGGCGCCAGATTGTGCGTGCAGATTTTTGCACAATAGATGTATGAGTAGGAACAGGGCACATGTGAACTCGTATTTACCTTTGACGTCTAGTTCTCATGGAAAAGAGAGAGGTGTGAAGTAAGCAAAGAGAACTTAGTTGGTTCACAGCGGCTTCCCACCGGGATAGTTGGCTCAAGCCCAGCCGGCGATGGTGTACTCCGGCGTATCCTGGAGGCAAAAAAAGAAGGGTTAGAAGGGTGCCGGAGTGTCTCCGGCGTATCCCCTCCGACGGTCAAATTAGTTTTTTGAGAGAGAGAGAATATGGAGAGCATTGTATTGTATTTTTTGGTTCTTTCTCGTGTGTCCTTCTTTTGTCTCTTAGAAGACTATTTATACCTTTGTTGGTAGTAATCATTACAGGCTAGTGAGTAATAGGCTGTGCCAGTCATGGGGAAGTGTTTTCTTCCTTTTACAGGGATGACTGCTAGTCCTTAAATGCTCGGCACCCCGAACAATCAATGATCCATTCCCCTGGCGCCCGAGCAATAAATGCTCTTTCTTCTATGTAAATACATTAAATATCTGATCTCTGAGGCACTTAATACGCCCCTTTCCGGGCTCCATCAGTCATTATAAACGGCCCACCGTTCTGGGAATTTATTAAATGATCCTCTGCACAGCCGCATAGTGGCTGGGACCTTTCTGTAAAGCTGTGTACGGTTCTGTTCATAATGCCACGTGTCCTTACCCTCTTGGTTGCCAGCTCTGTTTACCCTGCCTTTCTGACTTGATGGAAAAGATAGGCTAGTGACTCATTTCTTGACTTAGTTTAATAGGTTGAAGGCGTCGGGGCGTTTTTGGTGCCGAGATGACGTGTAGTCGGGTCTTCGCATTCCGAGAAGACTTGGAGCCGAGGCCACGTAGGAGCTGGGGGAACACTGAAATCCTTTGATGCCGAGAACACGTGTTGCCATCTGGAAAAGTGGAGCACACATGACGCCGAGGACACGTGTTGTCTCCCTATCTCTCGGTAGCACTGTTGTGCCGAGGCCACGTGTCGTCTCCATAATTCTCGGTGGTACTTTTGTGCCGAGGCCACGTGTCGTCATTGTGAGGCTTTCACAAAATGTCCCATCACCACTCATCTTCTTCCTCTCTGTCATTATAATTAAGGATGTCAACTCTATCAGATTAAGCAGTCGGGTTTTATCGGATTTATTTAAAAAATCATTCAACTTGTACACTATTTGTTTAATTAAACGAGTGAAATGACATAATTCGTTTAACCCATTTAATATTTTTTTATTATTATAATAAAATTTTAATTACTAAATTTTTTTAATTGATCTAATTATTAAATTACATATATTATTCTAACTAAAAAATTAAATAATTATTAATTTTATTTAAACGGGTTGACATTTCTCACCCGACACACGATCCTAAACTTGCTTAAATATGTGTTGATTAATCGTATTGTATTGCATTTTGATAGGCTTACATGTGATAACTTAATCTCATATCGAATAGTGAAGTGAATATGAATTGATACATAAAATGGAATCTTTATACATTCATTACACAACGCATTTTAAAGTCATTTTGACCTAAGTCAAAGCAGACAATATTGTGCAATTTAAGTCCAGGACATTACAGTCACAAAGACACACTCAATAGTCACCGATGATGGTAGAAAATTGTTCATCGAGCTCCAGATGTCTCGATCAATTAGATTCGTGTCTCGATCACCTGATAGATATCTACAAGGGCAAGTCGAAGATTGAATTGGTTCCAGGGGTCGATCCTCCGATGGTTAAGTTAGAGAGGGAGAATTGAAGTGGCTCAAAAAGCTAGTATTGGTGTTAGATTCACTTGCCTTTCTCATTTTCATAGACTTCTCTTTTATAGGCCTTTTTGTTAAGCTATTAGCGAATCCTCCTTCACCTATTTGAACTGAGGCAGCTACGCATCACACGTTCTGACCTAGTCTTACTGACTAAGTGGAGGTAATGGTTGAATTGAACTAATCAAAATTCTTATAGGTCTGAACTCGCTAAATAGTTGACAAATTAGAGCTAATTCGAACGATGAAGTTCGACAATCCGAGCACATGCCTTTTTTTTAAGTTATTAGTCACCACCACTCACCAGCCACGACGTCGACTAGCACTCACTATTGCCCATAAACATCACTCGTAGCCACAAGGCCCACAACCCATCTTAAACTAAAATTCAAGTTTTATTGTCTAGAAACTAAACAAACCGTAAGCCTTTTCCTTTGTTGTCAAAACCAACATCGAAAAATAAGTCAATCACGTACAAAAAATGGCGTGATAAGATCTTTGATCCCTAGTGATTTATAAAATAGGAGAAATCTCCCTTTACCCCTTAAATGAAAAATATTGTAACGTGGTTCTTCTATTAGTTTCGGTTGTTTATTCCATCAAAATCTACCCTATTGAAATTCACGAAATAAGCAACGAAAGTTAACGGAATTGTCACATTGCAATACTTTTAATACATTGAATGTGTACTGTAAAAAAAATAATCTTTGAGGGTGCAAAATAAAAATTATTAAAAATTTAGGATATAAAGTGTTATTTACCCTATAAAATATCAAGAAATAGTTTTTTTATTTGAAAAAATGATCGTTTACACCAAAAATATGGACCTGATTCCTATTGGGTATTTAAAATTTCAATTTTAACAATCAAATCCTTAAAGTTCTAATTTTAATGCTTACATCCAAATTTTTTAATTTATTATGACAAAAATGATCTTTTATGACCAACACGTAACTTGTATAAAAGAGTATATTTGTTTGGTAAAACATCTTTTATGCGCAAACCATAAAATCTCACTTTATTTTATACGACTTTGATTAAAAGAGAATAACAATTCGGAAAAAAATACAGAGTAATAATCTGAAAGATACTGTGAAATAAAGAAAAAAATATATCGATAAATTAAAGAGAGATACTTTTTATTGGAGAAGTATACCCTCTGGAAAAAATCTTGTAATGTCATTCTGTTTGAACAAATTAGTATATCGAGATGATAGGCCTTAATTGAAACTCAATTAAAATTGTAAGGATGTAATTTTTACATTTCGAACTTTAAGGACCAAATAGGAATATGGTGTATACTTTAAGGATGATATAAAGAGCAAAATATATTTATTTATTTATGATGATGCACAAAATAGTTTCGTGTAAGATCAACAATCGAATGTATGATAAGGTGTAATTAATAGACAATAAATAAAACAATCAATGACAATGATGTAAATATTGAGTCAACACACAAATATATAGTGGTTCGATCTAAGTGACCTACTCCACTCCGAAAAAGGACAACGGTGACCGGGGGTCTTTATTGATAAAGTAAGATGAATAGAAGAAAGAGCAATGGTTAACTTCGGGAGAGGTATAATAGCTAGCAGAGAGAAAAATTATGTGTGTGTAGAGGGGTGTAGATGTAGAACTCAATGTGTCCTCTCATGTAGAGAGGACTTACAATTTAGGAAAAATTCAACCACACTCCCTCTAGTTTACCATATCTTTAAGGACACCCCTCTATTTTCTGAATCTTCAGTGACACCCCTTTCAGATTAAAAATATTAATTAGAATGCAATTTTACTAAATTGCCCATGATATATTTGAGGACAAACTTCATCCACACTCCCTCTAGTTAAGTATATATTCAATGAGATCCCCTCTAGATAAGCATATCTTCAATGAGACCCCTTCTGTTTTCTAATTTTTTTTACATATTAAAATTCGATTCAAGTTAATTAAAATTTATTTTTTTACATATTAAAATTTGAGCCAATTAAAAATTATATTTTTTACGTTTTAAAATTTGGACTAATTAAAATTCTATTTAAGCCAATTAAAAATTATTTTTAATTGACTCAAATCAAATTTTAATCAACTCGTATTGAATTTTAATCAGCCCAAATTTTAATATATCAAAAATATAAATTTTAATTGACTCAAATTTTAATAAATCGAATTTTAATTTGACACGAATTTTAATAAGTAAAAAAATATAAATTTAATCGACTCGAAAGCGAATTTTAATTGGCGCTAACAACTCGGGTAGAGTTCAAATCAATTCAAATTTTAATATGTAAAAAAATAAATTTTAATAGGCTCAAATTTTAATACGTTAAAAAAATAAAATTTATTCAACTTCAATCGAATTTTAATTGGTTTAAATTTTAATATGCAGAAAAATAAATTTTAATCGGCTCGAATTTTAATAAAATTTTATATAGAAAAATTACTTGAGATTTATGTAGAGGTATTTTTGGTATTTTAGATTAATGTTTTTTTGTTAGAAATGATAGTTTAATGGTAGGGGGTGTTAGTGATGTTTAAATATAAACTAGAAGGGGTGTCAGTGGTGTTTTTGATAATAGATGGGGTGTCCTTGAAGATATAGTAAACCAGGAGGGGTGTGGCTAAAATTTTCCCTACAATTTATAGGTACAGGGTCTTGGTTAAGGCGGTGACTTGAGGGTGAATGTACTAATTCTCTTGGTGTCTACAAAAAGTAAGTACAATTAAAGATTGTCTTTATCTTCGAGAGTGATTATCTCGATAATTGCTCCCCATATGTTCTAATTCTTCTTGGACTCCTTCGAACTTGGGCTGGGTCGAATTCTTGAACTGGGCTTGACATGTTCTTTAGTTGATTTGGGCTTACTTGATTTATTGGGTCTGACCCAATTAGATTTGGGCTCATCAATTTATTTACTTTTGCAATGGCAATTTACTTGTTTTTTGGTAATTCATTGAATGGGATTTACTTTAACCTAAGAAGCCCACTAGATCATTCAAGATAAAAAAAATTGAACAGAGGAGGGGATTACTCGAAATGCGCATAAATTAATCCAAACACTCTTAACCATTAAACCAAAAAAAAGAAGATAAAATGAGTTACCCAAATGGACCCGAAATGTACATGATACATAATGACTGCTCTACATGTAGGTAGCTCACTCACTTATTGTGTTTTTTCATATTAAATAAAAAAGGTGGATAAAAGAGATTAATATCATATTTCAATAATTTTAATTTGCTTGACTTTTACTAGTTGGATACTCTTTTTTATTTCTGCCTCATTGTCGTATTAACAATGTCTCTGTCTTTTAAAGTTTAGGATGAATATACGGGCAATCTTAATCATTATCGTATTAATAATGTGTCTATCCTTTAAAGTTTAGGATAAACTCTATTGATACAGACAATCTTAATCAAATGTATGGTTTCGGGTTTGACCTTCATCAACCCTACACAAATTAGTGAATAAATATGATTACAGTATTCATAGCATTGAGTGTGTGTGGCAGAGATTGTATTGATTGTCAAAGGTAGATTTCACATGCCATGTCCCTTCATCAATAGCAAAACTATAAGCATTAGTAGTATTCATTATTAATAGTCCAACAAGGCCCATCATGGTTCACCCCCCAGGCCCCAGATATGTTTCTTAAGGGTCATAGACTGAGACCAACAAAATAGTGGGCTTGAATAAAAAATGCCTCAGCATGACCTTGGATCTTAGAATACATCAATGGGCTTTATTATGCTATTATAGCACAATTGCCTTGATTCTTCTTGGGAACAAAGGGTAATGAATTCAAGGAAGATATTCAAAGTCTATACCCCCCCCCCCCCCCGGGGCAAAAGAAATAAATAAATAAAAATCAAGTATTATTATGTGCAAAAAAAGATAAGATATTATTGTGAAGCTTAGGTAACATTTGATAATGTAATTTTTAAGTATTTTCTTTTTTTTATTTTGCTTTTTCTTTGTCCCGATTTGCTTCCTTATTTCAAACTTAATAACACGTATAGTACTGTACATATGTTATTTAAATTACCATTTTTTTTATAAAATAGTAATAAAACATATATTTTTTACTTTTCTAGAAATTTATTTATTGCTTTTGATAAATTATTTTACAAAGTGTTACTAAACAATAGTTTTGACGGTTAAATTGTCTTCTCACAAGAAAAACTATCACCCAATAAGATTGTGACACCACACATTGCATTAAGTTTTGGGGGGAATCAGTTGATGTGGCATTAAGACAAAGGCCGTGAACAAAATCCAATTTAATAAATATCATAATATTTTAATTTTATTTAATAAATTGTTATGGATTTTGAAAAAAAAGTGTGTTTTCAAAACACACTTTCAATGAATATCCATTTTACATTTTACATTGTATCTTTCGTGCAGTGTGAGTAAGTCTTCTCTTGGATAGATCGCACCACAATATGTAACGGATGAGTAGTCTATATCATCTCATGCCTTTTTACAAGGCCGTTGTGGCAAGCTAATGGCCGCAATTATTTTTTTAATAACTAAAAATTGTCTAATATTAAGTAAACTCTCGGTACTACAGTCACAAGAAAATTACACACATCAAATTAATCTATTTCTTTTTTCATTGAACACGGGATATTGAGGAATTAACTATCAAAAACTTATCATCGAAACTACCATGATGGTTGATTAGGCTTTGGTTTTCAGGGTCCAATTCATAGACAATTTTTCCCTTATGTGTGAACACACATCGGGCATTGCTCCCCTTTGAGTCTAACCCACCATTCTCTACAAGCATTGCGTCCAACCATTCTTTACAAGAGTCTGCTCTTCCAAGAACTAAGTTTTTACTGCTCTTTATGAGTCACCACATGACCACTCTGCTAAGTGTCCTTACGCCCAAACTTTTTTTCTTCGAGTTGCGTTTCCATGACTTTAATACCAAGCCCAACATTTTTCTTAAGATCCATCATTGGTACAGACACTCTATAACGCTTTTTTAAGAGTTCATCTAGGATCTTCGGCCGTCAAATTTGCTTCCATTTGTGGGGAGATTGGAGAGCATAGTGATTCAAGGCCCAATATACATGTTTGAGACAAATACTCACTTAAAATTTTAAGCCTATAAGTAATGATTCCATCAACAATATATTAAAACACTTTTAATTTAATTTTTTATCCTATATAAAATTTTCACACATAAAATACCCCACACTCCCTAGAAGGTTTAGTAGGTACTGGTTCAAGTTTTGGGGCCAATGAAGGATTTAAAATGTATGGTTTCATGCTTTGTTGGCAGTTCTATAGAGTAAATCCATTTTTTTTGGGAAAATTTCATCTACATTCCCTCTAAATAAGTCTATCTTCAACAACACCCCCTAACTTTTTTGAAATTTCACTTTCCTCCCCTGTCAGTGTTGGTCGACTAACAGACGTGACAGAAACACACGTTTTACCATTTTACCCATGAATTTTATAAAAATTTACATATTCACCAATTATTTTTCATTAAACTGTATATAAATACATATTCCTATTTCTTGTAAGTATAGACATGTTTGTTTGTTTGTCGGATATATGAGGCATTAGGAAGTGAGATAGAGTAAATAGTATCTGAGACCCACTTATTACCTTGTTTGATTGGCATTTTATGTGCTACTATTTTTCGGATTACAATACCGACCCAATTTGTACAGTAACTTTTATCCGTTGTACATGACTTTAATGAATACCGCCTACCAGATGGTATTATTTGTTGATATAAATCCACCAATTGTACAAGTAAAGAAAATGACACAAATACCCTCATCTGTAGAGTTCACATATTAAAAATTTATTTTAAATTTTTCTCTTGTATTATGTTTAAGTGTACGGTATCTCCAGTTTTTTTTTAAATTTTTTTAAAAAAAATTTATTTTGAATTTTTTCCTTGTATTATGTTTAAGCGTACAATGTCACCAATTTTTTTTTTAAAAAAATTTATCTACAAAAATTATTTTAAATTTTTTCCTTGTATTATGTTTAAGCTATACAATGTCACCGGTTTTTAAAAAAAAAAAAAATTCTAAAAAAATTATTTTGAATTTTTTCCTTGTATTATGTTTAAGCGTACGAAGCCACCAGTTTTTTTTTTTTTAAAAAAATTCTAAAAAAATTATTTTTGAATTTTTTCCTTATATTATGTTTAAGCGTACGGTGTCACCGATTTTTTTTTAATTTTTTTTTACGGTATCACCGATTCATAACACTAGATTTTTTATTTTTTATATGAATTTTTTACATTATTCTTCACCGATTCATGCAAGGACCAGTGGCTTGGGTTCATTGCCATGTTGTTTTTGTAGCTAGGTGATTGGGTTGTTGAAGCATGAGAGAGAGAAAGGGGTGAAATAAGGGTTTCATGGAGAATAAGATGGGTAAAATTGGCATTTAATAAAAAATTTGGTATGACGTCAGCACTTTTCTGATGGTCAGTAACGGATGGTTACGGTAGGGGGTCTAGGTGAAGAGGACATATAAAATAGAAAGAAGTGCAATAAAATTTCGGAAAAGATAAGGGGTGTCGTTGAAGATAGACCTATTAAGAGAGGGTGTAGATGAAATTTTTCCTATTTTTTTAATAGAGTGTTGGATTATGATGAGTTAGCTTAGTTAATTAATATTTTTTGACACATAATTATGACAAAAATTTAAATTAATTTTTTAGATTTAATTAGAGATAATGACACTCTAATGTATCGTGTTGAAGTTAATTTTGATAAATTTTACATAACTAATGTTTGAGATAAATGATAATTTGTTGAATAATATTATTAAATATCACTATTTGACCTATCTATTAAATTCAGTTCCATCTCTGAACCTATTTGATGCTTTTTAAAAAAAAAAAAAAAAAGCCTATTGCCTTGATAGTTGGGACACCTGACCTGACCATTGAACCAAAAACAAAGAACCTTAGCCAATCTTAGGATGTGGGGTTAAATGAATCTGATAAAAATTACAAAACAAAAAGGTACGAAAGCCTCCTTATACTAGGGGCTTGATCCGGAATTAGCGGCAGCTTTTCTGGGAATTAGAGAAATGTGTGAAATGATGTTGGTTCCATCTTCTACTGTCAAACAATCGAAAATAAATTATACTTTTAGAACTCAAACTTTTAGGGTCCGTTTGTTTAGCGGGAGAATGATAGAAAATGCAGGAAAGAGAAATTTTTTAAAATTTTAATGTGTTTGGTAAGCATGAAAAAGAAAATGATAGAAAAAATAATTTTCTTTCCTTCTTGAATTTTCTCACAAATAACCAAATTTTTTTTCTTGTAAAAAACACAAGAAAATAAAAGAAAGTTTTGATTTATAGCTAACTTCCCATTTTACCCTTATTTTTCTTAAAATATTTTATTAGTTATTAATTTAAAAAAAAATTTGTATGAATTTGATTTTAATCATATAATTTGGCCCAAAAATTTTTGTGTTGGTGATTGTCTTAGAATTAGTTTTCGAGTCACTTTTTATAAAAAAATTAATGTTCAATTATAATTACATATTTTTTTCTTTTTAGACCAATTTAATATAATTAAAGATAATTTAGACAATTATAAAAAATTTCTTATAACTTTACTTTCTTTCAAACAAAAAATTAATTTTTTTTAAAAAAAAATTTGTAAATTTTTCATTATAATCAAATACATGCATGAAAATATATTTTATATCATTTTCTTTTCTTTCATTTCATTTTCTATTATTTTCACTTTCCATCATTTTTTTCTTCCTAACCAAACGGACCCTTAAGGTTGAACTACACGTTTAAGAGGAATGTTTAGGCTTTACTAATATAATAGTTTTTTTTACCCGTGACATGTAGGTATGGATGATGAGGCTATGGTACTCCTTCGATCCCACGTTGAAATTCAATCCTAGCCGGTTTGGATAATTTAGGACCATTGTTTGAAAATTTAATAAAGTAATAAAAAGAAAAAAAAAGAAAAAATAAATACAACGTCAAGTTTTTATTAGATAAAAAATGAAAATAAGATATTAAAAAAAAAAGTATGTTTAGATACCATAATCCAGATCCAAAAGTTATTTTTAAATGACGTTTATCGACGTGATCCAATTTCAATTTAAAATTTCGAGATAATAATTCTTAAGAGCTTGTCATCCAAATCATCTCGGTGGTTTTAGTGTTGCTTGCCTTTTTGAGGATAGATTTGTTGATGATCAAGGTATTTCTCACTTTATTTAGATTCTGAATCGGGAAGAAGATTATAGTTAAGGCTGAAAATCGAGTCGAACTTTGTGAGATTGAGTCAAAACTATTAAACTCGTTTTTTTAAATGAGTTTAAAAAATTATTCGAGTTTGATTCATTTAGAAAATGAACCGAGCTGAACTCGAGTAGTTCAACTATTTTACATATTGAGCCTAAGCAACTTGACAAATTTTGAAATCATACAAATTATAATTTTTTGAAATGTAATTTATAACTTTTGTGGTTGCTTGAGAATCGATCTCAAACAAACCCGAAAGTTGCAAATGGCGTCTAAAATTTGTAAATGATTATCAAAATTTGAAAAAAATAATATCAAAAATTATAAATGACTCCCAAAACTTACCAAAAAACAATCCACAAAATTTATAAATAGCGAGACAATACAGAATTTTTTTTTAATTTTATTTTTTGATATCGTAGACTTCTTCCTGAATCGGAGCCGAAGTTGTACAGTCCAGATTAGAGGCCCAGCTTTACATTTGAAATGTGGTCCAACTGTAAAAAGGGCCCCACCCCGAACGATCTAAAGCCCATGATTACGCGGTGTTAATCATTGTTTCATGTTGTGATGAATCGAAAAGATCAACACTTCCCTGATTTGGCGGGAGAAATTTCAAATGGGTAAAAGAGAGTACGACATGATAAAGCTACCCCAGTGTTGCACCTGCTGCCCTTTGATTCCTTTTTCTTTGTACATTTTGCAGAATTTCTAGTGCCAAAGGAGCTATTTTTTTTTTTTTTTTTGTGTTTAACAATTAAAAGTGTTTGAACCAACTTAATCCCTTCTCCGGTTCAATCAAAATTAGAACATCTACGTCAAAACTAAAATATTCACGAAAAATAAATCTCACTTGGACTTACCCAAAGAAATTGTCAAAATTTTAATTCAGAACGTCTGAATTTACAGTTCATTTTTATTACTATCTGAGTTACCTTTTTGAATTTTTATCTTTATTATTATTATTGGCATAAAAGTAGGGATGTAACTAGGAAGGTTGTATGAGTTGAAAAACGACTTTAATCGAAGACATAAAACTCGAATTAGATCCAAACTCCGATTGACTTTAACTTCGTATTCAAATATAGTATTCACAATTTGTTGCTGTTTATTTTGTAATGAAGAATATATTTCCCGAACCATTTATACTCAAGTCATTAATTGATGGAAAATGTTATGCATACCAAAAGTTTTATCAAAAAATATTTTTATCAAAAGAGTTGACAGCTCCATATCACTCATGGACCCACCAAATATTGATAAGAGTGTTTTTATTGAATATAGAGTTGTCAACTCATTTAATAAAAAATATTTTTTGGTAAATGTTTTAGTAAACATAACATTACTTTTAATCGATAGGATCCTCTTCGTCTTTTACTGTTGTAAATGAGTCAACAAATAAAAGGGTGGACAACATTTCAAGATCCCCATGACATAGAAGATTGGGACATTCACATGCTCAGTGACTAGCGCAGATGATGCGTTTTGGGTTGTCTCCTCATTGGTTTCTTTGCATCATGTGGGGTTTGATTTTAAGTTTTAATTTTCAGATTGAGATTAAAGTTTAAATTATATAGTTCGAGTTAAAACGTGATTTCAATTCGAATCCTGTATCCGAAATCTTAGTTTCAAACTCGAATGTTATCTGAATTTGAGTTAGAGTGGATTTTTTTTTTTTTCTCAATACCCATGTGAGTGTTGAAAATTTTTATCCTGGTAGTAAAAAATTTGAGATTAGACTTGGATTATATTCAAATTAGCCCACTCAATTCCACATTAGATTCATATTAGTTCTTGTGAGCTGTAACTCACAACAAATACCCCAAATTTCCATCCAAGCCAGCCTTCTTTTCATTACATACATTTTCTTGATTTTCTTCTATATATATATATATATTATTCTTCACTAGCTTTCACCATTGTAGATACAATTAGACACATTGTATCTTCCTCCTCCTGTCATTTCTTTTCCATATTCACTTCACTACTACTATATGCTCAGAGAGAGAGAGAGAGAATCAAGATTCTTCTTTCCTTATGGAGGATTTTAGAAAGATTGATCACTAATTCAATCAACACTTGTACGTGTCTCGTCTGTCTTCACCTCTATATCGTTTGATCTTTTCTGCAATTTTTGTTCTCCGCATTATCTACATGCATTGTGTATGTGTATATATATGGAAATATGCTTGCATATGTTATTATTCTATGAATATGAATTGCCTTTCAAAGGTTATACCTCTGTGAAAAAATGAACGAAATTGAAGAACATCATATTGAAAACATTGCAGGCACTTTGTTAGATAGAAGAGAGTAGAAGAACTCAAGCTGGTATTTCATTTGTGGAGAGAAGAAGAAGAAGGAAATGGACGGTGTGGAGAGGAGGCGGCAACGGTGGAGGCAACTGAAACAACGGCTGGGATTTAAAGGGATGGGCTGTTGTGGGTCCTCTTGGGGTCTCAGAGTCTCCGACATGGCTACCAGAGAAGAAGAAGAACAAGAACAAGAAGAGCTAACCCACCAAGAATATTATCAAGAACAACCAATCATACGCCATGTGGGTCAGATTCAGGCGAATTCTAACACCCACCCACCTTGTGTTGGTCAGATTCAGGCGAATTTCAACGTATATCCACCTTGGGTGGCTCAGATTCCGGCGAATTCTGTGGTATATTCACCTTGGTTGGCTCAGATTCCAGCGAATTCAGACGTACCTCCACCGCGTGTGCGTCAGATACCAGGAAATTCCGGTGTGAACTTAGCGACTGCGCTGGCGGCGGAGCGCCACATGCGGGAGGTGGGTCCGATGACAGGAGCGCCTTTGAAGTCGTTGATGAGGATGTTTGAAGAAACGGACGGTGTAGATTTTAAGAAGAGGAAAAAGAGAGAGAATGAGGGGGAGATTGATTCACTGTGCTGCGTGTGCATGGAAAGGAATAAGGGTGCGGCTTTTATACCCTGTGGGCACACATACTGTAGGGTGTGTTCTAGTGAGCTGTGGTTGAATCGAGGGTCGTGTCCTCTCTGCAACCGTAAGATTACCCAGATCCTTGATATCTTCTAGATGGAGAAGTATTCATTCATTAATTGATGAATTAAGTTTGGCCTATGTCAGATCAGATCAGATCAAAAAAAAGAGTATAGTCTTACTTTTATGTGGGCAGTGGGGCCAGAGAATGAGTAGGAGTGGACCCACTAAGTGGGGTCTAGTTGGAATGTGACAGTCGTGCTTAAATTTGAATAGAGTTTGCCATAAAAATAAAAATTCAATAGTGTATGGTTGGAGAATAGATGAATGGAAAATACTATATATTCTAAATTTGTAACCCAAATTTGTATCTCAAATGAAGAGGAGTAGTTGAATGAGTGGGTCTCATCAACTTTTTTAAATGGAACCTACTGATCCAATGATCCTCCTTTATTTGGAATGTAGATTTGGGATATATTGTAGTTTTTCACCAATGAACAATTCGTTTAGTGGATAAGAATTCAAATTTTTTCGTTCAATGTTTGGAATCGAGCCTCTATAATCATAATAGTTCTTTGAAATTAAACATACTCTTCAATGCTCAGAACATATGGTATGATCTTAACTTTGATTCTGATGTAGTTGCGATGGAGTGCCTATAGATAACTATATAGTACTAAGAGACAATGATCCTTGATGGATATATGCAGTGACTTATCTGTATATCTATTTTTAAGACCAAAAAATAAAAAAATTATTCTAGTCTTTCACTTTCAAATTTATCAACATAAAATTTGTTAAATCGAACATGAAATTGGAATAAAATTATGTTGAATTGAGTTGAACGTATTAAAAATCATACCCGTAGCAATATGCTTTGGATCAATTAGTTGTCTAAGTGCAAGAGTTAAAGAAGTTTCATCCAAAAATTTGGGTTCTCTCTATCACCCGATTGTAGATCATTTATCATAAATTGAAATGTGACTATGAGTATTTTAAGTTTGTTCGATATCAGTACGCCATCAATTTTTTAGAAATTGAAAAAAAAAAAAAAGAAATGAAAAGGATTCTTGTCTATTTATCCAACATAGACCTTAAAGACCATCTCCTTATGCAAATTTTCAACGTAGATTAAATTCTTGAATCCATCCCATGTCTCCAAAATGTGACTCGCGAGTCACGACACTAATTATATCATATGTTCGCAGAATCGTTCATTATTCCGAGGGTTGGAGTGTTGGAAGGGTTACTACCAAGGTTTTATGAGGCCTATACAACCAAACTGATTGGTGTTTTTACTGAAATGAATGGGCCGCTCCAGGAAATCCTCTAAAGGGCCTGAGCCCATAAAATTAGGCTTTTGAAAGTGATAATTGGGAGTCCGTCATTTTTAATATACTTATGTTTTGTTTGGTAGAAACTACGAATAATGAAAAGTTGAAGGGGTGAAAAATAGAATAAATACATTTTATATCCTCTAAGAAAGGAAAATAGAAATGATACACTTTCATTCCTTTGTGTTTTGTTTGATGGATGAAAAATAAAGATGATTAATTTTTTTTTTTTTTTGTGCTTAGTAAGATGAAAAAAATATTTTTTATTTTTAAATTTTAATTTGTTTAAAAAAAGTATAAATAATATTTTACCATTGTATTTATATATGAAATTAATATATACATAATATATAATTGATAAAAATAATATATGTATATGTCAAATGATGTATAGACAAATAAGATATATTTCAACACAAATAATTAACTTTACATCAATTTCCTTCCAATTTTAGAGGGATTGATTTTGGTGAGTTAGAAGGAAAATTCATCCATCCATTTTTCCATTCTTCCTATTTTCCTTCCTTATCAAATATGATGTTTTATTCATCCTTCCAGCTTTCTATCTTTCTATTTTTCCATCGTACCAAACGAAGCATTAAAATGACTTAAGTCCATTCTTTAAACATATTTGATGTTAAATCCTATTATTATCTTTTATAATAAGTAATTAAGCATAATTTTTTTTTACCACAATACCCTTATTTTTACGTTCAAAGTAAATTTCAACTTAAAAGTAATTTCTAAATCGGGAAAACCAATTACGCTTTTATTCACGTTCAATGGAGATTTGTCGGTAAGATTTTTTTCATAAAATTTAAAATTTAAATTCAAAGGCAGTAATTATCCATCTTCTTTTTCTTACCAACAGATCTAGATCCTCATTATCCACCTTCTCCATTATTGCATAGACGCTTCCTCTGCACCACCAAATTTTTCAAAACCACCATCGTGAATACCTATAACCTAAGTGGGATGGGTTATAATTCCATGGCCACTAGGGTTTTACGTAGTAGTAGAAAAGTTCAATATGCCCTCGTCGTTATCACTGAGAATATTACTCCGAATTGGTACTCCAACGATAACCGTACAATGCATGTAACCAACTATATTTTTCTGCGGTGGTTGTGTCGCCGCGATAATCACCAATGACACGGGTCGCCGTCGAGTTGCCAAGATGGAACTAATCTGACTAAAAAATTTGGACCAAAATTGTGGCCATGTGAAAACTCGTCAACCACAAATAAATAATGGGACCCACAATATTTCATTGTATATTTGAATTTTAACACATTATTTAGTGTACATATTTATTGATTCTCCTACCTAATATCTCTACACAATGTCGGTCGTGGGTTATCTGGCTATGCATCATATACCTCATACACATCATTGTCAAAGTTCATTATTTTTTATGGTGTGTAGTGCGCAATTAAACAAGGTTATGATTCTTTGGGAACTACTGGATGGCCCAGAGTTCCTAAGTTCTTCAGAATTGAACAACTGTGGTGAGAGATTGTAAACATGGAGTTTATAGTAGTTTACCAGCTTGAGAGTTCGGTTAATCCACTCTCAAGGGAGTCTCTTACTCTTGGGAAAGATTTTATTGATAAAAGAGAAGAATTACACCGAGTATTTGTAACTGATTGCTTCTCTTTTATTGTAAGGGATATGTCACTTATTTATGATCTTCTAGGGCCTTGCCTGATCCCCTGACATGATCCTTGCCTCCTCTTTGTAACGGATGCGTCTATTATGTGATTACCGTGGATAGCGCTGAGACGGTTGCTGCTTTCTTGCCTAAACATAAGACCGTTATTGTTTATGCATGGTATTTTGGTGGAAGTCAGCTGTCATCCTTGTCATTCTCATGAGGGCATTAATGATGCTGGGAAAAAGTGACCTGAACACCCCTGACAGATCACCGTGAACTGCGCGATTCGAACTCGAAGAGGC
The DNA here is from genome assembly GCA_951799425.1 of Ilex aquifolium. Lineage (NCBI taxonomy): Eukaryota > Viridiplantae > Streptophyta > Magnoliopsida > Aquifoliales > Aquifoliaceae > Ilex > Ilex aquifolium. The sequence continues at coordinate 9,474,339 of OX637400.1, read as the reverse complement.
CGAGGTGAAAGCCCAAGCTCAACCTTAGCCGTATTCTGAGTATCACCAATTTCGAACTCCATTTAAAAGTGAGATTCACTTTTGAACACAAAGGAGCTTAATTGAAGATTAAATTCTTAATTATATCAATTAATCTATTTTTCGGTCTAATCAAAAGCAAGTTATCTACGTTGGGATTATGGTATTCATGAGAGATAAATTATTCATGGCCTGACTTTTAGAGATTGTCATGATTTGAACTCAAGATATCTGAAATTACAATTCATTTCCATTATCACTTGAACTATCTTAGAGTTTAAGTGACTTGTATTGAACTTACAAATTCAATTTAGTTTTTTTTTCCTTAGAGCAATGAAAATCTCATTTTGCGCCATGAAAGATATAAAAAAATTTAGTTTACCCCCGAATGATTAATATTCTCACATTACATTCTCAAAGAAATAAAAATGTTGTAATATGATTCATTGTCTTATTTCTGTTTTTTTTTTTTTTTTTTTGTGTCTATTTTGTGTCAAAACAACCAATCAGAAGTCATAAAACAGACGGAAAAACAAACAGAAATAAGACGATGGATCACAATGTAATATTTTTATTTCTTTAAAGAGACAATGTGAGAATATTAATCATTTAAAAGATAAATTTAGAATTTTTGTATCTTTCAAGGGGAGAATTTAGCCCTCCTTTTAATACAATTTGGTCTTCTCTAGGAATGGACTTCCCTCAATAACCATTTTGATACAGTTGCGTGGGTACACATCCTGCTGAAGTTTATTACTCCTAGAATTAAAATCTCTATGGTATGGCGTGAAGGTTTTTGAAACATCTTATCCAAGGAGTTGGGGTATGAATGAGTCGATTCAAATTGGATAGTAGTTTATTCAAACTTGATTTTGAAGTTTGAACGATCTTTAAATAAAGTTCACATTTTGTTGATTTGTCTTACGAAACGATCTAATTTCTAAGAAAATTATCTTAATCCTATGGTCGACGATAGAAGAACGAAAGAAGAGATATCGGATGAAGTTTTAGATGAAGAATGGGGAGACATGTACCGATTTCCTTTGTGCACATTTGTGTGAAACAAGCGCGGGTTTAATCAATTTCTGTAGTAACGTATATTAAATTTCTAAATACAATATTACTCCCTCTATTTAGTATTAATACTTGGACAATAATTCGAATAAATCTAACTAAAAGTTGTTCTAAATTGACAACCAAACAACTCTAACTAATATTATAGATAAAAAAATTGAATTTTTAACTTAGAAAAACAAAATAACGGTCAAGATTAATTTAATTTTTATCTACTTCAATTTAACAGTATAAAATTCATTCCAAATATTTATTTCCCGCTTAAAAATTTTATTATCTTTGCACGACCCGCCAATGCTAGACAAGTCAATCAACGCATTCTCCAATGTCAGATAACTCCACTAATTCACACCTTTTTTTTTTTTTTGTTTATCAATTAAAATTAAAAATATTATATAATTTTTAATATTACAAAGTTACTTCAGATACGAATTTCTAGGTGTAATAATTAACAATTGACTAGTCATCATCATAGAAACCATATTCAAAGTCTTGTTTTATTGTTAGTCATATTCAAAGTCGTCCTTAAATTTCTTCACATATTCAACAGCTTTTTCTCCACCAGAAAAAATATAATAAAAAATCAAGATAACTACGATACTGTCGTGGTCCAGGGCCGGCCCATGAGCATAATCGAAAAAGCGGGGAATTTAGGCACCAACTACAAAGAAGACCTTATATTTTTTAATATACAACATAAATTAATCTAAATTTTTAAATACGTGACAATATAAACTCCACAAAAAATACCAATAAAATATACACCTAACAACTAAATTTTAGCTTCAATAGTTGGGCCCAAAAATACAACTCACACATTTTATTGCAACAGTCAAAACTCAGTGCAGTAAAACAAAAACAGTAAAAGCTAGACTCTTATCTCTCTCTCTCTCACACACACGCACTCTCTTACATCTTCAATTAAACACAAACAAAACTCTCTCTCTCTCACACAAACACAACTTTTCATTTTAAATCATACACCAAATCAAACCCGCATAATATAACCCACTTAATTTTACAGACTTCGATCAAAAAAGAACTAAAATATCAAATTTTAATGTTGCAAATAACCATGACAAATCAAACTATATTGTTTTTATATTTTTTTATAATTTTAAGCTCATGTTATATTATGTAATTATAGATATCATATGGTTATTTAGAACTAATTTGTAGATTATGTATTATAAATATGACAACTAGAAAAAAAATCATTCGGATATGAAATTTTTTTCTAAAAAATGAGAAAATTTTAAAATAATTGAATCTCAAAACGATCTCTTTATTTCTACTACCAAACAAAACGGCATAGAAAAATAGGTTAAAGTCCTGCAAATAAACAATTAATAGATTCCAAAGAATAAGAAATAATAAAATAATACAAAAAAATAATAATAATAAAATATTCACGATGAGAGTTAAACATGCAAAACAACTATCCTGGATGCAAAATATACAAAAAAAAAAATATTAGTAACGAAAATTTTAAAATTAATAGAGTCTTACTTAAGGTCGACCATATCATAAAAAAGAATGAGAGAATTAGTAATACAGACAATTGAAAAAAAACCTCATTTACAAATGTCGATTTAGGCCTCAAATTTTTTTGAGTCGCCCCTGGCGTGGTCAATCAAATAAGTAAAATATCAAATTTTAATGTTGCAAATAATTATGACAAATTAAACTGTATTGTTTTTATATTTTTTATAATTTTAAGCTCATGTTATATTTTGTAATTATAGATATCATATGGTTATTTAGATCTAATTTGTAGATTATGTATTATAAATATGGCAACTAGAAAAAAATCATCCAGATATGAAAAATCTTTTTAAAAAATGAAAAAATTTAAAATAATTAAATCTCAAAACGATCTCTTTATTCCTACTACCAAACAAAACGTCATAGAAAAATAGGTTAAAGTCCTGCAAATAAATAATTAATAGATTCCAAAGAATAAGAAATAATAAAATAATACAAAAAAAATAATAATAATAAAATATTCACGATGAGAGTTAAACATGCAAAACAACTATCTTTGATGCAAAATATACAAAAAAAAAAAATATTAGTAACGAAAATTTTAAAATTAATAGAGTCTTACTTAAGGTCGACCATATCATAAAAAAGAATGAGAGAATTAGTAATACAGACAATTGAAAAAAAGCCTCATTAACAAATGTCGCTTTAGACCTCAAATTTTTTTAAGTCACCCCTGTCGTGGTCTATCAAATAAGTTTGAAACGTAATTTTTAGTAAATGGTTCAATGGTTGAGTTTAATCACAAGTTGAGTCGGCGGTCTCAACTTCTAGGTTCAACGTTTCTCTTACTCTTAAGAGTCAATCAACCCTTATTATTTAGGGGACATATCTTAAGTTGGTTCGGACTAAAATGACCAATATTCAAATTTGAGAAAGTTGTCGACACCAATTTAGGCACATTTTTTAGAATTTTTTATTTTTTTAAAAAGTAGCCGTCAGTTATGGACATCTAGATACAGACAACCAATAATAGAGTGGACCCCAAGAGGCCGTGATAGGCGGGGTATTTGACGCTAACACAACTTCAACATTCAAATTCCATGTTTTTCAATAAATTTTGTTGTGATTTGATTGCCAATTCAAATAAGTAACACTAACAATTATAAAATCCATGTCTTTCACATGATAAACAATAAGTGTGACTTATTCAAAGCCTTCTTCATGGAAAATCTATATAACTTTTTTAGGTAATTTTGCAGTACAGAAAAAAATAATCGGTACTAGAAGTTATTATTTTTTAGGTAAAGATATACATGAAATTACAATTGTTTCAAACTATACTTAACACTTATATGTCTAAAATCCAAAGATGTGAAAGAAAATACTAATTTGAATCACATAGTCCCTCACTCATTACATAAATTGTATTGTTTGATATTTGTTACTATGTATAAGTGCGATGGTGATTAAATTTGAATCATTATGTCGATAATATGTGAACGGTTTGAAAACTATTTATTACGGCACGGACAACCTTTCAGAATATGGCTATGAGACATACATTTAAGTAATTTATCGAATCATTCAAAGTTTTTGTGGAAATTTAGTATTTACTATGTATTTTCACAAGTAAAACATCAATTGCAATATTAATCTAAACTTATTATATTTCTAAATCGGTCAATTGGGAAGATAACATTTTTAAGGATAAAATACATCCCCTAAAGACAAGATCTATTCTTCTCAAAAAGTGGAGGGAGAATCGCACTTTGTATTCTGAAAAATTTCACAATTCTCATTGTACACTTTTAAAGATTAAATTTTTAACATTGCATCGTTAATGTATTAAAAGTGTTGCAATATGACCCTTCTGTTAAATGATATTATTTTTTCGTCAGTGTTAATGGAAGGTAGTTTTTGACAAAAAAAATAACAAAAACTAACACAAGGGTCACATTACAAATTTACAATACTTTTGATGCATTGAAGGTATAATATAAAACTTGTCCCAAAAAAAAAAAAAAAGAGAAGGTACAATATAAAAAAAAAAATTCTTTGAAAGTAAATCTATATAATAAAATACAATACAATTCAAATCTCAAAAAATAAACAAAATGACTTTTGTTATTCGCGGTTGAGATCTCTTTTAATTTTACTTTAAAATGAATCCGACGGTTAATATTAACACTCCAAATTTAATAGAGAAAATAGATCCCTAAGGGTGTGTTTGGGGTGACTTTTTTAAAAATGTTTTAATACTTATAATTACTCATAAATATTTAAAAAAAAATAGTATTTGGACCCCCACCACTACCACCATCACCCCCATCGCCCCACCACTACCACCCCACTCCACTACTAAACTACCCCCCACCATCATCACCACTAACACTACCACCTCCACCGTCGTCACCCCACCACCTCCACCCCACTCACCGCCTCACCACCACCATCACCACTACCACCACCCACCCCGGCCCATTACCACCACCATTGCTGTCGTCACCATACCACCCCCTGCCATCATCATCGTCACCACCCCACCACCACCATCACCTACACCACCACCGTCACCTCCACCCCACCACCACCCTACAACTACCCTATTACCACCGCCGCCGTCACCTCACCACCACCTCAGCCATAACAACTTCTACTACCACCACTGCCCTCTATTATCACCACCGTCTTCATTACTACTGGCGCCACCCCAACACCCCTACCGCCCGACCACCACCATCCCCACCACCACTACCAACGTCACTTCTATCCCATCACCACCCCTCACGACCATCACCACTACCACCCACCACCACTACCATCACTCACTCCCACTATAACTGGTGCTTAAATTCTTTTCTTTCTCCTCTATATTTGTGATTTGATTTTAAATGTGAATACAAATATATTTATTGTTGACCATTTTTTTTTATTACACTGTACCTTCAAACACAGGCAATAACTAGGTACTTAAATATTTTAAGGTACAAAATACAATTCGCTCTAAAGTAAAGACCTAGAAACGGATAGCTATGAGCCTTTCGATGCTAAAGGATGGGGCAAGGGTTGAAGGGCCTAAGCAAGCAACATCCACATACTTTTTGGTAGGGTTGATAATGTTGGATGTCCTTATCGATTTTATGTCGTGTGCAAGTTGTATAAATAAAATTTTACTTAGTCATTCTGCACTGATATAATTGAGTTTGTCTCGAGTCCATTTTATTTAAGTTTTTATACTTCATGTTACGTATAATTGTGTTCGTATTAATCCATTTATTAAATGAGTCTTGAACTGCTCAGTTCGATTATAATCCAAACTCATTAAACCAAAATTCATACTAAACTTTAAGTTGTATCGAATTAATGAATCGTGCTAAAATTATGCTTATAAAAATAACATTTTAATTTTTTTTGTCCCATCTCACATCCTATTTAACCATGCGATTTTTCATGGTAAGACATGTGAAATATGGTAGATTGTGATAGGTTGGAGGAGAAGATTACGATACCGAAAAGAAAATTTTGGTACCGTACCTCTAAGTTTTATATGTTGGGTTATGTTACAACTTTTAATAATTGAATTATAATTTTTTTGGGTCAAATTACCAATTTTGTGAAAATTCCGATTGATCCTAATATTTTTAAGATTGATCATAAGTTACCATAAAATTATAAATAACCCAAAAAAATTATAAAAATTGTAATGACGGTGCATTTTTTTTTTTTGGGGGTAACATAGACTTGTCCTAGGTTGGGACATCTGCAAGGAGGAAAAATTGACACAAAAACAAGACCAAAAGAAGATCTAGTTTATACCAACAATTGTCGAAAGGTGGACCATCAATCTCTTTCCAAGCTGCAAAGTCAAGACACACCAACGAGTTGTTGACCCAATGAATAAGATTTTGAATTTACTCATTTAAAGTTTGGGTTCGAGTTTCAATAATTACGGCAATTCGTAGGATTGGGCCAACATTATGAAAAAAAAAATTATGAATTTTAAGTCCCAAATTTTTAGAAGATCCTATAATTTTAGATATATTACTAGTTCACAAAAAAAATTAAATCCATTAAATTTTAAGCCCTACAAAAAAGTTCTAAAAAATTAAATTCAATCAAAATTTTTAGTGCAATAATTTGGGCCTATAATCTAATCCATAATATTAAAAACTTAGAAATTAAAAAAATAAAAAACAAATACTCAAAAATCAACTCATAATTACTCTCTCTCTCTCGATAAAAAAAAATAAAAATTGAAATTAAACACTCTCTCTCTGTGGTAAAAAACTAAATCAAAAGTTGAAATCTCTTTGTCGACAACATTAACACATTTTTTTTGTCTCCCTCTCACATAAAAAATTAAAAATAAATTAATTTTTTTTAAAAAAATAATACTAAAAATAAAAAGACTTTCATTTAATATTTCCGTTTTAGGCCTTAAATTGGTTTGAGCTGCCCCTAACAGTTTGTTAGGACTAAACCTACTCTTCAGTGCCTAGAACATGCGATGAGACCTTAACTTCTGTCCCAATATAAATGCGGTGAGGTTCTCTATAGATAGTTGTGTGATATTAAAAGACAATACTTCCTAACGGATATGTGAAATGGTTTATCCACATATCTATCTAATGTGAAAAAAAAAAAAAAAACCTAAGACACATGACACTAATAGTAATAAATTCTTCATCTCCAGTCCTTTATGAGTTGATGTGTTAGGCCCAACTGCAACGACTTCCATTTGTGACTAGAAATGTCATTGGCGTAATTGTGATCGTCACTCTTTCTATGTTGACCCAATTCTTCTTTTCAAAGGTGAGATTTTTTCCGCCCATTGTAAATGCACAAGAGCTTCTAAATGAATTGTTTAATCCAAATAAAATACTAGGGTTTATTACAGTATTAGATTCTCTCTATATTATTATCATCCCTCATGTATGCATAGAAAATTCACTGAATTACAGTGAATTATATTTGAATTTACGATAAGTGATCTAACATTGATAATTATGAATCTCGTGCATGCACGTAAATGTTCATGGAATTGACAAAAAATTAAGACACACACACATGTTTCACCGTGTGAAACGTTTAGAAATCTTTAGGGGTGGTCCAGTAATTAAGTATATTCTCTTGTAAGCAAGAAGTCTTAGGTTCGATATTTTTCACACTCCCTAAGAGTTAGTCACCCTTGTTTCTCAGGGAATATATCTTTAAACTAACTCAAGTTATAATGATCGGCTCAGAACTTGAGAAAATAGTCGACGAAAACCTGAACATCCTGTAACAAAAAAAAAATGAAATGTTTAGAGGCTTAACCATCATTTTTTTTAATATCCTAAATGACAAAATTACCACAAAGTATGTTGTCTTCCGATAATGTACCCTCCAAAAAAAGAATAAATATTTGCTATAATGTTGATATTACGTCATTACTTGTGTGTGATATCAACACCCAATAACAAGATACCAACGTTTTTTATATAGTTCATGTATCTACATCCAACATAAGTTAATGCAATTAAATCTAGTTAACTTAATTGATTAAAAAAAGTTACATGTGATCTATCAATATATCAACTTTTCTTAAAATGCAAAGCACACAACTTAAGAATAAGGTTTGTCCATATTTCTACTACATACTATAGAAATCAATTTAGGAGATAACGGGCTTGATAATTTTTTTTACTCAAATCTTTTTTTTTTTTCAAAATTTTGAATTATTTAATAATTTTATTTGTCTCCTTCAATTAAATTCTAACATGTAGCCTATATAACTACTTTTCAATTCTTTGATAACTATTCTACATTTGAGTTTGTTTATTATTTTTTATTAATCACTTCACATTTAATTGTTTTAAAATATCAATTTAACACATCAATAAATAATATTACAATAATATTACAATGGTGTGGGGGTAGAGCGACGAAGTGGGATGGGAGAAATTTGAAGTGGTATCTCGGTCGGCATCCTGCTCTCGAGGGGATGAGGTTTTGGAGCGAACTACTCATTACTGTGTTGAGGGATGGAAAGAGTGGTTGACAAACCACTTCGAGGAGGCAACTGGACTGGAGTACTTAAAATTATGAATTTCGTGTATCACATATGACAATCGTTAGTTGAATTTATATAACTAAACGTAATCCATGACTTTTATCCAATATTATAGTTTAAGATCTTTCATACAATATTTAAATGACATATAAAGGTATCAAACTCATATGTTACAATTATAATATTGCCTTCCACTAAGTCCTAATGGGAAATAATGCATATGTGCAAGTGAATCTAGTAACCCTTTCAAGGTCCCCACGGTTGTAGCTACTCCTACAAGCACAAGGCCCACTTATTTATTTCGAACTTTTTCACAACTAGGGAGACTCTCTTACTGCAATTACATTCCTATCCCATCTTTATTGGGTTTGTGACTGTACGATGAATTATAGGAATGACTTTTAGATTCTGCCATATGACTGCTAAGTAGGACGGATAATCAGCTGAGTTTTGCGAGTTTGAATCGAGTCTGTCGAGTTCGTTTTTCTAAATAAACTTAAAAATTATTTAAACTTAACTTGTTTATCAAAATACGAGACGAACTCAAGTCAAGTTCTATACAAATGGAATTTGATTACTATATGATTAATCAAAGGCTTAAAGTAAAAGGGCCAACAAAGAATGTTGGGGATAATATGGTAGACCATTAGCCATCACTGACTCAGCACTCCTCTTTAACTTCTAGCCATTGGTTGGTAAGTGAGGACAAATAGTCTCCTTTCACATTTATTGCATTTTTTTAGTCCCCCACTATGTAGGCCAAAGTCATGCACCCTCGTATACTTGGACAAGTACCTTCATATCCTGTATGTAATTGCAGAGTAAGTGTGCGGTATCGTATTAAAAATTATTAATTTTTAATTATAAAATTATAATTTTAAAAGAAGAAGATATCATTAATTGAAAAAATTTCATGATCGATCATAAGCCTTTACGAGATGTAGTTTTGGTATGAATTGGATCTCGAAAACCCAATCCTCCAACTGGGTTACTTTTTCTTTTTGAATTTTATTAAGTTGGTATTTGTCTAATCACAACCCGAACACTGAAAATTTCGTTTAAAACAATAAACATTTTTCATTAGATTTGATTAGATACAGATTGAACTGCCTAAACTACACCAACACTAATATAGAAACTAATTAACTAAAAAGGGTGACATATAAACCAATCATTATGTCCAAGAAATTTCAGTGGATCCCAAGGGGTATTGCAGCTGTTTGGGATGTGAAAGGTCCAGGCAACTTCCAACACATCGCTATCAAAGCAACCAAACAAAATTCAATATGGCACATAATGAAAATGGAGCAGCCACCGATTGAGGGTCTGGTCAAGGTTGTGGGGAATACTATTTATGATAAAAGTGGGTCCAAACCCACTAGGAGAGGAAAAAAGGTTCAACAAGGCACAAAGACCCTTAGCCCATGCGGTGGACTTTGAAGTTTGAACAGACAAACAAGGCATGCATGGTAATGGTAAGGTCATGAAATGTCCAACCGATCTTTAACCCCACACCAACTTGCCACAACACAATTATTTCCCACTTCAATGCTGCTTTCTTCTCCTATAAATTCATACCCCAACTCCATGGAGTAAGCACAAAGGTTCATTAACTTCGAGATAGAGAGAGAGAGAGAGAGAGAGAGAGAGAGTCCTGTTCAAAAAAAAAAACTGAGAGAGAGATGGCAGCCTTCCCAGTGATCAACATGGAGAAGCTCAATGGTGAAGAGAGAGGAGCTACAATGGAGATAATCAAAGATGCTTGTGAGAACTGGGGCTTCTTTGAGGTAATACCATAAAAATAGTTTCTCTTTGCATACATATTGCTTACTAAGTGCCTCACATTAATAAGAATGACTATAATATTGTATAATAATTTTTAACACTGTACTAGTAGTTACGAGATATGACGTCATTGGACGAGATTATGATTCAATGGGTGGAATCAATCCCGAAAACTTGAGAGAGATTCTAACGTTTTAGGATGAATCTCGAATTGTAACAGACCTTTCTGAGTTGTAATTGGCTCCGATTGATCCATGACAGAAATCTATGATACAAAACTCGGTAACTTAGTCGTTCTCAACATAAATTAGTGGCTTGAATCTAATGAGTTTTACTGCATATATATATTGCTGCAGTTGGTGAACCATGGAATCCCACACAAGCTAATGGACACTGTAGAAAGTTTGACGAAGGGTCACTACAAGAAATGTATGGAGCAGAGGTTCAAGGAACTAGTGGCAAGCAAAGCTCTAGAGGGTGTCCAAGCAGAAGTAACTGATATGGATTGGGAAAGCACCTTCTTCTTGCGCCATCTTCCTCAGTCAAACATCTCAGAGGGACATCTAGATGATGAGTATAGGTAAATAAAATAAATATACTAATGCTTCACATGGATCATATGTATATATATATATATAGTATTTTGGCAATCAGTGCCCAAATCCCATCTTAAGTAAGAGTTGACCTCAACTAATAAATGGATGGGTAGATGGTACTTTTTTTGGGTTAATTATGTTTCATCCCATGCAGTTTAAGGAAAAAAAAACAACTTTGTCTCCCTATGATATGAAAAGGTGCACATCACCCCTTTCTGATGAAATAATATGCAAGATGACTTGATAAGTTTATTACTTGATCCCGGCTTGTTCTTACATAATTTAGAGGTCTCAATTTCAATCTCTTTCTACACCCCTAAGAGTTAGCCACCCTTATTCCTTTGAGAACATACTCTAGATTAGCTCAACTCACGATGCTCAGCCGTTGAACTTGAAAGAGTAGTCGGCGCAAGTCTGAACACCCTGTAACAAAACCCCCAAAACAAAAAACCCAAAGAAGAAAAAGAACCACAAAACACCCGACAACTTTTCAATTTCCAAACAATGTTTCACATCTTATTAATTGTTGCAGGAAGATTATGAAAGAATTTGCAGCAAGATTGGAGAAACTAGCAGAGGATCTTCTTGACTTGCTCTGTGAGAACCTTGGCCTAGAGAAAGGTTACCTGAAAAAGGCCTTTCATGGATCAAAGGGTCCAAATTTTGGCACCAAGGTCAGCAACTACCCACCATGTCCCCAGCCGGAGTTGATCAAAGGGCTGCGAGCCCACACCGACGCCGGCGGCATCATCTTACTCTTCCAAGATGACACGGTCAGTGGCCTCCAACTCCTCAAGGACGGCCAATGGGTAGATGTTCCACCAATGCGCCATTCCATTGTTATCAACCTCGGTGACCAACTTGAGGTATGCTTATTACACAATTCAAGCTGTTGTATTAGGTTAGTGGTCCAACGTTTGTTAGGGTTGTTACTCGAGTGGAACATGTCGAGTATGAGCATGTTTAGATTTGATTTGGTTGTGATTAACCAAGCTCGAGCTCGAGTAAATGCTTGGTTTGGGCTCGTTTGCAAAATAAGCTTAAAAATTTGAGCAAATTCAGCTCTTATAACGATTTGAACGAGTCAGAACTAAGCTGAGCTTGAGCTGCTCGGATCATTTTGACGACCTTGTTCATGATTTCTAATGGACGACGTTTATCAAACACAGGTGATAACAAATGGTAAGTACAAGAGTGTGCTGCACAGAGTGATTGCTCAAACAGATGGCAACAGGATGTCAATTGCTTCATTCTACAACCCAGGCAATGATGCTGTTATCTACCCTGCACCAGCACTGTTGGAGAAGGAAACAGAGGAGCACAAACAAGTGTACCCAAAATTCTTATTCGATGACTACATGAAGCTATATGCTACCCTTAAGTTTCAGGCCAAGGAGCCAAGATTTGAAGCCATGAAAGCCATGGAAACTGATCTCAATCTGGGTCCAATTGCCACTGCTTAAATGTCAATTCTAATTTTATGGAGTAATGTCTATGTTGGTGTGTGTGTGTCTGTGGGGGGGGGGGGGGGAGGGTTGAAGATTTGTTTCTAGAGAATTATAGCTACTCTAGATGAGTGTCCTTATTATTTTTAGTAAGTTACCAAAAGAATATCTATTACAATTTTATGGTATGAATAAAAATGTGTCTACTGTTCTGTTCCCAAGATTATTTTTCCTTTTTTCAATTATTTGGTGGATCTAAAAGGCTTTATGTGAAACAATTTGAAGAATAGTCTTGTTTGCAAGACTTATGGAGATATTTCAACTTGTGCTCTGATTCGCATAAGGATAGATACGTTAAAACGTTTCTTACATTGGTAAAATAATATCTTTCAAACTAGCAAATGGGTCTCTCGACTCATTGTCACTTGATTTTGACTAAACCAGACAGTGAGCTTGGATGACAAAGGTTCACGTTCAACCTTTGTGAGAGAGAGAGAGAGAGAGATTTTTTTTTTGGGTTCAAAACCAAATCAAAGTTCAGCTATCAACATATGTAAGAGCCTCTATGTGCTTCAATTGAATAGGTTCGACTCATGATTTTATCATAACCCAGCGGGTGGCATTGGTTAAGAATTAGTGGGACTGGATTAAGGTTAGGGTGGCAATTCTAATCTTTAACCTGCCAACCCGATCCAACTCATTTACAAATTAGAGGATTTGGTACCTATTTTATTTTTACGGGTCATAAACAAATTGAATAATATTATTCCAATTAAACAAGCGAGTTAATAATAGTTGGATATGAGTGCACAACAAGTTAAGACTTGTGTAACTTATTATCTTGAACCACAACCACCCCACTATCGCAAACACCACCCCCACCACCAACTCTAACTCTACCTGAAGCGATGATAGCTGACAATGGTGCGTTTTTATATTGTTCACGGTTTATAGGGTACGATTTCCTTCACTGTAACCGAAAGTGGTTTAACACCCATTTATCAACCGGGTGGTTAAAGAACTAGAATTAAATTATACTTGACCCGTTATTAACTCATCCATAACTCGTCCAACCCATCCATTGTTTTGTCAATTCTAGCCTAAGGTAAATGGAATACAAAGTACATGACACACCTTGTAGTACATCACACCAGGACCATTTGGCAATGGATGTCATTTTCTGGAATCACAACCTTGCAATACATTACACCAAGAACCAGTAATTTTCTGGGACCATTGCCTACTAAAGTTAATAAATTTTTAAACTCTTGTTCAAAAAGGTAAGAAGGATGTCATTGCAATTTCTACCACTACTTGACTAAAGACCAAATAAAGTAGCAAAATAAAAAGAAAAATCATTGAAAATGGCACTGCCGACAACAAGATGATGACATAACCCTCAAGAAAAAAGATACTATTAAGTAAATAATCTTAATCTCTACCTTAACATTCAACTTTTTAGGTGGATAGCTGAATAAATATTGTATAAATTAAAGATCAACCCTTTTTCTTACTTGCTTAGAGAAAATGGCATTGCCGACTACAAGATGACGATATAACCCACGAGAAAAAAGATAATATATATTAAGCCAATAATCTTAATCTTCACCTTAACATTCAACTTTTTAGGTGGATAACTGAATAAATATAGTATAAATTAAAGATCAAACTTTTTTCTTACTTGCTTAGAAAAAATGGCATTGCCGACTACAAGATGACGATATAACCCACGAGAAAAATGATAATATTAAGCCAATAATCTTAATCTCCACCTTAACATTCAGCTTTTTAGGTGGATAATTGAATAAATATTATATAAATTAAAGATCAAACCTTTTTTCTTACTCGCTTAGAGAAAATGGCACTGCCGACAACAAGATGACGATATAACCCACAATATCTTAATCTCGACCTTAACATTCAACTTTGTAAGTGGAGAACTGAATAAATATTGTATATATTAAAGATGAAACCTTTTCCTTACTTCCAAGTTCTAAGCCTACCTTGAAATTTGTCAGAAAGTTCAATGCTGCAAAGACAATCACAAAAAGAAAAATATGGTCAATTAAAATAAACACACTTTTAATTAGTGGATTAGGTTTAGGGGGACGATTGCAAAAAGATTGGCCAACTTTGATAGCAAATTAATGTCAAGCACTCCATTACTGCTATCTTTCTCCTTTACTTTACATGCAAGAAAAGTATATATAGAGAGAGAGAGAGAGGATATTGCAAGGAAGCTCACATGAAGAACTATAATAGTCAAAGATTTTTTTTTTAAGAGTGATTGATGTCACCACATTCAAGCGGAATTGGCTTTTTTTTTTATGAAAAGTTACGATTTGAAAAGTTTGCAAAAAAAATCAAAGTTAAAAAAGTCTCTTAAAATTATTTGAGATGTTTTTTAAAAAGCTGAAAAAGTTGTAAAAAAAAAGTTATTTTGCGGTGACTTTCTAACTTTTTGGCTTTTTTTGTCAAAATAAAAAAAAAATTACATATATATTATACATAATAGTTCCCAAAATATAAATTTTTAAATTTTTAAAGTCACTAATAATATTTTATGAATATAATAAACTAAAGGATAAATTACACTGACATCCCCTGACATTTGGTTTTATTACACAGACACCTCCTCACGTTTTCAAAATTATACTGAACTCTCTTGACATTTAATACTTGCAACAACCATACCCCCTCTGACTAACGGAGGTTAGAATTATTCACAGTCAAAGCTGATATCATCAACAATGATTCCTATAATACCAATAATACCCTTCAAATTAAGTTTAAGAATTCAAATAAATATTTTTCTTACCTTAAAAATTTACCCAACCTCTCATTTATATTTTTTAATCCATATATTTCATATATAAATTAAAATTTAACACTAAAATGTTTAATTTTTTAATCTATTACATTAATAACTTAATTTTTAAAATTTTTTTGTTTATTAAATAATATTTGGGATTATTAGTACAGTTTAAAAATTAATCATTTTTTTTAAATCTTAACAATTACCTATCCAATTATACCATATTAATTTTATTTTTATTTATTATTTATCTAATTACATAAATTCTTACTCCTACCACCCATCACCACCAGTTCCACCACCTAAACCCACCCATCGCCACCGGTTCCACTACCTAAACACACCAAAACATCCAAACTCAGCCACACCCACCAAAACTTTCAAACCCAACCAGACCCACCACCACCACCAGCACACAGAGAGAGAGAGAGAGAGAGAGAGAGAAAGGAGAGACTAAAACCACAACCCATTGAAAATACCCCTGCCTCCACCACCACCTGGATCAAACCCATCATCAACCAACACCACTACATCGCAGAGGTTAGGGTTTCAAAATCCACTTGCAACCACCACTTGCAAAATTCACCCATTACCACTGGTTCCACCACCTAGGGTATTGATCACATAGAGATAGGAGAGAGAGAGAGAGAGAGATGGAGATCATAAACCCTAGGTAAAGATTCGTTCGTTGCGCCACTAAATGGTGATGAAAATAGGCTGTGGTAGTGGATGGGTGGATTTTGAAACCCGACGGCAATGGTTGCGCCGCTGGGTGTTGGCGCCAGTTGTTGGGGGGGTCTATACGTCTTGAGAGAGATGGAGATGCTGGGGGTTTTGATTCGTCGAGAGAGAGAGAGAGAGAGAAAGAGTGTTGGGGGGGGGGGGGGGGGCTCAGCTTTCAGGGGGGGGTCTTGGATCTTGGGTCTTTGATCTTGGATCTTGGATCTTGGATCTTGGATCTTGGGTCTTAATGGGTAGTTAAAGTGAGGGTAAAATGGTTTTTGTTTGTGCAGTTAACGGAGTTCATTTTGTGAGGTCTCAGTGTAATTTTGAAACGTGAGGGGGTGTCAGTGTAATTTACCCTAAACTAAAAAGTAATGTGGAACGACGACAAAACTCTAAAAAATCAAAAGAAAACTTAGAGCTGTCAAAATTCGACACGACACGATTAACCGACACGAATCGACATGAATTAAGCGGGTTTGGGTGAGATTTTTAACGGGTTTGAGTGATAAACGGGTTGACACGTCAAACACGTTTAATAAACGGGTCGTGTTCAGGTGAGACCTGTCAAACCGTTTATCACACGTTTACCCGTTTAAATAAAATTAATAATTATTTTAAAAAATTAGCAAACAAAAAAAAAGAAGTAAAGAAATCAATACAAAAAAAAAAAATAGGTAAAGTAATAGTTCAATGACAAAGGAGGGGAGATGGGGAACACTTCAAAGATAAAGGCAAATCAATACCTTTTATTTTTGTCCCATATTGACAAATGAGGGGAGATGGGGAGGGTTGAGTTGCTTATAAAAAGCAATGACCTCTTGCCTTTTTTTTATGCCTTCAAGTCTAATTTTTATGAAATTTGGCTAAAAATTTCTCTTTTTTTAGGTAAGTACAATTGACAGTAAAAAAAAAAATTGAGTATTAAAATTTGTTGATATTATTTTTTTAAAATTAAACGGGTTAAACAAGTCGTGTCGTGTTTTCCGTTTATTAAACGGGTTGTGTTCGTATTGAGATTTTTCACCCGTTTATTAAACGTGTCGTGTACGGGTTTACATATTTTTCACCCATCACCCATTTAACCCGACACATAACCGTTTAACCCGACACGTTTAACACGACACGTTTAACACCCCTAAAAACTCATAAAATCAACTTCTTAAATCAGCCTAAATAAGCATTTTTAGTTCCAAAAAATTGTTGCATAAACTGGTAAAAAAGCCAAAGTCCAAATGGACTTATTTTACTCTAAAACTCTTAAAAGTTACATATTTAAGCTAGTTTCGTATAGGTCCAATAGACATGCTTATTGAGGCTATGTAATTGCAAACATATATGCTACTTTTCCTTGTGAAAGCTTCGTATTCTTGAGGTCAATGGTTTAAGTCTCCCTCTCTCTCCCCCTCCGCAAAAAAAAAAAATTACAAATCCTTCATCCAAATCTTTTCTTGTTGGGAAAATGTGTTAAGAACTTACAAATGAGCTAGGAACCCATGGCAAGGGTCTCTTGCATTAGACTACTCTTTATTTAATTCATAAATGATCTTGCCTCAGACTACTCTTTATTTAATTCATAAATGATCTTGCATTAAACTACTCTTTATTTAATTCATAAATGATCAAATTTGATAGATATAGTAAACCACCGATGTTTGTGGAAACACTATGATGTACAATTGTAGTATAACCGAATCAAGTCAAATCATACTTTTACCCTGGACGATAATTTTTTTTATATTTGAGTACATGACATGTTAGCACCCTGAAGGTCAAATTGTATTTTAGACCTGAAAAATTTTATTTTATATTCTCAAAGATTAAATTTTTTATAACATTGAACCTTCAATATATTAAAAGAGTTGTATTGTGACTCTTTAGTTTTTGTTACTCATTATGTCAATATCAATGAGGTTGTTTTTTGACAAAATAAGTAATAGAAGCTAATAGAAATGTCACGTAATATTTTTTATATATTGAGGGTACAATGTAAAAAATCTAATCTTTGAAGGTACAAAATAAAAAATTATAAATCTTTTGGGGTACAAAATGACATTATCCCTATATTTAACTATGAGATTGCCCTTTTTCATGTCGAACTGATGGATAAAAGTTCAACCCATAGCATTTGAGCATTCCAGCAATAATTTAAGTTTTTGAACTGTTTCTTCTATATGTTTTCAACAGAGTCTCGTTTTCCTTCATTTCCAAGGTTATAAATGTTTCTCCAGAAGCACCACTATATTTGATCATTATTGTACGATACAAAACCTTTTGTTGTGGAAACAAGGCACAGCCTTTATCAGATTAAATCTTATTTCTTTCTTTCTTTTTGTGGGGAAAAGAAGTTCTAGCAAACAATCGGGGTGAAACTCCTGTCAGTGCGTGACCATAACAGTCCAAACCCATGAGAGAAGTCCATCAGTAGAGTCTAGACGGCAGGAAATCACAGAAGCACCCAAAGACAAACTCAAGCCATAGAACCAACCCCCGCACCACAGAGTTGTCAATGGGAGCAACAAGAGTCCTCGTGAATCGAGTCTTGCTTGTTAATCTCATAGGAGTCAAGAAAGACCCTAAATGGGGCACTGGACCACCAACCCAGTGGTAGATACTTACATTAAAATACACGTCCTTTAGACCTATAATGTTAACAACTACGAGAGAGAATGACTATTTCTCCTCGCAAGCTTATTGGTTAAGTAGCAAACAACATATATAATTGCTAACAATCTTTATATGCTCACTTTCTCCATCAAATCATTAAGACTATGTTTGCTAATCAATTTTCTCCATTTAAATGACGCAACACAGAGATACATAAGAATGCCATTCTTCAATTGAAACAAAGCTGATGAATGCTCTCAAATCAATTAAATTTGATAAATTCTCCGAGGTCCTTACGGTAACTACAATGGAGAAAATCAAACCTCGTCTTCGGTATTACCACATTATTCCAATATAAGATATACATGGCTTCCAGAATTCCATAATTTTGCAAGTTTGTTGATACAGGAAGTGTAATACATATTGCTACATGAAAATTCTAAAAAGAACCGGGCAGGATTCAAGGTGTTTAAAAAAAGAAAAAGAAAAGAAAGCTTTTCTAGCTGCCTTCTTTATATAATCGTTGTTGGCAGGAAGAAACCGGACAGAGAAAACGAGCTCCAATCCTTGATATGAATCACATTTGATAATTTTAATTTCATCATTTGACTAAATGCTGTTAACCCTTGTTGTGAAATTTACAATGAATCCAAATATAGCTAGAGGATCCGTTTTTATTTAACAAGCATAGATAGAAGCTGCTAAGCAAATGCAAGGGAATAAAGCGGAGATTATGATAAATGCATTTCTATTAGCTTAGAAGGAAAAGGAAAGATCATTCCTTCGCTGCTGAAATGTGTTCCATGAAATCATGGCCTTTTCCAGTTTATTCCAATCCAAATCAGGACTATGATCCACTTGTTCAATAATAATCAAGGAACCAAAAGTCTTGTAATTTTTTTGTTGTTTACCTCTTTGAACATGAAAATGACAAGGGCAGATGCTTGAAGCTTGACACATCAAACAATTCCATAAACCTCTGATCCGAAACTCTAGCTTTGGCCGCTGCAAAGCACTGGTACTCATCAAAAACAGAAGTTAGGCACCATCTCTGCAATTTTCTTAAGCATCCCACTAGACAACCAGTTCGGTGCTGCACAACAAACTAACAATAAATACCCTCATAAAAGTTAATTCTTGATACTAGAAGCATTGAAATGAGGCTACAAGTAAACTAATATGGCAAGTACCTTTCCTCGTTTACAATGGATTAGCAGTGGATGATTCTTTACATCTGCGACACAGAGACTAGAGAGGTAAGATTAAATATAAGCAAAGCTCAGACCCACTATTTCAAAAAATTAAACAATATAAGCATTAAGGAATAAATACCAAGGACAACTTTTAGTGCTTCACGAATTGTGCCCTCTGGAATATTTACAAAAGGTTCCTGGGTACAAAATTCCAAACAATGATTAATACGATTAAAGTATCATTTCATATGACAAACATGTTTCAAAATTCAAGCAATCATGTACATTGCACACAGCTAAAATTGTTGAGAGCTAAAAAATTACCAGCCTAGCTCACTTATATAGCACTACCTACCATCCTTCAGAAATGGAGACTTTTAACTAATACCAGATAATTCAAAAGCCGGATAACAATCGATCTAAATATGTCACTGGAGCTGCAAGCTCACAATAGTTCTCCCGGATCCCTGGGTTTGTTATTTGTCAGGTTGTTGTGATTGAAATTTTGTCATCATTGACTTGCTGGCAGTTGCGAAGGCCTATGCATGCAGGTAAATTAAACTTTTGGCCACCTCAAACTATATGTTTGGCCTAATCAACAACGGTGTTGATATCATATCAGAATGTCTATGCTAGTTATCTTCCAAAATGTTTTGTACGACTGATTTGTGTCCATGATCTTCTTGCACCAAATGTACTGGGCAAAGAACAAATGACTGCTATTGTTTTTGAAAAATATACCAGCCCAGCGAGTACATCAATACTGGCCATAAAGTTGGACTGAGAATAGGTGAAGCAGCCAAAAAAAGGGTGCCATATCAAACTTTAAGTAAAATTCTTTGTCAAAATCAACACCAGGAGCTAAGGCTGTCATCATAATTCAGCAACCCTTATATTAAATGTAAGCACTTCTTGTAGACACTAGACAGCACACAAATTTGTGCCATACCCCGATTTTACCCCAACCTAATTTATCAAGAATCAAAGATACTCAGTTCTGAAAAAGTAGGCAGCCTAACAATATTGAATAATAACATAAAGTGAAGTGTCGCTCTAACTTTAACCTGCTTTTAGATTCTTAGAAATAAAAGAAAAGGCACCAACTTGTTTCCTTTCACCTTTATATAGCATTCACAATGGGCTTTGGGCTCATACACTATAAGTAGGGTACAAAATAAGGACCCCAAGTCATCAACTGCATAAAATGAAATACCAAAGTTTGCTATTTGACAAAATAAACTTCATATCCTTTAGATTGGAAAGCACTAAATGCATTGAGACGGATTACTTTAGACAATTTACCCACCAGAAAAAGAAAAAAAAAATTACTCGTACCTATGTGTGATAAAAAGAATCTACCTTGGATCAATGATATTATTATCTAGAAGTGAGCCTTTTGCATAGCCATGTTTTCTTGTATCAAATTTGAAAAGTCTTCTCCCCATATATTACAGAAACAATGGCATGTAGTAGAATTACATATGTTTCTTTATATATAAGATGATGTTTACAATCACACTTTCATTGTCAACAAACTATAAATACGATGCATTAGAAACTCTTAAATGATGTTTATCATCACAATTTTGATTGTTAACAACTAATAAACTATAGGTACGGAAGTAGATGCATTAAAGACTCTAAAAAAAGGTCAATTAGGAAAGAGCATTGCAAAATCCGTAAACATATTAATGTTCAACTAACAATTAAATGCAAAATTGACACTAGAAAACTAATCCTTGACAGGAAACTGACGCTTGAGAATCCATTTTTCCTAAAACCTTTTGCATCCACAGTCTTTCATTTGCTTCTCCTACTAGTAACAAACGTAGTGTCCCTAAAATCAGGGAACTCGGCTTCACAGGATTAAAGTGAGAAACACATTATTGGTAAGCACTCGAATACCCACAACAGATTCAGATCTCAAATTTCTCAACCAAATCGAATCAAATCGAATACACAATACAATTACTTAACAAAACAAAATCAAACTCATTAAATAAACACAAAACCAGTACACTATCAAATGTGAAACGGAAATTCAAACAAACGTAAAAAATTTACCTTACACGGTTCGATCCCAAACTGAAATAACTCAATCCCATTGGACTTGAGAAACTCCATATTTGTATCCGGATATGGTTCCGGACACAGATATCTGAAAATCAAAAGCGGCACACACCAAAACCCTAAAATTGTCAGCTATGAACTCAAACTTCACAGCTTCAACAATCAGGAACACAAATACTACGCATAAATTCACTTACATGATGGAACGGAGGCCGAGGGTTTGTAAGAACGGGAAGTTAGCGCAGTCCGGGAAGCCAGACCTGAAAATGCCATTATCGACCATTGCGAAGTTGAGAGGCGGTATATATAGCTCTTCCCCGTTAGTCTCTGAGTCATCGGCGGTGGGAGGAAGCTTTATCGCCGGTGAAACTTTTGTTGGCTCGACGACGGCCACTTCGATGGTTCTGCAAATGTCGCCGTCTTGATGGAATTCTTCTAGTTTCATTATAGCGAAGTGAAAAAGAGATCGAGGAGAGAGAGAAAAAAAAAATAGGAGGAGTTGAAGATTGAAGATTCAGATACTAGGAGGACCTTTTTGGTTTTGACAGTTATTTATAGAGTCTAGTGGCGCTGAGGCTGGTGGTTAAAGTACGCGGTGGGCGTGGTGGCGATCATGGTATATACGTTTTGCGTACACACACGGGGAGTGAGAGAGAGTCAAAGATAGAAAGAGAGTGACGTACGGCAAGCAACAGGACTGAATGTTTTGATTCAAAAGTAGATGAAATTACGAGTTGTTTTACAATGAAGGCGTGGTGGCAATCATGGTCCACGCCTTTTTTATACGCTTGTTGACCACGCGTCTTACGGTCCTTTTTTTTTTCTTTTTTTTAATTAAGGTGTTTTTGCGACTAAAGGTATCCAAATTTGTAACGACTATTCTCTTGAAGTTGGCTACCGTAGTTTGAGTTAGATTAGAACATGTTCCTAAAGAAATAAAGGTGGATAACTTTTAAGAAATGTAAAAAATAATTGAATTTAAGACTTCTCAACCACTAAATTACACATAAAGATTTTAACGAGTTATTTTTCTTCCCCTATACGAAACAAATATCCATTACAATAGTGATTTTTTGGTGTGAAACTAGGGTGGATATGGGACCCTAGAACTAGTAAATGAGTATAGATTTGATTTTTAGGTTGAAGTTATAATTAGCCCTTTTTTAGGTTGAAATTATAATTAGCCCCCTAAGTTTTTGGTTTCCTTGCACTTCTAGGTTTGTAATTTTGAACATTATTTTATTTGTTGATTTTTATAAAACTCAATGGTCTTTTGATAAGTTTAGAGTTATTTAGATTTGAATTAAATTTGCTTAGAATTTATTTATGTGTCAATTACAACATAAAAGAGTGTCTGATATTTAACTTGAGGTTTGTTATTATTTACTTTTAATGATTATACTAACATAAAATCTAGCAAAACTGAAACTTGTCATTATATCAGGGGTGGCTCAAGGTAAATTTGAGGCCTAAAGCAAAATCATTAATTGAGGTTTTTTTATTTTTAATATTAATTTTAAAAAAAATTATTTATTTTAAGTATTTATGTAAGAGAGATAGAAGAAAGATGCGCTAGGGTCGAAAGATGTTTCAACTTTTATTTTTGTTTTTTTATCGGAAAGAGAGAGAGTTTAATTTCAACTTTTATTTTTGTTTTTTATTTTTTTTACCGAAGAGAGAGAGAGAGAGAGAGAGAGAGAGAGAGAGAGAGAGAGAGAGAGAGGATGAATATGAGTTGACTTTTGAGTATTTTTTTTTTTTTAATTTATGATTTTTAGGTTTTTAATGTTATGGATTGGATCATGTGATTGGATAATTTTTTGGGTTTTTTTTTAGGGCTTAAATTTTTTTGGATTTATATTTTTTTGTAAGGTAGTATGTACCTAAAATTATGGAGTCTTTTAATAATTTGGGACCTAAAATCCAAGTTTTTTTTCTTATACTGTCGGGCCGGCTCTGTATGATATCATATATTTACTATTACATTAACTATAAGACTTTTTACGGATTCGTTACACTAGTTGAGAAAAAAGTATGTTAATAAATTTTGAATCCAATTCAAATCCGATCCGGTGAAACTTATATTTTATTTTTTATTTTTTTTAATTTAACGATGAAAGGTGTTGAACATAACTTAAGCCACGAACTTGCACTTTGTTCTCCCCAAAGAAAGCGTGTTCTTGTGCACTTGCCTCCTCTTTGTCCAGTAGAGAAAGGCCTCTTTACTGTGCTGACTCACCACCAACGCTCACATGACTCACTCTTGGCTATTAAACGAACACAAACCACAACCATTCATTTTTGAGAAATATAATAATACCCAATAATACTATCCTACTCAAATCATGTACGAATCCATCACAGTCAAATGTTAACAACATTCATTTATTTATTTATTTTATTTTTATATTATAGTCATAAGTGGCCGTACTAATTTACCAATTTACATGTACTTCGAATATTTTTTTTAATTTAATTAAAAATAAATTATTTACACTGAGATTAAAAAATTCATGAGAAATAAGTCTAACCCCCACATTAATTACATTCATTTATTGTGTCAAATATTAATGGTCAAATTTATTATTAAACTTTTTAAGAAATGTTTAAGTTTTTTTTTTAGTTCAACAGTGTGGGAGTGTTCAAGTCATACCTTACGCACATCTAAGAGTGCAACTTAGGCAGGCCAACCCAAATCCAACCCGAGAAAAATAGGGCTTGGTTTGAGATTTTTAATACTTAAGTTAGGACTGAGCAGAAAAACACCAACTCGAATTAAATTCGGACAGTACCCGGATTGAGACCTCATATTACCGGGTTCAACTCGAATTCTAAATTAGGCTCAACCCGAACATATTTAAAAATAAACATATAAATCAATATAGTAATATAACTTACAAGTTAAAACACTAGGGATCAGTATTTTGGTTCAGTCTTATGTTAAACATTTAGTTATTATGTTTTTATGTTAAACATTAATTTTTATACTTTAAATACTATGATCTTTATGTTAAACATTTGATTGAAATTGTTGGTTATTACTTTAAGTGAATACTATGTAGTATGTACTAGGTTTAGAAGAACAGACTGATTTCGGGCTCGAATGAACCCAACTCGAATTCTAACCCGAAATAAGCCCAAATTATGTAACCCGAACCCAACTCAAATTATAACCCGAAATTTACCTAAATTACGTAACTCGAATTCAATCCGAGCCCGCCCGAATTAAACTTGGATAATACTTGGATTGAGTATCTCGGGGTGAGGTCGGGTTAGGATTAACCCCTCAAGCCGCCTAACCCACTTGAGTTACACCCCTACACGCACCTCGACTTATCCAATCAAAGGCAAATCATCTACGCTGAAATTAAGATATTCATGAGAGATAAATTTATCATGATATGAATCCAAGGGATTACCAAAATTCAAACTCAGAACTTTAAAATGGTACAACTCGTCTCTGTTCTCACTTAAGTTACTCCTTGAGATTAAAATGTTTAAGTTTCACCAACAACAATTCTAATATTAAAAAAAAAAATGACACGTCTAATTGAATTGATTGTAAAACCCATTCATCCAATACTCGTAAATGCTGGTGACAAAAATTCTATTACAAAACATGGAAGATAAATATTAGCTGACAAATTTATTCATCAATTTGTAAGCAGTATTTAAACTTTATAACCATCTTATCAAACAAAATCCATTTTTTTTTATATAATATTTGAATTATATTTTATATTTTCTAGCCACATATATCTTGTGATCAATGATGAAGTCTCATGTCGACCTACAGATTTTCTTCTCTCTTATCTTTTAAAAACTATTTCGTACCCATTTAAACATTACCGTCATTTTAATAGAATATCTAAACCATTGATATTTAGACTTTTTTTCCCCTTTCAATTTGGAGTTTTTTTTTTTTTGTGTTTGTAATATGATTCCTTGATTAAATTTAGTTATTCATTATTTTGTTTTGATATGTTATTATTATTATTATTGTTATTATTATTGTTATTATTATAATATGTTTGTACTTTGTACTAGAGCCACAAGGAAGGACAAAGGGTACATTCGGAGGAATATGCTGGATTGGATTCTAGAACTTTGGATTGGGATTTGGATTGTTGTGGTTTTAAAAAATGCGAGGGCTGTGCGCCTGTGCGCCACGTACTTTTTTTTTGGTTGGCTCCGTAGCATTGCGTGTGATTCCACGCCAGAAAGTGCACAAAAAAGTGAACCCAAGGATAAGGAGGGGCGGTTCTGCTTTCTCCTGTCCTGTTTGGAACCTTCAATTCCAACAAAATGTAGAATATTTTATTAATGATTTACAAATAATTTTAAGGTTTGGGGAAAAAAAAAAAAAAACACATGTTAATTTTCTCTTCAAAATTTAAAATTTTCAGCCAAAATTCGTCAATTTTTTCAACAGAGACATTGAGCTACCGATCCGATAGAACTAGGGGCTTGTTTTGATGGATTTTTTAGAAAGTTTTGGATTGGCTTTCCCAAATTTTTCTAAACTCAAACGTTTTGCCATTACAAATTTCTTCATGCTCGTTCCATGTTGAAAATACTATTTGAGTTTGCCACTAGGTATTTGACGAAATAGGAATGAAAAATCTCAATGAAAAAAAGAAAAAGAAAAAAGAATATACAGAACCAACCGATTTGCCATTACAAATCGGGAGGTACCACTCACTGGTAAATAGCGCAATACTTCTTCGTGAAATCTCCTATTTGAATATGTCATAACCATAAGAAGGAATTTTTTTTTGCATATAGATTCACAACGAAAGAAGTTACTTGTTCGCTCTTATATTTATCTTTTTGGCCTCTCAATGAAATGTTTTATAAATTCACAATAAGATAAGTTAATTGTCAGTTCTTTTTTATTTATTTATTTTTTTGCCTTTTTAAATTTTTTCCCTATTTTATAAAGCCAATTTTTAGTGAGAACTCAAAGATTCTTTCCTTCATTTTCACTTATTAGCACTGCCACGTCACTTGAGTTTGATGTCATATTGTGTGATTTTTTTATCATATTATTCAGATAGTTTTATAACAAAATCAATTTTAAAATAATTTTAACAATCAAAAGTTAAAAAATTTTAAAGAATCACAATTTATTTTCACAGTAGTAAAAGGGGTAATTCATGTTTGTTGCTAACCTAACTCGTTATTTTTTCTTCGATTGTTTTATTTTTAGAATTGTATCGTAATTTTTTCGTATTTTTATAAAGATATTAATCAAGGCACGTCATTTGATAGAGCTTGAGGGAGTATTAATTAGTACCTTGGGCCTTCACCATCAACTAGAAATCTATCAAAACACAACCTAACCTATAGTCCCATGACACACAATTGAAATGTATTTAACGAATATTAATTGATGAAATTCTTTTTGAATCATAAATTTGAAATATTTAAACTTTGAGGGTATAATTTATAATTAGTCCAAGTTTTTTAATAGCAAAATGGATGGCAGTTACCCTCAGATGTACATTTCAATGTGTAAATTGATATTTTTAAACTTTAAGGGTATAAATTGAGATTTAAGTAATCTTTCAGATACAAGTTGAGATTAACCTTATTTTGACGGAAGTAGTCGATATCAATAGATTTAGTTTATTTTTAATTTTTAAATTTTCGATTTTTTATTTTATTTTTTGTCTTGGGCTTGAATTAGTCCATATAGAAAATTCTTCATTATCTTAAGCAGTTAGCGAAAGAAATTACTTCCGTTGTGTATCATTGAATTCCGAAACAAAGACCAGTTAAGGTCAAATATTTAGAATAACATCAATCAATTTTGTACCCCACATCGTAGTAATACTATGTTTCTTAAAAAAAAAAATTCCACAAATATATAGTCAAAAACTTGTGCAAGGAAATAGCTTAAGTAATTACAGGACGAGTCGTAAATATAGACGTTCTAAGTAGGAGTTGAGCCACTCTTGGACTAAGGTCGGCACCCTCAATTTTTAAATGTATTTAATTGTGTCCACCCTATTATTTTGTTCTTGTGATATCAATTTGAATAGACTTCTACCTAAATGATTACTAATTTTTTGAACAATGTTATTGAAACCTAATATTTAATAGTGAGTCTCAAAATTTAATAAACTCCACTATTTTTCCAATAGTCACAAATAATGGGGTCTCCAACTAATTAAATCTCAAATTGGGTGCAACTGATATTATTTTTAATTTTTAGACATATTTCGGACATGTCTGAATGTATTTTGAACATATTGAGATTATTTTATAATTTTTTAAAATTGTATAGTTATTTCGTTATTGTATAAAAATGTGTGTCATTATATGGTAAATTATAGGATCATAAATGGAAGATTGTTACCATAATTTTATATATATAAGAAATATTATTGATAAGACTGATTTCTAACTCTTTTAAATAATAAAAACATATTAGAGTCAATTGTAAATGACAAAAATTAGTCTCATTCTTGATAAAAAAAAAAAAAGTTTTAATTTTTTTTTGTTCATATGTTATGTATATAGGTTTTTAATCTTCTATATTTGCTGAACTTTTAAGTATTAAATATAATTTTAAGAAATTTGAATTTATGAACTTCTACGGTCAATTAAAAAAAAAAATTTAACGTGTTAATGTGTCGATCCTAAAACTTTTTTCTGGCTCTGTCCCTGGTACTAAGTTCAAATCTTAGCAACCCTTTGGAGTCATGTCATGAGAGATTTATCACTTATGAATACTCTAATTCCGGCATGAATAACTTGTCTTTGATCAAATTGAAAAGAGAATTAATTAATATGCGCGTAAATTAGCCAGGCAACCTATTAGATTGTCAATGAGTCTCAAGATTAAAGTATCATCGGGTCCCAACACTATTAATCCAATGGTTATAACTTATAATGCATTAAGTCCCCAAATTATGTCCCAATAACATTAGTGTTTTTTAAATTATAACTCCAATGAACTATAACTACGCTCAATCTCTCTACAAGTATTTACTAATATTTAAAACTTAATAATATTATTTGAAATATAAAATATTAATTTATTGACTTATTTCATTATAATTATTTAATTGATAGCGGGTACTAAATAATACAGAGATCCATCTCAATTCAATAATAATAATAATTAATTAGGTCAATAATTATGCTAATTTCTCTTTAAAAATTAACATACCTCTTCTACCACATTAATTGCATCCTAACATAAAGCTAGATCACATGTTTGAAACCCTTTGATCATTTTTTCTTTAGCTAAATTTCACCGACACCCTCTAGATGAAAAGAACGATAAGAAACATTAATTTGGCAAAATAAAAAGTAAGAAAAAGTTTCTAATCTGTCTAAGAACAATACTACATAGACGTAACTTAAGGATTCAGTGCAACTATTAAATTAATTGTACGTTCTAAAGTTGGATGAACATCACTTTTAATTAAACAATAGCAATGGATTAAATTCTTAAGGTTTAAATTCAATTAATTAAATATTGCATGAAGAATAAGGACTGAGGAAGGTTAGGCTTCTGTGTCTGCATAACACATAGTAAGCTTTTACGTGTACTGCAAGATTGAATGAGTTTGCTTCTTAACTAATGCTAACACATGTCTCTCTAAAAGTAGTTTTCTTCTTCCAATGTTACTCTTATTTTTCTTAAAATATTTTATTGGTTACTAATTTTAAAAAATCTTAGTATAAATTTGATTAATCATATAAATTAGTTCTAAGAACTTAGTGCTGGTGCTTGTCCCAGAATTAGGTTATGAGCCCATTTTTTAAAAAAATTTAAAATTTTTAATTATAATAAATATTTTTTACTTCTTTAGATCGATTTAATATACTTAAGGGTAATTTAGACAATTAAAAAAAAATCTTGTAACTTTCATTTCTTTCAAATAATAGACTGAATTTTTTTTAAAACTTTTTGACAATTTTTTCAAGCTAACCAAATATATACATGAAAATATATTTTCCTTCATTAATTTTTTTTTTTACTTCACTTTCTATTATTTTCACTTTTCCTCATTTTTTTCTTCCTAACCAAACGGACCCTTATGTTCTGTTTGGTATGATGGAAAAATGGAATAATGGAAAGGTGGAAGGATAGAAAGTTGGATGGATTAACTTTCCTTCCAACTCACCAAAATCAATCTCTCCAAAATCGGAAGGAAAGTGGATGGAAAGTTAATTATTTGTGTTGAGATGTATCTTATTTGTCTATATATTTTTTTATATATACATATATTATGTATACATTAAGTTCATATAAAAATACAATGATAAAATATGTATATATATATTTTTTTTTCAAATAAATTTTAAAAATAAAAAAAAAATTTCATCTTAACTAGGGGTGAAAATTTTTGACTCAACACAAAGACACGACTCGAACTCGGCACAAATTTTATGACACGAACTTGATTAACTTGAACACGAGCACGACACGAAAAATAAACAGGTCAACTCGTAACTCGACACGACACAATTAGTTAAATGAGTTGAGTTAGGTGTGACTAATGTTCGACACAAACCCGTAATGACTGAACACGAATCTGACACGACACGACTCGATTGTCACCCCTAATCTTAGCTAGCACAAAAAAAAAAAAAAAAATTAGTCATTTTTATTTTCCATCCATCCAACCAAACACAAAGGAAAGAAAGTGTATCATTCATATTTTCCTTCCTTAAAAGATAAAAAGTGTATCTCTCCTACTTTCCATTCTTCCTACTTTTCATCATTCCTACCAAACGGAGCATTAAGGAAATAGAGAGAGAGAGAGAGAAATGGATTTAAACTAGAAAATTAAAAATTGCACTGATACTAATCATATGACAAGTTCATTAGTTTTTTACAATGTAATGTGCTGTGTCAGATACCTACTCACATGACTCCTATATACTATAGGATCAGATCAGCAGAATTCTTTGACCTTGGAGAGATATGGCCCAATTTTCCTTGCATAGAGGTTTGGCGAAGGCAAATACCAAAAGGTCCAAAACTCCCAAAGAGTTTGCATATGTTTCAGGAGACACGTTGAATAATTCTCAGTTTATGTATGTTACGAAACCTTTGTGACATATTCATAAATGGAGTAGCAGAAAGGAAAAAAATAAAAAATCGATTGAACGAGAGCGATTATGTTGACAAAGCAAACGAAAACACAGTTGAAAACAAGAACCAAACTAGATAATGATCTTTTGATTGTTTAAGCAACTCGACTCAACGTATGTCAACACAAATCCTACAAGTTATACCCTATTCTACAACAGTTGTATTTGGTTACTTGTAAAGAAACAAACCCTTGCTTGAAAGCAAGTAGTTTGACCACGAAAAAGGTTGTTGCTTGGTTAGCTACGCTAAAGATTGAATTTAACAACTATCGTATCCAATGTACCAAACTCCTGTATATTGTTGTAACGTTTGAGAAAAGTGGTAGCTGAATTATTTTTTTCGAGTGGTTGATTTTTGGACTTAATGGACCTGTTTGAAGCTAATTTTTTTAGGTGAAAAATTACGGTTTAAAAAACTTTGTAAAAAAATCAGAATTAAAAAAATCTTCCAAAACCATTTTGGGTGTTCTTTAAGAAACTGAAAAAATTGAAAAAAAATCCGTTTAGAATGATTTTCTAACTTTTTTGGGTCAAAATAAAAAAAATAATTAGATGTATGTATAGATTATGCATAATAATTCCCAAAATATGAATTTCAAATTTTTTTACATCACTAATAATATTTTATAAATATAATAAACTAAAAAGTTATGTAAGACTCACAACAAAACTCAAAAAAGCGAGAAAAAAATTCATAAAATCAATTTCTTGAATTAACCTAAATAAGTCTTTTTGGATCCAAAAAATTACTACATAAGCTGGTAAAAAAGCCAAGATCCAAACCGACTTGACTTATTTTACTTCGAAGTCCCTAAAAACTACTTATTTAAACTAGTTCCAAACAGGTCCAATGTATCACTAATACGATAATTTGTGTTCAAACAATATGGCCTCAACAACCATCATGTTGAACAGTATTTGAAATCTTTTCAATGAAGTGTGCTAGTTTCAAATGGTTAATTTGCATGGGTTTCTTGAGAGTTATGTTGAATCATTCTCAGTTTATATCTATGTTACGAAACCCGTGGACATGGTCCAAAGATGGAGGAGAAGAAACGAAAGAAAACATAAAAGAGAGCGATTCCGTTAATAATGAACCAACAATACACTCGGTTACCAAAGATGGAGAAGTAAAAAAGAAAACAGAAAAGAGAGCGATTTCGTTAGTAATGAACTGACAAACTTAATTAATTACAAAAATCGAACTTGATAAAGGTCTTCTAATTGTTCAAGCAAAATATACTAACGTACGGATTTTATATTGTGATTCTATCCAAGTCCAACACGCTTTCGTAATCAAAAATCAAATTTTGAAAAAATGGAACTGTTGATCAGGTTGTTGCTAGCTTGTAGTTATTATTGTATTAGAGTCAAAGGCTCTTTTTCAGTGTCTTTTTCTCATAAAAAAGGTCACTTGCAAAAGATAGCTAAGCATAATAGACCTAAATGGGTGTTTTGAAGGGGACTTAAGACCGAAGATAAGAATGAAATGGGAATGAACAAGCTATTATTGTAGGCAATTTCAATTATATGCGGCGTTTATTATGAAAAATGTTACATAATTCAAATGAAACCCAAAAGTTAAAACTTAAATGCATATCATTCATTGGATGAATGTGGGATGAGTGAGTCCCATTGAAAAAATTGATGGGACCCACTCATCAAAGAACTTATATGCACTTGGGTTACAATTTTTTGGATTTTATTTGAATTTTGTAGCATTGCTCTATTATTATATGTGTTGAAAAACATTTTTTCTCTTACCTAATGTTGCTTCAAGTAGAATGAAAAGTTGGGATAAGACTAGGTATATTAATTCGACCGTTACGTGACGGGTTTGAATCTTATTGTTCCTGCTCCTTTAAAAGTTCAAAATAGTGACCAAAAAATGAAAAGTGATTATTTAAAAAAAATTGAGTTACTGTATGAATACCTAAAAAATGTTATGAATAACCAAAAAAAGTCGATAAGTCCAAAAAAGTGTTACGGTATTAAAAATAATTTTTTAATATTTTAGTCAAATCCCCAAAAATCGGACGAATCAGTATAGATGCAAATGACGTCAGCCGTGAGTAAGCTTGATGGTTAATTATGGTCATGAATGATCGCATGCTAAACACTAAACAGAGACAAATTTTATAGGGTAAGGCAACGGTACCTAAGTGATCCGAACCGTTGATTTTGATTTTGATGATACATAATCGTTGATGAAAAAATAATAAAATAAAAAAGTATGTATGTGGCTGATTTATAATTAAAAAATAGAAATATGATAACGAAAAATACATTTAAGTATTGTAATCTCCTCCAATTTTATATACCACATGAGTCACATGACTCTCACTTTAGTTGGTTATTCTGACCTTGAAGAGATGATTGCATTTTCTTGGAAAGCTTTGTCAAAGACGGTGCCACATTTAGTTTTCTTGAGAATTATGTTGAACGTTTCTCATTTTACTCAAGAGAGAATATATTATGTGTCAAAACAAATGTCCAATTTTCAACATAGAATTGGACGTTTATTGTATTCAACGTTGTCTATCCTAAGTTAAGATAAAGAGGAGGGTTGTGTTAAGTAGTAGACAGATAATGTAAGATTTTGTCAAATCCACCATGATGCTATTTTGGATAAATAACTGTTGAGCCAAAGGGTATGTTTTCACACTCATAGACCAATTCAAACCTATTCAATGAACCAAACATACTCTAAGTGTGTCGTTATATGCACATATAAAATGAATCGGGTGTATCGCTATTCACAAATGCGATAGAATACCATATATTTTTGTATGAAAGACCTCAAAATATCATAGCAGAGATTATAAATTACCCCAAAAAAATTTTAAAATTGCTCGAGAATGCGTCTATAAATGGCTAAAATCTCTGCTTAATATAATTATCAATCAAATAAAAAATTTATTTTAATTTTAATTATTAAGTTCAAAAAACAAAAACACTCTTGAATTCCCATCCTATAGTAAAAAAAAATTTTGGGCAATAGAGTCATTTCACACCTAATAACAATAAGATGTGAAGTTATATCACCTCCACATGCAATCTGTTTATACTTACATGTAATGTAGTGTTATTCGCACTGTAGCATCGGGTCAAAAACTCAGCGAAATCGGATACTTAAATGTACCAATGAGGAAACCATGTTGGGTTTCAGCCTGAGCGCCTGAGATGGGTACAAAAGTTTGTGATGGGTCCTCTCGAGAAGGCCCGTTTTCAGATAAAAAGTAATGGATCAAACCTGGTGCATCTGGTTTCATTAGCCCATGTAGTGTGATATGGTTATGGGCTATATCCATTTGAATGTAAGCCATTCATGTCCATCCAAGCCCCATACCTCAATTTAATTTCTAGCCCAAGAGGAATATCAACATTAGGCCAAACTTCAAATCTTGGGCCGGGTATTCCGGGGGTCTATGGGTCATTATCTTATGTCTCCCAACAACTTTCAATTATATCAATTTAGTCGATGGTATATCAATTTACCGATTCATCTTGTTCTTCCATTGCACAAATGAAAAGTTTCATAACACTAATTTTAATGAGGGATTTGGAGGTTGGTCTCTAGTCCCAATAGGATTCGAAAAAAAACTCGCTCGCTAATTTTCTTTTAGATTAGATTCCTATTGAAAAATTAAAGTAATAGACATAACTAACGCCTATTATAATGACATTTTTTTTACCTTCGAGCCAAAAAATAACAAGTACGTAATAATCGTCAAACAGGTACACTAAAACACAGATCGTCAGACAGGTATATTAAAACACAGATCATTAATGTACCTTCTTTTCAATAAACACATATCATCAGATAGTTAAACTAAAATACAGATCACAAAACAAGTACAATAAAACACAGATTGTTAATGTACCTTCTTCTCCATAAACACAAATCGTCAAATAGGTATACTAAAACACAAATCGTCAAACAGGTACATTAAAATACAGATCGTCAGACATAATCATAATGTCTAAATTATTTGGTTCACGAGTTTGAATTTCAAAAATTAATAGACAACACCGCAAAAACCTAAAAAAAAAAATTATATTTTAGGCTGAAATAATGTGATAATGACAAAATGAGTAATGAAAACCAATAACTAACCAATCCCTCAATATTTTCGCCAAAATTGGGACCACATGCAAGTTTTTTCAAAAATCAAAAGACCTTTTTTATACTAAAATTTCGATAACACTAAAATTAATTTGCACACCAAATTAGAGATCCATCCTAATTAAATATATTTTAATTTGTCTTTTAATTAAAGCAGAATTGATTGATTGTCATGCTTTTACATGGTTCAAGGATTACATTGACAAAATTACAAATTGATGGAATAATTTTTAAAAATAATTTTCGATCATAAATCTTGATTTGAATTATCTAAACAAAATGATAGCTCAAATAGTAACATTGACGAATTATAAACTCATATATCCTGAACTCGAATATTAGTAACCCCTTGGAGTCGAGTAATGAAGGACTTTCCCTCATGAATACCCTAGTCTCGGCGTGGATGACCTGCATTTGACTGGACTAATGAGGAGATTCATTGAGGTGCGCATAAATTGACCTGAATATCCTGATCGATAAACAAAAAAAAATTATTTAAACCCATTGAATGTTGAAATAATAAAATATTTCACATATCAACTTCCAATTATATGGGTTAAAATATGACGCGATTCATTAACAAGACATGAAATTAAAGGGTTTGAGTCTTCTATAATCTACCAATTTTGTAAATGAATAGACCCAATACTTAAATGTGCAGACACTCTTGGGTTTAGCTCATGAAAAATAAATACCTCATGAATACCATAATCTTATTATAAATGATCTGCCTATGACTCGACTAAAAATAAAATCAGTTGAGGTAACTGGCACAACCTAAGCGTTAAACCAAAAACAAAAGTATAAATTGAAAGTACAGACGTGGCATGACGTAAGAACCTCATGATGACTTCTGACTATCACCTTCACAGAGGTCAGATAATAAATGAGGGGGAGTTGTCTCATTTTGTGTGTGAGTAAGCACCACCCAAACAGTCCCTGAAACTTAGCACACAAAAGGGAAGTTATGTTGCCAAGGCAGACAATTACTAGACACAAAAACCTCTGTATTTTCAAAGAGGACAACAAGCCTGCATTTCTTTAAAGGATCATATTACAAATTAATGGTCCAGAGATTAAACATCTTCTCTTTCTCAGATCCCGTCACCCTTATTCTTTAGCCCGGGATATGTTCTTAAATTAGCTCGAATTATAATGATCGCTTTAAAATTTCGTAAAAGTAATCAACACAAACTTAAACATTCTGTAATAAGAATGTATAATATTTGATAGAGGATGTACACTGTACGACAGTGGGATATGGTGCTGGCGTCCACAGAATATTTTCTCATAAAGCCTTTGGCACAACAGGGTATTGTACCAGTGGTGTGAGCAGAAGTGCAAATGGCCCATTAAATGGAATGCCCATTTGAGATTGACCTAACAAGGCAGACCCCACTATTCTGAAACTGTAAGGAATAATTATTACATAAGACATGAAAATTAAGGTACTGTGCTCTGTATTCATATGTATTTTGACATTTTCACAGACAGACAAAGGGAACAGTCAATAAAGTTGAGCTTGTGGGAAAAGACCCATTTGGAGCTAAGTTCCTAGGGTTTTGTTTATGTTCTTTCTCTTTCACTCTGTCTAAAGCATACATGGAGAGAGAGAGAGAGAGAGAGAGAGAGAGAGAGAGGATGAGTGGTTGTGAATTGGTGAGGATAGTTTTCATTTTGGAAATTATTTAAAACCCCTTAGCTATGACTTTGGTATAAGTTTTTGGGTAAAATGACTAGGTATAATTTAACTTCCATATACTCTAAAATCAACAAGATTATAAAAATATTCACAAACAATCTTTAAAATTGTAATTGTATGCATATACATACAAAAAATGATTCATCTTTCTCTTTTTCACCGCTTATAATATGTGTGGATACCAGCTGGCGAGAATTTTGGCATGTCTGTACTATTAGATTTCAAGTCAAGCACTCACGTAACCCACTTTTTCGCAACCAAACCTACCACCTTGGACCACCACCAACAGATACAACAATAACAAGCACATCCCCACCACCACCACAAACGACTAGGTTTCCACCGAAATTGAAGAAGTGAAAAATGAATCTTCATACTCAGAATTTTCATCACAAAAGGGAATTATGTATGGATATGTTAAAGGATGTGGGCACTTCTTACAAACATATGCTAACTTTGTGTGACAAAAGAAAAAAGTCACAAAAATATAGGGTACAAACATGTATCACCTGTGTATGTATTGCATTATAAATACAAAGATAAATTATAATTTATACCCTCAAAGAATAAACTTAATTCTTATTTGATCGTTGAAGTTTCAATTTAGTTCTTATATTAATTCACCAATTTATTATGACGGAATGGTCTTCCATGTCCAACATGTGACTTGAGTAAATAGATATATTTGTGATGAAAAATCTGTTACGCATAGACTAAAAAACCTTATTTTATTTCATCTAATTTTGGGATAAAAAAAGATAACAAATCCAAAAAAGAGAGGATATAAAGTGATAATTTAAGAGGTATTGTAAGACAAATAAAGAAATCGATATATTTAAAAGAGATATTTTTTACTAAACAAATATTCTCTTACGAGGAAGTCTTGTGACGTCTTTCTGTCGTAATAAATTAATAGATCTGAATGGAAGGGCTGGATTGAAACTTAGTTAAAAATGTAAGATTGTAATTGTATCAATTGAAATTTTAAAGACCAAATAAAAATTATGTCCATACTT
This sequence comes from Ilex aquifolium, assembly GCA_951799425.1. NCBI lineage: Eukaryota > Viridiplantae > Streptophyta > Magnoliopsida > Aquifoliales > Aquifoliaceae > Ilex > Ilex aquifolium. Next base: position 9,436,518 of record OX637400.1, on the reverse strand, counting down.
TAAAGGTGTAAATTGTAAATTACCTAATATACAAACTCTCATTATTCATCATTTCCCTACATTAATTCTTTTTTTTTTTTTATCATGCACTCTACATTAATTCACGGAGTTGTCTACAGTACTGAAAAAGAAATTCAGTACTATACCTCCATCCATCCCATTTGTGGATAAATTTATCACTGTTTTTTTTTCCTTATTTTTACCACTATTGTGAGTGTCTTTATCACTATTGTGGTATCGAAAAAACTTAAAAAGTGATAAAAATAACTACCATAACAGTGGTAAAAATACCCACAAAAATGTGATAAAAAAAGTTTTTATAAAATGATAAAAATAATTATCACAATAATGATAAAAATATCCACCATAATAGTAAAAACACCCACAAAAATAATAAATTACGCACAAAAATAATAAATTTTTGATTATAAAATGACTCACAAAAATTATAAAACTACTAGTAAATTCTAAAAGTATGGTACCAAACTTTTTTTGTCCATACCGTAGTCAATGGCACATCAACCCCATCTTTAAACTAACAACCAAACATACCTTCAACCTTTATTACATGCTGAAACCAAAATGTGTATAAATAGCTGCACCATCTGCCTCCTCTTTATCATTGCACTTTGTGAGAGTCCACCAACCCAACCCTAATAACCATTCCCCCACTTTTGCTGTCCTAGCCATGGTTCCGTTAGTTAACGGACCACTGATCCTCACGGCCATGGCTTGTCTAGATCAAGGTGATGTTGTGAGAGAAGAAGAGAGAATGTAAAACTGGGCATGGCGATATCTCTCCTGAGCTTACTCTTCTTTTATCCATTCTTTCTTTCTTTGAGTTCCATTAAGACTGTTCACTTTTTCTTGACCTTGCAAGCCCGTGACCATACTATACACCCTTCACGGTGCTCTAGGTGCAAGATTTTCGGTGACGGTTCGTGGACGTTCTTCCCTCTCTTCTATCCCTCCTGAGCTTGCTTTTCCTACCCATGTTGGGTTTGTTTTCATGGAAGTTGTGTTTTTTTTTGAGTTCTGCTTGGAAGTTAGAACACATTCCAAACAGATATAAGGAATAAAATTGGCTAGTTGGTTTGGTTATGTGTGTGTGTGTTTGTTTCTACTGTGAAGAAATATTGGGGACAAGGCCTACATGGTAATGGCCAGTTGATGGCACACCCCATGAAACCGCATGTAGCATGTGTTGAGCAAGTTCTCATAAATTGACTTATTTTTTATTCTTCCAACTATTGTAACTTTTTTTTAGCAATTGCTCTGCCGTTACTTTCTTCCATCTATTTGAATGGTATTTGCTTAGATTGGTACTATTTATAAGTAATATGAGATTTATAATCCAGCGATAGGATCAGTTACATTCGATTTTTTTTTTATTTTTTATGATAAATGATAGTATCTATAATATAAAACATGACAGGTTTCAATAAATCCATCTGATGGTCTCAAATAGACTTATCCAACGACCACTAATATTCATCTCAAAATCATTTACATTGTACCATGCCGACATGGGTTACCCCCAATTCTTTTCATATAGCTGGAGTCATTGGTTCAAATCCAATTATGGGTATAACTTATTAAATATCACCCGGTCATTCTTATTAATTCTCTAAAAATAAGCTTACTAGCAACTTGTAAGAATCCCACTTGCTATAGACTTTACAAATGAATTCTTTTTTTTTTTCCAACGATTAATGGGTGTCCGGACTAATTTACGTTCATCTCAATTAATCTATTTTCTTGTCTGATTAAAGACAAATCATCCATTCTGAGACTTGGGCTTACAGATGAAATCGACTTGGTCAAGGAAGAGTAAAATGGAATTGAATGTTTAAAATTTGAATTTGGGAACAGGGTGAAATGTGGGTTTTAGTGAAAACAAAAACTAGGAAAAGGGAGAGAATGTGCAGATGGAAAAACCTGAGACATCCATTGATCATCATCCTAAAACAACAATCTCTATATGATTGTTGTAGGCTTTACCAAAAAATATACCTGCCAAATAATAGATTTTCCAAGAGCCAGTCGTCATCAGGCATGTGCATTTCGCACAAACATAGTTGCACGATGAGAATGATTCTGCCAACAAACTGGTACGCATCGTGGCATATTGTTGGATCATGGGGCTGCATATTTCCTGTGAATTTTGGTACAACTTCAGACAATCCATTGGCATTGTCGATTGGGAAGTTCCTAAAAAATTTTGTTTTTTTTTTTGGGGGGGGAAAAAATCCTATACTAATCACCATCTGTGAACAGTTTTGTACACGTCTGTCTATAATCGGCAGTGATGAGTTCAATTTCTGAAACAATGGCCTCACCACTCGTGAATAGCTCTCCAGTATAATGTACAGAACAACAATCGAGTTTAGAAATGGAGCAACGTGGTACTTCTATTTTCCCTATAATTTACAATTCAGGCTGCGAGGACAAGCACTTTGATTGTCCCTTGACTGTTAGCAGCTAACACTGTGGGGCTGTCACTCTTCCAGCATACAGCACTAATGAAGTAAGATCCAGCATCTTCATCCGCATCATCCAAATCTGGTGAACTAAATCTATGCCAAGTCACGGGTTTAGGGATTGCCTGTAGTCCAAACCCGAATTTCCAGTTAGAACTTAGAATTAGTTTCCAAATGTATATGGATGGCAGTATGTAACATTGCTAACCTTATGGTAGACAAAAACTTCATTTGTTTCGCTGCCACAGGCAATGAATTCACTTGTTACCGTGAGACCAACAAAATTCTTCTCATTCGTATGGCCTCTGAAGGTACAAACCTGGAAACAAACTCTTTCAAGTGTAAATCGACAAAGCTTCAACATATTACTCAATAAGCAACTCAAGCAGATAGTAATATATTATGCTGTTACAGCAATGAGCAAACAAAGTGGTAGATAAAGATAGCGAATAAAAGGAAATATCTACTTAAACATGTAACTCACCGGCAAGTTTTCCTTCACATCCCATAGTCGTAAAGTGCTGTCTGTCGATGCAGAAGCAAGCTCATTGTTAGACAAGAACTTCACATATGAAACAGTTTTTCTGTGCCCACTAAACACATGGAGTGGCTGGCTGGTGTTTCTTAAATCATAATAATGGATGTGATGGTCTGCAGAGCCGACCTGGGAAAATGCGAGGAACAACATACTATAACACTCTGTATATTCCGCAGGAAGAGGAAAGAGGGAATTGTAAGCGTGCATGCAATTCACTGAAGTTGTGTATCAGAGTGATGGTAATGCTTTCAAACTCAAATATTTGCATGAGAAAGCCACTTTCTGTGATTTCGTGGAAGTGCAGAATAAGTGAGTACATTTGAGTTCCTGCCAAAACATTATAACTATGGCAGTGTTCCAATGCCTTCTTAAAATTCACCTTGCATCGACCTTTCATGTACACAACTTGTAACTGACAATGTAAAAGATAAAATGTGCTTGTATGCGCACATCCACACAAGGCACTCAAAATGATTTCCATAAGTGCCCCAGACAAAAAAAAAAAAAAATAGTCTTCAATTGAGGTCGGCAGTGATGCATTTGCACCAGTTCAGTGGCAAGAAGCAAGGACAATGGTGGACCCCCCATAAGCATCAAGATCTAAAAAGTTCAAGCAAGTTTGAAGGCAAAAAAACCATGAGGTAAATTCCCCTCACTCGGCCCTCTCCCCCCAACATAACAAAAAACATAAAAGAAAATCAAAGAGAATAGAAGGTTGACAGCATAGGAAATTACCGCAACATGTATACTAGACCCGGGATTATACTTGACACAACATATATTTGCCCTCATGTCAATATTAATAACGCTAGCCTCCTGCTTTGTGCACCATACTTTCACCTGTAGTTGCATGGAGAACTATCATTAGCATAGATGGAAAAGAAATCAAAGCTCATACAAAGGCACAGGATTCCCAGCAGAAATGGAAAGTGGCAAACCCAAATAGGCAGCAGCAGATATGAAGTGCACAAAAAATTTACATACTCTGAGAATCTAACTTCGCTTAAATACAACTTGCATGTTAGTATTTAATTCGTTATTCAACACCAACTAATTTTGTTACTTAAAAACCAAAAAAAAAACACACCCACCACCAAACAGGGGGGGGGGGGGGGCGCATAGCAAAGTTGGTAAACATAATTGTTGGCAGCCTGTTACTTCAACCCTTTTCAAATACAATTTTGAATATATTCATCTCAATTAGGACACTAAATACATTTGGAATGTACTGCATGGATTGCCAGCAAACAATGAACGATTTCATATCTGAATTTTTTTCAATGGCTGCAGCTCTCTCTAGATCCGCCTAATCTCTCATCTTTTCCATAAAAGAAACTCCAACTGAGCATATTGATTTCATTCTGGATTGACAGCAATGTATAGGTCTACTATCATCCACTTCCTTTGACCAAGATAAATCATGGCAAGATCTCTATAAATTTCAAACAATCTAGAAGAAATAAAAACTTCCTTGACAAAAGGATCATACACAATTTCTATTAAGTCCCCTCCTAGAGGACCTGGGCTCCCAGGAAAGTGGCATTTTTCACAGGACGGTGGTTCAGGAGGCTATTCTTATGGGAGATGAGTAGAGGAGAGGATGGATCCATGTTAATTGGTGCTATATACGCAAGGGCTCGAGAGAAAGAGCAGACACTTATCACTTCCTCTAGGTATTGTTAGAGTGTTGCATGCCATTTTCTTTACGGTGTTGCAGGGGAAATGGGTTATGCCAAAACTGAGGGTTATGGCCTTTACTTGATAGGGCTCCTTCCTATCTATCTCGACCGGGAAAAGGAGGGGTGGTCATGTAAACGGCTTGACGGAGTTGGGTATGGTAGGGAAGTAGGGCAGTCATGGAGAACAGACCCACTTGTGCATTATGTGGTTGACGTGGATTGAGAGGAAGAGGATGGCATACAAGGGGTGGAAATACCTATTATCAAGTTGAAACACTTGATGTCCTGTTTTTTAGTTTATAATGGGGGCAGAATCTTTCCTTTCTTTTTTTATTTCTAGATGTACAAAATTGAGGCTTTATAACATCACAAGTACTGGGGTTGCCTCCAGGCCACCCTTTTGTTGCTTGTGGTTGATATGTGTTTACTTGTTGAAGAAAACTGCATAGAAATCATACCATTTATCTTGTCGAATTCTAGAATCTTCTAGGTAGCGATTTAAAGTAATAAAAAGAAACAGCTTATGCGTGTGATAAAAAGGATTATAATGTAATGACTCCACAAGTGTGATATTCCCCCCCCCCCCCCCCAAAAAAAAAAAAACACTAGATGCATGTCCATTTTAATTCCCACTTGTTTTCTTAATTAAAACCACATGAGCGTAACTTACGAAAAATGCTAATAAGATTTCCTATAGTACCTTACAATCATCACTACCAGATACAAGCATCGATGGTTCCATGCGTGAAAAATCAACACTCCATGCCCGCTTTTCATGCTCCTCATATTCCATCACACTCTGAATGCCACAAAAGATAATAACTTTGCAGCACCTACTGGTATATGGCAAGTCAAAGATCAAATTTATAAGAATGGAAACTAACAGCAAAGTTTCCAAAATCACCTGCCGTGTAGTAACATCCCAAACAGTTACAATTCCCTCATAATCACTACTAGCTATGTGGTTCTTAGTAAACTTGTTCCAACTTAAGCAACTCAGTTTGGATCTTGTTGACATCTCCACAACAGGGCAGTGCACTTCAGTGGGTTCATTTACAACCTGAAAGCAATTGGGACTGGCACCAATGAACAATGCAGCTAAAGAGGAAAACACTTTCTACCTTTGAGGAGAAACATTAGTTTGTTTTGTGGCTAAAGAGAATAAACCCAAAGAACATATGCAGACACCAGCAAGTCACTAAAAGACAAGGAGATATCCAGTTATAAATTTTTTTACTGAGAATTACCACATCTTTTATGTGGACCAAGCAACTTTCCCCTAATTACACACTGACGTTGGAATATGTTTCATTGTCAATCAGTTTTAGAGGTTATCCTTATCACTGTATCACAGATAATATAAATAACAGAATACAACAAATAGAACCCTAAGTGCTCTATTCCAAAGCCACATACACTCGCTCTGTCCTTCCATTCTTCTTCCTCCTCTCCTTTCTTGATTATCAGTTCCTACTATAATTCTTACCTTCATTGGCAGCCAAGGACAAAAAGTCAAGACATAAATTAGCCACTTATTATACAAGAGGAGAAATACAGAGGAATTATATCAGTCATGAAAGCCATCACTCTCTCTAGATGGTGGTAAACAATATCAAATGCGTTCTGAAAAACAAGATAAAGTGTTATGGCATGCCATGACAACTGCATCAAAGCATATGGTCCTGTTCACTCTTGAATCTTGATCAACCATTAAGTCTACTCATGCTTGACTGCCATAAAGTCTCCTCAAATAAACAAGGTAACCAGCTGAAATCAAGAGCTTACCGAGGAGAAGTCAAAAACCTTTATCCGCCGAGAAACTCCAGCTGTAGCAAACAATTCATCATCGCGATCAAATTCAATGCTGCAATAACACAGGAATAATTGATTGAACAAAATCTACTATAATAGTTTGGGAAGTCTAATGAAGCGAGAGAAATGAAGGGAGAGCTCGTAATAAAGAAAATATTACATCCGGGAATCTGAAAGAAACTACCTTTCTCCACAAAATATGAAGTATGACAATCAAACAACCATATAACCAACATAAGTTTTAGTTGTAAGAGTTATATTTGCGCAACTAGAAGAGTTCAGTATCAAAGATCAACTGGCATGGCATACCTTCAATCTTCAACTTGCAGAATTCAACAATCCATTAAGATTACATACTTATTATGCCTATGTTGCTGGAAGTTCCATAATGCCTACTAGAATAGGACTCCAAAAAACTTGCAACAATAAATATAAAAGGATTCTAACTCTAAAGTAGGACAAGATAAAAGATTTTGCTACCAAGATTACTCCTCCTTAACAATTTAAGACCACATATAAAGCAAAACCCAGAGACAGAATATGAACAAAATTAAAAACCACAGACAACAACTACACCCTGAGCCCCCAACAGATGCAAAGTACCAATGACTGATAAGAACTAATGTACACAAAGTGACCAGCAATATACTAATTTAGAGTAACCATAAAAAGAGTCTAAACTCATAGAACATGACACGAAGCGGACATAAGAATACCATAAAAAGGAGTCAACAACTAACTGCGGGGGCACTTGCTTCAAACCAAAAGGCCTTCTCGATTTTTGTGGATCTTACCTGCCTTAGGCTTCCAAAAGCCTATTGCTTTAGTTTAGCCTATCCGTAGATATTCAACAAGAAATAACACAGACACCAAAACATAGATCAGAAGTGAAGAAAGGGGAAACTTATCAGCTATGAAAAAGAATTATTAGACCAAGAAAATTAACTTTTCTAAAGCATTTGCAGGGCTTCCCTGACCAAAAAAGCATTGAACAAACAGGGTTTCTCCAAAGCTCAACAATTTTTACTTTCTCACAGACAACTGCTCCACTCATGATTATTCAAACCTTCAGCAAACTCTCATACTGGAACAAAACTGGACCATACTACGAGAAAACAACCAACTTACCTTGATACAATATTGGCCGAGTGAAAAAGATCCCCATGCCTAAGTTCAGCAATTACTCTCAGCCGACTGCTTGAAGAAAAAACAAGAAGCAAAAAGTTAAAGATTAAAAGCTATTTGAAGTTGGTAAATTTTCTGCTGAATTGAGGGTTAAGCATATACCTGTACTGTGTGAAGGTGGTCAGTACAGATTGAAAATCTGAAAGACCAGCACTATAACCTTCTCTGTGTAGGACATTAGTATCCCTTTCCTCTGGGACACATGGTTGGTTCACCAACTGACGTCGTTTTTGCAGGTAACATTCTTGTAGGTCGTTGAACTGCAGCAGAAGATGAAAATAAGATAATTCACACTGATATACCTCTAAATAACTCAAGCGGTTCAGAGAAACTTAGTCCCCCATGATAAGGATCTAAGCTATGCTCAAATCCATCGCATCACTCAGGACTATAGATACTGTGCACTAAGGAAACTATAAAATCAGGACAGAGAAGATCCTCGGTGATATGTAAATAGTCAATATGTAAACAAGGAGGAAAGCCAGGTGATAGGTTAGGGTTTTGGCTGGACACTATTATGGCCAGGAATTCAAGTTCACCTCCAGCCATAATACGCAATATTCAAGCCCAACACATATACGATAAAAATCAATCCATGAACAAGTATTTGCCAATGAGCCCTTGTGATGAACACTAACCTGAGCATGGACACGCTTTTTCCGTACTACAGCCAGACCAGACTGACTCAAATGCTGCGAACTTAATCCAGTAAAACCATCCTTTTTCTGGGGTCCAATGGAGCTAACTTGAGCTTTTCCATCCAACTTCTTGTACTGAAAATTCCCAGAAGCCATTCCTACGAACGCATTACGAGAACTGGAGATGAGGCCGCTGCTGGTCTTATTTATTGATGAAATCCGAGATTTATTCGCCAAAGGATCATCTGGAAGCATCCGCAGTTTCACTGAATACCTGTCTCTTGCTCGATATAGCTCTATTCTATGTCTTTCCACTGCATTCACGTCCTCTTTAACGTACTGAAGATCATTTTGTATCTACAAAAAGTAGCAAAAACCCTTCAAAAAAATTATCAATCTATGCTGCTGTTTTTTATCTCTCAGGCTAAATCTAATCGAGCACTAGCACAGCAACAAGAGGACACTAGTAGTATAAATTCTCAGGTGCCACCTGGATGTTGTCGACAATCCATAACTGACTTGAAGGAAAAGAGGACACTACTAGTATAACACTAGAATGTCTCACAAGTAAACATTCAGGGATACAATGATCTGAGGCAAAAGTGTACTCAGCATCAAGTGGTCAACGTTTTCTAAGGGGACATCAAGTAGTGTCTCCAATCAACAATGAAATATTTGCACCAGATACAAATGAAAAATGACTTAGCCATGGTCATGAGGTCCAATTCCAAGGTGCAAACCTCGTTAAGCTCGTCAGCTTTTTGTTTCCTTAAGCAATGCAAGAAGTCCAACAAAATTTGCATATTTCTTTCAGCTTCTTCTTGCTCCAATTTCCTCTTTTTCTCTGCAAGCAGCGAAAGTAGCATATCCAGTTCTTTTACCGACACCTCACAACCCTGTCTACGGATCACAAGTGTCACATTTTAAAGTTTTTAGACTAACGGATAAACTGAGATAGAGTAAATTGAATGAGGGAGTGAATGCATGCTCGAATGCATTTGAACAATATTGTGAAACACAAACTCCGTATTAACAAAGGAGGATAACTGGTAAGAACATTCAATTTTTCTTTGTTATTTTCTCAAATACATGAATCCTCAAGACATCACTAGCACTAAACTCTCGACAAAGGTAACCATGATTTGCAATGGTGGCCAAGAAGCAAATCAAAATAAGCCTTCATACTCAATAGACTAAATGCTGGAAAATACCTAGAAAGCCTAGTTCTACAAATTTAACCAGATGCAGTTCAAAAAAAAAACAGATACATTGCAATGTCTGGGTTGTTTGATCTAAATGTTCTCTGTAATTGTTCTGTCCCTCCAAATAATTGGCCAACCATTGTTTCTATGAATGATTACCAAAACTCTACATTGGACAGGCATTAAAAGAAGCAAGTAGGGGATCAACTACACTCATATTACTGGCAAAATGCCATCAGAATGACCTGAATGAACCTTTGGACAGCCAAGCCCACTGTCTGGGAGAGGAAAAAGGAATTTCAAAACTGAAGTAGGCAATCAAAGAATATTCAGACCTTAAATAAATTACCCCTAAACTGATGAGATACAGAAGAAAAAAAATGGCTGTGAAGTTCGGAAAGCATGATGAATGGGTACACTCAAAACTGCACAATCCCACCTCACTTTACCATTACAGATAGGGATAACAATGCAGCAAGAAATTTGATACAAAACATGGGAAAAAGAAGAAGGGAAACCAAGCTACTATGCGGCTTAATTGGGAGGGAGAGCTACATATCAAGTCTCGGTTCCAAGTTTGATTTAATGAGTTTTTATTCATTTTCATTTTTTTTTTTGGGTGTCTGTCTCTGTGTGTGGGGTGGGGGGTTCAATTTGCAGTTGGCCTTATTTGATTTACGTTTTAGAAATTAAGAATATTATGGAAATTGCAAGATGTGTCGCACATTGACTGCAGTCATGGCAAATTTTTGGATCAAGTTATGTCTCGAGGTGGCTTTATGTGGTCTGTTTATGTAACTAAGAAGTCCTAGCTCAGTCCTCACTAGAATTACAAGAAGAAATTTGTTCAATCCAATAGAAAGAGTTGAGCCTTTGAAAATATCTCAGAAAGATATTAATTGACATGGTCCCTCTGTTTGTTTCTTGGAACTTTGTCACTCTGGGACTTTAAATTTCCTCTAGGTAAGTTTGCATCACACGTGACATGAAACATCGAATAAGGATGCCGTAAGAAGAAGGAAAACGTCCTAGACAATGTAGGCCCACCATTTGGCAGCTTGACACCCAACAGTTAGGTTTATCCTCTCGTTCTGACACAAATACTGCATTTTGGTTTTGCTGCACCCCATATTTGGCTTTGCATGGTACTGAGATGAAACATGTTTGGCAGTGACAGAATAAGCTAGACAAGGACTAGCTATGATGCTATGCAGGTGTGGACCCAAAAATCAAAACAAACTGATGAGTGATGACACTCAAAACCAGGTTAATGAGCACATAGAAAATGCCATGGACAAACATAATGTTCTAAGAAACTGATAATTATCACTAAAGACTTAGACAATAAGGTGATGCTAACTCTGCTAGCCAAATGATCAAGAAGAAACCAAGATCCAAATGATGATAAACCCCAGATTTCACAACACATTTAGAGGCTTGGCACTCACAGCTTGGCAGATTTTTTAAATGCTTGGATAACAACCAATAGGGACATAAAATAACAATTATGTATCACTATGAGTTGATATGGATCAACAAAATTACTAATTAGGGTTTATAATCAGTGACGTAAAATATGAGAAGAAACTGTCATTAAAATTTTCTAAATCAAACTGACCTGTTCCAATGCCTGACGAAATTGTTCTACAGGGGAGGCAGTTTTTGATATTTGGCAAGCAGAAGTCTTCTTCAATAGCTACAAATGTGGTACAGAGAAACCTTATATCGATAAGCTGCATGTTCAAGTATATCATTTCAAGATGCAAACCATACGAAAATCAGACAATCAGAATACTACAAACTAGACAAAAAATTATAAATCCCCTCTTTAACAGTCAGCAGCTAATATCAAATCAAAGATACCAATTAAAGTAACAAGGAATGCTAATCTTCGAGCTAAGATAAAGCTCAATCACAGGGTTGCTAAACTCTATGCATCACAAATGAGCATGCTCCCCCTCAGTAAACTTCAGGATTTCATTTGTATCACAGACTAACCAAGGAGAGACATATTCAAAAATCGACCCCCTCCGCCAGAAACACCTTTATCCCCATCCAGTGTCATCCACACACTGACACAAGTGAATAAGGAGCATTGTACTTGCTAATTAGATCCAATTTACAGATAAATGCCTGACATACAGTATCATAGCACATTATAAATGTAATGTAAATCAAAATCCAAGCTCTCCCTTATAAAATTACAGTGTTATACTTGACAACTCTTTCTTTAAAAACATAAAAAACTTTAATTTTTCCGTCGACCAGTTTATGTTGTTTTGGTATTTCTTTCATTCATTTTACAAACTCATCGCAAGCACCAAATACCTCTTCTCCTGCATGTTCTTTCGTTTTTTGTATTTTGCTTAATTATCATAGTAAGCACATGAATTAGTCTGAACTAGTACTGGATGTTCAGGTCCTGTTTTGAACGCAACATATATATATATATATATCCAAATTCCAATTCGCTCATGTGCATAATTTTTAAGCTATCTTTTTTAGAACAATGTAAGTCAATCAAATGTTCCATCGAAAGGAAGCAAGAAACGAACCTTATCGAGGAGGAAATTAGGGAAGAGCTGGTTGGTGGTGAGGTAGTGACCACAGCAAGGGCAATCGTTCTTGTTGTGGAGGTGAGTGACGATGCACATGTAACAGAAGCTGTGTCCACATGCTGTGAGGAACGCGTCTTTGATGATCTGCATACAAATCGGACACAACAACTCCTTCTCCAGCTCCGACCCCGATACTCCACCGTCGATCGGTTCCCCGGCCGCCTCCGACGGAGCAGCAGCGTCGGATGATGTTCTCATCTCCGCCTTCACCAACGGCACCACTGCCCCCGTTGAGCTCTCATCCATCCCCCTCTATCTCTCTCTCTCTCGATCGATATGTGTGTGTATTTGTATATACTTTTCTCTCTCTAGATTGTGCTCCGAAGGTAAAGTGTGCGTTTGAAGTGGCGGAGGTTCAGAGAGAGAGAGAGAGATGGATATGGTTGTGGAGGAGGAAAGGAACATAAGGGCCCACCAGTTATCGTTTCTGAGGTCGGTGACGGCCCACGTTATCTCTGGTTGGTTGTCTCGGCCGTTTCTGCCGGTTTTGGGTTTATATGAACCGGGTTAGTGGGTATATTTGCCAAACTCTGTTTGGATGAATGTTTTCGGATGATTCCTTTTTTTGTCGTTTTCTGTTTGGGTGGGAAGAAATAAGGTGTCAACTTTGATCCGTTGATATGAACATGTCGAACGATTATAAAATTGACACGATTATTAAATACGCATAATAAATAGTTTAGACAAATCTTTAATATTCAAAACACACTAAATAATTTTTTTTTTTTGTAGATTTTGACACAAATACAACACGAATAACAATGACATGACATGTGGGTCACACAAACACGAAAAAGGGACCAAGGGGGAAAAGGGACCAAGGGGGATGCACGTTCAAGAAATAAGATCATTTGAAATTAACCACGGTTCCGTGTAATGTGCAATTTTTAATTTTTTTTTTTAACAATTAAAAGTGTCTGAACCAATTTATATACATTAATATAAATTTTTTATCTTATTTATTATTATAATTTTGAGAGAATATAATAATTTCAGTAATGAAGGATTAAGAGTATATAAAAAATTGTTAGTTGATTTTCGCACCACTAAAATAGGAAAGTGGAGGTAGTTAAAGTGTTATAAATTGATTGGATCAAATATTTTTAATTAATTATGATGATACCTAAAGTAAATCCAGACACGAGCTTAGATAGTAAGCTCAGCTCGGGAGCTCAGGTAAAGTAAGCAGAGCTCATCCAGCAATGGTCTGAGCTCTGCCAGCTGGTACTAGAGCTCCCAGCTGAAGACACGAACTGAGAAATAACAAGAGGGCAGCAAAATGACAGCAGATACCCTCGTAATGGGAATTGAGCCAATCCAAGGCGAGAAACCCGTTGTCAACCAGGATCCTCTCCTAAAACCAAGGAGAGGATCCCATGATAAAAGGCAAAGAACTCGCCATTCGGAGCCAGCCATAAGAAGTTTAGGTAACCCCGAGATTATAGATGAAGATATGGCACGATCCCTTCAATAAAGGAGGTGATTTCGAATTAGAGGTAAGCATGAGGCTATAAAAAGGAGGGCAAGCCCCTATTGAAGAAAAGGAGAAACCCTAATACCCTGAATATCCTATTGTAACACGTTCAACTTGATCAATAAGAAAGAGAGGAGCCAGAGACTCCATTGCAAGAGTGGACTAGCCGAGCTCAGGCCGGTGAACCACTATAATCTTGTTATCCTCCCCTTTCCCCAGTTTCCAAAGCATCAACCTGCTCTATCAAGCACGAGCCTTATAGCTCAGACACCGTACTTAGCTTTACACAGATCGTTCATATCAAATAATCATGTTCCATAGCTCATTCGTGCAGATTTACACTATCAGTTTGGCGCTGTCTGTGGGAAACAACTGTTCCTATTACAAATAAGCTGATTCCTCAGTGACTGATGGTAACAACTTGAAATATGAGCAGAAGTCAAACAAACCTACCACGAATGCAAGATCAGCAGGAAGCCACCAACGGCAGACAACCTGGGAACGTCCAAGAGGCTAATTCCCCCATTAATAACGAGTTGGAGGCCTTTCGCCTCGTCAACCAACGCTTGCTAAAGGAAAATGCAGAGCTATCAAAGCTCATACAGCGCCCACAGGAGGCACGACCAGCCCAAGAAGGCCAGAATAATCCCCCCCATAGGGAACAACGACACTAGGACCCCCTTAGAGAGGTCAACGAAGGAGGAGAAAGCAGCCAGACCAGGGGGCATGCTCCTTACCTACCCCCTAGGAATGGCCACAATGAGGAAGTGCAAAGTCAGAACGATGGGGGTGAGAGGGACGATTTCTTCCCTTACCCGCAAGACAGGAGAGAACAATACTGGGAGCAACGCTTCAAAGACATCCAACAAGAGCTCAGCCATATGAAGGAGGCTGTAAAGAGCAAGGCTCCGGTTACAATGGATGTCTTGGTTCAGCAAACCGAGTCCCCATTCACCACGGGAGTGCTACATTTTCCTCTCCCACCAAAGTTCAGGGTGCCACAAATAGAGGTCTTTGACGGAACGAAAGATCCCGTAGATCATCTCAACACTTACAAGAACCAGATGGAGTTGCATGGATACCAGGATCCTGTACGCTGCAGAGCTTTCGCCATCACATTGAAAGGCTCCGCCCTAGCCTGGTTTCATAGGCTTCCACCAGCCTCGATCTCATCCTTTAAAGAGCTCTCCATCGCTTTTGTATCTCACTTTATAGGAGCCCGGATATACAGAAAGCCAAGCTACCACCTGCTGAATGTGAAACAGGGGCCCCAAGAAAACCTGAGGTCTTACGTCCAAAGGTTTAACTCGGAGACACTAAAGGTAGACGTCCTAGACGAAAAATTCGCCATAACTGCTTTCATTGCAGGGTTGGGGGTGCAATCAAAGGACCTGATGTTCTCTATATCAAAGAATCCTCAGGCAAGTATGGCTGAGGTGTTAGTCAAGGCAGAGAAGTATATAAATGGTGAAGAGGCACTCCTTTCTAAAGTGGGAAGTACATCTTCACGAAAGGAGAAGGAAAAAGAAGAGAAGAGAAGGGACCGAAGTCCCAGGAAGGAAAAAGGGCGAGAAAGGTCCCCAAGGAGGGATAGAGATCGCTCGCCAAAGAGAAGAGGAAATGTCAGAGATCGCCTGGGCCCCATGAAGCCTGAACTACAGCCCAGATACGGACCTCAGCGGTTCACCCCACTCACTGCCGTTGTGTCACAAGTTCTGTATGAGGTCCAAAACGAGAAGTTCTTAAGATGGCCACCTCGGATGAAGGCAGATCCGGCCAAGAGAGACCCCACGAAGTACTGCGATTACCACAGAGATCATGGTCACCACACTGATGACTGCATTCAATTAAAGAAGGAAATCGAGTTCTTGATCCAGCGACGTCAGCTACGTCGTTTTGTAGCTCATGACAACCAGAACCGAGCTCTTCCACCTCCACCGCCCCAACAGTAGGCACCTGCACCACATCAGCAGCCTCTGGGAGAGATTAGAGTAATATCTGGAGGGTTTGCGGGAGGCGGAGAGTCCAGCTCAGCCAGGAAAGCACACCTCCGACGGATCAGAGCCGAAGAAGCTCTCGAAATACACGCTGTATCCAAAGCACCACGCTTAGATACCGCTATTACTTTTTCAGATGCTGATTTAGAGGGATGCCAGTACTCTCATGATGATCCGTTGGTGGTACGAGCTGTGGTGGCTAATAGAACCGTTCATCGGGTTCTAATTGATAATGGGAGCTCGGCAGATATCATTTTCGCACCTGCCTTCGACAAGATGAACATAGGAAGGGAGAGACTTGAACCTATAAACACTCACTTGCTGGGATTCTCCGGGGAAAGGGTGTTTCCCCTAGGCTCGATCCAACTCGTGCTCACCCTAGGGGACCCACCTTGCCAAGCCACCACCACCGTAAAATTCCTAGTAGTCGATGCACCCTCTGCATACAACATCTTGCTTGGAAGGCCATCCCTTAATTCTATGAAGGCAATCCCGTCTGCCTATCACTTAGTCTTAAAATTCCCTACAGAAAATGGAATCGGAGTAGTTCGAGGAGATCAGCGTGTAGCAAGAGAATGCTATATGGCTTCTGTAAAAATGAAGGAGGTTGAGAACATCCAATTGGATGAACTCGACATGAGGGATGAAATGGAGACAAGACCAATGCCATCAGAAGAGCTGGAACCAATTCAGCTTGATGAAAAGTCAGAACACCTCGTTTACGTGGGTTCCAGACTAAACGCTGAGCTCAAAGGTCTCCTCATCAAGTTCCTAAAAGAGAATATAGGAGTGTTTGCTTGGAAGCAAGAAGACATGGAAGGAATTGACCCTTCGGTTATTACCCATAAGCTATGCGTGAACCCAACTTGCAAGCCCATCAAACAGAAGAGGAGGAGCTTTGCCTCCGAAAGACAAAGGGCAATCAATGAGGAGGTCAGCAAACTCCTCAATGCCAAGGCCATCAGGGAGGTTGATTACCCCACCTGGTTAGCAAATGTGGTTCTTGTAAAGAAAACCAATGGAAAGTGGCGACTGTGCATTGACTTCACAGACCTCAACCGAGCATGCCCCAAGGACAGTTTTCCCTTACCTCGGATAGACCTGATAGTGGACGCCACAGCCGGGCATGAGCTCCTTAGCTTCATGGACGCCTTCTCAGGCTACAACCAAATCAGGATGGACCCCAGCGATCAAGAGAAGACCTCCTTTGTAACTGAACAGGGAACGTACTGTTATCAAGTCATGCCCTTCGGGTTGAAGAATGCTGGAGCTACTTACCAGCGGTTGGTGAATAGGATGTTCCAAAAACAAATAGGAGCATCCATGGAGGTTTACATCGACGACATGCTAGTAAAGTCACTAAAGGCAGAGCTCCACATCGAGCACTTGGCCGAATCATTCCAGATCCTAAAGGAGTACAAGATGAAGCTCAACCCTGCGAAGTGTGCATGCGGGGTCTCGGCAGGAAAGTTCCTTGGTTCTATAGTTAGCAGCCGGGGAATTGAAGCTAACCCAGAGAAGGTTAGGGCAATGGTGGAAATGCAATCACCATCCAACACAAAGGAGGTGCAACGTTTGACTGGCAGGATAACTGCCCTAAGCCGTTTTGTGTCTAGATCAAGCGATAAATGCCAGCCATTCTTTCAGATCTTGAAGAAGGCGTTCCAGTGGGATATCAAGTGTGAAGAAGCATTTGAAGCCCTAAAAAGTTATATGAGCTCTCCTCCAGTTTTGGTGAGCCCTTTAGAAGGGGAAGTCCTCACCCTCTACCTAGCAGTTTCAGATTTTTCAACAAGCGCAGCGCTGGTTAGGGAGCGAGACAGAGCTCAGCAACCAGTCTATTACTGTAGCAGAGCTCTGAGGGGGGCAGAGGAGAGATATCCAAAGATGGAAAAACTCGTTCTAGCATTAGTTACAACAGCCAGAAGACTTAGGCCCTATTTCCAGGCACATACTATCGAGGTTCCAACAGACCAGCCGTTGAAGCAGGTGTTGCATAAGCCAGAGTCCTCGGGGAGGTTGGTTAAATAGGCCATAGAGCTCAGTGAGTTTGATATCAGATACAAGCCAAGAACTGCCATCAAAGGACAAATTTTGGCGGATTTCATTGCAGAGTTCACAGCAGCAGCGCCTATGGAGACCACAGATTTAATACCAGACCTCCCCATCTGGAGACTTTTAGTAGATGGAGCTGCCAATGCTCAGGGAAGCGGTGCAGGAATGATCTTGACCTCCCCAGAAGGAATAGATGTCGAGTATGCCCTTAGATTTGGGTTCAAGGCTTCAAATAACAAGGCAGAATATGAAGCTGTCATCGCTGGGCTCAATCTTGCGTATTCTATGGAAGCAGAGCAGCTAGAGATCTGCAGTGACTCTCAATTGGTAGTAAAGCAGATAGAGGAGTCCTACGAGGCGAGAGGTGAAAAAATGGTCCTTTACCTCAGAAAGGTACGAGAACTAATGAAGAAGTTTGTGCATGTTAAGATCAGACACGTGCCTAGAGCAGAGAATGCACGAGCAGATGCATTGGCGAGGTTAGCAACTGCCTCACAAGAAGATTTGGATAGGCTAATACCAGTAGAGCACCTTCCAGAGCCTTCAGTGGGTATCGAAGAAGAGGACATACTAGCAATCGAAGCTCAGCCGAGCTGGATGGACCCCATCATAGGGTACCTGCAGAGGGGGACTCTGCCAAGCGATGCCAAGGAGGCATCCAAGCTGAGGACCAGGTCAGGCAGATTTTCCTTGCTGCAAGGAAATCTGTACAAACAAGGATTCTCAACGCCTCTCCTTAAGTGCGTGGGAGATGAAGATGCTAACTACATACTCAGAGAAGTACATGAAGGGATATGTGGCAATCACATAGGAGCTCGGGCCTTGGCAGGAAAAGTACTGAGACAAGGATATTATTGGCCAACCATGCTCAAAGATGCCACCGATTTAGTAAAAAAATGCAAGGTTTGCCAGGAACATGCCAATGTTTCCCACTGTCTACCCGAGCTGCTAACCTCGGTGGTAAGTCTGATAGTGTAAATCTGCGCGAATGAGCTATGGAACATGATTATTTGATATGAACGATCTGTGTAGAGCTAAGTACGGTGTCTGAGCTATAAGGCTCGTGCTTGATAGAGCAGGTTGATGCTTTGGGAACTGGGGAAAGGGGAGGATAACAAGATTATAGTGGTTCACCGGCCTGAGCTCGGCTAGTCCACTATTGCAATGGAGTCTCTGGCTCCTCTCTTTCTTATTGATCAAGTTGAACGTGTTACAATAGGATATTCAGGGTATTAGGGTTTCTCCTTTTCTTCAATGGGGGCTTGCCCTCCTTTTTATAGCCTCATGCTTACCTCTAATTCGAAATCACCTCCTTTATTGAAGGGATCGTGCCCTATCTTCATCTATAATCTCGGGGTTACCTAAACTTCTTATGGCTGGCTCCGAATGGCGAGTTCTTTGCCTTTTATCATGGGATCCTCTCCTTGGTTTTAGGAGAGGATCCTGGTTGACAACGGGTTTCTCGCCTTGGATTGGCTCAATTCCCATTACGAGGGTATCTGCTGTCATTTTGCTGCCCTCTTGTTATTTCTCAGTTCGTGTCTTCAGCTGGGAGCTCTAGTACCAGCTGGCAGAGCTCAGACCATTGCTGGATGAGCTCTGCTTACTTTACCTGAGCTCCCGAGCTGAGCTTACTATCTAAGCTCGTGTCTGGATTTACTTTAGGTATCATCAGTTGCCCCTCAGCCCTTGCCTTAAGTTGGCTTAGGCAGGGGCTGACCTGCTTCCCAAAATCGAGTTAGATCTGCATGTGGCTACCCCTGGTTTGGCACGTGTCTTGTAGACTTTTGACGGTTTGCAGCAATCATGACTCTCCTCGATTCCCGCACATGCCTCAGCCCACGTCTTTCAAGCTTTAAATACCCAAAACGGCTACCTGAACCGTTTCTTTGCACTGTTCATCTTCTCCTCTGTTTCTCCGAATTCCTTGCCTCTGTGAATTCTTGAGCCCTAGTCTTGAAGCTCTCTGATTCTTGCCCAAAATTGGCCTTTCTGTGTTTGATTCGAAGGCTTAGCAGTGCTTCCCCTCTTGATTCGGTTCCGGATTTGTTGTTCGCTGCTCTTCCCCCTCTAGGTACGTTTTCCCTATCCTTTTTTAGACTTTTCCAACTCTGGACCCTCTGTGTTCTAGGTGGTTGCTGCGTTTTTGGGCCCATAGGTTCTTCTATTTCTGGTCTCGTGATTGTTGCATGTCTCCCCTTCCCCATTTCGTGGACTGGAGTTCCATCGTGCACGTACTCGCTGTTGGGAGTTACTGTGCTGACCCTAGGGTTATTAGGGAAAGTTTGAGTAGTGTTCCTCCTCTATACCGTTCCTTTAATCCTCCATTTTCTTGCCCAAATATGTCTGTTTCTTCTGGTGCTACTCGTTCCTCTGTTTCCCTATTAGGGGATCGATCTGAGGACACCGATTTGGGGGATGTTGGCGATGAGATTGATAACTTTCCTGGTGTGGAGGCCGGAGAGGCCGAGGCTGGCACCGAGGAACCTCCCTCTACCTCTTCTCCCATGCCCCCCAGACCTGATAAAGGCAAGGTTAAGGTGAGTGGAGTCGGGGTTGAAGAAAAGACCTCATATTTGGGGTCTGCCTTCAGGCATGCCGAGTCTGTGGGCTACAGTAGAGAGGCCCCTGGGTTAATGAAAGCTTATAAGGTTCGATACGGTTTTCCTCCTGGGGTTGAACCCTGGTGTCCAGATAAATCCGTCTACTATGTAGAGCAAGTATGCAATAGGGTCTGCTTCTTTCTAGCCGCCTTTGAGAACGGTCTTCGCTTTCCTCTGCATCCCTTTATCAAGGCTGTTCTGCAACATTTCCATTTATGCCCTTCCCAGATTTCTCCCAACTTCTATGGCGTCATGGTTGGTCTCCTAGTCATCTTTAAGAAGCGTAAACTCGGGGTTCCTAGCATTTCTTTGCTTATGGAGCTCTTCAATGTCAAATTGACCTCCGCTGAAGGTTTTCTGTATATTTCCAAGCGAACTAAAGTTAAGAAAATTATTACTGACCTCCCCTCTTCTCACAAGGCGTGGAAAAAGCATTTCTTTTACATTGGGGGTACCAATTGGGAGTACAATCCTGCTGATAAAACAGATACGCTTGGTATCCCTACGGCTTGGACAGAACCAGAAAACTTGGGTGAGTCTTCACTTGAGTCGACCGAGCTCTGATCTGGAACTTATAGGCCTCTTGCCTTTCTCTTATTTGCACACTTTCTTCTTTTCAGGTGATCGTCCTGAGCTCAGCCTTGAAGATAAGAAGGTGCTAGTGAAGTTGGGGAAGATTAAGCCAGAGAGGTACGTCGACCTGATTGAGTCTCGAAATTTGGTGGAGCTAGGCCTGAGTCCTCCTGTGGTGACCCTAGCTATTCCATTATCTGTTTTAGGGGCTGAAGAAGGTAATTTCATTGTCACTTTCTTTCTCTTTCTTTTTCATTGTCTTTCCTTCTCTTCCTCTTCTTTTTACAACTCCTTGTTCTATTCAGACCTTTCAGGTCCTTCTACCATGAAGTCTACTCCAGGGGAGCTTCAGGCTAAGGTTGAGTTGAAATGAGGCAGATCTGGCAAGCGCAAGACCCGGGTCAACTCTGGGAGTGGTCCAAACACCCGGGCTAAAATCCCCAGATTGGAGGCGCCTTCACCCCCCTCTGCTACTGAAGAACTGGTTCCCAATAAGGCACCGCCTTCCTCATCCGGCACCCCTCAAATTGCCGTTACCCATTCCCCTCCGGTGGCCCATCCTGGGTTGGTGTCTGCTCAAGTGGGAGATCAGGCTTCCCCTTCCTCCTCTAAGGTTGAGAAAGCTTTGGGAGTTATCCATGATATCCAACCCAGAAAGTTCTCATACACTGCTTCTGGGAAGATGGTTGAGAAAGAGAGAAAATCTGAGGGAGAAGACGAGGATTCTTTTTTCGACAACATGGATCTTGCTGCAGGAGCTCTTTCTTCTATTTTTTCTGAGTCTGATGTCCTGAAGGCTGCTTCTATGCCCCTTGAGGAGTCCATCTATTCAGCTCTTCAGGGAGCAGCTGCTGTAAGTGCTAGCACTTTCCCCCCTTTACTTGTTTTTATTTCGTGGTCTGGCGCAATTTACTGAACTTTATATTCTCAGGCTGCCCTCCATGCGAAAGGTCTGCTGCACCGAGTTCGGTCTCAAGAGGGCTCCTTTAAGGCTCTGAAGATGTACAAGGCCAGGGCTTCTGAATTATCCCTTGAAAATGAGGACCTCAGGGCTCAGGTGGAAAACCTCAGAGAGCTAACAGCGAAGCAAGCCTCCGACCTCAAACACACATTAACCGTCAGAGTCAGAGCTGAGGAGGGGGAAAAGAAAGCTCGGGATGAGCTAAGACTAGTTAAGGAGGACCTGCAGCTTAAGGTTGAGGCGTGGTCCAAGGCTAGCCAGGAGGCTTTTGACGCCAAGAAAGAGCTTAGCCAGGCCAATCAAAATTATCTCACCCTCAACGAGGCAAACGGCAAGCTCTGCGAGGAGCAGAAAAATTTGGTTAATCAGAGGGATAAGGAGATTGCCGAGCTAAGAGATGAGGCCACCACTTTGTGGGCTACTGGATGGCTTGCCTTTAGGCGCAAGGCTATCAAAACTTTCCCAGATCTTGACTTCAACTTCCCTATCCCCACTGAGGAAGAAATGGAAGAGTCTGGCTCTGATAGTGAGGAAGATGCCTCGGTCCCACCAGCTGCAGCCTTGAGTTAGGACATTCCTGCCTCTGGGACCTCTGGAGCTCTTGTCGTGATTCCTGAGCCCCCAACTGCAGACCCTGCTGTTCCTGTTACTACGCCGTTTCCAGCTAACTTGGTGACTGAGGCCCTTGCTCAAGATCCGGAATCAACGGGGGCAGGGACCCCAGGCATTCTTGGGAGCTCCTCCCTTTTTTCAGTTGCTGAGGGCCCATCTACCGAGCTGCGAGATCCTTCAATTACTCCCTCTCTAGACACTTAGAGCTTTTTCCTGTGCTTATGTAACTTTTATTTTCCTTTGTACTTCGAACTTGTGTTTTGGAATACAAACTTCATAGAGCAGTTTCTGAATCTCGGTTTGAACTGTGATGTGTGATGTGCTGTGATATAAGCCAGATGGTTTTGTCATAATTTTATTCTTCTGACCTTTCAGAAGCTTCTTGATTCACTTTATAAAGCTCAGCAAGAAAGAGACGAGGTGAAGGAAGAGAATGCTCGGCTGAAGGAGGAAGTGGCCGAGCTGAAGTCGCTGTTTAAGAAGAATTAGGAGCTCTACCCTTGTACTTTCTCCTTTCCTTGTACTCTGTACTCCCCCTCTTGCTTTGAGGGGTGCTGTGCACTTCTTGAAGCAAAATTACTAGGTCTGAAGAGTGTGGAAGACTTGGTGTTGGGCTCAATGGCTTCTCCTGAGCAGTTGAGCTCGGTAGTTGGTATCTCAGGGATCCCTTCCCTTTTCTTCTACATTCTGAGCAACAGAGCTTGATATTGTGAACTGGCGAGTTCCTTCTGAGCTACATGGCTCGAGTTTGTAAACTTAGGGATTCTTACTGAGCGATATAGCTCCTCTTGTGAACTTAAAAGTTCTTACTGAGCTTCATGGCTCTTTTAATAGACCCTTTCTGAAATAACAAATTTCATTTTTCTGAACTTTCTTCTGCGCTTTGAGAAGTACTTCAGCCCTTCTTCACGCAAGACTATGGACTTCATGAGTCGCTAAGTTCTTTTGATGAACTGAGGAACCCATCAGGAGTTTTATCATTCTGATGTGGGCAAGGCTCTAGGAGCCGCAGGTCTGGGAGATCATTCTGAGGTGCAATGTTGCCAACTGGGCTGAGCTCCAATATGAGGAATATTTTGGTGGGGTCAGAACTTTCTTCGGTCGTTTTGAGTGCGATAGGAGGGTTGATCTTGTGCTGATTTCTTTTCCCGCCTTTTTTTTTTTTCCAACCGTTTTCCATAACCATAACCGCCTTTATTAATTAAGAAACCAAAAAGACAGCCGATTTCCTTTCGCATGTCTCTTGGTTTCCTAAAAACTTACAGCCTACTTTAAGTTTCCTCTAACCTGCTAAGTTTCTTTCTTCTCTTGCAAAAAGCCCTGAATTTCTTCTTGATTCTTCGTGGTTACCCTTTCTTCGTGAACTTTAATGACTGCCCCTATTTCTTCTCTGTTCCAAGAAAGGACTTCGTTCGGGATTGACTGGAAGTGGCATTGCCGCTATTTATCTCCATCGTCCCTAGAGTCCTCTGATTTGGAAGCTATCCAGAAACGGTTCCTTCTTGATCTTGATCTACCTTTGCGAGTCCCCACTCCGGACGAGCCCTGCAACTACCTTCCTCGAGGGGAAGTCTGCTTTTTTGAAGGTGCTCTGGACATGGGGCTTCGCCTTCCCATCCACCCGGCCATAGGGCGAATTCTTGCCTACTATGGCCTATGTCCTTCTCGCCTTTCCCCTCGGGGATGGGCCGCTTTGGTAAGCTTCTTCCTGTTCTGCCGTTTACATGGTCTTGGCAGGTTCCCCTTTGTCTCTGAATTTCTGTATTTCTTCGAGATCGAAGAAGACGATGCCCCCTGCTTTAGCTTCTTCCGTTGGAGGAATTTCAAATTGCGCCCTTTGGTTCTAGGCCTTCCCTCCAATCCCGAAGGATGGTCTAAACGCTTCTTTTTCGCTTCTGGAGAGTCTTGGAGGTCCACTGAGGATAGTTGCCGCGAAGCTAGGGTCCCACGGTCCTGGAAGAACTTCTCTCGCACTGGTAGGTTCGAGCTGAACTCTTTTGAGCATCTCCTTTTGAGGACGCATTCTTAAAAAAATTTTGTTGCACAGGTCCACCTGATCTGGACGTGCCTCAGATGGTGAACATTAATGAGCTGCTGCTTGCGGAGTCCAAGACCTATTCTGAGCTGATGACGGATGAGAACCTTTTCTTGCTTGGGGGCCTGACAGGAAAAGTACTGAGACAAGGATATTATTGGCCAACCATGCTCAAAGATGCCACCGATTTAGTAAAAAAATGCAAGGTTTGCCAGGAACATGCCAATGTTTCCCACTGTCCACCCAAGCTGCTAACCTCGGTGGTAAGTCCATGGCCCTTCCAACAGTGGGGTTTGGATATTCTTGGACCCCTTCCGACCGGTGTGGGACAATGCAAGTTTGCTATTATAGGAGTGGATTACTTCACCAAATGGGCAGAGGTCGAACCTTTGGCAACAATCACCGAACAAAAAGTCCAAAACTTTGTTTGGAAGTCGATAGTTTGCAGATTTGGGGTTCCCAGAGCAGTCGTGTCCGACAATGGGAAGCAGTTTGACAACTCAAAGTTTAAGAGTTTTTGTGCTAAGCTTGGGATAAAGAACTATTTCTCAGCTCATGCGTATCCTCAATCTAATGGGCAAGCAGAGGTCACAATCAGAACCATAAAGACAGCTCTGAAGACCAAATTAGAAAACCTAAAAGGCAAGTGGGTGGAGTACATCCCTGAGGTATTGTGGGCCTACATGACCACCGTCAGATCAGCAACTCAGGAAACCCCCTTCGCTTTGGCCTTTGGAACCGAAGCAGTAGCCCCTGTTGAGGTAGGGCTCCAATCACCAAGGGTGGAATTTGCAGATGCCGAACACAATGATGAGTCTCTCTTATTAAACCTCGATCTCCTGGATGAAAAGAGAGAAAGAGCTCTGCATCGTGTCCAACTTTACCAAAGGAAAATTGCAAGATACTACGACAGGAAGGTAAGGTACAGAAGTTTCAAGGCTGGAGACTTGGTACTTAGGAGGCTTCTGCTTGCAAGGAAGGATCCCACGCATGGGAAATTGGGACCCAACTGGGAAGGACCCTATATTGTATCAAGGGTAATCAGACCAGGGAACTATGAGTTGCAAACAGAGGAGGGGAAGGTCCTACCACACTCTTGGAATGTCAAACACCTTAAGAAGTTCTTTCAGTAAGTGTCACTTGTAGTAGAGCTGTTTTAATAAGAATAAGCGAGTTTTTTATTTACCCTTATATGGTTTCCAAAGTAAAGGAATGTGCAGTAAGCTTTACAGCTAACGATAAACTTCTAAGCTTATAAAATACAAGATGAGCTCTTCAGCTCATAAATAAACGATAAGCTTCTCAGCTTATAAAATACAAGATGAGCTCTTCAGCTCATAAACAAACGATAAGTTTCTCGGCTTATAAAGTACAAGATGAGCTCTTCAGCTCATAAACACAGGATAAGCTTCTCGGCTTATAAAGTACAAGATGAGCTCTTCAGCTCATAAACACACGATAAGCTTCTCCGCTTATAAAGTACAAGATGAGCTCTTCAGCTCATAAACACACGATAAGCTTCTAAGCTTATAAAATTCAAGATGAGCTCTTCAGCTCATAAACGAACGATAAGCTTCTAAGCTTATAAAATACAAGATGAGCTCTTCGGCTCATGAATAAGCAATAAGCTTCTCAGCTTATAAAGAACAGAGCGAGCTCTTCAACTCATACAAACGACAAGCTTCTAAACTCATAAAATTCAAAGCTGATCTCTTCTTGGAGACACCAACAGTCTTTCCTCCACGACTAGTAGCCCTTGTGCACTGCCTACACACTTGAGGATCCCAATATGTTTAGTACAGTAGGGATCACCTACGAAATCAGGTTGGAATTAAGGTCAGCGCAAACATGATCTTCTATTTTCCATCAATGTTCGTGGTTCGACCTGTGCAGTCAGTCAAAGACTAAGGACAATGCAAACATGATCTTCTGTTTTCCATCCACGTTTGTGTTCTGAACGCGAAGAGTGTGCTGAAGTAACCTTACAGAACTCGGAATGAGCTCCTTAACTTGTAAGGAGTTGCATATTTCAAAAATGAAAGATCAGGTATTCAGAGTATCCAACAGTACAAATGTTCAGAAAAATATAAGGAAAGTCATAGTTCGGCATCACTCAAGAAAAGAAGAAAATACAAGGGTAGAACTCCTAATTCTTCTTAAGCAGCGACTTCAGCTCGGCCACTTCCTCCTTCAGGCAAGCATTCTCCTCCTTCAGCTCGTCTCTTTCTTCCTGAGCCTTATGGAGTGAATCAAGAAGCTGTTGACCTGCGGGGGTGAGGAAGATAGTGGACAGAGAGTCAGGGGAAAAAGAGTCGTCTCTCTTACGCTTCTTTGAGCTCGCACCAGTATCCCCATCCTCGTTAGAATCCCCTTCCTCGTCAAAATCAGAGAAAGAGGTCCAGGAACAGTAGGGGACAGAGGAAAATTCATACTCCGTGGCCAGGCCCCCAAGCAAGAAAAGGTTCTCATCCGTCATCAGCTCAGAATAGGTCTTGGACTCCGCAAGCAGCAGCTCATTAATGTTCACCATCTGAGGCACGTCCAGATCAGGTGGACCTGTGCAACAAAATTTTTTTAAGAATGCGTCCTCAAAAGGAGATGCTCAAAAGAGTTCAGCTCGAACCTACCAGTGCGAGAGAAGTTCTTCCAGGACCGTGGGACCCTAGCTTCGCGGCAACGATCCTCAGTGGACCTCCAAGACTCTCCAGAAGCGAAAAAGAAGCGTTTAGACCATCCTTCGGGATTGGAGGGAAGGCCTAGAACCAAAGGGCGCAATTTGAAATTCCTCCAACGGAAGAAGCTAAAGCAGGGGGCATCGTCTTCTTCGATCTCGAAGAAATACAGAAATTCAGAGACAAAGGGGAACCTGCCAAGACCATGTAAACGGCAGAACAGGAAGAAGCTTACCAAAGCGGCCCATCCCCGAGGGGAAAGGCGAGAAGGACATAGGCCATAGTAGGCAAGAATTCGCCCTATGGCCGGGTGGATGGGAAGGCGAAGCCCCATGTCCAGAGCACCTTCAAAAAAGCAGACTTCCCCTCGAGGAAGGTAGTTGCAGGGCTCGTCCGGAGTGGGGACTCGCAAAGGTAGATCAAGATCAAGAAGGAACCGTTTCTGGATAGCTTCCAAATCAGAGGACTCTAGGGACGATGGAGATAAATAGCGGCAATGCCACTTCCAGTCAATCCCGAACGAAGTCCTTTCTTGGAACAGAGAAGAAATAGGGGCAGTCATTAAAGTTCACGAAGAAAGGGTAACCACGAAGAATCAAGAAGAAATTCAGGGCTTTTTGCAAGAGAAGAAAGAAACTTAGCAGGTTAGAGGAAACTTAAAGTAGGCTGTAAGTTTTTAGGAAACCAAGAGACATGCGAAAGGAAATCGGCTGTCTTTTTGGTTTCTTAATTAATAAAGGCGGTTATGGTTATGGAAAACGGTTGGAAAAAAAAAAAAGGCGGGAAAAGAAATCAGCACAAGATCAACCCTCCTATCGCACTCAAAACGACCGAAGAAAGTTCTGACCCCACCAAAATATTCCTCATATTGGAGCTCAGCCCAGTTGGCAACATTGCACCTCAGAATGATCTCCCAGACCTGCGGCTCCTAGAGCCTTGCCCACATCAGAATGATAAAACTCCTGATGGGTTCCTCAGTTCATCAAAAGAACTTAGCGACTCATGAAGTCCATAGTCTTGCGTGAAGAAGGGCTGAAGTACTTCTCAAAGCGCAGAAGAAAGTTCAGAAAAATGAAATTTGTTATTTCAGAAAGGGTCTATTAAAAGAGCCATGAAGCTCAGTAAGAACTTTTAAGTTCACAAGAGGAGCTATATCGCTCAGTAAGAATCCCTAAGTTTACAAACTCGAGCCATGTAGCTCAGAAGGAACTCGCCAGTTCACAATATCAAGCTCTGTTGCTCAGAATGTAGAAGAAAAGGGAAGGGATCCCTGAGATACCAACTACCGAGCTCAACTGCTCAGGAGAAGCCATTGAGCCCAACACCAAGTCTTCCACACTCTTCAGACCTAGTAATTTTGCTTCAAGAAGTGCACAGCACCCCTCAAAGCAAGAGGGGGAGTACAGAGTACAAGGAAAGGAGAAAGTACAAGGGTAGAGCTCCTAATTCTTCTTAAACAGCGACTTCAGCTCGGCCACTTCCTCCTTCAGCCGAGCATTCTCTTCCTTCACCTCGTCTCTTTCTTGCTGAGCTTTATAAAGTGAATCAAGAAGCTTCTGAAAGGTCAGAAGAATAAAATTATGACAAAACCATCTGGCTTATATCACAGCACATCACACATCACAGTTCAAACCGAGATTCAGAAACTGCTCTATGAAGTTTGTATTCCAAAACACAAGTTCGAAGTACAAAGGAAAATAAAAGTTACATAAGCACAGGAAAAAGCTCTAAGTGTCTAGAGAGGGAGTAATTGAAGGATCTCGCAGCTCGGTAGATGGGCCCTCAGCAACTGAAAAAAGGGAGGAGCTCCCAAGAATGCCTGGGGTCCCTGCCCCCGTTGATTCCGGATCTTGAGCAAGGGCCTCAGTCACCAAGTTAGCTGGAAACGGCGTAGTAACAGGAACAGCAGGGTCTGCAGTTGGGGGCTCAGGAATCACGACAAGAGCTCCAGAGGTCCCAGAGGCAGGAATGTCCTAACTCAAGGCTGCAGCTGGTGGGACCGAGGCATCTTCCTCACTATCAGAGCCAGACTCTTCCATTTCTTCCTCAGTGGGGATAGGGAAGTTGAAGTCAAGATCTGGGAAAGTTTTGATAGCCTTGCGCCTAAAGGCAAGCCATCCAGTAGCCCACAAAGTGGTGGCCTCATCTCTTAGCTCGGCAATCTCCTTATCCCTCTGATTAACCAAATTTTTCTGCTCCTCGCAGAGCTTGCCGTTTGCCTCGTTGAGGGCGAGATAATTTTGATTGGCCTGGCTAAGCTCTTTCTTGGCGTCAAAAGCCTCCTGGCTAGCCTTGGACCACGCCTCAACCTTAAGCTGCAGGTCCTCCTTAACTAGTCTTAGCTCATCCCGAGCTTTCTTTTCCCCCTCCTCAGCTCTGACTCTGACGGTTAATGTGTGTTTGAGGTCGGAGGCTTGCTTCGCTGTTAGCTCTCTGAGGTTTTCCACCTGAGCCCTGAGGTCCTCATTTTCAAGGGATAATTCAGAAGCCCTGGCCTTGTACATCTTCAGAGCCTTAAAGGAGCCCTCTTGAGACCGAACTCGGTGCAGCAGACCTTTCGCATGGAGGGCAGCCTGAGAATATAAAGTTCAGTAAATTGCGCCAGACCACGAAATAAAAACAAGTAAAGGGGGGAAAGTGCTAGCACTTACAACAGCTGCTCCCTGAAGAGCTGAATAGATGGACTCCTCAAGGGGCATAGAAGCAGCCTTCAGGACATCAGACTCAGAAAAAATAGAAGAAAGAGCTCCTGCAGCAAGATCCATGTTGTCGAAAAAAGAATCCTCGTCTTCTCCCTCAGATTTTCTCTCTTTCTCAACCATCTTCCCAGAAGCAGTGTATGAGAACTTTCTGGGTTGGATATCATGGATCACTCCCAAAGCTTTCTCAACCTCAGAGGAGGAAGGGGAAGCCTGATCTCCCACTTGAGCAGACACCAACCCAGGATGGGCCACCGGAGGGGAATGGGTAACGGCAATTTGAGGGGTGCCGGATGAGGAAGGCGGTGCCTTATTGGGAACCAGTTCTTCAGTAGCAGAGGGGGGTGAAGGCGCCTCCAATCTGGGGATTTTAGCCCGGGTGTTTGGACCACTCCCAGAGTTGACCCGGGCCTTGCGCTTGCCAGATCTGCCTCCTTTCAACTCAACCTTAGCCTGAAGCTCCCCTGGAGTAGACTTCATGGTAGAAGGACCTGGAAGGTCTGAATAGAACAAGGAGTTGTAAAAAGAAGAGGAAGAGAAGGAAAGACAATGAAAAAGAAAGAGAAAGAAAGTGACAATGAAATTACCTTTTTCAGCCCCTAAAACAGATAGTGGAATAGCTAGGGTCACCACATGAGGACTCAGGCCTAGCTCCACCAAATTTCGAGACTCAATCAGGTCGGCGTACCTCTCTGGCTTAATCTTCCCCAACTTCACTAGCACCTTCTTATCTTCAAGGCTGAGCTCAGGACGATCACCTGAAAAGAAGAAAGTGTGCAAATAAGAGAAAGGCAAGAGGCCTATAAGTTCCAGATCAGAGCTCAGTCGACTCAAGTGAAGACTCACCCAAGTTTTCTGGTTCTGTCCAAGCCGTAGGGATACCAAGAGTATTTGTTTTATCAGCAGGATTGTACTCCCAATTGGTACCCCCAATGTAAAAGAAATGTTTTTTCCACGCCTTGTGAGAAGAGGGGAGGTCAGTAATAATTTTCTTAACTTTAGTTCGCTTGGAAATATACAGAAAACCTTCAGCGGAGGTCAGTTTGACATTAAAGAGCTCCATAAGCAAAGAAATGCTAGGAACCCCAAGTTTACGCTTCTTAAAGATGACTAGGAGACCAACCATGACGCCATAGAAGTTGGGAGAAATCTGGGAAGGGCATACATGGAAATGTTGCAGAACAGCCTTGATAAAGGGATGCAGAGGAAAGTGAAGACCGTTCTCAAAGGCAGCTAGAAAGAAGCAGACCCTATTGCGTACTTGCTCTACATAGTAGACGGATTTATCTGGACACCAGGGTTCAACCCCAGGAGGAAAACCGTATCGAATCTTATAAGCTTTCATTAACCCAGGGGCCTCTCTACTGTAGCCCACAGACTCGGCATGCCTGAAGGCAGACCCCAAATATGAGGTCTTTTCTTCAACCCCGACTCCACTCACCTTAACCTTGCCTTTATCAGGTCTGGGGGGCATGGGAGAAGATGTAGAGGGAGGTTCCTTGGTGCCAGCCTCGGCCTCTCCGGCCTCCACACCAGGAAATTTATCAATCTCATCGCCAACATCCCCCAAATCGGTGTCCTTAGATCGATCCCCTAATAGGGAAACAGAGGAACGAGTAGCACCAGAAGAAACAGACATATTTGGGCAAGAAAAGGGAAGATTAAAGGAACGGTATAGAGGAGGAACACTACTCAAACTTTCCCTAATAACCCTAGGGTCAGCACAGTAACTCCCAACAGCGAGTACGTGCACGATGGAACTCCAGTCCACGAAATGGGGAAGGGGAGACATGCAACAATCACGAGACCAGAAATAGAAGAACCTATGGGCCCAAAAACGCAGCAACCACCTAGAACACAGAGGGTCCAGAGTTGGAAAAGTCTAAAAAAGGATAAGGAAAACGTACCTAGAGGGGGAAGAGCAGCGAACAACAAATCCGGAACCGAATCAAGAGGGGAAGCACTGCTAAGCCTTCGAATCAAACACAGAAAGGCCGATTTTGGGCAAGAATCAGAGAGCTTCAAGACTGGGGCTCAAGAATTCACAGAGGCAAGGAATTCGGAGAAACAGAGGAGAAGATGAACAGTGCAAAGAAACGGTTCAGGTAGCCGTTTTGGGTATTTAAAGCTTGAAAGACGTGGGCTGAGGCATGCGCGGGAATCGAGGAGAGTCATGATTGCTGCAAACCGTCAAAAGTCTACAAGACACGTGCCAAACCAGGGGTAGCCACATGCAGATCTAACTCGATTTTGGGAAGCAGGTCAGCCCCTGCCTAAGCCAACTTAAGGCAAGGGCTGGGGGGCAACTGATGATACCTAAAGTAAATCCAGACACGAGCTTAGATAGTAAGCTCAGCTCGGGAGCTCAGGTAAAGTAAGCAGAGCTCATCCAACAATGGTCTGAGCTCTGCCAGCTGGTACTAGAGCTCCCAGCTGAAGACACGAACTGAGAAATAACAAGAGGGCAGCAAAACGACAGCAGATACCCTCGTAATGGGAATTGAGCCAATCCAAGGCGAGAAACCCGTTGTCAACCAGGATCCTCTCCTAAAACCAAGGAGAGGATCCCATGATAAAAGGCAAAGAACTCGCCATTCGGAGCCAGCCATAAGAAGTTTAGGTAACCCCGAGATTATAGATGAAGATAGGGCACGATCCCTTCAATAAAGGAGGTGATTTCGAATTAGAGGTAAGCATGAGACTATAAAAAGGAGGGCAAGCCCCCATTGAAGAAAAGGAGAAACCCTAATACCCTGAATATCCTATTGTAACACGTTCAACTTGATCAATAAGAAAGAGAGGAGCCAGAGACACCATTGCAAGAGTGGACTAGCCGAGCTCAGGCCGGTGAACCACTATAATCTTGTTATCCTCCCCTTTCCCCAGTTCCCAAAGCATCAACCTGCTCTATCAAGCACGAGCCTTATAGCTCAGACACCGTACTTAGCTCTACACAGATCGTTCATATCAAATAATCCTGTTCCATAGCTCATTCGCGCAGATTTACACTATCAAATTAAATTAAATTATGAGAATTTAGTATTTGGAGATGGAGTCTTCTCTCCTATAACGTGTTTATAATAATATATAATGTAACTCAGGAAAATCAAAATAAAAATATTATAATTTATAGCCTTATAATCTCGTAAGTTGGACTTACAACTGACAGAGTTTTGAATAAAATCTAAAAAAAAATTATGAACTTGCTTTTTGGAACTTTTGAAAACCATCACCACCTGCTTGATCTTTTGTCTTTTTTGTAAGTGTACAATTGGTTTGTGCTAGTATTCATCGAGATTTTAAAAGAAAGGGTTATCAATCTGACATCTAACTTCGGGAAAGAACAACAACATGGCGAGACACTCATTCTTATAGCTTCTAGTGTATAACGGTAGATTGACTTGCAATCAATTGTCAGTGAGGGGTGGAGCCAAAAATTCTTTATAGGGGGAGCAACCAACCATTAAGAACGATGGGGTGATCATCATCGATACTCGTTGCACCTTATAAATAAAGCATTAGTATGCTTGCCAATGATAAGATTTGGATAGAATTTGAATTAATTTGAATCCGATTTGAGAACTTAATCCATCAATTTGAATATTCAGTGAACTTAATTTTTACAGCTCATATCGAATCTTTTACCAAAAAAACCGATCTTATCCAAATAAGTAAACAAGAGGTGAATTTTAATAAATTATATTTTAATTTTGATGAGAATAGGTTTTTGGGCTTGGGCCGTCATGATAGCCGAGCCCAAAACGCCTTGAAAATACTGAATGTGGATTTCGAAGCCCAAAGGAAATAGTCCCAACCAGCCCACACCGAGAGCAGGGGGCCTAAAAGCCCGAAGAGCCAATAGCCTAACCCTGATCCGATTCTCAGTCCATAACTCAAGGTATGCCCTATTGCGCCACGTGCTCCAAGGATAAAGGGAACCGGCTCTGATTCCTCAGAGTTACACCCTGCAAAAGGCAGAGAAGTGGTGCCGAACGAACCCAGGTGGTCGTGGGCATAGTACCGCCGGCGGCCAGAGAGGCTTGCAGGGAAAGGACGAAAGGTCCCCACCAGATCAGGGGAGAGAAGAAGAAGAGCAACAAACCCTAAGGAGAGGCACGATATAAATAGAACAGTAGAAGCAAGGGAAAAGGATCCGAAAAAAGAAATAAGAATCGACTCCTAAGTCTTCTTCCTAACCTTCATTCTGGTAGTTTGCCCTTGTTCCTAGACGACCCAGATAGGAAAGAATCCACTACGGCTCTGCGCCTGTAATTTCCTTACAACCATTTGAGATTAATACATTTCACCAAGGGTCAAGAGCCTTCATTACAATGGATGTAACCCAAGTCCATCGGCTAGGGTGAACCACTTACATTACTTGTCTGTCATTGCATAACTTTCATTTTCTTAAAGTATACCTCGTGAAACCCAACAGAACCATATCAGGCTGGGCCTGAGAGATTAATTCCGAGGCATCATCAAATTTCAACACAGCATCGTTAAATAATCACTCAAAATTTTTTTTGTTAACTTTTTAATGGGGGCAAATCTAAAATAATTTTAAAATTTTCAAAATTTTATATGAAGCCCAAAAAAATTTAAAATTGGAGTGGGGCTAGTTGCCCTCAGTGTCCCCACCCTAAATCCGCCACTGATTATCATCCTCATCACACCGAGTTGAAAGAATATTTGAAGTAATTTCGTATACTAATTTGGAGTGAGCAATACTAATCTTAGATTGGACTTTTGAAATCCAATATTGGATTAAGACGGAGGGGAAAGGCTACGGTATCGAATAAGGTATCGTACCATAATTTACAACCATTTAAGATTAAGTTATAATTTTTTTTATGTGTAAGTTACAACTTTTTTTATGTGTAAGTTACAAAAGGTCATGATCAATCATGATAGATTGAGATTGATAACGAAGTTACAACTGTTCAGGGGAAGTCTATGATCGATCACAGATACATATGATCGATCATGAATTTTTCCTGAACAGTTATAACTTCTCCCTTTCGAATTGTAACTTTACCATAAAAATAATAAGTGACAGTACAATACCACAAGCGGTAGCGTAGACTTTCCCAAGATGAAGACATACTGTTGATACATCAACATCCAAGTTTTCAACTCATAGACGTGTGCTTGTAGAACCAATTGAAGCCTGGAAGAAAATTGTATAGTAACAAGGTTGTGTACATGCTTTTGACATTTGTGGGTAAATTGGTGTAGTTCCGGCATTATAATATTATTGATAATTTTTATTTAATATATGACCAATTAGATTATGTTACAAAAAATCTCCTATAGTCTGATCAAATAAAAGTTTAACTTCACTAAGGTACGGGTTTAACTCGTTGAAAATATCATTTTTGGCACCATACTGTCATATACACCTTTTTAGAATTTTTTGTATAATTTTTGTAGATAATTTACGACTTCTAGGCCTTTCGCGATCGGTTGCAAAACCTTAAATTGTTATAGTTCCGAAAAAAGTGTAACATGAACTATAAAAACTATAAGATGACTCCAAAAAACACAAAATTCAAGTCCATGATAATGGAAGTCACTATCTTAGGCATTCTGAGCCCCTTTATATTTGAGCTGAATTTTAAAGATGAATCTAAGGTCCTAGCCAAAGCTGAAAAATGAGAATTGTGCACCTACAACCAGACTAGATCAACATGTAATATCGCACGTAAAATCTCAATAATACAATTCTTATTGTACGATAGTATTAAATCGAACTTAACCATCTAAAGTTTCGTCTTTGGACTTTTTTTTTACAATTACTCTTTCCATTTAGCTACCCATCTAAAGTCTCTTTAATGTCTTCTCAATTTTCCAAAAATTTCATTGTTATCTACTTAATTTGATTTATAATTGCGATCATGAAAGTAACAACAATAGCAAATTAAATTAGTAACGGCTCAATTTAATCATATTGTTCTCTGGGTAACTTTGTCCCCAAGCCATATAGCTCAAAACTGTTGTGACAGAATCTCTCTCTCTCTCTCTCTCTCTCTCTCTCTCTCTCTCTCTCTAATCAGGCCACTGGAGAGAAAAAAACGCTTGTTTGTTGCAGCCTTACTTGCAGCTCCACTACCCTGTCAATACTGATGACTTTGGTTACATATACAGCAGGCCACAGAAAAAATACATTCTTTTCCCTTTTAGTTTTGATAAATTAGAAATTGGAGGAACCTCACTTTGTATCCCAAAAGATTTAAGTTTTCTCACTTTATACTCTCAAAGATGAAATTTATTACACTGTACTTTTAATTTATTAAAAGTATTGTAGTGTGGTCTTTTCATTACCTTCTTTTGCTTATTTCATTAAAATCCACCCCATTGAAGTTGATAAAATAAGTAACAAAAACTAACGGAATGAATAATTACAACATTTTTAATACATCGAGAGTACACAATAAAAAATTTAATCTTTAAAGGTATAAAATGAGAATTCTTAAATTTTGAGGGCACAAAGTGTAATTTTTCCTTATTTATTGTGGTAGCAAAAACGAATCCGGATCCACCGCATGTCTATTGGGTCAATTACAATGGATCTTTACCACCCTATCAATTGGGACAGTCCTAATGAGCCTAACTCTGTATTTTTAAAAGGGGAATTTAGAAGCCGGTACAATTTTTTAGACTCATTTAGGTAAAAGTACAAAACAAAAACTTATTTGTGTAGAAGTGCATTTTTTTTAAAAATACCGATATTGTCATTGGTAAATAGTAAAAAAATGGGAACCGATGGAATTCCATCCGTTTTTTTTGGCAAAAATCTTGTAATGGGAGGGAAAAAGGGGATTTAATTATCTTCTTCGGCAGACGGTTTGTATGTCTATTGGAATGTCAGACCTGTGAGTGTTCTTCGTCTATTGGAATGTCAGACCTGCCAAACCTGTGAGTGTTCTTCATCTCTGTAAAAAGTGGTTTCAAGTTTATGTTCATCGTCCAAAAAGAGGAATACTACATACTGTTCATCGTCTTTAAACAAAAGCATTGCGAGGTTTCTGAATCATCTCCGAAAATTTCTGAATCGTCACATACGGACAATTAACTGTGAATCGTCTCAGACAAATTCCTCTCTGGAAATTGCAGGTGACATTAGTGTTTGGGTTTTTTTTTTTCGTTCATTAATTTTATAGATTCCACAATCTGTGTTGTTTCATTTTCGAAAAAAACCCTAGTTTAGTGAATTGATAGTAACAAATTGCAGGTTTATAATTTACGATTAAGTAACCTAATCATGGAGTAACTGTTTTAGGTAACTATTAGTAACGACAAATAAGAAACTGTTAATATTCAAAAATTGATGGCTGATACTGTATTGACCTTACAATGCAGCTTACATAATATTCAATATTTATGTAAATGTTTTTAATTATCTTATTTGTGATTACAAATTACAAACATTTAATATTCGAAGATGAATGATTGTAACTGTATTGGGTAACTATCGTGTGATTGAAAGCATTCAACCCTGATATATGTTATTGGTAACTGTATCTATTATATGTAGAGTAGTTGTGTTAAGTATGTGTTACTAAATGGCTTAATGTTCAAAAAATAAAGGATTGTAACTGTATTGAGATACTTAATTTGTGTATTAAATTGTAACTGTATTGGGATACTTAATCTGTGTATTAAGCATTACATTTTTATATATGTCATTGGTAACTGTACTTCGTATCTGTATTTGAGGTACTATGTGAAATTGAGTTATGATGCTCTTACAAAATTAGGTGAATCTCATTCTAAAGAATTAAACAGTTACCAATGTGTGGAATAATGGTTAAAGTAAATATAGATATACCATATATAAGTGTATGATACCCTAATGCTGTTGATTCATTAAACAGGTCATGGCGAACAAAAAAGCTTCAAAGCACAGACCTGTTGTAAGGGGTAGCAAAAAAATTCCACATCAAGAGTCACAAGCAACAAATACAAATGTCACTGGTACAAAATACAACCCTCAATACAGATCAAATATACTTGCCATCATCAGGGCAATTGAAGAACTTCATTTAAATGATTATCACAAGACATCGTTGCAAAAGACCCCCTTATGGCTGCTTTTTGAATGTATAATTGACCAAACATTGGACAAAACATGGTGTCGTAAAAGTGACAGCTGCATTCTTGAAATTCTATTATGTTTCAATTCAGATACTTCAAGATTCAATATCGGGAGCAAAAAAATTGAGACTGCGACCTAATGATGTCACGCTAATATTTGGGATACAAGATGGGTGTGAAAAGATTGATTGTACAATACATGTAAAATCAGTTACACCATTTACAGAACGATGGTTCAAGAAGGATCGGAGGTTAACAACAACGTTGATAAGAAGCAAGATGAAACATGCTTCAGAATTGGTCAGTGAAAATGGGTATGATGACTTGGCTAGATTGTTATGTTTGTATCTGTTGGCAACACTTTTTTTCCCAGTAACGGGAAACACAATGAGTTGGGGGTTGGTACCATATATTGAAAAGTTGGATGCATGTAAAAAATACAATTGGTTCGAAGCTATAACTGATACTCTAATTTCATCATTGAAGAAGAAGAAGGAAACGCCAACGGCTATAAATGGATGCGTTCTCCTAATACCAGTAAGTGTCTTAATATTAGTAATATATAAATTTGAGTATTTAGATTACTTTGATACAACCAAATATGATATAATAATCATAATGTTGTATGTTGCAGTATTGGCTGTGTGAACACACCTCCCTATTAACTCCCAGCACTGAGCGACCAATTCCTCGGTTCCTCAAATGGAACTTACCAAGTTTGAATAGGGCAATCAAGCAAAAATGTTTGGCAAACATTATGGCCAGTGAGGTAAGTATCAGTTCATAAATTATAATCCCTATAACTTGTAACTGTTTTGAAAAAATGCAACTATGTTAATATTTGTTAATTAAATTTATTTTATTCTCAGATCATGAAGCAGAGACTGAAGAGAACTAAGGAAGAGAAAATGTTTATATCATCAAAAAAGAAGGCAGGAAAAGAATTGAAAAAACCAATAGAGCAGGAGTTAGATGACAATGACAAACTTGACACAGAAGAAAATGGTGTTGGAAAGACAACAATTGGTGATGATGAATGTTCAAATGAGATGGGACAATTGGTTGACTTAGTTGAAGTTAATGTCACCCAACCAACAGAAATACATTCAAGAGAACAAGAAGTTTGGATTGACAGTGAAAAGGACAACATTATGAGAGAGAGAGATGAATTTCAAAGGATTGTTGCTGAGTTGATGGCAAAGGACAAATTAAACCAAAAAAAGATTGCCGAGTTGGCAAATGAGAATGAAGCGTTGAAAAGACACATGCAAGACAGTGTTGATATGGGGCATCACAAGATATATATAATGTATATGAGAATCTGTTGCATAGAATTGTGAACCCTTTTCTGTGTGTATCTATAGTATACCTGAAAGGTGTAACTGTTTCTGTATAGTTAGTTACATGTTATGGTGCATCTATTTGGTTCTTATGGTTTAGTAACTGTTTCAGCCCTGTGTTGTATAACTGTATTTGGATTAACATGTTAACTGTATAGTTCAAAATTTTAGTTAACTGTTACATATTACTAATTTATTTTCCAATTTATTTAACAAAGTGGTGCAATCTTTTTTGAAAATATTTGATTAACTGTTTTGTATTTTTAACGATTTGTCTTGGTGTAACTATTGTACTATCTTATACAGTGTAAATTTATGGTGTAACTGATTTGACCAGCCGCATTAGATAACAAAGTTACATACAAAACAGTTACACCATATATAAATAGACATATTTGAGCTACAGTTGGATGTTTTGGGAATGAATAGACAATTGGTTGACTTAGTTGAAGTTAATGAGTGTATATATACACTACCTGAATGGTGTAACTGTTTATGTATACTTTGTTACTTGTTAAAGTGCATCTATTTGGTGTTCATGTTTGAGTAACTGTTTCATACCTGTGTAACTTTTATAGTGTAATTGTTTTTTGTACTTGTTATGTAACTGTTTTTGTTAATTGTATAATGTATTAGTTAACTGGTATTTTCATAATGAGTTTATGCAGCAAGCTGAAGTGCAAGGGGACATTGCATCCGATGATAATGTTCAATCATCACAGATTACAGTTTCAATGTTGCAAATTGTTGATAGAGACACAAAAATCAGCCAACTTGAGACATTGGTTCATACGATGCATACTGAAAAAGAGGCAATTGATGCCGAAAATGTGACATTAAAAGAGAATGTCATAGTATTAGAAGCTGAAAATGCAGAATTAATAGATCAAATAAATGAGTTGACAGTTCACAACATCACTCAGAATCTGAATACCATTGATCCTGATGACAGTGCAAAAATTGGTCAAACTTCAATGGTCCGAAAGCTGAAGACCAAAGAGAGAAAGAGAAAAATATATGAGGATTACGAGTATAGCAATAAGAAAAAGGGCAAGGGACACAGTGAGGGATCAAAGACAATTATCACCCTTGAGGATGAAGCAGACAAGATCAGTGCAGCGAAAGAAAAAGAGAAACTCGATAAGGAAATTGCAAGGTTGTGGAAGATTTGTCAGAAAACGAATCGGCCTATCTATGATCAACTACAACAAATCAATGATACAGAAGGACCAACGTGAGTATATTATATATTCTAACATTTATGTATTATGCTAATGTTTTTTCATTAAAATACATGGATTTACTCACTCTACTTTTATTCAAAAATATTAACTTACATTATATGACTGTGCTCTGACCATGTAGGACACCCATTTGGTCTGGTGTTTTAATTGGAAACTACATAAATGTTGTAGACGCATTGAAACTGGTTGGAGGATGTGAACTGTACAACAGTGTACATATTAAACTTAAATATTTTTTTATCCACATCACAAAATTGTACGACTTAATATGTTTTCATTTAATCTATTTGCATGCACCAATTATAGTTTGCATATTGTATAGAATCTAAAAAATTTAATATCTAATTCGATTACATCTGTTATGTATAATTTTTATTTTTTGCCCATGCGACAACATTGATCTGTATGTGTAACTTTTAAATCCACATATGTTTGCATTTGCAAAAAAGACTGTTTTGGACGTTGTGTTATACATTGTAACAAATTATAGATTGCTGGAGAGATATGCTGCTTGAACTTGATGCAAACAACGAGCAGTTAACGTATAAAAAACGTTGCTTCTTCTTCAACAGTCTATGTTGGGTACATTAAAATTTATTGACATTTTTTTTTTAATTTCAATATTGTTATATTTCATTTTAATTGTCCATTAAATTGGGTTATTTGTAGACGTTCGTTACAAAAAACATGAATGTATGCAAAGACCAAATTGACAAAAACCTCATTTTGGGAAGAGATCGTCGATTCCTTGTATTTCCCATGAATTCCAATGGTCAAAACAACCTTGTGGAACCTTGGCATTGGACAGTGTTATTGTTGGATACTGACGCTGGATCTTAGACACACTACAATTCTAAGAAACCACGAACAGTGAGGAGGGACGTGTGGCTGGATGATGCAAGAGTATTGGTAAGAAACAACTGATACCCATTGTTATTGTTTGATTTTTGCAGTGTCATAGCCATCACTAATATCTATCATTGAATAAAATGCAGAAAAATTATGTTGAAAAGAAAATTAGTGAAATGCAAGTAGCCGATGGAATTGACATTGACCCCTCAAACAACGTTCTTCCACTAACATCCTATGAGAAAAGTCTACAACAAAGGGCAGATTCGTACGTATTATTTTTTAACGTTAATTCATTCAACATCAAAGAAATGTTAGTAACAAAACCTATAATGCAGGGTCGATTGTGGACTGTTCGTTTGCTAAATAATGAGACAGCTTGCAAAGGACGAAGAGATACCAGAAAAGTTGACAGCTGTACAAGTGAAAAGATTCCGGACGAAAATGATGGAAATGTTCTTAAACCATTCCAATTCTTGGACACTAAGTGATTTCCATGAAATGATGAAATTGAAGGAAATATATGAATAGTCCTATTTGAGATGTAGTTGTTTGTTTTGGGAATGAAATGAGACTATTGGTTGACTGAGTTGTGGGTAATGTGTGTATATACAATATACCTGAATGGTGTAACTGTTTTTGTACACTTATTAACATGTTAAAGTGCAGCTATTTGGTGCACATGCTTGAGTAACTGTTTCATATCTGTGTACCATTTATGGTGTAACTGTTTTGTCCAGCTGCAGTATATAACAAAGTTACATACAAAACAGTTACACTATATATGAATAGTCTTATTGGAGATATAGTTGGATGTTTTGGGAATGAAATGAGACTAATGATTGACTGATTTGTAGTTCATGCGTCTATCTATACTATACCTGAATGGGGTAACTATTTTTGTATACTTAGTTACATGTTAAAGTGCAGCTATTTGGTGAACATGCTTGAGTAACTGTTTCAGCTCTATGTACCATTTATGGTGTAACTGTCTTGTCCAGCTGCAGTATATAACAATGTTACATACGAAACAGTTACACCATATATCAATAGTACAATATGAGTTGTAGTTGAATGTTTTGGGAATGAAATGAGACTATTGGTTGACTGAGTTGTAGTTCATGCGTCTATCTATACTATAACTTAATGGTGTAACTGTTTCTGTAAACTTAATTACATGTTAAAGTGCAGCTATTTGGT
Source organism: Ilex aquifolium (assembly GCA_951799425.1). NCBI lineage: Eukaryota > Viridiplantae > Streptophyta > Magnoliopsida > Aquifoliales > Aquifoliaceae > Ilex > Ilex aquifolium. Next base: position 9,393,958 of record OX637400.1, on the reverse strand, counting down.
GAACATGTTTGAGTAACTGTTTCAGGTCTTTGTACCATTTATGTTGTAACAGTTTTGTCTAGCTGCAGTATATAACAAAGTTACATACAAAACAGTTACACCATATATCAATAGTCCTATTGGAGATGTAGTTGGATGTTTTGGAAATGAAATGAGACTATTGGTTGACGGAGTTGTAGTTCATGTGTCCATCTATACTATACCTGAATGGTGTAACTGTTTCTGTATACTTAGTTACATGTTAAAAGTGCAGCTATTGGGTGTACATGCTTGAGTAACTGTTTCAGCACTGTGTACCTTTTATGGTGTAACTGTTTTGTCCATATGCAGTATATAACAAAGTTACATACAAAAACAGCTACACCATATATCAAATACTTTAGATGCACTGTTTTGTCCAGCTGTAGTAAATAAAAGAGACAAGACTCCTGTTGCATGAAGAATCCAGCAGAACAGACCAGTAAATAGTAATTTGAACAGTGACCACATCCCATAATTCCTGTATCCCTGATATACACAATGATTTTCCATTTTTGCTTTTCCAGTCATCCCCCAAAAATTAACTCAACATACAAAAATTTGCACCCATACTATAACCTCCATATTAACATATCCATAAAAGAACCATTACTAAAATAAAACAGCAACTGAAAAAAAGAAATATTCAAATAAAAATATTAGTAGTTTAAAATAGTAATCCAATCACAAAGGTTCTTTACAAGTTTTCTTGTTGTGACTACCTAACCGTCCACATCGACTACATCGAATTCGTCTAATAAGTTCCCCCCTTGACCTAATTCTACATTTTTTGGGTCTTCCCGGCTACTTCTTAGTTGATGGTGGCAAAATATCAGCTTCGTCAACATTGAAGTCCGAACGACCAAGAGTAGGGATTGAGAGTATAGGTTGAGCGTATGATTTCTTGTATGTACTAACATGATAATAATAATCAACAAACTCATTCATATTTCTCTCACTTTTACGTATTGCCGCTACTGCATGAGAACAAGGAAACCCATTAATCTGCCATTGAAAGCATGAACACGTGTCATTCTGAATGTCGACTGAAACAGAAGGATTTGAATTAACTTCATACACATCATTGTTCGAAACACTAACAGCCCAAGACCTGCTTTTGGCAAATGCAACCTGTAATCTTGAATCCATCTCAGGACATAAATTTTCATTCCATGTACACGCAGTGATTATCCTAGCACCAATTTGATTCATAATTTGACACCGAATAGTGTCAACCATACTCGTAATGGGTAAATGTCGTGCTTTCATAATCCACGAATTGAACGACTCCACTGCATTAGAGTTCATCTCGCCATAACGTCTACCTTTAAAGTATGCATTTGCCCAATGCTCGTATGGAAGATTATCCAAAAAACGTTTGACAATGAAACCACCCTCACTTCGGAAAGCTTCAATTTTTTGGGTAAACAGTGAAATGGTGGGGGCATAAGCACACTCACACAACAACAACACCATGTGCTCCCTAAATCCATTTGAATAACGACTACCATTGAACTTGTCCCGCAAGTTCGCCTTCAAGTGCTGCAAACAGAAAACGTGGTGACACCTTGGAAAAATCTTTGGCATGGCTTCCAACAAACCAACATTACGATCAGAGACAAATGTAATGTCCCTATTCGGATCCAAAATCTCTGACAGTTGTTGTAAGAACCATAACCAATTTGTTTCATTTTCTGAGTCAACAATCACAAACGCTAGTGGGTATAATCCTGAAATACAAATGTAAATGTATATAGTAAAAGTAAAATATTAAAACGATTGCCTACAGATTCACATCAGTGCAACAAATATACACCAACCTGTTATATTAAAATAGTTACAATAAACACATCCAGTTACACTATTTAAGTTTGCCAAAATATATACATTATACAGTTAACACACAAAAAAAATGACCAAAATACAACAAAGAAAATACAAAAGCAAATCGCACATTAAAATAAAAAAGTTTAGAAGATTTATACCCTGATTACCATCCTTCCCAATTGCCGAAAGAATGCATCATTTGTACTTTCCTTTAATGAATGTCCCATCAATGAATAAAATTGGACGACAGTAATTGAAACCATCGATACAAGCCTTGAAGGACACAAACAATCTCTGGAAACGGTTAGACTCATCATCACAATGCAAAACTATATGGCTTCCAGGGTTTGTATTACTCGCAGCATCCACATACCAACGTAACTGTTTGTACGACAACGTATGATCCCCAAAAAGCATACCCTTTGCTTTTTCCACCCCCATCCAAGCTTGGTGATAAGATACGTCAAGACCATAAGATGTAAGAAAATCACTAACCACGTCGACTGGACGAGTGGACGTCTGATCACGGACATTATCAACAATCAAATCTCCAATCAAATTACAAGATAATCTCTTGTTCTTTATGGTACGCAACGCTACTCCACAGGTGTGTTCATTATTCATTTTTCGTATGTAAAAGAAACCATTAAGTTTCTGAATAGTAGCATTTACATGCCATCCACACCCTTTATCATACTTCGAGGCGCACTCAGCAATAACCCTATCCCTACAATTCCTCACATAATTAAACTTGAACCCAATCTCTATTGAGTATTTGCACAGAGCTTTCCTGAAATGTGTGACACCACCTTCAAACTTTTGGCCTACACGACTTATTTCATTTGACCACCCAGCTGTCAACAATACTTTTTACGTATGTGAGCAAAAACTAGGGAGCAAATCATCATCACACTCAACCCCATCGTCGCAAATATGAACATCTTCAAGCAAATTATCATCATCCACCACACGTGACTCTTTATCTTGCCTAGTTACCATGACCTCAGCATGATTGACATTTATCAAGCGCATTTTATCAAACATATTACGCAAGTCCTCATCATTTTGCAAACAACATTTTGGGTGCCCCGGAATAGAATATGACATGACAACAGACAAATTACCCAATTCCTTCCATTTTGCGCAAAGCTTACCATAAATGAAATCAAATGTTACACGAGCAGAACATCTGATAATAAAGGTGTCAACATCATATTTGCATACAAGCAGCACTATTCCCTCCATTTCCTGATTACGACATTAAAAAAAAGAATGACAATGTGTCAATACAAAAAAAAAACCAAAACAGTCATATAAAACAGTTACATTAAAAAAAAATTACAAATGACTGAATTATTTAGTGTCATAGTTGAAGAAAAACCATTCACTCACAAAAAATAGTTACAATATACAGGCTCTGCCAAAATTGATATTGGCTGAAACATTGCATAAAAGATCATTTACATTTAAACATACCTCTGATAATAAAACAGTTACACCTATTAACACAAAAACAATTTTTTTTTACCTTCATTCCAACAACGAAAAAAAAAACAAAATCGAAACAGTTACTCCTTAGAATCAAGGCAAATCTTATTTCCAATTCAATTCATCAGGGAACAAACATAAAACAAGATCAAACATATGAATTCCCCAAAAAAAATGACCGAATAAAAGATAGTTACCCAATACGATGAACATAGGAAATTCCAAAAAAAAAAAAAAACGAGTAAAATCAGAAATATAATTATTATGTGTATATGAAAAAATAGATACACCCATTAACAACAGTTACACCCATTAGAATCAGAGCAGTTTTTTTTTTCCACTCATTTCATCAGCGAAGAAAAATAAAACAAGACCAAACGTATTAATTTCCCAACAAAAAAGACTGAATAAAAAAATAAATAACATTATAAACAACTAACCTTCAAGAGGATACCGATTATTGATATTTGCAATCGTTTTTACGAACAAAACCACCACCGGAGAAGTTTTGTAATTCTGCTGTTGAATACACTGTTTATTGCCCAACCATTTATTCCATAAAAAACTGATCATTCAAAATTTAAAAAAATAAAGATAACAATTATAGAATCTTTACATATTTGTTTCCTTAAATAATTGTCAAATATTTCTGCATAAATTAAGGAAGGGTGTTTAGGTAAAAAAGATTTTAATTCATTTGAATTTTGTACCTAAACCAAAAAAGTTTTATAAAAATTGTACTTAATGGAATAAACAATTTATCCATACACTTTTGCCTAAATAAGTCTAAAAAATTGTACCCACACCTAAAAAACTCTTTTTAGAACACAACACAACCAACACTGGTTAAAAAACCCATTGGTTGACCCACTAGTCCAATTGCCATCAACTCTCCTCGCACGGTATCCAGTGTACCGCGCAACATGGCAGCTATTGTTCAACTAATGTGATCATAGCCATTTACTTAATAACACATGCTTTTGACAACTTAGACCTCTCGTGGATAACTTGTTTTTGATCGGATTGAAAAGAAGATTAATCGAGAAACGTGTAAATTGATTCGAACACCCCTAAGAGTTAAAAAAGAAAAAAAAGTAGAGGCAACCCTAGAACCCCAATGAGATAGTTCAAGTAATAACATAGACAAATTATAAATTCAGATGTTTTTAGTTCGAATCTTGACAATCCCTTGAGATTACGTGATAAGAAATTTATTTCTCATGAATACTTTAGTTTCAACGTGAATGACTTGCTTTTCATTGAATCGAAAAAAAGACTAGTTCAAATATGTATAAATTAATCCGAATATCTCCGACGGTTAAAGCAAGCAAAGAACAACAAAAAGAAGAGGCAACCCTAGGGGATTCGTTATTAGAATTAGTCTACTGGTTTATAAAGCCCCATCCCCTATCTTAAGAATCACAAAATTTAATCACCGCCACATCGTAACTCATTGTTCCGCGAAGTAGGCTATGTTACCCCAAAAGTATTATTGCGGAATGTTAGAATTAGAAACATTGAAAATTTCCTAGTATAAAACGACAGGCGCTTTTTTCCCTCCATCATCTCTCCAAAGTTAGAGTAGATATTGAAGAGGCACACACAGAGAGAGGGAGAGAAAGAGTTTCAGAAACCCTAACAAATTAGAGCTATCGCAAGGTGAGATTGAACTTAATTTTGATTTTCTTCACTTGTTTTGTCTAGCTATATCGATTCTGTCACTGAGAATCTTCACATTTTCCCTATGTCTGTGTATAATCATCGAGTTTCTGATATTGTTCTTATTTTTATTTGTATTAATCCTTGTGCCTGTTCTCTAAATCGCTTCAACTTTGAACTAATTTCTGAAGCTCCACTCTTCTTTCTTGGGGCTTGTCACTGTTAGTGTCTTTGGTTTTGTTTATTGTGTTTTTGGATTTCTTAGCTAATGCTGGTTAGCTACTGAAGATTTTCCTATCTGTTTTTCTCTTTTTCTTCTTCTCCTTTGTGAGTTTTTAACCTTTAGTAACTTCATCCGTTTTTTGTCTTTATTTTCTCCTCTCTCTCTCTCTCTCTCACACACACACACACACACACACACACACACACACACACACTTGGGGTGTGTGTGTTAATGTACATCTTTAACTTGACGTTTTCTTGTTCTTCGTAGTAATGATTCTTTGTGCGTGCGGTTGTGCAAGAACACACACACACACACACACACACACACACACACACATATAATGTGTGCTAATTTGTGTATATGTTGTTCCATGGGTGTTATGTGGGTTTATGGAAGATGCTAGAATATGGGTATAGAGTGGGCTTAGGCATAAATTTCACTGCATTTTTCTTGCAATTTTGATGTCATGGGTTTGTTTTGGTGGATATGAGTCCATTACTGTTGCTATTTGTCATGTACTGCTGACTAAAATCTAAGTCTTCCTATGCGTTACTCTGGTGTCAGTGGTGTGCTTCAAACTCTCAAGCTTATTCTGAAGTGCCATTATGCTTCACAGTGGCTAGGCATTCATTACACGTGTTTTTGTAATTTTTCTGGTCAGTGTCTCTGTTGTGTGTGATTGCATTTATTTAATTGTTATTAAGTTATGAGAGGATGGTCTCTGTTGCTAACAAGTGCTCCTTTGTCTATTCATATATGCTGTGGTACTGTTCACTTGCCAGTTTAATGTTTCTTTGGTTTTAAATACTTGAATGTCTTTGCATAAGCTTGTCTCCACATCGCGTTATCTTAAGTTCTCTGTACAATTTTTAGTGAATTGATGGTAAGCTTAGCATGAATGAATTTTATGAACCTAGAATTACGTGTCCGTGTTTGTTTGTGCTTGTCCTTGGTTCCTGGACTCTTACGTCAGGGAGTAGGGATTTTATGATGGTATTTTAGTTTTAGCTGCTTATCATTACAGATGTCGATTTATGTAATTTTGTCATAGTTATTTTGGTCGGAAAGAACTTATTTCAGGGAATAACTACCCTTCCTTATTGAGGAAGTATTAAAGAGGGATTTTCTATGTATTTTATATAGATATACCAGGTATGTTTGTTTGCACAATACTAGATTAGAATCCTTCTGAACTGAGCTGGTTAATTTGTTCCCTAATCTTATAAGGAGATGTGAGTGTGATTGAAGGACATATCTAGAGGTTCTAACTTTGAGTTGTCCCTCTTTTTGAAGAAGTAATTGTAGCTAGAGTGTGTGCATCAGTAAAATATATTCAGGAAATTTTCAGTGGTGAATTTTTTGTTGTATTTTCTACAGATAAGTAGTTTTATTGATATAGGCTGGTTTTACAGATGGCTGCAAAGATTTTAAAGAATCTGATAAATTTCTCATCGTCCTAGTATCTATTTTAAGACTGTGTGCCTTTGGTCTCTTTCAGCTACATTAACTGTAATTGGCGAAGGAAAACATGATGCTTATTGGTTTTTTGTTGTGTTCAATTCTTTTAGGTCATTTGTTCAAGTAAAAAATGGAGAAATCTGGTAAAGAGGAGGAAGGTGAGTCCCCTCCTTTGCCCCCACCGCCACCAGTTGTATCACCAAATGTGAAAACTGAACGAGTGGACCAGCCAAAGCGTTCAATAATAAGTAGGCGTGGGTTTGGGACTGCTGGGAAACGCATTACTTTGCTCACAAACCACTTCAAAGTTGCTGTCAAATCTCCTGATGAAATATTCTACCAGTATAGTGTATGATTGCAACACGTCTTTAATTTTTTGGAGTCCATATACTGTAGAATGAAACTTGTTGGGCTATCCTATGTACAGGTTTCTATTAGTTCTGAAGATAAGAGAGCTGTGGACAGCAAGGGCATTGGCAGAAAAATCATTGACAAACTTTACCAAACGTACTCTTCTGAACTTGCTGGGAACAGATTTGCATATGATGGAGATAAGACTCTGTATACAGTAGGGCCTCTTCCACAGAACAATTTTGAGTTCACGGTGGTTCTTGAGGACTCTTTTGCAAAGCGGTATGTCCTTCCTTTATATTTTTCAAGTCCTTAAGTCTGTTGCATATCTTCCAAGACTTACAGTACATTCTTCCTTGCTGGCAGTGGGAGTCCTCCTCACAATGGGAGCCCCAGTGAGTGTGGTAAAAGGTCAAAGCGTTCTTTCCAGTCAAAAACTTTTACCGTTGAGATCAGCTATGCTGCTAAAATACCTTTGAAGTCCATTTCTCTTTCCCTCCAAGGAGCTGATCCAGACAATGTTCAAGATGCACTAAGGGTGCTCGATGTTATTTTAAGACAGCAAGCAGCTAATAGGTATTTGGAAATTTCTCCTTTCAAGGTTTCTTTTAAGGTTTCTAGTTTCTACAATGCTGTTAGCTTGCATATTATGTAATTTGGATGTTCAATGCAGGGGTTGTCTTTTGGTAAGACAGTCATTCTTTCATGATGACTCAAGAAACTTCACTGATGTTGGAGGAGGTGTTACTGGCTGTCGGGGGTTCCATTCCAGCTTTCGTCCAACTCATGGTGGTTTGTCACTTAATATGGGTATAATCATTATCTTTTTTTGTTGGATGTCTCACTGCGCCAATGTGATTTTGCTTTCATTTTCTGGGTGTTAATGTAGCTTTGATTTCTTTGGGCAGATGTGTCTACAACTATGATTCTGACACCTGGACCTGTTATTGATTTTCTGCTAGCTAACCAAAATGCACGCGAACCTCGTTACATCGACTGGGCAAAGGTAAGTCAATTGTTTAATTGCACACTGTATCTCATTTTTGTTCTTAGTTGGTGTATATAGGTAATATTTTGTGTCATGTACAGGCTAAAAGAATGCTAAAAAACATGAGGATTAAGACGAGGCACAGCAACAGGGAGTTCAAGATCATAGGTTTGAGTGAAAAGCCTTGCAATCAGCAATTGTAAGTGCTTGTTTATTCCATAGAATTTATACTTTTTGTTGTATGCTGCCAGAAAAACTTATTTATTTTACTTTTCCCTCTCAAGTTTTCCACTGAAAGTGAAAAACAGTGAAGGTGCCTATGATGAAGGACAGACTACGGATATTACGGTGTACGAGTATTTCACCAAACATCGGAACATTGAACTTACTTATTCTGCATATATGCCTTGCCTTGATGTTGGTAAACAGAAACGACCAAACTATCTGCCGCTGGAGGTGTGCACAATTCCCTTACTAGAATTTCTGGGTTGGCGCAATTTTCTTTATTTATGATACCTCTCTGTCCTTCTCTAGAAAAGATGCTGATGTTGTTTTCTTTCCCATACTCTAGCTTTGTTCTCTGGTGTCTCTTCAACGTTATACAAAGGCATTATCTTCAGTACAGAGAACATCGTTAGTTGAAAAATGTAGGCAAAAGCCTCAGGAGAGAATGAGAGTTGTAACTGATGTAAATCTTCTTCCACCTTAAGGCTTGCTCTTGTAGTTTGTAATATTGCGTTTTATTGATCACTTAGTTTGGCAGGCTATCAAAAACTACCGTTATGATGATGATCCCCTCCTTGCTGCTTGCGGCATTTCAATTGAGAAACAGCTCACTGAAGTGGATGGTCGGGTCCTAGAGGCACCCAAGGTAGAGGTTGACTTTCTTGACGTAATTTAACAATTTTTCTTGCAATAGAGATACGACTACAGAGAACAATTAGATACATATTGGGTGTGCCCTTAAAATTGAGTTTTCTTTCAATCTGCAGTTGAAGGTTGGTAACAGTGAAGATTGCTTCCCGCGTAATGGACGATGGAACTTCAACAACAAGGTATTGCCCACACAATTTACAGTATAGAGGTAGAACCTTTGACTGGGAGAGAGGAGGGAGGGAAGTAGAAATTTCTGATATTTTTATCTTTCATGTTCCTTAGGTTTGAGAACTATAATATCAGCAACTGATGACTTTCTTTGACTTTTCTGAAGCATCTTTTTACCCCCATCCGTATAGAACGTTGGGCTGTTGTCAATTTCTCTGCACGCTGTGATACAAGTCATCTATCACGGGAACTCATTAACTGCGGAAGGAACAAGGGCATTGTAGGTTACAATATATTTTGGCTTTGTAATATGGGCTTTTGCCAGTAATTCTCTTACTTAGTTTGTGTTAATATTTTGTTTATTGCATTTTTAGCATATTGAACGCCCGCATACACTAATTGAGGAAGATCCACAGCATAGAAGAGCTGGCCCTGTGGTACGAGTAGATAAGATGTTTGAACAGATTACTGCAAGGCTCCCTGGCCCCCCTCAGTTTCTTCTTTGTGTCTTGCCAGAGCGGAAAAACTCTGATATATATGGTATTTTTTAATGACAAAATGTGATTTATGTGGTATCACATAACATTTCCTATACTTCTCATATATAATATTACATCTGACAACATTTGTTTGTGCAATATTGTCAAAGGACCCTGGAAGAAGAAAAGTTTGAGTGATTTTGGGATTCCCACTCAATGTATTTCTCCTTATAAAATCAATGACCAGTACTTGACAAATGTGCTTCTTAAAATCAATACCAAGGTACATTTATAATTAAGGGTCTGGAAATTGTTCTGTAGTTAGTTCGTTAATTTGACTTATGCTCTTTCTGCCTTGATGTTTTTGGATTTGTCTTACAGCTTGGAGGGACTAATTCTTTGTTGGCAATAGAACACTTATCTTGTATCCCCTTGATAAAAGATACTCCAACAATGATTCTGGGGATGGATGTCTCGCATGGATCTCCTGGTCGATCAGATATCCCGTCTATTGCAGCGGTATTCTTGCTACCAAAGAATTAATTGTAGCATTGTGATAGATAACTTTCTGAAATGACTGCACGTAGTTCTGTTGTTTGATTCACCAACGCTTGCTATTTGGAGGTTGTTGGATCTCGATCTTGGCCGTTGATATCAAGGTATAGAGCAGCTGTACGAACACAATCATCAAAGGTGGAGATGATTGAATCTTTGTTCAAACCTGCCGCGAATGGGAAGGATGATGGCATTATGAGGTATGTCTAGCAGGATATTGTTTTCTTGCTTAAGTTGCCCTAATTTGAAGTCTATCGTTAGATTTGAGTTTTAGTTATTTCGAAGCTTCAAATCCATGATTGCTGTAGAAGACTTGCTGTTGAATTTTTTTGCTCCAGGGAACTGCTTATGGATTTCTATAATTCAAGCAATGCACGCAAACCAGCTCATATCATTGTCTTCAGGTATCATCAATAGCTGCTTTATAAGTTTCAGTTGTACGGATTGTTTTGGTGGTGTTGAGGTAAACTGTTTGTGGTATAGAAATGTTAATAGTAGTGCTAAATGTGCCTTCACTTTTTCCTTTTTATGTTTTTTGGGTTGGTGGGAGGGGGTGGGCTTTTCGGGGTGTGTGGGGATATATAATTGAAGAAAATTGTGGAAGTTGTCAATGTTGTTTGAGGTGTATAAAGATTTAGTGTGGTAATTAATGCAATAGTCATTTGGGATGCTTGGTGCTAGTGATGCAATGCTGTTGAAGTCACCCTAACAATAATTGGCTGCACAGCAACCCATTTATCCTTCTGTAGTAACTATGGAGTGATGTCAGTCCCTTCTTAAGGAAAAATGACGGCGAAAAGTTTGTGATGGTGGCAAAAGAACAGTGTGAAAAGGGTTTTAAATGGCAATTGGTGCTTTTCACTCGCTCTGAACTTCTTGGTTTGACAAAAAGACCTAGAAGCCTTCTGACCCTCTTTGTAGCTATTTCTCATCAATTCTGCTGTTCCCATGTTCTTTGTTGTATTATATTAGTCAGAATTCAGTTTAGGATAGATATTCGGGGCATATGAGTTATACTTTTTCTTCCTTATATATGTATAGTGTATATATGACTTCGTCTGCCATATATAGATTTGGTTTTCTTTGGCTTATGTAATCTTACATGTTCTTTTCTCAGGGATGGAGTGAGCGAATCCCAATTTAATCAAGTTTTGAACTATGAGCTTGATCAAATGATAAAGGTTTTATGGCTGGAATTTTCAATTTACGAGTTCTGATATCTTGTCTTGAAGAACACTCTGTATAACTATTTGACGACATTTGGAGTCTATTTTTAAATATATGATTGTTTTTTGGTGCCCCAAGCATTTAACTGGCAAATAGATTATAATCACTTAAATGTTGACTCTATTTGACTTGTTCTGATGTTAATGATTAGTAATCATTTCAGATGAACATGGCTGGCACCACCAAAGCTGCCCGCATTTTTATGCTAGTATTTGCAACCCATCAGTTTGTGATAGTATATGTTTTAGTGCTGCATTGTTTTCTTATTAGGGCATGTATTGTGGTTATTTGTCACCTCTAGGATCAGCTGATAGTATTAATTCTTGATGATTTGCAATTAAGAGGATCTCATTTTTCGTTGCTTCAGGCTTACCAGCATCTTGGTGAGGTTGACATGCCTAAGTTCACAGTGATTGTGGCTCAGAAGAATCACCACACAAAGTTGTTTCAAGCTGGTGCAAATGAGAATGTTCCCCCAGGTCTGCCTCTATTTACTCTTGTTTTACATTTGTTTACTTATATCAGATGTGCTGAGGCTGTGTGTGTGTGTGTGTGCAGGTACTATTGTGGACACAAAAGTTGTGCATCCAAGACATTATGATTTTTACATGTGTGCCCAAGCTGGGTTGATTGTAAGTTACTTCGTTCTTTTCCTTAATCTGCAATATCTAGTAAATGCATCTCGTTACAATTTCTTTTTTCCACTTCTGCTCTGTTGGTGGAATTGCTGCATGGCAGATACCTGAAGATTTGTAGGTGTTGCATAGTTTTAGGCCTTCAATGTTTGGGCCCCTATCTTTTTTACAGCATATTAAGAAGGAAAGAAGTTCTAAAATGATTTTTATAAGAGACAAAATGAGCTTTACAGTTGTCTAAGCTCAGTTAGCTCAATTCTCTGTTTTCTCAAACTAGTTCCCCCGCCCCCCTCTCTTCCTCATTATCCAAAAACCAAAACAGAGGCTGGAAATATTCTCATCATATTGGGAAACTGTTAAATGCCAACCCCTTAAAGTTACTTCCAGGAAATGTGTAGCTTGGTCTAATTTAATTGGTGTGGTTTGTGTTGTTTGCCATTTAGCCAGTCATAAAGTGTTCGCCCAATATTTCTTTACCGAATGTAGAATTGGTGGAATTTTTTTCATTCTTCCTTTCTTAAGCCTCTTTCCTTCAATTTATAATTTAATTGTCAGGGAACTTCTCGCCCAGCCCACTATCACGTCTTGCTGGATGAGATAGGTTTCTCTCCTGATGACCTGCAGAATCTCATTCATTCACTGTCTTATGTGTAAGCTTTCTGGCTTCCAATTTCTCTCAACTTTTATTGAAGTGTTAACCTTGTGAAATGACATTAGACTTCTTTTTGTCTTTTTCAGGTACCAACGGAGTACAACTGCAATTTCAATTGGTATTTTCATGCAAATTTACTAAATGTTGCATTTTTTTTTTTTTAAAGTTTTTCTAAGAAAAAAAAGAAAGGTTAGCAATTACTGTGATTAATATACAACTACTTCTACCTCTCACTGTTTTTCCTTTCTCCAGTTGCACCTGTCTGCTATGCCCACCTTGCAGCCCAACAAATGGGGCAATTTTTGAAGTTTGAGGATTTCTCAGAAACCTCTTCTGGACAGAAAAGCCTCACATCAGTAGGGACTGCCCTTGTTCCTGAGCTGCCCAAATTGCATGAGAACGTCGAGAGCTCAATGTTCTTTTGTTGAGGTGATATTCTCCTAGGCGTAAATACCAATCATTTGATTAGTTCTGCAACTTCGTACATACTTTGGTGGTATAGGATACAAGCGACCCCAAGTTTTTATTGTAAGTGGGGTAGAGAAGAGGGTAATTATTCAAAAAACAACTACTTTTGCAATAGTTCTTGAAATTTTTGGATTTTGATAGGCAGCTGATGGAGCTAGTATTTTTGACTTAATGACTGCTATAGTAGGCCGCACTTTAGTATTGCTATACATTTGTCGATTAGGTGTTTTTTATTCGAAATTGCTACCTTTGCTAGAAATGGCTGTTTACATTCTTTACACTGGGAGATCTCAAGTGATCTAGTATTGGCCTTTGTACTTCCAAAATTCTCTCCTATAAGTCTTCTCATTGTAAACGCTTGTGTTATTGCTCTTATTTCTGGTTTCTATATCTCCTTATTCTATGGAACTTTGGCCTCTATTGCCATCTCCTGGATGTTGGATGGCTCAAGCCTATATGAAGGATTACAGGGCCAGTTTATAGTAGAAAAAGGTCATATGACCACTGGTGGAGAGAGTTGATTCCCTGCAGTACAGTTCATAAATTTTTTTATGCTAGAAGTTTCTTTCTTTTTCTATTTTTCCTCCAATGTGGATTGCTCATAATTGGATTTTCCATCGGTCAAATATTTTTATTTTCCCGCATACTTTGTAACACTTGACTCTTTCCTTTTACTAAGATGTCACATCTATATTTGACCCATTCTGCTATGCAACCCCACATCTGTAAATTTTCTTATTCCATGTCTATATTTGACTCATTCTGCTATGTAACCCCACATCTATAAATTTTCTTATTTGTAATACTTGGTCTTTGTAAAGACTAGTTATAGTTTAGTTTGCGGGCAAATCTTGGTATAGCGAGAAGATTGTTGCTTATATTTAACCTTTTATAAATTTTATAACTATAAAAGTCTCGTGTGTTGTGTCATCTTTGATTGAAATTTAGTTCATGCAAAGGTTTAGATTCACCATTGAGCGTTAGATCAGTTGGTGATGGACTGTTCTAGTTTAACCAAGGTCTCGGGTTCGAGTCTTGGGAACGTAGCTGCGTTCGGTAGGGAGAGTTTTGTCGCCCTTGTAGTCTCACTCGGCTCGAATCCGGATTAATCGGAGTTCAATGTAGCTTTTAGATATTGGATGGTCTGACAAAAAAAAAAGGTTTCAAAGTTCATAATTTGGGAAAAAAATGCAATGACATGGTAGTGTGAACACTAGACCATTTCTTTTCAACTAGAGAGATGAGAAAGACCAGAGACAGAGAATGACTTGACCAATATATTCCAATAATTAAAATAGCTTTAACTTCTTATACCAACCACCAACAACCTACGTTAGTGTTAAAGTAATAAAGAGTTTATATGGTCAAGGTCCTCATTAATATGATGTTTCACTTTGGGAAAAAGAAAACAAGAATTTCCAAACACTTTAATTGTTTGATTACGTAAGATTTCAGTCATAATCTCTACAGATTGTTAGAAATTGCACGAAATGTCACAGGTTAGAATCATGTCGTTTCTTTTTTTCTTTGTGGCTGACCAAAAAAAAAAGTTTTTAATATCACTTTTTTTTTTTTGAAAGAGAAGATGGGGGAGGGGGGCGACCAACAGATAGTGACCCCCCTGGACGTGATTACGAGGGCCTTCCCTGATGTGGAATGTTCGATTAGTCATAATTACAGACCTTTTTGAAGTAGTCCGTCACCACACCACCACAAGAGCACTAGTGAGCAAGACAGGGGGACTCCGTGGATCGAACCTGCTTGTAACCTCATGGGAGTCAGAATACGACCCTAAGACGGGACCGCCTTGCCACTAGACCACCAGCTTCGGTGGTTTTTAATATCACTTGAAAGGGTGAATGAATGAAGGACGTGCGTAGCAGCCATATGGAATATTTATATTGGATGCCCATTGAATTTCAAAGATACATTTTTTCAATTGGTTGTTGAATAACTAAGACAATACAAAACACGATCACACAAATCTCAAATGATTAGTCACCCACAACCCAACCAAATGCGACACCAATGGTCCCATGGCTTCATCTAACTCTCAAATATTATTCGGCTTGACCACCGATCTCTTGAAGGCGAATTGATAAGTTACGATCTTATAAAATCATAACTTGATATATTTCAGTTGTATTCTGACTTGATTGAATTAAAATTTTTAATGCGGTGTTAAAACTTTTTTTTAGTAGTAAGAAAAATTTAAAAAAGTAACCACGTTTTACCCCACCATTGGGTGGACCTTTGACAAAATATTACAACGGGACCCACAACATTTTCATTCTTTTTTTTTTGGACAAGAAACGATAAAACCTAACAGTCAAACCAACTCAACCCCTTAAAAGGGAAGAGTTGGAACATTTTCATTCTTGGAGTGTGAGAATATGGTTGGAGGATTCTTGGGTCAAGAAATCACAGAGCTGGATGTGCTCAAAAGATGAAAGTTTTGGGACATTTGAAAGTCCTTTTTCTTGTAGTCAAAGAGTCTACAGTTTTTGGGGGATCTCATTCTTTGGGGCCTATTGGAAACTCTGCAATTTTAGTATATTACATTGTTACTCCTTTGTCTGCCAAGCAAGAACTCAGTCTGGAACTTGTACCCATTTTAATGAATCTCTGGGTCCTATAAGATATGATTGATCGAATCCTAAAGTGCATCTAATAAGCAAAATAGAGAATAAAAAAGATTACGAAATAAGAACTTATTCTTCAGTTTTATACCGGAAAATCACAACTCAAACAAACCAGATAACTTTTATGAACCCCGTTGTTCTGTGGTTCGGTTCTAAAAGTTTCAACTCAAATAAGTTATGTTAACTTTTTCATTGATTCTTTTTCGATATTCTAGTTGTCTTAGTGAATCCACCAGATTAATATTGATTTTTTTTTTTATTTTTTTTGGTTACAGGATATTCAGGCTTGTACCGAATTAATGCTGAACTTTGTGCAAAGTTATCTTTCCCCACAAAAAAAGTTAATTTGAGGGTTATGACCTGTACTTTGTTAAAGTTTTGAGAAAATACTTTGGGTTAACTAATTTTTTTTATTAAATGATCAAGTCATCAAACTACCATGGTTATTATTATTATTATTTAGTTCAACGGTAAGAGGTGTCTTGGTTAGCTTACACACACTTCGATTAATCTCTTTTTCGGTCCGATTAAAGGCAGGTCATCCACGTTGAGATTAGGATATGCATAAGAGATAAATCTCTCATGACTTGATCCCAAAGAATTGTCAAGATTCGGATGCAGGATGTTTGGATTTACAGTTCGTATCTATTACCACTTGACTTACTCATCGGTTAATAAGTGGTATTATGATAAAATATTAATGAAATTATATAAGATCAATATTATTTTATTAACTACAACTGGATTAAAATGTGGAAGACATGGGAGTGTTTGGATAAATATGACTTTCCTTCCAACCACGATTAATTTCATTCCAAAGAGGAATAAGTTTGGAAATATAATTTTTTATTCCGATAAAGAATAGAATAATATTGGTATTTTACTCATTTCTTTGCTAATGTAATTTTTATTTGTGGTGTAGGGTGTCTTCCTATTACAATGCTTGAAAAGTATGGAATTTTCCTATCAGAATCATAATTTTTTTTAAAATATAGAGGTTTGTATTGTAGTTTATTGCTAAAAATAAATTGTTTATAAGAGCTAATTTATGCATTTTATTTCTTTTTCTTATTTTATAATTTATTATTTATCTTCATTCACAATTAAATTATGACTTAATTAAAAATAATTATCACGCTTATATTTTAACTATAGTAAATTTATCATTTACATTTTAACTCCCTACTTACATTTTAATCATAATAAAAAATTTTAATTATATTTTATATTTTAATTATTTATTTATACTTAACCATGTTAAAAGAAATTATGCATTGCACCGAATTACCGTAATTCACTTATATTTTAACCACAATAAAAAAAAGTCGGAATTACTATTAATATTTTTTACTTGCCAGAATATACCAAAATGATTTTATCAAATGAATTGACTGGTAGTTTTTACTTTTCAAGGGGTTGGGGGTACTTCGGTAATTTCACAGAAGCAGCGTCGGAATCTCCACAAGTGGTAGGACCCAAGAAAATATGGGTCCCTCATTCTCACGTAGTGGGACCCAAGTAATATGGGCCCAAAATTCTCACGGAGTCCGAGAGACTCTCGTTTCCTTTCTTCTTCTCTTGCATTGCAGTGGGTCCCAAAAACGGAGAACCTCTTTAAAAAGCCATTTTGATATCTTCTGCGTTGGGACCCACTGAGAAAGCCCTCATCGAACGGCCCATATCGCATTTACCCTTCTCCACGCCACCAGTTTCTCATTTTTCTGACGGCCAAGATTTTTTTATAATTATTAAATACAAAACATGCCGAATTATTAAAATATTTTCTCATTTTCGCGCCCTATTTTCTATCAAACAGTGTCTTTTTATTAATTAGCCTGTGAAAAGACAAAACCACCCTCCAACTCCCCATCAACCCCCCTCCTACGTTATAGAATATTTTGGTCTTTTCAACCAGACAAGTTATTTTATTATTCGTACACGAGTGAGGCAAACTTAAATTGATTTTAAACCATTAAATATAGTAAATTTCTGGTTTCGGACTCAGGAGATCTAAGAAAGAAAAAGCAAGAGAGAGAAAGAGAGCAGGGGAGAGGGAGAGAGAGAGAGAGGAAGAGAGAGAGGAAGAGAGACAGAGAGAGAAATTATGGAAATTATTTAATTGGAGTAATCTGTTGGGTAGATTTCACACATTGATCGATCATAAATTTGTGCTGATTCTCTCTCTCTATCTCTCCCTTTCTTTGCCTTGTTTCTAGTCTTTATTTTTTTGTTTCTCTCGCATGTCTCTTCACAACCTCGCTGATCAGAAAACGAAAACTCGGTTTGGTTTGGTAAAATTTTAAAGCTTTTTAACTTGAACATGCTGTGGATTTGATTGATCTTCCTGACTCGTTTGTTTCTTTGTTTACAGAGAGAGACTTTGAAGTGATTGAGTTCGGAGTTTGTCCATTTACGAACACTTAAAAACATTATTATTACTGTTTTGTGATCGGGGAGGTAGATTCATTGTATCGAAAACAGACATCGATGCCTGATAATCGGCAGGTTCAGAGCAATGGTGGCGTGTCCAATTCCTCCAATACTTCTGTTGACAACATTGGAGGTAAATTTTTTTTTATCCTTTCACTGGATGAAGATGAAGATCACTTTGTATCTAGTCTTATAGTGATTATTATATCGTTATTTTGTTTTTTTTTTTTTTAAATCAAGTTTCTATTTGTTGCCAGGAATTTGACTATAAGAATTGTGATTTTGATGTGATGTATTGAAATATTTGTCTATCTTGCTATATAAATCTTTCTTGTCGACATGATTTTCAATTGGGTATTGTAGAAGCTATTAGGAGGTTGAACATTAAGCGCAATGATACTATGGGTGATGGTGAAGTGGGTCAATCGAGCCCGTATCCCGATCGTCCTGGGGAGCTTGATTGCCCATATTATTTAAGGACTGGGATGTGTGGTTATGGAAGCAAGTGCCGATACAATCATCCACCTAATGCTGCACCGGTATTTTAAGATTTTTATGTTCGAAGTATTTTTGTTTTCAGCCTGTTGCTGATCTTCAGAGAAGAGCAGTGTGCTTAAAGTTGAATATTTAAGTGGTTTAATATATGTAATCCATGTGTTTATCTTTAGGTGCAGGGTGGTCAATATGGAGGTGAATTGCCGGAAAGAATTGGACAACCAGACTGTGGGGTAATTTTCTTTTTCTTTTTTGTTTTTTTAGAAATTGGGATTGTTCTATTATGAGAAATCTGTGCTGATATGATTGAGCAAGTAGGGTAATTTACATGGTGGAACAGAGGGGAATGTCGTTTGGTTTGTAGTTTGTTCAATGTTTTTCAAAAATTTATATGCAATTATTCGTATGCCTAAATGGTTAAAGATATTTCCTATTAGATTACTTATTTACATGTCAGGTTAAAGGTATTTCCAATTAGATTTGTGGACACATTAGATTTGTATGTAATCCCATAGGGGCATCCTTGGAGAATTTGAATGGAAATTTTATTAGGAATGATTTTGATGCCTTCTCTTGGCAGCAAGTTGGTTAATGAAGTAGTTTGAAAGGCAGTATTGACAAGTCCATTCTATCCTAGACCCTCTTGGTCATTGCTTTCATCTATATTTTCCTCGTTATCTTTAGCTGCAATTATTTTCCACTATAGAAGTTCTTTTTTGGTGATTAGTGTTGGCACTGCTGTATCGTTTGACTATCTTATGACATAACCTCATGGATGTTGCTTTTTTTACATAGACAAGATATAATTCTGCTTTATCATTGGTGTATAGTTTCCATCCAATTACTCTTGTTCTTTTGGTAATTTCATGTGGATTTTATATGACAAATGACCATGTTATATTTGGAATTTGTAAAATTTACTGGACAGAAATTGCAATGCTAGTCCATCTGTGTGTTAATCCTGTTCAATATCCATCTGTACATACTACGTGCTTTATCTTCTATGCCTAATTTCTCCTTCGCACTACTTATAATTTTGCTTTGTGAAGCTAATTCAAGCTTCTGTGAAATGTGTCTGCATTGATTGGTTCTAAGCTTCTTTGCTCAGTCACTTTATTGCAAAGCATGTGCAGCTTTGTATCAGGGCAGACTTCAAACATTTTTAGTGGAATCAAGCACTGAAAACATATTAGCTCTACTCTACAAAATAAAACCTCGTCCTTAGCAAGCAGACCATAAATATAAACATATGTTTGAGGTGAATTGGGTTAAAGGTTAATGACTATTATGTGTTGTATGTCTTGAGAGTTGTTTTGCATTGAGGAAAATAATGTTTAAAACACGTGGAAGCTCCTCACTGTTGGTAACATTAATTTGAGAAGTTTTCTTGGCAAGTGAAGTAGTAAACTTTGTGGTTCTGGTGCAGTATTTTCTGAAGACAGGTACCTGTAAGTACGGCTCAACATGTAAATATCATCACCCGCGGGATAGGCGTGGTGTTGTACCAGTCTATGTGAACATGTGGGGGCTACCAATAAGACAGGTGTCTATTTCTCTTCCGATATTGGTCCTTTCTGCTTTATGCTAGCAATGCATCTCTTGCAAAATATTGGCTTGTTTCCTGTTGATGCATTAAGTAAGGCTACGACTAAAACTCTGGCATTTTTATGTGACTATTGCAGGAAGAAAAATCGTGTCCTTATTACATGCGAACTGGATTATGTAAATTTGGAGTCGCATGCAAGTTCAATCATCCTCAGCCAGCATCCACTGGAGCTGTCTTACCTTTTCCAGGGCCTGCCACTTATACTACTTATGGATCCACGGGTTCCTCAGTTTTGCCTTCATCTGCTCTTCCCTATGTAGGTGCACTTCCAGCAGGATCATTACCAAGTTCAGGATATTCGTCTGGCCCTCGCCTACAAGGTCCCTCCTACTTGCCTGTTACCTTTTCTCCTTCGCAGGGCACTGTGCCTACACAAGGCTGGAACACATACATGGTTAGTAAATGAATTTTTAATGTTCATTTCTACTCTAGTCCCTCGTTCTGAACTTCTATTGCTATTTAAAACCTTTTTGTTTCATCATCCATTGTTTGAGGTTAAGAGCTTTTTAGTGTGGTTTGATTACCGTTTTTCATTTCTATCGAGATGAATCTTGCTGACTTTGCCCTCAAGTGATGTTGACCTTAAGAGCTGCTGGGAATTTCTTTTCTCACACACTTACATGTTCCTCATGAAAAAATCTCGAGTATTTTTTTAAAACAATATTCTAGTGTTTTTCTCTTTGCCCCTGGAGATGCTATGCGCTAACGACGAGTTTTTGTCTTGGAGCGGATTTTAGTGCACTTGGATTTCTTAATACTCACCGAATTTAACTTTGTGCTAATCACTCCATTATTGGGTTCTTCTGATGCTGTAAACAGCTAGTGTAACTGTGCTCAATCTTTTCATCGTCATTCCTCTCTCAACTTCTTTTAAGGGCAGTTTTGTAGAAGCCTATGACAAATCTCAAGTGTACTGTATTGATTACGACATTACAGATATATTTGGTATCTTTCCTCTATATACTTGTGTTTATTTAACGGGCATCGTGCACTATCAAAGTTTCTTTCTGACCCTCCTCTACAATCGTTCATTGTCTGTCTCTTTGTTATCTCAACTGGTAAACGGTTTAGCATGCGGATATACTTCACTCTATGTTATTAAATCATCCAATATTTGGTTTGACTAACTTGTATGCTCATTTCCATCAACTCGCAATAGTTGAAGCTTTGTTAGAAGTGCTAATGATGCTATTTTGAGTAATATTGTTGAAACAAACATCAAAAGGTTTACAAAGGTTTGAGTGGTTAAAAATTGTGCTCATTTTTTATGACCAATTGGCCCCTTGTACTTGAGGTTTTGTATATTCGAAGAATTAAATTCACAATAGTACTTTCTTAAACACGTTAGAGTCAGGATTTCCACCATAGGGTAGACATTCATTAGTGTTCTCTCTCTCTCTCTCTCATTTCATTTTCTAAAGGTAGCAACTACTTGAAGGCATTCATATTGGTTTTAACTTGCCTAAAATTTTATTTGCCTTCATCTGCTCATGGCAAGCAGCATAGCATTCTTCGGTAGACGAACCTTCTTGTCATGTGCATTGGCAGCACTTGCAGCCCTTTTTTTTAAAGTGGTATGTTGAAGAATAATCAAGGCCTCTGCGAGTCTATGAAGTACGGATACTTCGTCAAGGTGTACCCGTATTCGAAGATACATATCGTATACGCATCATACGTATCCGATAATTGATAAATTATGTGGATACTTCTACACATGAAACAAAATGTATAATTTTTAATTTTAATTTACCCTTTCTTTTCAAGTTCATATACAATACAAAATATCAACAAATTCCATTTGATTTTGAAAACACGAGTATTTTTTAATTATATCTACTATTACATGTCAAAAAAATATAAAAAAATGAGTTAGTTACACTATAATTTTAGAAACAAATACTTGTAAACAAACCAATTAGTTAAATATTGGTTTTGATTCCTTTAATTGTTCACATTTACTTTATGGATATATCATAATGAGTCGATATTACATTATTTTCAAGATAAAAATTGGAAATTTTGCTAACTATTGTTAAATTGTTATTAAAAATTATAATTTTTAAGCCGTTAAATAATAGTAAAATATAAAATATATTTTATTATAGACGTATCCTAGCCGTGTCCGTATCTTATTTTTTCAGGTTTTTTCGTATCGCCATATCCGTATCTGTATCCGTGCTTCCCAGCTGCCGGTTCATTACACTGGAGATCTTTTTAAGCTAAGATCCACTGGGGTGTGAAGTTCTCTGTGGGCTACATCAATTTGGTGACACTCTCGTTTTCACCATATTCTCTCCAAATTCACAAGCTCTATTATTTGTATGTTGCTTACACGGTTACACCTGATTTTCTTATAAGTGATGCTCATCACAAGTCCTAGGATATAAATTTGAACATGTAGTTCATTGATGGCATGTTCACTGGTTCAGTTAGTTTATTTTAATAGCGAAGGATAGACTCAGGTAATTGCTCTAAAACTGCTATGATTTTGCTTCCTATTTATGTTTTGGTTTCTATTATATTTGTATCTCACGGACCACGTCACTACCCAGCAAGCTCTGGCTTGAAAGCAAGTAGCAATGGATTGAGCTGCGCAAAATACCTTGCTCCTTGGTGCATTTGTTTTCTTGCAGGGCCTTTAGACTTGACTAATAATAAGATAGGAAGGGTTTTTGTTTCCTGTTTGAGATCATATAAAGCTTTCTTCAATTGGCAAACAAGGGAGTCTGATAGGTCTTTAAGAGATAGGGATAGGGGCATGCCTGACTCTTTAGAAAGTATACTAGTGTTGAAAAAGTCTGGGGACAATGATAGAGGAATGGGACTTCTAAACTGTCATACTAAAGAAGTTCGCAAGGAAGGGACATGCCAAATCATTTGAATAAGGCTACATTGATTTGATTTGAGCTTCTGCATTTCTAATCCATGGTTTTCCATGTCAATCAGGGTAGCGTAGGCCCTGTATCCACTACCACTGTTCTTGCTGAGTCAGGCCCTAGCGGGCAGGTGCATCTCTTATCAACGTCAGTTTCTCATCTACCTGAGAGACCTGATCAGCCAGAATGCCGTCACTTCATGAGCACTGGAAGCTGTAGATATGGATCTGATTGCAAGTACCATCACCCAAGAGAGAAGTTTGCTCAATCGGCATCAAATTCCTTAGGTCCATTTGGGCTTCCCTTGAGACCTGTAAGTTATATTATTTCTAAGGATGGATTTCCATTTGGAAAATTTGCAGTAGAATAATTTGTCAGAAAGAGTTCTATACTATAGCATATGCTGTGTCCTATGATTTTGGTCTGAATGAGTTTGGAGTAGTTTTCAAATTAAGATAAATATTTGCTACTGCATGAGCTTGTTCATTGTCATAAAATATGATCGCATGCTTGTAAATATTTAATCTTTCTACAGAGTTCTTACTCCATGCCATCTTAAATGCAGGGGCAACCTGTATGTCCCCACTACCATCTTTATGGACTTTGCAAGTATGGCCCAACTTGCAAATATGATCATCCCTTGACAGGATATTCATATGGCTATAATTGGAACCTGTCTACTGTACCTGTTGTTGATCCATCTAGTTTCTCATATCAGAGAAATCCAGCATTCCAGCCATTTGATACGGCTCCCTCTAAATCGTCGGTTGCTGAGTGGATTCGAAAATCTGATGCTGCAAGCAAAGAATATCGGAACCCGGACACTACTACTTCTGAAGATTCACCAGAACATACTGGTTCTCCAACACATTCCTTGCCAAATTCAGAACTTCCACACGACCAATCTGATTGAGTCATTTTCTTATCCTTCCTTTTTCTACGTTTCATTTTGTTGTGTAGTTCCTGTCGAATGAGTAGTCTGTGACTTGTGCCTCCTGTCCCCCCCCCCCCCACCCTTTTTAACTGGGATTCTTTGGAATGGGATAGGTTGCTTGGAGGTCCCATGCAACGAGTAAAAGTTGGGGGTTTGGCAGACTTTTTTTGTTGAATAAAATGCAGGTGGATAAATTATAGAGTACCTTTATTATTGTTTCGTTTTTTCCAGATGATATTTGTTTTCTTTGTGAGTTTGCGGTGAGTGATTCAGGTTGAATGTTCCTCGTATATGACACGAAGACTGTATGAATAGCGTAGTGATGTTAATGAATTTTGATTAGATGGAGACCATTAGTAACTTTTAGCGCTGTCTGAATACGAGCCGTTCTTTAGGGGAATCTTAGCTGCCTCTAGAGCTAAACTCGGAGGAGTTGAAGGTGGTGGATCATGTCCTAGTTACAAACTTCATGGCTTGTAGTTTGCTTTCCTTTTGCTTCTCTGGGTACTAGATTCATTTGTCTATCTTGCCAATGTGGTGCTTTTACTAGGCTATTTGTATCTTGATTTTTCTGCATGCCAGTGGCAGACATGGTTCGAAGCTTTGTCTTTTGGTTAAGGTACTCTCAAAATGGGAGTGTTATTCTAATAATCATTTCTGAAGTTTTTGAGGGCGGGCCTTGACGCAATGGTGAGGTTGTTCTATTATGACTTGGAGGAAACAATCTATTTATTTGTAGAGGTAAGATTGTGTACATCTAAGTCTCTTTAGACTATGCAATGACGGGAGTCTTGTGTACTGGATATTCTATTATTTTTAAAGTTTCTTTTGCTATAGAGAGAAGCATTCTGGTGAGCAAATTTACTTTTGTGACCCACATGGGTAAGAGAGTAGGATAGGGTCGACGTGTAGGGTTCCTTTGCTGTTCAGCCCCTTTTTTTTGGTTAAGTGATACAAAGTCATTTTGGGGGCAGCACACTGCTGTATTCTACATCATCTATGCTTTAGGGTAGTGTTTGAGTCTAAAATATAAAATTTCAGGAATATTCAATGTATTGACACTTGAAATTCCAAATTTGCAAAAAAAGTGTTACATGGCAAGAATTGAAAAAATGTGGGAGATGATTAGTCACAATTACATTTGCAAATGAGGTAATCGATTGGAAGTTACTATTAGATAATCGTCGATATAAAAGAAACCGTCGATGAAGATGGTTATAAAAAGACATTCAATAGAGAAGATAACACGTTCAAACCTCCCAAAAGACGACCCACGATTTGGGTATTATTAGTAGTAGTTTTAGACTAATTTAGAAGCAATTAGTGTTGTAGCTAAGTATGTTTTATTCAACCTTTTATAACCGAAGTTTTTTCAATTGATTTAATACAAAAATTATTTTTTATTAGTTTTTTGTTTTAATTTTGCCTTTGTATAGTGAGAATCTTTATCATTTTCATTCAAAAAAATTATGAAATAAGACATTTGAACTTATTCTAAACAATTGCCAAAAAATTGTATGTCGATTGTGACATTTCTGTTGATCCCAACAAATTTTGGAGCACCAGATAGATAGTTAAAACTGCCATAAAAACATATCAATGAATAAAATTAAGTGGTGTTTGTGGGTATCTAAGTGTCGTTTGGCATCTAAGTATGATGGATAGAATTTGATTTTGAAGAGGGTAAAGTGGTAAACTCACACCAAATTGGAAACATCTCGTTAGCCATTGTCGGGGAAATGCTTTTGAAGATGGTTTTAGCCCATAGTACATCGGACCATGTGACTGGACATTGGACCACGTGAATGTACATCTAGATATTCGGATATGAAATTAAAGTTAGTCAAAATTAAACAAACTTATTAATAATTTGAAGAACAATGATTCTAACGTGCGCACCGTGAAGTCGGATTAAGCGCATGTTTAATTAGTTTCATCACCAAAAGAAAAAAAAAACATGTTTAATTAGAATTTTTTCATGATTTAAAAATCAATATAGTTATTTATTTTAAAACTATTGGTAACCAATTCGATTATTTAACGCATTTTTGACAATGGATAAACAATAAACCTCATTAAATATTAAGATGTATATTGTTAATTCAATAATAATAACTCATTAAGTATTCAAATTAAATTCCAATAGCATTGTACTTTATTTTATTAGATTTGTGGTTGAAATATAAATTCTAAAGCGTGTAATTAAGAATTGAGTTTTAAATCTCAAATAGGATTGCTATTTATTTTATTAGATTTGTGGCTAAAAATAAACTCTGAAGCGCGTAATTAAGAATTGAGTAATTCAAAACTTGATTATAATCATGGGATTTTTTGATATTGAGACAACAATCGTCAAAATCTTCTTTCCAATTATCATGTAGTATATTACATTAATTTTTAGTTGTTAAAATACATTGTTCTTGCAAAAAAAATTAGTTGTACAAACAAATAATTAATTTTAATGACCAAGTTGGCATTTAACAATTACTATGTCCCTAGCATATTAACAAAACAAAATTAACGTATCGGATCCCCAAATAATCGAGATAAAGTTTTATTCAATTGAGTTGAGCTGCTTTTAGGAAGATGTGCTAAAACATTTTGGTTTGAGTTCGAGTAGCGGCATGCCATCTTCGAGAAGAGGTACAATAGATCATATGACGAATTCCGTTCCTAATTTTCATTTCTTAATTAAGATTTAAGAGATTCAAGATTTTTATGATATTTTTAAGGATAAAAAATATAGACACCCCCTGAATTTTGATAATATTGTACGAACGTCCCTTGAGTTTTGATAATATTAATTAAAGGTGTATAGTGATATTTTAAAAATAAAAAAGAATATCAATAAAAATTCAAGAGATGCTGAATAAAATTTATCCTCCACACTTTTTCCTCCTTCCTACCAAACTTTCTCCTGTTTTATGCACTAGCCAGTAGCCATGCTATTTTATCTGCAAAACGGTGCCGCAGCACCAATGTCCTCCCAACTGGTGGCCCACTGTAACGCGGCGCATATGCACAGTTGTATCGTACGCCTTACTTGGCCTTTAGTAAGTAGGCCCCTCATTATTAATGCTTTGGGGATAAATCACCGACCAAATTTATTAATAAGGGCATTAAATTGGGTAGTAATTTTTTTTTTTTTTGAACTTAATTGGGTAGTAATTGACACGCGTAGTTTTCCAAACAAAAGCATCAACAGCCGTCGGTACGAGTGATGAGAGACAGAGAGGCCTTCGTATTCACATTCCATTATATAATCCGCATGACATATAAATACTAACGTGTGGGCCCTCTTTTTTTTTTAATCTTCATGATTTTGGATTTCTAATTGCCGCTGTGCGGGGTGTAACTGAGCCGGACCAACCCGAATTCAACCCAAGTTAAATCCGAACAAAATAAGACTTGAAGTAGAATTTTTAAGTGAAAATTAAAAATAAGTCCCGCTAGATGTATTTGTTTGAAGATAAATCCTGCAAGAAAACTTATAAGGGGCTAAATTCATGTTTAAAATTATATATAATGACTTAAATCCACTTTTTTTTTTTAATCTCAAAAATACCCTTCTTTGAAAGGAAATTAAATTAATTTCCTATTTTGAAAATTGTTATCCCTTAATTCAATGTCAATTAAAATATGCCAATAAAATCTCCATCATAAATTTAAAATTCAAAACTCTCTCTCTCTATATATATATCAAATTCAAAGCTCTCTCTCTCTCTCTTTCTCTCTCTCTCTCTATATATATATATATATGTTGGGTTATTATGGAGATGATACAAGTATAGTGGTGGCGGTGGTGTGGAGTAAAAAAGAGCAATCAGAGTGGAACTTGAATGGACTTTTGTGTGGTGGTGATGATGGTGAGCGTTGTTGTGAATGTGATGACAACGTGATGGTTGACGTTGCTCGGGAGGTGACGATGGTGGCAGTGCTATAGTGAGGAATGTGGTAGGCGAATATATATATATATTCAAATTCATGTTACTATTTTTTTTTTATTATGTTACTGTTCATGTTACTGTTTTTGTTGAGTATGTTACTGTTCATGTTACTATTATTTTGAGCATGTTACTGTTTTTATTGAGCATGTTACTACTATTATTTTACTAAATATTAATATTCAATGTTACTATTTTTTTTTTTTTGAATATTACTATTTTTTGTGTTTGAATTGTACTATTTTTTGCGTTTGAATTTGAGAGAAATAATTATTGTTAAGTATGTTACAGTTTTTGTTAAGCATGTTACTATTTTTGTTGAATATGTTAATATTTTTTGTTGAACAAGTTACTGTTGTTATTTTTTAAAAATATTAATATTGAATGATTCAATTTTTTTATGTTTAAATGTTACTATTTTTTTGTGTTTAAATGTATTATTTTTTGTGTCCAAATGATAATTTTTTTTTATACTTGAATGTTACTATTTTTTATTTTTAATGTTACTATATATATATATATACACACCTAACCTATATATGGATATAGATAGATATGAGAGAGAAAAAATTTTAATGTTAGTCAAACTTTTAAGATTTAGGAGTTTTTAATTTTTAGTTTTATTTCACTTCTAAAAGGAAGGGATAATATGGTCAAATTGACAAAAAACGAACTTCATAATAAATAAGTTTTCTTGACGGACTTAAGTCTAAACAAGTCCATATAGGGGGACCGACCTCCAAATTTCCCAATTTTTAATACTCGAATTCAACCTGAGCCCAACCCAAAAAAATAGGACTTGAATTAGAATTTTTAATACTTATATTTGACCTGGGCAAAAAAATTCCAACCCGAATTGAATTCGGGCAAACCTCAGGTTGAGATCTCGAGTTGTCGGGTTCAATCCGAATATTAAAATTGGGTTGAAGATTATATACTTAGGGTTGGGTTAAGGTTGACCTCTCAACCCGCCGGAATTTCACCCCTATCGCTGTGTTATGTCTTTATTACTTACGAATAAATTAATATTTCGACCAATAATTATAATTAAAATTAAAATTTATTTTATTATATTTTATAAATTTACTAGTAATAATCACGTGTTTGAAAATACCCTACAATACTCAAAATTGAACATTAATCGTGCAATATTTATATTTGAACATAAATAAAATAACAGAGATGTAGGTATTTGAGAATTAATGAGGTATGTGAGGATTAATGAGGTTGTGTCGGTATTAGAAAGTGTGGTAATTGAGTTGTTTGACATTAAAGATCATGCAGAAAAAATGATGTTTTTGAGGGATTTTTTTTAGATGAACTTTATATTATTGGATCAAAATAAATAAGAATTTGATCGATTTTGACCGTTGTTATGCCTTTATAAGTTGAAAATTTAACTTTTTAATTGTAATATTAGATAAATACTTGAATATGCCAAAAATCTGAGCTGATTATTATTCGTTTTGAATTATATATTCAATTGTATGAGTATATTTAATATTAATCGTATGATTTGTTAAAATTTAACCCAATTAATATATTCTCATAAATTTTTTGATTTTCAATTGATTCGGATAGAGATTATAAAATTAAAATGAAAGGCACAATAAAATTTGAGTTAAATCGGATTAAAGTTTAAATCAAATAAAACTTAATTCATTGACAGACCTCATATTGAGTCGTCTACATTTTCCAATTTACGTGATTTCCTTATAAAATATTGTTTGTGTAGGAGATAATTTCGCACTATGAGTCTCCACTTCGTATGGGCGGTGAGGACGGTGAAGAAGTCTTGAGTAACCTGCAAGACAAGAGAATACTTAGGTGAATCGATGGCTGGAGGCGGCCAAATGGACTCCAATGCTTAGGTTAGATTGCGAGTTGAACAAAAGTATAGATTGAATAGGCTAGGATTCAATGTCATACCTAGTACCTGGAGCCTTTATTTATAGTAGTAGGGAGATGTGTCTCACTAGAACACAAACTCTAAGGTAATTGGCTTGACCTTGTCACTAGGTCCTAGAAATACGGGATTGAGTTAAACTAGGACTCTTGGTCATCGGTCTTTATCGCTAGCCCCTGGTTGGTCAAAGTAACATTTCACTTGGACTCTAATTTTTTTGTGCCTTATCCCAGCTCCTAGATATTTGGAGTGGTATTTGATTAAGGCTCGAGGTTCTTGGTTGATCCCTCACTAAGTAGGACTCATCTTTAATTTTATTGGGTGCGAAGCAAAGACAAAGGAGGACTAGTCCAAGTTCCTTGGACTTGCCGAGTGGTGAAGGCAAGGTTGACTACTTGCCGAGTGGTGCCAAGAAGCTTCCTTCTTGCTCCTTGCCGAGTGGTGTGAAGGAGGTTCCCCCTTGCTCCTTGCCGAGTGGCATGAAGGAGGTTCCTTCTTGCTCCTTGCCGAGTGGGACCAAGGAGCTTCCCACTTGCATTTTATGCCTCACAATTGCCTCTCATACCTTAATTAATCAATTTTTATTAATTGAGGTACGTGTTTGAAGATTAGATATCTTGCAGGCCCAACTCATTGGTAACGAGCTTATTTTGCCTAGAGGATTAGGGCTTTCATTGCCTAAGTAACTTAGGGCTTTAAATTCCTCCTTGACTTCATTCTTCATATTATTTTGGAGATTGGCTAAGAGGAGAGGAGAAACATTCATTGTTGTTTGGCGCCAACTGTACGGGGGACTGACTTACATTGCTAATGAGCTAGTTGAGCAATAAGAGTTGCTCAAAAGTCAAGTCAAGTCTGATATGGTCAGGGCAGACATGCTAAAGAAGCAACTTAAAGATTCCAGAGTGGAGAATGCCTTCTTGAAGAATAAGGTTACTGAGGTAGAGACTTGAGCTGACGAGCTTCAAGAAAAACTTGCTAAGGCTAAAAGGGAAAATGTTGAGCAATTAAAGAATGTTATCTATGATATATGGGTCATATCTAGTTTGGGAGGACGTTCTCTGACCTGAGAGTGACTTTCTGATTCCTGATATTATGAAGAAGTTCCTTGGTAGTGATGGTTTAAGTCTTCTAACACATGTGCCCCCCGTTCTGACTAAAGGGGGACTGTCCCCATGAGTTGAGGGGTTTGATGCTCAGAGGTGACAAATCCTTAAGAAAGGCTAAGTATCCTACTGAGCAATTGTCGAAGTTGTTGGTCGTCTTTCGAAGGCTGAGTAATTTAAAGCGCACCCTTAAAGCTTTCATGGAAGCGAAGTAGCCTAAAGGGAAACCATGTAGGTTGCATGGAGGCCAAAGTAGCCTTGAAGGGCAACCGTGGAGGTTGCAAGGAGGCGAAGTAGCCTTGAAGGGCAATCGTGGAGGTTGGCTTGAAGTGAAACCACAGATGTTGGCTTGCGGTGCAACCACGAAGGTCGGCTTGAAGTGTAACCACAGAGGTCGACTTGAGGTGCAACTAACGAGGTTGACTTAAAGTGCAACCACGGAGGTTGACTTGAGGTCAACCACAGATGTTGACTTAAGGTGTAACCACAGAGATTGACTTGAGGTACAAACACGGAGGTTGACTTAAAGTGCAACCACAGAGGTTGACTTAAAGTGCAACCACAGAGGTTGACTTAAAGTGCAACCACGGAGGTTGACTTAAGGTGTAACCACGGAGGCTGCAATAATCACAAATAGAGAAACATGAGTTCTGAAAAATAAACTTCCCTTTACTAATCAACAAAAATGAGAAACAAATGTCTTTGAAGACTTATTGAAATAATAAGATGATGTTGACTAAGCTAAAAGTAAAACTTAGTTATCTGGTTGGTCATCTAATTAGATTTGTTGTTGTTATTCTTGCTCCTTGGTAGTCTTTTTCTTATCAATGTACCGAGATAGGTGGCCTTGCTTGACCATCACTTCTAGGTGGTGCTTGAGTACCAAACAATTCTTCATCTGGTGACCTTTGTCCTTGTGATAAGAATAATGGAGGGTTTGGTCTCGCTTTGGTGGATCACCTATCATCTTTGGTGGCCATCTAAAATACTTATTGTATTTGATTTGGTTAAGGACTTGATAGATAGGCTCCTTGAAGACAGTGTTGGTGCCTTGGTAGGAGTCCCTCGTTCCCTTGGATGACCCATCTTTCTTTGATGGGTTGAGAGTGTTGTCTTCCTCCATCTGGTTCTTCTTTGGCAGTTGGCCAACTAGTCTATTGTCATCCTTTATCTTCATGTACCTCTTGATATGCTCCTGCAAATATGACATACTTTGGGGCTGCCACATGGTGAGGTGCTTCCTCAATTCGTTTTTCTTGGGGAGGCCCAAACAATAAGAGACAATGGCGGTCTTTTCATCGCATTCTTCTATGTCGGTATAAGTTTCCAAGTACCTTGTGGCTTAATCACGGAGAGTCTTTCCACGTTTCTGGAGTAGTGCCAAGAGTGTGTTAATAGTCATTACCTCCCGATTATTGGTTATGAATCAAGAGATAAACTCGCCGATGAGCTATTCCCAAGAGAAGATTGAGTTCACAGGCATCCCATGAAACCACTTAAAAGTCGACCTCCCCAAGTTAGAGGGGAACATCTTACACATAAATGTCTCATTGCTTGTCCAGATGGTCATCTTATTAGTTAAGGCCCCTATGTGGAGCATAGGATCAGACTTACCATCATACAACTTAAAGGACGGAGGCGTAAACTTACATGGAGGCTCGGTTTCTTGCATGGACCGAACAAAAGAAGGTGTGGTCATCTTAAGCAAGGTCTACCTTGCCCTTTCTATGACTGAATATACGAGATCATCTTGGCCAATGTCACGATGAAGATGGTCGTGACCTTCGCAGGCTGGCTCAAAGCGGGTACGCTTCTATCTTTCGTAATCGTCTTATTATTCGTGATGGGTTGAACTTCCAAGTATTTTTCTACATTCCTTAGGGTTGCGTTCCCTATATGGATTGCCTCACTTCTCCTTGTAACAAGGGGGTACCTTCTGGCTGAAGGGTCCTTAGGAAAACGTTGAGAAGTAGAGCGTCTTGGTGAGTACTTTATTTGACAATGACTATGGGTCGAATAGTTTCTTACCGGATACTTGCTCTTATGATGGGTAGATTAAGCCTCATGTGAGTGATCGTTGTGGTGGTCACTTTGACGAGGCGGGCGTATGACCTGACTAGCAAGTTTGTTGCCCTTTTGGAGAATGAGCCATTGTTGGAGGGCTTCTAGCTCCTTTGCCTTTTTCCTTATTGCCTCATGGTAATCCATCTCAATAGCTAACCCACCTTTTGCACCGAGGGCAAGTAGGTTGTGGTGAGAAGGAGGTTTTTCTCTAAAGTGCTTATGTCTATCATGGAGTAGTACGCCCTTTGATAATTGTAGGTCATAATTAGTAAGATCTTCGAGGATCAGGGGGTAGTGGAAGTGTCATGCAGCTGGTCCCCAGATCGAGGGCTCTCTTGCTGAACATGGTTCAAGGCTTCTTGGTTGATAAAAACTTAGTCGTTTCCCACACACGACGTCAATTGTGTGGGGATAATTTCGCACTATGAGTCTCCACTTCATATGGACGGAGATGACAGTGATGAAGCCTTGAGTAAACTGCAAAATAAGAGAACATCTAGGTGAACTGATAGCCGGAGACAGCCAAAAGGACTCCAATACTTAAGTTAGATTGTGAGTCCAAGAGAAGTATAGATTGAATAGACTAGGATTCAATGTCATACCTTGTACCTAGAGCCTTTATTTATAGTGGTAGGGAGATAAGTCCCACTAGAACCCAAACTCTAAGGTAATTGGCTCGACCTTGTCACTAGGTCCTAGAAATACAAGGTTGAGTTAGACTAAGACTCTTGGTCATCGGTCTTTATCACTAGCCCCTGGTTGGTCAGAGTAACATTTCACTTGGACTCTAACTCTTTGGTACCTTGTCTCAGCTCCTAGATATTTGGAGTGGTATTTGATTAAGACTCGAGGTCCTTGGTTGATCTCTTACTGAGTAGGGCTCATCTTTAATTGTATTGGGTGCCAAGCGAAGACGTTGGAGGACTAGCCCAAGTCCCTTGGACTTGTCGAGTGGTGAATGTTGACTACTTGCCGAGTGGTGCCAAGAAGTTTTCTTCTTGCTCCTGTGACACCCCAAAATCCGGGGGTCCATTGATTACCCATCAACCCGCGGAATACCCGTGGATACCGAGAAACTCGATATCACGCCGTTATACCCCATTTATCGGGGTCCTTAATTTAACAAAAATTCGGGCAGAGTCTCCTTTGTACGGGGAGCTCTACCCAAAACACAACCTGTGCAATACACATTCACATGACCCATCCGAGGTCCAATATAAATAATGACCACACAGGGTCCATTTATCCATACTTTTGACGCCCCTGAAACTGGGGTTCCTAAATTAATGTATGAAGTGTGACATTGAATTGTGAAAGTGTAACATGGCCCGTAAAAGTGTAACCTTGCCATGTAAAAGTGTAACATTGCCATGTAAAAGTGTAACATGGCCTGTAAAAGTGTAACATATTAACACATCACACCTATGTATCAAACATAATTAATATAAGTTTAAGTTCCAACCCTTTTACATACATTACATGCCAAAATTTAATTACAAGCCTAGTTTTACACAAAAATATGGATTGAAAGCCACAAGTCGGCTTTTCTTCCTCCTCAAGTGCTCGAGTGAGTCCCGTCCGTCGGCGTAAAACCCGCACCTGAAATGTTTTCCCGTATAGGGTGAGCACAACGCCCAGTAGAGTATTTCCTACAGAGGCTTCTCCTCAACCTATATGCATATGAAATGTTCACATGCAACATCCATAAATCCGTAACCATTCCATCAAATAATATACAATTAAATGATGTAATGCTATAATGTCATGCCATGAATGAGGTGAGACCCACCCATGTGCACTCAACCCGAGTCCACTCTGACTCCCTTTACATGTCAATGCCATGTATGTTAAACCGGGCTACCTAAGCCCCATGAAATGAGATGAGACTCATGTACTCAACCCGAGCCCTCCTTGGCTCCTCAACACAATGCTAATTCCAACGTGTTTGATGTATCATGAAATGAGATGTGACTCATTTATGCACTCACCCCGAGCCCTTCCCGGCTCTACAACACAATGCAAATGCCAATGTGTACAACATGCCATGAGTGAGATGAGACTCAATCATGTAACACACCCCGAGCCTCCCCGGCTCTCACACACACAATGAAATGTCAATGTGTCGTAAAATCCGCCGTTGATGTTATCCACTCAACGACCATTGATAAATCAAAACCCTTGTGTCTTTGTTGGGCAACGGATTTTGGTATCTCAACCGCCGGTTCCGTAAACCATGGCACTTTTCTGGAATTTCACCGCCGGACAAATGCCTGAACCATGTAACCGGGTCTTGCACCCGAGGGGGGATCTATCCCTTCTTGCTATACCCAGACACAAGTTTTTCCTTTATGCATGTAACCGGGCAACTCAAATGAATATTCAATCCATCTTTCCCGAGCCCACCATCAAACACCAAGTATGGTGTTGATTAATGCAACCATACCACCACACTCATGAATGACTCCCATGAATGTGACACAACCTTATGCCCAATATGCTATGACCGCCAATGAGCAACTCTTTTCATGTCCACATGCATTTAATACCACATAGATTGTGGTACAATACCCATGCACAAACACACCCACACCCATGCTAACATCCCATGAATGTGATGCCCATGTCCACATACATTTAATACCAGATAGATTGTGGTATAAACACCCATGCACAACATCCCTATGACACAATGTCCATGTATGCGATGTTCCCGTGCATATGCAATGCAATGAACCATTGTCACTTGTATATCATGTTCATATATAATGAATGTCATATGAACTAATCTCACACAATCAATTCCATTCCATGTCAATTTACATCATAACCATATAAATTCCATACTTCATCTCAACTTTGATACATCAAAACCATATATCAATAATTCATAACTTCAACATAAATCATATCGTACACATATGATTTTCATTCCCCACCTAAGGCATAACATGTTATTTATCCAAATAACAACTTCAATTTATTTAAGCATTTTATCAAACACCTTCAAGGCAAACAACATGTGATCACACAATTTTGCCAACTTTCTCATAACTCTAGAAATTCCAATAGGCCATTTCTACTTAACACATTAGGATAAAATCATTTTACCCATTTCCTTCATTTTCAATAACCATATACATATATAGAGGTCAATATATATATATATATATATATATATATATATATATATATATATATATATATATATATGTATATATACAAAATATGCCAATAACACACTTAAACTACAAGGTGCATGATAACACATAACAACCCACAAAAATTAGCACAAAGCAGCCCACAAAAATCAGCCCAAAGCAGCCCACGAAATCAGCCACTAAGCAGCCCCTTAAACAGCCCGTATACAGCTCAATTACAACCCGCAAAATGGCCCAAATACAGCCCACATACTGCCCAAATACAGCCCACATAAAATGAGATTTTTAGGTTTGGAATAAACCCAAGTAGGAGAACCCCTACCTCTTGTAGCGTGAGGAACGACGTAGGAAGCTCCCAAGACCCGAAAACCAACTCGAAGCTTGATTTTCGTACACTTCCATCTTTTCACCTTCGGTGAAAACCATTGTTTTTGGTACCCACGCGTAGCCCTCGTCGCGTAGATCACTTCTCCCTTCTAGCTCGACGGAGTCCGAGCGACGGAGGCTGGAGAAATCGCCGGAGAAAGGGTTAAGAAACCCTTTTCTCTCTCTTCTCCCTCTCTCTCTCTCTTTCTTTGAACGGCTGAACCAAGGGAGCAAATGTGATATTTTCTTGCAAAATATCAAATATAAACCCCTATTTATAGTCCCGGAATGTGCGGCCCTAATCGCGCCACATGTCTCCACTTATTCGGGTTCCGTTTAAATCCCGAAACGATTAAATTTCGCTCCGGTTTAAGTTCAAAATATTTTCTATGAACTTTAATTTTATTATTTTCACATTTCTCACATTTTGCCCAAAATTTCGTTTTTGGGATCACCCGAGACCCGACCGTCTCGTAAAACGCGAAAAATCCGACTATCTCGGAATTCGACGAAATTTTACATGTCCACTAGATTTTGCGAGACGAATCCAACGGTGAAGTCCGTTTTGTCATCCGAGTTCTAGAAAAATTCAGGTTCGCAACCCGTTCATAGTGGCAAGTTATTGTTTTGCCCCTTTGTGAATAGTTCAAATTTTTCGGGGTTTCACATTCTTCCCCCCTTAAAAGAATTTCGTCCCCGAAATTCACACGCACAACCACGTTCAACCACGTGCCTATGCTTCCGTTTGTGGTTCTTTAACCGTCGTGAACCATAAACCATCACTCTCCCGGACTATATTCAAATACAATCAAGTCCGTCCTTGGAGGTATCACAATATCAAGTGTACCTCTGTCCCATTTCCGGGACTACTAGAATACTAGGTAAAGTAACCTTCTTTGTAATTTGACAATAGTACCGAAACATCCCAAGGCGAGGCATTCGATAGTGAAGTCCTTATTCAACCTCGAGTTCTCACAACTCTACCAGTGTCATTCTATGAGGAGCCATAGAGTAGACAACATACCGGGGTGTAACTCAACACTGAAGTTTACATCCCTACGTGGAGGCAAACATTCGTAAGCTCATAAACATCTGAGGTTGGCCAAATACCTGTCTCACCTCGTTCCCTAGGGTAAAGCTTGCTAGCTAACCCATGAACTGTCCGTACCAACGGAATTCATACTTTACTTGAGGTAAAACGTCATGCGTTTTTCCTAAAACTTAAAACATACACACTCCGAGGTGTAAACAGTGACCCGCTGACGATCACAATCACTGACGACTCAGTGTGCCGTCAATCCTTCCATCCCAAGAATGACATCAAATTCTAACATGTCAGAATCCCCAAGAATCCTAACTCACATTCCCGACATACCCATTTAGTACTCACCCTAGCTCCTAGGGGAGAACTCACCCACAATGCTTCTTCCAAGGTTTCAACCTCTAAGCCCAATTCCTTTATGCAATTTAAATTGTCATAAAACAATAACTAGTATCCCAATGTAGGGACTCAGTTCAAAACATTAAACATTGTGAATTTTCTCACCGTCTACCTAGTAGAGCAAGTGTCTCACACTAGTAGACATTTAACCCATAAACTATCCCGTTCATCCTTTTCCGAACCCCCAATGTTATGTTTTCTAACCCTAGTGTTCCTCTTTTCCATATACATTTTACCATGTATATAATTTAAACATAACACATAATCATGTAGCACATAATCATGTAACAAATAAAACACATAACATGAATGCACATGGAATGCAATGGTGTAAACCCATTTCCCTCAAGCCCTAGGTAAATCGTGTACCTAGGCTCTGATACCATCTGTGACACCCCAAAATCCGGGGGTCCATTGATTACCCATCAACCCGCGGAATACCCGTGGATACCGAGAAACTCGATATCACGCCGTTATACCCCATTTATCGGGGTCCTTAATTTAACAAAAATTCGGGCAGAGTCTCCTTTGTACGGGGAGCTCTACCCAAAACACAACCTGTGCAATACACATTCACATGACCCATCCGAGGTCCAATATAAATAATGACCACACAGGGTCCATTTATCCATACTTTTGACGCCCCTGAAACTGGGGTTCCTAAATTAATGTATGAAGTGTGACATTGAATTGTGAAAGTGTAACATGGCCCGTAAAAGTGTAACCTTGCCATGTAAAAGTGTAACATTGCCATGTAAAAGTGTAACATGGCCTGTAAAAGTGTAACATATTAACACATCACACCTATGTATCAAACATAATTAATATAAGTTTAAGTTCCAACCCTTTTACATACATTACATGCCAAAATTTAATTACAAGCCTAGTTTTACACAAAAATATGGATTGAAAGCCACAAGTCGGCTTTTCTTCCTCCTCAAGTGCTCGAGTGAGTCCCGTCCGTCGGCGTAAAACCCGCACCTGAAATGTTTTCCCGTATAGGGTGAGCACAACGCCCAGTAGAGTATTTCCTACAGAGGCTTCTCCTCAACCTATATGCATATGAAATGTTCACATGCAACATCCATAAATCCGTAACCATTCCATCAAATAATATACAATTAAATGATGTAATGCTATAATGTCATGCCATGAATGAGGTGAGACCCACCCATGTGCACTCAACCCGAGTCCACTCTGACTCCCTTTACATGTCAATGCCATGTATGTTAAACCGGGCTACCTAAGCCCCATGAAATGAGATGAGACTCATGTACTCAACCCGAGCCCTCCTTGGCTCCTCAACACAATGCTAATTCCAACGTGTTTGATGTATCATGAAATGAGATGTGACTCATTTATGCACTCACCCCGAGCCCTTCCCGGCTCTACAACACAATGCAAATGCCAATGTGTACAACATGCCATGAGTGAGATGAGACTCAATCATGTAACACACCCCGAGCCTCCCCGGCTCTCACACACACAATGAAATGTCAATGTGTCGTAAAATCCGCCGTTGATGTTATCCACTCAACGACCATTGATAAATCAAAACCCTTGTGTCTTTGTTGGGCAACGGATTTTGGTATCTCAACCGCCGGTTCCGTAAACCATGGCACTTTTCTGGAATTTCACCGCCGGACAAATGCCTGAACCATGTAACCGGGTCTTGCACCCGAGGGGGGATCTATCCCTTCTTGCTATACCCAGACACAAGTTTTTCCTTTATGCATGTAACCGGGCAACTCAAATGAATATTCAATCCATCTTTCCCGAGCCCACCATCAAACACCAAGTATGGTGTTGATTAATGCAACCATACCACCACACTCATGAATGACTCCCATGAATGTGACACAACCTTATGCCCAATATGCTATGACCGCCAATGAGCAACTCTTTTCATGTCCACATGCATTTAATACCACATAGATTGTGGTACAATACCCATGCACAAACACACCCACACCCATGCTAACATCCCATGAATGTGATGCCCATGTCCACATACATTTAATACCAGATAGATTGTGGTATAAACACCCATGCACAACATCCCTATGACACAATGTCCATGTATGCGATGTTCCCGTGCATATGCAATGCAATGAAATGTGAAACCCCGAAAAATTTGAACTATTCACAAAG
This sequence comes from Ilex aquifolium, assembly GCA_951799425.1. NCBI lineage: Eukaryota > Viridiplantae > Streptophyta > Magnoliopsida > Aquifoliales > Aquifoliaceae > Ilex > Ilex aquifolium. The sequence continues at coordinate 9,353,764 of OX637400.1, read as the reverse complement.
GGGCAAAACAATAACTTGCCACTATGAACGGGTTGCGAACCTGAATTTTTCTAGAACTCGGATGACGAAACGGACTTCACCGTTGGATTCGTCTCGCGAAATCTAGTGGACATGTAAAATTTCGTCGAATTCCGAGATAGTCGGATTTTTCGCGTTTTACGAGACGGTCGGGTCTCGGGTGACCCCAAAAACGAAATTTTGGGCAAAATGTGAGAAATGTGAAAATAATAAAATTAAAGTTCATAGAAAATATTTTGAACTTAAATCGGAGCGAAATTTAATCGTTTCGGGATTTAAACGGAACCCGAATAAGTGGAGACATGTGGCGCGATTAGGGCCGCACATTCCGGGACTATAAATAGGGGTTTATATTTGATATTTTGCAAGAAAATATCACATTTGCTCCCTTGGTTCAGCCGTTCAAAGAAAGAGAGAGAGAGAGGGAGAAGAGAGAGAAAAGGGTTTCTTAACCCTTTCTCCGGCGATTTCTCCAGCCTCCGTCGCTCGGACTCCGTCGAGCTAGAAGGGAGAAGTGATCTACGCGACGAGGGCTACGCGTGGGTACCAAAAACAATGGTTTTCACCGAAGGTGAAAAGATGGAAGTGTACGAAAATCAAGCTTCGAGTTGGTTTTCGGGTCTTGGGAGCTTCCTACGTCGTTCCTCACGCTACAAGAGGTAGGGGTTCTCCTACTTGGGTTTATTCCAAACCTAAAAATCTCATTTTATGTGGGCTGTATTTGGGCAGTATGTGGGCTGTATTTGGGCCATTTTGCGGGTTGTAATTGAGCTGTATACGGGCTGTTTAAGGGGCTGCTTAGTGGCTGATTTCGTGGGCTGCTTTGGGCTGATTTTTGTGGGCTGCTTTGTGCTAATTTTTGTGGGTTGTTATGTGTTATCATGCACCTTGTAGTTTAAGTGTGTTATTGGCATATTTTGTATATATACATATATATATATATATATATATATATATATATATATATATATATATATATATATATATATTGACCTCTATATATGTATATGGTTATTGAAAATGAAGGAAATGGGTAAAATGATTTTATCCTAATGTGTTAAGTAGAAATGGCCTATTGGAATTTCTAGAGTTATGAGAAAGTTGGCAAAATTGTGTGATCACATGTTGTTTGCCTTGAAGGTGTTTGATAAAATGCTTAAATAAATTGAAGTTGTTATTTGGATAAATAACATGTTATGCCTTAGGTGGGGAATGAAAATCATATGTGTACGATATGATTTATGTTGAAGTTATGAATTATTGATATATGGTTTTGATGTATCAAAGTTGAGATGAAGTATGGAATTTATATGGTTATGATGTAAATTGACATGGAATGGAATTGATTGTGTGAGATTAGTTCATATGACATTCATTATATATGAACATGATATACAAGTGACAATGGTTCATTGCATTGCATATGCACGGGAACATCGCATACATGGACATTGTGTCATAGGGATGTTGTGCATGGGTGTTTATACCACAATCTATCTGGTATTAAATGTATGTGGACATGGGCATCACATTCATGGGATGTTAGCATGGGTGTGGGTGTGTTTGTGCATGGGTATTGTACCACAATCTATGTGGTATTAAATGCATGTGGACATGAAAAGAGTTGCTCATTGGCGGTCATAGCATATTGGGCATAAGGTTGTGTCACATTCATGGGAGTCATTCATGAGTGTGGTGGTATGGTTGCATTAATCAACACCATACTTGGTGTTTGATGGTGGGCTCGGGAAAGATGGATTGAATATTCATTTGAGTTGCCCGGTTACATGCATAAAGGAAAAACTTGTGTCTGGGTATAGCAAGAAGGGATAGATCCCCCCTCGGGTGCAAGACCCGGTTACATGGTTCAGGCATTTGTCCGGCGGTGAAATTCCAGAAAAGTGCCATGGTTTACGGAACCGGCGGTTGAGATACCAAAATCCGTTGCCCAACAAAGACACAAGGGTTTTGATTTATCAATGGTCGTTGAGTGGATAACATCAACGGCGGATTTTACGACACATTGACATTTCATTGTGTGTGTGAGAGCCGGGGAGGCTCGGGGTGTGTTACATGATTGAGTCTCATCTCACTCATGGCATGTTGTACACATTGGCATTTGCATTGTGTTGTAGAGCCGGGAAGGGCTCGGGGTGAGTGCATAAATGAGTCACATCTCATTTCATGATACATCAAACACGTTGGAATTAGCATTGTGTTGAGGAGCCAGGGAGGGCTCGGGTTGAGTACATGAGTCTCATCTCATTTCATGGGGCTTAGGTAGCCCGGTTTAACATACATGGCATTGACATGTAAAGGGAGTCAGAGTGGACTCGGGTTGAGTGCACATGGGTGGGTCTCACCTCGTTCATGGCATGATATTATAGCATTACATCATTTAATTGTATATTATTTGATGGAATGGTTACGGATTTATGGATGTTGCATGTGAACATTTCATATGGATTCAACTTTATTCATTTGGATTATATATCCTTGTATTGTAAAGGCTTTGACTTTTTAAGGTTAAAGGTTCAAGTCCCTCTACCCCTTCCCCTTTCCCCCTCCATATATATATATGGTAGCCTATTTTATTTTTTTTTGATACCCCAGTTGTTTTAGTATATCATCGCAGTACTACTCTGGTCACGTATCAGACTAATGTTGAACCTTGTGCAAAGTCGCCTCTTCACACAAGGGGATAATTCTATGGGCGATAAGCTGCAGATTCAAAGTGGGGAGTAGAGTAGGTCAGGATTTTAAGCCCTCGACATTTGAGAGAACCTAGCCCTTGGCGTTTGAGAGGCTCGAGCTGTCTCAGAGCAAGAACCTCCCTGAGGGGGATTAAGGGGGGGTAACGTACCATGCGTGTGCTATACAGTGTGGGTCCCTAGCCGCTTCTTTCTTAATTTTGGAATAAAGAAGCGGCGAATCGTCTGATTTTATTGTTTTTCTTTTTTATTTTTGTTTTTCTTGTCAGACGATTCCCTACATAATTCAGACGATTCCCCGCAAAATTTTAATTGTCAATATCAAATTAGTCTTTTTTCCTACCTTTCTTCCCTAAGTTTTATAATTTCGAAGAGGCAAACATACCGGAAATGGAGAATCCACTATAACACTTGGAAACATCAATTTTTCGAGGTTTTTTATGCATCCCAAGAAACTACATTTTATGTGGTATTCAAACTCCTGACCTATATGACCGCCAATCCTATTTTATAAATCTGTTCAAACATTCAAAAAGTAACATTACAATCTAATGATCAAAATTTACTTGATTGCGTTTATATGTAATAGGTAAGGCCATTAAATGGTAGCTCGTGATTCCTTTTCACACTCATGGTCAAATAGGGGGCGTGGGGGGACAAAGAGATAAGTCCATTGGGGTTTTTGACGCTTAAGAGCATCTTCATTCTTATTCATACATTTATTTTAATTTTAATAGAATAAAAACAACTTTTAGTTAAACACATAAGATAAAAAGATATTCAAATATTTATTTAAATCAAGCAAAACTTAAGTCTTCAATGTTCAAATTTTACTCTTTTTTAAAAATCAAAATAATTATAATTAGCCTAGTTTGAATTAAAAAGAAAAAAGAAAAAAGGCAGAATGCCCAACTCCATGCTAAACAAAAGAACATCCAAATGAAATGATATTTATAGCGATCTTATTCGATTAAATTCAGACGTTCTGAATTCAAATATTGACAATTTATTTATTTTTCATGAACACCCTAATTTCGAAATAAATGAGTTGTCTTTGATTGAATCAAAAAAAAATTAATTAATGTGCGTATAAATTAGTTCGAATCCTCCTAACCGTTGAATTAATAAAAAAAATTAAATTAAAAAACTTAAAAAAAATGAGCACGTTTGTATTAGATCGACTAGTGTGAATAGATATTTCCTAAACTTTATAAAATAAAAGTTTAGACAAATAAAAAAAAAAAGAAAAAATAATTACACCAAACGATGAAAGTCGGTTTCTCCATTGCGGAGATAGAAAGAGAACCGCAAGACAGAAGAGAGAGAAAAATCGAAGGCTAGAAAACAGAGAGAGAATTCAACCAGAGGAAGAAGAGATGGAGAGACAACAAGATTAACAATATCAAGGAGGTGGTAGCCAAGAAATTCCATTGATAATATCATCTTTACCCTCACCTACCATCTCCGGCGATCTCCCAAATAATCCCTCGGAAAAATCCTTATTTACAGAAGGTCATGAGGCGAGGAAAAGCAGCAGCAGCAACGGCGGCGGTGAGGGCGGAAGCGATCGGATCAGGATCTGTGAAAAACCCAGAAAAGGAGCCGCGATATAGAGGCGTTCGACGCCGGCCATGGGGTCGATTCGCCGCCGAGATCAGAGACCCGTGGAAGAAGACCCGAGTCTGGCTCGGCACCTTCGATTCCGCCGAGGATGCGGCACGCGCCTACGACGACGCCGCACGGTCCCTCCGCGGCCCAAAGGCGAAAACTAATTTCCCCCAATTTCGTCTCTCTGTTCAGGATTTTCAGAACGGTGAGAATAATCAACACAAAGATCATCATGATTTTCAGATGTTTGAACAGTATCGTCATTCAGGAATTACGTCGAGCAGTTTGAGTTCGACTCTGGAGTCGTCTAGTGGTCCCAGACCCTCGAACCCACCACCGCCCCGGATAAGAATCCACCAACGGTTAAAGCCACCGGTTCCGCCGGATGATTGCCACAGCGATTGTGACTCATCATCTTCCGTGATTGATGATTGGACCGCATATCAAACCTCATCGTCGTTTCACAAACCTTTATTACCCTTTGATCTGAACGAGCCTCCGCCACTGGATGACATTAACATTGCTGAAGCTGATGATTTCCACGCCACTGCTTTATGCCTATGATTCTTGGTAAAAACAACGGTGATGATGATGAGAATGGAAGATTTACGGTTTCTTCTGTGAGTTGTTTTTATTTTCCGTTATTTAATCGGGAAAATTAAGGAAGGAAAATACTCAGATGGTGGCAGATGAGAAACTCTGCTATGTTCCTTTTTTTTTTTTGTTTCATCATTCAATGTATGAGTCCCATTATGCGATCTGGGTTTGAAACTATAGTTCTGTTCTGGTTGAACTTTAGATCGTGTTGCCCAGGATTGTACAGATATGCCTACTCTCTCTCTCTCTCTCAATCTGATCTTCTTACCCATTTTTTTTCTTCTGTTTTTACTGCCTATTGGGTATACAGAAAATTATGAAAGATTGGATACATTTTTTTTTTTTTTGACAATAAACACACAACACACACAGGACCACTACTACACCGTCAATTGAAAGTGTTAGTGGAGTAGGGCCTTATACACACACAAACTCACTTTTGACCGCTACCGGCGATAGTCTCTTAAACTTTAAGGTCACGGGTTCAAATGCAATAAAAAAAAAAAAAGGAGATGAAAACGGATGGATTGAATTTTCCATTGTCATCACGAGAATGCAGTGTGATGAAATTTTCGTTGGTACAAATGTATATTCTTCTCTAATTTCGCAAAGAGAAATACTATATAATCTAAATTTGTATCCTAAATGAATGGAAATTATTGGATGAGTGGGTCTCATTAACTTTTTTGAATGAAAATACTATGTAATCCAACCATCCTTATTAGTTTGGAATGCATATTTGAGATATAAATTAGAATATATAGCATTGCTCTTTTGCAAATGGCAATGTATGTTTATAAACGAGTTAATTACATTTGGACATCAAGAGAAATTGAGATTTTATATACACAATAGAGTAATATTATTGAAATCTAAAAAAAATAATAATTTATTAATGTAATAAATTAATTGAAAATAAACCGAAAGAAACCATGTGTTCATTTTAAAAATCCTTAAACAATTTGCTTTGTTGTTTTTGTGTATGTTTTACCTTACCCTGATAGCCTTAGTTCAACAAAACCTTAGACCTACATTATTTAACTTCAAATTTAAACCATGTCACATCATAGTCATCAAGCTCATCATTCTATGTTTTACTCAAATTTTTACAGAGCTTTTCCCCAAACCCATTCCCGCTCAAAACATAATTCCCCAACCCAGTTGGTTTTCAACTTAATTCCCAAACCCAGTCTTTTTTTAAAAACGTCATTTGGAATGACGTCTTCTCGCCTTAAAACGTCATTCCAAATGACGATTTTAATTTCAAATTTTTTGTATGAAAACGTCATTCCAAATGACGTTTTTAAAGTCGTCATTTAAAATGACGTTTTTATCCTGGAATTTAAACGGCGCGTTAACAGAGACGTTAAAAATATAAGGGTCTGAAAACGTCATTCTAAATGACGTTTTTAAAAACGTCATTTAGAATGACGATTTAAACGGCTCCCTTTTTATTCCTCAAATCTGTCGTTAGGTTAGGTCAAACATTTTGAACGCAGATGAGCTCTCTCCTCCTTCAAAACATTTGAACACATCTGAGCTCTCCTCCTCCTCCTCCTCGAACACATCTGAGCTCTCCTCCTCCTCGAACACATTTGAGCTCTCCTCCTTCTCCTCTTCAACCACTCTCTCAGCCAGGCATTTGACCGAGTATTCAACAATTCCACAGCAGCTCCACCAGCGACTGAGCAGACCAGCGATGGAGCACCGATTGAGCAGCGACTGAGGACCGAATGAGCATCGACTGAGCAGCGCCTGAGCACCGATTGAGCACCGACTGAGCACCGATTGAGCACGGACTGAGCACTGACTGAGCACCGATTGAGCACCGACTGACTCCGCGTAATCCACAGCTCCACCAGTGAGTATGTCCATTGTCCATTCCAGCGTAAATCGTATTTTGACCTCAATTGAATTTTTCCTAAATCCATTCTCCATTCCAGCCCAATCAGTCAAAAGAATTTAGGGCAAAATCGATTTTGGGCATGTGTACACTATATTTAGGGCAAAATCGATATTTAGGGCGAAATCGATTTTTAGTTCTTGAGAGAATGATGTGAAAAACATGTACAGAGAATTAATTGAGATTGTAGTTTAAGGTTGGGAAACATAATAGATACTTTTTCATGTTTTTGGCACTTCATCTGTTACAAATAGAAGAGTATAGTAACTTATCTCTGTTCTTAAACATTTGCTTGGTGGATGAAATGAAAAAAATTCATGGTGGAGATTGAGTTGATCATTGGCCAAAGTTTTTTTGAATGACTGAGGAGTTGCAATTGTCAAATGAATTTCTGTAAATGGTTAAAGACCAAATGAAGATGACTGATTATTTACTGCAGCCAAACTGATGAGTTTTAATCCTTACTTCAAAGTAGAAAGTTAGTCCATTTAAACATTGTGATGTGAAGTATTTAAGGTGATTTGTGTTCATTCCTTCTTGCTTGGTTCTTGCTTTCCATGTAGCAATGTGGAGTCTCAATTAAGTTCATGTACTTGACCTCATTATCAAAAGAATATGACTGATTTGTCTAGATTCAGGAAATGGATTGAACATATTTTTCTATTAAGTCGTTTAGTAGAAAGTAAATGCATAGTTGTTCATCTTAATTTTTTGCATTGTGGAAATTTCATTTCCTTAAAGAAGCAATATTTTCTTTTTCTCTTTTTGGTGTGACACACATACTACAATAATATGGTGGAAAATAATTTAGTATTTTGAGGACTGTTCAATTTTTCAATGAAAAAAGCAAGAATTGACATAATGAGATAATGATCCGAGGAACAAAAGAGTCATTACCCAGTTTGATAGCTGATAATCGAAAGTGTTGAGAGAAATAAATTAGGTATATCGACCTAATTTCTAACATTATTTACACAATGTGGCTGCTCTAAATAACCATGAAAATGAAGGAAAAACATTTGGTGTAATGAGAGAGAGCGAGAGAGAGACTTGCTAATCGAGGGTGTTGAGGGAAATAAATTAGGTATCGCCTAATTTTTAACATTATTTACACAATGTGATTACTCTCTAAACAACTATGAAAATGAAGGAAAAACATTTGATGTAAGAGAGAGAGAGAGAGAGAGAGAGAGAGAGAGAGAGAGAGAGAGAGAACAAATTATCAAAATATTGAAGCTTCTGTGTTGTTAACATTGATGCAAAATTTCATTGGAGCAGCAGTCTTTTTCTAAAGCAAGGATCGAAAGATTTAGAAACGGTCTTCTTTGTAAGTCTTCCTTTTTTTTTCACCTTATAAATGCAATGATGATGTATGAAGAATTGGTGATCAATCAAATTCTCATGATGAAAACTACATCATCGGATGGAAAATTATCATATTGGTCTCCGCAAATTTAATAACCATCTTTTTTGGAATTGAAACTTGGAAATCACCCTTTCTGGAAGGAAGAAAGAAGAACCAATTCTAATTTTTCGGTAGCGATTTTTAAAAATTTCTACTAATTCGATATAAAAAATAAGTTGTGTAACGATGAATTCAAAGCATAGACTTTCAAAAGCTCTAGGGGCAGCTAAAGGTGATCCTCTGCAAAATCAGTTAGCATTGTTGGCTTTCTTGGTATTGGTTTGTCTCTTTATAGTAAAATCCTTAATGAATTGGGTAATATGCTCTCCATAGAGTTGTATAAGAAATTTGGTGCAAAGTTGATGAAGAGATTCATAAAGTAGATTTCTTCCTATCTTCCTCAATAACCGCCTGCTCCTCATTATGCAAGGTCTTGAGTTCATTTAGAATTAGGGGCGGAACAATATTGGTGCATTTCTTTAGAACGTATATAGTTTGTGAAATTATTCTGAAAATTTGTGGAAAGTTATGGGTTGATTATTGATGTTAGCTTGTGAAATTGAAAAGTGGAAATGTGAATGGATTATGCTTAGATTGATACATTGTCGAAGAGCTGGATTTAAACTTGGAGCCTTGTGAAATGCATGTTTAAATGTACTTGTGTAGCACTGATTTGTTAATGGGTGATTGAAATATAGAACGGGCTACTCGGTTTATATACATTTGAAAGCATGAACAAACAAAAGTTTAGATGAAAGCATGAACAAGCCCCATTGATTTTAATGTTTGGGTTGTGGATACACACTAACTTTTGATGTCTTTATTGTAGAATTGTTAAGAATGGCTGGAAGACGTGCTTCTGTGATGGTTTATTGGGGTGGTACCATATTCAACAACCATGATGTTTTACGATACGATAATGGTTATAAGCGTGTGATCAAGGTTGCTCATGACACAACTCACTCGACTTTGGTGGATCGTTTGCATGATGTGACAGGGATAGATAGGAATAAATACAACCTAAAACTTATATGTAGGTTTCCTACTGCATTGGGATCTAACATTTTTACATATATTCCACTAGAAGTTGTTGACAACGATGGTGTGGAGGCAATGGTGGATGTTGTATTTGACAATCAAGGTGTTAACAAAGTGGATTTGTATGTGAGCGAAGAAGTTAGGGAAGATGACATTGGTGGAAGTAATGAAGGTTGGCCTGAGGGTGGTTCATACTCCTCCATGCTCAGCCAACAACCATATATCCCAGTGCTTGACCCTTCTGCTGTTGTGGATAATTATTACACCTCTGTAACAATGCAGTGTATGGAAGAATACAATCGATATACACATGCACAGTCTGAAACAGGGCCTAGTGCTTTTCCAGAATGCTCATCCCAGCAAGAATACAATGCTACACTGTGTAACGAGGGGATGACAATGATTGAACTACCCCCGACACCGGCGCCAGTGGACCCTGTCCAAGCACTTGTAGTGCATCAGATTGAAAATAATACATATGAAGGAATGTGTGCTAATGACCAGAATGATTACTACGAACAAGAAGAATTGACAGAAGATTTATTGAGTGATGATTCTGATGATGATGATTACGATGCCGAAGATAATTCTATTGAGGATGATGGTGAGGTTCCTATGCATGAGCCGGAGTCAACATTTTTTTCAAACGTTGAATCGGGAACTCAGGATGAAGTTGATAGCTTGTGCAATTTGCATGGAATTAATACATGGGATCCTACAAGACCAGAACTGGCGAAGGGTATGGTGTTCAAGAGTAAAAAAGAGCTGGAGATGGCAGTTAAATTGTATTCAATTAAGAATCACCAACAATATGTTGTTGTTGATACAAACAAAACACGATGGGTTTTGAGGTGTAAGCAGTATGTACAATATGGATGCAAATGGAGGTTACGGGCTGTTTTGAAGGCGAAACATGGAATGTTTGAAATCACAAAATATCCGGCACCGCACACTTGCTTCTACCCAAGGTTGAACCAGGACCACTGTCAGCTTGATGCAGGTTTTATTTCTCAATGGATTGAGGGTGTGGTTCGGGCTACACCTGATGTAACAATGCCGGTCATCATTGAAATGGTGAGAAAAGAGTATCACTATTTGATAACGTACAAGAAGGCGTGGAATGCGAAGAATAAGGCTATAGCAAAGGTTTTCGGTGATTGGGATTGTTGCTACAACATTTTGCCGAAGTTTATGGGTGCTCTTGTTAAATACAACCCTGGGACAGTTGTATTCTGGCAATATGAGGCTTGTGCTCCCGAGTTCAAGACATTTGGAAAGGTGTTCTGGGCATTCAAAGCGTCTATTGATGGGTTTGTTCATTGTCGGCCTGTAATCAGCATTGATGGCACATTTGTAAATGGCAAGTATAAGCATAAGCTTCTTATTGCCACTGGGATTGACGCTAAGAAGAAGATTTTTCCTCTAGCATTTGCCTTTGTTCATGAGGAGACTAGTGAAAGCTGGGGTTGGTTCCTATATCATCTACGCCACTCAGTTGTGCCGAATAGAGCTGATATATGCTTAATCTCAGATAGACATAAAGGTATAATCTCAGCGGTTAAGAAACCTGATTCTGGGTGGAATGAACCATACGCCTATCATCGTTTCTGTCTTAGGCATGTACAAAGCAATTTCAACACACATTTCAATAACACGTATTTGAAAGATCTAGTTTGGAATGCTGGGGCAGCACATCAGATTCGCAAGTATAATTTGATAATGGAAGAAATTAAAAGTATAGACCCTAAGGCATGGAAGTGGTTAGATGATATTCCAGCACAACAGTGGACACTTGCCCATGATGGTGGTCGGCGAAATGGAACAACCACAACCAATATTTCTGAGGTGTTCAATGGTGCATTGAAAGGTGCTAGGATGCTTCCCATTACTGCATGTGTGAAATTCATATTTTATCGGCTCGCAAAATACTTTTGTGAGGGACGTGAACATGCAAAGCGTTGCATAGATGATGGTATGGAGTACTCACCTGAAGCAATTGAATTTATGCGACCCAACCAGGTCAAATCAGGAATGTGTACTGTTACACCATTTCACATGCAACGTGCAATTGCGGAGGTGGTCAGTGGTAACGGTAATACCCATGTTGTTCGTATTGATGACCTGACATGCAGTTGTGGGAAATTTACAATTTATAAAATGCCTTGTTCTCATGTTATGGCCGCATGCTCGCATTTCCATGTTAGTTCTTGGAATTTAATCGATCCAATATATAACATCCATGCACTTGAATCCACATATGCACCTGATCTTCATCCTCTGCACCACCAAGATTATTGAGATAATACCGGTGGCCCTACATTATGCCCTGATAGGTCGTTGCGTCGAGGCATTAGAGGACGTCCACAGACATCGCGCATACGTAATGAAATGGATTTTCCCAGAGAAGGGCGCAAGAAGAACCACTGTAGTATTTGTTTGCAATCAGGTCACACCCGCCGAACATGTGTAGCAAAAAACCAATCAGCTTCTTCAATGGGTCATCCACTATAAATGTTAGTTATGCACTCTAATGTTGTATGTAACTAGTATTGCATTATTTATTGTTCGACCACATTATTGTAGATATGATATTTTTTAACGTTACGTAAATTGTTAATGTGTACGATCTATTTAAAGTTGGTACATCAACGATATATATTTACGTTGTTATTTATATATCTTAACTCATATTTGTATATGTTATGTTGATGTAGGTTGTAGACATGGATCGTGATCCCCGTTCATTAGTACATCCAGGTCCAGATGATGCTTCTGTTCTACACTTACAGGGTGACCATCGGACCACTGCTATTTGGGAGGGTATAGAGCTACCCCCCTTACATTGTAGACGATCAAAGGCGCCTCTTCGGCGAGTTACCATCACAGACGATAGGGTTATTCAGCATCTACGCACAGCCGGATTTTATGGGGCATATCGTCTTAGATATATTCAGCTGGACTGGCATCTTATTACTGCACTGGTAGAGCGATGGCGCCCCGAGACACACACGTTTCATCTGCCAGTCGGTGAGGCCACCATCACTCTTCAAGATACAGCTTTACTACTTGGCCTTCCGGTTGATGGGATGCCCGTATGTGGTGTAGATACCGTCCGTGACGTACACCAGTGGAGTGTCATGTGCACTGAGTTGCTCGGATTCACACCAGCTGACGGAGCTATAGATAAGTCCACTCTACGACTTAGTGCACTGGCCGAGCATTTGGCCCACGGGATTCCAGCTGATGCGACCGAGCAGTTTATATCATGTTACGCACGATCGTACATCCTGATGTTGATTGGCGGGTTTTTGTTTGGGGACAAGTCGTCGAGTAGGGTCAAGCTGATGTTCCTACCATTGCTTGCAGACTTACAGGCGGCTGGCACTTATAGTTGGGGCAGTGCGGCCCTAGCATGGTTATATCGGGAGATGTGTCTCGCTACTAAGCGGGACACGAAGGATATTAGCGGTCCACTTATTCTGCTTCAGGTAATTGCTTGCATTTTTCACTTGGTTGTTTATTTTTTACTTTTTGTAACTATACATATGTGTAATCAATTGTATTGTGTATGTAGTTGTGGGCATGGGAGCGTTTGGTACACATTGTTCCACAACGTGTGTTACCACGACAGCGGGTCGCCCATGATGGAGCAGCCCCCGATGTGGCTGATGCAGTGTTACATGGTGTCGGTGTAGACGCAGTTGATGTGGGTGCAGCACATGACGCAGTTGATGCGCACGGCGCACATGATGGTCCACTTGGTTGCAGGTTTGTACTAAACATATAATGCCCGTTTTCCTTAAATATTTTACGTTTTATTAAAATATTAAAAAATTGTTGAACTTTATAGATGGGATGTCTCATTTTCGGAGCAGCACACTCCTACACATGTATTACGTCACTATCGGGACCAGCTGGACCAGATGCGCGAGGATCAGGTATATCAGCTTGTCCATATCTGACGAACTTGAATGTTAGTTGTTAAAGTTTGTTTGTGTGTTGCGATGATTCCTTTGAATTTACATGTGAAGTAAAAGATATATATTTATGGTGGGATGTTTATTTGAATTTGTTTATGCATGCCATTGTGTTGGGGGTGTTGTATACAGGTTGAAAAAAATTGGAAATGTCCAATTTTCAAAGGAAACTCTGCCCAATTTTTTTAAAAATACATGTACATATATTAATCATTGGTCACAATTTGTATTGCAGATGATATGAGAGCCGTATACAGCTGCTGTCATGGGAGGCCTACCTGATTATTGCCTTATTGGGCAAGATATTTGGCGTACACGAGCCCCATTGATTTGCTTCGATGTCGTGGAGTGGCATTTTCCAGATCGAGTTATTCGACAGTTTGGCCTGATACAGCGGATACCACAGCCATGCGATACCAGCCGAGCCTTACATGCTGTCAACCGGCGAGGTAGATCTGGTCGGGACTGGTCTGTAGTTCATCAGCTATACACCGAGATGTGGGCACATCGTAGAGATACTATTGTTACCGGTGATCTGATTACTGCACCGATGGAGCCGACCGACGCATACATGCAGTGGTATCGTCGCATCACACGGCGTTTAGTTGGCCCACCCATCGCTAGGCCGACTGTCGGTTTTCAGCCAGTTGGGAGCATCATTGAGCTTTTGGTAATATGTTATATGTTTTACTATTAAAATCGAATGACAAATGTTAATAATTGTTTAATACGATTACTAATGTGTTGAAATATTTTTTGTAGGAAGAGACTATTACACGGATATATCACACTGCACGTGGTACATATGAGGGCAGCCCGGACTTGACGCGTTGCATGGAGACCATTGGTCGTATTACAGATATGAGCGCCTCCTGTTTGAGATCTCTCCAGGAGCACCGACGACTTGACGCATTTTCAGTGTCGGCAGATGACGTACCGTCTACATCTGCACAGCCACCTCCTCATACTTACCACCAGTGGACTACGCCAGTATCTTCCCCATCAGCATCGACACAGGCGCATGTACCTGCATCGACCCCAGCCCCGACACCGACAGTGGCGCCTACACATGTACATACACTGACGCCTACAGCACCGGCTCCCACACATGCATCACCATCAGCACTTACTCCCACACTTGCATCACCATCATCACCGGATCTGGCTCATGCACCATCAGCACCGGCGCTGGCTCAGGCACCGACTCCCACACATTCGTCTACATCGACACTTCTACCGACATTCCCGCCAGCATCTTCTTTTGTACTTGACCATACATTGACAGATGCAGCACTTGCATCGACACCGACACCAACTCCTCCATCTACTACGACACTGGCACCTGCAGCGGCACCTTCAGCGGCACATGCACTCACATCGCCCCCCGCATATGGGTCCACACCGACCACGACATCTATCACGACACCGACATTGATACCGGCACCAGCACCGACACCGACACCGACACCGACACCGACACCGACACCGACACCGACACCGACACTGACACCGACACCGACATCGACATCGGCACAGGCACCGCTACCGACTGTAGTTGCTTTGATACCTACCTCATCTAGACAGCCTCTCGTATCAGATCCTTTGTTAGATGAGGAGGGAGTGACACAGGATCCTACAGTTGTAGGGGTAGGCCTTGTGCGAGCTGGGCCGCGGGTTAGAGGTGGACGACAAGGTCGGGGTCGGGGGCGAGGGAGAGGGAGAGGGAGAGGGCGTGCACAGCATGCACATCATCATGATGATGTCGGTGTCTCACAGGTGACACAGGTTGTACCACAGGATGCTGAGCAGGAGGTTCGCCGGCAGCCGAAGCGACGTAGGCGACCACCTGCATGTGGGACATGATGTTCATGTATTGGTTGTCTTATTTTTGATGTACATTGTAACAAAATTTACTTTTGTACATAAATTGTCACTTACATGTTCATGTTTTGTTATAGTATTCTTCAATTAAGTTGTCACATACATAATCAATCTTGTACACAACAAATTTAACTCACTTCAACATTACACGCACATTACATTTCACATGTAAAAATCAACACAACAGTGACATGATCTGGAGAAAACAACACTAACATACAACTTGTTCACAAAACAGTAAAATAATATTTATACTCGCAAACGCTAACATACCACTTGTTCCCACATCACTACCTTAACACTTGTCCACACAACATAACACTAACTTAACACTTGTCCGAACAATACCGACTAGACAGTTTATCACACAACACTAACATCACAGTTTAGCACATACGGGTAACATCCAAGTTCACCACACAACATGTTTCATGGGTCAACATCTTCGTCGGACATCTCGACATCAGAAATACATCCAACTTCTCCACTTAGATAGAAACTTATACGTGCTTCTTCCATTAACCTTTCTTCAGCACGTTCTTGTGCAATGCGACGAAGGTTGTAACGATTAAGACGGATTGCCATGCGATTATTCTCAGCTCGAAAACGATACAATGCTCGCTCCAGTTGTTGAGGTGTCTCAACTGACATATGGATGGCAATTTGTCGAGGCCTTCGTAAATTGCAAGTTTGCATATCTCCAATAAAATTTTCTCGCTCCGTCATACGATATTGTAATTCGGCCCTCATGGTTCGTATGGCCCTGGTAGAATAACGTAAACGAGGATTCATTGGATAGAAGAACTCATCCTCTAAGGCCCAATGATAACTCATATTTTCATATAGAGTTCTAACACTATAATTCATATTGGAAATAACTTTTCTTCACTTACTTGCTTAAAGACTGTGAATATATAGTGAATACACAAATCTCCCAACAACTGACCATATCAATACAAACACTGTCTTGAAGTGACAACTTTCTGCTCTGTCATAATGCTAAAGAAGAAAAACTGACTACTCGTGACTACTTAATGTCATGTGTTGAAGTGACTACACTTGAATGAGTTTCAGTAGACCATGTGGTGAAGTGACAAAACCCTGAATGGGTTTGAAAATACCATGTGCTGAACTAACAAAACCCTGAATGAGTTGTTGCATTTCATGTGTTGAAGTGACAACACACATTTAATAATGGCAAAGACTGAAATGACCATACACTAGTCTGCTGAATGACTATACCATATATGACATCTGATCACTACACTGTTTCACTATTGACTGATATGACATGTCTAACACAGTAAGCTTGGGACACTGCTATTTAAACACCATTTTCCCGTTGATATGACAAACACAACATTATGTCTACATCAAATTTATCTATGAGCTTTAACAATCGCAGACGTGAACGAGTGTGGTTGTTACAAGAGCGGAACGATGATTACAAGAATGAGAGATTTTCCGATCCAAAAGAGTATTATGCAGGAGTGCGACGAGAGTGGGCTTTTCGTGTTAAAGAATCAGACGAACTATTTACACAAGTAAGAGAACTTGGTATACCAGTGCCTCGTAGACGATCACTAACAATGCAACGCCGGAATAGAGAGGACTACGAATCAGCAGTAAAACAAGTTCGAAGAGAAAATAATAGAATGCTGGTTCGTAGGTCTCGTTATTATATGCTCCAACAAGCAAAAGATATGATGGGAACTGCACATGGACGAGAGTTGACATTAGTTGAGCAAAACAATATATTGTCTAATGCACAATACATGTCAGATGATTATATGTCTGATGAACCTTAACAACGTCTGCATTTGTTCAGGTCTGAGATAGCAAGACTTTCTTACCAGTGTAGTGTCAAGTCATGTCAGTCATTTGTATTTGAATTGTTATGTTTTTACTTTTTCATTCTGAACTAATTTCATTGCTTTGTTAGTGTAGTCAGTCTACTGATTAGTCATGTCAGTCCTGTTTTATCAGTGTAATCAGTCTAGTGACAATTCATGTCATTAATTTATCAGTGTGTAGTCATATCATTACTTTATCAGTGTGTCGTCAGTCTACAGACAAGTCATGCCAGTCCTTTTGTATTCACGAGTTCTGTCATTACTTTATCAGTGTAGAGTCATATCATTATTTAACTTGTGTCAAGTCATGTTACTTGTACCCAGTAATTGTCTTGTCAAATTTATATATATTTGTATTTCGTGTCTATATAAACCATCTTTATTAATTGTGTACATCATAGCCAAAATATGTCTACCCGCACCTCTAAGAGGCAATCCAGTCAAACCACCCAATGTTCTTCATCACGCAATGATCAACAAAGTTCATCTTCACCCTACGAATGTCAACACTCGACTGGCCGAGCAGCATGTGGTGTAGACGTAGTTCGTTCAATTGAATCTTACACAGATTCTACCGGTGTAACTTGGTATGGACAAAAGCGTGAGTTCCGTAATGAGCCCATCGACCCTTATCACTCATTCGGTCAAGTTGGACACGTATTTGTAGGGCCTGCGACCGACTCTCCGCCTTCGAGTGTTCGTATAGAACCCACTCCAAGATGGCGACTATTATATGACAAACGTTGTGAGCTTGAAGTATGTTGTCGTTGGCATGGATTAATGGTACCGAAGGCACGTTCGGCTGATTTATATGATCCACAAAACTCTACCAACCATAACGATATCATATCAATGCTTGAACGTGAAAATGATCAAATGCAGCGTAGACTTGATCGTTTGCATGCAATCGACCATGCAAAAATTGAGCATTTCGATCCAGATTATGCTGAGATGCAAATTTTGCAGGATCCATTACTTGTTTCAGATACAGAACTTTCAGATTATTCCGATTTAAGTGATGATGCGTCTGACACTTTTATTCCATCGAGTTTATGTGTAATGGGCAACCCTCTATGTTGTTTTCTATATCAACCACAATATTGACGGACTGTATTTCTTATAGTTTCATGTAATCAAGTTGTTTTGTTTTAATGTATAAGTATCTTTTTCCATATTTTGAAGTTTTTCGCACTTTTGTAGGTCATCTATAAATGTTCGATGAACATTTATACCATCAAATTATAATACATAATTTTTTTAGCATATACACAACAAATTTCTAAAAAAAAAAATGTTTTAAAATTTTTTTACAGTGACGTTTTTAAAAAATGCTGAGTTTGAGAAATAAAATTTTAGGTCCTACTTGGTTTGGGGAAAAGCTCATCCAGATTGATATATGATTTTATGACATGAGAAGTGAGATTATAATATTGAGATTCTTTTTATAGCATCTTAGTAAATCATGGGTTTATATACTTTTTCATATAAATGTGAGCTTTCAAAACACACGTTTTTAACTTTTTTTTATTAAATATATGTTTTACAAATATGTTTTTATATTGAAATATATGAAATTAAATTATGCTTTTATATTTTATAAGTTAATAAGTGAAATAAGTTAATATTTATTATGAAAAGGGAATTTAATTCTAAAATTTATTTAATTTTTTTTTTCTGGTGAATCATGATGTGAGATATAAACTTTATTACAAGTTGGTGGTGATTTTTTTGGCTAAGAAAATCATTTGGAATGAGAGAAGTTTAAAAAAAAAATTTCGGAAGAAGACGTCATTCCAAATGACGTCTTCTGCCATTTATATTTTAAACGTCTCTGTTAACGGACCGTTTAAATTCCAGGATAAAAACGTCATTTTAAATGACGACTTTAAAAACGTCATTTGGAATGACGTTTTCATACAAAAAATTTGAAATTAAAATCGTCATTTGGAATGACGTTTTAAGGCGAGAAGACGTCATTCCAAATGACGTTTTTAAAAAAAGACTGGGTTTGGGAATTAAGTTGAAAACCGACTGGGTTGGGGAATTATGTTTTGAGCGGGAATGGGTTTGGGGAAAAGCTCAATTTTTACACTTATCTGGGTGATGGTGTTTTTTTTTTTTGCACCAATATTACATACATTAAAGAGAAACCATCATATTAAAAAAGAACGATAGGATAGTAATCATCAAAATTCGTCGCGTTTTGTAAACATAATTGATGGTGTTATTTCATATGAATGAGCAGCGAGTTAGAGTATAATTGCTAGGAACAGATCTAAGCTACAAGGCTCGTGAATTGGTGGTTGAATGCTCTAGTTGTCCAAGGTGTGGTGTGTGTAACACGTAGAAATATAGTGGTTCACCGGCTTAGGAGCTCGGCTAGTCCACTCTTCAATGGAGTCTCTTGCTCCTAGAATCTATATTCATCTAGAAAATGTTTTACAAGATGCCTTTGATGCCAGTCGGGTTCTCTGCCCCTTGATTGAGGCGCTGTACCATATTTATAGTGTAATTCATATCTCTAAGGGATTTTCACCGAGATCTTTGCCCTTCATCCGTGGGATCTTCCTTGATTTTTGGGAGAGGATCTTGGTTAGTTGAGAGTTTTGTGCCTTGATTATAGTTTTCCATTGCTTTGAGGATGCCATTCACTAGCCAGCTGTTTCCCTTTCAATTTCCCGTTTGTTTTCTTTGAGGAGAGCTTGAGGTCTGGATTGCGGAGCCCTGATTACTGTGTCTGACCTCCATGTCCGAGCTCATACTTAGAGCTTTTTTCTAGGTATCATCAATAATGATTTGCCAAAATCTCATTATTCATGGAGAATATTCTTAATCTAACAATTTTCATAAAATAATTCTCATGGAAAGTTTTACTTTGTTGCGTTAATTTTTTTACATATAAATTACATGACATAAAGATAGGACTTGATTAAAGAAAGGCAACACGTAAAATATGTTATTTTAACAAATTACTTTGCTAATAAAATTATGACATGACTTGTCAATGACCAGAGTTAGATGAATTTCGAGTAACCAAATTTTGAATTCAATTTGAAAACTCCAATTTTAGATCTAATATGACTGTCCAGTAAATTTCTCTTTCACAATTTACATTGGAATATGTTCGATAAAAAATCTAATATGATTTGTGACTTTAATATACTTGAATTTTAACAAATTGCTTCTTAATTTTAATTCAATATCATTAATACCAACTCAAGTTCATTATATATATTTATCTATAAATTGAAACGAATCATTAAATTAGTATATTCAAATCTAAAAATTTTAAACTCTGAATAATCGATCAAAATACCAACTCATATATGAGAGGATTGGGTTGGTGATTTTATGTGTCATTGAAGAGGGAAAAAAGAGTACTAGAGTTGTAAGGGAACTTTCATTTTAGGGAAAATTTCATTCACACTCCCTGTAGTTTATCATATCTTCAGAGACATTTCCTGTAAATTTTGAAACTTCACTGCCACCCCTTGTCAGTTGTTACTGGCTAACGACGTTAACAGAGATAATAAATTTACTAAAATGCCCATGAAATATTTTATATCTATAATATGTATCTATATATATTTTTCTCATATATTACATTATACATAAATAACTAACCTGTGTTTAACCTTGGGTTGATATACTAACCAGACGTATAAAAATAAAGCAACCAAAGTGAGTTTAGTCACTCGATTGTTTGTCTTTTGGTTCACACACAGAGTGAGAGTGTGAGAGAGAGAGAGAGAGAGAGAGAGAGAGAGAGAGAGAGAGAGAGATTGAGGGAGAGGAGTTCCAATCGCTGGATTGCTTGTTCTCTGAAAAATATGTAGTCTTCTACTTGATTACCGTTCGAATCCTTGGAGTCGAAAAAGATCAAATGATAAGAGGCTCGATTCACTTGTGCTTCAGGAAGATCAAGTCATCATCGATCGATCAATAGGTATAAACAACCCTAATTTTTTGTACGATAAAACATTGAATTGTACCCTATTTTTTGTACGAAAAAACACTGAAATTTACCCTAATTTTTGTTGTACGAAATCCCCTATTTTTTTGTATAGAAATCCTTGACTTTTTGATATGGAAACCTGCAAGATATGGGTATGTTAGACCATTGGTGTTTAGTGACAATCATGTATATCCTGTTCTAATTTTTTGGTTCTTTAGTTTGCTAGGAGTCTTATTCCATTATCACTTGTTAGGTTATAGAATAATACAAGAGCAATGAATCTTATTCCTATTTTTACTCCTACCAATTAACTTTTTTGTTGTACTCATGTGATTTTTTGTACTAGTTTCATTACATTTCATGCCAACCATCTATAATTTACTTGTGGTTTTGTTGATCCAAAGTTATCTAATATTTTTTCTAAGTTATATATTTTTTTCCAAAGAAAGAGGTTTTAGTTGTTTGAAGGCTAGAGTAGATGCAATATTAAAACTTTTTAATTTGAGTATGGTTTGTTATTTTCTCAATATTATATTGAGGATTTTTTTTTGTTTAGTGAAGAAGTGTTTTTTTTCTTCGTATTTGTGACTGGTTTTTATTATTTCAAAATTCACAGATATGGTTATGGAGAAGAAAATGTGATCTCCAACCATGAGTATAGGAAAGAGATAGATCTAGACTATCGTGATGATGTGTTATCGGATTATGAGTTGGGGGATGATGATCTTAGTCATTCTAGCTTAGAGTCGGATGATAATGTGGACAAGAGACGAAAGAGATCAACTGCCAATGCATTTGACATGGATAGGTATGGGAGTGAATTTCAGAGACAACCTAATGACATTATCAAGTTAGAGGTTGGCCACTTGTTTATGGATGTCAAACACTTTAGGGACATTTTAAAAGAGTATGCAGTTCAGGAGGGATTTAAGATAATAAGAGACAAAAATGAGAGGACAAGGGTGACATTTCATTGTGGGAATGGTGGTTGTAATTGGAGAGTCCATGCATCCCCACTTCCAAATAGTGTTACATATAAGATTAAGACTTTGAGAGGTCCACATACTTGTGTTAGAGATACCTTCAATGATGAGGCAACCTCCACATGACTTGCTAAACAATTAGCAACTAAAATTAGAACTAATCTCGAAATTAAATTGCTTGGTCTACAAGAAACGATCAACACTAAATTCCACATAGAAGCCAAAATACAACAGTGTTACAGGATTAAGAGGAAGGCACTCAAAGATGTGGAGGGAAGTCATGCGGAGGCATATGAGATGATAAGAATGTATGGAAATGAAATCCTTCGAAGCAACCTAGGAAGTCTTGTTGCCATAGAAATTGATGCTCCGGACAGTGATGGTAGAAGACATTTCAAGAGGATTTTTATTGCTTTTCATGCTCTCACCATTGGCTTCATACATGGTTGTAGACCATTCATTGGTCTTGATGGGTGCCACTTAAAAAGGTCATATGGTGGTGTTCTATTGGCTGTTGTTGCATTGGATGGTAAGAATGGGCTATTTCCTGTTGCATATGGTGTGGTAGAGAGTGAGAGAATAGACAATTGGACTTTTTTTCTTGGCCACTTGGCAGAAATCATTGGACATGAGACACATCCACTCTATTTTATGTCTAATTAGCAGAAGGTATGTAGTTGTTTAACTCTACACTTGTTATTTTCAAAGTAGTATTATTGTGACTGTTAAGATAGTTTTTTTCCTGTGTTATTGTGATTGTTAAAATGCTGAAATTAGTGTAACAACCTTTTTTTTTAAAGATGTTATAACTATGGTTATGAGCAAACTATTACTGAAATATTGTGGCAGTGTTTGTGTGACTGGGATATTGTAGCTGTGATTATGATCTTCTGTTTAAGTGTGATACAGGGACTGGATAACATCATAATGCGAATATTCTCACAGGCAAATCACCGTAGATATTGTGTGCATTTGCTTGCGAATTTTAAGAAGAAATTTCCTGGTGTATTACTTAGAAGACTATTTTGGAAGGCTGCTAAAGCCTATAACCAAGAAGATTTTAATGAAGCAATGTTGCAACTCAAGTCTAAGTCTCCAGAAGCATATCAGTGGTTGATTAAGCTGCCTATAAGTGTTGGAACGGAAATCTCAAGAACCGTTGACAGCGCGTATGTATCGAATATCAAAAATTTTCTTTTAAAACTCTACAAGGCGGAATTAGGGTTTACCTTCGAAATCCCTCGAGATTGATCTCGTTTCAGCTCAAACGCAGAACAGAACAACAACTACAGCTCGACAAACCTCGTGGCCTTCTGTCGTATATCCCCAACGTCAGAATCCGGATGTAGTGTGGGCTGCCAAGACCTCCGAATCCTTGCTTTCTTTTTCAGCCTCCCTAAAAAACGTGAGCAAATATAGGATGCTGAAATAGAGAACCTAGATGTCTATATATAGGCTACGACAGAGACCCTAAGGAGAAATAAAGACCGGACTCCCAATGGGCTTAGAATTCCTATGTTCAACCCAGAACAAACATCCTATAACACATTAATAATAAGACAGTCCACTAAAGACTTATTATTAATCTCTTGGGCCTTATTTCAAAATTATATTTGAGCTCCTTATTATTATATGCTTAATAATCTCCCCACGTTTAAGATTACAGATATCCATCAATTAAATAAACAACTAACAATTATATTTAATTGACTTTTTTTATTCCTTGAGATCTTACCACTCAACTTATTTGTCATGTCGGATAATTAAATCCACCTGTAGGGTTTGACATGGACAAAACTTATGAGCTTCCTCAAGAGGACATCATCAACCCATTTAAATACTAGGACGTTGTTTCTTTTAATATTTAATTTTTACCATACAAATAACATGGTCTCCCAATTCATCGAGCTTATTGACCCAATATGAATCTCACTCTTTGATGAATTAAAGTGATAAATATTATATGCACGTGCAAGGACGGAGGGAGGCATGGGCCAGGGTGGGCAAGTGCCCCCCCTCAATTTTTTCTTTTATTAGTTATGTGTATATATATTATATATTTATATAATATATTATTTGTGCCCACCCAAAACAAAAAATAAAAATATTAGGCCCACATTATCTACCCAAAAAAATTAAAAAATTAAGCTCATTTAAAACAAAAAAATTTGAACCAACCACTATCTACCCAAACTTATTAAAAAATCAAATCCACCCCAAACCTATTAAAAAATAAAATTTTTGGCCCACCATTAAAAAACAAATTTTTGGCCACTTGACAAACATCACCTAACCCTTATAAGAAACACATGGGGATCAGGGTGGACACTTACCCCCTCACTTTTGGACCACCTTAGATGAGGGCCCATAAAATTAGTTTATACATTTTATTTGCCCTCCTAAATTTTTGAAAATTTCAATGGTTCTAGTTTTTTTTTTCAATAAATTAGTGGACCACTAACTCTCTAAAATAAATATGTTAGTTTTGGATTGAGTTAATGATCTATTTGTATATTGACGAATATACAATATTATATTTATCTAACACAATGTTCATTATTTTTTAAGAACAATTTTTAATTCTCATTTACTATTTTTTAAGTAATAGTAGTCTATAATCTAATAAAATACGATTGTATACAAAAGACAAAAGATTGTAACCCAAAAATATTTCAAACTATTTTGAATAGGGAATTTCTCTATAAGATGATAATGACCTCAACCAAAATTTGCAACTAAATAAAGAATAATTTTACTACAAGACTTGTGATTGTGCACATTAATAGAAATTTAGTGAAAAACTAATTTACATTTAATTCATATACAAAATTTTAGAGATTTTAAAAATTTATATATTATATTGAAATATATAATTAGGTTAAAAATGTACAATTTTTTTTTGTGTCTTTTTGTTAGGATTTTGTTTCGATTAAATAAAAATTGAATTTACTATTTCACAATAATTTTGTTTTGATTCTTACTTTTTTGTCATTCTTAAACTGAATTTTTTTATATTAATTTCGGCTAAATATAATATAATAAAATATAAATATATTATATAGTGTGATTGGTTAAGAGAAAAAAAATTAGAGTGCGTAATTAAAGTGCCCACCCTGACCAAAATTCCTGGCTCCGCCCCTGTGCACATGACAATTAAATATTTACGGATTGAGAGCATAAGCAATCATAATAATCATGATGTATTTATTATCTTATTAAATCAGTAAAAGATAATAACCTCAACATGAGTTTGTTTAATACACAAAGTGTACTAGTGTAATAATCTGAGATATCAAACAATCTCCTATAATCAAGACAGACTGTGTTAGAATATTACACTACACTCATACCGATGACGTGTCCAATTCTATCTATGATTGTGAACATATACTCATATTATACTAAGATCCGCTAATCTGGTCTTTTGTGTATAAGCTGAACTCTATACACCAGATTATCTATAATGTAAAATATAAGACATACATGCATATCATATATAAAATATAATACAAATATTTTGCCCATATAGATTTTCAATAAAATGAAAAGAACAAACTTTTATTAATTAATAAAACGAGTTTCATTACAAAAAGTAAACTTTTAGTATACTACTCTATCAATCAGCTCATGGGCAAGACATGCCTTTGATTGTCGGATTAAGAGTGACCATGTGACTAATAACATGACATAATCTTTCAATAGTTGGGTATAATCACTAAGGTTGAAATCAATACTTACACTTTTAGACGGGATAAAAACTAAGTTCATGATTGGGATTCAACAGAGACATGATAGGGGCAGCACTTGGGAAGGGTTGGTCATAGAGAACATAAGGAAAAAACTTAACAAAATCATTGGAGAATCAAGGAAATGTTCTGTCTTGCATGCTGGTGGGTTTAACTATGAGATTATATATACTGGAGTAAGATATGTAGTAAGACTTGATCAAAGAACATGTGATTGCATGGCTTGGAGTATATCAAGCATACCATGTAGGCATGTAGCACAGACAATTGCTCACAAGAGGTTGAATATTGAAGAATACTGTCATGGCTTCTTCAAGACAGATGTTTTTCTTAAGGCTCATGAACTAATGATTCACGCGCTTCAAGACCAAAGGAAATGGCCACCAACTATAGGTGATCCTTTAGCCCCTCCCCCTCTTAGGAGATTACCAGGTAGACCCAAAACAAATAGGCGTAGGGAGGCAAATGAACCTGCAGGTGGGACTAATGCTGCTATAAGGTGCCTAAGTGTGAAATGCAGCATATGCAAAAAGTTTGAGCATAATAGAAGGTCATGTCAACGGACACCCGTAAAGGGTTCGAGGGTTAAAGGACAGGTTGATGGTGAAGTGGCTCAACAATCAGCATCTCCAAGAACCACCATAACTCAGAGTTGTGACGAGCAGGTATAATTTTTAGTCTATAACATTATGGTGATTATGATTATAATTTCTAGTTTATTGTAATTTCTAGTATATTGTAATTAAGTACTAAAGTAACGTTCCCTGAGTTGTAGGCAACCACTGGAAGGCAACAAGCTGGGCTTGTCCAAGATTGTGGGGAAGCATAAGCTGCTGATTTGACTATTGACTGGGCATTTTTGTATAGTTTGACTATGATCTCAGGGATATAATTTTTGTAAAGCTTAGGTGTAAAGTGATTTGATTGTTGACTGAGTTTTTTTGTGTAATTTTTGTGTAGTTTGATTACGATCCTAGGGATATAATTTTTGTAAAGCTCAGGTGTAAAGTGACACAATGCTAATTACATTTTGATGATCAATATATTATGAATGGCTTCAAGGTGATGTACAGTAAATTAAAATAGTCTTACAAATTATGATGAATTCAACATTAATCCTATAGAATAATCATAAGTTCAATATTTTGATAAATTTAATAACTATAGTGTTGAACTTCTACAAAAATTTTGGACTTTTTCACTCACTCTATCAACTGATCAAACTGAGTTTCCAATGCTATAAATAAGTTGTGTAAATGATGACATTTTAGTCTATTTATACATAAAAGGGTAATTTTGAAATTTTATAAAAAATTTCAATCATGTCATCCACTTTTTGTAGTATAGAAATGGACTGTTAAGTACAAGGGTGTTAGTAGTATGCTCTAAGACCAATCATATAGATGATATTTTGGGGTTGTACTAGCAACATTCATTATTTACTTAAATAAAAGGGCAAGTTTATTTATCATGTTTCTGCTTTATTTTATTTTAATATACATGATATAGTCCCTAGAGTATAAGTTAAGAATATAGGTTCTCAAGGATTTGAGAAGATGAGACATATACTTCTTAGTACTTAACTCTTTAATGTTCCTAGTCATAGGATTACTATGTGGGCATTATGTAATCCGGATAGACTAGCATACACTATGTTTACTCATATTTGATATGAGGTGACTCATCCAAGTCACTAGTGTAGGGACACTAAAGCAAGTGTATGGGTGCTTGTTAGAAAACAAGTACACTGAACGTGACCGTTAACTAATGTATGATTTTTCATATGGAGTTTTACATACCTGTCAATGTTAAATCTTAAAGTTATAGTTATACAACTGATCCTTAGACTTGAGACACCATGGTTGTCTTGTGCATGAACTTCTATGCTTTAACTACACAACATATTCATATACTAACCATGTAACTTGGATGTGTATTGTTGGACATAGTTAGACATGCATGAAGACTTATGAGTGTACAAAATAGAATCTATCATCCTTAGTAATTAAAGGGAGAATGTCCTATGTGATCTTCTGGGATATGACTCAAAGAGTCATTGGCCAAGGCAGAATGACAATTAGAAAAGAGTTTCTAATTGATCATTAAGAGTCATAGTCCTAAGATCGAATACATGAGATTGAATTAGGGGTTTGACAGTCATTCCATACCCAAGTAATTCAATTGGGGCATTGTGTGATAGAAGGATTGAATTGCATGTCAACTATAGACTGAATGGGTTCTTTACCTACTTCGTGCTATCCGGAGGTTGATCATGATATGCTGCTAGGTGTCACTCATGATTAGTAGAAGCTCGAAGAATAAAATTAATATAAATATATTAATTATTCTTCATAAATGGAGAATTAGAAGAGTTCTAATTCAAGCTAAATTAGAAAGAGTTTTAATTTGAGATGCTACTTGTAGTTAGTATCGAATGCCTACAACCGGGTATGCTTGAACCTATAGGGTCACACACAATAGAATTGATTAGAAACTAAATGATAAAAGAGAGACAACCAATTAAGAGTTAATTGGGGTGAAAACCTAATTAAGAGTTAATTAGGGACTTTATAACAATTAATGTTAATAAAGGGGTTATATGTAATTATAAGATAATTGCAACTTGACCCAAATTAGGATTAGAGCCTTTAAAACTCTATAAATACCTTTATGTAGGAGGTGAATATATACGATATAACAACTCTCTTGCTAGCACAAGAAGAACCACCCTTTATTGTCTCTCTCTACTAGTTTATCAAAGGTTAAGGTAGATCCTTCTAGTTTATCAATTCGTGTGGATACCGATAGAGGCCAAACAATTGCGAGGCTTGGGGTAAAGATCAAATTCAGATTTGAAGGTTCAAAGTTGTTTGAGAAAGCTTGAAGATCGTTCAAAGCATGCTTCAAGATGTAATCCTTAATCTTCACTATAGATATGAAGTTTCTCGGTTTGTATTAAACATGAATAGATTTTGGAATGGGGAATCAAAATTTTAAATTCCGTTGCGTTCTTTACATGATTCCTTTCAAAGGGGTGTAAGTGAAGAGACAATACAAACAAAAAGGGGTGGCAGTGAAGTTTTAAAATTTATAGGGGTGTCTCTAAAGATATAATTTTTTTTTTTGAAAGTCTCTAAAGATATAATTTACTATAGTGGAGTGAATGAAAATTTTCTTTCATTTTAAGTTTTTAAATCAAAAGAATGTTGACAATTAATTGGATTAATTCTAGCGGTAACAAAGACGAACCGTAAACTCAAATGTCTTGAATTTGAAATTTGATAATTTCTTAGAATCAGGTCATGAGGAATTTATCTCTTATGAATGCCTTAGTTCCGATATGAATATCTTGTCTTTGACTGAACCAAAGAAAGATTAGTCAAGGTGCGTCTAATCTGACTCAAATACTCTGACCGTTGACCAAAATAAAAAAAAATATGAAAAATGTTACCAAGTTAATAGAGTCCTACAAGGAATTTTCATTTCAAGTTTTTTAATTTATGAAAAATGTTACTATAAGTCTTTTACCAATTTCTCTGCCCCGACCCTTTGCCCTTGAGATCAACTGTTCAGGTTTTGCCCATTCCCCAAGTTAAAATTTTTTAGCCAGACAAAATAGAAGAAAACTTCTGGCAATTGAACTACAACACCCGAAAATGCGCTGACAGCTTTTCCCTTCTTGAAAATTCTTCTTTGGTTTCGCTAGTTTCTTCTACTTGAAATCAGAGAACTTGTATTCAGAATCAACAGGGTCTGGAGTATATCGCACTATGCAGCGGCTAAGGACTTTGGGGTCGTCGTTTATTAGGTACCGAACAGTGCCTCAGTTGAGAAGAAAGACTTCGAATTCATGGTGTGCTGTTCAGGACACCTATTATTCTACGAAGGTACTTCTTCTTAACTTTGATTCCGTTCTGGGTATGTTTAAGCTAATGGGTGTCGGTTATGTTTTGTGGGTTTTGTTGTTTTGATTGATTTTGATATTGATGAGTGTACTTTTGTCATTTGGGTTTCTTATTATTATTATTTTTTTTTGATTTTGACACTTTAGGATATTTTTGAGAGCCATAAAGTGGTATTTACAATCTCCACTTCTATAGCATCCATTGCTACTGCATGGTTTGGTATGTTCAGTTTATTTCCGAATTAGTTAACACCTCCCGTATCATGTTTCTAAGGTTTTATATTGGTTTGGTGGAGTGTTCTTGTGAAATGATGTGGGTTTTATTGGATATCATTCGTCTACATATTTTTGTCCAATTTTATGGAAATTTGAAATTGTGGTAGATGAACGACAATTTGTTCTGATAGCTGTATGCAAACAATAGGCATCCGATTAGCAATTGCATTTATCTACCCTGTTTTGGATCCCATTAAATAAGAATATTAGGAGTAACTATGCTATGCTTTATGTTATTCCGTGTTGGACAACTAAGAAATAACATATTGAATAATTGAGTGTGACAGAAATAAGAATGTTAAGATTGATGTATGATACAAATAAGAAGGATATAATTAGGAATGAGATGATTGATAAAAGAAATAGAGGTAGTACACGTAGGAAATAAGTTATAAGAAGAATTGACTTAGGTGGTTTGAACATATTTATAGAGGATGTCAAAAATGAAGTGGTAGAGGAAGATCAAAATTAAAATCCAATGAATTTTCAAAAAAGATATGATACCTTATGGTTTAACAAAAAGTATGACCCTTAATAGAGCACAATGTCGAAATAGGATTTATATAGTTGGCCCCAAAAATGTTGGAAAAAGTTGTTGTTGGGTTGGGTTAAGGGATAACTATGGAGGTTTTGTGTCTCTTAGGTATGCTATGAATTTGCAAATCTATGGAGCTCCCAGTAACAGTGGACATAAGAAGCATGATTGAGACGCGAAGATTTGTGCCTACCTATGTTACTTGATGGTGAAATGATCATTAGTAGGAGAAGCCTTTGTTTTGCCCGTATCTTTTTCTTCTGAGTGGGGATGAGGACAAAGTTAAAAAAAAATAGGGAAGTTGATTTATACTTACACGGACACAAAAGTACAATGTATTGTCTGCAGCTAGACTAGTTGAAGAAGATTTGTGCATGTTGAAGGTCCATTTGGGTCATTCCACCTGTTAACTTGAGGAAGAAGAGTCCTTGCTTGGTCTCTGTATAACTGACCTTTGGGATGAGTCTCTCCCGTGCGATCATCTGCAATAACTGTAAGGCATTGATCATTGCTTATCAGAGTTTCAGAGTTGGCCTGGGTTTTGAGATTTCTTGATAAATTGGTAAGTAAGATTTGGGGTATTCTTTGGTCCCTTAGTATTGTTTTAGTAGGCTACCAAGGAATCCTATGTTCCTTCAAGAGGAATCACCAGTTAGCTATCTCAAACCCACACCTTGGGTTTGAAATTGCCAAAATGTGATGCTTATCTCCCTTTTCTTTGGTTGTCAGAATCCCTTAATCTGCTCCTTTTTTTTGCAGACAATTCGGATAGGATAAAGTCACAATTGTTGAGTAGTTTTCCCATTTTTCCTTGCTCATTGTATCTGATATGTTACACATGGGTTGCATCCTTTTGGCTCTTTTAAGTTTTAATGGATCACTTTTAAATGTTTTGAAGAAAAGTAGTGAAAAAAATGGTGTTCTAGTTTGTAACGGTATAAGAATCTCATCATAAAATTAGGTAGGTAAGTGTGCCGGTATATTTCATTTTTCTTTTCTTTGCCTCTTTTTTTTCCCCCTTTGTCTTGGAGGTGGGGTGGTGCTAAACTACATATTTTGGCAAAATCATTGCTAATTATTTTTTCTTAGGACTGGAATTAACATGAGATGGTCATGCAGGCTATTCTTTACGCCACTTTCATCAATCAAGAGTTGATCAGAGGCTTCAGTCAATTGAGAAAGCTGTAAGTATATGTCGCATAATATCTCTTACAGTTATGTTTCCTTTTAATATTCATTCATCAATCATAATATCTGTATAACTTTAAAACGTATTGTCTGGCTTAGAACTTTATAGGCTATGATGATGGTGAGAATGGGTGCCAAATTGGAAATACTGTTAGTTAATCAAGATATGTTCTCAATTACCTAATTTTGTGATCTCCCATGAGTTGTCAAAGTTGGAATTTACAATTTTGAGCTAGGCTATATCTGTGCGTATACGAGCAAATCTGAGGATATGATAGCTACTTGAAATTGAATATATGCTTGCAGCTGTGTGCCAATAAAAGCATTTTTTGTTTCATATTTTATCTTTGGCACCGGACCATTTAAGCTCTTCAGGAATGTGTATAGGTTTAGATTAAGACCACCTTAGGCAGGCTATATTTGTTAGTGCTTCAGATCTTATGGAGGATATGAATTCAAAGAGCCGAGTTGGAAAGACGGATCCATTCATTTCCAGAGTTTTCATTTTTATCATCCTTAGATGTATGTGATTCTAAATAATAGCCAAGAGGGTGAAGAATGAATGGTTCGCTAAACACAGAGTGATTGAGTTTGACTCAAGCTAGTGAAAGGTGTGGCAAAAGAGAGAGCTAGATTGTCAAATGACGAGCAAGTAAAGGGGGGGGAGATTAAAGGAAAGGGATCGTAGGATCGTAAGATCCTACTAACAGAAAATGAGACAAAAAACATATGTAACAATACAGAATTATCAAAAATAAAAACTAAACAGTCCTATTATAAATGCAAATAGAAATGTTCTGACAACCATAGAACTTAGAGATATGATTGAAATTTGATAAACTACAGTTTGAGCATTGAAAAGGGTTGAAAATTAAAGGTGGACTGTTAATCTTGTGGGATTTTGCAAAGAAGAATAGGAGATTTGAAGTATTTTAATATTAACTTTCGGAGAAAGACAGATTTATAGGAGGGACTGGAAAGTTGAAGCTTGTTGAATAATTACTTTGACTATCCGACATCCAAATGGAAAAAGCAGAATAAAATAAAAAAGACCTTTTTTAAATAAAATGAATTTTTTGCAGTTTTTTCTCATCAGCCAAATGTGCCTCACAAACAAATCCAACAAGAGTAAAATCTTAGTTCGGATTGGGATCCGACGATCCTATAAGATTCGGATCATGATCCACTAAGATCATATATGAATTTGGGTTTCTACAAGTGACTTGAATCGATTTGCTTGTACCAGATCAGGATTTTGATAACCATGAGGAATACCCTTCGGCTTTGTAGTGCAGCTTCCTCCCTAGCCCGCAACATTATGTTTTATCTAGGTTGTTTCCTGAACCATTATTTCTTTTGGGTATGTAGGTGTCCGGAGACTCCTGACTTCATCTATGATGATGCAAACCCAATTGCCCTTAAGTACCAATCATTTTTGTGTTCTTGTGTTTCCTTGCTTTGTGTTTTGGCAGGGTATAATTTCAATCCTGTAGGCTCACCAGCTTGCAAACAGTCTTTTGTGGGTCTGTTGATTGCTTCATTTTTACATTTTCTGTATAATGTCCCCCCCCCCCCCCCCCCCCTGATTTTCTGAGTAGTGAACTCATTCTGTGAATCGTTATCTACTTAAATTGCTGGTGCACCTCCCATTTCCTCTTTCTCTCTGAGGTCAATTGTTAGATTTGAGACATATCATTTCTTGTTATTTGGCAGATGAAAACCAATCATCAATTGGAAGATACTGATTTGCAAAAGCTTGTTGGTTCAGGCAGTATCAGTATTCCTGCTTGTGTTGCCACTGCTGGAACCACTTTAATTATGGGGTTCGTAAATCTTTTGCCTCCTTGTGAAGTTTTATTTCTTTTCTTTTGCTCTTTAATTTTATTTCCTCATTTTTTTCAATGTAGCAATAGTTTCTGTTAATCAAAAGAGAGAATTATATGTGTATGAAGTGATATAGATCCCCAAAAATGGTAAGCACGGATCATGGAATTTTAGTCTACTGCAAGTGGAAGCTAATGAACTGCTTAGTACCTTCTCTCTTGGATTGATATGTTTATAGTTGCAACCTTAAGTTGAAATAAATTTTTGGCCAACACTCAGTGTTGTTCTTTTTAATGCGTGTACCTGGAGGGGTGTCTTGTGGTTGGTAAGGAGCATGAGTGGGTGGGGAGCTCACACAAGTAAGTGAAGGACCCCCGTAGGGCTTGTCTGAACTCTGAAGCCTCCCGGAATTTCGATCGATTTATTTATACCCTTTTTACATATGGAAGAAGAAAACTTACATTTAGAGGACAATCAACACATGATTCCTTTACCCTTTTTTAACTCATGATAAATTGGCTAAACTAAGAACAAACAAAAGTTAAAAAAATAGCATTGAAATTGATTTTTATTGACCAATTACAATTGGCTCCCAGAATCTATAATTGCCCTGTGTGGTAATTGCTGAAGTGTCTGCCTTTTGTTCTTCATCCAGGTTCCATTGTTGGCTGTCTGATCTTTTATCGTTGTTGACAAAGCAATGGTTCTCTAACTATCACAAACTATAAGGTTTTATTTGTTTACATTCTTGGATTGAAAATCAGGGTCTACTGTAATCCTCTTCTTTGTAACAAGGGGTATCTCCTCCCCCCTCCCCCTCCCCTTTTAGATCATTATTTGTTTGATTTCTGGATTGAATTGTGGCCAAGTAGGTAAGCTTTTTCCTCTGGTGCTTCTTTGGTTGAATGTGCAATGGAATGGTTCCTCTCAGATTTCACATATTGAAATTGGTTTCTGACTTGTTTGCGGCCTAATGCATGTAGTGAAGCTTTCGCCTTGGATGCATCTTTGGTTGAATGTAGAATGGGAGGGTTCCTCCTCCTGGTTGCCATATATTGAGTTTAGTATTGAATAGCTAACGGAATGTTGTGTAATCAGAAACAACAAGATCTCTAATCTAATTCTGCATATTTCTTACGTTGAAAAATAAGTCCTTTCCCCGCTGTCCACTGTAAAAGGTTTGTTCTCTTAGACATATGTTAACCATTTTCAATGCTGCTTGTTATTAAGATAGGAATCAGAAGAAATTTTCTTTGTTGAATCGCTAAATTTTTGGGTCTTCCTAAAATCTAATCCCTTAGTAATCAATGCACAACTTTGAGTTCTAAAACATAATACATCTATTGGTAGACATTTCTAAAATAATTCCCTTGGATATTGATGCTTTCTGGTAATTTTGGGTCGAGTAATTTAGAAAAAGAAAAAAAGGGTTCGTAGTGTAGTTTCATATGATGTTGGCTTATCAGAAAGGAAAAAGACATGGGAAAAAGTTTCGAAACACACAAGTGTTGCTTGCCCATTTCCGCACTAAGCAATATTTGTATTGTAATGTTTCCTTCCATTATTGTATTCATTAGAAAAGAACTTCGAATTGTTGATTAATCGCTAGAGATGGGTCCGACATATGAATTTACCAATTGGGATATGATATTTGGAAAAGCACAAAAGACTTGTTGCCATTCTTAAGTTCTTATTACATAACTTCATTCCCCATGGATGGTCTCTTGTTTTAATAAATGTTGGTGGTTGTAGCCTCGGGTGATCAATTTTGCACTTGCAAAACTTAATTCTTGATATTTGGGTTCCCCTTTTGTTTGACCTCTTTTCTCTTTCTTAATTGCAGGTATGGATTGGGTTGGCGAGGTGGAAAATGGTATGCAAATAGGAAGTTCAGGAAGGAGCAGATGAAATTATTAGGACAGCTAAAACCAAAAAAGTGGCAACTCAAGTTCCTTAGAAGACCATTAATAAGACCCAGATTGCCAGCACTTCTAAGGCGCAAATTGCCTGCAAATGCTGTTAGAACATCAAAAGAATTGCAAAAGGATGTTCCTGTTGCGCTCAACTCTGGAGAAACCCAACCTGCTTGTTAACAGAGATGAGACCCGACTGCAGATGCTGCATTTTGTCTACCGAAAGACATCAGAGGAAAACACTATATTTATAGTTTACTTTATGAATATAGTTTATTGGTTTCTTTCCTTCTTTTTTTTTTGGGTAAATATGTTCTTGTTAACATTTTTTTTTTCCGTCCTCGAGATGGATTTCCTCCCAATGTAACTTGTGAAAAAGTTCCTTTTTGATCAATTGAAAGGGTGGAAACATAATCGATTTTTGATCAATTGAAAGGGTGGAAACATAATCGACTTATACGGGTTTTCTCCCCTCTCCCATTTTCTAGTGTAATTTGTTGCGTGGTATGTGGGTATTAAACATTTGAGATGAATTTACCTTATGACTGTCAGTTTAGTATGTTTGCTTTGTTAATCTCTGAGCTGGATTTGAGAGAGAAACAACAACCTCTCTGTATAATGAATGAAATAAGTTTGTTCTGGAGTAAAAGTAGTGAAATAAGGCATTTGAGTAGTCTTCTTTTCCTGTAAAAAAAATCAATGGTGATGGGTCTTTGATATCTTGGGTCTTTGATATCTACGCTTGTTTTGTAGCTTCATCTTCAGGTTGTACTAAGGAGACACAAGCAACTGCCACACAATATTTTTTTCTTTAATGCACATGATTTTGGCATACTTGTTTGCTATATTGGCCAAATCGCTCTCGATGATCGGAGTAAACTAAGAATTTCTTGTTAAAATAGAGAATCTTGGTAGTGATGAAATCTAAAAACGGGTGTTAAATATGTGTTTATCAGTGGAAGCGAATAGGCCTGTCAGATGCCATGTTTAAAGCATAAGTGACTTGTGTTTATATACTCTGCTCTGTCTTTTCATGCATTATATCTTAAGTATAAAGAATGCAGGATAGTTGAAGGTTGACATAGTACGGAAGGGAACAAAACCACCAAAATGACCAACAGTTTGGCCTCCATAATTCTAGTGGTTGTGTTTTGTGGGTTAGCTGCTGGAACCAGAACAACATTGTTCTTGACAGAAGCTCAGGATGCTGTGTCTGCAGTGGCTGATGATGGCATTTGCAAGTCGATGGTCGAGACACAAGGCTATGTTTGCCAAGAACACACGGTAATATGCCTGTACAATATAATGTCCCAGTACACAATGACCAGGACATATGATTCGATTGAGTTCTGAATAATCAAGAAGCTGATCATCTTTTCTACCAGAAGATCATAATCTTATTAGTTACATACGAGATTATGACATCAACTGAGATATTTAATGTGACGGGAAAATCGATTGGTTTCAGGTGACAACTCGAGATGGTTATATTCTCAGCATGCAGAGAATTCCAGTAGGACAGTCAGGAAAGACATCGGGGAAGAGGGCGCCAGTCTTGCTGCAGCACGGGCTCCTGATGGTTAGTATTCGGCCATGACAGTTAATTTTCTTGCAATGTAATTTCATTAAAGAACATTTTTAATTAACGTAGGAATATTCTGGTGGCAGGATGGGATAACATGGCTGCTCAGTCCTCCAGATCAGTCTTTAGCATTGCTCTTAGCAGATAATGGGTTTGATGTATGGCTAGCCAGCACCCGCGGAACAAAATATAGCCTTGGCCATACATCTCTTAGTCCTGATGATGCAGTTACCTTTCTTCCAACATCTCATTCCCCTTCATGTTGCCCATTTTCTTTCTCGTTAATTAATTTTCATGTTTTTTTTGTAGGCTTATTGGGATTGGACATGGGATGAATTGGTAGATTATGATCTTCCTGCTACATTTCAGTATGTTCATGACCAAACAGGGCAGAAACTGCACTATGTTGGGCATTCCCTGGTGAATATGCCTACTTTTTTCTTTCACTACTCCTGGGATCACTTGATAAATGATGGAAATATTATAACATTTTGGATCATTTTTTAGGGAACTTTGATTGCTCTGGCTTCTTTTTCAAAAGGGCAGCTGGTGGATATGCTAAGATCGGCTGCCTTGCTTAGTCCAATTGCTTATGTAGGTCAAGTGACCTCCCCATTAGCAAGAAATGCTGCAGATAGTCTTCTTGCAGAAGTAAGGTCGACTTAATCGTTCAAGTTCATATTTATTAGTAAAGAACACTAATAATCTATCTGTTTTCGGGTTCAAACAGGCGTTATATTGGCTTGGTATCAATGAATTCAATCCAAGAGGGTGAGTTCCATTCTTTGCTCTTGTCATTCTGGTGCTGGTATAACATTCTTATCTCTATTGCCACTATCACAGCTTTAGTGTTGCTTAATGTGATAAACATGTACTTTCTTTGAATTGTACACTATTTCTGGAGAAGGAGAACCAATAATGTTTCTGCTTTAACACAGTAGTTAGGCCTGCATTGTGCAAGTTTCCCTTACGTTAGTAAGAAATTTTACTGAAATTTTGAAGACTTTAGTACTTAACGATGGATTGTTTTGTTTAATTGAGCAGGAAGGCTGTAATTGAACTTCTTAAGCATATTTGCCAGAAGGCAGGTGTTGACTGCACTAACTTGTTAACGTCTTTCACAGGTAGGGTATATTTTCCAGGTTTCTGAATCTGCTTCTTCACTAGAAAAGCTTAGCTCTCATTACTGACTTAGCATGTGTTATGACTACAGGTCAGAACTGCTGCGTGAACTCTACCATAGTAACTGTTTTCCTAGAACATGAGCCTCAGTCAACCTCAACCAAGAACATGATCCATATCTCTCAGAGTAAGTATTTCTACATTCTGCTTCACATGTTGTTACCGCTAAGGATTGAGGCTGTGAGAAAGGATAACACTCATCCCAAAATCACGTTACCTCTGAACTCATCGCTGCAATGCAAACCCTGGACGCTTCCAATCATCCGTGTCAGTTAAACAAGGGGCAAGGCATAAAAACAGGACATGCAAATTTATATGTCTCGCCCTTCATTCGACCACTGAATCAGCTAGTGCGAATAAAGATAAGAATTCTTCTTATTAAACAGAGGGTATGGTATTGCATGCAGTAGCCTCGAGAACAAGAATTATACTAAATCTGTTTGTGAAAATGAAACCACAGTAAGTTTTTTGCACTTGTAAATACAAAAAGAGAACTTGATCTGTTAAGAGGTGTTATTCATCTACAGTCTATACCATTTCAGATACAGAAAAAACACTTCTTCTTAAAGATTATTGCATAAATCTGATAGTAATATTTGGACAGTGATAAGAGAAGGAACCATCAGAATGTATGATTATAAAGATGAGGATGAGAACAGGAAACATTATGGACAACCGACTCCTCCAGTTTACAACATGAAAAGCATACCAAACGACCTTCCTCTCTTCCTCAGCTATGGAGGTGCAGATGCACTTTCTGATGTGAACGACGTTCAGCTCTTGCTGAACAACCTCAAGGATCATGATGGAGATAAGCTTGTTGTTCAGTACATAGAGAATTACGCTCATGCAGATTATGTTATGGGTGTGAATGCTAGGCAAGCTGTGTATGATCCTCTCATGGCTTTCTTTAAGCTTCAATGAAACCTTATGTGAACTACTGTTTTTTTTCCAGGTAGTATCTGTTCATTTGTGTTCTGACCCAAGTCTTTGTTTATTGTCAAAAAAACTCTATTTCTATTAGTGATAGTTATTTTTGAATATTCAAATGTTTGTTATTTGAACAGTTATGAATGAACGTTGATGGTGCCTGTTTTGAATAGTCACCTAAACTCTTCAGATAGCCACCTGAAAGGATACTATTGTGTCAGGTGTTATTTAAGGCGTAAAACGAATCGAAGTAAACCGATTTCTTGAGGGTATAGGCGAGAAGCGAGAAGCGAAGCGAATGCTTCATTGAAGCAAAACGAACAATATAAAAAATAAACAAATAATTTAGTTTAATACTTTGATTACTCCTAAATATTCACGTTTTAACTTCACAAATACAAAATATTTAAATGCAACCAAAATAATAAACATCTACATATTTTAAATAGACAAGATATTAAATATTGAACATTATTGTATTCTAAAAATAATCAAATGATATAATCACGTCATCTAAAAGAAAAACTAGCAAATGTTGGTCTGACTCCCACCGTGATTGATTAATATCACCACTAAATAGAGCACTCACAAATTGATTAATCAAATAGAGCATATAATCCATCAATTTGATTTACCAAGTAAATTGATTAGCAAGTGCATTCACCACAAAACAGAGCATTCAATATCATCTAATCATAATAAGATAAATTATCATATGAAGTCAAATGAATCAATCAATTGATTTTATACATCTATATAATAAAGTACAAGGTATTTCAAATCTCAAAAAATAAATAAAATAACTTTTACTTTTTGCGGTTGAGATCTTTTTAAATTTTACTTTAAAATTAATTCAACGGCTAATATTAACACCCCAAATTTAATAGGGAAAATATGCACCTAAGAGTGTATTTGGG
This sequence comes from Ilex aquifolium, assembly GCA_951799425.1. Taxonomy (NCBI): domain Eukaryota; kingdom Viridiplantae; phylum Streptophyta; class Magnoliopsida; order Aquifoliales; family Aquifoliaceae; genus Ilex; species Ilex aquifolium. Next base: position 9,313,838 of record OX637400.1, on the reverse strand, counting down.
GTGATTTTTTAAAAGTCTTTTGGGATTTGTAACTTCTCATAAGTACTTTTAAAAAACAGTAGTGTTTAGAACTGCCCCATTACCACCACCACCCACCCCACCGCCCCATCACCATCACCACAACAACCATCACCGCCACCCCACCACCACAACTACCCCCACCACCCCCTACCACCCCATAGGAAAGAGAGGGATACATAGAAGGGGTTCTAATCCACCATCACCACTATTGCCGTCGCTACCGCCACCTCATCACCACCTCTGCCACAACAATCACCGCCGTCGTCACCACCATTGTCGCCATCCCCACCATCGTCACTGTCGCCACCTCTTCTACCACAACAACCACCACCGCCCCACCACCATCATCACTACTGCCACCACCACCGCCATCGTTACTGCCACCACCTTACCACCACCACCCATTGCCACAACCCAACACCACTCGTCGTTGCCCACCATCGTCGCCAGCCACTGTCACCCACTCCCACCACACCTACCATCACCCATCATCACTCACCACTGCTGTCACCCATTGTTACCACCCCCATCATATCTACCACCACCATTCGCCACCACTCATCACACTAACACTTAGAAACACCCGTCGTCGCCCACCACCATTATCGTAATCGCCTACAACCACCACCACCGCCATCACCCATAGCTGCCACTACCAACATCGTCACTCAAAACTCATCACCGCCATCACTGTTGCCACCCACGACTTCCACCACCACCACAGTGGTCGCCACCCATCACAATTATTACCGTCTCTTACCATCACCACTGCTGCCCGCCGCTCACCACCACTATAGCGGGTGCTTAAATTCATTTCTCTCTCCTCTATCTTTGAGATTTGATTTTTGATGTGAATACAAATATGTTTATTATTGACTATTTTTTTTTATTACTCCGTGCCTTCAGACACGGACAATAACTAGTATACATATATAACATCATCTCTGCTAAGGTTTAGTTGATGTTAAGGAAAAATAAGAAGAAAAATGAGGAGGGGGGAGGGGGGGAGGGGGGGAGGGGGGGAGGGGGAGAAAATAAAAAAAAATTGCACCCAGGCCTTCACTTTTTTTCGCTTGACTCGCTTTCTTCCTTTACTTACTTAACCTCGCTTCGCCTTGGCTATTCAAGACAACCAATGCTCGCTTCTCGCCACACTGTATTGTGCCTACAAATAGACTAGAAATTTGATATTCTAGACTACTTCAATCATTGCAATCTCTCTTTCGAAAGGCTTAAAACACTTTTTATTTTTATTCTCAATTTTTTTAAATGTAATTTGTACTGATTTTCTGTTATCTTGGCTTACTAGGACAATCCGAAGGTTTCTGATTTGATTTCGTTTGTGCATAACACAGTCAAACATTAGATCAATTACTTTCAACTTGGTTGAAAATCAACCATTACTCTAATTTCAACTTTGTTTAGTGGATTTTAATTGACGATTTTTTGTATTATAAAGTGCCTTTAGGCACGAGCACTAACTAGGAAGCACAATATATTGATTTTACATGTTATTTGGCTTCTACGTGATGAGTGAATGTAGTTAGTTATTGATATTAACTTCAAGATTCAATAACTAAATCATGGAGTTTACCTATAGACTATAATACATTAATAACAAGGAAATGGATGTACATATATGCATACACAAAGTAGTTAGCTTTGAACCGAATAAAATTTTGATTTTTGTAGCACATACAAATACAATTTATGAAAACTCTTGGATATTAAGGTTGAACTTCTAATGATTTTTGTAGACAAGTGTGCACATTGGGAAAAATAAAATCTAAATGAAATTTGTGTACCTTATAAATCGGAAAAACTAAAGTAGCACAAGCTTATTAGAATGCTCCAAATCTCCAAAAATTAAGTCCTTTAGTATTACAATATGCCATCGAGGTTCTTTTTGATAAGAAATGTATGTTTTGTGACAAAAAAAAAAAAAAAAGGTGAAAATTATGTTAAGACTGGCTTTGGACTTGTCACTAATGTCCTACCAAAAAACCTTCATTATAAGCGCCACTAAAGCAAGTATTTTTTTTAATTAAAAAAAATGAAATGGATTTGTCTGAAATCACTAATGTCCTACCAATACACATGAACATATTAAACTAATAATTTTTTTCAGAAGAAATTTAAATTATATATGTAATTAAATTAACTAATAAATTGTGTGTCAAATAATTAATTATTATTAAACTTAATTATTGATATATTTTATCCCTCTTTGAGTATATAATCTGTCGTTTACGTATCTCTCTGACCCAATAGATATTTTTTCTTTTGTTTATAATAAAGTTTCATTGTAAGAATGTCATTATTGAGTATTCCAATAATATGATCGTAGAATCTAATCTAATAACTACATGTATATAATAATATAATATAAATTAGACTTTATTAGTGTTCTATTAATAAATGAATTTAAAAGAATTTAAAAATTAAATACTGTTAATAAAAAAGTTCAAAAGAACTTAGAAGTTAAATAGGTATAGGAAATAAAAATTGAATGAAATTAATAAAAAATTTAGAAGTCAAATCCTGTTAAAAGTCAAATAGGTAGGAAATAAAGGTTTCCTTATTATTCCAGCTGAGATTTATGTTTTGTTGGGAAGTGGGTTTGCCGCCTCCTTCCATGACAAATTAAACTTTGAGGACGAGGTTGGTTATGTAGCATTTTCCTTTAAAAAGGGAATGAAATATTATGTATTCGAACTTTGGGGATGTGTCATGTTATTAAAGTGCAACACTAGTTGAGTCCTACTAGAAAGTTCGTTGGTTTATTGTGCTACAATTCTTTAGGACGATTGCTATTTTGTAGGAAGTAGTGATATTGTGTATCCTTGTTTTTAGCTATTTTCTTGAAAGGGCCTTTGTATAAATTTATAAAAATAGAATTTATACAAATGCCCTTTCAAGAAAATAGCTAAAAACAACTTCTTACAAAATAGCAACCGCCCTAAAGAATTGCAGCACAATAAACCAACTAACTTTCTATTAGGACTCAACTAGTGTTGCACTTTCTCAGCACTTTAATTACATGACCCACCCCCCAAACTTCAAACACATAATATTCCATACCCCTTTTAAAACTTTGTCCTCAAAATTTAATTTGTCATGTAAATAAGGAGAAGGCGAACCCACTTCCCAGCAAAACATAAATCTCGGTTGGAACAATAAGAAAACTTTTATTTTCTATACCTATTTGACTTCTAAGTTCTTTTGAGCTCTTTTATTAACAATATTTGATTTCTAAATTCTTTTGGATTCATTTATTAATAGTACACTAATAAAGTCCAATTTATATATCATATTTAATTTTTTTGTATGCAACAATATCTTATTATTAGAATACAAATAATAGCATTGCAATCTAATCAATCTAGAATATGCAAATACTCAATAATGACATTATTACGATGAAACTTTATTATAAACAAAAGAGAAAATATCTATTGAGTCGGAGAGATACGTAAACGATAGATTACATATTTAAAAAGGGGTAAAATATATTAATAAATAAGTTTAATAATAATTAATTATTCGACACACAATTTATTAGTCAATTTAATTACATATATAATTTAAATTTCTTTTGAAAAAAATTATTAGTTTAATATGTTAACGTGCATTGCTAGTATTAATCAAAAGAATTCATGATTTCAGACAAATCCATTTCATATATTTTTTTTGTTACTCACAAGTCCAAATCCACTCTTAACATACTTTTCACCCCCTTCTTTTTTTTTTTTTGTTGTTGTCACGAAACATACATTCCTTATCAAAAAGAACCTCGATGGCATATTGTAACACTAAAGGACTTAGCTTTTAGAGATATGAAGCATTTTAAAAAGCTTGTGTTACTTTAGTTTTTCCGATTTATAAGATACGCTAATTTCATTTAGATTTTATTTAGAGGTCTAACCTTAATATCCAAGAGTTTTCATACATTGTATTTGTATATGATACAAAAATTTAAATTTTATTTGGTTCAAAGCCTACTACTTTGTGTATGCATATATGTGAATCCATTTCCTTGTTATTAATGTATAATAGTCTATAGGTAAACTCCATGATTTGGTTATTGAGTCTTTTTTCCCTATAGATATTAATCCAAAGATATGCTCATATATATATATATATATATATATATATTGGTCTCTTCTTTGATAGCATTTTAATCATAACTTCGTAAAATTGTTTAAAAAGATATATTATAATTTTATTCCCTAGTTTGCAGATTACTTTGTGAATTTGGATGAATATTACTATCTTCAAAGAACACATAAATGTGAGTTGGATTGATTAAATTGTAAATTATTGTGTAATAATATCATAATATTATTACATATCAAAAAATTAAATGACATATATTTTATAGTAAAATTCAATCTTACAACTATATATATGTATACTAAAAATTGACCGTGCCTGAAGACATGAAATAACAAAAAATAATTGTGGGCAATTAAAAGGCATACCAAATAAAAGAGCGCTGAGAACATTGATAAATGTATCTTTCCACTATTTCAACATTCAACCACTTGTTCAACAACACTATTACCAACAACATATTATAAATAGTTATGACTAAAAACGTGAATTTCATATCAAAATAATTGGTGTAACAAATAAAATTTTAGTAGTTGATATAAACCAATTGTTATCTTTAAAAAAATTTCGACATAATTTCTTTTAAAAACATGATGTAATTGACAATACCAACCGGTGTATACAACTCATAATCAAACCTTTATATAGATAAAAACTACCTTACATCAACAATCTCATCACATCATGTTAATATTGCTTTTACCACTATTTATCAATTGCTGCAATATAATAACTCATACATCTAATACTAAAATGGATAAGATACAAATATAAACTAAACTAACACTAAATTGAAGTTAATATCAATAACTAAGTTCATTCATTCATCTCATAGAAGCCAAATAACCAGTAAAATCAATATATTGTGTCTCCTAGTTAGTGCTCGTGTCTAAAGACACTTTATAATACAAAATATTGTCAATTAAAATCCACTAATCAAAGTTGAAACTTAGTTGATTTTCATCCGAGTCGAAAGTAATTGGCATCCACCAACTAGAGTTGTTAATTAAACTGAGTTACTTAAACTTAGCTCGGGTTCGGCTCGTTCAGGCTCGGTTCGTTTTTTAAACGAGCCCGAACTTGAATAGGTTTTTAGACTCGTTTAGAAAACAAACCCTACAAGCTCGGCTCAAATTCGACAAGCTTGACTCGTTTATGTACAAATACTCGGGCTCGACTTATTTTGGGTTCGTTCAGGCTCAGCTCATTTCCTAAACGAGCTGAACTTGAACAATTTTTTATACTCGATTAAGAAACAAGCTTTTCAAGCTCAACTCGAACTCAGCTCGGGCTCGTTCGACTAATAGTCCTACCACCAACCATAATCCTGCCTTAATTAAAAGATTTACCAACTACCACAACATAGACCTAGTAATTTTCATGCACTCAATGACCAAACAACAAACCATTTTCCTGGACAACACACAAACCCAATGAAATCACACATATTTCTCAATCATTGCAATCTCTCTTTCTAAAAGCTTAAACACTTTCATTTTTTATTCTCAGTTTTCCTTTTAATGTAATTTGTTTGTCTTCAGGAATAGATTTTTTGTTATCTTGGCTTACAAGGATAATCCGAAGTTTTCTGGTTTGATTTCATTTTTGCATAATCCAGTCAAACATCAGATCATTTTTGAGCTTCATTGTGCCTTGGAGACAAATTTGCAGCAACCCAGTGCAAACTAAATTAAGAATTGGAAGAAACAATCACGGAAGGAACAATCTATAGGATAGATTAACTTTTGAGATTACATACATGATAATCACAAGAAAAAGGATAATTGAGTGGAGATCTCTAAGCATGACACACATAAAGGTGTACCTAGTGTACGAGACTCCCGCCATTGTGAAGTCTGTGGAGTATTAGATATATAAAGCCTTATCCTGCAATCAGAGAAACTGTTTCTGTGACTTGAATAAGTAAAAACCGCTCTAACCATGACACAGATAAACAAGTAAAAACGGCTGGAAATCCCTACAAGAAAACAGATACAACAACATAGGCCTACCTTCTCCCTCAAATATGGATGTTAGGCCTCATGGTGAAGTAATTTTGGGCAGCAATGTGGCGGGCTATGAAGGGATCAATATGAAAATCATTGGCATGGTGACCTCTTTTCTCTGATAATGGCAGGAAGAGCTCATCACAGTGAACAGTATGAGGAGATGAGACTGAAGCCATTTGGTCAGAGCTACCTCCATGGGATATTGTAAACATCTTCTTCAACTTTCTGCAACATTTTCTAAGCTTCTCCATTCTCATAGGCTTCTCTCTCTCTTCCCCAACTTGCAGCAAAATATGCAGATTTGCTGGGAGTCAGGAAAGACTTCACATGAGAAAGATCGATGTGGAAGCTTTGTGACTTATTTAAGGAATCTTGGTTGCCAAGTGTGAGTTTGTAATGATAGGTGAGAGATGGTTAGAGGGTTCTAAATGAATGAGTGGTCTCGTTGGCCTTGTCATTCCTTGCTTAGAGAGAAGGAAGGAGGAGGGGGGAGAGAGAGAGAGAGTTTTGTTTGTATATACAACAAAACATCATCACCAAAAAGAAGAAACTGAAAGTTGCAAGCTTAGAATAACTCCATGTTCCATACGTAACCCGGCCGTTACATCTCGAGTAAAGGTGTGGAGATATTCTATTAGTGTGAACCTTTAAAGAGGTCACGAGAGATTTATCTTTTATGAATATCTTAATCTCAACGTAGATAATATATTTTTAACCAAACCGGAGAAGAAATTAGTTAAAGTGCTTGTAAGTTAGTCCGACTATTCCTATCGTTGAATAAAAAAAAAAAGAACATGTATGATGTGTTTCACCCTCTTTTTTTGTCACGAAACACACATTTTCTATCAAAAAGAAACTCGATCTATGGCATATTGTAACACTAAAGGACTTAACTTTTGGAGGTATGGAACATTTTAATAAGCTCGTGTTACTTTGGTTTTTCCGATTTATAAGATACGCGAATTTCATTTGAATTTTCTTTTTCTAAATGTGCACACCTGTCCCATGAACATCACCATTATATGTTTGATTTCAACACACAAAAACATGAACATCACCTTTCACCTACACAACACACATCTAATGCGTGGAAGCGTAACTGCCTAAGTCATGGCCTTGGTGTGTCCCCCTTCTTCATATTAAATTATTTTCAGTAAAAATGAAAAAGATAATTACTAACTATTTTTCTATGACTGCACAGTGGATAGGATAGGATAGGATTGTATTGCTTGTATGACTAACTTTTCAGTTGGTTCGAGTTACCGTGAACGTAATTCCAACCCCAAAAATCCTAAGGGAAAGGGGGATGCACGAGTAATAAGATGCGACCACGGTGCAGGATTATTATGAGTTCTCATTGTCATGTGGTGTCACTAGTTAATAATAAATTAACATGTAAGCAAGTGAACTCATTTAGTTTAATAACTATAATCTTCATGTAAAAAAAATAATCATATTGCGTAAAGAAGTGGGTTTTTTTTGCTACAGGGTCTCCAAGTTTGCATTTGTTATAGAGATGTGTATATAATTAGATTATATTAAACTGTATGAAGTCTAACTTATGCACTAATCTAAACATAATGTATAGAAATAAAAAACACTGCACTCACAGGGATGCAGATCTGTACGAACAATAAAATCTAGAAAATCAGAAATCCAGAAATCCAATAATAAAAATAATAAATCCGAGCCCCGTGTAATCACAGTTTCTTTAAGACAGATTTGCTCCCTCTCGGTGCTTAAGGTTGATAAACAACTGTCTCTCAAGATAGAACAAATTTCGTTTTTGAAGATGTAACACTTCAATCTCTAAGACTCTAACGAATACAATTCTGTATTTATACTTGAATTGAACTTGAAATAATAATACAGCAATATGCAAAGAGAGAGAGAAGAAAAACTGAATACTTAATTCTGTATTTTGGATAATTGACAGAACTAGAATGAGAGAGAAAATTTTGAATTGTTCAATGGTGTGTTTTGGGAGTGCAAGAAATCACTAATTTATAGACACTCATCAGTGGCTTTTCATAAAGGGTGTAACCATATGTAATGATACTTTTTAGTCCAATGGGTATTAATGATGACTTTATGAAAAGGTACAACCATTTGAAATGGTATCTTTTGAATAACGACTTTATGAAAAGTTATGACTATTTGTAATGTCTTTTAATCAAAATGTGTTAATGGTGGCGTATGAAAAAATGTAACTATTTGGATTTGTGCATTTAACCAAAAGTCACCAATTTTGAATTAGTAACCTTTTATTTCATATTCATTTCACAAAGACTTTAACAATTTTTCATTTAATATTTAATAATTTTTTAAATAAATATATCATTATTTCCAACAATACCGACTACTCCTTCGAACTCTGAGCCGACTACCTGAAAAAGGGTTGGCCTCAGATATTTTTTTTTTCTTTTTGTACAAATGAGAATGATATTTTCCATTTGCCTTGTTTTTCTATTGCTTGAAAAATTGCGCTCCACACTATTCCTAACACCTTTTTTTTTTTCTCTAGGAAATAAAAATAAAAATGGTCTACAAAAATAGTAGGTCACGTAAAAGTTTTTTTTTTTCCCGACCCGGACGTAAAAGTTAATAACAAAAATTATTAAAGATCTAACCTTAATATCCAAGAGTTTCATACATTGTATTTGTATATGCAACAAAAATCTAAATTTTATTCGGTTCAAATCTAACTACTTTATGTATGCATTTATATGCATCAATTTCCTTGTTATTAATGGATTATATTCTATAGGTATACTCCATGATTTGGTTATTGAGTCTTTTTTCCCCATAGCTATTAATCCAAAGATATGATTATACTCTTTCAAATTAAACTTTTTCCTAAAAGGTTGACTTTGAGTAAAAAGTTAGAAATGACCTAACTGAAAAGCTGACGTGTGTATCCGTGATTGGTGAACACACGTAGCTCTGCCCAGCAAATGGGGTTTTTTCTTGTCTGCGTCGGGAAATTTAGGATTTTTTGCATTTTGTACCCTAAAAATTTTTGAAATTCGCATTTTATATTTTTAAAATTTAAATTTTTTATATTGTATCTGTATCAAAAATGTTATAATATCGTCTTTTTATTAGTTTTTATAATTTTTTAATCAAAAGTCAATCGATTGAGGATAACGAAAAAAATATTATAATATTTTTAATATGAGGGTATAATGTAGATAATTTAATTTTTAAGAATAGAAAATAAAATTTTTATGAAGTTTATCTTCCCATTTCACTCCCCCGGAAAGAAAAAATACAGTACAAATTTAGAGAGAGAGAGAGGGAGAGAGAGAGAATGCACCGATCATCACTGCTCTGGTTGTTCTTGTTAGTATTGGAGCTCAGTAAAAGCGTCAATGCATTGTATGGACCATCATCACCAGTGATTCAGCTCAATCCTTCCAATTTCAAGTCCAAGGTAAAGAGACGCTCTGATTCAATCTCTAAATTTCAATTATTCAGAAATTTTCAGCGCAAAATTTACTTAGAATATCAAGTTATATTCAGAGTTTCTCTAAATGAGTACTTTGTGGTTTTGTTCATATACCCGAGATTTGATTGTTTACTGTTGTAGTTCTACTAATGGGTGGTCTCATATACTTGATCATTTAAGTTCTTTTACTGTGAATTAAACATATATAAGTTCAACCTTTTGTTTGTTTGAGTCATGTGTAAGCGATAGGATTTTGGTATTGCGTGCATTTGAAATTTGAGCAGGTGTAATTTATATATAGCTGGATATTGGCTCTAGCATTTATCTATGATGTTTTTGCTGGCTAAATGAATTTTTCCGTTATTCGAAGTGATTTTTAAGTAATGGACGTCTAATTTATTCGAAAGTTATAGTAATGAACGTTTAATTCATGTTCAGGATCTTATAGTAATGGGCGTTTATTCGAAGTTATAGTAATGGAAGAAGTAATTATTTACTTCTTCGAGGTTATGTTTGTGTCCAAATTTCCAACAAGCAATCCTATTAGGACCTGATTTGGGCACTTAGTTTGAGGACCTAATGTATTGTGGCTATTGCCAATGCATTAGGTCTCCTCCGAATTAGGTACAATTAACATTATTGATTTGCAACCTAATTTTATTTGTTTTCAATCAAGACAAAAAAAATAAAAGAAAAGAAACAATCTTGAGGACTTAGAATGAGGGTCTAATGTATAACCTCGAAGTCCTTAGTTTGTTTTCTCTTTTCCTTTTCAAGCAGCTTTTTTCCCTATAAAAATCTCAATCTTAAATTCAGAGTTCGTGGCAATGTCATACAAAGGAAAAGCAATAAGATTTCATGCATCTTGGCTATAGGTTGTTTCCTTCTATTAGCATTTTGTTACTATATCAATGTTTTGGAAGAAAAATGACACTGATTTTCTGAGTAATTGACATATTTCAAATGGTGGCAGGTTCTGAATTCAAATGGTGTAGTTTTAGTTGAGTTCTTTGCACCTTGGTGCGGTCATTGTCAAGCTCTGACACCTACATGGGAGAAGGCTGCTACTATCTTAAAGGGTGTTGCAACTGTAGCAGCTCTTGATGCTGATGCTCACCAGTCCCTTGCCCAGGTTTTCTATAGCTGATGTTGTCCTTTTTGTGTGATGTATATTTTTACATTATCTGCTTTCCTTGTTATGAAGAAGTTCAATATGTCTAATGAAAAAGATGCTGTAAGCAAATGATCTCCAGAACAAGGTGGACATCAGTAGAGCACTTTTTGGGCAGAGTCTACCAAAAGATGATAGTAATTTGTTAGGAATTTAATAGCATCTATAAATGCAGGTAGTGTAGGTCCAATCAATTGGGTGTCAAGATTAATTACCACTAATACTTTAAAACAACAGTAGATAAACTCAAAATCTGCATGTCGCAAAGTGGTTCCATCTTATGTGGAGGAGGTGGTAATGTCGTTTTGTGCTCAGAAAACAATGATCTTCTCTTCCCTTTTTTATCTGAACTGATAACTGGTTGATCTTTTGAACTTTTTTCATGGTTCAGGGCGAGGTATCAGAACATGCTAATAGACATTGATCGTGGCGTTGTGGCATGGTATCGGTGGACACACACAAAAGGGTAGATGGAAGGCTGAAGAAATTCTAGAGAAATGCAAACATCGATATTCATGCCTCATATGTCTAAAATAAATCATCTGACGCATTAAACATATTCAAATGAAATACATGGGTGCGACTGGAAATATTTTTACATTTAGTCTTGATTTTCAAAAAAAATTAAAAATACAAATATATCCAATCATACAATCTTTTATGCACCCAAAATTATGAAAAACCTTAGAATTTAAAAAGAAAATCTCCTTCCGAAAAAAAATGAAAAGAAAACTCTAGATACAGTCTTTTAAGGTGACTAAAATGTAGAAAAGGAGATAGTCTTTTTTTTTTTTTTTAATAAAAAAGACAGTCTTTTAACTTTTAATTAGTAAGCTCCTTTACCAAAAAAAAAAAGAAAAATTGGACAGAGTAACAGACAAGAGTCTTTCGACTCTTCCTTTTAGTGAATTTGGTTGACTATCGGTTACCTCATAAATATTAGATGTGATATTTGAACCTGCATATCGCAGTACCATCTTTCTGCTTGCTGTTAGTGTTAATCACGCCCATTATTTCTGTTTGCTATTGCTCATTGGTGGATTTATATGTGTACTGGCATGCATCATATGTGAATTGATATTCCATGTTTTTACTTTGTTTAACCTTATATTTACCTGCCCACACTATGTTGTTCAAACATGAGTAGATGAAACTTCAACTAAAAATGAATAGATTGGTGGTGTCATTATTTGGTATATAGTTTAGAAGAGATTGTAGTTGTTTCTAATTGGACAAGCTTATCACATAGGATGCGAAGGCTGGGTAAGACTGACAAGGTTCTCTTCATGGTTATTGAGGATCTATTCCTGAGATATCATTACACATCATTTCAATTAAAAATAATTATTTGCTGTTTCTAGATGGTATTTCTCTTGATTTGAAGCTTCCATTTTTTTTCCTAGTAATATTATTAATCAAAACAAGTTTTGGGGAATACATTTATGGATGTCCAAGTTATTCTATCGTAATACCCTGTCTTTTGTTTTCTGTAGGAATATGGGATTCAAGGATTTCCAACTATAAAGGTGTTTGCACCTGGGAAACCTCCTGTGGATTACCAAGGAGCTAGGGATGTCAAACCCATTGCAGAATATGCACTCCAGCAGGTCAGCATTATCAATTCAGACTTGGAAATTCTGTTAGAACCTCTGCTTGTTTCTTTAGTCATCTTGTTTAGTATGAGCGAAAAAAGTCATCATTCGTGTGAATATCATAGAAATAGTATATTATTTTCTTCTTTTGGTCATTCTTTTTTATTTTTATTTTTTATGAGTGCATGCTTGATTTTATTTGTACGTAAATGTTAGTGGTGAAACACGGAGGACTTCCATAGGGATGGAATTGCATGCATAGTTACCAAGGCAAAATCTAGAGACAAGTGTGACTATAATGCTAGATACAAGTATTCATTGAGTTGCATGAAATTGTCAAACTGACATGTTACTTCTACTTTCCAAATGGGACTTTACTGGACTACCAGGGGTTTTATCTTTTTTGCCCATTCTGGATTTTTAGTTACTTCTATTGAGCACTTACAAAAATTATCAATGCTAAGATTTGTAAACTGTATACAGATTAAGGCACTTCTAAAGGAAAGATTAAATGGAAAAGCTGCAGAAGGATCAAGTGAGAAATCGGAATCTGGTGCATCTGTAGAACTGAATTCACGTAACTTTGATGAGTTGGTTCTTAAAAGTAAAGATCTTTGGATTGTGGAGTTCTTTGCTCCTTGGTAAGTTTTACTAGCTTATAAAGGTTTAGATGGTTCATCCTGTACTCTTGGATGATTCTAACTTAGCAATAGCAATAGTTGTGTGATTAATCTTTCAATGTCTGCATGTTGCTGCAGTGCTTATCGAAAAATTGAATATTTTTAGATTGCAAACAGAAATATTGTTGTTGCCTTTGCCAAGTAATGCATGCCATTGAGAAATTTTACTAAACCCAAGCTGGTGCGTGTTTGCATAGGATCTCAAGAGAATTTGATATCAAAGTTAATGGGACACCCTGTAAAATTTTATACAAGCTGATGAAGATTGTATCGTCGAGAGGCCTAGAAATGTAGGATAAATCCTGAGTAGGTCTCAGAATCCCTCCAGTCCATTATTTTGTAAAAGCAAGCAGTTTTGAATCTTTTGATTGTGATGGAACTAAAACTTCTTAAAATAAATGGATACCATCCTTGTATAAGAACAGAAAGTAGGCAAACAGGCTTCAATGTCGTATGTCATTTCATTTTTGTTATTCAACTGATTATGAGGTAACATTTGCAAGTGAATTTGTTTTTTTTTGATAGAATATACATAGATAAATGTTTTAATTTTCGAAACTTTTTATGCCCTTCAACTTTTGTTAGTCTTATGGATTTAATGATTACTATTATTTATTTGGCTTCTCTTATTCAAGGTGTGGACATTGTAAGAAGCTTGTGCCCGAGTGGAAGAAGGCTGCAAATAAGTTGAAGGGCAAGGTGAAGCTAGGTCATGTCGACTGTGATGCGGAGAAGGTAATTTTAGAGATTCTGATTGGCATGATATTTTCATCATGTTGTTAAATATTGGTTTCTGTTGTAATGATTATGTGTCACATCATTGTTCCATAATAAATAATCACTATGTATAACTAACTGGCTTATCTTTAATTTTGCCAACCCATTTTTGAAATCTTAGATTTGGGTTGGAAAGTTGAAGATGTCCGGTGTAAGCAATAAATTTGAGTATACAGATATTGGGGTTCAAATGAAAAAAAACCATCGTTTAGGATATTAAAATTGAATTCTAATTGCGTGCTCCTTTTTTGCTATACAAAATTGCATGGTTCTACTAATGGGGTGGAGTTACCAGTCTTTAATGAGCAGATTCAACGTGCAAGGTTTCCCCACTATCTTGGTGTTTGGTAGTGACAAAGACAGTCCTTCCCCTTATGAAGGTGCAAGATCTGCTTCTGCAATTGAATCATTTGCATTGGAGCAGCTAGACGCAAACGTTTCACCTCCTGAAGTGACTGAGCTGACTGGACCAGTAAGTTTTGATCTACCAATCAAAGTTTATTTTTCTCTAAATTTTTAATAACTGAAGGATAAGACTGTGTTCTGGTTTTTTCATAAAGGATGTCATGGAAGAGAAATGCGGTTCAGCTGCCATCTGTTTTGTTGCCTTCTTCCCTGACATTTTAGACACCAAGGCAGAGGGAAGGAACAAGTATCTAGAATTGTTGTTATCAGTTGCAGAGAAGTTCAAATGGAGTCCTTACAGGCAAGAATGCAACTGACTTTCGGATCTCATATGCTTTACACATCTTCAAACTGCTGAGAGAAACATGGGATTTCTCTATTGCTTAATTGGTTTACAGAAGACTCTTACTAATAGTTTGGCTTGAAAATTTTTGCAGCTATGTTTGGGCGGCTGCTGGTAAGCAGCCAGATCTCGAAAAGCGTGTAGGCGTTGGTGGATATGGGTATCCAGCTTTGGTAGCAATGAATGTGAAGAAAGGAGCATACACAGCACTTCGGAGTGCATTTGAGCGTGACCAGATTGTGTAAGTTACTTCATTTCCTTCATCATTTGAATGCAATTGTTTTAAAATGAATTGAGCATGAAAACGAACAATTTGGGTTTTCAGAGAATTTGTAAAAGAAGCTGGACATGGGGGAAAGGGTAATCTGCCTCTAGGGGGAACCCCTGTGATTGTGAAGAGCGAACCCTGGGACGGTAAAGATGGACAAATCATTGAAGAAGACGAGTTCTCCCTTGATGAACTTATGGGGGAAGAAACTGTTAGCAAGGATGAGTTCTAATTTGTATGACACTGTGGAGGTAAAAGAATTGAGAATTTGGTTTACGAACGATTTTGGTGTTAGGGCATTGTGTTACACTTTAGAATCACTAGATGGTGGTTGTATTATAACAACTGTTTTCGTAATCGAAAAATTTTCTTGCAAAACAACAATTTTCCGGTTAATTTCAATGTTGAAATGTTGTATACAGGTCGTTTTGGCAAAATATTTTGGTTTTGCATATGGCAATGTCACTAATTTTAGTTGTGGTGGTATCATTAGCCCATGGAACATGGCTTCTCTTGTTTCTCAGGTACAGGTTTTCCTACTGCAATTTGTTTTTTATCAATGAAATCATACTTTTACCAATCAAATAATTAAACAAATAAAATAAGCCTAGACAGGATTTACTTAATTTGTTGCTGCAATTAGATTAGCGGTTAGTCTTGATATCGAAAAAGTGATGCTGGTTAGACGTGAGGTCGAATATGTCCAGTTTCGTCCTATAACACTAATCTTAGTGTTCATATATTGTCGCAGAAAAAAGGCGCTCAGATGTGTTTATAATCTTCTTACTGTATCTTACCAGGAGGACTCGAGGGGCCTTTCAGCGCCAGAGCCATAGCAAGACCACAACACTTTTCCAGGTGATCTAGAGTTTGATCAATTTCAAAGTTTAATCCAACTCTAGTGTCATGAAGGACCGCGAGACGCATTTCTTTGCCTGACATACTCTGTTGTCTTTGTGGAGTAAGTCGCCTAGTTGGCTGTAACCATCTGCCAGTTCGAGTCGTCTTCTCCTAGACGCCATTAAGAGTACAATGTGAAAATTTTAATTTTTGAGAGTACAAAATGAAAATCTTAAAATCTTTTTAGGGTGCAAAGTGCAAAAAGTCTCAAATATATCAAAACATCTCCGAAAATTCCAAAATAATGTGGAAACATGTCAGAACATTCAAAAACACTTTGAAATATTGAAATTTCGATTGCATAACTAGTTCGTTTCGGTCTTCTTATAAACGAAAAATATTTTAAATATTTTGACCGTTTTAAAATAAAATTTTGATCCTTGATCACAACAACACTATTAGTAGTAATACACTGTGTGGTCTATTGTAGAGTAAAATTAAAATAAAATCGATTAAAGGAGATCGAAATCCTATATAGAGGCGAACATATTTGCCTATGTCTTTGCTTTTGTTTTAATTTTAATTTTTATTTAAACACATTATGACACCATAATCACCCATATGTCGTGTGTGTGTGCGTGTTTGTTTTTATTATCATACTCATTTTCATACCCACACAAAAAAAAACACTTGCTTGTCTCTTTTTCCCTTCTAATGATAGAAGATAATTCTTGAAAAAAAATTATTTTTATTTTTTAACTCTATAATTTCTTTTTCTTCAATAACACTACTGACCAAATCTATTATTGTCATCAATTGACTGTCAATGGAATCGGTAAGATGAAGATAAAAGCTTGTCATGGCTTCCAAGCAAAGCTGTGTCAAGGGACAGAACTTGAAGTACCAATCCAGTAACACACCAATTCTGTGGACTGGATCTATTTGAATAGCTTGAAGTGCTCTTATCTGAACTAAAGAGGCTACTTAAAGTATTGTAATGTGGCCTTGACTTTCGTTATTTTTTTGTTAAAAATCAACCGACTATTCCTTCGATGAAAAAATTAATGAAAAGTTAACAGAAATGTAATATTATAGCACTTTTGATACATTAAAGATGTAATATGAAAAATTTAATATTTGAGGGTATAAAGTGAGAATCTTAAAATCTTATAGGGTATAGAGTGAAATTCACCCTATATTTTAACTAATGTTTCAAAATATTTTAAAAATAAATTTATTTCACTTGAGTTTAGATGATTAAGAAATGGAGAAAAAAATACTTGAAAGAAAATCTTTCTCAGCTCTTAGTGTCAAAGAATCAATTAAACTCACAATTTCTGACTTAAAAAAAAATGTAACTGAGAATTCAAATGCTAAAAGGTCAAAAGTCTTTTGGTCTCTGTATCTGTCTTTATCCCTGGCTCTGTTGATGTGAGACACCCAACTTTGACCTTTGACATTTGACATGTTCAAATGAAGAACAATTTGAATATGTCAAAATATAAAAAAAAAATCAATCCCAAACAGAACTATGACGCCCAACAATAGAAAATCATAAACTTATCCGGAAGTTTACTCTACCCCAAAGTTCAAGTTTTTAGACTTCGGGTCAACCCATGCTTCAAGGTGTCCGTGTCATTTTATGCATATTTTGATTAATTTTTTCTTCGATTAGAACAAATGTATATTATTCATGTTGGGACTAGGGTATTCATGAGAAATTTATCCTTCATGACTTGACCCCCAAAGAATTACTAAAATTTAAACTCAAGACGTCTGAATTTACAACTCCCTATTACTACTTGAACTACCTTAGAGTTTACCAATTTATATCAAACTAACTTTGTTCTCTTATTTACCTATGTATATCAGACTAAGTTCTTATTCTTTTTTTTTAGTTCAACGGTCAGGGGTGTCTGAGTCAGCTTACTTGCACATTGACTAATTCTCTCTCCGATACGGTCAAAGATAGACCATTTATGCTACGATTAGGGTATTTATGAGAGATAAATCCTTCGTAGTCTGACCTAAAAAGGTTGTTAAATTTCGAAGTCATGATATTTGAATTTGCAGTTCATTCCTATTACCATTTGAATTATCTATTGGGGTTGAGTTTGTTCTTTCAAGAATCCATCACAACTCCAAGAGCTCACACATTATTGTGCTTTTTCAAACTAGATTTCGTTTTACTAATCGGAGAGTTATGTATAATAAGAAATTCTAATATCAATTGTCGTAGAGAACAAGGAGTTCATAAATAATGGACTTTCATATACAAATTTGAAGACAACCGAACCTAGAAGTTTGAGTCATTAAATGTTAAGTCCATGAATATTGAGATTTCCTTGTCATATATACTATAAAGTCTTCATGGTTATAAATTTATCATGCAATTTGGGGGTTAGGATTTAATACTCACTCTAATATTAAAACAACTATGTAATTGAAAAATCTATTTTTTCAAACTTGGAAAAGCAAAAAATCTATTGTGTTGTAACAAATGGGCTTTAGAAAACTAAATTGTCCACATGTTGACTCTTTTTAGTCCTGGGAAATAGACAGCCAAGCATGACTATAGTTATTAGGGTTAATAGAATTTTTAATTTTTAAAATATGCACATTTTATTAGTTTGATTTCTAAAGTATTAATTTTATTAATTTGATTTCTAAAGTATTAATTTTATTAATTTGATTCTTAAAGTATCCAATTCGTGTTTAAATAGTTCATACATAGATGATCTATTAAATTTTTGACAGGACGATCACGTATTGGACCCGTGATATCATTTGAAAGAATGACACGTAGTCATTTCTACAAAAAAAACTTAACAAATTATTTAATTAGGGATTAAAGTGATATGAATTGAAATTTTAAGGACTAAATTGATAAAATTAATATAGAATTTCGGGACGATGAAATGTTCAGTTTCTTTTGTTTAACTTACTTCAAGTAGAAAAGTTGCCTTGCTATACATTGATCACAACCACTTCTTCTTGGAGTTATGATAAAATTACATTCTACTTTTTACTTTTCCTTTTGGCTTAGTTTGCTGTTAATTAATCCACACACAAGACAAGAGTGAAGAACAAAACGCAAATTTTTTGACTGAGTTTCAAAGGAATTAAGACAGAGAAAGGGAGCAAAAACCACAGAAGTAGAGGTTAAAAGCAAGTTTTAAGACCCATTTGCATCTATTTTTTATTTTTTTTACCGGGTGTTCAAACTTAAGTTGATTATTTTTTTGAGCTCTGAGTCAGTTACCGTAATTCGAACTAATTTAAAGACATATCTTCTAAAGAACAAGAATGACTGACCCATAAGAATTGTGAAAAATATTAAATTTGAAACATTTTATTTGGAAGGAGACCAACTTGACCATTGAAACACCCTAAAGGTTGAGCCATTTGCATCTAATAAGCCTAAATACAACACAAACCTAAGTAAAAAAAAATGAAAAATCAAACACTTGCCCATGATCACAAGAACCCATCAAAAGAAAAACCTCTGATGGTTAAGGTTTTGGTAATTAATCAGAATCTGAATATACAGTACTCCATGGTATTTGTCTGATCAACACATAGATCTTAGTTTAATACCTGGAGAAAAATTAAAAGCCATACTAATAATAACTCTATAAACCCATCTTAATGAAGAAAAATGGGGGAGGATTGATGGAACAAAGAACAATTCCTTCTTTGTGGTGAAACAGAAAAAAAAAAACTCAGCACTTTCTATTCATAGATCACTATATTTTCATATACCCCAGACCCCCCAGATCCTCTCTCCAATGAAACTCACAAGCTTCCTCACTGACCCTCTCTCCAAACCCACTTCCCCACCATCTTCACCACAAACCTGATGATCAACATGAACATCACCACTGCAATTCATTTCTACTGAGTTTGACTCACTGGATGAGTCAAGGGTTTCATGATCATCCGATAAGTTACACACTCTCTTTCTTCTCTGTTTCTTGTTCTTCACAGTCTTCTTCTGATTCTGATACAACCCCTCTTCGTAAGCGTCTATGATTTCATGTATCAGTTGACGATCAGGTGAAGTGTCCCAACGTACCCAATAACTCATATAACACCTAAAACAGTTGCAGTCAAACTGAGGAGGGTGGTCTCCGCCACTTCCTCCACCACTAACACCACCGCCACCTCCGTTCTTTTGGGTAGTCTTGCGGTGGCTGGAAAAGTTGTTGGAGTTGTTGCTACAGCATGAGATGAGGTAGGCCAAGACTTGTTTGTCTTCAGGCGATAGAGCCACCGTGAGAGTCAGAATCGTTGCCGGAAGGAGAGAGAGATGATCGGCGATGGCCGGTGGTGATGATGGGTGTATTCTACTTTTGCTGTAGAGCTTCTTCATGGCTGAGTTTTGATTCTCTCTCTCTCAAAGCTTTTGGGTTTCTTTGTTTTTGGTTGAGGCAGGTTTGAAAGTTTGGACTAATTTGAAGAGTTTTTAAGTTTGAAAATCTTGTCTTTGGTCTACTTTGAAATTGTTTAGAAGTATACAGAGTGAGAAACTCAGAGCATCACGCTGCTTTAGGAGCGTGTGGTTAACTTTTGGTTGAACCAAGAAAGCTTAATTGCCTTCTAATAAATCATAAAAAAACATTCACCAACAATTCATTTACTTGGTAAGAGTGCCATTAAGTACCAAACTTTCTATTAAATATGTGGACTTGTCTACTATACCCAAAAATAAAATTTCGATACCGAACTAATTTTTATCACATTTATGGGTGTTCGTTACTGTTGTGATACCGAAAAAGGTGAGAAAAATAGTTACTGCAACAGTGATAAAAATACTCACAAAAATGATAGTTTTTTTTGTATCAAAGAAAAGTGATAAAAACATCAACGACAATGGTAAAAAATCCATAAAAGCGATAAATTTTGTTGACATAATTTATTATTTTTGCTAGATTGACGGAGAAATGCATTTAATATTAAGACTATCTGCTAACCTGACACTAATAATGAGTTAATCTGACAAATTAGATCAAAATAGCATTTGTTAATTTCAACTTGCCGAGAGAAGATTGAGAAGACTAGAAGTAGCACATGCACGAGTTGGGTTGGTTATGGATTGATTCAAAATGAGTTTGGTGCAAAATAAATTCAATCCGTTTTTAACCCGTTTAATAAACGAGTTATATTGAGTTAGATCATAACGGATTTGATTAAACTTATTAACCCGTAAAATAATTAAAACTCTTAATATGAAGATATACTAATTTATTAAAAATTCACACACTAATACACCAAAATATATGCTAATATATCTAAAATACGCACATATATACTAACACACAAAAAATACAAACACATTTATTTTATTACTTGTGTCATGGGTTGGGTCATAGAGTGGGTTGTGGGTCATGGGCACGGGTCGAATATATTAGTGTGTGTATTTTTTAGTGTATTAGTGTGTGTATTTTTTGGTATATTAATATATTTATTTAATTTTATTACTTGTATTATTTAATAGAAAAGATAAATACTCAATTCAATGGATATCCATTTATAATTCATGTTAACCCACTTAATTAAAATAAATTCTATTACCCAACCTATTTGAAACTCGCATGAATTAATATAAGTACTTAACTCATTTATTTGTAGACGAATTAATAGGTACTTGATTAAGATTATCATATAGATTCCAAAATATTATAGAGAGGAACCCAAAAAAAGTTGGATGGGGTCATGCACTTCTCAATGATTATAATGTAGCATGCAGATTCTTATGCTAAGTTTCTATAATTTGTGCATGAGGCTTCCCTGTCCTCACTTTACTCAAATCTAATAAATGGAACTTGGTTCATTGATAAATCACTCACCATTTATTAATAAAAAACCTCACTTCCATACATTAAACCCTTTTATATTTATGGCGAGTGGTCTATTGTTAAAAATTTTCTTTTAAAAAAAGATTTGAGACGGACCAAAATCCACCAACTCCAAATACTATAAAAATTACTTTACGGGTATAATGTGACTTAGCAAGGGGTGGTCTAATGATTGGACTTGACCTTTAGTAATCCATATGTTTTATGTTCAATTTATTCACATACTCTCTAAAGGCCGGTCACCCTTATCCTTTTAGGGGGACATGCTCTAACTCAGTTCAAGTCACGGTGGCCAACCAATGAACTTGATAAAATAATCGACACAAGCCTGAAAATCTTGTAGCAAAAAAAAAAAAAAAAGAGTGAAGAAGTGTCCAATTACTCACTTTGCATATTCTTAATAATGGAGAATCCCTTTTTCAATCTCATGGTGTATAAGGATTGGAACAAATAGCTTTTGCTCAAAATTTCTTTATCCTCTAGTTTTTCCCACCCTCTTTCGTAAGCAATGATGTAGTTTTGTGATAATAACAAAACATATTCAATCTTCTATGCTCTTTTCCCAGCTGCCAAACAATAAGGTTATCAGTTATAAGGTATATAAGTCGTATCGTATTAAAAATTACCCAATTCAAAATCAACCCGTTCATGAATGTGTATAATAAAATTCATGTCGTGTATATGTTGTGTTTAACTAAATTCATGTCACGGGTTTGTGTCCAACTTTTTTATTTGGTGAGTTTAATAGATTTATCCATTTATCACCCAACCTTATCGAAACTAAACTTAAATTTACTAACTTGGTGTCGATTTCGGTTCTGATTCACTTGTCATATTTAAACAGGCCAAGCATGGCGGCAGCTGTAGCCTGTATAGTGGAATGGGTCTCGAAGTTTCAGAGCCGCATTAATACAAGCATGTGGTGCGCATGCTAAGGTTGATATGCACCAAAGACCAAACAAATCAGTCCGATGTTATCGATAATTTTGATGTTTGGGCATTCTAGGCAAAGCCAAAAGGCCCAAAAGCCTTCGTGTACTTGTAATTTTCTCTGGTTTAAGGTATGCTGCCGAACTAACCAAAGGTAATTAATTGAACTTCTCTTTCTCTTTCTTTCCATTTTCATGCCTCAATATCACTTTATCCCAATGTGTATAAGATATTCTAATTTGTCTATCATGCAAATTCCACAAAATCATGAAAAATAATAAATAATGAAAAATATTAGAAAATAATAAAAATTTACAGAAGTCATGCTTTTATTGGATAAAAAGTGAAGACAGAGGTTCAAAGTGATAAATATTATTATATATTTTTTAAAATAAATTTACTGTCTCCACCCTAATATTTTTGTATAAGCTAACACAAAATAACTGGACATGTTATGGACACGCTTTAGGCATGTTCGGATATAGTTTGGACATATTGAAACTTATTTTGTAAAAAAATTTTTTTTTAAAAATTACGAGCTTCTTTATATATTGAATCAAAAATATGATTATTATGTGATAAAATATAGAATTACTAGTTATTGCCTGTGCCTGAAGGCACATAGTAATAAAAAATAGTAAACAATAAACATATTTGTATTCATATCCAAAATCAAATCACAAAATATAAAGGAGAGATAAATGAATTTAAGTATCGGTTGTAGTGGGGTGAGAGGTGGTGGTGGTAGGAGACGGTGATGGTTGTGGTGGGTGGCAATGACCGTGGTGGTGGCGACGGTGGTGATGGCGGTGGTGGTGGTGGCGGCGATGGTGGTGGCGACGATGGCGATGGTGGTGGCGGCGAAGGCAGGGGCGGTGGTGGCGGCGACGACGACGGTGGTGACGGCGGCGGCGACGACGGCAACGGTGGTGGTGGTGGCGGTGGTGGTGGTGATGGTGGTTGTGGGACGGTGGTGATGGTGGTGGTGGTTATGGTGGCGGTAGGGGTGGTGGCGGCGACGGCGACGGCGGCGATGGTGGCGGCGACGGCGGTGGTGGTGGTAGAGGTAGTGGTGGAACGGTTTTAAATATTATTATTTTTTTAAAGTATTTATGAGATATAATTTCTAGATATACTTTTAAAAAGTCATTTTATCCAAACACACCCTTAAGACCCTATTTTTCGTATTAAATTTAGGGTGTTAATATTAACCGTTAGATTAAATTTAAAGTAAAATTTAAAGTGATCTCAACCGCGAATAGCAAAAGTCATTTTGTTTATCTTTTGAGATTTGAATTGTAAGCTACTTTATTATATAGATTTTGTAATTTTTAGCGTCTTTTTATATGACTTTTTTCGCTAATTTTTAGGATTAATATATTAAATCAAAAGTATGATTAATATATGATGTTTTTACTAATTTTAGAGTCTTTTTATTCATATTTCTTGTCTAACGGGTTTTTTTTTTTTTTTTAAACTATGAGCTGCAACCCGTCTTTGATTTCTTTATAGAGTGTTTTTACATGTGTAGTCTAATGAGGTTTTTAAACCAAGTGATATTAAAGAGATACATAGATTAAACACTTCACCAAATCCCATCACCAAACTTTTGGTTGTTGGTTGTCGCATACAAATAAATTTGGTTGTTGGTTGTTATACAAATAATCAACCACATAGTGATATAAGTCAATATTGGCCATTGACCTATTTAGGAAACATGAATGATAAATCATACTAACTTAAGGGACAACCCAATTTTTCAGAATGTATATTTACACCAAGTAACAAGCCATGATATCAGCTAACTAGAATATGAATCCTCTGCAGTACAACAAGTGTGTTGTTCTTCAAAACGGCATTTTGTGTACAATACTCCTACTGTATAACAGAATATTTGTTTCTCAACCAATCGTACTATAATCCAAAAATTGAAGAAAGTTCGTGACATTTTAAAGGAGAAAAGGGATAGGAGCATAGAAAGATGCCGAAGTAGAAATTTTTTCGTTGCTAGTCCAACCCAAAGGATTGAGGAATTAACTAAAACTACATTTGGTTCTGAGAAATGAAAAACTTCGCCCATTGCAACATTAACCAGTGTAGAATTGAAGATCAGGTCCAGGATTCGAGTCAAATAGAAAAGAATGCACCAGCTGGTTTTGATAACCTTGGGCAAACATTTTGATTAATTCGTTTGAGATGAATTTAGCCGTTGTGAGATATTGTCATTAGTACAAATAAAAGGGTTCAAAATTCATTGCTAGCCCCATTATTTTTGCTATTGAAACTTGAGAAACCACATATAAATCAAAGAAAGCTGATTAATAAATAATAACATCGTCTTATTCGATCTAGATCACAATAACATTAATTATAGATAATCAGCCCTCCATCAGAATATCACAGCACCGGAGGGGCTAAAATAAAAACAGCAATAATCAAACTTTATCGTACAATAACATTAAGCTCTCTTAAGTTTAAAATGTCACAGCACAGCCTGAAACTTATTTATCAAAGAAACTTGAACAAAGCAGTCTTAACCATATGATCTGAGATGATCTTGTTTGTTTTCTCTGTTGGGTGAAAGGCATCCCAAAATACATATTTGTTGGCATCTGTACATGTGAGAGGGTTGTATTGATTGCATGCATAGCCCATCTCAAACATCCCTGTGGAACAGCATCCCATTGCTGTCATGTCAAACCCTGCAAATCAACAACCAAATGGACTTAATGACTTAAAAAAGCATCTACTTGGACTTTTGATTATTATCATCATTTTTTTTTTATATATTTTTTCTCGAGGGTTAGGGGTAATTGAAAGTTAAAACTAGGGTTTGAAAATAACTTGTATTACGATGGACAGCACACACCCCGACGGCCACAGGAATAATGGGCAACTTGGCCCACCCTGTGGCTGGCCGTGGATAGTCCATTAGCCTGGTGGGTGGGGTATTTATTTCTTTTTATATACTAACATTTATGATTTTATGTATTTCTTTTGAAACTATATATATTGAAAACATGGCTCATTGATTGGCCTGTCGGGCAGGTGGGGGGCCTGGGTGTTTTTTTACGGGCTGGTCCATCGGCTCGAGTAGTCTATCCTATCTTGATTTGGGCCGGCCAGGCTCAGCCCGTTGCCGAACCCAGGTGAAAGTTTTGCAAGTACATTTGATTATCATTTGTTTGACTCATATTCCTGACATAAACACTCTACTTAGAAGGACAAAGTGACCGACCTTGTGGCAGACCGTTGGTAGCCAATTAGCCCGGCGGGTAAGACATTTAGTCTTTCCTAACAAAACAGGGGCCACTTGTTGGCCTGTTGGGCAGGTCGTGGCCTCAGTATTTTCTAACGGGCTGGCTCATTGGGTGGTCAAACCCAAGCAGCCTGGTCCGCATCGTGATTTGGTCTTAAAAAAGGCTCGGTACAGTCCGGCCTGGCCCGCCAACTTTTAAGTGAATGCCCAGACATAAACACCCTAGTTAGAATAAAAAAAGTGACTCATTTAAAATTCAAATTTTGCTTACCATATAATGATGGTTTTCGAATAATTTGCAGAAGAACGTAATAGGGGTTGGACAGCACCAGTTTAATACCAGGCAGCTCTCTGTTTAGCTTCATCACTAAACCTCTCAACTTGTCATTGAAACTCATTGCCACAATGTTGTAGCTCTCCACACACTCATTCCCATTGGCAACATTCGTCGCTCTTTCCAGTGGCAAACAACCCATTGGAGGAAGTCCTCCGAGGGATATTTTTCTTGCTCCGAGACCATAGAGGTTTGTAATGAATTTCCCCGCGATCCCGATCAGGAAATCTTGGTACTGATCGACGTTGAATTGGGATCGCCGATCCCGCGTAGTGTAGTAGTTCTCCAGGAAGTCGTTTGTCCCTAAACTCATCACGTACAATGCCTCAGTAACAGTTTCATGGGCCTTCTGTTCTCCAAGAAAGGCTCTTAGTTTCCTTTGATAGTCCTTGTAGTACTCCAATTCTTTCCATAGAGGTATCACAGACTGCAAAAATGCAACCATTAGAAGGAAAGCAGTCGTATTTATACAAGAAATCGAGTTTTGTCTAGTTTTTGATGCATGGTAGGGTACTAGGGTGTCGGTGGTGGTGGGGGAAGGGGGGGTGGACATTTTAAAAAGTTTTGGGGTTTATTTAAAATTTTAGAAAACTTGCTCTCATTGAAAATTTTGTAAAAGTTTAGGGATAATTAACCTAGGAAAATACTACATAATTCAAATGAAACCCAAAAATTAAAACCTAAATACCTATCATCCCTTAGATGAGTGGGTCATACTGAAAAAGTTGATGAAACCCGCTCATCCAAGGGACGATATGATTTTTGGGTTTCATTTGAGTTTTATAGTATTGATCTTTAATGTATAGCAAAATAAGTGGGTTTTTTTTTTAAAACAAATTTAAAAACTGCTTATGATTTAGTTGAAGACTTTGAAGATCCTGAGTTATCACTCACCATTTGCAAAAATAATATCAATATTATGATTTTAATTTAGGTGAAATTATTATTCTCACTTTATACCCTCAAAAATTAAATTTATCATATACACTCTTAATATATTAAAATTGTTACAATATGACCATTTCATTAACTTCACCCAACTGACGTTAACGGAA
Organism: Ilex aquifolium; assembly: GCA_951799425.1. Taxonomy (NCBI): domain Eukaryota; kingdom Viridiplantae; phylum Streptophyta; class Magnoliopsida; order Aquifoliales; family Aquifoliaceae; genus Ilex; species Ilex aquifolium. The sequence continues at coordinate 9,286,735 of OX637400.1, read as the reverse complement.
TGAGTAACAGAAGCTGACGAAAGAGTTATATTATAATACTTTTAATACGTTGAGAGTGTAGAGTGAAAAATTAAAATTTTGAAGATATAAAATAAAAATTCTTAAATCTTTCAGAATATAAAATGTAATTTACCCGGATATAAATGACTTTTAGAGATTGCCCAATTAAAGAAAAATCATTTCTTCTTTCCCATGTGAGAGATGCCAATTGCGAGGGCCGAAAAAAAAAAATATAAATCCCGTTTATCGCACGACTCTATTATTCTATTAAAAAGTGAAACATACTAATACTTTTTATACATGCCTAGAAAAATGTAATCAAGTTAGATGGGGGACTTACTAGCACATCAGAAGTTGCATTATCATAACCACTTCCAGCTGAAGCAAAACTAACTCCAACGGCAAAATCTGAGATACTATAGGCTGGATCCAAGTAGGCAGGCACAGTGGGCTTGAGACCAAATGCTTGAGAGATGAAATCCGTCGGAATACGGCCGTTCGAGAAACGTCCGGTCGGCCGGCCCCCGGAAAAGTCACGACCATAGGGCTCAAAATTGCTCCTAGCAACTGTTGGAATCTGGTTGTTGTTCCCTGCATCAACAGAAGAGTCTCCAAACACTATTATGGCTGGAATTTTGGCTTCACTGTTTCCACAAAGCATTAGGATTTGAGTTATGAGTAGCCATGGTATGTACATGTATGCCATTCTCTCTCTCTCTCACACACACACACACACACACACACACAGGTGTCTGTAACAAAATTGCAGATGAAGGGGAAAAGGGTTTGCGACAAATATATAATGGTGAGAAGAAGACATGAGAGTCATTGATGAAACTGAAGAGTTTGTTGAAGTTTTAAACAGGGTAACATGTGTCCTTGACTTTGAAATGCATGGCTTAGTTAGGCTTGAGAAGGACAGGCAACTAAGCAGAGTGAATTCTATCATGAGATTTTGAGCAACATAAAAGAATGCACACATCTCATAAGGAAGTACCAAAAAAAAAAAATTAATTACTCTTGACTGAAAAATAAGATCAAACAATCAAATGACATGACAACTGATCTGATAAGTAAATTTTGATATAGACAAGGATCAGTGTTTGTTTAAATACTTAATGATTACCATAGCCTGTCGTTGAATTTTTAGATTGCAGGTTCAAATTTTATCGTTTCCTTTCCTGTAAAAATTTAAAGTAGTAAAAAAAAGAAAATATTTTGATATGGATCTCTGTTTTTGGTCAATTTAGCATTAAAAAATAAAAAGATTTTTACTGAATTGTTTGTTTAATATTAAGTGGGTGATACATATTCTGGTGATTTTTAGAGCCATTCAGTGAATTGGATTGCTTTAGTAATTAATGAGTTGTTTGTATCATAGTAATTAATGAGTTGGTGACTTCATCAACTTTTGAGTGGCAGACAAAACTTAACAACTACCTTTTTGCGGCTGACAAAATCTATTGAACAACCAACTACCTTTTTGTTGCTGATAAAATCTATTGAATGACAAGTGGGGTAGCACAGTTGGTTAGAGCCTCCGATTTTTAAGTGAGTAGTCAAGGGTTCAAAGTCTCCTAGACACAATAGTCTAGCTGTTTGGTAAGATAAGACTTCAATTATTTAGATAAACCGTATTCAAATTTCTGGTGTGGGTCTAGAGTCCCTGGCAAAACGCAAGTCCTGATTTAAATGGTGTATGAGTTGTGATGCCGGTTCATACCTCGGGTTTTGCCTTTGGTTCTACTCAGAGTTACGAGTCTGAGCGAAATAAACGCGTCTCTACTGGCTGAGGACAGACCATATAATTTCCCTGTTTTCGAAAAAAAAATCTATTGAATAAATAAAATAAAGGAGAAAAATAAATATGTAATGCACAAACGCATGCAGAGCCAAGAAATCCAAATTGAGAGACTTAAAAATCAGAAAATGAATAAAATTCGAAGAGTGGAAGATAATATTTCAAGATAAAATCAAGAATCAAAATTTTGTTTCGAAATGATCAAAATATTTTCGTTTTCGATGAGACCAAAATGAATCGGTGATGAAATCGAAACTTCAATACTTCAAGGTGTCTCAAAATGCTTCAAGATGTTTTGAGAAGTTTCGACATGTTTTCAGCATTATTGTTTGAGAATGTTTTAAGGTGTTTCAAGATATTTTGATATATTTAAATCAATATTTCAAAATATTTTAGAAATATATTTTTAAATTTTTTATTTTTTTTTAATATTTTTTTGAAATATTTTCGTTTCTTAGGTAAATATAATGATAATATCATTTTATCATTACTTTGTGGTACCAGGAGTCAATAATAACATGACATCGACATTGTATTAAATATAGGAGACATGATAGCTGACAAGAAAACCCTCTAAACTTACTATGGGTTGACAAAAAACACATGAAATTAATGGAAAGAAAATATTGAGGTATTAATCTAGAATGATTCAACATAGGCCACTAATGCTTTCCAATGTACCTCCCCCTCTCTCTCTCTCTCTCTCTCTCTCTCTCTCTCTCCCCCCCCCCCCCCCCCAAAAAAAAAAAATAGGCTACTTCCAGTGAAAATTACATTTTGGCTCTTCAACTATGGCCTCCATATGACTTTGTCCTTTGGAATTATTAAAGTCTTGAATTGCCCCTCAACCATTATTACCGGTTTTACATTGCCTTAAAAACAATCGATTGTTATACTAGGGACGAAAAATATCAAAGCGCATAGTTCGAGAGCCAAGTGAAGACAATGTTCGTCAAAATAGTACTCAGATGTTAATCATTCGAGTAATGTTAAACGAATAGCCATAGGTTAAGGTACAATCTGAAAACTTAAGAGTTAAAAGGACCATGCTGTGAAACAAGAACTATAGTTGAAAGGATCAAAGTATAATTTACCTTATTTTTATCTAAAAGTATGGTGGATTATGGCTTCACATCAAGCACCTGCAATATGCAATCAAGTTATTATATTTTTTTTTTGGATGTCAAGTTAATTATCATTCTGTCATTTTCAACTCGTTGGCAGCCGAAAGAATGAGAGAGAGAGGGAGAGGGAGAGAGAGAGAGAGAGCAGTAGAGAAAGTCTATGTAGTACAATGGCCTAAGAAAATGACCTCCATTAAAGCTTTCCAGCTGAAATGGAGGTGGTGGTTTATCACCTCTTTATTATTTAGACAATTGTTGACAAATTGTGTGAATTGATTCGTGTGATGTCATGTTCTGATCGTCTCTCTATATTAGAGTTTGTCTTATTTTTTCAATCTTATTATATATATATTTTGGATCGACACACAATTAGCATTAACCAATCTGATCATCAGCTTGAGAGGTAGGAGAAAATAAAGCAAAAGAAAAGAACATGAAACACAGATGTTCACCTGATTCACATGACACTCTCTGATTCGTAGAGGACGATGATTGGTAAATTTCTACCAGTCTTGCAACTTTTAAGGTACAGTGACTTAAAACCTAACCTACAAAAACGCATAAAAGTGTCAATGAAAACAGCAAAAGCAGGTGGGTAGTTTAGTTTAATTTGTAAAGCCACCCACCCATGGACATAGCAAAAGCAGGTGGCCATTTTTAAGTATGTTGTTTGATTTGAGCTATTTACAGTCATTGATAGCAATATTAATAAGGTGAAACAAGAACAAAAACGAAAAACTTATGATCTCAAGAATAGGTACAACTAAAACATAATTGATTGTCGGTGCTCATCAATGAAGTTTTTCCTCCAATACATCCAGAAAAAATAACTAGCAAACATATGGTTTAGAATAATAGGATTCATCAATGTTTATGAGTTTTAAAATAAAGGGACAGTCCAACTAGTTGAGACTGTTCTTGCTAGATTTATAATTTGGAAAGAGTGGATATATTTTCACTCCTTAAATATCTCTTCCCACTCCATTTAACTCATTTTAAACCATTGAATCCACTCCATCTATACCCACATACTAGTGACTAAACCAATCCCGTCTATACTCACCTCACTTAAGGCCAATCTTCATCCTTTTCAATATGTTATAGTGCAAGGCAAAAAAATATTTCTTAGAGTAATCACAAAGTAAATGCAAAGCAAGATTGATACTATAATACACATTGAAGCCCTAATATATAATAACTTGAGGCATACAAAATCAACACTAGTAAAATGTGTCTCACTTGAAAAATTTATGGTAAAAAACCGTATGTTATTTGTTTTTTTTCTTTTGTGACATGGTACAAGAAGAGAAACCATGGGGGTGACAGACAAGGAATCAGAATGTGATTAAAATATATATTGGGTGAAAATAGAATGGAATGAATTTAGTTCTTAATGGGTGGGTATAGATCTAAAAGAAATGAACTTAGTTATTAGTGAAGTAGATATAGATGAGCTGAATTTAGCAGTTTGAAATAAGAGAGTTAAATGGGGTGAAAAAAGATATTTAAGTGGTGGGAATAGTCTCATCCATTTGGAAAAGGCTAATTGAACATAATTAGGGGACCTAATTCAATATAATCATTGAATTGAAAGTGGGCTCTACCTAACATTGAAACTCACAATTAATCCAATCACTACACTGAATTAAGTTTTTGATTAAGTCGTCAAATTAGATCTTTATAACATTACTTTTATAAACGTGGAAAATTAGAGTACTACATGTATCAAATATATATCATATGTAGAAACTTTTCCGATCATATCCACAATGCATATACTTTAGATATGAAAGTGTATATGTAGAGTAATAACATAAAATAAGTTAATTATACAATATCTCTTTGCACCAAGAATTTTTAAATTTTGATTTATTTAATAAGAAAATTCACTTTATAGATATGCCATAATGAGAGGACAATAATTTATTGAAAGTAAAAATTACTATTTTTTTATTTTATTGTTAAAAAAATCATTATAATTATAAAGTTGTTAGAGAGTAGTAAAAATATCAAATACAGTTTATTATAAATGTATCATGACTATACCTGTATCCTAGTTTTTGAAGTTTCGTTGTATTATTATATTCGTATCATATCGTACTCGTATTTCATATCTATATTCATTCTTCCTACATCTAAAATATTAGATGATAATTATTTAAGCGAGCCAAACTTCAACTAAACACTGCTATAAAGGCGAGCTTAACTTGATCACACTCGATTCATTTAAGAAGACAAACAAATTTGATTTTGAAAAATAAAATTAATGAGTCAAATTTGAACAAAATATTTGAAGCCCATCATAATTCTATTTTAATTTTGTGAACTAATGAGCCAAGTATAAATAATCTAGTGCTCTGCTCAATTCGATTCATTTGCACTGTTAATGTATATATTTTTGTTTTACATCGGTTAGACTATGAAATTTTATTACTCTCTTGTCTATTGTAAATAAACCTTCTCATATATAGAATAAATTATACCAAAATAATATATAATTGATATTCACTTTCTATTCTTTTCATTCACATGGACTATTAGGAGGGAAAATGCTTTGAATAAGAATATTTCCCAACAACCATACGAAAGGACAATATAATAGACACATATAGTCCCTTACAGAACGTAGAGAATTAGAGGTGGTAATCTTAACTCATTACCTATTAATCCGCCCAACCCGCCCATAAATAAATGGGTTGGGTACCTATATTAATTAATAAGAGTTCTAAATGGGTTGAGTAATATGATTCATTTTAATTAAGCGGGTTAATATGTATTATAAATAGGTACCCATTGTGTTGAGTATTTATCTTTTTATTAAATAACCCAAGTAATAAAATTAAATAAATATACTAATATACCAAAAAATACACACACTATTACACCAAAAAATACACACATATACACTAATACACCAAAACATACACACACTAGTACATCCAAAACACACACACTAATACACTATCCATGACCCACGGGTTAACCCGTCACCCACGACCAATGGATTGACCCATAAACCATGGGTCGACCCACAACCCATAGATCAACTCATAGCCCACAATCGACCCCGACTCATTAAGTGTATATTTTTTTTATTAAATGTGTTTTAGTTTTCGTGTTAGTATATGTGTGTGTATTTTTGGTGTATTAGTGTGTATATTTTTAGTGTATTAGTTTGTGTGTGTTTTGATGTATTAGTTTGTGTGTGTGTATGTTTGTATTTTGGTGTACTACTAATGTATGTGTGTGTGTGTGTGTGTGTTTTGGTGTACTAATGTGTCTATTAAGAATTTTAATTATTTTATGGATTAATCAGTTTAACTCAACCTGTTATAAATCCAACCCATTATAACTCATTTACTATGTGAGTGAAAAATGGATTGGATTTATTTTAGCCTAATTTAATTTAACCCAACTCATAACCAACCTAACCCACCCATTTGCCACCTCTACAGAGAATCGTAACCTTAATTTTTATTTTTATTTTTATTTTTGACAATTTATTTATTAATAGAGTGCCTTAAATGGAGCAAGGCACTGATTACTAGTAATTTTTTTTTTCGGAAAATAAATATTCAATAGAACAAAAAGAGAGAAAACATGAGAGGGAATGACCCATACAAAAAAACATGGGCCAAACCAGAGTAATGAAAACCCAGACAAGCCATAAAGAACAAATGCCAAGCAGGCACATACAAACAAAGTGCCAATGAGAGGAATTTAGGAGGAAGTAGAGGCCTTGAGCTTAGACTTCCAACTAAATACCCCAATGGACCAAAAAATCGAGAAAACAGGGGAAGCAGACACAGCCTGCAACAGACCCAACAACCTCAGAAGGAACACTGGCCAATCAAACACAACAACCTCAACAGGAACACTGGCCAAACAGGTACAGCAACCCGCAACAGCGGGCAACACCAAGGGGAGCATCAACAAAATCCACACTATAGGACCAAAAAAAGAGAAAACTGAGTGGGCAGCACCAAGAAACACCAACAAAAAACAAAACCATAGTTCCAGAAGACAGAGAAATCAGCGTGGGCAGCGTGCAACAGTGGGCAGCACCAAGGGAAGCACAACAGGAACAATGACCATGTAAACACAGAAACTATCACATGAGCTAAAAGAAACAAGAAGCGGGAAGGTTCTATAACTAGCCTGTAAGCAGGTTGCCGGTGGTAGCTTTGAATTTCAAGGTAGAAACTCTGTTCCTTATAGTCTGATGGATAAGATGGCTCAGTTCGTTCAGGTCCCTGTATTGATTTCGAAATCTTCTAGAATTCATTTCCATTCAAATATAGTAGACTGTGGCAGTCAAGCAAATTCTATGTATCAAATTATGCATTGATTTCCCCTTCCAGTTGATAGCAGCCCATCCAATGAGATCATTCCATGGCTTGGGTTGCCAAACAAAACCACTAGAGAGCATGATATTTATCCAGAATCTTGAAGAATAATCGCATTCAAAGAACAAGTGGGGGTGAGTCTCATCTGCAACTCTGCAAAGGATACAGTTAGTGCCCAAGTGGGCTGCGTAAGATTTAATTCTATCAAGGGTACTCAGCTTGGACCTTACAGCTAACCAAAGGATGAAACTCATTCTAGGGATTGCATTTCCAGACCAAACAAGCTTATACCATGGAACTGGGGGACTCCTCTGTCTAATATGCTCCCAAGCTGAGGAAGTGGAGAAAATAGAATTAGAAGAGAGGATCCAGTTAACCTTGTCCTCCGAGGAAGGATTGGGAGAATATGAGGGCATTGTGCTGGTAATAACGTGAGAGAAAGAGGAGGAAGAAGGTGGCCATTGCCATTGGCCATTGGCAATGATTATTTTGACGAGAGACTCTTTTGGCAGACCCCTGTCAAGAAGAAACTCAACACTGAAGACAAACAACAGGGGGCCAAGGGGGTGCCAATTATCATAACAAATCATAGTACCTTCACCATTACCAATTTTGTGGACCATTAGTGGCCTAATAATCCCTCTTAACTTCAACACATTCAGCCAATTCCAAGAGCTAGATTGAGTGGCCTTAACATCCCAGAAGTTTCTCCTCTTCAGGTGATAAGCATGTACCCATTTCATCCAAAGATTCTTTTTGTCAGTAAAGAGTTTCCAAATGTACTTCATCATCAAGGCAACATTACACTCCTTGACTCTTTTAATTCCCAATCCGCCTTCTTTCTTTGGTTTGTAGATATCCTCCCAAGAGACTTTAGCCCCTGAACTACTCAGCCCAGTACCTTTCCATAAAAAGTTCCTCATAAGCTGCTTCAGTCGATCAATAACCTGCTAAGGAAGATTAAGATAAGAGGACCAGTAAATTTGTATACTACATAGAACATATTTAACAAGGAGAAGCCTCCCAGCATAGAATAGAGATTTATTGGCCCATGATCTAATTCTCCTCTCAATTCTTACAATGAGCTTATTGCAATGCTGAGATCTAAGTCTAGTAGTGATAAGAGGTAATCCCAAATATTCCACAGGGAGATGGCTTTCTGAGAACCCGAAGAGATGGATGATGTGATCCTTCACCTCAGCTCGCATGCCACATGTGTAGATATTGCTCTTGGTGTGGTTTACCTGTAATCCTGAAAGGAACTGAAAATTGTCCAGAGCATCCTTAAGGATCATAGCTGAAGAGTAGTCACCATGGCAAAAAAGTAACAAATCATTAGCAAAAGAGAGATGAGTGAGGTTAACTTTCTTGCATCTCCAATGGAATTTAAAACCCTTGCTTGAATTGATTTGTGGAGGACAAGAAGAGAGAAGATTTCCATGGCAATCACAAATAAATAAGGGGAGATAGGATCCCCTTGTCTTAAACCCCTAGCACTTGAGAAGAATCCAGCCAGCTCACCATTCACATTGATAGAGAATTTAGGGGTGGATATGCATTGCCAAATCCACATCCTAAACCCCAATGGGAACCCAAAGGCTTCAAGAGCATCCATCAAGAAAGACCAGCACACAGAGTCAAAATCCTTCTTCAATTCAACTTTAATAGCACATTTTTGGGGCACCATTACCTCTATGATAATTCCTCAGTAATTCTTGGGCAATAAGGATGTTATCACTAATCATCCTTCCAGGAATAAAAGCGGACTGACTTTGGTTGATAAGGCTTGGGAGCACACCTTTGATTCTAGAGGCAATTAACTTCGAGATGGCTTTGTAAATGGTATTACAACAAGAGATGGGCTTGAAATCATTCATTGAAGTAGGATTAGACACTTTTGGAACCAAAGCAATGATAGTGGCATTCAACTCTTTCAGAAGTTTGCCATTGGAAAAAAACTCTTTCATAGCATCAACAACATCAGTCCCTGTGATAGGCCATGTTTTCTTAAAAAAATAAGGGTTATAGCCATCTGGCCCTGGAACTTTGTGGTCGTTCATTGAAAAGAAAACATTCTTAATCTCATCACTGGTGAAGGGCATGGCCATATCTGCAGCTTGTTGGCTAGAAATCTTGTGACGCCCCAAAATCCGGGGGTCCCGTTGATAACCCATCAACCCGCGGAAACATCCGTGGATATCGCTCAACCCGACACCACATCAAGAATATCTTTAAGTCGGGATTATAACCCATAATGAGAATTCGGTTTAACATTCATTTAATTCAATTAAAGTCCCATACACCGTAGTTTGTACCCCATTAGGGTCCACTTTGATCATTTAAAGGAAGGAAATTCAAAGCCCAAAGATTTGGCAAAACATTTAAAAATTTCAGATTTTTGGAATGGCTACCGGTAGCTGTTTATCGACTACCGGTAGCCGAAACATTCTGGAAATCAACTACCTGTTGTCTACCGGTAGCTGTTTCCTTCTGGAAAACAACTACCTGTTGGCTACCGGTAGCTGTTTCCTACTGGAAAACAACTACCTGTTGGCTACCGGTAGCCGAAACATTCTGGAGCTACGACTACCTGTTGGCTACCGGTAGCTGTTTCCTTCTGGAAAACAACTACCTGTTAGCTACCGGTAGCTAAAGGCAGATTTTGCCCATTTCTTTAGTTTTTCATTTCCAACCCCTTTTAAACTCTTCCAAACTCCTACCAAACATATATAATGAAAACTCCCACATTATACATAGTCCATCCAAGTTATATTACATACAACTTCATACATTCATAATTCAAAATATAATGTTTTACAATATTTACATGTCATAAACCATTTTAAAACAAAAGGGTTACAAAATCTTGAGGTAAGGCCACACATAGGCCCCCTTCACCCTCGATGCTCTCCATGGGAGTCATCCACCGGTGCCAACCCCACACCTAAAATTGTTCCCGTATAGGGTGAGCCAACGCCCAGTAGAAAACTTCCTACAAAGGCTACTCCCTCCCTAGATGCTCATGCTCATGCAACATGTATGTATAGCACATAACCAATCATTTCACATAAGGATATGCATTCAAAATTAGAATGCAACAATGTCATGCCATGAAATGAGATGGAAACTCACTCATGCAACTTCAACCCGAGCTCTCCCCAGCTCCCCAACGCATGCAAGTGTCAATGTAGTCGAAACCGCCATTCTTGTTACACATCAATGACGTTAATCACTCTAGGGTCTTGTATAGGGGTGGATGTTCATGGGCTTACACCAAGGGTCTCCAACCCACACGGAATTCACGGACTTCCACCGAGGGTTCCGGATACACCCACACACTTTATGGGCCGAGCCAAGGGAGTACGTATCCCAATCACCGGGCTTTGCACCCGAGAGGTCGTCATGCCTCTTCTTGCTACCCCAACCCCATTCTATTTCATGCATACATACGACCCAAAGGAATCTTCAATCCCTTTCTTCCAAGTCCCTTTATCAATTACCAAGAGTGGCATTTGACTAACCATGCACACCCACACTCACACCCATGACAAGTGTCCATGAATGTGATGTCATAACCATGCTCAAAATGCAATGACTACCATATGAGCAACATTTCCCACACTCATGCATATAACTCATGAATGTGATGCCATGATCATGCCCAATATGTAATGTATACTACATGAGCAATAATCAACACATATCTTCACATTCCATGGAATTTAAATCATAAGCATATAAATTCCATAAACCATCATAAACAACATATCAATGAGCATATGTCAACACATCCATAACACATTCCAACATGTGATTCCAATGGCATCAAACAACCATTTAAACAATCAAGACATTTTATCAAACACCTTATAGGCACAAATTATAAACACATAGCATGCTTATCCAACACTTTCAAGGCACATTTCATAACACATAGCATGCCCCCAATAGCCATAAGTCACATAATGAATTACATGTAACATCCTTAAATCAAAATCAAGCTAGGATCTAGTCTAAGCCATTTCCATGCTCCCTTTTTCACTTTTATTCCCATAGACACACATATATATATATAAGGCAATACATATGCATATACAACTTAACCCTTAGTCTAACAACAACTAAGGTAAGAATAGTCCAAGGTAGGAAAACCCCTACCTCAATAGAGATGTAGGCAATCTCTATACACCAAAATCACTCAAAAACCAAGACTTTCCCCAAACTTCACCTTTGGATCTTCGGTGAAACGCCTTGTTTTTGGTACGTAGTCGAAGTCCTCGACGAGTAGATCACTTCTCTCTTCTAGCTCGACGGAATCCGAGCGACGGTTGTCGGAGAAATCGCCGGAGAAAGGCTTAAGAAAACCCTTTTTTTCTCTCCTCTCTTTCTCTCTCTCTTTGAACGGCTGAACAAGGCTCAAGTGGCTTAGAAAATCTGATTTTTCAGATATTTTAGCCCTATTTATAGTTTTAAATGTGTGGTCTACATCGCACCACTCGTTTATTACCTTCGGGTCCGTTTTTCGTCCCGAAACGACTCATTAAGTCCCGGATTAAGTCCAAATAAATTTTATTGGCACATTAATCCAATTATAAGGAATTTTAATATTTCTCGTTTTTGGGGACCTTTAAAAGGTCAATCGCCACGCAGTCGTCTCGATCTACGTGCAAAACCCGACTCTCTCGGAATTCGACGAATTTTCTGGTGGTTACTAGATTTCGCATTGCGAATCCAATGGCGCACTCCGTTCCCTCCTCCGAGATCTAGAACATATGTATTTTAAATACGTGCAGTAGTGGCAAATTACCATTTTGCCCTTTTTCAGAAAAAGTTCAAATTTTCCCGGGTTTCACAAATCTTCTTTTGAATGACAGAGTTTAGGAGGCTCATCCTTTCAGTTTCAAGAAACATTGGGTTTGGTCCCAACAGTTGCTCGAAGAAGTTAATGGCTTCATGCTGGACTTGTTGTTCACCAATAGCCACGGAGTCATCTTATCTTTTGATAGAAACAATCATTTTCTTATTTCTTCTATTGGTAATGGTCTTAAAGAAGAAGCTAGTGTTCTGGTCACCTTCCTTAAGCCACAAAACCCTTGACTTCTACTTGTAAATAGATTCCTCGGCTTTTGCAGCAAACAGATAGTCAGCAAGCAACCTCTTCTCCTCTTCCCTCAACAGTAGGTTGCTAGGGTTGTTGTCCATGTTCCTTTGGCAAGCTTCAAGTGCAGTTTTGGTGGAGAGAGGTAAATTAGTGGCAGAACCCTTTTCTTTGCATAAGGACTTAAAGGCACCTTTAAGGAAATTCAATTTTTGACAAAGTTTAAATTGGAGAGACCCATGAACATTTACCTTCCAATTGTGCTCAACGATGGAAATAAAGTCATCTCTATCAGCAATAAAGTTAAAGAAATTGAAGAGAGAATGTCTTTTTTTTTTTTTTTCTGTGGGATTCCCAGCCTGACCACTCCAGGGGAATGGTCAGAGACCCCTTGTGGCAGAAATTTAGCAACAGCTTGTTGGAATTTGGTAAGCCATTCTTCATTAACCAAAATTCTATCTAGCTTTCTAGTAATCCAATGCATTCCATCTCTGTTGTTACGCCAAGTGTAGAAAATACCAGAGTACCTCAAGTCCTCAAGCTCAGAATCTTGAAAACATTCTTCAAACTCAATCATTCCATTATTCCACTTCCCTGAACATCCCAGAGATTCGCTAGGATTACGAATAGTGTTAAAATCCCCAAGTATAATCCAAGGCTCATTGCAGTGTAAACTAGCAAGGTATCTCAGATCTCTCCAAAGAACCCTTCTTTCCACAGATTCATTGGATGCATATACAATAGAGACATGCATGTAAGAATGACTATCTTCATGTTTAACATGACAGTGGATGATTTGATCAGTTTCATACACTTTGCACACATCGAGGGAGCTGGGGTTCCACGTAATCCAGATACGGCCTAAGGTGTGGCTCGGATAATTATCAAAGTAGCTCCATTGCCAAAACACATTCTGCATTATAAAAGCAGCGTTCACTTCTCTAACTCTGGTTTCGATTATTCCAATTAAATCCAGCTGATATTGATTAACAAGTTTCTTCAATTCCTCCTGCTTAGAGGGATTATTGAGCCCTCTAATGTTCTAGCAGCCAAAGTTTAACATAAGAGAAGAGATTTACTGAGCTTAAGGTGCTCAGTACCCTTTAATCTTCCCATGTCTTTGGGTTTCTTTCTTGCCTTTTTCTTTTTTTGAGTATGCCACTAGTTCTCAGGTTTGGATGGGCTCATAAAATTGGGGTCAAAGGCCTTATAAGGGAGGCTAGGATAAGGAGGGCTAATGTCAACAACCAATTTGCCTCCTGCTTCACCTAAACTCAGGTTCTTATTGCCTGAGATGCTGCTGTCTGGGAGACTAAGAGAATTAGAGTGATGAAAGTGCAATGATTAACCTGGTCCTCTTGCACAATATGCTCCTTATCAGTGTGTGAGGAGCTAGCAACTTGAGAGGGATGAGCTTTTGGAATTGTAGAAGGTGGTTGGTCTTCCTCCTCCACTACTATGGTAGTGCTGATAATGGATTTTCCTTTATCATTAACGGCATGGCTAGCGTCCTGAGTGTGAGATACATTTACCAGCCGACTCTTCTTGTGGCAGTAATCTTTAGTGTGGCCAAAAATGTTGCAGAAGTGGCAAAGCTTTGGTTTCCACTGGTACTCCACATCAATGATAACCACTTCAGGATTTCCATTGATATCATTCTTGTCCAGCTCGTGTTCAAATGAATTAAGAAGATCGTCTTTCGCATTAATCTCAACACAAATTCTAGCAAAACTGATTCTGCTCTTTCTGGAGGTCAACGAATCAGCATAAAGTGGTCTTCCCAATGCACTTGCAATGTAGCTAAGACCATCATCAGTCCAGTACTGCAGAGGGATGTTGTATAATTTCACCCACACAGGAATAATGGAATGGTCTTCTTTAGTAACAACAATATCATCCTGCCATTTCTTCAAAATTAGAGGTTTGCCTTGGAACAACCATGACCTAGCTTCAATAACCTTAGATCGAGCCTCCTCATCCTCAAATTTGAAGAAGAAAAAGCCACGATCGTTGGCCAAGACCTCCAACAATCCCATACTATCCAAATCTTGTGGGCTATGAAATTAACAGTGGAGAAAGAGTATTTTCTCTATAAAGTACTGATGAGTGCGCGAAAGTGCATTCTAAATACCCTATTACTGGATTAAAAATGCTAAAATATGAATATAAATAATTAGATATAATTTATATTATTGAATATAATATCTATTCACATTGACATATATTTGAGCATGATTTTATAATATTTTACATCTTAAATATTGCATTATTGGTTGGTGAGAGATAATTTATAATTGGGCTTTACATTTAATATTTTTGGGACTTTATTATTGGGCTTTTATATTTGTTTTTATTTTGATGGCAGCCCATGGAGTAAAAAAGCTGAAATTGATGCTGCTATCATGTGGGCCCAACACTCATTATTTTTATTGGGCTTGGTCTTTTTCAAGTTACATAAGATTTGGGCTTTAGGGGCTGAAACAAAAAAAGTTGAAATAAAGAGAGGAAGAAAATTTATTTTTTCAAGAAGGACTTGTAAACCTAGCCTTTTTTGCCTTTTTATTTGGTGTGTGTGGTGGCTTGACTTTTTTTCTTTTTCCTCGGCTTTTGGCGGCTGGAAGAAAAGAGGGAGAGGCGGCGGCTGTTCTGAAACAGAAAGGCAGACGACGATAGAGAGGGAAAAAATTGCTGATGGCAGCAGGTTTGTTCTATTTTTTTGGGAGATTTTTGTTGTCCATTATATTTATGGGTAACTAAATTCTCTAGTAGAGCGAGGGATGAACTTGCACAATAGATGATATTTTATTTATTTTTAATTTATGCATTCGATTTTCAATTACTAAAACTCTTTTGTTTTATCATTCTCAATTCATTGTTGATGTTTTCTTCTCCGAATAGTCATAGAATTTATTCTGTTTATGGATTCAGTCATGTTTTTTCTATTGAATGGATTAGTTCTTTGATTATGTTTGGATCAATTATTTATCTATATTGATTTAATTCTTTGTTGCAATATCGCTTCTTGAGTATATTGTCGTCGTTGGATTTTCTCAATAGTGATAATAATTTACGTATTTTCAAAGTGGTGAATGATTTTTCAAAAGGTTTACATGTGGTTTGATCTTGGTTTATAGATTTATACCATCCGGTTGGGAATTTTGGGAATTGAATTCCCAATTGAGTTATTCAATGAATTAAGAATAATTAAAATACCAGATTTGTGCAAGGGATTCTCGACGCTTTACTGTTTGTCAAATTTGAGTACTTTATTTTAGTTAGTAACTTTGCTTCATTTTACTTTGTATTTAAAATTAATCTTTGTACTCCAGTAATTATTTAATATTTTTCTTTAGTTTTTTTGTTCCTGTCAACTATTCTTTTAGTTTGTCTCTCTGTGGAATCAACACCCCAAAGCTGTGCTACAATTACCGCGTTATTCTTTGGGCGTAATCAAATTTTGGCGCCGTTGCCGGGGAGACGGTAGAAGAATTGTTAGATAGTTTTTATTTTCAACAATTTGCAAAAGCGGTAACTTCGTTCCTTCTTTTAGCTTGCTGAATTGTTATTATTATTATTATTTATCTTCTTTCTTTTTATAGTATTTTTATTCTTTTAGTATTCCATTGCCTTGCATGCACAGATATAGAGACACCTTGGGTAGATTTGCTTGTAGGCCTGTGGTAGAGTTAGAATCAGATTTTTTAAATCCTTTATTTGACAATCAATCGAGTCCCGAAAAAATGGGTGAACACGAAGATCAACCCATTAGAACTCTTCATGATTACCTCCACCTTACACGCACAACCACACCATCATGCATCATGTTTCCAGCTAATACTCGCCAATTGGATTTTAAAACAGGGATGATACAATTACTCCCTAATTTTCATGGCTTAGAAAATGAAAATCCATATGTGCACATTAGGGAGTTTGAGGAAGTAGTTGCGATTTTTCATAATCAAATTGCACTTGATGACGTTGTGAGACTTAAGTTCTTTCCTTTCTCTTTGAAGGATAGAGCTAAGAGTTGGTTATACTCGCTGAGACCACGATCTATTGGGACATGGAGTGAGATGACTCAGGTCTTCTTTAATAAATATTTCCCCCAACATAAGACCAATGCTTTAAAAAGGAAAATCTCCACCTTTGCACAAAAGGACAATGAGACTTTGTATCAGTCTTGGGAGAGATTTAAGGAGTTGTTGAGTGTGTGTCCTCACCATGGGTATGAGAATTGGCGCTTAGTGAGCTATTTTTATGAGGGACTTACACCTAGAGAACGCCAATTTGTGGAGATGATGTGTAATGGTGAGTTCTTACAAAAAGATCCTGATGAGGCCATAGAATACCTAAATGAGCTTGCTGAAAAAGCTCACACTTGGACTGGACCTAGTGCTACTGAAAGCACAAATAGGTCACGACCTGCAGGAAACCCAAATGGTGGTGGAATTTACCATCTCAGGGAAGAGGATAGCCTAAAGGCTAAGGTTGAGATGCTCACTAGGGAGTTAGATGTGTTAAAGACTAAGGACTTAAAGCCAACACACGTGGCTAATCATGCAGAGTCTTTTGGATCATGTTTTGTGTGTGGCGGGATAGATCACCTCACCCAAGAATGTCTCACACTTGCTGAGATGAGAGGGATGTATGAGGAACAATGTAATGCCTTAGGTATGTACAAGAAGCCTTTTACACCTTACTCTGATACCTATAATCCGGGGTGGCGCAATCACCCCAATTTTAGATGGAATTCTGAAAATCAGTCGCCTGAACAACCCCCTAGATCATACCCTGCACCTTATCATGCACCTACATCTTCTAGGAGTCCTTTAGAAGACACTTTGCATGCTTTTATTGAGACACAGGGTAAGACTAACCAAAAGTTTGAATCTTTGATTGTGCAGGTTGTTGAAGAAAACAAAGAGATAAAAAGCCAAATGTCCAAATTGATGAGCTCCTTGAGTGTGAATGAGCGAGGTAAGTTCCCTTCTCAAGTTCAGTCTGCACCCCATGGTCAACACATGGCACAATAGAATTTGAAGGATGTGAATGCCATTGTGACACGAAGTGGTGATTCATTACACATCACAACAACGGACAAATCAGATGATCAAGATAATAGTGATGCCGAGCTGCCCAAGGAACCTGAGGTGACAAAGAGTCTTGCTAAGGTACCATTCCCTCAAGCTTTAAAATCAAGCAAGCGAACTCTGGATGCTAACAATGAAATCCTAGAGAATCTAAGGCAGGTAAAAATCAATCTTCCTATTTTGCATGTGATTAAGCAAGTTCCTACTTATGCAAAGGTTCTCAAGGATTTGTGTACAGTTAAGAGAAATCACCATGTGAAGAAGACAACGTTCCTAACAGAGCAAGTTAGTGCTCTAATTGAGCAGCGGATTCCTCCCAAGTACAAAGATCCTGGTTGTCCAACCATTGCATGCAACATTGAAAATAATGAGTTTGGACAAGTTTTGCTAGATTTAGGAGCTAGTGTGAATCTAATGTCATATTCTATTTATTTGCAGTTGGGGTTGGGAGAAATCAAACCAACCACCGTGGTATTGCAATTGGCTGATCGTTCAGTCAAAGTACCTCGGGGTGTGGTAGAGGATGTTCTAATTCAAATTGATAAATTTTATTATCCTGTTGATTTCATAATCCTTGACACTAGTTTTGTTGTTGATACTACTTCTAAAATTCCTTTGATTTTAGGTAGGCCTTTTCTTGCCACTGCTAATGCTCTTATTAATTGCAGGAACGGGCTCATGAAGCTGTCTTTTGGAAACATGACTCTCGAGGTGAATATTTTTCATATTGCAAAACAGCCAGAAGATGATGACGAGAGCCACCAGGCATACATGATTGACTCACTCATGGATAAGGGAGTTTCTATAACTCATGATTTTGATCCTCTTGAGTATTTTCTTGTTCATTCTGAGTTTGATTCTATCAGTGATCCATCTGATGTAGTTGATATTTGTGCTATTTTTTATAGGACTCAGGACTATGGCACTCGGGCATGGCAACCGAAGTTTGATGAGTTACCTGAGAAAGGTGAAAAACAAATTCTTTCAAGTGTGGAAGCACCCAAAGTTGAATTGAAGCCTCTGCCCAAGGGCTTAAAGCATGCTTTCCTTGGTCCAGGTGATACTTTTTCTGTTAGTATCTCATCTGAATTGTCTGAGTCTCAAGGTGAGAAATTAATTCGGACCCTAAGTGAGTATAAGTCAGCCTTAGGTTGGAACATTGCTGATATAAAAGGTGTTAGTCCCCTGGTCTGTTCTCATAAAATTAATTTGGAGGAAGGAACTAGCCCTCGTAGAGACCCCCAACGTAGGCTTAATCCCACTATGAAAGAAGTGGTGAAAAATGAAGTGTTGAAACTATTAGATGCAGGAATCATATATTCTATTGCTGATAGTAAATGAGTAAGTCCTACACAGGTTGTTCCTAAAAAGTCAGGTGTTACTGTGGTGAAGAATGACCTAGGAGAGTTAGTCCCTACAAAACTTGTGACTGGGTGGCGGATGTGCATTGATTACAGAAAATTGAATGCTGCCACCCGGAAAGACCATTTTCCTCTCCCTTTTATTGATCAAATTCTTGAGCGTGTGGCTGGTCATCATTTCTATTGTTTCTTGGATAGTTATTCTGGTTATTATCAAATTGAAATTGCATTAGAAGACCAGGAAAAAAACCACTTTCACTTGTCCTTTTGGTACTTATGCTTTTCGTAGAATGTCATTTGGATTGTGTAATGCACCTGCTACTTTTCAACGTTGCATGATGAGTATTTTTAGTGACATGGTTGAAAATTGCATGGAAGTTTGTATGGATGACTTAACTGTTTTTGGATCTTCTTTTGATGCATGCCTATTGAATTTAGAGAGAGTGTTGACTCGTTGTGAGGAAAAAAAATTGGTTTTGAATTGGGAGAAATACCACTTTATGGTACCTTCAGGTATTGTCTTAGGGCATATTATTTCTTCTAGGGGGATAGAGGTTGATCAATCTAAAATTGAATTAATCTTTAAGTTGCCTACACCTAGGACAGTAAAGGATGTGAGATTCTTTCTTGGTCATGCGGGCTTTTATAGGAGGTTCATACAAAATTTTTCCACTATATCTAGACCATTATGTGACCTCCTAGCTAAAGATGCCCCATTTGAGTAGACACAAGCTTGTCAAGAGGCCTTTAAAATGCTAATTGGCAAGCTTACCTCAACACCAATAATGCAACTACCTGACTGGACTTTACCTTTTGAGATCATGTGTGATGCTAGTGATTTTGCTGTAGGTGCTGTTCTTGGACAGCAAAGGGAGGGTAAACCTTTTGTCATTTGTTATGCTAATAGAACTCTAAATAGTGCTCAGATGAATTACTCCACCACGGAAAAAGAGTTGTTGGCTGTAGTGTTTGCCTTGGATAAGTTTCGTGTTTATTTGATTGGTTATCATATTATTATTTTCACAGATCATGCAGCCCTTAAGTACCTTCTTACAAAGAAGGATGCTAAGACACGATTAATACGGTGGATTTTACTTTTGCAAGAATTTGACATCACCATCAAAGACAAGAAATGAGTGGAAAACGTAATGGCTGACCATCTCTCGAGGCTCACATTTGAGGATATCTCTGACCACCTGCCAATCAGGGATGATTTTCCCGATGAGCATTTACTTTTTATTACTTCTCTACCATGGTTTGCTCATATTGTGAATTATTTTGCTGCAGGTGAGATACCGGTGGATTGGAGCACTCAGGACAAGAGAAAGTTCATGACTGAGGTACATAAATTCTATTGGGATGACCCTTTTCTTTTCAAATACTATCCTGACCAAATTTTAAGGTGTTGCATCCCTGATGAGGAAATTGCCAGCATCTTGAAATTTTGTCACTCCCAAGCTTGTGGGGGCCACTTTTCAATGAAGAAAACCACTGCAAAAATTCTACAGTGTGGATTTTATTGGCCCACATTGTTTAAGGATGCAAACATCTATTGTCGTTCATGTGAAAAGTGTCAAAAGTTAGGAGTTATGTCTCGTCGTAATATGATGCCCTTAAACCCAATTTTAGTGATTGAAATTTTTGATTGTTGGGGTATTGATTTTATGAGACTATTTCCTCCTTCTTTTGGATATCAATATATTATTGTGGCAGTAGATTATGTGTCAAAATGGGTAGAGGCAGCAGCTTGCAGGAGCAATGATAATAAGACGGTAATTAAATTTCTCAAAGAAAATGTGTTATCTCGTTTTGGTATACCACGTGCTATCATTAGTGATCAGGGTACGCATTTTTGCAACCGTTCTTTTGAAGCTTTGATGAAAAAATATGGGGTGGTACATAAGATCTCTACTGCCTACCACCCTCAGACAAGTGGACAGGTAGAACTTGCAAACAGGGAAATTAAGCAAATTTTAGAAAAAACGGTTAACCCGGATCGCAAGGATTGGTCTTTGAGACTAGTTGATGCGTTTTGGGCCTACCGTACAGCTTTCAAAACTCCTTTAAGCATGTCACCTTATAGGCTTGTTTTTGGAAAGCCTTGTCATTTACCTGTGGAGCTCGAGCATCGAGCCTATTGGGCCATCAAGCAATTCAATTTTGACATGGGAGAAGTAGGTAAGCTTAGAAAATTTCAGTTGACCGAGTTAGAGGAGTTGAGAAATGATGCTTATGAGAACTCTAAAATCTATAAGGTTAAAATGAAAGCGTTTCATGATAAAAATATTTTGAGAAAAACGTTTAAGCCTAATGATCGAGTGTTTTTATATGATTCTAGACTCCATAAGCACCCCGGAAAACTTAGGTCTAGGTGGACCGGCCCTTTTGTAGTGAAGAATGTTTTTGCACATGGGGCAGTGGAAATAGAGACTCCTAAAGATGGTCGGATCTTTAAAGTAAATGGTCAACGCCTTAAAGTATTAATTGATAGACAAGTTCCGAACGTGGAAGACATTTCACTTGAGGATCCGATCTATCAACCTTGACCACACCACGCAGGTATGTTTTTCTTTATTTGTTTTGTTTGTTTTGTTTTGATTTATTTTATTTTATTATTTTATTTTCCTTTTAGTTTGCTGTTGTTTTCTTTGTTTTTGTTTGCAGGTTAGTTTCATTTTGTCATTTCAGGTTACCATCTTTGGTGCTTAGCGAACTACCCACGTCACTCATCAGGTGTATTCTACCCTTTTTAGTTACTCCCCATTCAAATTTGATTTTTAAACATTGAGGACAATGTTTCATTTAAGTTGGGGGGTGGTGGTGCAAATTCAATATTTAAAATGTTTGTTGGAACTTTGTGGCATATTTTCATTTGTCAAATGTTTTTAATTTTATATCACACGTGCATCCTTTTCACATGTGTACTTATTCTCATTCATAGCCATCTTCGTGAATTCTTCAAACCCACCATAATCATTTTTTTGTTGAAGCATTCACAGAACCCCTAATGCACTCATCCAAGCTTTGTGGTAAGATGGTGGTTTGACACATGTAGCTAGAGAACTCTTTTGCTTAAGTATTCATGTGAGTTTTGGAGAGGATTGAGAGCCTACAAATGCAGCAAATTGTGATAAGCGTTCATTGATCTGTTGAATTGGGTATTTCTTTTGAGAATATCATTACATAGTTTGTGGTAAGATGGTGGATATACTTGAGATATGACGAAGGTCAACTTAGGATCAACGTTTGAGCCTTTCAAGCTAACTCTTTCCACCATAGACCCCTAGTAGCCAATTTTGATCCAATAAACACATGTAGCTTTTTCTTTTCATATGCCTACATTGTCCATACCTCTCCACATTGGAGTATAACCTATATACTGATTTTCACTACCCTTGTTACTTCCAAGTGTGTACTAGATGTGGAATTTTTTTGAAAAAAAAAAAAAAGAGAAAGAGAAAGAAAAGGGAAGAACATGAGTTACAAGATGTTCAAGTGAGTGAGCTTCAAAAGAAAAAAAAAATACCAAGGCTGGTTAGCAATAGAAAAATACCAGGGTGACATATTGTTTACCAAATTGTTTCAAAAAAAAAAAAAAAAAGAAAGAAAAAGGAAAGAAAAAAAAGAAAAAAAGAAAAAAAAGAGAGGCATTATTCGATGATTTGAAAGGTTGAAGAGTACATCAAGTGAGAAATGTGGTTTATTGAGAGATTTGACAAGATTCCATTTGTATGTACTTGGAAGTTTTTGAATCCTTTTCATTTTTTTATAGCCTCAAACCTAAGTCACGTTATAACATTTTGTGTTGACCGTTCTGATCCTAAGTAAGCTTTTGGGAAAGCGTGGTGGAAGTCTCATTTGTTAGTATTCCTATCATAAGATCAATGTTTGTTTGTTGCTTGTACAAAATTACCTAATTCCCCATGAGAGTGTGTGCACACCCATTGTCAACTCCATAGAGAGAATCTTCCCATGAAACACTTTTATACCCGTGAGTTATGGAGTTGAACCTCTCGCTTGAGATGTTCTTGATGTTGCATGTGTCAGGGCTTCTGGTTAGATGAATATAGTTTGGAACACACACACTCTGTGGGTTGCTTCAGGTGGATTGCTTGTGATAGGATTATTGAATTCCTAAGATTGTTTTAATATGTGAATCTGGAAAGTGTGACTTGGTGGCCTTTGTGTGTGATTTTCTATGTTTTGTTTCATTGTGTTGGCATGAAAATTGCTAGGGACTAGCAATGAGTAAGTTGGGGGGTGTGATGAGTGCGCGAAAGTGCATTCTAAATATCCTATTATTGGATTAAAATGTTAAAATGTGAATAGAAATAATTAGATATAATTTATATTATTGAATATAATATCTATTCACATTGAGATATATTTGAGCATGATTTTATAATATTTTACATCTTAAATATTGCATTATTGGTTGGTGAGAGATAATTTATAATTGGGCTTTACATTTAATATTTTTGGGACTTTATTATTGGGCTTTTATATTTGTTTTTATTTTGATGGCAGCCCATGGAGTAAAAAAGCTGAAATTGATGCTGCTATCATGTGGGCCCAACACTCATTATTTTTATTGGGCTTGGTCTTTTTCAAGTTACATAAGATTTGGGCTTTAGGGGCTGAAACAAAAAAGGTTGAAATAAAGAGACGAAGAAAATATATTTTTTCAAAAAGGACCCGTAAACCTAGCCTTTTTTGCCTTTTTATTTGGTGTGTGTGGTGGCTTGACTTTTTTTCTTTTTCCTTGGCTTTTGGCGGCTGGAAGAAAAGAGGGAGAGGCGGCGGCTGTTCTGAAACAGAAAGGCAGACGACGATAGAGAGTGAAAAAATTGCTGATGGCAGCATGTTTGTTCTATTTTTTTGGGAGATTTTTGTTGTCCATTATATTTATGAGTAACTAAATTCTCTAGTAGAGCGAGGGATGAACTTGCACAGTAGATGATATTTTATTTATTTTTAATTTATGCATTCGATTTTCAATTACTAAAACTCTTTTGTTTTATCATTCTCAATTCATTGTTGATGTTTTCTTCTCCGAATAGTCATAGAATTTATTCTGTTTATAGATTCAGTCATGTTTTTTCTATTGAATGGATTAGTTCTTTGATTATGTTTGGATCAATTATTTATCTATATTGATTTAATTCTTTGTTGCAATATCGCTTCTTGAGTATATTGTCGTCGTTGGATTTTCTCAATAGTGATAATAATTTACGTATTTTCAAAGTGATGAATGATTTTTCAAAAGGGTTACATGTGGTTTGATCTTGGTTTATAGATTTATACCATCCGGTTGGGAATTTTGGGAATTGAATTCCCAATTGAGTTATTCAATGAATTAAGAATAATTAAAATATCAGATTTGTGCAAGGGATTCTCGACGCTTTACTGTTTGTCAAATTTGAGTACTTTATTTTAGTTAGTAACTTTGCTTCATTTTACTTTGCATTTAAAATTAATCTTTGTACTCCAGTAATTATTTAATATTTTTCTTTAGTTTTTTTGTTCCTGTCAACTATTCTTTTAGTTTGTCTCTCTGTGGAATCAACACCCCAAAGCTGTGCTACAATTACTGCGTTATTCTTTGGGGGTAATCAAGTACCCCACTAGGCAATTTATCCACTCAACACTACCCTTTATGGCAACCTCTTTTGGGGGTTTAACAATCACCCTGTTATTCAATCTAGTTGGCTCATGATATTGAAGTTTCATAGTAGCAAGGTTAGGTCCTTGATGTAAGGAGGCATGACTAGCCGAGAGACCCACTCCCCTGTCTTTCTTGACAACTTGATCCCAAGGAAGGGACGTACCTGGTATTTCTTGGTGGTTAACTCCCATCGAGCTAGGGCAGAGCGACTGCTTCCTGTTCAATAGGTGTAGAACTCGTACCAGAGTTAGGATTGGTGGCCCCCTCCAGAATGCTTGCAGATCTGGACTTTGAGACTGGGACCGAGTTCGATTCTGGTGAGATAGAGGAGCTGGGACCCAGTCTCTTCGGATCAGCGGCTTGCGATTTCTCCGGTGGGGGGTCCTTTGTAGTGGAGATACCATTTGAATCTAGTGTGTGGGGGGGGGGGGGAACCCATCTCCCGAAATGGGAGTGGGATTTAAAGAGTGGGGCCCTTGGGTGGGAGCCCTAGATTTGGAAGGCCTATTATTGGCCATTAAAGTGGGAATTTGTGTATTAAATTCTCTACATAAAATGATATGGTACATTTATCACTATAGCTATATTTTTTTATCCAATTAATCAATAATATTGAATGTGCCACATCATTTGACAAGAGAAAAAATTAAAATGAGAGAAGCATTCTCCAGTAATTAATAAGAGTAACCCAAGAAATAATAGCTTAAAAATAATCAACAACGTTGTAAACCCTGAATTCCAACTAGAGAAAATATTACATATGACTTCAACCTGGACACTTATGCAACCATACTTACGAGTAAATATTCAATATAACGGTTATACATAACACGTACATATTTATACGCTCTATATAGTACATTATGCTTGACTGCGAATTAAAAGAACGCACGGAGGCCCCGTTTGAGCAAATGATCAGTGACGATCCGACTTGTTTTCTCTGTAGGATGGAAAGAGTCCCAAAACACGTATTTATTTGCATCTGCGCATGTAAATGGATTGTACTGATTGCATGTGTAACCGAACTCGAACATTCCTGTAGAACAACATGCCACTCCTACTTCCTCGAACCCTGTTGTTTCAACATATATAGTAAACGAATAATCAGTTTGTTCCACATTATGAAACAGGAAATAGTGAGAAATCATAAGCAAAAAAATAGTATGTTAGAAAGTTCAATTCTTGGTTCATTCCATTAACTGTGTCTCTCAAGTAATACCCTTGGTACTTAATGAGTTTAGCACTACTCGTGGCAGAAAGTTCCATCTTTCACTCTCACCAGATCTATCATTTTATTTTTTAGTTTAACGGTCAGTGTGTTCGGACGAATTTACGCACACCTCGACTAATTCCTCTTCGATTCAATCAAAGACAGGTCATCCACGTTGAAATTAGAGTATTCATGATGGATGATTTGGTCCTAAGAGATTGTCAATATTTAAACATATGACATCTGAATTTACAAGTCGTCTATGCCACCATTTAAGCTACCATTGGGTTCTCATACCAAATCTATCAAAACCAACTAATGGCAGTCGGGACAGAAACTTACCATATAAATGCGGCCTCCGAATAATCTGCTTAACAATGTAATAAGGATTTGAAAACACCAATTTCACTCCACGAAGCTCATAGTGGAGCTTCTTCACCAAACCACTCAACTTGGCATTAAAATTCAAAGCCACCATGTTATAACTCTCCTCACACCCACCTCCATTCCCAGTGACAAAATTTGAGGTCCTCTCCAATGGCAGACACCCCATCGGAATAAGCCCTCCTAACGATATTTTCCGAGCGCCAAGACTGTAAAGTTCCTTGATAAAATTCTCAGCAATTCCGACGAGGAACTGTTGGTACTGATCAACGTTGTAGTGAGACCTCCGGTTGGGTAGTGTATAGTAGTTCTCAAGGAAGTCATTTGTTCCGATGCTTATTAGATAGAGTGCCTCTCTGATTATCCTGTTGGCTTTCTGGTAACCCAGATAGGCTCTCAGTTTCTTCTGGTAGTCTTTGTAGTACTCCACTTCCTTCCACAGAGGTATCACAGACTGAGAGATAAAAAAAATGGGGTCAATATACATGGACGGTAAGACTATGGTATCTAATTCGGTATTCGTTGTAAAAATTATAAGTCAATATAGTTCAAGTTACGAGTTAATGAGGTTCAAACAAATTGGTATGAATCCTTGATCTAATTAAATCGTAACTTTGAGACCATACCCGTAGTTGGTACCTACTCTCCCTATACCCTCATGGTGGTACAGTAAGACTATAAGACACTGAAATCTTTCCCTATACCACATGGTGGCATAAGAGATTATTACAAGAAAATTGTTTTTTAGTGTTGAGTTTTGACCACGAATACAGAAATTCGTTATCAAAAAGTGATTTTTGGGAACGATTTTCAAAGTTTCTCGTGAAAAACTTTTATAGGATGTTTTTGGCAATGAGCTTTTTCTATCGCTGCTAAAAGGCTTCACAAAAATATTCCCTCTAAATGACTGCGCAAGTCTGAAGAAACATGGGAAAAGAGTCTGGCAAATTTATAAGGATATGTTGTAAATGTGGACGAGGAAAAACCAGAGGAGATGAAGGCCAAAAAAGGGGAAAATTACAACTGTTACGTTAGACATACCGTCTAATCCGACTAAAAGGAAGGAAGAGACATACACTATAAATATCGGGCCAAGGCTTAATTCAAAGGTACGCACTTCTTCCTTGTAATTGAATACATCTATTACTACGAGTCTCTACTAACTTAAATATCAGAGTTCCTCCGACGGGACTAACCCGATCTCTGGCAATTTGCTTATTTTGTACGGAAAGGAGAGTAGCCCATGTTTGTATCTCTTCAGCCAGACTCTGACGATTGAAGGCAAGAGGTTTTCTCCTCGTACATAATATATATGTTGTGAGCATACAGTGCAAAAAAAGAGAAATATAATCGTATCTATGTCATATCGTACTCATATTTTATATTTGTATCCTTACTTCCTAGTCTACACATATAAACTTATGTTTCTAGCTTGCAATGAAAGGGAAATTTAGAAAGAGGTAGAGGCTTACAAGCACATCAGAGGTTGCATTGTCATAGCCAGTACCAGCAGAAGCAAAGGAAACACCCACAGCAAAATCTGCTATACCATACGCCGGATCCAAGTAGGCCGGCACAGCCGGCTTTAGTCCAAAAGCCTCGGAGATGAAGTCCGGAGGAATTCGGCCATTAGAGAACCGTCCGGTAGGCCTGCCACCGAAAAAATCACGACCATATGGCCGGAAATTGCTCTTAAGTATTGTGGAAACCTGGTTGTTGTTACCGGCGTCGACCGAGGAGTCTCCGAACACGATTATGGCCGGAATTTTTGATGCAGAAGTTGTGACTAGCGTGAGGAATAGGCCCAACAGGAGCCATGAAATGTATGTGTATGCCATCTAGCTTTCCTTCTCTTCCGCCCTCTTTAGCAAGAAAGAAAGAAGATTATGGTTTCAATGAGTGAGAAATGATAGATATATATATTTGTTGGGTGTGGAAATAGGTAACAAGCACTGTTTTTTTCTTTTGTTAGTTGAATGGTAAAGGTCCTCCTACCCGCTTACGTGTATCTTGATTAATTCTCTTATCTGATTCGATCAAAAGGAGACCTTCCACCCTCAAACTAGAGTATTAGTAAGAGATAAATCACTCATGACTTGGTCTCAAGGGGTTGCCAAGATTTAAATTTAGAACATCTAAGTTTACAGCTCGCTCTTGTTACTACTTAAGCTAAAAATATAACTTTTGAGTATGTATTTCTAAGGATTATTCTCAAATCTTACTTGGAATTAATCTATTGACCTAATCATTTATAACCATTGGATTGAGAATGAATTCAATGTTTGTTGGGATTAGTAATCAGACCAATAATTGTGTTTTTTTAATATTGATTATATCATTGTTTATAGTTTAATTCCATAACTTAAATTATTTAACTTATAGGGACATCTCTAATCATGACTCAAATTTTTACTCAAATTTAAATTAACACTTGAGTAACAAGCTTGATTTGATATAAATGACTCCAATGAACAACCTCCAATTTAAAGAAAGAGAGACACAAATTTAAATGAAAATAAACTCAAATTTAAAAGAGAGTAAAATGACCATTGGATCTTTAAAAGATTGTGAAATCTCACAATTAAAAATTTGGGTAATGATTTGAGTCTCCCTTGATTTGAATAAAAAAATGAGTCCCCTTAATTTGGTATAAGTCTGAGTCAAATGTTGAAATAAGTTTTTTGGACTATTTTACTCAAATTTAAATTTGAGTCAGGGTTGGAGATGCCCTAAGCACAATGCTATATATGAATATAATTTGATGTGGTCGTTGAATTAATTATGAGTTTTAATGTTAGATGAAATTTATTTTTAATTTGGTAATTATATTAAATTAGGTCTCAAATTAAATTCTCAAATTAAGCATAAATAACATTTTTCAACTTATAATTTTGATATATTATCTCTTTCGGTTTCGTAATCTTATCCTGAAAATCGGAATTTGATAGGAGTTGAGGCCAGAGGGGACTGAAGGTAGTTGGAGGTATTAATGGCTAATGGAATCAGTTCACTTAATTTTTTTTGTGGCAGTCAAGAAGAGTAGTTGGTTATTAACGAGGCTTGACAGAAACCCATGTAATGGGGAACGAGTCAATCTGTGGGTCAGTTTGGTACAGTCGGTCCAATTATGTGTTAAAAGTTAACCCATAAACTTTACTAATAGGACATTCCATTGATAGCGATAGAAAGAGCGATTTATAATGTTGATGAGCCCAGGTATCAATTCATGGGTAAACTTAAATAGGCTAAAAAGTAGGTCAAATTTAGTTCATGGATTCAGTCAAGTTCAAAGTTTAAGGAGTTTAAAAAGATCAGCGCATGTGGGGAGTAAGAATCGAGATAATCACTACTCGAAGATCAAGCCTTTTTTTTAATCGTACCTATCTTTAGCTGTAACTATCTTCCCCGAAGGATTAGACACCTACCCATCACGTCACCGGCTCAACCAAGACTTTGTGCCTATAAATTGTAATCCCTCTCCATGAGAGGGACACATTTCTACACACCCCTACACAAGCTATCTCTCTCATAACTACCAAGAGCATACCCTTGCTCTCTATTTCTCTCTCTCTCTCTCTCACTCTCTCACACACACACATACTACTTCATCAATAAAGACAACCGGTCACCTTTGCCGTCTTCAAAGTAGAGTAGGTCACCCTGACCGAACCACTATACATCTGTGTGTTACTTGTGTTGGTATAATATTTGTCTCTTTCATTAATTGCTTTATTGATTGTTTCATTAATTATCATACACTCGACCGTTGATTGTGCATAAACCTATTTTGTGCACCATCAAAAGTCATTGAGACAAAGCTTGATAGTATAAGAGCACTCTAACACAAATAAGACTAGGTTAAACATCGCCCTACTAAATAGAAAAGGTTGGAGAGGCCAAGAATTATAATTTTTCCTATGAACAGCTTCTACGACTGAAGTCCAATAAAGTGAGAAAAACAACAATTGCAGCACTTTACTAATAACATCAAAATTTGTTGTTTTTTAAGCCAATTTCAATGTTCAAATCTATGGTCTAGCATGGAAGATAAATAGATGAATATGAATATAAATAAACAAGTAATTTACCAAAAAATATATATATAAGTAGAGATTAAAGAACAAAACATAACAATATAGCAATATAATGTATAATATAAAACATGACATGTTTTAATAAGTCTATTCAACGGTTTCTGATGATACCTAGAAAAATTCTAAGCATGAGCTCGGATATGGAGGTCAGGAAGGGAGCTCAGCCAGGAGATTCTAAGCTCGCCAATCCAGATCTGAGACCCCCTCGACCTGCATTCCGAAGAGAACGCATGGAAGACAGCTGGCAGTCGCGAGGCATCCCCCCAACGGTAACAAGCTCCAATTTAGGCGCAAAATCCTTAAGCCACCACAACCGTCACCTAGAATCCAGCAGGACACCACGGAAAGGAGACGATGATCTCGCCATAGATCCCACAAAATAAGGAATTGGACTATAAATATTGTACAGTACCTCCATTAGGGGGCAAGCAACTCTAACTGTAACAAAAACATTCTGTAAATTGCATTGACCATGAATATAGATCCAAGGAGCAAGAGACTCCATTGAAGAGTGGATTAGGCGAGCTCTCGAGCTAGTGAACCACTATATTTTCTCAGTGTCAACCATCCCTTATTCCCAAAAAGAAGAAGAAGATCAGTACCCTGTCACCTCGAGCCTAGAAGCTCAGATCCAACTTTACACATAAAATTACACATTCTGCTCATCCACGTTTGGTACACCATCAGTTTGACGCCGTCTGTGAGAACGACTGTTCCTGTTATAAATACGCTGATCTTTCAGTAATTGATGGTCTCAACACGCAACATGAGTAGAAGCCAGATGAATCCTCCACGGATGTAGAATCAACAAGAGGCCACTAGCGGAAGACAACAAGAAAATCTTCAAGATTTCGTCCCCACCACCGAGGACAATCCTCCGGTGGTGGATCCTCTAATGAATAACAAATTGGAGGCTCTTCGTCTGGTCAACCAACGTCTACTCCAGCAGAACGAAGAGCTCTTGAAGCTCCTGCAAGGTCCTCAGCAGACACGACCAGCCCAAGGAGGTCCTCCGCAAGGGGAACATCAACATCTCGACCCCCTTAAGGAAGTTAACGAAGGAGGTGAGAATAGCCAGACCATGGGACAGGCTCCCCATCCACCTCCTAGGAATGGTGACAACGAAGAAGTGCAGAGTCAAAATGATGGGATTGGGAAAAATGATTTTCTCCCTTTCCAGCAGGAAATGAGGGAGCAATATTGGGAGCAGCGCTTCAAGGACATCCAGCAGAAGCTCAGCCACATGAAGGAAGTCGTGAGAAGTAAGACCCCCGTGAAGATGGACGCTTTGGTGCAGCAAACTGAGTCCCCATTCACCGCCGGGGTGTTACATTTTCCCCTCCCTCCAAAATTCAAAATGCCCCAAATGGAGGCTTTTGATGGGACTAAAGATCTCATGGATCACCTCAATACCTACAAGAACAAGATGGAGTTACATGGTTATCAAGACCCTGTACGGTGCCGAGCCTTCGCCATCACGCTGAAGGGCTCAGCCTTGGCGTGGTTCAATAGGCTAGTCCCGACGTCAATCTTTTCCTTCAAGGAGCTCTCGATATCTTTTGTGTCCCATTTCATAGGAGCTCGGACATACCGAAAGTCGAGCTACCACCTGTTGAATGTGAAACAGGGACCCAACGAGAACTTGCGGTCTTATGTTGTAACACTCCGTATTTTTCTTTTATAGATATGTATATAGATATATATAGTAAATAATTGTTGTAAAAACATGGATATGAGTAGTGACGATAGGAATAAAAAACTAGAGATGCGAATTGATTGGGAAGTTCAGCTTCGAAGATGTTTAAACTTGGAAAGGGTGAATAGACAATTTTCTAAAGGTTTTTAGGTCAAAATAATGCTTCCATTGAATCCGGAAGGTCGAAAAACCTTGGGAGAGGTAATATGAGGTGTATTAGAAGTTAGGAAGTATTTTGGAGTTAAAACACATTTTAGAGAAAATTTGGGTATAAAGGATTTTGGACACTGTCTACTATTTCGATCATAACTTTTGATTCTTAATTCCAAATGACCTGAAATTTTTACATTAGATAGTAGACATCTAGTGATACAAAAGTGTATCTCATGAAAATTTTCCAATTCGACCTCTACATGGGTCAAAAATGCATTGGAAGTGGAAGTAGAAAATCTGGGTAGTGACTACCGGTAGCCAAAAATCAGCTACCGGTAGCCAAAATCAGCTACCGGTAGCCAATGGTCCAGTAAAGATCAGCTACCGGTAGCCAACCGGTAGTCGAGGGTCCCGTGTGTCCGAGCTACCGGTAGCCAAAATCAGCTACCGGTAGCCACTGTAAAAACCCGAATTTTTCTGTTCGCGAACCCTCGATTTTTCCTCCACTATAAATACATTTTGTCACCTCCTTAGCCTTCCTTACACCACTCCAAACCCTAGAAAACATAAGAGAGGAAGAGAGAAAGAGAGAAACACAAGATCAAGAGAAAACGAGGGATTGAATGGTTGATTCAAGATCAAAGCCCTAATTTTTCCAAGAACATTAATGTAGGGGATTTCTTCCTTTTCTCTTACATTGAGGTTAAGGTTTATATTTATGTATGTTTTGCTTCCAAATCTTATATGTATGTTATGGATTTCTATTTCTTGTTGTTCTTGTAATCCCTTACCATATCATGAACGAATTAGGGCTTGATAGCCACAAATCCCTTGTATGCCTTTGAAACCCCAAATTTTCAAGGAGATTTTGTTTTCTTTTGACTCTCCTTTTCTCTTGATTCCTAACCTTAAATATTACATGTTCTAAACTAGGTTGTGCTTGGGTAATCGCTAAATCTCTTGGTGTGCCTTCGAAACTCTAATTGCAAGGAAATTGGGTTCCTCTTGATTTCCCCCTTGTTCATGAGGTCTAATCTTAATGTTTGTCGTTATAAATGACAAAACTTGATTGTTCCTTCACTTTTGGATTCTCAAGCTTGATATTTGTTGCTATGGACGTCAAGGCTTGATTGTTCTTTTGTCATTGATGACCCACCTTGTTATTCCTTTATTCTTAATTTCAAGACCTTGTGTTTAATTGTTCTTGATTTCAAGCTTTATATCCATTGGCCCTTGATATCCTAACCCAACATTCACATGTCCTCACTTCAAAACTCTATTTCTTCATGAAGTGTGGATTCTCCTTGGATACTCTTTTGTCTTGTTTTAAAAAAAAGGAAATTTAGTGTTTTGTGTTGAGTAATAAAATGATATTTCGATGATCTCATGTGTTTTTCCTAAATTGTTTTATTGAAATGTTACATGTGAGGTGGGATGGAAAAGTTGGGGATTTATGGTATTGGTGGTAATGTGAGATGTTTGTTGGTATGTTATCTCTTGAGTAGTTGTACGATACTAACATGGTTTACTATTGACCGGGTGTCATGTAGTGGGTAGACGGCTTTGTATGCCACGCGGGTATGAACTTTTCCTACCACATGGTGTGGGTAGACGTCTTTATACGCCGTGTGGGTACGAACATTTCCTAGCACTAATGATAACGGATTAGTAACGTGGGTAGTGTCGGACATCTAGTATGGGTTATTGTTCACTTTACCATAAACGGTTTCTACAAGAGTTTTGGGGTAGTATGGGATGCCACAAGAACTTGTGGAAATGGTGTATGGTGGGATGGATTATGTTTTGGAAATTGATTATGAATTGTATATTGGTTTCACTTATTCATGAAATTACTGTTGATGTGTAAACTTGAGATCTAATTAAATGTCCTCGTTTTACTTCAAAGATTATATATGCTATTTGTGAAATGAGACCGGCCATTTTATATACTTTTATAAACCTTGTTCGAGTTTGGGAGGAATGTTGCTACAGAGCTTAGTGCTCACCCCCTACAAACAACATATTTCAGGTCTTGGTATAGAGGAGGAGCTCGGAACTGACGAGCCGGAATATCGGGAAGCTCCTATAGGAGGGAATGTGGATCCCGAGATGGACCTGTAGAGACATAGCTTCCTTTGTAATAGACTTGAGAATTTATTTTGAAATCATTTGAAGTTTAGTTTTCTTTTGTTATTCCGCTGCTAAGTTACGTTTGATCATTTGAGATGTAAATGCCATATCTTGGCTTATTCTTTTGGGATGATATTGTAAATTTTATGGATGATGAATGGAAAATTTTTCTTATTGATGGAATTATCTTAGTGCTCTCATATTGTGAATGGTCTTAGAATGTAATGCCGTCCAGGGTGTGTTTTGGGGCGTTACATATGTCCAACGGTTCAACTCAGAGTCTCTGAAGGTAGACGTTCCTGACGAAAAGTTCGACATTTCTGCTTTCATTGCCAGTTTATGAGTACAGTCGAAAGATTTGATGTTCTCCATATCAAAAAACCCACAAGCGAGTATGGCAGAAGTGCTAGCCAAGGCAAAAAAGTATATCAATTGCGAGGAAACCCTCCTCTCTAAGGTAGGGAGCTCATCCTCACAGAAGGAGAAAGGGAAGGAGGAAAAGAAGAGGGATTGGAGTCCCATGAAAGAAAGAGGACGAGATAGGTCTCCAAGAAGAGACAGGAATCGCTCTCCCAAAAGAAGAGGAGATGTCATAGATCGTCTAGGTCCTCCACAGCCGGAGTTGCAACCGAGCTACGTAGCTCGGTAGCTCACTCCTCTCACCGCAACAGTGTCTCAGATCTTGTACGAAGTGCAAAATGAGAAGTTCCTAAGGTGGCCATCTCGGATGAAGGCGGACCCAACGAAAAGAGATGCAACAAAATATTATGAATATCACAGGGACCACGACCACCTCACAGATGACTGCATCCAGTTGAAAAAGGAAACCGAGATTCTGATTCAACGAGGGCAGCTGCGCCGTTTTGTGGCCCATGATAATCAGAACTGAGCTCCACCGCCTCCAGTATCTCAGCAGCAAGCCCCTGTGCAACATCAATAGCCTCTAGGGGAGATCAGAGTAATATCTGGAGGATTTGCAGGAGGCGGCGAGTCTAGCTCAGCCAGGAAGGTTCACTTGCGCAGAGTCAGAACTAATGAAACATTGAAAGTACATACTGTGTCAAAGGCACCTCACTTAGACATAGTTATCACCTTCTCAGATTCGGACTTGGAAGGCTACAAACACCCCCAAGATGATCCCTTGGTGGTAAGGGCCATCGTTGCCAATAGAACCGTTCATCGAGTCCTGATTGATAACGGGAGCTCTGCCGACATCATTTTTGCACCAGCATTCAATAAAATGGATATAGACAGAGAAAAACTCGAGCCAGTAAGTGCTCATTTTTTAGGATTCTCAGGGAAGAAGGTGCTACCCCTAGGATCAATCCAACTCGTGTTCACCTTATGAGACCCTCCCTACCAGGCCACCACTACTGTGAGATTCCTGGTGGTTGATGCACCTTCTACATACAACATCCTGCTTGAAAGACCTTCCCTCAATGCCATGAGGGCCATTCCTTCTGTCTATCACCTCGTTATGAAGTTTTCAACAGAAAACGGAATCGGAGTGGTCCGAGGGGACCAGCGTATAGCACGAGAGTGCTACATGACATATGTGAAGAAGAAAGAAGTTGAAAACATCCAGTTAGATGAGCTCGACATGAGAGACGAGTTGGGTACTAGACCAACGCCATCGGAAGAACTGGAGCCAATACAACTTGACGAGGAGCCAGAGCATTTAGTTTACGTGGGATCTAAGCTGAGCAGTGAAATTAAAGACCTCTTGGTCCAATTCTTGAAAAGAAACATGGAAGTGTTCGCCTGGAAAGCAAGAAGACATGATGGGAATCGACCCCTCGGTCATCACACATAAGCTCAGCGTGAATCCGGCCAGTAAGCCTATTAAGCAGAAACGAATAAGTTTTGCCCCAAAACGCCAAAAGGTGATCAATGAGGAATTCAACAAGCTTCTCCACACCAAGGCTATCAGGGAAGACGATTACCCGACCTGGCTGACAAACATGGTCCTTGTCAAGAAGACCAATGGCAAGTGGCGACTCTGCATTAACTTTATCGACCTCAATCGAGCTTGCCCCAAAGATAGTTTTCCTTTACCTCGGATTGATCTGATTATAGATGCCACCGCTGGACATGAGCTCCTCAGCTTTATGGACGCTTTCTCCGGGTACAATCAAATCAGAGTGGATCCCAGTGACCAAGAGAATACCTCATTTGTGACTGAACAGGGGACGTACTGCTACCAGGTCATGCCTTTTGGATTGAAGAATGTTGGAGCCACTTACCAGCGCTTGGTAAACCGAATGTTCCAAAAGCAAATTGGAGCATCTATGGAAGTCTATATCGATGACATGCTGGTAAAATCACTGAAGGCAAAGCTCCACATCGGATATCTAACATAGTCGTTTCAGGTCCTTAAGGAGTACAAGATGAAGCTCAACCCCGCCAAATGTGCCTTTTGAGTGTCTGTGGGAAAATTTCTGGGCTTCATAGTCACCAACAGAGGAATTGAAGCTAACCCAGAAAAAGTTAAGGCAGTGATGGATATGCAGCCACCTTCCAGTACAAGGGAAGTCCAACGTTTAACAAGAAGAATAGCTGTCTTGAGTCGTTTTGTGTCCAGGTCAAGCAATAAATGTCAACTCTTCTTTCAAGTCTTAAAGAAGGCGTTCAAATGGGATACCCAGTGTGAAGAGGTGTTCAAAGCCTTGAAAGATTATTTGAGCTCTCCCCCAGTTTTGGTGAGTCCCTCGGAAGGAGAAGTACTCACCCTCTACCTCGCCGTCTCGGACTTCTCAACCAGCACAGTGTTAGTAAGAGAGCGAGACAGAGCTCAGCAACCAGTTTATTACTGTAGTAGAGCTCTGAGGGGGGGTAAAGGAGAGCTATCCAAAAATGGAGAAACTCGTCTTAGCTTTGGTTACAGCCACTAGAAGACTTAGGTCATACTTCCATGCCCATACTATTGAGGTCCCCACAGATCAGCCAATGAAACAAGTATTGCATAAACCAGAGTCTTTAGGGAGGTTGGTCAAATGGGCCATAGAACTCAACGAATTCGATATCAGATATAAGCCAAGAACAGCAATCAAAGGGCAGATTCTGGCAGATTTCATCGCAGAATTCACATCAGAAGCACCTATGGAAGCAACACAGCTGGTACCCGACCTCCTTACGTGGAAACTTTCAGTAGATGGAGCCACCAACGCTCAAGGAAGTGGTGCTGGCTTGATTCTGACTTCTCCGGATGGAATAGATGTCGAGTACGCCCTTAGGTTCGGGTTTAAGGCTTCAAACAATGAAGCAGAGTATGAAGCAGTGATCGCTGGGCTCAATCTTGCTCACTCAATGGAGGCAGAGCAGCTCGAGATTTGCAGTGATTCTCAGCTCGTGGTGAAACAAATAGAAGAGTCTTATGAGGCCAAAGGTGAAAAAATGGTCCTGTACCTAAAAAAGGTGCAGGAATTGATCAAGAAATTTGTGCAAGTTAAAATCAGGCATGTTCCCAGAACCGAGAATTCACAAGCAGACGCTTTGGCAAGACTGGCGACAGTTTCGCAGGAAAACCTGGATAGGCTAATCCTAGTAGAGCACCTAGCAGCACCATTTGTAAGTGTTGAGGATGAAGAAGTACTTCCTGTACTGGTCACGCCGAGCTGGATGGACCCCATCAGAGGATATCTTCAGAATGGAACCTTGCCAGAAGACCCCAAGGAGGCTGCGAAGCTAAGAACCAGGTCAGCCAGATTCTCTATCCTACAAGGGAACTTGTATAAACAAGGTTTCTCTACACCTCTCCTTAAATGCGTGGGAAATGAGGACGCTGACTGCATACTCAGAGAAATCCACGAGAGAGTCTGCGATAACTATATCGGAGCTCGGGCTCTGGCAGGGAAAGCATTGAGGCAGGGGTACTACTGGCCCACTATGCTCAAAGATGCCACTGATCTGGTCAAAAAATGTAAGGTCTGCCAGATACACGTCAACATCCCCCATTGTCCACCTGAGCTCTTAACCTCGGTGGTGAGCCCTTGGCCTTTCCAGCAATGGGGTTTGGACATACTTGGACCCCTTCCTACCAGTG
This sequence comes from Ilex aquifolium, assembly GCA_951799425.1. NCBI lineage: Eukaryota > Viridiplantae > Streptophyta > Magnoliopsida > Aquifoliales > Aquifoliaceae > Ilex > Ilex aquifolium. The sequence continues at coordinate 9,248,541 of OX637400.1, read as the reverse complement.
TTAGGCAATGCAAGTTCGCCATCATTGGGGTTGATTACTTCACCAAATGGGCAGAAGTGGAGCCTTTGGCAACAATCATAGAACATAAGGTTCAGAATTTTGCATGGAAATCAATAATCTGCAGGTTTGGGATCCCCGGAGCAATCGTCTCCGACAATGGAAAACAATTCGACAATCCTAAGTTCAAAAAGTTCTGTGCTGAGCTAGGGATAAAAAACTACTTTTCAGCTCTGGCCCATCCTCAATCCAACGGACAGGCAGAGGTCACCATTCGGACCATAAAAGCAGTTCTGAAGACCAAATTTGAAGCTTTGAAAGGAAAATGGGTAGAGCACATCCCAGAAGTATTATGGGCTTATAGGACAACTGCTAGATCAACAACTCAGGAAACACCATTTGCTTTGGCTTTCGGAACCGAAGCATTGGAGCCTGTAGAAGTTGGCATCCCATCCCCCAGGGCTGAATTCACAGAGTCCGAACACAATGATGTGTCACTTCTGCTGAATCTTGACCTCTTGGACGAAAAGAGAGACATAGCTCTGCATCGTATCAAGAGTTACCAGAGGAAGATAGCAAGATACTACAACAGAAGGGTCAGACACATGAGTTTTAAGGTCGGAGATCTAGTACTTAGAAATCTCTTGTTTGCAAGAAAGGACCCATCTCATGGAAAGTTGGGTCCCAATTGGGAATGCTCTTACATCATCTCAAGGGTAATCAGATCTGAGAACTACGAGTTACAAACGGAAGAGAGAAAAATCCTACCTCACTCTTGGAACGCAGAGCATCTTAAAAGATTTTTTCAGTGAGTTTCTTTTGTAAGAAAACCGTTTTCAATAAAATAGCAAGTTTTCGACTCATCCCAGCGTGATTCCGTGAAATAGCCAAAAAGCTAACGATGAGCTCTTCAGCTCATAAAATTAAGATGAGCTCTTCAGCTCATAAATCAACAATGAGCTCTTCAGCTCATAAAATTAAGAAGAGCTCTTCAGCTCATAATTCAACGATGAGCTCTTCAGCTCATAAAATTAAGATGAGCTCTTCAACTCATGAACAAACGATAAGCCCTCCAGCTCATAAATACACGATGAAATAAAAGATGAACTTGTCAAAATCCATGGTTCACAAGCAAAGAATAAGCATTCAACAGAAGAAAAATGCAAAAGCAGCATAAGAAGTTTCTATTTCATCAAATAGAATGAAGTACACAAAAAAAAGGGGGGAAACTTCTAACTCCCCCCAAGTCGTCTCTTTAGCTCAATGACCTCTTCCCACAGGTGAGCATTCTCTGCCCTCAAGTCATCTCGTTCTTTCTCTGTCTCGGTAAGCCTCTTGAAAAGCTTCATCCAAGTGGAAGAGAACAAAACGGTAGAAAGGAGGAGCCAGATGACTCAGAAGAAGAGTCATTTCTCTTACGCTTTCTGGAAGAAGTAGCAACATCCCCGTCTTCATTCGACTCGACAGGGGAGGACTAAGGGGAAATAGGGAAGGAGGCAAATTCAAAGGCAGCGGCGGCAGCACTGAACAGGGAGAGGTTCTCTGGCGTGACGAACTCAGAAAAGGAAACTGGCTCCACATGGGCGACTTGTTCAACCCTCAGCAGCTCTATCAGAGTCAGGCTGGGCGCACTTGTATAACAGAAACACTATGAGATCCAGGTATTTTAAACATAGCAAAAGGGTTTTCTAAACATCTACCTTTGTAAGAAAAGCGCTCCCAAGAACGAGGGACTGCTCAGTGGACCTCTAGGAGTCCCCAGAAGCAAAGAAAAAACGTTGGGCCCATCCTTCAGTGGAGAAGGAGACTTCAAGAACCCATGGAGGGTCGAAGAAACGCCTCCATCGGAAGCAGCTGAAACAAGGGAACTCGTCCTCTTCGAGCTCATAGAAATAGAGGAATTCGCCAATGGTGGGGAACTCGTCGTTGCCTTGCAGGCGCCAAAAAAGGAAGAAGCTAATCAAAATGCCCCAACCTCGAGGAGAGAGGTGAGAGGGGCACAACCCATAGTAGGCGAGAATCCACCCTATGGAGGGGTGGATGGGAAGTCGAAGGCTCATCTCAAAGGCACCTTCAAAAAAGCAAACATCCTCCTGAGCGAGGAAGGTACAAGGTTCGTTTGGACTGGGGGCTCGTAGAGGCAAGTCCACAAAAGGGAAGAACCGCCTCTTGATCCCATCCAAGTATGAGGACGTGATCACCGAGGGAACTAAGTAACTAGAATGCCACTTCCAATCGATCCCAATGGAAGTTCGTTGCTTAAAAAGAGAAGAAGGAGGAACAACCATAGCAAGTCAGGAGAAGGAACCGAGAATGCAGAGAGAAAGGAACTCAGAAACCCCAAGAAAGACACACAAGAGGGAATCCCAGAGCTTGAAGATAGTCAAGCAGGCCCTAGACTCGTAAGCAATAGAAAGTCTGAAGTTTAAAGGAAACTTCAAGAAATCCCAAATTTAAAGGGACAAAAACGTGGGAAGGCGAAAGGACGCCCCCACTTTTTACGTTTCCATAATCATTATAGCGGTTACAAATTTGGAAAGTAGGTGGGCGTGCGCAACATTGATGGAAGATTCAATGTCCAGTTCAGCTGGTCTAGCTAACCCATGTCAACTTTGTGAGCTCGGATTGTTCAGGAAGGCCTCGAAACATAACTAACATAGTTCTATGTGGAGTGAAAGCTCAAGGAAAAAGATCTTCGGCTTAGCCTAAGAAAAGCTCAACCACACAGCCTTCCCTTGTTCATAAGTGAGCTTCTATAGGTTATACCTCTTGTGCTCCTTTGAAGTCTTCTCAGATTTCTTTGGGCTGAGGTCAACTCGTATGGCTGCATGGACCTTCTGCTCAAGGCAAGCTGCCTCAAGACCCTTCTTGATGTTTGGGTTAAAATGGGACTGGTATTTCTCAAGATCGTCTTCCATCAAATTTTCATGTATGCAGTGACATAGCCTCCATGGATGAACCTGTGATGGACCTCAGCACCAAGTGGCTTACTTTCTTTGCCAAACCCAGCAAAACTCTTGTCACTGTGAGGAATGTCAAGTCCACCACTCAATACTCCCTTGAGGGCACCAAACAGCAAGAACGAGCTCTCCAAGGGTAAAACCTCAGCAATCCAACAACACTCCGGCTCTTCAGCTCTTTAAAAGTTCTTGGCAAGTCTACTTCAAGAAGAACTAAGTCCTTCACGAAGTATGAGGGCAAAGGGAGTAAAAGCTTATTAGCATAGCAAAAGCACAGTAGGAAAACAAAACAAGGAACATAAACAAGGAACAACAATGATACAACAATTCAAAAAAGCAAAATATATTCACATTCCGCAAAGTGCAGCAATCCAGCTTACAGTCTTCAAAAGAAGCATAGTACAAAAAAAATATAATAAAATATAAAATCCTAGGTCTCTGTAGCAGGAGCTGGAGGAGGGGAGCCTGGCAGATCGAAGTTCAGTGCGAAATCAGAGAGCAAACTTCGCGAAACCCTTGAATCGAATCAGAGGAAAACGGCTTTCGGTGAAACCCTAGGAGCACTAGCAGATTTGAGGGAGCCAAAGTCATAAGGAAGAAAGAAGGAAAAGCCTAGAGAGAGAAATCAAGAGGAATAGTAAGGCGGTTCCCACCTTCTCAGAGACATTTAAAGCTTGTGGTACGTGGGTCTTCGAAGTGGGTAACATGCGCGGGAATCGAGGAGGAAATGATTACACAAAATCGCCAGGAAAACCTCTTCGCCCGCAAATCGAGGTCGCCGCACAGAGGTCTACCTCAACTCAGCCATAGCTCAACCCCTGCTCAAGCCCACTTTGACCAGGGGCTGGGGGGGCAACTAATGATACGTAGAAAAATTCTAAGCATGAGCTCAAATATGGAGGTCAGGAAGGGAGCTCAGCCAGGAGATTCTGAGCTCACCAATCCAGATTTGAGACCCCCTCGACCTGCATTCCGAAGAGAACGCATGGAAGACAGCTGGCAGTCGCGAGGCATCCCCCCAACGGTAACAAGCTCCAATTTAGGCGCAAAATCCTTAAGCCACCACAACCGTCGCCTAGAATCCAGCAGGACACCACGGGAAGGAGACGATGATCTCGCCACAGATCCCACAAAATAAGGAATTGGACTATAAATATTATACAGTGCCTCCATTAGGGGGCAAACAACTCTAGCTGTAACAAAAATATTCTGTAAATTGCATTGACCATGAATATAGATCCAAGGAACAAGAGACTCCATTGAAGAGTGGATTAGGCGAGCTCCCGAGCTGGTGAACCACTATATTTTCTCTGTGTCAACCATCCCTTATTCCCCAAAAAAGAAGAAGATCAGTACCCCGTCACCTCGAGCCTAGAAGCTCAGATCCAACTTTACACATAAAATTACACATTCTGCTCATCCACGTTTTGTACACCATCAGTTTCAAACAGACTCATCCAACGGCCACTAACATCACTGTCAAAACTATTCACATTGAACCGTGTCTTCAGATACGAATTACTCCTAATTAAGATTTAATTGACGACGTAATACATTATTATCTTTGGATTGATAGTGAGATAATAATGACAGCAATGCATTACATTTCTTAATCCCCACTTCATTCCAATCGTTACAATTAAATGTGATAATGGAGCTATACGTTTGGTGCTATTTTGAATTTGTGTCAAGTACTAATGAACCATAGTCGAACTTCTACAATTAATCATATTAGATGACTTGATATTGATTTTACTTTTTTGCTAATCGGGTCATGTTAGGTTTGACAGACATAACCTATAAATCCAGAATTTAGAATTAAGACCACTTTTTGTCTGAAGCAAACCAACCATCTATACGCCTTTGATAATCTAAAAATCCACCTAATCCATATGCTAGCAAAAATCCAATATTTTTTTTTGAATCCTACAAAATTAAATGACACGAGATCAAGAAAAGGAAAAAAAATGAAAGCCATCATAAATTTTCTTTAACACTATACCAACTAAATGAGATTGTTCGCATTACACTTAGGTTGTTCGAACCATGTTCACATCTATTTATTATTTGTGTTAAAAACGTGTTTTATTTTTAAGTTCGTATTAAAAACTGTTTTAACTTTAAGATAATAATTTCGTGACGGTTCATGTTGTTTTGAGTTGTGTCAACATGGCCCCCATCCAGCTGCATGCAATGGATAATCTTCTAGTTCTTTCTTCATCTGGTACATAAAATAAAGCACTCCTGTGTGGAGATTTCATCATTAATTCCATGGAGATATTGATTAGAACAGCCTGTCGGCAAGTCCTGGTTTTAATTATCTTTTTGCTCAAATTTTTATGTTTTGCAGATTTAGAAAAGACAGGCACCCACCCTCAACTACTCTATAAGAGAATGATATGCCGTATGTGAATGAATTGCTGGAGTGGCCTCAGGTATTCAATCTTCTTAACAGAAATAGAGGCTCTCATTAAGTAGCCTTTATAGTCTTTGAAGCTTTGATCATTTGTGTCCCTCCACTGGGCCATAACTCTAATTATTATTAGGCTTCCTACTCGTTCCACTCCTTAAATGAGCTCATTATCGATCGCTAACTGCAACTATACAGTACGATTGACTCTTAGAATGACAATTTTTTTTTTATTTTTTTATTATGAGGTCAGCTAGTTTTTGCACATAATATTAAGGATTAATTAGACAGTCCTCCTAGTTAACCCTTGTAAGACTCTCATTAACGGAGATTAAACTGAACATACTTTCACCAACAAGCCATGTGATCTTGTGGCGCTTAGCGCCCTGTTAAGGGTTTTGCTTGAGACATGCAAATATTATGTCTCAGATTTGATTCACGGAAAACAGATTGTTGAGTTGCTTTTAGCGGTTTAGTGGGGTTGGGATTTGACTATAACTCATGTCGTCCTTAGGGAGCACCTGTATATTTCCTCCGTCAAGGCCCCTCTGGAGGCTTCTCAAGCGGGTAAGGCCTACTATGGTCCGTCGTTGTAAGGATTTTTACATCTGGTCGTCCTCCTTATACCCTCTTTACACAAAAAAAAAAAAATTACTTTTGGAATTAGACATGCACCAATGGCAAATACTTATCTGTCTAAAAACGATAAATCATGCGTTCGAGTCAGAGAACCAATAATCTCCAAAATGAGAATAGGGATCCAAGATATTTCACCTCTCTTAGACCAAACTATATATTGAAGTCTTGTACTAATCTTAATGTGGTAGATTACTCATGAATGGCCCATGTGATCATCACATATAACTAAACCTACCTCTTTCACAATCTAACTAAACCTTACTCCAGCAATTTATTATGTTGCAACTACAAAATCCTACACAGGATATAGTCTTTGACTCCTTGTAACAAAGGACACCCCCGGGGGGAGGGGGGGGGGGGGGGGGGGGGGGGGGGATATTTCTGTACTTGTTATGTTTTGTTTTTTCCAAAACACTGAATCATTTTACCCACGCATCAGTATCACAAGATACCACAGATTCCAATTATATAAAGTCCAGATCTTCTAAATACAGGTATGATTCGATTTTTTGTTCTGTTTGTGGAGCATATTTTCAACTGTATGACTAGAATCCAACACTAGACAGGTCTTAATTACATAGTAGGGACCTATACAGACTGTTACTCTTGCGAAGATGACGATAAAAGAGAAAAACCAAGAGAGAGTTGGGCGCGCATAAGTGGAGTTAAAAAAAGAGATATAATAAGGAGTTATTTGAACGAACGATGGTAATGATATTTCATAAGTGAAGACATATAGGTAGGACTGAAGAGGAAGTTATGAGTATTATTTGATTAGAAATGAAGAATGGTTTATCAATTTTTTTTGGGTTTCGAATCGCATTAGAAGTTCTATAACCTTCCACCATGCTGACAAAAGTGTAACCAAGGTGTTGTGGTTAGGCTCAGGCTTGACCATGAGTAACTTAGCTATTTGAGAAGAAATCGAGGGTGGTTTATCAAACTTTTTTGGGTTTCGAATCGTATTAGAAGTTCTATAACCTTCCACCATGTTGACAGAAGATCACCAATAGGTTGGGTCATTGAGCCGAATCTGAGTATTTACATATAAACGAGTCAAATATGTCGAACGAACCAAGCTTGAACGAACCTAAAAAGAGCCGAACTAGAATAATTCGGTTCAATTATCAGCTCTAGGCCCAAGCTTTACCGGATTGCCATATCATTGGCTATCTTTGGGGAAAAAAAAAGGATTTTTTTGTAGGCCAGTATCCTATATAGGACTTGTTTGCATAAAAGTCATTTGGTTAAAATATTTTGTGGAGAAATCCTCATTTTTTTTGTTCCAAAAAACCTACAGAGGTTACTGAACAGACGTTTGTCTGTCTTTGGAAACTGTTAGATTTCATTCACCATCTCCACAAAATCCGGTTACTAATCAAGACCCCAAAATTCAATTTTTTAAAAATTGAACAAAATTTTCTCAAATTCCTTCAGTTTTCAACCATACACAAACCACGGTCCTCTAAAAATAAATTAAGAGTTTCCTATTTTAATGGGACAATGAATTTAAATTTTAAACAACATCTTTTTGCCCTTTTCTAAAATCTTTCTCACATACCTATAATTTATCTTCCTTACGTTTGTATATAATTGGCCTTATCTACAATTCTCTTCCCCTCTATTAACAGTAAATTCTAACCTAAACTCTCTCAATTAATTAACTGAAATTAGTGTCACTTTACATTATTATACTATGATGTAACATTGTCATTTATTAAAAGTATATATGGATGTCACATTATGTGATGCATACTATTTAGATTGAAAGTAATTTCACAATTTTTTGTCAGTGATTAAAGTGTTAATGAAGATATTACATTGTCATGTATCACTGTAATGTCACATCACAGATGATGATGACCCCAACTTTAAAATAGACGTTGGTTTTGTTTAGATTTTGCGTCGTTTATGGATGATTTAGATGTTCAAAATTCAAAAAAAAAAAAAAAGAAGAAATCTTCTAGACTAGGAAACTGCCTATCAATAAAATCAAATCTCCATATAAAAAGCAATTATCAAAATACAAACACCATAAAAATAGAGAAAGAGTATTATAGTAAAGAGAAGAATAAAAATATTGTATCTCTCTACAATACATTTCAATCTAGTGTTACTTATCGATAACATATTTTTTTCAAGGTTTTTTTTTCATAAAAAAGTCCTCCGCTAGGTACTTACACACAATTTTCCAAAAAAAAAGGGCAAACCCATGGCTTGATTGTTAGTTCGGCCTTGACCTTCTTAGATGAGCTGTAATTGGACCATTTTATTCTATTAATATTAGTTAATTAAATATAACATTCGTATTAGATTTATCACATTACAGTTGGGGGACTAAAATTAAAATTTTGATAAACTTCACTTTTGTATATAAAATAAATAATTACATTTGATTGGTGGGAGTAAGTTAAAATTCGAAGCACCAACATCTTTAGTTTGTATAAATATATAAAAGATTTTAAGAAATTTAAATGGTACTTTGTAGAGCAAAGCAGGTAGTAAAGAGAGTTTGAAAGTTCTTTTTTTGTAAATGGAAATGAGATATTAGTATCTCATTTATAAACTTTATGAATGACATTTTTTATAAAAATAATTCAATTTCGAAATCAATAAAAACAAAACAATTTTGATATTGGCTTGAAAGCCATTTGGATCCAATAGTTTTTTTTAAAAAAATAAAAATTCAAGAGCAACATGTTGGTTCACAATAAAACACGATCCGTTTGAAAAGCCTCAAAGGCTAATACAAGGTGGGGGCAATGGGTGCAGTTACCCCCACGGAAAATTTATTTTTTGGGGACTTTTTTAAAATTTAAAAAATCTAAAGTTTTTTTTCAACCTTGCCCCCACAAAAATTTATACAAAAATTGGGTATAGTTTCATATTTTAAAAATTGGGTGTAGGGTATGTAGAGATTCAAAAAGTGAGGATAAATTTTTCAATTTTGCCGGTAGGGCACTATTCATGCACCATTTATCGGTAGAGCACTACATATGCATCATTTAGGCATAGATCATGTTTAGGAGCATAATTTAAGTATGTCATAGAAGAGAAACATGCTTAGAATGTTAAAATACACCTACTGTGTAAATTTGAACCTAAACAGAAACAGTTTCAAAAATTGGACAAAAATGACATTTCGGGTGGCCCAGGTGGGACCGGCCAAACCCGGCCACAAACAAAAATATATTTTTTTGAAAATTTTCATTTAAAATAATTTTAAGGATTTTGGTTAAAACAAAATGTTGAATTGAGGAGTTTTAGGACGGGTTGTAGTGTAACGGGGTCTCGGATTCATCAAAGGCAAAAGGGTCATTTTGTACCTTTGCCCCTCCACTATAAATACAACTCCCTTTGTGTAAAAATATCAGTTTTTGGGCTGGGAAGGGGCAGTACACGTTCTTGGAGGAAAAATGAAGAAAAACCCTAGATTCTTCAAACTTCAAGCCACCAAAACTCATTCCTAGGCCAAGATTCTTACAAGACTTCCTTCTAAGAAGTTGTTCCTTTCAACAAGAGCTATATTCTCATCAATCGGTTCGGCTATAAAGCGAACACAACTCCCTTGATTTGAGAAAAACTATTTTAGGTATGATATTTTGCTAAGTTGGGAATAAATTTAAGTTTTCTTGTCTTTCTATGTGTTGATTGAATGATTTAGGTGTTTACTTGATGTTAGAAAATCATTTAGTTGGTAGTTGCTTTGAAAACTTAGAGTTAGTGGTTTAAGTACTTTTGTGTTATTTGAGTTTCTTGACAATTTGTTGCTATGATAAAGGTGTATATTGCATATGTGTTGGATTATTATATTCTAGATTATATTCATGTAGAGAAACTCTTGTGGTTTGAGAGTTATGATTTATTCCATGAGTTGGTAGTTTATGTATTTGTATTTTCTTTGAGAAATTGTGAAAGTAATGAACATGAAACTTGATAATATGTTTAATTTATTGAATTGTGCCTCACATTCGTGTAGATAAAGTGTTGTGAATTGAAAATTATGTTTTGCTTATGCATGAGACATATTTTAAGTCATACGTCACGTGTTTGATAAAATGTTTCATATAATTTACATTGAGAAAAATCATGGCATCTTGGCATACATGAATCCTTGGAACATAGTGTGGGTTGAGCACTTGGTGCTATGCATTATGAGGGTGTAGATCCTGTGGTGAAAAACCCAAAATCTAGCCAATAACAGTACTTGCGGGCTGACGGGGAGAGTTGCATGTGTGTGTCATGCATATTGACATTGCATGGCATTGAGGGATTATGGGGTTGTAGCTTTTAAAATGTACACTTGCACATGCCACACCTTAAACTTGTTCCTAGCATTAGCATTTTGTCATACCAGCAGTTGAGCTGACCCATTCATGGGATATCATATTACAGATGAGACTCCCAGAACTTGAGACTTGAGGAAGTCTTAAAAGAAGGAGAGGAAAGAGACTTGAATGGACATTTGGCCCTTGGGGCATATTTTGTATGTATGGGCATAAGCCCAAATGACTTGTATTTCAGTTTGAAAATTTAGTGGATTATAGTCTTGGACCATTTTAAAGTGTAAGAGTGTAAACCCAATTGATATTTGAGATATCTTTATTTAATGAGTATCATATGTGTATATTGGGACAATTAGATGTGTATGTTGAGAACAAGGGATGTATGTTTAATTTACATGGGTTGTGGCCACCGAGTGAGGGTGGGTTGTGATATACTTATGCATATGAAAATATTGTGAATATTAGGTGGGAAAAAGTCTTGGAAAAGAAAGGAGGTTATGTCGAATTTTTATGAAAAATTAAAAGATTTGTTAAGTGTGTAAAACACCTTTTAAATAGGTGGGAATGATGTCAAAAGGGGGGGGTTTAGAAATCTTGAAGAAATAGGCTAAAAATGGAAGGAAAGTGGCTTGAAAAACTTTGGGAAAAAAAATGGGAAAACGTGGGAAATGAATGAAAAATCAATTTATCCAACCTAATGACCTTTCATTTACTTTTTTTCTTCCTTTTCACTCACTCCCCGAGCTTGTGGAAATTCGGGGCGTGACAGGGTACTTGGGTTTTTTGGTCAAATACTTGGGTTTGTGTTTTGGTAATTCAATAATGAAGTTAAATTTTTTTGGGTTACCATCAAGCTTGATGGTCTAGTGATAAGATAACGTCACGTAAGGATCATCTTGATAATATTTACTCAAGTTTAATTCATAAGAAATAAATTATTGACTTATTTTTAGCGACTTGGTGAGATTGGAGTCAAGCTATGACTCTAGTTGTTCTTAAGAAGCCTGCAAAGCCCACCATCTAGGACTCTTTGGAGGATTACCCTTTAGGGGTTTATTGCAATGGTCATATCCAGACAGGATTTCTTCGATGATCACACCCTCGCAAACCTTTTCTTCTAGCGGAAAGAAAACAAACTTTTTTGGGTTTGGGTTGGGTGCGGGATCTGGGTACTTGGGTGTGGGTTTGTGGGATTCAATGATGCATTTGATTTCTGAGTAATGCTATGTAACTCAAATCTGCAATTCAAATTTTCATCCCAAATGAAGGGAGACTATTGGATTAGTGGGCCCCGTTTTAAAAAGTTGATGGATCCCCTTAATTTAGGATGCAAATTTGAGTTGTAAATTTGGATTACATAATATTTCTCTTGATTTCTTTGGGTTTTGTTTGGGTATGGTCACCATCCTTGGTTTTGGGTATGAGTTTTCGACATTTTTTTAAATATTTATTAATAATTTAACAAGGTTAAAAATAATTTTTTTAAAAGCAGGTACTTTGAGAGACTAAGGTTTGTGTAAATATTTATATAATAAAATAGCTTACAATTCAAATTTCAAAAGATAAACAAAAAGAATTTTGCTTTCCACGGTTCAGATTGTTTTAAATTTTACTTTAAAGTTAATCTAATGGTTAATATTACCAACCTAAATTTAATAGGAAAAATAGGCCCTTAAGGGTGTGTTTGGTGTGACTTTTTAAAAGTACTTCTAAAAATTATTTCTCATAAGTACTTTTTTAAAAAAAAAAAGTGTTTGAAACCGCCCCACCACTACCTCTACCACCACCGCCACCACTGTCGCCACCACCGCCACCACCGTCGCCACCACCATCGCAGTTGCCACCACCGCCATCGTCATCGCCATCGCAATCGCCGCCACCACCACCACCACCACCACCATCGCCACCACCATTGCCGCCACCACCACCGCCGCCACCAACACCACAGCTGTCGTCGCCACCACTACCATCATTGTCGCCACCGCCGCCACCACCACAATTGCCACCGTCGCTGCCACCACCCCCACCACAGCCATTGTCATCACTATCGCCGCCACCACTACCACCATCATCGCCACCACCACCACCACCGTCACTGCCGCCACCACCACCACCACCCCCGCCACCACCACCACCACCGTCATTACCATCGCCGCCACCATCACCGCCATCACCACCACCGCCACCACCACCACCATCGTCACCACCACCGCCACCGCCGCCGTCGCTGCCACCATCACTACCACCGTCGTTGCCGTCGCCGCCGCCGCCACTGCCACGGCCACCACAACCGATGTTTAAATTCATTTATCTCTCATCTATGTTTGTGATTTGATTTTAAATATAAATATAAATATGTTTATTGTTTACAATTTTTTATTACTCTGTGCCTTCAAATACAGGCAATAACTAGTCTATATAATAAAGTAGCTTACAATTCAAATTTCAAAAGATAAACAAAATGACTTTTGCTTTTCGCGGTTAAGATTATTTTAAATTTTACTTTAAAGTTAATCTAATGGCTAATATTAACACTTTAAATTTTTATAGGAAAAATAAGCTCCTAAGGGTGTGTTTGGAGTGACTTTTTAAAAATATTTCTAGAAATTATTTCTCATAAGTACTTTAAAAAAAAAATAGTGTTTGAAACTGCCCCACCATCGCCACCACCACCACTACCACCACCGTCACCCCCACCACCATTGCCATCGTCGCCACCACCGTTGTCGTCGCTGCCACCACCGTCGCCGCCGTCGCCGCCGCCACCACCATTATTGCCGCCACCACCACCATCGCCACCACTGTCATCGTCATCACCACAGCTGCCACCACCTCTACCACCACCACCGCCACCCCCACTGTTGCCGCCACTACCACCATTGCCGCCGCCACCCCCCACTACCACCACCATCGCTGCCACCGTCGCCACCACCACCACCACCATCACCACCGCCCCCTGTCGCTGCCACCATCACCACTGCCGCCGCCGTCACCACCACCACTACCGCCCTCGTCGCCACCACCACGACCACCACCACTGCCACCACCATCACCACCACCAACACCACCGCCACTGCCACCGCCGTCGTCGCCACCACCACCACCACAACCACCACCACCACCACCACCACCACCATCGTCACCACCAGCACTAGCACCAGTACCACCACCACCACGGTCATTGCCACCCACCACAACCATCACCGTCTCCTACCACCACCACCTCACACCCCCACTACAACCGATACTTAAATTCATTTATTTCTCCTCTATGTTTGTGATTTGATTTTGGATATGAATATAAATATGTTTATTGTTTATCATTTTTTATTACTCTGTGTCTTTAAGCACATGCAATAACTAGTCTATATAATAAAGTAGCTTACAATTCAGATTTCAAAAGATAAACAAAATGACTTTTACTTTTCGAGATTCAGATTGCTTTAAATTTTACTTTAAAGTTAATCTAACGGCTAATATTAACACCCTAAATTTAATAGGAAAAATAGGTCCTTAAGGGTGGGTTTGAAGTGACTTTTTAAAAGTACTTCTAGAAATTATTTCTCATAAGTACTTTAAAAAAAAAATAGTGTTTGAAACCGCCCCACCACTACCTTTACCACCACCACCACCACCCCCACCCCCACTACCTCTACCACCACCCCCACCACCACCACCACTACCATTGCCGCCACCACCACCGCCGTCGTCGCCACCGCCACCGTCCTCGCCCCCACTGCTACCACCAGCAGCACTACCGCCACCTCTACCTCCGCCACCACCAGCACCAGCACCGTTGCCACTACCGCCACCACCACCACTGCCGCCGTCGCCGCCACCACCACCACCGCCATCGTCATCGCCATCACCATCGCCGCCGCCACCGCCACCACCGTCACCGTCACCGTCGCAGCCACCACCACCACCACTGCCGCCATCTCCACCACCACCACTGCCGCCGCCACCACCACCACCACCACTGCCACCACCACCACCGTCACTACTACCGCCATCACCACCGCCACCATCGCCGCCACCGCCACCACCACCACCACCACCGCCTCCTCCGCCACCACCGCCACCGTCGCTGTCGTTGCCCCCACAGCCGCCGCCACTGATGCCACCGCCACCGCCACCACCACCGCCGCCGCCGCCCCCACCACCACCACCACTGCCACCACGGTCATTGCCACCCACCACAACCATCACCGTCTCCTACCACCATCACCTCTCACCCCACTACAACCGATGCTTAAATTCATTTATCTCTCCTCTATGTTTGTGATTTGATTTTGGATATGAATACAAATATGTTTATTGTTTACCATTTTTTATTACTTTGTATCTTCAAACACATGCAATAACTAGTACAACAATACAACATCATAATAATATCACTTAGTAACCACTATCCAATATAAAGTATTAAACATGCACAATGAAACTCACCTAATTTTAATAATTATCACATTTTTTGTAATCAAATAATTACCACACTTACGCGTGCGAGGTTCACCAACTCATGTGATGATTTATTATTTGATTAGCAATAACCTCGTGTCTGAAGAAACTCTACAATACTAAAAAGTAAATATTGATCGTACAAATTTTTTATATTTTAAATAGTAATTTATTTATTTATTTTTTAATTATGTAATTTAAAATTAAAGTGAATAAAAAAAAAATAAGAAAGAAGTAGATGTGAATTAATATGGTTGTTTCATATTTGAAAGTGTTTTGATTGAGTTATATGATATTATGAGTTATGCAGATAATTTGATATTTTTTAGAGGAAAAAATATATCAGTGTAATATGTCATAACTGAAGGGGTCTGTGTGTTTTAATGACAAAGTTCAGGTGGGCTGGATGTAATTCTCCCCCCCGGTCCACCCCCACCAAATAAGTATTAGGAACATAGGCCTGTCAAAGTCCGACACGACACGATTAACAGACACGAATCGACACAAATTAAGCGGGTTTGGCTGAAACCTTAACGGGTTTGAGTGGTAAACGGATTGACACGTCAGACACGTTTAATAAACGAATTGTGTTCGGTTGAGACCTGTTAACCCGTTTAAATAAATTTAATATAATAATAAATTATATATATATATAAAATAATGAATGAGTAAAGAAAAAAAAGTAAAGAAAACATTTTAAAAAAAAAAGGTAAGGAAATAAGTAGGAAATAGAAGTTTTGAACCTTTGTTGTTAAAATAATATTTTTTTTGTTATTTTGTTATTTTTATTTTTAAATGGGTTAAATGAGTCGTGTCGTGTTACCCGTTTATTAAATGATTCGTGTTCGTATTAAATTTTTTTATCCATTTATTAAACGTGTTATATATGAGTTTATATATTTTTTACCTGTCACCCGTTTAATCGACACGTAACCGTTTAACTAGACGATGGACACCATAAATACAACGACAGTGTAATTTATCCAAACAGAAAATAAGAAACCCTTGCCCTCCCACCCCGCACGAGTTCGATCTTAGTCCCCGAAAACCCCCACTTCCACTGCTAAGTTTTCGGTACTTGTCCTTGTGTTGCTCGGGAAATTTTGAAAATGATGCTTAGAACAGTTCGGAATTTGAACACTAAGAGTGATGGGGGCTTCTTGGCGAATTGGAGAAGATCTTTCTCTGTATCTAGGCAACCTGTTATAGATATGGCCTCCAAAGATGGTGAATTGAGGGTTTTTATAGTTGCCGGTGAGGTTTCTGGAGACAGTATTGGATCTCGCCTCATGGCTTCCCTGAAGAAGCTATCTCCGTTGCCTATACGCTTCGCCGGTGTTGGAGGGTAAAGTTATTTTCTTCCTATCAATTCTACTAAAGTACCCATCAATTCAACGCCTTTGTGCATAGACGGTATGCTTTAAAAATGAAGGATATGCAAGTTTTTGAGGAAAATGTGCACTTTTTAGTTTATCAGCAAGCTAATTTTTATGTGGCTACATTCCGAAAAAGGAAAAAAATTTATGTGGATAGTATTTTTTTTAGTTGAAGTGGGTAAATCATGAATCATTTTGTTCTCAATTAGCTTTAAGCCTTTTAGAACAACCGATTGTACATTATATTAGAGCTTGAAGGTCCATTCCTTTGTTGGAACAATGGTGTCATTCCATAAGGTAGTATACATAACCCGGTGGTAGCCCAATAGGGTCTTTTGTGAGAGGGAGTACTAAAATGAGCTTTGGAAATAGGCCAGTTAACAGTTTTTTGTTGTTGTTTCCTCAACATTCTTCTTATGATGTGTTTAATTTGACTAAAATTCTTGTTACTTTTGTTTTTTTGGTGTTGTTTCTGTCAATTGGTAGTCAACCCATCAATGTTTTGTCCCAACATTTCTGGGGACGGCTTGTTCTTTCTGCCACTACCAGTTTCTTTTATTTTGATGAGATCTGACTAAGCCGAATGACTTAAGCCAAATCAGTTTAAAAAAAAAGCTAAGCCAAGTGGTTGTATCAAGCTAGTTGCTACATGGAGGCTCTATCTTGTTTAGCTTGTCTTTTCTGAATACTATAAGCTCCTAAATTTTAATTTCTTTATTTTTCACCACCCTTTCTTGGCTACCAAACTTAGCACATACTCCATGCAATGATGTTTTTATTTATAGTATTACATGTTCACTTGTTTTTGTTCAATCATGGGGCTTTTGTAAAAATTTTGGGTTCACATTTACTTACCGAGAAAGAGAGATAAAAAAAGAATGGAGAAAAAGTTTTGATTAACAAATACTTTCTTCTATTTTTGGCATTTTATTTTTGTATTTCCCATTGGTAATGTTTCTTTCTGTGTATGTTCAGGTTGATGATGTCCAACCAAGGATTGAAATCTCTGTTCCCCATGGAGGATATTTCAGTAATGGGGATCTGGGAGTTGTTGCCGCATCTGAATAAGTTGAGAGTGAGTAGTCCGCAATGAAATGTGCCGTGCTCTTCCACCTATCAAGATCATTGTGATTATCCTCCCTATTCGTTACATTTTAGCCATAATTTTATCTTTTACTTAAAGATATGGAGTATTGATGAATTAATGTGTCTGATCTGGACCTTGTTCTTGCATTGGCCCTTTCAATGACAGGTTAATTTGAAACAGACAATGGAGGCTGCACTTCTCTTTAAGCCTCATGTTGTTGTGACAGTGGATTCCAAGGGTTTTTCATTCCGTTTCCTGAAGCAGTTAAGGGGTAATACATCACCTACTTCCTCTGAGATTCTGTGCTTGCTCTGCACTTGTCCTAAAAATAATATGGCTTAAGAGTATGGGGGAATGCTTTTTGCAGATAGATATGATCAGCAAGCATTGGTTAGCCTTCCTCCACACTTCCATTATGTTGCACCATCATTCTGGGCCTGGAAAGGGGGTGAAAAAAGACTCAAAGCGCTATCTGAGTTCATAGACCATGTGTTCTGTATCCTTCCATTTGAGGATGAAGTTTGCAGAGTGCATGGACTAGCTGCAACCTTTGTGGGTCACCCCATGCTGGAAGACGTTTGGGAGTTACAGTCGGTACAGATATAGGTTCTAAACTTTTTTTTTTTCCCAACCTCACTATGCCGTCCTATTAGATTTCTAGTTTATATTGGTGTTGGTGCTTTCAAATTGACGCTGCATCTAATTGTTGAAATCTCACCCCCTTGAGGGATTTCGCACTCAGGAAATGGATGCTACAGAAAATGGATGGATAGTTAAAGGAAATGGTGGGGAATTTCGAAGTAAACATGGGATATCTTCAGGTAATGCGACTTAATATAGTTCAATACTTCAATATATGAAGACAGGCAACTTTATTTCTCCCTCCTGCTTCACCATGTACTTGGAATCTGACATTTTTTGACAGGATGTTGTATTTTACTCCAAATAACAATTTTCACACTTTTTTCTTGAAGAATCCACAATCATTACATTGCTTCCTGGAAGCAGATTACAGGAGGTAGAGCGAATGTTTCCCATTTTCTCAGACACTATGGAACTATTGAAAGACTCATTTTCAGAGTTGACAACGGTAGTTCATGTGGCACCTAATCGGCACGTGGAAGAATATGTCTGCAAAGCTGTTCGTGAGTGGCCTGTATCTGTAGTATTGATTCCTGGAGGATCTCCACAGCTGAAGTATGATGCATATAGTGTAAGGCCCCATTCTCATTTTTTCATGGCTAATGTACTACTATTGGGGGCACTTCGTGACAAATTAGGCTGAACACTCTCAGTGCGTTTACCCCTGTTTATGTTTGGATCACATTTCCATAGAAAACAAAGTTATAAATAAGAAAGGAAATATGTTCTGATGATTTATAGTTAGCTGGTTGTTGTTAAGACAATCCCCAATAACAAATTGGATGTTGGCCGCAATCTGATGAGATAATATATATATTAATCTTTTGAAGTTGAAATGATCAACTTTACTTCATTAGGTCAGTGACAAAGAACCATTGCACTTGGATGTATTTAAGATATACACTGATTTATGGTCTGAAGGACCATTTGTTTCTATTTTCCGAGTTAGTATTGCCTAGGTTTCATGCAATAGATAAGTTCATAAGTCATTTGAGCTGTATGGTTCCACTGTTCTTTGCTTCCCTTAATGAGTACGCCCCAAATAAAATCCACCATTAGTTGGTAGTAGTTTGGAATTTCTAGAAGTTAAATTGCATCTGAGATGAATGTCATTTCTTATTTCTTTGTTTGTTTGATGACACTCTTTGGGACGCCAGTTATCCTTTTATGTCTATAGTCTCTGCTTGAGTTTTTTCTTAAGGTAAGATATTTTTGTTTTGAATATTTTTTATGTACAATGGAGGATATTGATACCTCTCTTGGGACCTTTTATTTTGATTAATCCTTTTTGTCACTTTTTTGCTCTGCATAACTGAGGCCGGTAACAGAGCATAGACCTGGATGCAATTAGAACTTGTCTGACGAAAGCCTGATGGCATCTGCTACCTTTCACCACAAACATTCTCCATGGTCATGGAATTTTGTGTGATTCTTGCTGAGATTCATGACCTAACCAAATTTTGTTCCAATGGTATGCAGGCTAGCAATGTAGCATTGTGTACATCTGGCACAGCAGCTATTGAGTTGCAGCTTGCACAGTTACCTTGTGTTGTTGCCTATCGGGCCAATCTCCTGACCGAATGGTTTATAAGGCGCAAAGCTAGAATATCATATATCTCCCTCCCCAATATTCTTCTGGATTCAGCTATAATCCCTGAATCGCTTTTTCAAGCTTGTACCCCATCGAAGTTGGCCCCGTTGCTCGTGTAAGAGCCTGTGCTTGTAATTTAAAATTAGACAAGATATTGTTCTCTGATAGTTCAGTTTATTATCTGCATGACAGTACCTGCGATAAAAGTAAATAGCTATGCGTTTGCAATTAATAATCAACTCAATTCTTTTTGAAGTAAAAAGAAACTGGTTTTAGGGAGGCTTTGTTATATATGTCAATATAGGGATATCTGCAAAACAAACCACCCCCCCCCCCCCCCCCCCCTCCTTTCTTTCTTTTTCGAGGGTTTATGAACCTTGTTATTATTTTATCTCCATGCAAGCTGTAAATAGAAATGGTAAAAAGATTGGTGTTCAACAGTTTGATTAAATGATGTTCCAAGTTTCAATAGGTCTGCTATATGTGATATTCAAAAGTGAGCTCTTTGCACTGTATATCTAAAAGCTAATGACATTGCAGGGACCTAATATGCAACAAAAGCCTTCAAGAAGAACAGATAACTGCTGCTGAAAAGGTTATTGGATTACTATGTCCGAAAAGAATTTGTCACCACTCAATACAGCAACCTTTTACTTCAATTTACCTTGATTACACACCGAGCATGATTGCAGCATCCATTGTCTTACACTCTGTAAGGACATAATGATAACTGACCAATTATCATTATTTCGTCTCATGACAACTTATTCGGGTTCCAATTTTGTAACAAAGGGTATTGCAAAATTGCTGTGGGAGTTAAATTCTTCTTTCTCGTTATTTTTTTTTTCTTTCTATTCTCTCCCTGTTCATCATGTCCAAATATTTGTATAAAAAACTTCCCTTACTGAAGTTTGGTGCAGGACTTTCTTTCATTGATTAATCATAATTTTCACTGTTTAGATTGTTCAGATGAGCTTCTATGAACTACTTTCAACATGTTAGTGCCATTCTTTCTTCTTCATGAATTTTAACCCAGATAGACGGCAGACCAAACCATGAATAAAATCCTTGGGTCTGGTGGGTTTAGGTAAAAAGGCTGACCCAGTACATGAGGTTTCCTCCACTGTCGGGTGCAGGGAGGGTGAGATCTATGCATCCTTACCCCACATCTGGTGGGTTCAAGTATGGTCTTGATATCTAATCTGCAAATTAGGTGGTCCCTGAGTTGATTGTATGCGTGGAGCATGAGCGACATGAAGGCAAAGATGTTTGAGAAATTGTACCTGCTTTCAACCCCAGTGCTCACCCCCAAAGCTCTCAACCATAAATGTGTTATAATTTTTCTTGATGCTGAAAATAGGTTGTAGTAGGCTGAAGACATCTGGGATTTATGAGAGGGACAAGAAATGGAGCTTGTGGAGGCACAATGAATAGTTACTGCTTGCCTACCTTGTTCACGATGGACAGTTACTCCCTTTTTTTTCTGATGGAAATTTAAAATAGCCATCGGAGGAGTGCAGACTGTGAGTTGAGTGACTGCCAACTTCGTAAAAATGTTCCTCCTAGTCTTTAACCACGATTAAATCTCATGATCAATTGAATTTTTTTTTTCCACTAATTAAAAATGGTATAAAGGGTGACTAAATGTGGAATTCCTAAGAGTATGCAATCATAGCAGTTTTTACCCGCGAGGGAAGCCCTCTAGAGAGGTTTGGAGAGATAGAACCTGCAAGCGCTCCCTAAAGACGACTTGAGCCATAGTCGGACTTCAGCCCCACCAATTCGCTATAAGTAACTCAAAGGTCTATTTCCCATGAATTGAATTTGGGACATAAGGTTTCAAGCAACAACATTAATATCAAAATAAATGCACAAAGTTAATAAAAGTGCTTGATGTTACAAAATTTAATTATTTTCCATTTAAAGTTATTAAATACTTTTATTCAATTTAGATGGTTAATATGCTTCCATCAAATGGTAGAACATGCTTGTGTTATGCCCAGAACCTTGAAGGCCTCACAGGTAAATTTATTGATCATCTATTCTATGATAAATCTCAACCTTCCCTCTATTTCATTGCCTTTAGTCGACCTAGTATTTTAGGCATTTTCAATCTTTGAATCTTTTTCTTAGCTCGATTGACAACCAATATGCCATTTATTTTTCCTCGTGTTTCTTAGTCTTAATAATGTGTTCAGAAAGAGAAGCACGTACATTGAACTTTTCTACAAGATAACAAGAAAAATTTTAGAATAAATTCTTTATCTTACCATGCAAAACATAAAGCTCCCTTTAGCTTGATTCTTGTTTCTTGTTGAAGGAATATACTTGATATATATATCAACAACAAACGCTTGTTTGTTCAACGATGCCCGTCTTACGAGGGTCGATCCTTCTATGCTTCAACATTATAATGGTGTGCTCGCCATTGATTGAAGTAGCAGATGCTGAGTTTATCAACTATGGTGCCCTTCAAGAAGGCGCGAGACATGGTTTTCCCTGCGACAACGAGCACCCTGGAGCTTGCTTGCCACGTCCATCAAATCGCTATAATAGAGGCTGCGAGGCTACTGAACGCTGTCGAGGCAACCCCGAGGATGAATATGAAGAGGAAGAAGGTCAGTTTGGGAGGATTCCAAATGAACCACCTCCAGAATATGTCCCATCGATATAAGTGGTGACTGAGGGTGAAATAAACTAGTGCAGACTTGGTTCTCCTGTGAAAATGAAATTCCTTCATGTTTATAAGATGTTGTGATCAAGAACATTAAACATGCATTTGAAACACAGTACAATAAATAGAATTTTCTGACAAATTTTCATAGTACATATGTTCATGAACTCTCTTGTTTTTATCTCACCTAGGATTTTCTCTCTAAAGAAAAAGTTAATCCTTTAGTTAGGGAGCTAGACCTGAAGGGGTGCTTCCATATACTTGATGTTTAGAAAGCTTGGAGTGGTGACCCCCTATCTCGACTTAGACTAGTGTAAGAATATTATTTACAGATTAAATTGACGCGACTTCTGCGATTCTATGTAGTTTCATCTATTGAATGATACAAATCAACCATAAAATTAATACGCGACAATCAATTAATGTAAAACTCGGGTAAATTTGAACTTTTTACGAAAGGGGTAAAACAGTAATTTGCCACTATGGTACAGGTTGCAAACCTGACCTTTTCTAGAACTCGGATGATGAAACGGACCTCACCGTTGGATTCATCTCGCGAAATCTAGTTACCCTGTCAAATTTCGTCGAATTCCGAGATAGTAGGATAGGATCATGCAGGTTACCACAAAATTATAAACTAACCATAAAAATTTGTAAAAATAGCCATAAATTTATTATAGCAGTACAGTACCAAAATTAAAGAAAAGTAAGAAGTTCCAATCTCTTTAATAAGTAGAACTAATGATTTTAATAGTTTAAATTAGATTCATGCAACCATGATAGACTCTAATAATCGAGTAAAATATTCATTATAATAGTGATACCATTTCGTAATTTTGTTTTTCCAAGCTAGGCCATTTTGAATGCCTAATTTCAGAGTGTAAATAAGAGGCTTAACTCGGTTTTACTCTATCACAATTTTAGCTATTTATTTTGCAATGACTATTTTTCTTACTTTGGAAAAACACTAATTGTCTTAATATATATAGGATGACCGGGAGGAGGTCAGTGGAGACCGGCCACAACATGGTCGAGGTGATGGCCAGCAGAGGACTAGACCACAGGAGGAGCACCTAATCAGAGAGCCCCAGCCCCTACTGTTCCTCCTAGGAGTACCGATCAGGTTAGAGTATCCCCTAGGGGAGTGACAGATGTCGTTACCGTTGTTCATCCCCCTAGGGATATAGTTGCTACCGCTGGGGAGTCCGTCTCAGTTGCTCCTGTCCAGATTGTTGTTGAGCTGCATACTGTGGGTAAGCCAGTGGTTGTGGTCAGTTCGGATACTATCCCTGTTAGTGTTGTGCAGGAGCATAGTTTGTGCCCCGATCATTTAGTAGACACAGTTTTTGAGCTAGTCCGTGATGGACTTGTGACTACCCCGGCTGTTCGCCCGACTATTCGTAAGCTTCGAGGGGTTCAGAATTCCCCGGTTGTGTTAGTTTCTGAGGATACTAGTTTGAGGCATAGAGATAAGAGTGTTTCTAGTCGGCCCATGGATTGTACCACCTTGACTGATATCCCTCTCAATCCTGGATTTTTTAATGGGGTTGAGAGCCACTCTACTGGAGATATATCCTCTGATGAGTCCTTGGGTGGTGATGTTGGATCTTTTTCTGACCCGCAGAAGGGTCATTCTCAGCCTGGAGGAGCTATAGTGCTTTATGATGCCTCACAGTCTGGTTGGCAAGTCCCGTTGCGTAGATCTCAACGTATTGGTAGGAGAGGTCGAGCAAGCAGAGGAGATAGAGGTGGTAGGCCTGGTCGAGGGACGCTTAGTGTGGTTCTTCCACTCCTTTCTGATGATTAGTACGCTCATATGGAATATCAGAGGGATCAGCTAGGCCTCTTCGTTTAGAAGGCTCAGTAAGCTGATCCGCTCACACCATTTATCGATGTTCTGTATTTTGGAGCCTTTTATTGACTGGGATCGGTTGGAGTCTTTTTGGATTCGTTTGCACATGGAGCACAGTTTTTGTTCTATTACAGGGAAGATTTGGATCTTTTGGTCTTTCCCTTTTTGGTTGGAGGTTCTTCAGGATGATGGTCAGGTGGTTCATTGCCACGTGCGACATTCTTCCTTACCGGATCCAGTTTTTGTTTCTTTTGTGTATGCTAGTTGCGTGGCTTCTGGTCGACAGGGTTTGTGGGATGCCTGGACACAGTTTGGGAGCATTTATGATGGTCCGTGGATGGTTGGTGGGGATTTCAACGTTGTTGAGTCCCATTCTGAGATCCGGGGGGGTCATACTCAGTCTCAGTCCGCTATTGATGCCTTTTCCTTAGCTTTGTTGTCCAGTAGTTTGAAGGATGCTGGGTTTGAGGGTACTCTGTTCACATGGACGAATGGACGTACCTGGAGGAGATTGGATAGAGTAGTGGTGAATGCTCAGTGGAGTTCTTATTTTTCTGTGTTTGAATCGGACTTGTTCAGATCATTCACCATTGTTGATCTCTGGAGATCAGCGTCAGAGTAGAGGGCCGAGCCGATTCAAGTTCTTCACACTTGGACCAGGCACAGAGATTTTCTGGAGGTTGTGCGGCAGAGCTGGACGTTTCCAGTGTTTGCTTCGGGAGATGTCTGCGTTTCAATCGAAGCTTATTCGGTTGAAACAAACCCTGAAGGTCTGGAACAAAGAAGTGTTCGGTAATGTGTTTCAGCGGGTTCAGGAGGCGGAGGCCGAGGTTAGTAGGAGAGAGGTAGCACATGATCAGTCAGGGTCTTCTTCAGATCGGGTTGCCCTTCATCAGGCCAAGGCTGAGTTGCAGCAATCCCGTGTCCCCTGGCTTCGAGAGGGGGATTCGAACACCCGCTTCTTTCATGCTTCAGTGAGGAAGAAACGGCATGTTCTTTCAGTCCATCGGATCCGGGGTGATGACGCAGAGTGGATTACTGAGCCTGGGGCTATTGGCGTTTCAGCAGTGTCCTTTTTTTAGGGATTGTTCTCTATGGGGGCTGGTCAGGTTGAGATTGTAGATTTTTTGGCTATCACAGCTATTGTGAATGATGCAGATGATGTTGAGTTGTGTGCTATGCCGACTTTGGAGGAGGTGAGACAGGTCGTGTTCTCTATTGATTCTGATAGTGCACCGGGGCCGGATGGGTATTGCAGTCGCTTTTATCAGTTTTGCTGGGATATTGTGGGAGCAGATTTGCTGGCTGCAGTTCAAGATTACTTCAGGGGTTCTCCTATGCAACGAGGATTCATGAGCACGTTGGTGGTGCTTTTGCCCAAGAAGGAGTCACCTTCTACTTGGGTAGATTTTCGGCCGATCAGTTTATGTAATGTGAGCAACAAGGTGATCACGAAGATCCTCGTTTCTCGTCTGTCATCCATGTTGCCGCGTATCATATCACCGACGCAGAGTGGGTTTGTGCCAGGCCAAGTGTTGCAGGACAGTGTTCTTTTAGCTCAGGAGTTGGTTCGTGATTTGGGGAGAGGTTCCCGAGGTGGGAATGTCGTGCTAAAGCTTGATATGGCTAAGACATATGACAGGATGTCTTGGACATTCATCCTCCAGATGTTGCAGGCTTTTGGGTTCTCTGAGGGCTGGATTTCTGTGACGCCCCAAAATCCGGGGGTCCCTTATTAACCGTTGACCACCAGTCAACCCGCGGAAACACCCGTGGATGTCACTCAACCTAACACCACGGTAGTAGCATCCCCTTAACCGGGATCTTAACTCACAATTGTTAACCGGATTCGATTATTCATTTGGGTTCAACCAATATTCAATATACCATGTTTTATACTCCATTATAGTCCATTTAGATCATTGGAGGGAAGGGAAGACCCAGACCGAAAATAGGGCAAGACAGTTTAAAATCTGAAAATTTTGGAGAGTGTACCGGTACCCAGTACCGGTACCCGGTACCGGTACTGTCAACCCACTGGAAAGGGGGTACCGGTACACAGTACCGGTACCATTCAGTATCGGTACCCGGTACCGGTACTGTCAACCCACTGGAAAGGGGGTACCGGTACACAGTACCGGTACCATAGAGTACCGGTACCATAGAGTACCGGTACCATACAGTACCGGTACTCTCTGCCCAGTTTTGCCATTTTCAACCATTTTTCATTTCCAATCCATTCAAAACCCTTCCCAATTCATCAAATACATGTTTGACAAGGATTTCCATATAAAACATGGTTTGTACAAGTTCTATTACAATTGATTCCATACATTTACATATCAAAATGGAATTTTTTCAAAAGCTTTACAAAATAACCATAAAAGCCACAAGTCGGCTTTCTTCAACTTTGGGGCTCGAAATGGGAGCCGTCCGCCGGAGTAAACCCCGCACCTGAAATGTTTTTCCCACAAAGGGTGAGCCACGCTCAATAGGGTATCTCCTAATGAGGCTACTCCCCAACCTATATGCATATGAAATGTTCACATGCCCAAAACAACAATTTATAACATTCCAAGCAAGGAATTATATTAAATGATGGAATTTGCAATGCCATGCTATGGAATGAGATGAGACCCATTCATGCATATCATCCGAGCCCCTCCCGGCTCCTCTACACATGCAAATGCCAATGTGTACTAACCCGTCATTTATGTTGTACATCAAATGACATTTCATTCTAGGGTCTTTCTTGGGGTGGATATTTATGGACTTACACCAACGGCACCCAACCGACACGAAATTCATGGACTTCCACCAACGGTTCCGCGTACACCGACACACTTTATGGACTCTTATACCAACGGAGTGCGTATCCAATCACCGGGTCTCTCACCCGAGGGATAGTCTAGCCCTTCTTGCTACCCCAACCCTAACAACTGTGCAAACCGTGCGACTCGATTAGGTCATCGACCCATCTTACCCGAGCCCACTCGTCATCCACCAAGCGTGGGGAAGACAACCACCATGCACACACACCCACTAAGTGCAATGCTCCCGTGCATATGAAATGTGATGTCCCATTTCAATAATATTACAATGTTCAATATGGTATGAGTGACATATGAACATTTACAATACATTTCTCACACTTCATGGCAAAATCATATCATAAGCATATAATTTCCATATTTTCCTTACAATGTCAATATATTACAAGCATGTATATATATCAACATTTAATCTTAATCAACACCCAAGCATGTCATCACATTATCAAGAGATAACATACTTCAATTTCAAGCACAAGATAAACACATAGCATGCCCACACTTCATATAGCCCAAGAGTCACATTGGGTTAATTCTATATACTCAATCCTAGAAATTTCATTTAGAAACATCTAATTACCAATCCAATTAGAATTGATTTCAACCCATTTCACCCAATTTCACAACCATAGGCAAATGACATACATATATATCTATATCTATTCATTTACCCATTTCACCTAGGCATTCTAGATGTGGAATAAACCTTAGTAGGAGGGAAACCTACCTCTTGAAGCGTGGAGAACAACGTTGGGAAGCCTCCAAGACCCGATTCAAGCTCCAAGCCCTAGCTTCCCAAAATCTCGTTCTTCAAATCGCTCCAAAACTCGACTCCCTTGGTATGGTTTCGTAGCCCTCGGCGAGGAGAACAACTTTCTCTCTTGGCTCGAGTTGATTTGAGCTCCGTGGAGACGAGGATCTTAGAGAGAAGGTGGAGAAAACTTGCTCTTTCCCTCTCTTCTTTCTCACGTTGATCGGCTGAACAAAATGGGGAGAAAATCTGATTTTCTCCCCTTTAAATACTCTTTAAATACTTGGCCCACAACGCGCCACACGGCCCTTATTTCCCGGGTCCGTTTTAACCCCGAAACGATTAAATTTCGCTCCGGTTCAAGTTCAAAATATTTTTATTTCAACTTGCCATCCTTTATTTCCCAAAATTTAAAATTTTATTCGGAATTTCGTTTTTGGGTCTCCCGAGGCTCGACCGCCTCGTAAAACGCGAAAAATCCGACTAACTCGGAATTTAATGAAATTTGACAGGGTAACTAGTTTTCGCGAGACGAATTCAACGGTGAGGTTCGTTTCGTCATCCGAGTTCTAGAAAAATTCAGGTTTACAACTTGTACCGTAGTGGCAATTTACCGTTTTGCCATTTTTCACAAAAGTTTAAATTTTCTCGGGTTTTACATTCTTCCCCCCTTAAAAAGAATTTCGTCCCCGAAATTCACACAATCAAGCACATACAACCACATGCATATGCAACAGTCATATATCACTAAATGACTATAGGAATGTACCTCCATCCTCAAATAAGAAAGGATAATTGGCACGTATGGTGTCTTCACGCTCCCATGTAGCCTCTTCCACTCCCCGGTGCTGCCACAACACCTTCACAAGCCTCACGGTCTTGCCTCGCAAAACCTGATCCCGACTATCCATGACACGCACTGGTCCTTCCTCGAAGGTTCCATCCGTATCAACAACAAGCTCGCCCCAATCCACAACATGCGTCGGATCTGGAGTATACTTCCGGAGCATGGAGACATGGAATACATTGTGAACGCCCGATAAAGTTGGCGGTAACGCCAATCTGTAGGCTACAGTGCCAACTCTCTCAAGTATCTCGAAGGGCCCAATATACCTCGGCGACAGCTTTCCCCGCTTGCCGAATCTGACCACTCCTCTCTTAGGCATCACCTTCAAGAAGACATGATCCCCCACCTCAAATTCCAGAGGCCGCCGCCGCCTATCGGCGTAGCTCTTCTGCCGGCTTTGAGCCGTGAGAAGACGCTTCCTTATCAGATCCACCTTCTCCGAGGCGTCTCTTATCAATTCTGGACCCGTAGAGGGTCTTTCTCCAACCTCAGTCCAACAAACCGGAGAACGACAAGGCCTCCCATAAAGTGCCTCATAGGGTGTCATCCGTATGCTAGCCTGATAACTGTTGTTATATGCGAATTCCACTAAGGGTAAATGCTCTTCCCAGCTACCCTTGAGGTCTAGGACGCATGCCCGTAGCATGTCCTCTAATGTCTGGATGGTTCGTTCCGACTGACCGTCCGTTTGGGGATGGAAGGCTGTGCTCATCCTCAACTGAGTCCCCATGGCTCGCTGGAAACTCTCCCAAAAGTGAGCCGTAAACCTGGGATCCCGATCTGATACTATAGATACGGGTACCCCATGCAACCGGACTATCTCCCTTATGTACAACCTGCAGAATTCCTCCAGAGTGAAAGTCATCCGCACCGCCAAAAAGTGTGCCAACTTCGTAAGCCGGTCCACTATCACCCACACCGCATCATGTCCCCGTGATGTCCGTGGCAAGTGGGTCACAAAGTCCATTGTGACGTGCTCCCACTTCCACTCAGCCACTTCCAAGGGCTGGAGCATACCAGCTGGCCTTTGGTGTTCGACCTTAATCTGCTGACATGTGAGGCATCTACTGACAAAATCGCCAATCTGCCTTTTCATCCCGCTCCAATAATACTGGCGACGAAGATCATGATACATCTTCGTGCCGCCTGGATGCACCGTAAAACGAGAGCAATGGAACTCCCTGAGGATCTCCTCTCTCAGTTCCGCCGACTGGGGAACCACAACCCTTCCCCTAAACCGAAGACTGTCATCCGAGTGAATGGCCCAGCCCTCGTCACCAGTACCCGTCTGCACTCGGTCCCTGATGGATGATAACTCTGAGTCCTGTCTCTGGGACTCAATCACTCTGCTCAGTAGGGAAGGCGTAGCCACCAAGCTCCCTAAAACGCCCTGAGTCCGACCCCGATAATGCAGCCTAAATTGGCCCACGGTCTCAAGCATCCGCCACTCCCGGGAAGCTACACTAGCTAAGACACCCCGTGACTTCCGGCTAAGTGCATCAGCCACCACATTTGCCTTACCAGGGTGGTAATGCAATGTGAAGTCATAGTCTTCTAGGTACTCCATCCACCTACGCTGCCTCATGTTGAGGTCCCGCTGAGTGAAGATGTACTTCAGACTTTTATGGTCCGAAAACACCTCAAATTGTTCACCATATAAATAGTGGCGCCAAGCCTTTAAGGCAAAGACAACGGCCGCCAACTCCATATCATGCGTAGGGTAATTCTGCTCGTGATTCTTCAACTGCCGAGAACCATAAGTCACCACTCTCCCGGACTGCATCAAGACACAACCCAGTCCGTCCTTGGAGGCATCGCAATACACCGTGTAGTTTTGCCCCCTCTCTGGAACAATCAAGATAGGGGCTGAAGTGAGCCTCCTCTTTAGTTCTTGGAATGCCTTCTCACACGAATCATTCCACTCGAACTTGACCTCCTTCCGGGTCAACCTAGTCATAGGTGCGGCTAGTCGGGAGAAGTCCTCGATGAACCTCTGGTAATACCCTGCCAATCCCAAGAAACTACGTATCTCGAAGACTGACTTTGGCCTCTCCCAGCTCATAACTGCCTCGACTTTCTCCGGGTCAACTGATACCCCCGAAGCCGACACCACGTGTCCCAAAAATTTCACCTCCGTAAGCCAAAATTCACACTTGCTGAACTTGGCGTACAATTGATGGTCTCTCAAGGCCTGGAGAACAATCCTTAAGTGACCCTCATGCTCCTCCTCTGTCTTGGAGTAGATCAGGATGTCATCAACAAACACTACGACAAACTGATCTAAATAGGGCTGGAACACCCTATGCATGAGATCCATGAATGCCGCCGGGGCATTCGTCAACCCAAATGGCATCACCGTGAACTCGAAATGCCCGTACCGCGTTCTGAACGCCGTCTTAGGGATATCTGCCTCCCTAATTCTCAACTGATGGTAGCCTGTGCGGAGATCTATCTTTGAATAGACCCGCGCTCCCCTCAGCTGATCAAACAGATCATCGATCCTCGGCAAAGAGTACCTATTCTTGATGGTGACCCGGTTCAACTGCCGATAGTCTATACACAATCGAAGGGTCTTATCCTTCTTCTTGGCAAACAGCACCGGAGCGCCCCAAGGTGAGGTTCTCGGTCTAATAAAGCCCTTGTCCAATAATTCTTGTAATTGGACCTTGAGTTCTTGCAACTCAGCTGGCGCCATCCTATGTGGAGTCATAGAAATGGGCGAAGTACCCGGATGCAACTCAACGCTAAAGTCCACATCCCCATGGGGAGGTAATCCCGGTAACTCGTTCGGAAAAACGTCCTCATACTCGCATACCACCCGAGGTAGACCCAATTCTTGTCTTGCCTCGTCCTCCAGGGTAAGGCTCGCAAGCCAACCCATCAATTGCCCATGCCATCGTGAATCATACATGACTTGAGGCAAAGCATCATGTTTTTCCCCCTGAAACTTGAAACAAACACCGTCCGGCGTATAGGCAGTGACCCTCTTCCTGTCACAATCAATAACGACCCGATGCGCCGCCAACCAGTCCATCCCAAGGATGACATCGAACTCCGACATGTCCATAACCCTAAGGTCCACGGTGAGTAGAATCCCCGAGATCTCTAGCTCACAACCCCGACATATCTGATTCACACACACCCTAGCTCCTAGGGGTGAATTCACACACAACGGCTCTTCCAAGGCATCAACCTCTAAGCCCAAATCCCTCACACATGATGCAGAAATGAATGAATGTGATGCACCAGAGTCAAATAATACTTTAGCCCATAAGCGAGAAAGTAGAAATGTACCCTGAATGACCGACTGATCCACTGGCTCAGCCTGAGGTGTAATGGCGTAGACACGCCCCTGGGTCCCCGAAGTCCCGGCCTGCATGCCCTGTCCTCGGCCTCGACCCATGCTTTGGCCCATCTGGCCCGACTGCAGTGTCCCCGCTCGAAAAGTGGTAGGGGCCTGAGTATTGCCCTGGAACTGATACTGGCTTCCCTGGCCCATGGTGGGGTAGGGAGGAACAAGGTGTGTCTGCGACTGTTCCACTGATGACTGGGACTGAGGTGTCCCATAGCTCTGGGATCCTTGCCTCTGCGGACAATCCCGCTTCATATGCCCCGGTTGGTGGCAATGGAAACATGTCTTCTGGCCTGCCTGGTGGGTAGTCCTGAAGTTTCTCCCGCCCTGGGAAAATTGACCTTGGCCTTGATAGCCACGGCCCTGTCCTTGTTTTCCTTGTGGAGTAGAAGTCCTCTACTTCTTCCCCGAACTAGAAGAAGAGGATTGGCCCTCCTTCTTCTTATCCTTAGCACCCGCCTCACAAATGCTTCGTGCATCGTCAACCTCCCTCTCAATGGCCATAGCTGTCTCGACCATAGAGTCCAAGTCTTGCAGGCGGAGGCCCACAATCTTTCCCCGGATGGATAGCTTCAACCCATCCTCGAACCTTCTTACCTTGGCCATATCCGTGGCCACGTAATCATCAGCAAATCGGGCTAATTCGGTGAACTTAGCCACATACTCCATCACCGTCATTGACCCTTGCTTCAAATCTAGAAACTCTCGGGCCTTTGCATGTCGAACGGCCGTTGGGAAATATTTACCCATGAAGAGCTCCTTGAACTCTCCCCATGTCATGGCCTCTAAGTTCTTCGAGGCCGTCACCCAATCCCACCACAATTGGGCTTCTCCCTCTAGCTGGAATGCAGCTAGTCTTATCTTAGTAGCGTCTGAGGTGACCTCCATCACCCCTAAGATCTTGTTGACTTGTCGGAACCAATGGTCGGCCACCATCGGGTCCGCCCCTCCCATGAAGACTGGAGGTTTGTGTGCTTTAAACTGTTGGAGGTTACTCGCGCCTCCATGTCCGGCATTTGCACTAGCTTGTGCAACAGTAGCCGCCATCATGCCCATGGTTTCCGTAAACGCTTGTTGATCGAAGACCGGTGGTGGTTGGTTATTGTTCCGCCCACCGCCTCGACGTCCTCTTCTTCCACTTGCCATCTACACACACGTCAAATGGCAATGGTACAACAGCTTAGTATCCCTAGATAGGGACCAAAGTTAAAACGTTCAAATTTTTCTCATTGTCTCACTAGTAGGGCGTATGCCTCCAATAGTGGACCCTTACGCTTTGAACTTTCCCGTTCATTTGCTTTCCCACTCTCAAGGTTAAGTTCTCTAACCCTAGTGTGTCCATTTCCATACACATTTTACCATGCATATAATACACATATCACATAACATGTAGCAATTTAAGCAAATAACATGAAATGTACAATGAATGCAATGGTCTAGACCCATGCCCCATCAAGCCCTAGGTAAATCGCATACCTATGCTCTGATACCAAGCTGTGACGCCCCAAAATCCGGGGGTCCCTTATTAACCGTTGACCACCCGTCAACCCGCGGAAATACCCGTGGATGTCACTCAACCTAACACCACGGTAGTAGCATCCCCTTAACCGGGATCTTAACTCACAATTGTTAACCGGATTCGATTATTCATTTGGGTTCAACCAATATTCAATATACCATGTTTTATACTCCATTATAGTCCATTTAGATCATTGGAGGGAAGGGAAGACCCAGACCGAAAATAGGGCAAGGCAGTTTAAAATCTGAAAATTTTGGAGAGTGTACCGGTACCCAGTACCGGTACCATTCAGTACCGGTACTGTCAACCCACTGGAAAGGGGGTACCGGTACACAGTACCGGTACTGTCAACCCACTGGAAAGGGGGTACCGGTACACAGTACCGGTACCATACAGTACCGATACCCAGTACCGGTACTCTCTGCCCAGTTTTGCCATTTTCAACCATTTTTCATTTCCAATCCATTCAAAACCCTTCCCAATTCATCAAATACATGTTTGACAAGGATTTCCATATAAAACATGGTTTGTACA
This sequence comes from Ilex aquifolium, assembly GCA_951799425.1. Taxonomy (NCBI): domain Eukaryota; kingdom Viridiplantae; phylum Streptophyta; class Magnoliopsida; order Aquifoliales; family Aquifoliaceae; genus Ilex; species Ilex aquifolium. The sequence continues at coordinate 9,214,732 of OX637400.1, read as the reverse complement.
AGTTCTATTACAATTGACTCCATACATTTACATATCAAAATGAAATTTTTTCAAAAGCTTTACAAAATAACCATAAAAGCCACAAGTCGGCTTTCTTCAACTTTGGGGCTCGAAATGGGAGCCGTCCGCCGGAGTAAACCCAGCACCTGAAATGTTTTTCCCACAAAGGGTGAGCCACGCTCAATAGGGTATCTCCTAATGAGGCTACTCCCCAACCTATATGCATATGAAATGTTCACATGCCCAAAACAACAATTTATAACATTCCAAGCAAGGAATTATATTAAATGATGGAATTTGCAATGCCATGCTATGGAATGAGATGAGACCCATTCATGCATATCATCCGAGCCCCTCCCGGCTCCTCTACACATGCAAATGCCAATGTGTACTAACCCGTTATTTATGTTGTACATCAAATGACATTTCATTCTAGGGTCTTTCTTGGGGTGGATATTTATGGACTTACACCAACGGCACCCAACCGACACGAAATTCATGGACTTCCACCAACGGTTCCGCGTACACCGACACACTTTATGGACTCTTATACCAACGGAGTGCATATCCAATCACCGGGTCTCTCACCCGAGGGATAGTCTAGCCCTTCTTGCTACCCCAACCCTAACAACCGTGCAAACCGTGCGACTCGATTAGGTCATCGACCCATCTTACCCGAGCCCACTCGTCATCCACCAAGCGTGGGGAAGACAACCACCATGCACACACACCCACTAAGTGCAATGCTCCCGTGCATATGAAATGTGATGTCCCATTTCAATAATATTACAATGTTCAATATGGTATGAGTGACATATGAACATTTACAATACATTTCTCACACTTCATGGCAAAATCATATCATAAGCATATAATTTCCATATTTTCCTTACAATGTCAATATATTACAAGCATGTATATATATCAACATTTAATCTTAATCAACACCCAAGCATGTCATCACATTATCAAGAGATAACATACTTCAATTTCAAGCACAAGATAAACACATAGCATGCCCACACTTCATATAGCCCAAGAGTCACATTGGGTTAATTCTATATACTCAATCCTAGAAATTTCATTTAGAAACTTCTAATTACCAATCCAATTAGAATTGATTTCAACCCATTTCACCCAATTTCACAACCATAGGCAAATGACATACATATATATCTATATCTATTCATTTACCCATTTCACCTAGGTATTCTAGATGTGGAATAAACCTTAGTAGGAGGGAACCCTACCTCTTGAAGCGTGGAGAACAACGTTGGGAAGCCTCCAAGACCCGATTCAAGCTCCAAGCCCTAGCTTCCCAAAATCTCGTTCTTCAAATCGCTCCAAAACTTGACTCCCTTGGTATGGTTTCGTAGCCCTCGGCGAGGAGAACAACTTTCTCTCTTGGCTCGAGTTGATTTGAGCTCCGTGGAGACGAGGATCTTAGAGAGAAGGTGGAGAAAACTTGCTCTTTCCCTCTCTTCTTTCTCACGTTGATCGGCTGAACAAAATGGGGAGAAAATCTGATTTTCTCCCCTTTAAATACTCTTTAAATACTTGGCCCACAACGCGCCACACGACCCTTATTTCCCGGATCCGTTTTAACCCCGAAACGATTAAATTTCGCTCCGGTTCAAGTTCAAAATATTTTTATTTCAACTTGCCATCCTTTATTTCCCAAAATTTAAAATTTTATTCGGAATTTCGTTTTTGGGTCTCCCGAGGCTCGACCGCCTCGTAAAACGCGAAAAATCCGACTAACTCGGAATTTAATGAAATTTGACAGGGTAACTAGTTTTCGCGAGACGAATCCAACGGTGAGGTTCGTTTCGTCATCCGAGTTCTAAAAAAATTCAGGTTTACAACTTGTACCGTAGTGGCAATTTACCGTTTTGCCCTTTTTCACAAAAGTTTAAATTTTCTTGGGTTTTACAATTTCTTTGGTTCGGCGGGCTATCTGGGGGCCGTGGTTTTCTGTGATGGTGAATAGGGTCAGTGAGGGCTTTTTCCAATCGCAGGGGGGCTGCGGCAGGGTGACCCCCTTTCTCCTTGTTTGTTCATAATTGCTGCAGAGTATTTCTCTCGAGGCTTGGACTCTTTGTATGCTAGGTTTCCGGGGGTGGCTTATAGTATTGGAGTTAGAGTTTCGGTTTCACATTTGACTTTTGCTGATGACATTATTATTTTTGCTAATGGGTGTCGGTCGAGCTTGCAGCGAGTTATGGATTTCCTTCATCACTATGAGGCTGCCTCTGGTCAGTTAGTTAGTCAGGCCAAGAGCAGTTTCTATATCAGTTCGCATGCCTCGCATTCTAGAGAGGTGATTGCACGATAGACCACTGATTTTCAAAGGCTTGACCTTCTATTTATTTATCTGGGGTGCCCTATCTACTTGGGTCATCTCCAGATCTCGTACTTTGATGAGATGATTCGGAAGGTGCGCGAGCAAATTTCTGGATGGGTGAATCGTTTGCTTTCCTTGGGAGGTAAGCTTACTTTGATTCGTCATGTGCTCGCGTCGATGCCTATTCACTTATTTCATGTGTTGAGGCCTCCTGCGGATGTTTTCCACCAGTTAGAGAGGATGTTCACTCGTTTTTTGTGGGGTGACACAGCTACCCATCGGAGGATTCACTGGTGTCACTAGGCTGAGGTATGTTACCCTGTAGAGGAGCGCGACTTAGGGGTGCATTCTTTTTCTAACTTAGCTGAGGCTTGTGAGGTGAAGCTATGGTGGAATTTTCGTGCTCAACAGTCACTTTGGTCCACTTTTATGAGGGCCAAGTACTGTAGGTCCACCCATCTTGGGCTGATTGAGTTTCGTTACCCAGCTTCACCTCTTTGGAGGCGATTGTGTGGGATTCGATTAGTGGCTGAGCCGAAGATCAGATGGTTAGTATGGTCCGGTGAGGTCAGTTTCTGGTATGATTGTTGGTTGGGGGATTACCCGTTAGCTTTAGTGTGTCCGGGGGCAGTTCCTGGGGTTCCTGTTTCTGCTTACTGGGTGGGTCGACAATTTGACAGAGGCCGATTGTTAGGGGTTTTGCCTTCTTCAATTGTTGAGCAGATTGTGCAGATTCCGATTCCGGATCAGGGGGTTGATCAGATGAGGTGGAGTTTGTCTTTGGATAGGGATTTTTCCTTGAGGACTGCTTGGGCTGATATTCGGGGTGTGGCTCCAGTTCGGGCTAGGTTTTCTTGTGTCTGGCGGAGGCATATTCCGACTCAGGTCTCCTTCTTTATGATGGCTTAGAGAGACGAGATTTTCATGTAGTATCCCAGTGTGTGTGTGGTGGGGCTGTTGAGACTCTTAGGCATCTTTTTTTGGATTGTCCGCTTGCAGTTCAAGTGTGGGGTCACTTTTATCAGATGTTTGAGATCAGATCTTAGCCGTTTCAGTCTCCTTATGCTTTAATGCTTCGTTGGCGGTGTTGTGCTCCTTCTGCAGGTCATGTGCGGGTACTACTACCGTGCTTTATTCTGTGGAACCTATGGAAGACGTGTAATGCTTATAGGTTTGATGGTCGGGCCTTTCAGGTGCCCGTTGTGGTTCAGAGGGTTATGGTCAATATACAGTTGATTGGGCTTGTTTTTGGGTTTGCTCCGAGTCAGTTGCGTCAGGATGAGTCGGTTGAGTTTGTAGGTTCTCTTAGGGGCTTGGTTCCTCGGCCTCGGCCTCTTCGCTTGGTTGCTTGGACTCGTCCTGTACCAGGTTGCCTGAAGATCAGTGTTGACGGCTGTTCTAAAGGCAATCCGGGGCTATCTGCGGCAGGGGGTGTTATTCGGGACCACCAGGGTCGGGTTCTCAGGGCTTTTGGCTTGTTTTTGGGGCATCAACCTATTCTATATGCGGAGATGCAGGCTGTTTGTACTGGGTTGGAGTTGGCTGCAGATTTGGGAGCTTCAGAGTTGGTAGTGGAGTTAGATTCAGCTATAGTGGTTTCTTGGGTTTATTCTCAGGGTACTGGATGTTGGGTATGCTTACCTGTTTGCTCGGATTCAGCTTCTGTGTGCTTCTCTCTTGGCTCGCGTCTGCCACGTCATGCGGGAGGCGAATCAGGCTGCTGACTTCATGGCTAATTGGGCTTGTTCTCAGCAGCTCAATCAGCGATTTCCTGATTCGTCATCCCTTCCTTCTGGGATTGCTGGCATCTTCGCCTAGGATGCTCGACAGACTCCTCATGTTCGTCGGTGAATTTTTTATTTTCATTTATGTTTTCAGTTATTTTGTTCTGTGGGGAGTCCCCACTTTGTTTTAATGTTTTTGGTGGTGAGTCACCACCTTGTTTTTGCTTTGATCCTCCCACTTTGTACTTCTGGAGGTTTGGCTCTTTGTCCTCCTCCCTTATACTTTTTCCCTTTTAGTTATATATACAGGTAGGGGTCCTACCAAACCCCCCACCCACACTGGGTGGCTTTGAAGAAAAAAAAAAGATAGGATGAAAGTCTCCCTATAAATTCTAGCATCTCTCTCTCTCTCTTGACATTAACACGATAAGTTCACCACTTGCTCGTTTATATAAGGAAAAATTCTAGTTGCACTTAAAATATTTAAATGATTTATTGATTTTATCAATCACTACCATTGATTTGAATACAAGTCTCGATATTTGTTGGAACTCACTATCAATTCAATTGTAAAATGTCATTCACCCTTCTTTTAATTCACTTCTAACATTTGTGTTGGACTAGGGTGGGCATCAATTCTTAATTTTTGACATTAAATATGAACTTTTTTAAAAAAAAAATTAAATATATTTAATTGTGTCCACCTTATTATTGTGTTCTTGTGATATCTATAAGGATAGAACTCGGCCTACATGATCATTAACTTTTGAGTAATGTTATTTAGACTTAATTGAAGGACTTAATGCATTATAATATTAAGCCTAATAGTGGCTAGTGAGTCCCAATATTTAATAAAGTTCACTATCCATCTAATGGCCATAAGCCATTGGCTTCCCTACCAATTAAAATCTCAAATTTGATGCAACTAACATTATTCTTAATTATTGGATATGTTTTGAATATGTCCTAAAAAAATTTAGACATATTATGGTCATTTAGTAAATTTTTAAAAATTATTAAGTTATTTTATTATTGCATAAAATGAGTGTTATTATGTAATAAACTACCGGAACATAAATGCAAGATTGTTGCCATTATTTTGTATATAGAAAAAATAATATGTTGATGAAATTGATTTGTAATGCTTTCAAATGATAAAAACTCATTATAGTCAGTTGTAATAACAATAATTAATCTAATTCTTTTTAAGAAGTTTTAATATATTTTTTTGTACACATTATGTATATCAGTTTTTAACTTATTATTTTTAATGAACTTTTATGTATTAAAAATGAATTTATGAACTTCTGCGTTTAATTGGAAAAAAAAAAATGAACTTATTAATGTGTTCACCCTATAATAATTTCCTGGCTCTGCCCCAAGAACAGCCTTAGCTATTTTGTTTCTTAGGTTTATAGTAAAAATCAACAAAATTATGAATTGTAAAAGAATGTATGTTGTTTTCTTTTACTGTTGAAATCAACAAAATTATGGATTGTAAAAATCAACAAAATTAATCTCATTGTTGTTTTCTTTTACAGAACTCTACGTACCAATGATTTAAATACTGTTATATAACCCTCGTGTAATTTTGGAGTAGAGTGGTATTGTTAAAACTTCATCCTAATAATCGAGGCACACGAAATAGGAATTTTTTGGTCAATCTAATATTACTCTCAACTTTATTACGAAATTTTTCACAAATTGAATTTCAAATTACAATGCTATGTCAGAAGTTAATTCACCATTCTGCAGTATTTTGATTACTTATTTAATGTTAATAGGAAAATACAATTTAGATTTAAAATGAGGACTTAAAATGTATACTTAATATAAAAAAAATATGTACTTGATAATCACAATCATTGAATAGGTAGTGGGTCTCAATAAATACTAGAACCCATAGTGAAATCAATTGTTATAATTATCAAATACACATTTTAAGTCTATTTTTTAAATACATGTATCATTGTTCATGTTAATAATACAAATTTAATGACTAAACATATCTTATTATACAATAAAATAATCAAATTAGGGATGAGAGGTTTTGAGAAGGTTTCCCTCCTTAAATGCTAATTTACTAGAATTTTAAAATATTTAATTAGTTCACTCCAATCAAAACATTACATATGTCTTTTGTAACAACTCCCATCATTTTTTTTAACTACTTTAAAATTTAAACTTTCAATCATATTTCTTAATTATTTAAAATATAAATGAATATTATTTTAACACTAATGGAAATGTCCAATAATATAATGTTACTAGTAATAATCCGTGCCTAAAGGCACTTTGTAACTTAAAACAACTTGTCAATTTGAATTAATTTTTTGTTCATTTACTTTAATTAAAGAAATTGAAATCAATCTAGTCCCCAATATTTTTCAAAAAATTTTGGTAAAGTTTCTTCTAAAAATAAGAGCTCAAAGGAATCTCAACCTATCTACAGAACTCACAATCATACATAACAATCATCATAATGCACAATCACAATTCAATTCCATTTCCCCCCAAATAAGCAACCATACCTAACCACCAAAACAACCATCAACATTTCATGCTCAAACATATCACATGACACATTTTCCTACATCATAAAAAAAGCTTGAAAGCCAGAACATACTACGGCAAAACATAACATTTATTGCATAAAAAACTCATCAAACCCAAATAAAAGTTACCAAATTCAAACCCACAAAAAAAAAAAGAGACAAGAAATCCATGTCACCTATAGATGAAAAACAGAGATATAAAGGGGCTGATAGATTTTGAGCATACAAAAGAAAGTTCACTTGTTTGTCTTTCAAAATTTCCATCAAATTTAACTCTCAATAAAAAGCCTCAAATCCATGCAATTACCAATAAAAAAACGAAGAAAAATATAATAATCATCCATCATAGACATGCCTTAAAAAATTCATACATGCTTTAAATTTCTTTTCTTTATCAAAGGTTTTATCTTAAAAAAAAAAAAGTTTCCTCTTAAACAAATGTATATGACAAAATCCACAACAAACACACAAACCCATAAAAACAAAACCGCAAGACAACAAATCAAAAATCTACTTTTCAGTCGCTAAGATAACTCAATCCAAAAATAACTATGTATAGTGATTTACATAGATGTCAATGAGATTTCAAGTGGACTTCAAGCTTGAGCTAATTAGTTTTTCCAAGTCATTGATAGTTACAATTTTTATGTGTAAATGGATTGTAGCATTAAAGAATAACAACCCGTGCCTAAAGACACTTTGCAATCTGAAAAAAACCTGTCAATTTAAAATAGTCTTTCTTTCATTTGATTTAATTAAAGAAATTAAAATTAATCTAGTCCTCACTACTTTTTCAAAAAAAATTGGCATAGTTTCCTCTAAAAATAGGAGCCCAAGAAAATCTCAAATTGTCTAATCTACATAACTCACAATCATATATAACAATCATCATAATGCATAATCACAATTTAATTCTATTTCCCCTAAAATTAGCATTCCATACCTAATAACCAAAATAACCACCAACATTCCATACCCAAACATACCACATGCGAACATTTCCCGATATTATAATAGAAGTTTGAAAACTACAACATACTACAACAAAATCCAACATTTATTGCATAACAACTCGTCCAAACCAAATAAAGGCTACCAAATTCAAACCCACAAAAAAAAAAAAAAGTCATCTATCTCAACTTCAATTCTATTTACCACTACCATCGTCATATAGCCACCATCACCCATAAAAAAATGTATGGATAGAATTGTAAGTAAAAATAATAGAAAATGATAGTCCTAGAGCTTCTAGGCAATATTAGTCTTCAACATTCCATTAAAAGTATCTACCATTCATAAGAATTCAATTTAAGAAATAACACACAGACAATAATCTAATTGATCAAGATATCCAATATTTCACATACACTTGACTGTTTTATAAAAAATCATATTTATTGCAAATAGAAAAGAAATTAATTACCAAATGAATAACATTAATGTTGACATTGCCAACTTCTACACCCTTGATGGCTACCGGTTATGTAGTTCTCATCTCCACCAAACCATAAGAACAACCAAAATCAATACAAAAGTTCAAGTGCGAGTTCTCAAGTGTTTTGTGTGTGCATTGTATGTGAGTGTTGTGTGCCAATTAGAATTACTAAAAATATGAATAACCAAAAATATAAAGACCAACAGAACTATGGGAAGCAAAAAACATAATACTAACCAACAGGAAAATCGAGTGAGATGTCACAACACAGACCCACAAATTCTATTACTTTTATTCTCAATACCAAAGGCCATTAAGCTCCAATTAAGAAACTACAAAGCTAAGGAGAATAGAAAAATTGGATTCCCCGAAGAATAATTAGAACATTCCAGATATGCCCCTAAAATCAAAATAAAGTTATGCAGGTTTAAACCAAAAAATCTGAAGTAATTTCCTATACTTCGATAAAGTAAACATGCTAAAACAGCTCTCCAAAAATAATGTCGGGCTATTTACCTTCCCAAGTCAAAATCCTCCGTCAGCCACTTTGTATTTGGGAAATTAGCTCCCACTATCTGTCTAATAAGGACGTATCAATTGGTCCATAAAAAACTAGAGTAAGAAGCTAAAATAAAAATGGATCCAACAAAAAAAATTTCAAAAAAAAATTTGATTCCACGAAACCCCTTAAATTCTCGCTTAAAATTCACCATAGATTGCCTAACACCCACACAACAACATAAGACCAAACAAATTTCTTATTTCTGGACATTTAATTTGGTTAAAAACGAATATCAAACACCCCATATGCCACTTTTTTTTTAGTGAAAACCTAGTGTGTGTGGATGTTCCGTAGCTCTCTGATAATTTCAAGAGAGAACCAAGTAATCAATAGTAGGCCTGATATTTGTTCATTGGTTTCTAAATATGTACTTGAATCGTTAGGCCTAAAGAAAGTGAATTACAAATAATTCAATTAGAGACTGGAATGAAAGATCAAAGGATTACATAACAAAACAAAAAGCATGAAGAGATGAATCTTTGACCTATCCCACCTTACCTCAAATCTCCTCACCACTTTCATGCATCTCATAGTCTTCCACATGGAGCGAGCTATGGAAAAGAGCTAAACTTTAAGTATAGGTTAAAGCTTTTCAAGTATGATACATCTATTCCCACGAAAATTAAAAAAAAATTAATTGACATAATTAATATAATGAGCATGGAAACAAACTAAAAAAAGAACATAAGACATCTTTTCATTCTCTGGCATTTTCTCAATCATCTAGTATGCAACAAAAAATATTCATTCTGCCACCTTTCAAACTAAACCATATATCACCCAAATACATTTAACAAATTCAAACAATCTAAGTCAGATGTTAAGTGGACTTAGAATGTAAATCAAATTCTCAAAGCTCAAATCACATAGTAATTACAAACTCAATCATCATATTCACCATCGAAAAATTCTCGCCCAATTCAACACGTATTATCTCTACTTTATGCATGTAAAATAGGTAACAACAAGTTGAAAGAAAAGTCACAAACGTGAATTCAACAAAAGAAAGTGCTAGATCCACTCCATAAACAAATAGCGAAATCCTTCCAAACAATTAGAGATAGGTCAATGATTAAAACCAAATGTGTGTAAAAAACCTAATTAATACCAAATGTGTGTGTGTGTGCGTGCGAGCTTTGTGTGTGTGTGTTGTGACACCCCAAAAATCGGAGGTCCTTTGTCAACCCGTTGATCACCCATCAACTCGCGGAATACCCGTGGATACCGTGTAACTCGATATCACGCCATTATGCCCCATTTACCGGGATCCATAATTTAACAAAATTCGGGCAGAGTTTCCTTTGTACATGGAGCTCTACCCAAAACACAACCTGTGCAATCATACAATCACATGACCCATCCGAGGTCCAATATACAAAGGCAACCTGGGTCATGTGATTGTATGATTGCACAAGTTGTGTTTTGGATAGAGCTCCCTGTACAAAAGAAACTCTGCCAGAATTTTGTTAAATTATGGACCTCGGTAAATGGGGCATAATGGCGTGATATTGAGTTACACGGTATCCACGGGTTGATTGGTGATCAACAGGTTGACAAAGCACCCCCGATTTTTGGGGTGTCACATGTGCGTGATATGTAGGTGTGTTGTGTTTGTTTGTGTGTTGGTGTGCGATGTGTGAGTCCTGATCACTCACAGGCCTAGCCCCACTATTACCCAACACGACCCAAATTCCTTGGCAAGGTGCAAATAAAACTAATTGTGGATGTCTGTGTGAAAAATTTTCGTGAATTTTTTCTCAATGAATACAACTATGTCCAGGGAAAAAAATCTCCAATTCGTAAACAACTGTCACCTCCATAAAAATAGTCTCCAATTCTTTTATCGAAAAATATTCACCAATTCAAAAACATTCATGTATGCTCGAAAAAAAATATTGCAATGATCGAGAGCCAAAAATATGAATTAAAAAAAATAAACTCATTGTATGCTTGTCAAATTCACCATTAAGGCACAAAAGTTCAATAGTAAAGAGTTCAAGCTAAGCAACTTTCAAAATAATTATAAATCTCTCTTCAAGTGAGCCACCTAAACAAACCCAAACACAATGATAAATTTTAGCTTTGTTATTGCATCACACACAAACGACTCGAATGAAATTTTGTTCACAAAAAATGAATAACCTAGACATTATTCATAAGCATGACATTAAAAAAAAGGTGAACAGAATTATAATCTACCACATGATGATGAGCGAGTCCTTTGCTTCTTGCTTCAAAGAAATTACGGAATCGCTTCAAAACTGGAAAAGAAAAAATAGAACTCAAAATTACCAAATCACAAAAAACAAAATAAACATGTTAAAAGTGTTTAATTCATAAACTTATAGCGCCGGGCAGTGCCTTGAAAGAAGCTTCGAGTCCAACAAAGATGACCCAATGAATACGAAATGCATGCATTTAGGTTGGGATTGGACTATTAATAGAAAACTTATTCTCAAATTTTAATTGGGTCAACCTCCTACAAAATGAACACTCAATAATAATCAACTTAACATATATTCTATCCATCCTAACATTTGTTACTTCAAAAAAAAATTTAAAATTTCATAATAAACCTATTTCATCATAATTATAAAAACACCCAAATTAAAAATACCCAAATTAAACACAAACATTCAAAAACCTAAATTAACCCAAATTCAAAAACCCAAACCCAGATTTGTGTGTGATGTTGTTGTCACGCCCCAAATTTCACAAAAGCTTGATTAAAAAAATTACTTTGTTTATTCCAAAAACACATACCGGTTCGTTGTAAAAACATCTAGAAAAGTATATCTTTAGTTTAAATAAATCATTTTTTTAGAAAATTCCGGCAGAGTTTCCTTTGAAAATCGGGCATCCAGATAATTGGTGAGAGCTACCTGTGAGAGCATTAAACATAATAATTATACTTAACTAGTCATTCACATCATATCAATTATATACATCCCTTCTCATGATATCCACATATAAGTCATTACCGTTCAATACCGAGGTGGCAAATGGAGGCCCACGAAGTCCTCCCAAACCCGGGTTATAATCTAATTATCCAAAATTCTTCGTCATGAACATAATATTCAGAATATCTAAAATCTTTATAAGTAAATCATTTAAAATGTCTCAATTTATACATATTCCCTCAAATTAACCAAGATATAAATCACTTACAAATCCTCAATAATATACATCATCGTACATTGTTATTTACATACTCTAACTAAATATATAAAAATCATAATAACTATATTCTGCCTCGATACTCCCACTATGCAGTCCACCAACATATGTCCATAACTGAAAATGTTAAATGATAGGGGTGAGTAACCACACGCTCAGTAGGATAATCATTTTCTCAAGTATTTACAAAGTTTTAAATACCAACATTTCACAAACCATACGTATAAATAATGAAAACTTTCTATAATTTAGTATAGGAACAAGATAATAAGTAGAGTATTTATAAAAATCTCCCAACACATCATCATTAGAAATATACAATGTATAAATTAAAGGTTTACACATTTTAAGCCAAATCATCATAGCAAATATCATGCATGCCTCGCATACGGACAATATAATCAATCACACCGGTTCACGCATGAACCATCCCCGGGGAACCTTGTGGGTCTTGCACCCTAGGGTCTCATCGCCCTTCTTGCTTTTCAAGGGGAACGTGTAGGGCACAACTTGTGTCGCCACATAGGCCATCACCGAAAATCACTACCATAATCAATCCCCCTTATGACTATTAGTCGTCTTGGCAACCCACTCAATAGGACCCAACCGTCTACTAACCCTGTCACGCCCCAAATTTCAAAAAAGCGTGATTAAAAAAAATTATTTTGTTTATTCCAAAAACACATGCCAGTTTGTTGTAAAAACATCTAGAAAAGTATCTATTTAGTTTAAATAAATTATTATTTTTTTTAAATTTCGGCAGAGTTTCCTTTGAAAATCGGGCATCCAGATAATTGGTGAGAGCTACCTGTGAGATCATTAAATATAATAATTATACCTGACTAGTCATTCACATCATATCAACCATATACATCTCTTCTGATGACATCCACAAATAAATTATTACTGTTCAAAATAAGGGTAACAAATGGAGACTCACACAGTTCTCCCAAACCCGGGTTATAATCTAATTATTCAAAATTCTTCGTCATGAACATAATATTCAGAATATCTAAAATCTTTATAAGTAAATCATTTAAAATGTCTCAATTTATACATATTCCCTCAAATTAACCAAGATATAAATCACTTACAAATCCTCAATAATATACATCATCATACTTTGTTCTTTACATAATCTAACTAAATATATAAAGCCATAACAACTATCTTATGCCTCGATAATCCCACTATGCAGTCCACCAACATATGCCCATAACTTAAAATGTCAAATGATAGGGGTGAGCAATCACACGCTCAGTAGGATCATCATTTTCTCAAGCATATACAAGGTTTTAAATACCAACAGTACACGATAAGTAGTAAACATTTTGAAAGTACACTACGTACTATCATTTGAAATACATAAGTGCAACATCAAGGAATTTACCACATTAAAATCAAATCTCAAGGTAATCCTATAAAACCTTTCTTCTTAAAACATAATGCAACACCATTGATTTTATAAAGTACGAAGTGAGAAATCTTTAAACAAATATATGTATAATAAATCTAGTAAAATAATCATTTCGTATTTTGAACACAATTCCATAAACTTGTTCTTTCTAGGGTATTTTTCAAAAATATTAACTCCACGTACTTTCACCTCAACCTCACCTTACCTCACTTCCATTCAAGAGATTTGTTGGAATATTGGCTATTGGTTTATTGGCACCCAAAATTCATGTAAGCTACCCATACAGAAAGATATCATCAAACCAATACCGGTTCACAAATGAACCATCCCCGGGGAACCTTTTGGGTCTTGCACCCTAGGGTCTCATCACCCTTCTTGCTTTTCAGGGGGGATGTGTAGGGCACAACTTGTGATGCCACACAGGCAGTCACCGAAAATTACTACCATCACCAATCTCCCTAGGACTAGTAGTTGCCTTGGTAACCCCCCTCAAGGGCCCTAACCGTCTACTAACCCTCTGTCTGTCAGTATCGAGCATACAAGTTTCAAACCATAATTTCATGATCACCTTCCATTCCCAACACCAACCACAATTTCAAACACATTTTCAAAATAACTCACATACACACCAAAAATACAATTTGTACCCTTTTATAGCAAATTTCGCAAATTAAATGATTGAGAAGTTATATAGATCAATACCACACTTTTCATACTTTAAAATAACTCCACAATACCCCAAATCATGGTAAAATATACTCAATCATATCATAAAAATCAATACCTCTTTCCACAATTTATCATTTCAATACTTATAGTCACTTTGGTATTTTATCAAACACATGATAGACATAAAATCTCCAAATACACATTTACAAAGGAACATACTCATTTTTAAGAGACAAATCAAATACATTATATAAAAAATACATATATTCTAAAGAATCCAAAATCTTAAGTTCAATCAAACACCCATAACAAAAATCAAGTTAGAGTTTCAAACCCACAATACCCAAATTCATTTAATGCATGTAGGTTTACAAATTCATAGTAAACTCATCATTTAATTAAGACCCATAGCATGTATTTAGCTCATACTAAACAAATAGATATATAACATTGTAAGACCCCGTATTAAAATTAAATAAGGATACTATTATCTTAATAGTTATCCTAAGATGAATAAAATGATGGTAGAAACGAAGAATCATTGTTGAAAAATTGATCATGAAGTTTGAGTTCGAACGAATTGACTGTCGGGTCAAACTTAGTTTTAAAGGTGTGTAAACTTAAGAAAGGTGATTAAGTAAGTTTTTAAATGTTTTTAGGTCAAAATAATTCCTCCATTGAATCCGGAAGGTTGAAAAACATTGGGAGAGGTAATATGGGGTGTGTTAGAAGTTAAGAAGTATTTTGGAGTTAAAACCTATTTTGGAGAGGATTTGGATAGAAATGAATTTGACACTACCTTAGTATTTTGGCTATAACTTTTTACTCCTAACTCCGATTGATCTGATTTTTGGACAGTAGAAACTATACTTCAAGGGCTACAAAAGTATATTTCATGAAATTTTTTTGAATCGGCTTTTAAATAGGTCAAAATTGATCTGGAAGTTGAGAGTATACTGTCACTCGCGTCCGGATTCGTTTCACAGAAAGTTGGGCGAAGAAACACACGTATGAACAGTAAAAAACACGCGTCCGGACGCACCAAACCGGGGGCTTCACGTCCCATACCTGTTTTGGGTGTTCTCTACAAATTTTACCCTATAAATACCTAAGGCTACCTCCCTTAGCACCATTTCATCAATTCTAACCACTAGAGAGCCTTGGAGAGTGAGAAAGAAGGGGAGCAACACAAGATTGAAAGGGGATTTTTGCATTGGATCGGATCAAAATCTCTAGTTTTTCACACAACACTAAGGAAGCAAAGTAGGAGTTTCTTCATATTCTTGTTCATTGAGGTTAGAGTTTATATATATGTATGGTTTGACTCTCAATCCTATATATATGCTATGAAATCATTATTACTTGATACTCTGGCAAATATTACCATGTTTTGAAGGAAGCTATGATTGGATAGCCATGAAATCTCTTCTTCTTGTCTTGAAATCCCTAGTTTTCAAGAAAAATGGATTTTTCTCTCAATATTCATTTGTTCTTGATTTCAACACTCTAGTGCTTTGTATTGAACAATAAAATGGTATTTTTGATGATCTCTTGTATATTTTCTTAAATTGTTCTATTGGAACAATACATGTGAAATTTGGAAATTTTTGAATTTGCTTGTGATTTGAGGAAATGGGTTGGTATTGTATCTCTTGTGGATGTTTGGATGACCATGGGTGGCCGTTGATCGGGTATCGTAGAATAGGTAGATGCGTTTCTTAATCCGTGCGGATTTGAATTTTTCCTACCACTCGTAGTGGGGTTGGTGCCTTACGAGGACCAAACCACTATTCGCTCACGTGGTACCGAGACTGAGGGTTAGTATACTATTCATGGGTTGGATTTTTCACTGCCAATGCGTTGGTATATGCCCTTCCTAAAGTTGGATATCCTTGCGAGAATTGGGTGTGTGTGTGTGGGCCAGGATATTCTCGATGTGTTTATTCATGCGATGTCATACATCAGACCTGAGATACAGATACAAGTTGTGGTTTGAGATACATTGTGGGAAATGGTAAAAATTGTGGGTTATTGTTTATTGTTGTGGAAACAGTTTATTACAAGAATGTTGGAAATGGTTTATGGTTGGAATTGGTTTATTGTTGGGAATTGATTTTACTTCATTTAATTTATTGTTGTTGCGAAAAATGGAGATCTGTTGAAATGTCATTGTTTTATGTCAAAAGTTATATATGATATTTGTAAAATTAGACCGACTGTTTTATATGCTTTCAAAACCTTGTTCGAGTTTGAGAGGATTTTCCTACAGAGCTTAGTGCTCACCCCCTACAAACAATATTCCTTTCAGATTTTGGTTTAGAGGAAGAGATCGGAGTGGACGAGCAAGTACTTTGAGAAGCTCAAGTGGATGGGCATATGGATCTGGAGGGGGATGTCTAGAATTGTTCTTTTTATGTTCTAGACTAGGAGATTCATTTTGAGATAATGTTCATGTTAATATTTTTCTTATTCCACTACGAGATAATAGTTTGACATATTCTTTTGGGTGTAATTGTCATAGTTTGACATATTCTTTTGGATGATGTTGTAGATATTATGTATGATGAATGAAATTTTCTTTGTATATGGATTTTATTAGTTGCTCTCATGATATGAATGGTTTTAGATAGTAATGTCGTCCAAGGTGGATTTTGGGGCGTTACAGGTTTGGTATCAGAGCTTAGGAATTAGGTCTTACATGGGAGCTGTAGGTTGTGGACTATCACTGGAGTATTAGGTTCGGTTGTAGAAACTCTAGGGTTGAATTCGTTTGAAGTTATATGTTTATAAGATATGTGTGATTTGTTGCTTAGTTAGGTTATCAATTCATTATTTGTTTGAATTCATGGATTAGCTAGCTTTGAGGAGTTGACGAAAATTTTGGGATAGATATTCTAGTTTTATATCATGTAGTTATGAACTATTCTAAGAGACGAATGATAATTTGACTTTTGGTTCGTAAATGATGCTAGGAATAGATCTTTATGCAAGTGATATTATCTATATTGGAGATGGGTATTGGATAGGATTTGTGATAAAAGACACCCAGACTCGAATTGGACAGCTGTAGCAGAATCATCAATCAAGCAGACTACCTTTTACTAATTGGACTATAACTCTTTGTTGGAAAATCTAAATTGTGCACCGTCTTTTTTGCTAGAAGCTTAACTCGTATATCTTTCCAACCATATAGGTCACAAATGCTAGAAATACCTAAGTTAAATCAGTTTATTCTCTGAAGTTGATAAAAAAAATATGCACTGTACTATTCCTTGGATAACAAAGTGTTGTGCTTTCTTCTTAGAATCTGAAGGACTTATCCTTAAGCGAGTTTTCACACTATTTAGGCTTTGATTTAGAGACACCCCCATATTGATTGAAGTATTTTGATGGATAAAAATATAAAATTGGACTATGACTTGGTTTCTTGTCGACTCTAAGTATTCTATTATATGATTAGTATTGGTTATATTGATTGGAAGTGAAGGAGATGTGATAACCCAATTAGGATGTGTGGAGGTAAGGTCAAGTTAGATGTTTTTAAGTTGGACTAAGTTTTGAATAATAAGGTTATAGAAAGTTATTTGTGTTACTTAAAATGTCATAAAAATTAAAGAATAAATGTAGTTTTGGTTTTAAGATATGAACCATGGGAGTGTTATGTTTTCCTCTAGGATGAGTACGATGGTATGAGATAGTATAATTCTCAAATGTGATCAATTGAAGGAATATGGTGAAGTAACATCGAATGAGATCCTATTTTGGAATAACAATAGGAATGATGATTATGGTTCTTAAATGGACAAGAGTTTGTTTCATAACCACGTACTTGAGTTTACCAATATTGGTTTGAAAATATTACAAAGAGTTGATTAAATTTACTTTTGAAGTATTAATGGTTTAGAAGGGTCATACATAAGATACTCATTGATGACGTTATATTTAGGCAATTGTATTTCGTTGTGGGATTAGTTCGCTGCACTTAGACTCTCTAAAGTATTAACAATCGAGATTCTTTTGGTTAAGTGTAGATTTAACAGTTGACTTGTATTAAAAAATTTTGATTGGAAATTTGAGGGCGAGTTATGGAAACAAACTTATAGACATATAAAAAGAAAAATCTAGGAGGCGTAATTAAGTGGTAGTAGTTACCTTTGACCCTATATATTGTAGGATTAAAGATTATAGAGGTTTAAAAACTCAAGGTCATATATAGCAGACAATTATTGAAATAAGGATGATATCCAAAGTTTGATATGAATCTCTATTATTCTGTGGGATCTTTAAATGTTATTGGAGTAGTGTTGGGGGAATATGGAATACTTTTCCTGTCTCTCTTAATACATTATTAAGATATATGTTTGATTATTTATACTTAAGGATCGTTGGTATGAGTATTGAAGATTCAAACTTTACAGTTAGTGGTGATAATTGGAAGGATGTAATTTGAGGAATCAATGATGATACTTATACAGATTGACATTGACATGAATTGAGAAACTTTAAGCAATTTTTTTTTGGGTAAATGACTTAGGTTATCCTACTAATTAGCAGATCGTTACTATCTCGGGGATTATGAACAATTATTAAAGCTATGATAACTGATGTAGTTAAATTGAAGGAACATTGGCTTAATCATCGGGAGGTCTTGTTTTTTACTATGATTATATTACAAAAAATCTGATCGTATTGAATTGAGGGAGATTATTGTGATCCTTTGAAATCTATCTTTATCTTATGAATCAGAAATGTATTTACTCTGGATTGAATTATGGGAATTTAAGATTATATGTAACCAATAGAAGGGAGTGGGTGTGAAAGCTGCAAGGGATTGATTATATGGGTTATTGAGTCTAGCTCAAAGATTTTTTGTAACAAAAAGTCAGTTATCGCAATGTCAAATAATCTAGTTTTTAATGGGATGACCAAATATGTTCATATCAAGTATTATTAAATTCATGACTTAATTATTGATGGCAAAATTGAGATTTTGTATTATCGTTCTGAAGATCAAATTACAAATATTTTTACCAAGCCACTCAAATCAGATGTATTCGTGAAGTTGAAGCAAATAATGTGAATGATCAAGATTGAAGAGTTTGATTCAAGGAAGGTTGTTGGAATTTGACCCAAACTCTCTAAGTTTCCTATTATTTATTTACTGCTATTATTTTGCTATAAGAATTTTATTATTATTAGTTGTTAATTAATCCTAGTCTAAATAAGAAATTGCTTAATTAGAACGAGTTGTCTTGTTGTAGAAGACTTCTTGGGTTTCTTAAATCTGGTAGTAGGGTTAATATATATATATATATATATAAACTAGAATAGGTTTGCTTTATAAGCTGAAGACTTCATTAAATAGAATTTTCTCTTTGGCTTTGATGTAAGTTTTTGTTCGTTTTCTTCCTTGTCTTTTCCTGTTCTCTTTATTTTATTTTATTTTTTTGGTCTTTGATTAATTATTATGTGTGAGATTATTTTGAGTGCTTGATATTTTTAAGATCCTACATTAACTACCTGATAAATCGAAGGTAAGCCACTTTCTAATTTTATATGATTCTAGAGTGAAAATATGTTTAATACGATTTGAATCTTTGACTCTATGTATGATGCCATACATATGATTGACATATATATATCAATACAATTTTAAACGTTTCATCTTGACCTTAAATTTAAACTATTGATTTTCAATGACTATTTCCTCTCTTAATTTTGAAAAACAATAATCTCCACACAACTCTTTGACTCTATGGTTGGCATGTGTGTCAATACAACTTTGAAGTTTCAATGTCAACCTCAAAATTTAAAGTATATTAATTTCCAATGGCTATTTGTCTATAAATTTGGAAAAAAAAAAAAAAAACATAATTGTCTTAATATAGCATGAGAGTCTCCCAATAAATTCCAGCATCGATGTCCCTTGGTAACTTGGCATCAACAGAACAAGTTAACCAATTTTCTTGTTTGTTCTATAAGCAACCTTTTGGTAAGCTTGTTTTTCAATGGCTGCATCCACAAAATTGATAGCCCTTGGCCTGGGAGCACTCATTATGTGCTCACTCATGGTTGGTTTTGTGGATGCAACGGTGATTGGCAATGGTCCTCTTAAACACAATAACTTTCCATGCAACCAACACGGTCAGAACGGATGTCTAGGTCCACCAGCAAACAACTATCGAATAGGCTGCGAGCCTCTTGAAAAATCCCGAGATGGTCCACCAGCAGACGAAATGTAAGAAGTCAGAGCACCAGCTCTCCAAAACAATCCATAGATAACAAGAGAACTAAAGATGATCGATGCGTTGTGCTTTATTTGAAAACATGTTTATTATATGTAACAATGTTTTGTTGATTTCCACAAATTATGTATGAATAAATGTGTTTTATGCACAAATGTAAACGAATAACTGCTATTTCTATCGTCCAGAAGGTTACATAATCATAAGATTATGTGAATATAAGATTATGTGATCTTGGATATATAAACACTTGTGAACACAAAACCCGATGGACACCCATTTTGAACTTGCTTTAACACACTTAATTAATATGTTTGATATTATATATCCAACCCGTTTATGACCCACATGAATAAATATGTTACCTTGCTTATTTACAGACAGATTAGAAAGCTAATGGGGTTAGGATTGTCACTCCTATCTAGAATCATCAGATAGCTGCACATGTGAATTTGTCGAGCTCATCATTTTGTCTGACTTCCAATTTCTAATCCCTTCCCATGTTTAAAGAAGGACAAGACTACATCAATTACCCAAAAAGAAATTTCAATATCAAACATCCAAATTTTATTAATTTTGTGGATTTTGATACAAAGTTTGAGGGTTGTTTATAACAAAAAAAATTTATAATTTTTTGGGTCAAGTTATATCTTTTACGGTTTGAATTATAATTTGTTGGGACCAAGTTATAGTTTATTTTAGGATCAATCACAAGTAATTTTTGGGACCAAGTTATAGCTTATTTTAGGATCAATCGCAGGTCACCACAAATTTATAAACTGACCATAAAATTTGTAAAAATAGCCATAAATTTATAATAGCAGTACAGTACCAAAATTAAAGAAAAGTAAGAAGTTCCAATCTCTTTAATAAGTAGAACTAATGATTTCAATAGTTTAAATTAGATTCATGCAACCATGATAGACTGTAATAATCTAGTAAAATATTCATTATTGATGAACAACCTACTCCACTTTGAAGACGGCAACGGTGGCCGGTGGTCTTTATTGATGAAGAAGTAGGTGAGAGAGAGAGAGAGTAAGGGCATGCTTTTGGTAACTATGAGAGAGATAGTTATGTAAGGTGTGTAGAGAGATGTCCCTTTCATGTGGAGAGGGCTTACAATTTATAGGCACATAGTCTTAGTTGAGGCGGTGACATGAAAGGATAGGTGACTAGCTTTTCGGGAATGATAGCTAAAATTAAGATAGGTACAATTAAAGACAGTGTTGATCTCTAAGTAGTGATTATCTCGGTAATTACTACTCACGTGAGCTAATCATCTTGGGTCTCTTAGACTTTTGAACAAGGCCAACTCCATGAGTTGGGCTTGACCTTCCTTTTAGCTGATTTGGGCATATCTCATTAATTAGGCTTGGACCCAGCTGAATCTGGGCTCATCACAATCTAATTACTCTCGACTTTACTAGGAAATTTTTCACATATTGAATTACAAATTATAATCTTTTGTCGAAATCAATTTATTATTGTGCAGTATTTTGATTACTTATTCAGTGTTAATGATACAAATTTAATGACTAAGCATATACATGCAACATCCAATAGCTATATTTTTTTTTTATTCAACTGTCAGGAATGTTTAGGTCAGCTTACATGCACCTCGATTAATCTCCTTCCGATCCAGTCAAAGACAGGTCATCTAAGCTGGGACTAGGGTATTCATGACAGATAAATCTCAACGTCAAGGAGTTGTCAATATTCTAACTCATGACATCTGAATAATTATTGTTTAACAATTTTATTCATTTTTTCAATAAATTATCAGACTCAAAATAATTGCTCTTAAAATATCTTAGTTGAGTGGATGTTATTCACTTCTTAATTTCATTTTTCCAACCTTGATCATTTTAAACTCCTTATTGTATGAACAACAAACTTAACACGGTTTAGTTTAACGTACAATTTTATCCGCCTGTATGACACACATATCAATATACATAGATGGAGTATAATCTCAACCCCACAATTTAAAACTATTCATTCACAATGTGTAATTTCTCTTACACTGGAAAACGAAAGTAGCCTTAATATAGAATTGAACTCTCCTTATAAATTCTAGGACTTTTGTCATGTCCCTGGCATCCTTACATTAACAAAACAAGTTCACCTGTTGTATAAGCAACCTATGTAAGTTTGCTAGCAATGGCTGCATCCATAAAATTGATTGCCCTTGCCTTCGGATCACTCCTTTTGTGATCACTCATGAATGTAGTTGTAGCTGGAAGGTCTATCAACTATGGTCCTCTTCGTCACGATAACTACCCATGCAACCAAAATGGCCAGAACGGATGTCTAGGTCCACCAGCAAACCGGTACACTAGAGGATGTGGCGAGACAGAAAAATGAAAACACGACTGGTCATGGGGAACTAATGCAATCTCAATGCAACTATTAGAAACACATAATGTTATAGTGTGTTCTTTTTAGCCATCATGCTATGGTGTTTATAAACTCCACTACATAAATTAACATGTATATGTATACGTAACCACACAAACTTAAACAAAAACACACATTTATGAGGAATTTACTATTTTTACAATGCAGAAGGTGTGTTATATGTATCTGTAAAGAGATATACATTTAACTGCTTAGGATATGCATTCCAAATGGGAAACTTCACTACAAGAATTAGGGTATTTTGAGACAATTTTTTTGTGACAACAATGTCCACCGTTACAAAAAAAAAAAAAAAAAAACATGTTTTGAAGAAAAAAAAAAGTTTTGTGGTGGTAAGGTTGTCATAAAAAGTTTATTTACTGCGAAAAAAATACTATTTGAGATGATTGTTGTCTTCATAAATTTTTTTTCAGGCTCACTTATTATGGCAAGGTATGCTATCACAATATCTCGCCATAATAAGTGAAACCTCAAAAAGTCTTTGTAACAGCAAGAACCATCTCAAATAGTATTTGTAGCTGCAAATACACTTTTTATCATAGCACTGCTACCATAAAAAATCTCTTTTCTCCAAAACACGTTTTTTTGTGACAATAAACACTGTTGCTGCAAAAAACTTATCTTCAAAAACCCTAATCCTTGTAATGTCATTACAATAACATAATATTAGACGTTGAAAAAATATGTCAGAATTATCAATGGGAAGTCTAACACACAAAATATCGAAGCTTATATATTACATGAGTCATACCCCAAGCCTCGACTTTACGTGTCACTTTGATCCCTTTCACCTTCTCATTTGTTATTTTATAAAAGAGCTCCTTGTGGTGAAAAAGGGGAAAGGGAGATCAAACTAGAAAATAAAGAAAATATAAAATCAGATTTGGAAGATACCTTAGTACCTTCACTTCCAAACATGACAAACATTGAAAACAATTTCTTGCTAATAAAATGAAATGAGAATAAAATATATTCTTTTTTTTTTTTTTTGCAACCTCGCGTATTTTCTTTCATAAAATTTGCAGAAAAAAAAAATTAACATTATTACATTCTGAAATCATATTGTTGTAATTTTCATACAATTATGACTGGGGGCGACACTTGTTATTTTGTGACTTTCATGTTCCAATCCATTCTTATGTTGGCCTACCATAGTTGATCATCCTTAGAAAAGGCATATGATTGAGTTTCTAGAGATATTTTGTAAAAAGTTTTAGAGAAGAAAAAAGTTACTATTAGATATATTGATGTAATTAAAGATATAGAAGAAAATGTGGTGATCTTAGTGAGAGCAACGACAAAAGAGACTAATGAATTTTCAATCACTATAGGCTTACATCAGGGTGCATTGATTATGGATGAATTAACTAGGCATATTCATGATGAACCCCCACGATGTATAATATTAACGGATGACATTGTATAAGTTGATGAAAATAAAAAAATAAATAATAATAAACTAAAAATATAGCAAGAAACTCTAGAATAAAAAAAAAAAGATAAATAGGACTAACTATGAATAAAGTAAAATGAGAAATTAAAATCATGAAGTAGTAAAAATTGAAAATTAAAAGATACCAAATAATGGATGTGTGAGAGTAGTGATGATGTTACTCATAAAATTAATGCATGGGTTAAATGGAGGAATGTATCTGGGATATTGTGTGAATGGCGCATACTACTTAAGCTAAAAAAAAAGTTCTATAGAAGAGTCCTAAGAGCCGCTATGCTTTATGGTAGGGGTTGTTGGCCAATTACGAAACAATACGTCCAAAATCGAGAGTGTCAGAAATGAGAATGTTAAGATGAATGTATGATAAAAGTAAAAATGATAGAGTTAAGAACGATATTGTCGATAAAAAAATAGAGATGACATTTATAGGTGATAAATTAAGGCAGAATCGACTTAAGTGGTTTGAACACACCAACTGACAATCACTTACGACACCGACGAAAAAGAGTGATATGATAGCTATTGAAGGTAAACGTAATGGTAGAAATAAGTCAAAATTAACTTTAAGTAAAATAATAAAAATAGACATGATAACTTGTAATTAATAAAAAGCATGGTCCTTGATATAGCAGAACGGCAAAAGAAAATTCATGCAGTCAACCCCAAACATATTGGAATAAAGTTTTGTTGAGTTGGGTATGAATATTATGTAAACTTCAACCAAAAACAATTCACACTATGGTGAGTACAAGTCGAGCCAGCAATGGTTCTATCGACAACAATACACACACCTCTCTCCCTCTCTATACAAACCCTAGCAGAGCCACCCCAATCCACTGCCACCCTTGGCCCTCTCCGACTGCCTCACCCATAAAACCAAGCCTTGGCCCTCTCCGACCACCTCACCGATAAAACCAATGTAACAATTATCACCATGGGTAACAAGGTTAAATGGCCTTTGCCTTTTTTACATCAAAGAGAATGAGGTCTAGCGCCCTGGAATACCATCGAGAAAGAGCAATAGAACAAGGAGGGAATAAGTTATAACAAATGCTAATAAAGAGTCACTAAATCATACTACAATTGACCAAAGAATTATTTAGTATCCTGTATTGAATTAGAAAATGAGATTCTTGCAGTTTAAGAATATAAAACCCCAGAACAGAACCTGATTCAAACTTTCAAACCTTTTGAAGTCAACACATTTCTTTCCAACTTACACCCCGACTTCAACTTGCACATTAAAACTGATCCAAGTCAGTGTCTAAATCATACAATTTTCAGATTCACCGACCAACCATTGATGTCGGAGAGGAGAGAATCAAACATGTGGATATTAAGAACCATCCATGGAGATATCGTTACAATTTGGATTTGGCAGAGTTGTTGCAAAAGAACTTTCAGAGGAATTCCTCTGAGCCTGGCCAGCTCCAAAAGTAAACTCCTGTGGAGAGATGTCTAAAATGGGACAAGCAAAAATGGAAGTAGCACCAGGGCTGTTGAATGCAGGGACAGGAACTGGATCATTAGGCTTTGAAAACCCAAAGCTGAAGGATGGCATACCGGCAGATGAGAAGATTGGCAAGGTGGGGTGGTTGTTCTTGGTTGACCCAAAGATCTTCTGTTCATACTCTTGTAACTGCTGGTAGACAGCTGCATGAAACACAGCAGAACATCAAAAAAAAAAAATGATTTTGCTCGTTGAACAAATAAGAGGCAATCCATAGAATTGCTCGTCGAAAATATAAACACTTGTTCATCTTACATATACGATAATTTTTAGGAAGTTGATATTTTAATAAACAACAAAGAACAAACAGTACAGGTCCAGCTCCAGCTAGAACAATCTTGACAAAAATACAATGCCTTGGAATGCTTTTGCACCTTTGGCTATATAGAGGTATTACTCAATCAATTTTAATCATTACGAAATGGCAGGAAAAGTGTACATTCAATGTGTCCAAAAATAATAATCATGCAATTGTTGTCCACTACAGCCTAATTTCACGGATTGTGTAGATAAATAACTTTCAATCATTATTTGACTTTTAGTAATTGATAAAAAAACACAATTGGAACTCCAAACAATATTTTCTATAATAAAGTGCACACCGAGAACACTTGACGAGCAATATTTTCTATAATCAAGGAGAAATGGCTTTACGTAGCTATGAAAATTAAAACGTGTTCACATTTCTTTCCGCACAAGGACAAAAAAGAGAGCTCCAGCATACCTAATCTTTTCATAATTATAAATGAGCATCCTTCAGATAAACCGAAGGGCCAAAGCAGATATGATTGCAAAAAGTGGTTAAAAGGGTCAAAATCACACATATATAATAGAACAGATGCTTGCAGAAAAAGTCCGGATACCCTAGAAACTAGTCTTTCTTGGCCAAAAATATGGTCCTTTTAGAGTTAAGCTGGACGGAGTAGCTGCAAGAGCTCAATATCAGATGGGAAGATTTCTAATTCAGCAAACACTGTTTTTGATTTTTTTTTTAAGTAACAGCCAAAATAACCCACAGAAAGACACGTCAAGAGCTTTAGTGCAAGTGCAACTTAGGAACTAGACAAAATTTAATTGCAGCAATGGTTGCTATCTTGGTAACACTTGGTGCAACAAGATCAGCTTTTGGGGGGTGTGAATATTTCCTTCCACTAGCGAACCACTGAAAATTAGATGACAAACTTGCTTGAACCCAAATATATTGTCCTTCACAGAGTCAACTTGGGCTCAACATCACAGCAAACATTTCCACGGTAATTCTGCATAACCATCTTCACAGAAAATCAAGCACCCAATCATAGACAGCCAAGTAATTCCTTATCGCCCTCTTTCCCTTACATTCTAAAGTCATAGATATAACCGCATATGTTCTAGCATACGAAACAGCAGTGACTTCCCAGTTGGTCAATATGGAAGGTATCTCTGCTGATGAAACTTGAGGTATTTTGGATTCAATCTTTGGTAAAGAAGTGCAACTTAGGACTTCTTCATCATGATACTTGAACACACTTATTACTGTTTTGTTGCCTCTAATATCTACTCGCCCCCATCCCAAAATAAAACATCTCTCCATAATAATGTCAGCAATGAAAGAACTGCTTTGTTGCCGCAATGTTTCTTTGCAGTATTGAGAAAGGCATATACTTATATCAGGATGGTATTCAATACTTCAGAGATACTTTCATTAATGAGTTATATCTTTCAAATACTTGACCAACAGCATGGTTTTTTGCTCCTAAAAGTTCCCTTGAGAGGCATTTTCAAAATAGAAAAACTTAGAGGCTACTATTGTCATACCACGATCATGGCATAGCTTTAAAGTATTTTTCCGGGGTAAATTCTTTAACCTAGATGACATGTTGTATTTTAATAAAAATGGACAACTCTAAGTCTCTGACTATAGGGAATAAGATGTTAACAATTCTTTAAAGGTAAATAAGCGTGTAAGAAATATTAGTTCAGAACATAAAAGACCAATATACACACCTAGAAATTGGATTGCGTCATCAAATGGTAAATTCTGATCATCTTGGAGACAAAAAGCGAATAAAGGGAAGATGATTGTGAATGATAGTTTGGAGGGAGAAGCACAAGTGATGTGTGTTGATGAAAGAGATACAACAGGAAAAGGGGAGACTTCTGGTGTAAAGGGCAACCAATCTTCAATTTTTTTTCATGCGAATCTGGAAGAGGGCGAGATTTCTGCTCACTTACCTTTCACAAACAGCAAGGATGTAGAGCATGAAACACAATCCCAAATATCTCAGAATGTTAACTTAAATGATCGGGCTATAGCTTTGGATGGTGTAGAAAAAAGATCAAGAGGTGCAAATAAATTCGGTAGAGAGAATACTGTAGAGTGTAGAAGCTTATAATTAGGAAGGAGACAGATTTGATAGTCAAGCAAGACTCTAAAAAAGTTTCTTTTAACCTAAATAGTCTGTTTGGTACGAAGGAAAATGGATGGATGGAAAAAAGGTGGATGAAAAATAAGAGGGAAAGTGATATTTTCCTTTGTTTGGTTGAAAAAGGAAAATGAAGAGAAAAGAAAAGAGGAAGGAAAGCCTATACCTCACACCCACCAAATTCAATCCGCCCAAATTTGGGCGAAAGAGTGGAGAGAGAAGTTGGACATAATGATTGTATTTGTTGAATTACCTTTATGCCCTCCAAATGGCTGTTGGCTTACTCTTTTAGAAAAATAAAAAACACGTGGGGTCCACCTTTTTTTACTTCTTTCACCTGACAAAGAAAATAATGTGGGGTTCACATTTAATAGGACATTTATGGTATTTAACATATTATTTATTTTTCATTCTAAATAAAATAATAAAAAATTTATTTATCTTATTTTTCCATCATTCCGACCAAACAAGAATGAGGGAAAATATATTTCTTTTCTCTGAGAATAGAAAGTTCAATCTCTCATATTTTCAACCCTCCTATTTTCCATCAATCTTACCAAACATACTATAAGGATGTGGACAATGAAGAGTAGGAGGAGATCCTTTCAGATTCATCAGAAGAAGATCCTGTTCAAGTTATAGATGAAGAACACTTGGATTTAGAATGTTCTAATGAGAATGGAGCTTGTTTTTTCAATATATATGTTCAACTGAGATTAGTGGTTTGAGGGCTATCCTCAACCTTTCAGCTAGCGGTTGTCTTGCCAAGGATGGAGGAGGTCAATGTCCAATTAGCTTTACATTCTCTTATGCTCCTTTTGGTAGGAGGTATGAAAAGTTGGAGGGATACACTTCCTATTCTTCAAGGAAGAAAAATAGGAATGATACATTTTCATTCTTTTATGTTTTGTAGGATAGATAGAAAATAAAAATAATTAATTTTTTTTGTGCTTGATAAGATGGAAAAAATATTTTTTTAATTTTTATTTTAATTTTTAATTTTGAATTTAAATTTTTAAAATTTTAAATTTTTTTAAAAATAAAAGTATAAATACATATTTTTTTATTGTATTTATATATGAAATTAATTTATATACATAATATCTATATAATAAAGTAAAACTTACAATTCAAATTTCAAAGGATAAACAAAATGATTTTTGCTTTTCGCGGTTCAGATCGCTTAAAGTTAATCTAACGGCTAAAATTGACACCCTAAATTTAATAGGAAAAATAGACCCCTAAGGGTGTGTTTGGAGTGATTATTTAAAAGTACTTCTAGAAATTACTTCTCATAAGTACTTTTAAAAAAAAAATAGTGTTTAAAACCGTCCCTCCACCTCTACCTCTACCACCACTACCGCCACCGCCACCACCACTGTCGCCGTCACCAACGCCGCCGCCGCCACCACCACCGCCCTCGCTGCCACCGCCACCACCACCACTGTCGACATCGCCGCCACCACCACCGCCGCCGCCATCTCCGCCACCACCACCATTGCCGCCGCCACCGCCGCCACCGCCCCCCCTCACCACCACCATTGCCGCCATTGCTGCCGCCACCACCACCACCACCACCGCCATCGCCACCACCACCGCCACCACCACCACCACCACCGTCACCGCCGTCACCCCCACCGCCGCCATCACCGATGCCATCGCCGCCGTCGCCACCACAATCATTGCCACCCACCAGAACCATCACCGTCTCCTACCACCACCACATCTCACCCCCACTACAACCGATACTTAAATTCATTTATCTCTCCTCTATGTTTGTGATTTAATTTTAGATATGAATATAAATATGTTTATTGTTTATCATTTTTTATTACTCTGTGCCTTTAGGCACAGACAATAACTAGTATGTATATATGAAAGGATATATAGACAAATAAGATACATTTTAACATAAATAATTAACTTTCCTTCCAATTTTGGAGGGATTGATTTTGGTGAGTTAGAACGAAAGCTCATTCATCCACTTGTTTATCCTTCCTATTTTCCTTCTTTACCAAACAAGATATTTTATCTATCCCTCCAACTTTTCATCTTTCCAACTTTCCATCTTATCAAAGGAAGCATTAAGAAATGGAATGAATATTTAATTAGTCATGGATGCACTATATCATTGGAGGAGATCCATGAAACTTTGCAAGCAAATAAGTTGTATTCCAAAGATGACTGCTATATGGAATTGTGTTCAGAGGCCTGTATTGATAAAGGATATTCTTCTGATGGTACTAGTGATTAGCCGACTCAAGAGAAGCTCAAAGTTTTTGTGTCCAAGTCCAAACACCTCTTAGCTAAACTTAATTATGCTGAGCAGATTAAGAAGAAACAGGAAGCTGAATTAGAAAGGCTATCTCAGCAATTGAATGAGGCGTTGATGGAAAGGGACTTCAAAAGGATTACAAGATCCCAAGCTAAAGGTTTCAAAGTTCCTAATCCAAGTAAGAAATCACATGGATTTAAATGCTATTAAGTGTTTTATTTTAGATCAGTGTATTCACAATTCTGTCATTTTATGTGATGGAAAAGGAATTCTGAAATGCTTGGGATTAATTGATGTTGATAACGTTGGATATAAAGCTGTTACCAGTAAAAGGTCGATGGAATTGGGTGTTGATCAGGGTGAGTTGGAAGCTTCAAAGGACTTGGGTATTCGGCTTGAAGAATTATTCTGGATGTATAGAAGGAATAAGAGAATTATTTTAGGAGGTTTCCTAAATCAAAGAGAATTAGTGGCTATCATAGTTTTGAATCGGTCCATAATCGTAATAGGTGGGGGTGGTAAGGTGTTTACAAAATCTTTTCCAAGCTGATTTTATGAGCATCATGGAGTGTTTTAAGGACTATATAATCGGATTCGGGGGAATAAAGAGAAGTGGTTATGACTTTCGGTCTAAACAAGGAGGAGATCTACTTGTGATGGGATTGTTCATTAGACAATTTCGGCTGAGAGAGAAAGTTGTGGGGATTCTGCATGAGTTTCAGTCAAAGCCAGCAAGAGAATGTCAAGATCTTTTTTCAATGGTCAAGTAAAGATTATTGGTCAAGCAAGTCAATCTAGCAAAGGGGGAGTTACTGCCGAGATTTTTAAGGATTTTTTCCAAAAGTTGTTAAATCTTTGAGTTTTGAATAAAGTTCTTCCTCGCACAGTCGAGGTTTAACCCCCACCCCCTCCAAAAACAAATCCCCTCAAAAATAGTAATATTTTTTTTGTACCGAAAAAAAATAGTAAAAATAATTACCACGAATGTAATAAAAATATCCACAACACTGATAAAAACACTCACAAAAGTGGTCAATCATTCACAAAAATCATAAATTTTTTAATTATAAAAACACTCGTTAAAGTAGTAAAAGTTATAGGTACAATACCAAAAAATTTTCTTTGGTACTACAGTCTTGGTCCTATAAAGTCTAGCATCTTTCTCGCTTGTAACTTGACATCAACACAAGATAAGAGCAATGTTAATGGGACTTAAAATATTGACAAGATTGACTGTCCTTATCAATCACTGGCATTGATTTGAATATGGGTCTCGATATTTGTTAGAATTCACTACCAATTCAATAATTGCGATTGATTAGATCAATAAATCAACTCAATATCTTAGGTACAAATAACATTTTCCTTATGGTATTTATAAGTGGTAAGGAGTTTACAATCCAAAATTATGGTTTTTATTCAAATTTTTATATTGCAATCTCAATCAAGGATCAAAATTTCGTTTTGACGGATAGTTTTAGTCACCTAGAAAATGAAAATGTTTTGAAGTGTTTCGGAAACAGGATGGAAAAAAAAAAAAATTAGAATTATTTTTTTAAAACATTGGTTGAAATATACCAAAGTATCTTAAAATATCTTAAAACCTTCTGAAATAATTGGGCAAATGTATTGAAACATTATGAAATACCTTGAATTATTAGAATTTTAATTCTATCACTGATTTATTTCAGTCTCGTTGGAAATGGAAACGTTTCAGAAGTTTCGAAACGAAATTTTGATCCTTTATCTCAATCAAGTAAAAAATGAAGCAAATAAATGTGCTCCATTTAAAAAAAATTGAGTAGCGAATTTCTATTAAAAATACTTATAATTGGACAAATAATTTTGCATAAATATAAGTTAATATGACAAATACAACCAAAAAGTTTGTCAAAAAAGGCTGTGAATATTTACTGTTAGACTACAATGCTATATTTTTAATTTATGAATTGAAGGTGTAATATGAGAATTCTAGTTTTCATGGAACAAAATTGAGAGTAAGAATTTTTTAGAGTGTAAAATGTCATTCACGCTTCTATTACTGTATTCTTGCGATATCGATAATGATAGAACCCTACCTACATAATCATTAACTTTTGAGCAATGCTATTGAGATTCAATTTAAGGACCTAATGCATTATAACATTAAGTCTAATGGTGGCTAGTGAGTCCCAATATTTAATAAAGTCTACTATCTATCCCATGGCCACAAGCCATTAGTTTCCTACTAATTAAATCTCAAATTAGATGCAACTAACATTATTCTTAACTATTAGATACATTTCAAACATGTCCTAATAATTTTTGGACATATTATGGTCATTTAGTAATTTTTTAAAAGTTATAAGGTTATTTTATTATTGCATAAAATGAGTGTTATTATGTAATAAACTACTAGAACATAAATAGAAGATTGTTGCTTGTATTTAGAAAAAATTATATGTTGATGAAATTGATTTGTAATGCTTTCAAATGATAAAAACTCATTACAGTAAATTGTAAATGACAATAATTACTCTCATTTTTTGTAAGAAGTTATAATTAATATTATTTTCTTTTGTACACGCCAAATATATCAATTTCTAACTATTTATATTTAATGAACTTTTAAGTATTAAAATTGAATTTATTAACTACTACGATCATTTGGAAAAGAAAATTAAATTTATTAATGTGTCCACCCTATAATAATTTCCTAGCTCAGCCCCTGGACAGCCTAAGCTATTTTCTTTCGTAGGTTTATATTACAAATCAACATAATTATATCCTCGAATCATCAAATTTACTAGACTACTACAGTTTTAGTTCAATGATATGCAACAACCAATAGCCATTTCTTTTCTTTTTTTTTTAGTTCAATGGTCAGAGTTGTCCAAGCCAGCTTACACGCACCTCGACTAATTTTCTTCCTGGTTCGGTCAAAGGTAGGCCATCCACGCTGGAACTAGGATATTCATAAGGGATAAATCCTCTATGATTTGACCCTGAGAAGTTGTCAAATTTCAAACTCAGGGTATCTGAATAATTATTGTTTCAATCTTATTCATTTTGTCTATAAATTATCAAACTAAAAGTAATTGCTCTTTAAATGTCCTAATTGAGTGGATGTTATTCAATTGTTAATTTCATTTTTCCAACCTGGATCGATCATTTTAAGCTCCTTCTTAGTCGATGTCATTTAGTTTATTAACGACGTAATTCTGAATAATAAAAAACGATTAATCCGTCACAACCTGGCAGTATATGGGCCATCAAGTGTATTAGTTTTCAGTTGGGCTAATTATACTTTGTCCCCCTCAAATTATGAGGTTTGTGCAATTTTTCCCCCTCAACTAAATTTCTCGTATTTATTCCTCAACTACCTGAATTGGTTTTACATTGCCCAAATCTCAAATGTACACTACCTTTTGGTTGGAAAATATAAACGTATCCGAGCAAAGTGAAGTAAAATGACATAGTTTGGGGACAATTTGAAATAATTTTTTGAGGGAACAAAGTGACACGAACATCATAGTTTGAAGGAAGGGGGGGGGGGGGCAAGTGTAACTAACACTTTTCAATTGTTAAATTTCCAAAAGAATGCAAGCAATGTTTTAGGTCTGCAAAAGCTCCCAATTATAGCAAATATTGTCGAGGGTCTATAATTTCTTTTGGTAATGAGTACATCCACTATAAAATGTGAGGTTCAAGACAGTTTATCTTTAACAGCCCGATCTAGGTAAGCCACTATCTAATTTTGTACGATCTCAGAATAGAAATAAGTTTAATACGGTTTGATTCATTGACTCTATGTACGATGCCATACACATGGCTGGCATGTAAATATTAATACAATTTTGAACATTTTATCTCGAACTTAAATTCAAACTACTGATTTTCAATAACTATTTTTCTCTAAATTTGGAAAAAAAAACCCATAATTGTCTTAATATAGCATGAGACTCTCCCAATAAATTCCAGCATCTGTGTCCCTTGGTAACTTGGCAACAACAGAAGAAGTTAACCAATTTGCTTGTTTGTTCTATAAGCAACCTTTTGGTAAGCTTGTTTGTCAATGGCTGAATCCACAAAATTGATAGCCCTTGGCCTGGGAGCACTCATTATGTGCTCAATCATGATTGGTTTTGCGGATGCAACACATATTGCCGGTGGTGTTTTTGCGCACGATAACCCTCCATGCGACCAACACGGTCAGGACAAATGTTTAGATCCACCAACAAACAGGTATCAGAGAGGCTGCACCGAAGCAGAAAAATGTGAACGCAGTCCTAACCCAGATGAAAAAGATAATGTAGTTGAAGGTCTAGCAGCAGCTCCCCCAAATAATCCATAGATAATGAAAGCTGAAAACAATTCATTATTCGTTGGGACAAGATTTTGTTGAGTCATGTCGAGTTCAGATGTACCCACTTGCATATTAATTCATGTATAACTCGTGTATGCACAAACATACACATTTATGAGGAATGTACTAGTTTTACAATACAAATGATGGTGTTTTATAAGTGGTAAGGAGATACAATCCAAAATTATGGTATTTATCCAAATTTTTATATTGCAATCTCCACTACAGCAAAAAGCATTTTTTGCGACGTTTTTTTTTTACGACGATTTTAAATTTGTCGCCAAAAGTTTACTATTAGCGACGATTTTATAATTTTGTCGCTAATTTCATTTTTTATTTGTTTTTGCGACGTTTTTTTAAAAACATCGCGAAAAGGCGATTTCCTCCTAATTGTTTTTTGGCGGGAGAAATGGCGGGAATAGGCAATTTAATTATTTTTTGCGACGTTTTTTAAAAACGTCGCCAATAAAATTTTTCGTAAATAAAAGATTTAAAAAAAAAACAATTTAATTGATTTTTTGCGACGTTTTTAAAAAACGTCGCAAATAAAATTTTTACGTAAATAAAAGATTTAAAAAAAACAATTTAATTGATTTTTCGCGACGTTTTTGAAAAACGTCGCAAATAAACTTTTTGCGTAAATAAAAGATTTAAAAAAAACAATTTAATTGATTTTTGGCGACGTTTTTAAAAAACGTCGCCAATAAACTTTTTACATAAATAAAAGATTTAAAAAAAACAATTTAATTGATTTTTTGCGACGTTTTTAAAAAACGTCGCCAATAAACTTTTTGGGTAAATAAAAGATTTAAAAAAAAAATAATTTAATTGATTTTTCGCGATGTTTTTTAAAAACGTCGCAAATAACTTTTTATGTAAATAAAAGATTTAAAAAATAATAATTTAATTGATTTTTCGCGACGTTTTTAAAAAACATCGCCAATAAACTTTTTGCGAAGGCTGAATTTTGGGTATTTTGCCCTAAGAGCATCTCCAAAACTTCTCCCTCGCTGGCGCCAAACTCTCACCTCTCCCTGCCTCTCCATCGATTGAACTAGAAGCCTTCACCGACAGTGAAGCCACAAGCACCCTGAAATCCCTTTGCCGCCTCCTCTTTCTCTCAGACTCTCTATGCGCATGCGCTTCTCAAGCCACATCAATCGATCAAACTCTTTCTGCTTCAGATTTGCTGCTTCAAATAGCAAAACCTAAATCCCAAATCAATCGATCAAACTCGATTTGCTGCTTCAAATCAAGCTGCTTCAGATTTGCTGCTTCAAATCAATCGAACAAAGCTCTTTCTCTCAGAGCTGCTTCAGAGTCGAAGGCACAAATCAGGTACATACTCTCTCTCTCTCTCACTAAGCGCTCGTGAGCCTAGAACGTTCTGGAATCAGAACCCTCTGGAAATCCAAAGCTCCTTATAACGACCGCCCTGTACCTCCCTCATTGTCAAAATCCTCAGAAAACAAATTGACTTATTTTTCAACAATTTCCTCTAATTTTTTCATCTCTGCTTACTTCCCTTTTTTGAGCATCACTCGTTG
Organism: Ilex aquifolium; assembly: GCA_951799425.1. Taxonomy (NCBI): domain Eukaryota; kingdom Viridiplantae; phylum Streptophyta; class Magnoliopsida; order Aquifoliales; family Aquifoliaceae; genus Ilex; species Ilex aquifolium. Next base: position 9,178,648 of record OX637400.1, on the reverse strand, counting down.
TTGGAATCGCTATATATATGAGTATATAGCAGAGGAGCCGAACCCAACAGATTCAAGCTCTTCAGGCTATGGGAAGTACCTTCCAAGAACGATTTGCCGAAAGAAAACTCAGAATCTATCCGAGCAGTGGTGGGTAACGCAGGGTTTGGAGCCAAGCACTGATTAATCACTTGTAAATATTTACCCCATTTCTGTATTTCTTTTTGTTTTCTCATTTTTGTTTTTTCAAGTTATGTACTTATTTGAACAAAACAATGTAGCTATGTTTTGGGTTTCAAATTTTTTGAACGGGAAATTGTTATTGGATAGTTGGATTGATTTACTTACCCTTTTTGTAATTCAGGGAACTACTCATTTCTTTCCTCAGAGCAACTGGACAGAAACCACAGCGCATCATATTTTACAAGTATCGTGAGATATCATCACCCCGATATCTTAAACCTTTTATTTCTCACTGTGCTAACAATGCCTGATTATGTCTTCCTTATATTCAGGGATGGTGTCAGTGAAAGTCAGTTCTATCAAGTTTTGCTATATGAACTTGATGCAATTCGAAAGGTGAATCATCTCTCCCTCTCTCTCTCTGAAATCTTTGGTGTTTAATTTTCTATCTGCAGGTTAGTTCCGCCAAGTCTGAAATCTTTTCTTGTTTTCAAATCGACTTTTGCCAACGACATAGTGGCATCCTTCATAAATAGCGGCATACTCTGCTATTATTTCACTTGTTTTATGGTGCACAAAATTTGGTGAATGTCGAGTTTGTTTTGCGACCGTCACTCTCATCTAAGCTCAATTTTGCTACTGCTTTAAATTATGGTGGTATGATTGTGACTTGGTTTCATTTTGTTTTTACAGGTATGCCAGGTGTACCCGTTCGGTTTCAATTGGTAAAGTGCATTCCTCACTTTTCTCAATGCTCGTTCTTATATGCATATCTCCACTTGACTTTTTTGGGAGTTTTGGGTCTAATGTATTTCCAGATTGTGGAATTTGTGAATTGAATAGTATATACAAATTTTGGGGATTTTTCAGTTAAGTTAGCTTGGTCCTTAATCTCTAGGTATGGTTCAATTCAGTTTCTACAATAATTAGTCAATGACATTAGTCAGCAGTATGTTCATCTCATTAAAGGATGTGTCTTAATCCCCTAGTTATCATATTTACGAGTTCCTAGGTTTGAAAAAACGGATGGCTTGATAAGAAACTCTGAAGCGACTAGTAGTAGGAAACATTTGATTGCTTAAGCCCCAAAGTCCTTTTCACCAATAACTTCAAAACAAATAGCTTCAATAAAGCATGGTAGATTTGGAAGAGGGACTGCTGCTCAAGTAGCATTGTTTTTACTAAAAATTGCTGCACTAGAGATGGTTCGGAGGTTCTCAAGAGCAAGGTGTCCATTTTTATGGTCTGGTCTGCAAGTTTTGCAAGTTCTCTGCTATTCACCATTCAAGTGGATTCAAAGATGGAATCCTTTGAAGGTTTTGGTCAAGGGCATGAAGGTTCGTTCTCTCAATCAAATAGGCTTACAATTCAATTTGAATTATGTTGTTGATCATTTACTTATGTTAGAAATGTGATTTGATTCATGGGGAACTGTTTAAAGGTTTATAGTCTAGGTTTGAAAGGGCTTTGAGGAAACTTAGACGCTGTGGAGATTTTTTCCCACAACCTCTCTTGAATCTTTGTTATCACGTCCTTTTTCTGTGCTCATTCATGTGCTCACATGTATGTTAGTTACATTCTTCAACTTTTTGATTGGTACTTTACATTCTTCAACTCTGTTTCAGGCCTGCCTAATATGGTCAAGATGATCTTTATTCAGGATCAGAGAAGGATTCCAGCTGCTAGGGTGCGGAGAATGATAGTCTTTGATGATAAAGGCTGAGTGTTGGCTTGGAAGCAGTTTCTGCTATGCAGTAGCACCTGTTGCTATGCTGCTGTACTGGTTCTGTTCAAATGCTGGGGTGTATGAGGCTGCAATGGTACTGGGTCTATGCTGATATGTTGCCTTTGTGTAAAATGCTACTTTTACAATATGACCAGTTTGGGATGCCTACTGCTAGGATGCAAAGGATGGTGATTTGTGATCCAAGGGCCAGAAGTTGAAGAGATGGTGATGTATCAGGATCTGGTCAAGGCATTTTTTGCACAAAATGTAATCAAAAATGGCTTAAGTCCTCTTGAAGGATTAAAGCCTTGTTTTGTATTTTTTAAAACAGGTTGTTCTTTGATTCTTGTAATTCATTTTTTTTGGAAATAAAATTTCTGTTTAAAAAAATATATATATATTGAAACACCCAGTACACTAAAGTGCATTCAAGACTTGACTTGTAAATGGGTATTAATTATTAATTTTTGCATTTTTTATTTATTTAAAAAATTATTTGCGATGATTATTTTACGTTGCTAAAAATTAATTAAATTATTCTTTTTTGAATTTTTTATTTATGAAAAATTTATTTGTGACAATTTTTTTACGTCGCGAAAATTTAATTAAATTATTTTTTAAAATTTTTTATTTACGAAAAATTTATTTGCGACGATTTTTTTACGTCGCGAAAAATTAATTAAATTATTTTTTTTAAATTTTTTATTTATGTAAAAATTTATTTGCGACGATTTTTTTACTTTTAGCGACGTTTTTTTTTCGTCGCAAAATTTTTTTTTTTGCGATGAAAATAAAACTGCGTCGCAAAATTCTTTCTGCGACGAGGCTATTACGACGAACACGCGGCGAAAAAAAAACGTCGAAAAAATAATTAGCGACGATTTTTTTGAATTTAGCGACGAAAAAAATCGTCGCAAAAAACGATTTTTGTTGTAGTGCTCAATCAAACAAAAAGGTAGAAATTAAATGTACTTCATTTTAAGAAAAATGAGTAGCGAATTTCTTTTAAAAAGTACTTATAATTGGGTATTAAGCAAATTAATAGGTTAATATGACAAATACAACCAAAAAAAATTTCAAAAAAGGAGGCGAATAGTTACCATTAGATTACAATGTTACCTTTTTAATCTATTAATTGAGGATGTAATATGCGAATTCTAGTTTTCATGGCACAGATTGAGAGTATGAATTTTTTAGAGTGTAAAATGTTATTCACCCTTCTTGTAATTCACTTTCAACTTTTGTGTTGGACTATCAATTCTTATTTTTTGACATTAAATATGAACTTTTTTTAAATTAAATTTAAATATATTTAATTGTGCATACCCTGTTACTGTGTTCTTATGATATCGATAAGGATAGAACCCCACCTACATGATCATTAACTTTTGAGTAATGTTATTGAGTCTTAATTTAAGGACATAATGCATTGTAATTGATGAAGCCTAATAGTGGCTAGTGAGTCTCAATATTTAATTTAAGGACAATTGATTTGTAACGCTTTCAATTAACAATAATTAAAAAGTTATAATTAATATTTTTTTTGTACACATTATGTATATAAGTTTTTAACTTTTAATGTTCTCTGAACTTTTAAGTATTAAAAATGAATTTATGAACCTCTACGATCAATTGGGAAAAAAAAATTAAACTTATTAATGTGTTCACCCTATAATACCTTTTGTCACTTCCTAGTTCAAATCCATCCCGTGCTCAAAAAAAAAAAAAAGGAGAGACTCCAATCTTTAAGTTGATGGGAAATTCTATATTTCCCACTATTGTTTTTTTTTTTTACAAAACTTTATATCCAATGATTTAAATATTCTTATATAATCCTCATGTAACTTTGGACTAGAGTGTTATTGTTAAAACTTCATCCCAATAATCATCGCACATGTACTAGGAAATGTTTGGTCAATCTGATGATGTACAAAAGTGAATTTATGCACTACCTGTCGAGTAATTAATGTAAGTAATAAATGCAGTAAATATAAAGTGAGATCCACACAAGCAACACACAGATGTATAGTGGTTCGGTCAGGGTAACTTACTCCACTTTGAAGACGGCAACGGTGGCCAGTGGTCTTTATTGATGAAGTAGTAGGTGAGAGAGAGAGAGAGAGAGGGAGAGAGAGAGAGAGAAAGGGCATGCTCTTGGTAACTATGAGAGAGATAGTTATGTAAGGTGTGTAGAGAGATATCTCTCTCACGTGGAGAGAGTTTACAATTTATAGGCACAGAGCCTTAGTTGTGGCAGTGGCGTGAAAGGATAGGTGACTAACTTTTCGGAAAGGATAGCTACAATTAAGATAGGTACGATTAAAGACAGTGTTGATCTCTGAGTAGTGGTTATCCCGGTAATTACTCTCCACGTGAGCTAATCCTCTTGGGTCTCTTAGACTTTTGGACTAGGCCGAACTCCATGAGTTGGGCTTGACTTTCCTTTTAGCTGATTTGGGTCTATCTCATTAAATGGGCTTGGACCCAGCTGAATCTGGGTTCATCACAATCTAATATTACTCTCGACTTTATTAGGAAATTTTTCACATATTGAATTACAAATTATAATGTTTTGTCGAAATCAATTTATCATTGTGCAGTATTTTGATTACTTATTCAGTGTTAATGATACAAATTTAATGACTAAGCATATACATGCAACATCCAATAGCCATATTTTTTTTTATTCAACGGTCAGGAATGTTTAGGCCAACTTACATGCACATCGATTAATCCCCTCCCGATGCAGTCAAAGACAAGTCACCTAAGCTGGGAATTCATGACGGATAAATCTCGACGTCAAGGAGTTGTCAAGATTCTAACTCATGACATCTGAATAATTATTGTTTAACAATTTTATTCATTTTGTCAATAAATTATCAGACTCAAAATAATTGCTCTTAAAATATATTAGTTGAGTGGATGTTATTCACTTCTTAATTTCATTTTTCCAACCTCGATCATTTTAAACTCCTTATTGTATGAACAACAAACTTAACACGGTTTAATTTAACGTACAATTTTATCCGCATGTATGACACACATATCAATATACATAGATGGAGGTATAATCTCAACCCCACAATTTAAAACTATTCATTTACAATGTGTAATTTCTCTTACACTGGAAACAAAAGTAGCCTTAATATAGAATTGAACTCTCCTTATAAATTATAGGACTTTTGTCATGTCCCTGGCATCCTTAGAGCAACTCCAAAGGAAGTTGCCATTTTGGGGTGTCAAATTACTCATTCGCAACCTTGAACAGTGTTTTGACATCTCTGAATTATAAATCTGCTTCAATGGCAGGTGTCAAAATGGGATGCCATTTTAATATTTTTATTCATTAGTCTATATGAATCGTTGGATCTATATTCATCTAACGGATCTATATTCATCAACCCATTTACAACCTCTCACTTTCTCTCTCCAGAGTTGCCAAAAATTTCACCCCAAGAGCCTTGATGCCATTTTCCAACCTTTGATGCCACCCCCCCCCCCTCCCTTAGAGTGAAAAATTTTGAATTTAGGGTGGCATATGCGGTTGCCAATCCCCCTTGGAGTTGCTCTTACATTAACAAAACAAGTTCACCTGTTGTATAAGCAACCTATGTAAGTTTGCTAGCAATGGCTGCATCCATAAAATTGATTGCCCTTGCCTTCGGATCACTCCTTTTGTGATCACTCATGAATGTAGTTGTAGCTGGAAGCTCTATCAACTATGGTCCTCTTCATCACGGTAACTACCCATGCAACCAAAATGGCCAGAACGGATGTCTAGGTCCACCAACAAACCGGTACACTAGAGGATGTGGCGAGACAGAAAAATGAAAACACGATCCTAGAGAAGACGGAAAAGGACCAATCATGGGGAACTAAAAACGACCGGTCGTGGGGAACTAATGCAATCTCAATGCAACTATTAGAAACACATAATGTTATAGTGTGTTTTTTTTAGCCATCATGCTATGGTGTTTATAAACTTCACTACATAAATTAACATGTATATGTATATGTAACCACACAAACTTAAACAAAAACACACATTTATGAGGAATTTACTATTTTTACAATGCAGAAGGTGTGTTATATGTATCTGTAAGGAGATATACATTTTATTGCTTAGGATATGCATTCCAAATGGGAAACTTTCACTACAAGAATTAGGGTATTTTGAGACAATTTTTTTGTGACAACTATGTCCACCGTTACAAAAAGAAAACATGTTTTGAAGAAAAAAAAAAGTTTTGTGGTGGTAAGGTTGTCATTAAAGGTTTATTTACTGCGAAAAAATACTATTTGAGATGATTGTTGTCTTCATAAATTTTTTTTGAGGCTCACTTATTATGGCAAGGTATGTTGTCACAATACCTCGCCATAATAAGTGAAGCCTCAAAATGTCTTCGTAACAAAAAGAACCATCTCAAGTAGTATTTGTAGCTGCAAATAAACTTTTTATGACAGGTCTACCACCACAAAAAATCTTTTTTCTCCAAAACACATTTTTTTGTGACGATAAACACTGTTGCTGCAAAAAACTTATCTTCAAAAACTCTAATCCTTGTAATGTCATTACAATAACATAATATTAGACGTTGAAAAAATATGTCAAAATTATCAATGGGAAGTCTAACACACAAAATATCGAAACTTATATATTACATGAGTCATACCCAAAGCCTCGACTTTACGTGTCACTTTGATCCCTTTCACCTTGTGAGTCGTACAAATTTGAAGCCCTTTATAACTCATATAAATTTACTTGTTGATATGATTCCTGGCCCATATCAGAGTCACCAAATAATGGTCCCCTTAGACACTTATTAGTGATACCTCTTGCTTTGAAAATATATAAGTTAAGGAACCAACTTTCATCAATGAAAATTGATGGATTGATAAACTACGTGGTTCGGCAGTACATGTACAAACCTTGAGTTAGTTCAACAGAAGGTCTTCGCTCTTTCACCCACTGGTAACTCTGTTCCAGTCTCCATCCTTTGCTTTTCATCAAGTAAGCCATCACAATAGCTGGTGACCTGTCAAAACAACATTATCATTCCCACAGACAAGACATTAAGTAAAATCAATTGTTCTCCCAATCAAGAGTGTATCATCTATCTAATTCTCATAAACAAGAAGTCCAAAAAATGTCGTCATGGAATTTGGTCCCCACTAATTGAGGGGGGTGGAAAGGTGGGCTGGATGCATACCAGTTTTTTTATTTTCTGACAAGTAGCCAATAGCCACCACTACAAGATCTCATACACTCATTATGGCTTGGACTAGACAAAATTTAATTGCAGCAATGGTTGCTATCTTGGTAACACTTGGTGCAACAAGATCAGCTTTTGGTGGGTGTGAATATTTCCTTCCACTAGCGAACCACTGAAAATTAGATGACAAACTTGTTTGAACCCAAATATATTGTCCTTCACAGAGTCAACTTGGGCTCAACATCACAGCAAACATTTCCACGGTAATTCTGCATAACCATCTTCACAGAAAATCAAGCACCCAATCATAGACAGCCAAGTAATTCCTTATCGCCCTCTTTCCCTTACATTCTAAAGTCATAGATATGACCGCATATGTTCTAGCATACGAAACAGCAATGACTTCCCAGTTGGTCAATATGGAAGGTATCTCTGCTGATGAAACTTGAGGTATTTTGGATTCAATCTTTGGTAAAGAATTGCAACTTAGGACTTCTTCATCATGATACTTGAACACACTTATTACTGTTTTGTTGCCTCTAATATCTACTCGCCCCCATCCCAAAATAAAACATCTCTCCATAATAATGTCAGCAATGAAAGAACTGCTTTGTTGCCGCAATGTTTCTTTGCAGTATTGAGAAAGGCATATATACTTATATCAGGATGGTATTCAATACTTCAGAGATACTTTCATTAATGAGTTATATCCTTCAAATACTTGACCAACAACATGGTTTTTTGCTCCTAAAAGTTCCCTTGAGAGGCATTTTCAAAATAGCAAAACTTAAAGGCTACTATTGTCATACCACGATCCTCTAAGTTTCTGACTATAGGGAATAAGATGTTAACAATTCTTTAAAGGTAAATAAGCGTGCAAGAAATATTAGTTCAGAACATAAAAGACCAATATACACACCTAGAAATTGGATTGCATCATCAAATGGTAAATTCTGGTCATCTTGGAGGCAGTGATACGTAAAGGAGTTCTTATAGAGATTTTGACAAGCAGATACTGCCAGCAAATAGACAAAATTAACAGTGTATGAAATTTTATTACAGATAAGTAGTATATGTTTGCCTTAAAAAAACAAAAACTAATTGATACAACTAAGTGATTTTTCACCATTAACGAGTGTATGAGTACAAAATGGTGGGGAAGGCAAAGAAAAGGGAGAAGTAAGTGCATTACGACCAACACACCATGAAAAAAAAAACGTCGCAAAAAAAAAAAAAACCCGACAAATGCTTTTTGTTTTAGTGAAGCCTGAATAAGGTAAAGATTCTTCGAAGGAGAAGGAGCAAACACAGGTTGGTAATGTAAATGCGTCACTTTTGTAGACTAACCAGGGACAAATGAAGACATCTAATCTGAATAAGAATAAGAACCTTGTTGTCCACAAAAAGCGAATAAAGGGAAGATGATTGTGAATGATAGTTTGGAGGGAGAAGCACAAGTGATGTGTGTTGATGAAAGAGATACAACAGGAAAAGGGGAGACTTCTGGTGTAAAGGGCAACCAATCTTCAATTTTTTTTCATGCGAATCTGGAAGAGGGCGAGATTTCTGCTCACTTACCTTTCACAAACAGCAAGGATGTAGAGCATGAAACACAATCCCAAATATCTCAGAATGTTAACTTAAATGATAGGGCTATAGCTTTGGATGGTGTAGAAAAAAGATCAAGAGGTGCAAATAAATTTGGTAGAGAGAATACTGTAGAGTGTAGAAGCTTATAATTAGGAAGGAGACAGATTTGATAGTCAAGCAAGACTCTAAAAAAGTTTATTTTAACCTTAATAGTCTGTTTGGTACGAAGGAAAATGGATGGATGAAAAAAGGGTGGATGGAAAATAAGAAAGAAAGTGATATTTTCCTTTGTTTGGTTGAAGAAGGAAAATGAAGAGGAAAGAAAAGAGGAAGGAAAGCCTATACCTCACGCCTACCAAATTCAATCCGCCCAAATTTGGGCGAAAAAGTGGAGAGAGAAGTTGGACATAATGATTGCATTTGTTGAATTACCGTTATACCCTCCAAATGGATGTTGGCTTACTCTTCTAGAAAAATAGAAAACACGTGGGTCCACCTTTTTTTACTTCTTTCACCTGACAAAGAAAATAATGTGGGGTTCACATTTAATAGGACATTTATGGTATTTAACATATTATTTATTATTTTATTTTATTTTTCATTCTAAATACTCCCTCCGTTCCTAAATATCTGTCGTTTAAGGTTTTTGTACATGGATTAAGGAAGCTATTAAATAGCTCTAATATGAGTAAAAAATAATTGTACAAGACTAAAATATCCTTATTCAATATGTATTGGGAAGGAAAAGAATATGAAAGACACTTAGCCTATACCTAATCTAATGCATTGAAGAGTTAAGGGTAAATTTGGAAGAAAAAATATTAATTGTGCTTTGGTTTCATTAAACGACAGATATTGTGGAACAAAAAAAATTGTGTAAAACGACAGATATTTAGGAACGGAGGGAGTAAAATAATAAAAAATTTATTTATCTTATTTTTTCATCATTCCAACCAAACAAGAATGAGGGAAAATATATTTCTTTCCTCTGAGAATAGAAAGTTCAATCTCTCATATTTTCAACTCTCCTATTTTCCATCAATCTTACCAAACATACTATAAGGATGTGGACAATGAAGAGTAGGAGGAGATCCTTTCAGATTCATCAGAAGAAGATCTTGTTCAAGTTATAGATGAAGAACACTTGGATTTAGAATGTTCTAATGGGAATGGAGCTTGTTTTTTCAATATATGTTCAACTGAGATTAGTGGTTTGAGGGCTAATCCTCAACCTTTTCAGCTAGCGGTTGTCTTGCCAAGGATGGAGGAGGTCAATGTCCAATTAGTTTTACATTCTCTTATGCTCCCTTTAGTAAGAGGTATGAAAAGTAAGAGGGATACACTTCCTATCCTTCAAGGAACAAAAGTAGGAATGATACATTTTCATTCTTTTATGTTTTGTAGGATAGATAGAAAATAAAAATAATTAATTTTTTTTGTGCTTGATAAGATGGAAAAAATATTTTTTTTATTTTTAATTTTAATTTTTAATTTTAATTTTAATTTTTAATTTTTAATTTTGAATTTAAATTTTTTAAATCTTAAATTTTTTAAAAAATAAAAGTATAAATACTTATTTTATTATTGTATTTATATATGAAATTAATGTATACATAATATATGTATATATGAAAGGATATATAGACACATAAGATATATTTTAACACAAATAATTAACTTTCCTTCCAATTTTGGAGGGATTGATTTTGGTGAGTTAGAACGAAAGCTCATTCATCCACTTGTTTATCTTTCCTATTTTCCTTCTTTACCAAACAAGATATTTTATCTATCCCTCAAACTTTTCATCTTTCCAACTTTCCATCGTATCAAACGAAGGATTAAGAAATGGAATGAATATTTAATTAGTCATGGATGCACTATATCATTGGAGGAGATCCATGAAACTTTGCAAGCAAATAAGGTGTATTCCAAAGATGACTGCTATATGGAATTGTGTTCAGAGGCCTGTATTGATAAAGGATATTCTTCTGATGGTACTAGTGATTAGCCGACTCAAGAGAAGCTCAAAGTTTTTATGTCCAAGTCCAAACACCTCTTAGCTAAACTTAATTCTGCTGAGCAGATTAAGAAGAAACAGGAATGTTTCAAAGTTCCTAATCCAAATAAGAAATCACATGGATTTAAATGCTATTAAGTGTTTTATTTTAGATCAGTGTATTCACAATTCTGTCATTTTATGTGATGGAAAAGGAATTCTGAAATGCTTGGGATTAATTGATGTTGATAACGTTGGATATAAAGTTGTTACCAGTAAAAGGTCGATGGAATTGGGTGTTGATCAGGGTGAGTTGGAAGCTTCAAAGGACTTGGGTATTCGGCTTGAAGAATTATTCTGGATGTATAGAAGGAATAAGAGAATTATTTTAGGAGGTTTCCTAAATCAAAGAGAATTAGTGGCTATCATAGTTTTGAATCGGTCCATAATCGTAATAGGTGGGGGTGGTAAGGTGTTTACAAAATCTTTTCCAAGCTGATTTTATGAGCATCATGGAGTGTTTTCAGGACTATATAATCGGATTCGGGGGAATAAAGAGAAGTGGTTATGACTTTCGGTCTAAACAAGGAGGAGATCTACTTGTGATGGGATTGTTCATTAGACAATTTCGGCTGAGAGAGAAAGTTGTGGGGATTCTGCATGAGTTTCAGTCAAAGCCAGCAAGAGATTGTCAAGATCTTTTTTCAATGGTCAAGTAAAGATTATTGGTCAAGCAAGTCAATCTAGCAAAGGGGGAGTTACTGCCGAGATTTTTAAGGATTTTTTCCAAAAGTAGTTAAATCTTTGAGTTTTGAATAAAGTTCTTCCTCGCACAGTCGAGGTTTAACCCCCACCCCCTCCAAAAAAAAATCCCCTCAAAAATAGTAATATTTTTTTTGTACTGAAAAAAAAAAGTAAAAATAATTATCACAAATGTAATAAAAATACCCACAACACTGATAAAAACACTCACAAAAGTGGTCAATCATTCACAAAAATGATAAATTTTTTAATTATAAAGACACTCGTTAAAATAGTAAAAGTTAAAGTTACAATACCAAAAAATTTTCTTTGGTACAACAGTCTTGGTCCTATAAAGTCTAGCATCTTTCTCGCTTGTAGCTTGACATTAACACAAGATAAGAGCAATGTTTTTTTTTTCGGTAAGTAAGGTAATTCCATTAAATAAAAAGGTCATGTACATATGTGATCTCAAAGGGGATGGTAGATCTTCTAAAACAAGAAAAGAAGATCCCCCATCCCCAAAGCAAAAAGAATACAATGCAACCCAGAAGAAGTAAAGCAACACAACTCCCAAAGCCCAGAACAGCCTCCAAAGACAGCCAGCCCAAAAGAGGACAGCCACCAATCAACATAGAAACACAGTGGCACCAAAGGCGCCCAAAATCCCAAAGCAAGCAACCAGCTGAACACCACATCCAAAAGAAAGCCGGGTCACAGAGAAACAAAAACATTTGCCATGAAAAGTCCCATAACAACCCGCAGCTCTCAAAACAGCAGGCAGGCCAGGAAAAGGAAGGCCAAGACAAACGCCAACACCACGCCACATACCTCACAGATGGTACACCCATAAACAGAAATGCAGAGACAGAGGGAGAGAACCATCCATGACCAACTCCACTCATCACGAAAGGCCAAGCAGGCATCCAGAGCAAAATAGCAAGCAGCCATCCAGGAACATACCAGCAGCAACATCCATCAGCTCCAAAAACAAACATAACAGCAGCCAGACAAAAACCCAGCAGCACACCAAGGGACCCATGTCAGGAGCCTTCAAAGCCAGCTCATCACCATCAAACAGCAAAGGCACCCAAGGTAGGGAAACAACTCAGGACCAAGAATTCCCCTTAAGGAGGATAAAAAATCTCCACAGGCAAGGCCCATTGTTTTTGCAGCCAAAGATTAGGGACAGTATATTTGTAACCCCTGCTCAAGTGAAGTTTAAACCTAATACAATCCACCACATCTTTAGAGATAGTCACCACATCTTTATAATCATTTCTAAAGATCCTAGCATTTCTTTCTCTCCAAATCACATAGACAACAGTAGCAAGGATAAGCCTGCTTATTAATTTCCCAAGACCCTTTCCCTTGACATTAGAAGCAAACCAATCAACCAAATTCCTCCATTCCAATCTAGGCCATTTGACATTGTGTTTGTTTTGCAAAAAGAGCCAAATTCTCTTTGTAAAAGAACAATCAAAGAAGAGGTGGGCATGAGATTCAGTCACCTCTCTACAAAAGACACATTGAGCTCTTTGAAGAATTCCAAATGAAATTAATTTATCTTGGGTAGTAAGCTTCTCTTGCACTGCCAACCAAAGAATAAAGCTATACCTGGGAACAGCTCCAGAGAACCATACAATGCTGTGCCAGTTCTGAACTTGCCCTTTATTTCTGAGTTGTTCCCAAGCAGTATTAGTGCTGAAAACAAGAGAGGGGGAAAGTAACCAATGTAAGGTGTCCTCGCTATCTGGATTTGGCTTCATATCAGCTGGGATCCCACCTTTCAGCTCCAGAAGGTCCACATTATCAGCCAAAGGCCATGCCCATTCCCTTCCAGAAATAATGCTGCACACCTTAGCCTCCATCCCCAGACCAGAGGCTCTCAAAACTCCATCCCCTCTATTATCATAAATTGGCCCTTCAGGATGCCAAGGGTCCAACCAAAGAAAGGCAGTGTTCCCATTACCAATTTTATATTTAACAAGGGGCTTGAAAACATCCCTCATGCACAAAATCTTCCTCCAAGCCCAAGAGGAATTAGAAGGAATTTTAACGGACCAAAAACATCTCCTCTTCAGCAAGTAAGTCTCAACCCAGTCACTCCATATTGATCTACCAGATCTATAAATAACATTCCAAACATGTTTAAGAATAGCAGCTCTATTCCAATCCTCAATCCCTTTAATCCCCAAGCCCCCTTCTTGCTTAGGTAAAGACACAGTATCCCATGCCACTTTCGCGCCTCCAGGCTTTAAATCAGCTCCAGACCAAAGAAACCTTCTCAAGATCTGTTCAATAAGAACAATGACTTTCTTGGGAATGATAAAGATTGAGGACCAATAAGACTGGATGGCAAAGAGAACGGAATTAATCAGTTGGACCCTCCCTGCATAAGAAAGAAATTTGCTGCTCCATGAACTAACCCTCTCAGTAATTCTGCCAACAAGAGAATGACAATCAACAGCCTTAAGTCTGGTGGTAATAAGAGGAATCCCAAGGTACTTGGCAGGCAGTACCCCAATTCCAAATCCCAATTCATGCACAATCGCAGTTCTTAAATCGGGATGCACACTAGAAAAGAAGACAAGACTCTTGGAGAGATTAGGTTTGAGTCCAGAAAAGACCTCAAACACTTGAAGAACCTCTTTAATAGCTTTAATAGAATCAAGAGTGCCTTTGCAAAAAACCATAAGATCATCCGCAAAGCAAAGGTGGGAAATCGACTCTTTCTCACACCTCCAATGAAATTTAAACCTCCCTTGTTGAGTGATAGACTTCATCATCCCATTAAACACTTCCATAACAACCACGAACAGGTAGGGGGAGATAGGGTCACCCTGCCTAAGGCCCTTATTCCCAGCAAAGTAACCAGTTAATTCACCATTAATACTAATGGAGTACTTAGGAGTGGTAATACAAGTCTCAATCCAGTGACACATCCTTTGAGGAAACCCCATCTGACAAAGCGTTTCTAATACAAACTCCCACCTCACATTATCGTATGCTTTCATGAGATCAATCTTGAGGGTGCACCTTGGAGCCCCTTCATCCAAATGATAATTCCTAAGCAATTCTTGTAAAAGCAAAATATTGTCAGAGATTCTCCTGCCTCTAACAAAGGCTGCCTGCGATTCATCCACCAAATCAGGGAGAACCTCCTTGATTCTATTAGCAATAATCTTGGAGATACATTTATAGATAACGTTACAACATGAAATAGGTCTGTATTCAGAAAGTTTAGAAGCATTGGGAACCTTGGGAATTAGGGCAATGATTGTAGAGTTAACCTCAAGGAGCAGCCTACCACTTTCAAAAAAGGAGAGGATAGCATCAGTGACATCTCTTCCAACAATATGCCAGGATTTCTTGAAAAATGCTGCAGAGTAACCGTCAGGCCCTGGGGCTTTTCCTTCCTTCATGGAGAACATGACCTTTTTAATTTCATCCCTAGTAACCATTTGTTCCATTAAATGAGCCTGCTGCCCAGAGATTCTTCGAGTAATGTATTGCCTTACCCAGTGTATAGGAATCAAAGGCCTAGGGTGCGGAGAGCCCAACAAATTTTCATAGTAACGTAACACCTCCTCTTTAACCTCTCTCATATCAGAAACTCGGGAACCATCCTCCTTCTCAATTGTAGATAATCTCCTCTGGATTCTTTGCTTGCTAATGATTTTAAAGAAATACCTTGTATTTTGGTCCCCCATATTCAGCCATTGGATCCTGGATTTTTGTCTAAGAAAACTCTCTTCAGCCTCTCTCAAATGGACATATTCTTGAAGCTTCCTCCTTTCCTCCTCCCAGATATCTTTATTATGAGGATTTCTATCAAATTCCCTTTGTACGTCATCCAAAGCTTGTTTTGCCCCCAAAGCTCTTGTGGAGATGTCACTATATGAATTTTTGTTGAGTTCTTTAAGCTCTTTCTTCAACACCTTCAACTTTTGGTAGAGCCGAAACATGGGAGTGCCCCTAATCTGTGTATTTCAAGCATTGCTCACAATTGGAAAGAAACTCTGATGCTTAGACCACAAGTCAAAATACTTAAAAGGTCTTCTACCCTTGGGCTGACCCTCCCCGAGTCTCAGAACGGCCATTGAGTGGTCAGAGATCCCAGGAACCAAGAAAAAACCTTCAGAAGCAGGATAGTCAATAGCCCAAGATTCATTAACCAGGATCCTGTCTAATTTGCTAGAAATAATACCCCCGTTATACCTTTTGTTGCACCAGGTGTATTGATTACCTGAGTACTTTAAATCCTCAAGCTCTACTCTAAAAAGGCAATCACAGAACTCCTCACTACCTTTATCTCTAGCGTTATTTCCCCCCAGCTGTTCATCCATAGACCTCACAACATTAAAGTCACCCAACACAACCCAAGCTTTATTCATCATATGTACATGTCTTTGCACTAAACTAATCCACAGTGGTCTTCTAAGCACTTCAGTATTTTGGCCATAGACAAAAGAGGGAAAAAAGACTCTCCTGTTGGCCAAGTAGGTAGCCTTACAGTGGATAACCTGATCATTTTGGTCCAGTCTCTCAACCTCATAAACAAGAGGATCCCAGCATACCCAAATCCTGCCCGTCGTGGACCATTCATTGTTATTAATCAAATTCCAACCAGGGAACATAGAACTAAAAATCCTTTCATTATTAACTCTCCTAATTTTTGTTTCCACCAAGCCACAAAGCCCTACTCCAGATTGACTAATCTGTCTCCTCACTTCAGCTTGTTTAAGAGGGCCATTTAGCCCTCTCACATTCCAGCATGAGATATCGATCATTTAAGTTTGAGGAGTACCCATCCCCTCATGAGATACCACCAGGCTGTTACTAGCCTGATTCTTGAGCTTTCCCCTCGCTTTCCTGTTCTTCTTCCTTGTAGAGGTAGTCAACAGTTGTTCAATTTCATCAACCTTCCTGATTTTATCAATCAAGGTACTTGGTTCAGGTGATTCAAAATCATTAGCATCAACAACGTCCTCCCCCTGATCCATAGACACCAGTGCCTGAAATTTGTTTGGGGAAGAGACAGCTCCACTCACAGCACTAGGACTTGGGATATCAATGGTAATCTGGCCACCCTTCTCTTCATTTATTTTCTCCTTCCCTTTATCTTTAGCTCTATTCAGAGACTCCACATTTCCACCATCCTTTGCAACCTCATGAATAGCCTCTGGATGGTTAGAGATACTTTCCTGTTGTACCATTCCACCATTCGAGATTACACCATTTGCAAATGATGTGCCTTTTTTGACCAAACTCCTAGACTCTGTGAGAATCTTCGAGCAACTATGTCCAAAAACCTTGCATTGGTCACATCTTGGGGGCTTCCATTGGTATTCCACTCTAATTTCCACTGTTTCAATATCTCCTTCCTTTTCTCCTTCCATCAGTAAGTCAAATGTCTCTAGGAATGGCTCCTCCGCATCAATTTCAATGCAAATTCTAGCAAAAGAAGATCTACTACCTTCTTCAGTGAGTTTATCCATATAAAGTGGTTTGCCTACAACACTTGCTATGTAACTGAAACCCTTGGGTGTCCAGTATTCATGAGGAATGTTGAAGAACTTCACCCAGACAGGTATCTTCCTCAGTGCTTCCTTGTGCAATTTAAGCCTAGGTTGCCATTTCCTAAGAATAATGGGTTGGCCCCCTATATGCCATGGACCACCCTCCAAAACCTCATTCCGATTACCAACACTTGAAAATCTGAAGAAAAAGAACCCCTCCTGATTGGCAGTGACTTCAAACAACCCCTTCACACTCCACATTCTCAGCGCAGATGCCTTAACCAAATTATAAGGCAGTCTCTTGCCAATAAAATAACCCACAATGCTTGCCTCCCATTTAGAGCATCCCTCTTGAGCAACCTGCTTGGGCGGTTGGACTGTAATCCTACCATTATTCTTACAAGGGGCCATAAATTCCATCTCAATATCTGACCTGGGGTTATGCCTCACTTTGCTGGCCCAAGAAGTGCCTGATTGCTTCTCTGTAGATGTACTCGGTGTTGCTCCATTAATCTGTTTTCCTAGCATTCTTGCATTAGATCTGCTCCCATGGCCATTTCCAAGCTCACCCCTTCCACCCCAAGAGGAAATATTACTGCCAGTCCTTCCTCCTCCTTGTGATAGACTTCTTCCACTTCCACGACCAGCGGCCAAACCTTTATGGTTCAAAGCCCCTTGATCAAAATTCCTATTGGTCTCGACCATACTCCTTAGCATCTCATTTTCGCGCATTAGCTCCGCAAGGTTACCTGGCTCCACCTCGCTACACCGGGAACCCCCTGGATTAACAACGGCCAAAACAGGGGATCCGCCTTCTGCAGTGGGTACATCCACAAGAGAACCAGCTGAAAGTTCACCATCATGAACATCACTAGGACCAGGGCAATCAGCCACCACAGACGCAGCGCCTTTTGGGGTAGCCTCCAAAACAGTGGTCTTCCCGAAAGATTCATTCCCAGAAGCTTTGTGCAACACTTTGATGACCTGTTCCTTTGGTGGACCCAGCACCGAACAAGCAATTAAGCCGAGAGGAGTAAACTCCTTTTCAATTTCAACAGGGGTATCCTTAGGGATTGACATGGAAATAAACGGGAAAGGACAAATGGAAAAGGACAAAGGGAAAAGCAAAGATGCGCAAGAGGTAAGAAAAAGATTCCGGAGGTAATAAATTAGGAGTTAATGGATGAGATTTGGCTTGGTGAGAGGGGGGAAGGAGGCGGTGGGTGATGTAGGGTTTCATCGGAGTCGCCGTTCGCAGAGCAGTGATAGATTAGTTACGGATGTAGAATACTGTCATAAGAGCAATGTTAATGGGACTTAAAATATTGACAAGATTGACTGTCCTTATCAATCACTGGCATTGATTTGAATATGGGTCTCGATATTTGTTAGAATTCACTACTAATTCAATAATTGCGATTGATTAGATCAACAAATCAACTCAATATCTTAGGTACAAATAATATTTTCCTTATGGTATTTATAAGTGGTAAGGAGTTTACAATCCAAAATTATGGTTTTTATTCAAATTTTTATATTGCAATCTCAATCAAGGATCAAAATTTCGTTTCGACGCATAGTTTTAGTCACCTAGAAAATGAAAATGTTTTGAAGTGTTTCGGATACAGGAAGGAAAAAAAATAAAAATTTTAGAATTATTTTTTTAAAACATTGGTTGAAATATACCAAAGTATCTTGAAATATCTTAAAACGTTCTGAAATAATTGTGCAAATGTATTGAAACATTATGAAATACCTTGAATTATTAGAATTTTAATTCTATCACTGATTTATTTCAGTCTCGTTGGAAATGGAAACGTTTCAGACGTTTCGAAACGAAATTTTGATCCTTGATCTCAATCAAATAAAAAATGTAGCAATTAAATGTGCTCCATTTAAAAAAAATTGAGTAGCGAATTTCTATTAAAAATACTTATAATTGGACAAATAATTTTGCATAAATATAAGTTAATATGACAAATACAACCAAAAGATTTGTCAAAAAAGGCAGTGAATATTTACTGTTAGACTACAATGCTATATTTTTAATTTATGAATTGAAGGTGTAATATGAGAATTCTAGTTTTCATGGAACAAAATTGAGAGTAAGAATTTTTTAGAGTGTAAAATGTCATTCACCCTTCTATTACTGTATTCTTGCGATATCGATAATGATAGAACCCTACCTACATAATCATTAACTTTTGAGTAATGCTATTGAGATTCAATTTAATTAAGGACCTAATGCATTATAACATTAAGTCTAATGGTGGCTAGTGAGTCCCAATATTTAATAAAGTCTACTATCTATCCAATGGCCACAAGCCATTAGTTTCCAACTAATTAAATCTCAAATTAGATGCAACTAACATTATTCTTAACTATTAGATACATTTCGGACATGTCCTAATAATTTTTGGACATATTATGGTCATTTAGTAATTTTTTAAAAGTTATAAGGTTATTTTATTATTGCATAAAATAAATGTTATTATGTAATAAACTACTAGAACATAAATAGAAGATTGTTGCCATGATTTTGTATTTAGAAAAAATTATATGTTGATGAAATTGATTTGTAATGCTTTCAAAAGATAAAAACTCATTACAGTAAATTGTAAATGACAATAATTATGCTCATTTTTGGTAAGAAGTTATAATTAATATTATTTTATTTTGTACACGCCAAATATATCAATTTTTAACTTTTTATATTTAATGAACTTTTAAGTATTAAAATTGAATTTATTAACTACTACGATCATTTGGAAAAAAAAAATTAAATTTATTAATGTGTCCACCCTATAATAATTTCCTAGCTCAGCCCCTGACAGCCTAAACTATTTTCTTTCGTAGGTTTATATTAAAAATCAACAAAATTATATCCTCGAATCATCAAATTTACTAGACTACTACAGTTTTAGTTCAATGATATGCAACATCCAATAGCCATTTCTTTTCTTTTTTTTTAGTTCAATGGTCAGAGTTGTCCAAGCCAGCTTACACGCACCTCGACTAATTTTCTTCCTGGTTCGGTCAAAGGTAGGCCATTCACGCTGAAACTAGGATATTCATAAGGGATAAATCCTCTATGATTTGACCCTGAGAAGTTGCCAAGTTTCAAACTCAGGACATCTGGATAATTATTGTTTCAATCTTATTCATTTTGTATATAAATTATCAAACTAAAAGTAATTGCTCTTAAAATGTCCTAATTGAGTGGATGTTATTCAATTGTTAATTTCATTTTTCCAACCTGGATCGATCATTTTAAGCTCCTTATTACTCGATGTCATTTAGTTTATTAACGACGTAATTCTGAATAATAAAAACGATTAATCCGTCACAACCTGGCAGTATATGGGCCATCAAGTGTATTAGTTTTCAGTTGGGCGAATTATACTTTGTCCCCCCTCAAATTATGAGGTTTGTGCAATTTTTCCCCCTCAACTAAATTTCTCGTATTTATTCCTCAACTACCTGAATTGGTTTTACATTGCCCAAATCTCAAATGTACACTACCTTTTGGTTGGAAAATATCAACGTATCCGAGCAAAGTGAAGTAAAATGACATAGTTTGGGGACAATTTGAAATAATTTTTTGAGGGAACAAAGTGACACGAACATCATAGTTTGAAGGGGGGGGGGGGGGGGAGGGGGGGGCAAGTGTAACTAACACTTTTCAATTGTTAAATTTCCAAAAGAATGCAAGCAATGTTTTAGGTCTGCAAAAGCTCCCAATTATAGCAAATATTGTCGAGGGTCTATAATTTCTTTCGGTAATGAGTACATCCACTATAAAATGTGAGGTTCAAGACAGTTTATCTTTAACAGCCCGATCCAAGTAAGTCACTATCTAATTTTGTACAATCTCAGAATAGAAATAAGTTTAATACGATTTGATTCTTTGACTCTATGTACGATGCCATACACATGGCTGGCATGTATATATTAATAAAATTTTGAACATTTTATCTCGAACTTAAATTCAAACTACTGATTTTCAATAACTATTTTTCTCTAAATTTGGAAAAAAAAAACCATAATTGTCTTAATATAGCATGGGACTCTCCCAATAAATTCCAGCATCTGTGTCCCCTGGTAACTTGGCAACAACAGAAAAAGTTAACCAATTTGCTTGTTTGTTCTATAAGCAACCTTTTTGGTAAGCTTGTTTGTCAATGGCTGAGTCCACAAAATTGATAGCCCTTGGCCTGGGAGCACTCATTATGTGCTCAATCATGGTTGGTTTTGCGGATGCAACACATATTGCCGGTGGTGTTTTTACGCAGGATAACCCTCCATGCGACCAACACAGTCAGGACAAATGTTTAGATCCACCAACAAACAGGTATCAGAGAGGCTGCACTGAAACAGAAAAATGCGAACGCAGTCCTGACCCAGATGAATAAGATAATGTAGTTGAAGGTCTAGCAGCAGCTTCCCCGAATAATCCATAGATAATGAAAGCTGAAAACAATTCATTATTCGTTCGGACAAGATTTTGTTGAGTCATGTCGAGTTCAGATGTACCCACTTGCATATTAATTCATGTATAACTTGTGTATGCACAAACATTCACATTTATGAGGAATGTACTAGTTTTACAATACAAATGATGGTGTTTTATAAGTGGTAAGGAGATACAATCCAAAATTATGGTATTTATCCAAATTTTTATATTGCAATCTCAATCAAACAAAAAGGTAGAAATTAAATGTGCTTCGTTTTAAGAAAAATGAGTAGCGAATTTCTTTTAAAAAGTACTTATAATTGGGTATTAAGCAAATTAATAGGTTAATATGACAAATGCAACCAAAAAAATTGTCAAAAAAGGAGGCGAATATTTACCATTAGATTACAATTTTACCTTTTTAATCTATTAATTGAGGATGTAATATGAGAATTCTAGTTTTCATGGCACAGATTGAGAGTAAGAATTTTTTAGAGTGTAAAATGTTATTCACCCTTCTTGTAATTCACTTCCAACTTTTGTGTTGGACTATCAATTCTTATTTTTTGACATTAAATATGAACTTTTTTTAAATTAAATTTAAATATATTTAATTGTGCATACCCTGTTACTGTGTTCTTATGATATCGATAAGGATAGAACCCCACCTACATGATCATTAACTTTTGAGTAATGTTATTGAGTCTTAATTTAAGGACATAATGCATTGTAATTGATGAAGCCTAATAGTGGCTAGTGAGTCTCATTGTTTAATTTAAGGATAATTGATTTGTAACGCTTTCAATTAACAATAATTAAAAAGTTATAATTAATATTTTTTTTGTACACATTATGTATATAAGTTTTTTTTTTTCGGAAAGTAAAATGTATTAGAGAACCAGAAAGTCAAGGGAAATTACCCTCAATTTGTACAATGAAATCACTCAGGACTCAAAGACACAACACAAGTCTGTAAGAGATGCCCTGAATATAGGTATCTCCCACAGAATTGTAGACAAAAATACATTGGAACCAAGATTTACAAAAAATCAGGGCCAATTGAGCTCCTGGACACCACCGGGAAAGACCAGCACAATAGCCTCGATGGGCAGGACACATGCAAGCACCAAGAGAGTGGGACAAGAGCATGAAAAGGCTGCCCAAAACAAAATCATTTCAGAAAAATCAGAACATTCAATCTGCTGGGAAACCCATCAGCTCAGATCAAGGACAGACATCCCAGAACAACAAGCAGACCCAACATTCCAAGAAGACATCCCAAGCAAAAAACACTTCACCCGCAACAGAGCAAAGATCCACCTGCGCCATGACAGCCTTGGCAAACAGCTCCCTCACCAGCACTTCTTATATGAAAGTCAAAGGATTTCTTCACAACTCCAGTGGAGATGAAGTAAAAAAGCATGGGCCAAGCCTGCAACATGCCCAGCAACAGTGGGCAGCACCAAGGGAGTAACCAACAAAACCACACCAAAGGTCCCAAAATCAGATGAAACGCCTATTGATATCCAGCAACCGATCTAGCGACCAAATAGGCGGAACCAACCAAAACACACCAAAAGCCCAAAGAAAGCAGTGAGAAAGGAGGGGGATCACCATGGGAAGCACCAACAAAAACCACATCATAGGACCAGAAAACAGAGCAAACTGACCATGCAACACAAATTAATAAAAACAAGAAGTGGGGAGGTTCCATGACTGGCCAGTGAGAAGGTTGTTGGCGGATGCTTTGAACTTCAAGGTAGAAACTCTGCTCCTAATAGTCTGATGGATGAGCTGGGTAAGAGTAATCGAGTCCCTCAATTGATTACGAAATTTTCTACAATTCCTTTCCATCCAAATATAGTAGACAGTGGCTGCCAAGCAAATTCTATTAATCAAATTCTGCATAGATTTCCTTTTCCAATTGGAAGCAGCCCATTCAATGAGATCATTCCAAGGTCTAGGTTGCCAGACTATTCCACAGGTGAGCATAATATTAGTCCAAACTCTTGATGAATAATTGCATTCAAAGAACAAGTGGGGGTGAGACTCTTCTGCAGCCCTGCAAAGGATACAGGTAGTGCCCAAATGGGCTGCATAAGCTTGAATTCTATCAAGGGTACTCAGCCTGGACCTTACAGCTAACCAAAGGATGAAACTCATTCTAGGGACTGCATTTCCAGACCAAACAAGCAGATACCATGGGACAGGGGAACTCCTCTGTCTAATATGCTCCCAAGCTGAGGAAGTGGAGAAATTAGAGTTAGGAGAAAGAATCCAGTTAACCTTATCCTCCGTGGAGTGATTTGGAGAATATGAAGGCATTGTGTTAGTTATGATGTGAGAAGAGGAGGAGGAAGAGAGAGGCCATTGCCATTGGCCATTGGCAATGATACTTTTGACAAGAGACTCTTTTGGCAGACCCCTGTCAAGGAGAAAATCAGCACTGCAGACAGACACCAGGGGGCCAAGGGGGTGTCAATTATCATACCAGATCGTAGTACCTTCACCATTACCAATTTTGTGTACCATTAGAGGCCTAGTAATCCCTCTTAACTTTAACAAATTTAACCAATTCCAAGAGCTAGATTGAGTAGCCTTAACATCCCAGAAGTTTCTCCTCTTTAGGTGATAAGCATGCACCCATTTCACCCATAAATTCTGCTTGTCAGTAAAGAGCTTCCAAATGTACTTCATCATCAAGGCAACATTACACTCCTTGACTCTTTTAATTCCCAGTCCGCCTTCTTTCTTTGGTTTGCAGAGATCATCCCAAGAAACTTTAGCCCCGGAAGTACTCAATCCAGTGCCTTTCCATAAAAACCTTCTCATAAGCTGCTCAAGTCTATCAATAACCTGCTGAGGAAGATTAAGATGGGAGGACCAGTAAATTTGTATACTACAAAGGACAGAAATAACAAGGAGGAGCCTTCCAGCATAGGATAGAGATTTATTGGCCCAGGATCTAATTCTCCTCTCAATTCTTACAATGAGCTTGTTGCAATGTTGGGATCTAAGTCTAGAAGTGATAAGTGGTAATCCCAAATACTCAACAGGTAGATGGCCTTCAGAGAACCCAAAAAGATGGATGATTTGAGCCTTAACCTCAGCTTGAATGTCACATGTGAATATGTTGCTCTTGGAGTGATTAATATGTAATCCTGAAAGGATCTGAAAGCTGTCAAGAGCATCCTTGAGGATCTTAGCTGACGAGTAGTTACCATGGCAGAAAAGTAACAAATCATCGGCGAAAGAGAGGTGAGTGAGGTTAACTTTCTTGCATCTCCAATGGAATTTAAAACCCTTGCTTGAATTGATTTTATGAAGGACAAGAAGAGAAAAGAATTCCATGGCAATCACAAATAGATAGGGGGAAATAGGATCCCCTTGTCTTAAGCCCCTAGCACTTGAGAAGAAACCAACCAACTCACCATTCACATTGATAGAGAATTTGGGGGTAGATATGCACTGCCAGATCCACATCCTAAACCCCGATGGGAACCCAAAAGCTTCAAGAGCATCCATCAAGAAAGACCAGCACACAGAATCAAACGCTTTCCTCAAGTCGACTTTAATAGCACATCTAGGGGCACCATTACTTCTATGGTAATTTCTCAGTAATTCTTGGGCAATAAGGATGTTATCACTAATCATCCTTCCAGGGATAAAGGCGGACTGATTTTGGTTGATAAGGCTAGGGAGCACACCTTTGATTCTAGAGGCAATCAACTTTGAGATAGCTTTGTAGATGGTATTACAGCAAGAGATGGGTCTGAAATCATTCATAGTGGTAGGATTAGGCACTTTTGGAACCAAAGCAATGATAGTGGTATTCAACTCTTTCAACAGCTTGCCATTTGAAAAAAACTCTTTCACAGCATCCACAACATCAGTCCCAATGATAGGCCATGCCTTTCTAAAGAAATAAGGGTTATATCCATCAGGCCCTGGAGCTTTGTGGTCGTTCATTGAAAATAAGACATTCTTAATCTCATCACTGGTGAAGGGAATGGCCATCTCAGCAGCTTGTTGGGGGGAAATCTTCTTATGAATGACTGAGTTCAGGATGCTCAATCGTTCGGTAGCAGGAGGCCCAGGATTCGAACCCAACAATTGTTCGAAGAAGTTAATGGCTTCACGCTGGACTTCTCGAACACCAACAGCCACAGTGTCATCTGATCTTTTGATAGTAACAATCCTTTATCTATTTCTTCTACTTGTCATGGTTTTTAAGAAGAAGCTTGTGTTCTGGTCGCCTTCCGTAAGCCACAAAACCCTGGACTTCTGCTTGTAGATAGACTCCTCAACTTTTGCAGCAGACAGATAGTCAGCAAGTAACCTCTTCTCCTCCTCCCTCAATAGAAGGTTGCAAGGATTGTTATCCACGTTCCTTTGGCAAGCTTCAAGTGCAGCTTTGGTGGAGAGAGCAAGCTCAGTGGCAGAACCCTTATCCTTGCATAAGGACTTAAGGGCTCCTTTAAGGATCTTCAATTTGTGACAAAGTTTATATTGGAGGGACCCATGAACATTTACCATCCAATTATGCTCAACAATGACAAGAAAATCATCTCGATCAGCAATAAAGTTGAAGAATTTGAAGGGAGAAAGTCATTTTTCCTGTGGGAATCCCAGCCTAACCATGCCAGGGGAATGGTCAGAGACACCTTGTGGCAGAAACTCAGCGACAACTTGTTGGAATTTGGTAAGCCATTCTTCATTGACCAAAATTCTATCCAACTTTCTAGTGATCCAGTGCACACCATCTCTGTTGTTACGCCATGTGTAGAAAATGCCAGAGTACCTCAAGTCCTCAAGCTCAGAATCTTGCAAACATTCTTCAAATTCGATCATACCATTATTCCATTTCCCTGAGCAACCTTGAGATTCACTAGGATTTCTAATAGTGTTGAAATCCCCAAGGATGATCCAAGGCTCATTACAATGTAAACTGGCAAGGTGTCTCAAGTGGCTCCAAAGAACTCTTCTTTCTACCAATTCATTGGAAGCATAAACAAAAGAGACAAACATGCTAGAGTGGCTATCTTCATGTTTAACATGACAGTGGATGAGTTGATCAGTTTCATGCACTTTGCTCACGTCAAGGGTGTTGGGGTTCCATCCAATCCAAATGCGGCCTAAGGTGTGGCACTGGTAGTTATCAAAGTGGCTCCAGTGCCTAAACACGTTATGCATTATAAAAGTAGTGTTAATTTCTCTAACTCTGGTTTCAATAACTCCAATTAAATCAAGCTGATAATGATTAACAAGCTTCTTCACTTCCTCCTGCTTAGAGGGATCATTGAGCCCTCTAATGTTCCAGCAGGCAAAGTTTAACATAAGAGAAGAGCTTTACTGAGCTTGAGGTGCTCAATACCCTTTAATCTACCCATGTCTTTGGGTTTCTTTCTGGCCTTTTTCTTCTTCTGAGTATGCCACTGGTTATCAGGTTTGGATGGGCTCAGAGTGTTGGTGTCGGGGGCCTTATGAGAAAGGCTAGGATGGGGCGGGCAAATGTCAACAACCAATTTGCCACCAACATCCTCTAGATTCAGGTTCATATCGCCAGAAATGCTGCTGTCGGGGAGACAAAGAGAATTAGAGTGACGAAGAGGACAATGATTAACCTGAACCTCCTGCACATTATGCTCATATTTAGTGTGTGAAGAGCTAGCGACTTGCAAGGTAGAAGCATCAGAGATTGTGGAAGGTGGCTGGTCCTTCTCCTCCACTACAATGGTAGTGCTGATAATGGTTTTTCCTTTATCAATAACAGCATGGCCAACGTCCTGGGTGGGGGGAACATTAATCAGCCGCTTCTTCATGTGGCAGTGATCTTCAGAGTGGCCGAAAATGTTGCAGAAGTGGCAAAGCTTTGGCTTCCACTGGTACTCTACATCAATGATGACCATTTCAGGGTTCCCATTGACATCTTTCTTGTCCAGTTGGAGTTCAAATGTATTAAGAAGATCATCTTTCGCATTAACCTCAACACAGATTCTGGCAAAGCTGATTCTGCTCTTTCTAGAGGTCAGTGAATCAGCATAAAGAGGTCTTCCCAAGGCACTTGCAATGTAGCTAAGACCATCATCAGTCCAGTACTGCAGAGGGATGTTGTATAATTTCACCCATACAGGAATAATGGAATGGTCTTCTTTGGTAACAACAAAATCATCCTGCCATTTCTTCAAAATAAGAGGCCTGCCCTGGAACAGCCATGGCCCAGCTTCAACAACCTTAGATCTAGCTTCGTCATCCTCAAATTTGACGAAGAAAAAGCCACGATCGTTGGCCAAGACCTCTAACAATCCCATACTATCCCAAATCTTGTGAGCAATGAAATTAACGGTGGAGAAAGGGAGCTTCTTCTCAATAAAGTATCCCACTAGGCAATTTCTCCACTCAACACAGCCCTTAATGGCAACCTCTTTAGGGGGTTTAACAATAACTCTGTTATTAACTCGGGTTGGCTCATGGTATTGAAGTTTCATGGTAGCAAGGTTAGGCCCATGCTAAACGGAGGCAGCAGGGAGGACTCCCCTGCCATTCTTAACAACTTGGTCCCAGGGTATGGGCGTACCTGGTGTTGCTTCGTGGAAAGCTCCCACTGAGCTGGTATGGGGCAGGTGCTTCCTGTTCGAATGAGCTGTAGGACTCGAACCAGAGCTAGGATTAGTGGCCACCTCCAGGAAGCTTGTAGATCTGGACTTTGGATCTGGAACCGAGACTGGATCTGGTGCGATGGAGGGGATGTGTCCCGAGCAATTCGGATCGGTAATTTGCGATTTCCCCAGTGGGGGGTCCTTTGTAGGTCTGGTCACCAGTGGGGGGTCCTTTGTAGTGGGGGATCCACTGGAATCAAGTGAGGGGGGGGACCCGTCTCCCGAAGTGGGGGTGGGATTAACAGGATGGGGCCCTTGAGGGGAAGCCCTAGGTTTGGGGGAACAATTGATGGCCATTAAGGCGGGGGGGTGGGGAAGATATGGGTAGGTGAAGCTAACAGGGGAGCTGTGAGGAGTGAGGGTTGAGGGGAGTTAGGGTGAGGATGGAGAGGAGGAGAAGGTGGGACGCCATTATTAATGTGTTCACCCTATAATACCTTTTGTCACTTCCTAGTTCAAATCCATCCCATGCTCAAAAAAAAAAAGGAGAGACTCCAATCTTTAAGTTGATGGGAAATTCTATATTTCCCACTATTGTTTTTTTTTTTACAAATCTTTATCTCCAATGATTTAAATATTCTTATATAATCCTCATGTAATTTTGGACTAAAGTGCTATTGTTACAACTTCATCCCAATAATCATGGCACATGTACTAGGAAATGTCTGGTCAATCTGATGATGTACAAAAGTGAATTTATGCACTACTTGTCGAGTAATTAATGTAAGTAATAAATGCAGTAAATATAAAGTGAGATCCACACAAGCAACACACAGATGTATAGTGGTTTGGTCACGGTAACTTACTCCACTTTGAAGACGGCAACGGTGGCCGGTGGTCTTTATTGATGAAGTAGTAGGTGAGAGAGAGAGAGAGAGAGGGAGAGAGAGAGAGGGCATGCTCTTGGTAACTATGAGAGAGATAGTTATGTAAGGTGTGTAGAGAGATGTCACTCTCACGTGGAGAGAGTTTACAATTTATAGGCACAGAGCTTTAGTTGTGGCAGTGGCATGAAAGGATAGGTGACTAGCTTTTCGGAAAGGATAGCTACAATTAAGATAGGTACGATTAAAAACAATGTTGATCTCTGAGTAGTGGTTATGCCGGTAATTACTCCCCACGTGAGCTGATCCTCTTGGGTCTCTTAGACTTTTGGACTAGGCCGAACTCCATGAGATGGGCTTGGCTTTCCTTTTAGCTGATTTGGGTCTATCTCATTAATTGGGCTTGGACCCAGCTGAATCTGGGTTCATCAAAATCTAATATTACTCTCGACTTTACTAGGAAATTTTTCACATATTGAATTACAAATTATAATGTTTTGTCGAAATCAATTTATCATTGTGCAGTATTTTGATTACTTATTCAGTGTTAATGATACAAATTTAATGACTAAGCATATACAAGCAACATCCAATAGCCATATTTTTTTTTTATTCAACGGTCAGGAATGTTTAGGCCAGCTTACATGCACATCGATTAATCCCCTCCCGATCCAGTCAAAGACAGGTCATCTAAGCTGGGAATTCATGACGGATAAATCTCGACGTCAAGGAGTTGTCAAGATTCTAACTCATGACATCTGAATAATTATTGTTTAACAATTTTATTCATTTTGTCAATAAATTACCAGACTCAAAATAATTGCTCTTAAAATATCTTAGTTTAGTGGATGTTATTCACTTCTTAATTTCATTTTTCCAACCTCGATCATTTTAAACTCCTTATTGTATGAACAACAAACTTAACACGGTTTAGTTTAACGTACAATTTTATCCGAATGTATGACACACATATCAATGTACATAGATGGAGGTATAATCTCAACCCCACAATTTAACACTATTCATTTACAATGTGTAATTTCTCTTACACTGGAAAACGAAAGTAGCCTTAATATAGAATTGAACTCTCCTTATAAATTATAGGATTTTTGTCATGTCCCTGGCATCCTCAGAGCAACTCCAAAGGAAGTTGCCATTTTGGGGTGCCAAATCACTCATTCGCAACCTTGAACAGTGTTTTGGCATCCCTGAATTATAAATCTGCTTCAATGGCAGGTGTCAAAATGGGGTGCTATTTTCATATTTTTATTCAATAATCTATATGAATCGTTGGATCTATATTCATCTAACGGATCTATATTCATCAACCCATTTGCAACCTCTCACTTTCTCTCTCCAGAGTTGCCAAAAATTCCACCCCAAGAGCCTTGATGTCATTTTCCAACCTCTGATGCCACCCCCCTTGGAGTGAAAATTTTTGAATTTGGGGTGGCATATGGGGTTGCCACTTCCCCTTGGAGTTGCTCTTACATTAACAAAACAAGTTCACCTGTTGTATAAGCAGCCTATGTAAGTTTGCTAGCAATGGCTGCATCCATAAAATTGATTGCCCTTGCCTTCGGATCACTCCTTTTGTGATCACTCATGAATGTAGCTGTAGCTGGAAGGTCTATCAACTATGGTCCTCCTCATCACGGTAACTACCCATGCAACCAAAAAGGCCAGAACAAATGTCTAGGTCCACCAGCAAACCGGTACACTAGAGGATGTAGCGAGACAGAAAAATGAAAACACGATCCTAGAGAAGACGGAAAAGGACCAATCATGGGGAACTAAAAACGACCGGTCGTGGGGAACTAATGCAATCTCAATGCAACTATTAGAAACACATAATGTTATAGTGTGTTTTTTTTAGCCATCATGCTATGGTGTTTATAAACTCCACTTCATAAATTTACATGTATATGTATATGTAACCACACAAACTTAAACAAAAACACACATTTATGAGGAATTTACTATTTTTACAATGCAGAAGGTGTGTTATATGTATCTGTAAGGAGATATACATTTAATTGCTTAGGATATGCATTCCAAATGGGAAACTTTCACTACAATAATTAGGGTATTTTGAGTTTCAAAATACCCTAATTACTGCGAAAAAATACTATTTGAGATGATTGTTGTCTTCATAAATTTTTTTTGAGGCTCACTTATTATGGCAAGGTATGTTGTCACAATACCTCGCCATAATAAGTGAAGCCTCAAAAAGTCTTCGTAACAACAAGAACCATCTCAAGTAGTATTTGTAACTGCAAATAAACTTTTGATGACAGCACTACCACCACAAAAAATCTTTTTTCTCCAAAACACGTTTTTTTGTGACGATAAACACTGTTGCTGCAAAAAACTTATCTTCAAAAACCCTAATCCTTGTAATGTCATTACAATAACATAATATTAGACGTTGAAAAAATATGTCAGAATTATCAATGGGAAGTCTAACACACAAAATATCGAAGCTTATATATTACATGAGTCATACCCCAAGCCTCGACTTTACGTGTCACTTTGATCCCTTTCACCTTCTCATTTGTTATTTTATAAAAGAGCTCCTTGTGGTGAAAAAGGGGAAAGGGAGATCAAACTAGAAAATAAAGAAAATATAAAATCAGATTTGGAAGATACCTCTAGTACCTTCACTTCCAAACAAGACAAACATTGAAAACAATTTCTTACTAATAAAATGAAATGAGAATAAAATATATTCTTTTTTTTTTTTTTTCATAAAATTTGCAGAAAAAAAAATTAACATTATTACATCCTGAAATCATATTGTTGTAATTATCATACAATTATGACTAGGGCGACACTTGTTGCTTTGTGACTTTCATGTTCCAATCCATTCTTATGTTGGCCTACCATAGTTGATCATCCTTAGAAAAGGCATATGATCGAGTTTCTAGAGATATTTTGTAAAAAGTTTTAGAGAAGAAAAAAGTTACTATTAGATATATTGATGTGATTAGAGATATAAAAGAAAATGTGATGATCTTAGTGAGAGCAACGACAGAAGAGACTAATGAATTTTCAATCACTATAAGCTTACATCAGGGTGCATTGATTATGAATGAATTGACTAGGCATATTCATGATCATGATGAACCCCCACGATGTATAATATTAACGGATGACATTGTATAAGTTGATGAAAATAAAAAAATAAATAATGATAAACTAAAAATATAGCGAGAAACTCTAGAATAAAAAAAAAAAGATAAATAGGACTAAAAATGAATAAAGTAAAATGAGAAATTAAAATCATGAAGTAGTAAAAATTGAAAATTAAAAGATATCAAAGAATGGATGTGTGAGAGTAGTGATGATGTTACTCATAAAATTAATGCATGGGTTAAATGGAGGAATTTATCTGGGATATTGTGCGAATGGCGCATACTACTTAAGCTAAAAAAAAAGTTCTATAGAAGAGTCCTAAGAGCCGCTATGCTTTATGGTAGGGGTTGTTGGCCAATTACGAAACAATACGTCCAAAATCTCGAGTGTCAGAAATGAGAATGTTAAGATGAATGTATGATAAAAGTAAAAATGATAGAATTAAGAACGATATTGTCGATAAAAAAATAGAGATGACATTTATAGGTGATAAATTAAGGCAGAATCGACTTAAGTGGTTTGAACACACCAACAGACAATCACCTACGACACCGATGAAAAAGAGTGATATGATAGCTATTGAAGGTAAAGAAATAAGTCAAAATTAACTTTAAGTAAAATAATAAAAATAGACATGATAACTTGTAATTAATAAAAAGCATGGTCCTGGATATAGCATAACGGCAAAAGAAAATTGATGCAGTCAACCCCAAACATATTGGACTAAAGCTTTGTTGAGTTGGGTATGAATATTATGTAAACTTCAACCAAAAACAATTCACACTATGGTGAGTACAAGTCGAACCAGCAATGGTTATATCGACAACATGCACACACCTCTCTCCCTCTCTATACAGACCCTAGCAGAGCCACCCCAATCCACTGCCACCCTTGGCCCTCTCCGACTGCCTCACCCGTAAAACCAAGCCTTGGCCCTCTCCGACCACCTCACCGATAAAACCAATGTAACAATTATCACCATGGGTAACAAGGTTAAATGGCCTTTGCCTTTTTTACATCAAAGAGAATGAGGTCTAGCGCCCTGGAATACCATCGAGAAAGAGCAATAGAACAAGGAGGGAATAAGTTATAACAAATGCTAATAAAGAGTCACTAAATCAGACTACAATTGACCAAAGAATTATTTAGTACCCTGTATTGAATTAGAAAATGAGATTCTTGCAGTTTAAGAATATAAAACCCCATAACAGAACATGATTCAAACTTTCAAACCTTTTGAAGTCAACACATTTCTTTCCAACTTACACCCCGACTTCGACTTGCACATTAAAACTGATCCAAGTCAGTGTCTAAATCATACAATTTTCGGATTCACCGACCAACCATTGATGTCGGAGAGGAGAGAATCAAACATGTGGATATTAAAAACCATCCATGGAGATATCGTTACAATTTGGATTTGGCAGAGTTGTTGCAAAAGAACTTTCAGAGGAATTCCTCTGAGCCTGGCCAGCTCCAAAAGTAAACTCCTGTGGAGAGATGTCTAAAATGGGACAAGCAAAAATGGAAGTAGCACCAGGGCTGTTGAATGCAGGGACAGGAACTGGATCATTAGGCTTTGAAAACCCAAAGCTGAAGGATGGCATACCGGCAGATGAGAAGATTGGCAAGGTGGGGTGGTTGTTCTTGGTTGACCCAAAGATCTTCTGTTCATACTCTTGTAACTGCTGGTAGACAGCTGCATGAAACACAGCAGAACATCAAAAAAAAAAAATGATTTTGCTCGTTGAACAAATAAGAGGCAATCCACAGAATTGCTCGTCGAAGATATAAACCGAAGGGCCAAAGCAGATATGATTGCAAAAAGTGGTTAAAAGGGTCAAAATCACACGAAATTAATAGAACAGATGCTTGCAGAAAAAGTCCGGATACCCTAGAAACTAGTCTTTCTTGGCCAAAAATATGGTCCTTTTAGAGTTAAGCTGGACGGAGTAGCTGCAAGAGCTCAATATCAGATGGAAAGATTTCTAATTCAGCAAACATTCTTAAGATGTTTGAGACAGCACCCACCTCAAGCAACAATCTGTCCGGTCCTTTACACTGTTTTGATTTTTTTTTGGGTTCGGCCCGCCCGCAGGGGGGGGGGGGGGTGTGTGTGTATATCAGAACTTTTAAGTAACTGTTAAAATAACCCACAGAAAGACACGTCAAGAGCTTTAGTGATACCTCTTGCTTTGAAAATATATAAGTTAAGGAACAAACTTTCATCAATGAAAATTGATGGATTGATAAACTACGTGGTTAGGCAGTACATGTACAAACCTTCAGTTAGTTCAACAGAAGGTCTTCGCTCTTTCACCCACTGGTAACTCTGTTCCAGTCTCCATCCTTTGCTTTTCATCTAGTAAGCCATCCCAATAGCTGGTGACCTGTCAAAACAACATTATCATTCCCACAGACAAGACATTAAGTAAAATCAATTGTTTAATGGGTGAAAAATCACTTAGTTGTGAGTAGACACCTTTCTGCTCCACAAAATGGGATGATTTTGTTTATGGCTCTGATAAAAGATATGTGAATTTATCAAAATTGGCGAGTACTCGGGCAAGAAGCATAATATAAAATTAGGTTCTAATGTTCTTTGTATGTTGACTTTGAAGACTTGTATTCACACATTAATACTTAGATAATGTTAAATGTTTAGATAAGCTCATTTTATTTTCTCCATTTGTTATAAGCGGATTCTAAAAGAAATGACTTATTTTTCATAGTATTTATTTCTCAAAGAGAAAATGAATTTTATAGGTTAGTTTAATTGAATTAGACAATGCCTTCCATGGAAAAAAACAAGAAACAACATTTCCTACTTTCCATTTAAACACAAACATTTTAGTCATTCCCAGATCAATTGTAGTAGACACTATTGAGTAATTTCGAATAAATTTTCAACCTAAACTGTATGCCATAAAGAGCTGTCTTGGAAAGAATTAGACAAAAGATAAGCCCTACTCTTAATTCAAATCTTCAAGCATGGCAAAAATATCAATTCCATTAACATTAGATTGACTAAAATTGACACAAAGCATAATTCTTGAACAACATGCACCTTTATAGTTTTTTCACATAGGGCAAATCAACGCATAATAATATCGGATTCCTCATGAAATTTTTACCATGACTGACACCTACACATTCTAACAATCACATTGGTTACCAAATGCATAGAAATTCTTAAACTAGCAAGACAAGTTAATTTTTTTAACGGGACCCACTCATCCTAGGATCCCTATTCATTTGGGATCCGAAATTAATATTTTCCTTACTAAATTCTTCGAGAAAATTTCATGATGACTGACATCTATCCAGCACACTCCTAACACCAATCATAATTTACCATTTGGAACTGCAAATAGAATCTCAAGAAATGAACCCATAGCATGGAGAAACAACAATTATGAACACGAAAGCATGCTTCTTTGTTTCTTTATTTTCCTATTTGGCTATGTTGCATCCCAAGCAAATTGACTGGAAGACTTCTTTATTCATTTTAACATACAAACGAGAATTGATTAATGACATTCTCAAGAATTGATTAGATTGGGTCCAAATTATCCGTAGCATTACTTTTACATTACAAGAGTGAACTATCTATCTTAATGGAGAGACAACACTCTATTTGGTAGTGGTAAATTGACATGGACTATGTATAAGACTTGGAGAAAGGAGAGAAGGAGAGAGAGAGAGGTCTAGGAATGGGACACTTATTTTCTTAATTTTTTGTTTTGTGTAAAAAATTGGTCCCCATTTTTCTTACTAAGTTGATCAAGCCCACATTAAAAAGCAATTTAACTACAGATAAATGCATTCTTAATTCCCACATCCTCCTCCAATTTGAGGAACATGAGCTATAGGATTATGCCAAGTATAACTAAATAATTTTGGAATCCAAAGATACCAGCCCTTAGCTGCATCAGAAATACTGCTAAAAATTTAAATGAACCAGACCAGAATAATTAATGACAACCAATAAAACATGCAACCATGCCTTGTGGTTGTGTGAACGTCAAGTATAATATTACATAATTAAAAAAATTGAATAAATTCCACCGAAACGAAAAAAAAATAAAAATAAAAATGTAGTAGTCTTTTTTTATCTATAACAAGAAGGGAAGGAAACATGGCATCTCAATTAATATGGCCCTCTTTTTTCTCCAAATAGCATGAAGAATAACAAATATTGTTTTGCATTTTTGTGGCTCTTTCTTAACCCCATCATCACATGAGTCTTCAGCTTGGATCATGACTGTACACCTGTTTGTGCTCATTATTAAACACTTCAAATATACTCAGGCTGTTAAATGAAATAGAGCATGAAATCATAGTGGAGAACTTGATTGCCGGAAATAGAGCATGAGAGGATAGTAAGGAACTTGATTGTCGGATATGTTAAAAAGGTAGCAATGCTCTTTGAAATTGCAACTAACCCAAAAGCTGAAAAGGCGGAAAGGGCTTCGAGATTGATTCAGTCTCCGTATTTTCTCATTCCCCTCCAGAAGTTTCTGTGTGAGATGATCAAAAACCATGCTTGTAATGTATCAAAACATAGGGTCGATCAAATGATCCCTATCTAAAGGCAAAATTCGATGAATGGAAGCACAACCCAGTAAAATTTGCTCATGAAGATCATGATGAATTGTAAAACATACTATATTGAATTGTAAAATTTTTAAAACATATTATCTTCAATTATAAAACAGAGAATATAACAAGCCGCTAATAGAAGAAAGAAAAGCTATAAAGAAACGAAAGCAAATTGATTTAGAAAAATTAAAATTCAAAGGAAGTAACTTGTCACAGAGGATATATTTTTCTATAGAGGAAATCAATCAATCAACAAACAAAGAAAAGTTCACACAATTTATTATAAAAAATAGATACTATACCTCATAGAAGAATTTTCGATAATTCCTAAGCAGCCTCTCGAAGAGTTGCCTTCAAAATCTCTTGTGCTGATGTTCATTGCCATTGGTACTGCCATGATAAAAAGAGGAATATATCAAATACGGATATAAGAGAGTTGGAGGGAGGGAGAATCTGGAAGAGTTCATAACTGACCGATCATTGAAAATGTAGCAACATAATTGGTAAGAGTTTTTTTTGGTTTCTAACAGAAGAAAGAAATAAGTTCCAGCTGTATAATGAATGTTGGTGAATAAATAGGGGGGAGAGAGAGTATGAGAGAGACGGTTGAAAATAAAGGAGAGAGAGAAAGAGAGGGTAACGGTTGAGAATAGGGAAGGGTTTGGACTGAGGTAAATTTGGAGGATAAACATGTCATATGTGTATTATTGGAAGGTAAAAGTGAGATAAAAATGTTTTTCATGTATTCTGATACTCCCTCCGTTCCTAAATATCTGTCGTTTAAGGTTTTTGCACAAGGATTAAGGAAGCTATTAAATAGCTCTAATATGAGTAAAAAATAATTGCACAAGACTAAAATACCCTTATTCAATACGTATTGGGAAGGAAAAGAATATGAAAGGCACTTAGCCTACACCTAATCTAATACATTGAAGAGTTAAGGGTAAATTTGGAAGAAAAAATATTAATTGTGCTTTGGTTTCATTAAACGACAGATATTATGGAACAAAAAAAATTGTGTAAAACGACAGATATTTAGGAACGGAGGGACTATTTTAAAGTAGTATAGATAGATAGAAAACACGTGGGATCCACCTTTTTTTACTTCTTTCACCTGACAAAGAAAATAATGTGGGGTTCACATTTAATAGGATATTTATGGTATTTAACATATTATTTATTTTTTTATTTTATTTTTCATTCTAAATAAAATAATAAAAAATTTATTTATCTTATTTTTCTATCATTCCGACCAAACAAGAATGAGGGAAAATATATTTCTTTCATCTGAGAATAGAAAGTTCAATCTCCCATATTTTCAACCCTCATATTTTCCATCAATCTTACCAAACATACTATAAGGATGTGGACAATGAAGAGTAGGAGGAGATCCTTTCAGATTCATCAGAAGAAGATCCTTTCAGATTCATCAGAAGAAGATCCTGTTCAAGTTATAGATGAAGAACACTTGGATTTAGAATGTTCT
This sequence comes from Ilex aquifolium, assembly GCA_951799425.1. Taxonomy (NCBI): domain Eukaryota; kingdom Viridiplantae; phylum Streptophyta; class Magnoliopsida; order Aquifoliales; family Aquifoliaceae; genus Ilex; species Ilex aquifolium. The sequence goes on along the minus strand of OX637400.1, from coordinate 9,140,539 downwards.
AATGGGAATGGAGCTTGTTTTTTCAATATATGTTCAACAAAGATTAGTGGTTTGAGGGCTAATCCTCAACCTTTTTAGCTAGCGGTTGTCTTGCCAAGGATGGAGGAGGTCAATGTCCAATTAGCTTTACATTCTCTTATGCTCCTTTTGGTAGGAGGTATGAAAAGTAGGATGGATACACTTCCTATCCTTCAATGAAGAAAAGTAGGAATGATACATTTTCATTCTTTTATGTTTGGTAGGATATATAGAAAATAAAAATAATTAATTTTTTTTGTGCTTGATAAGATGGAAAAAATATTTTTTAATTTTTATTTTAATTTTTAATTTGAATTTTGAATTTTGAATTTAAATTTTTTTAAAAATAAAAGTATAAATACATATTTTATTATTGTATTTATATATGAAATTAATGTATACATAATATATGTATATATATATTAAATTAATGTATATACATAATATCTATATAATAAAATAACTTACAATTCAAATTTCAAAGGATAATCAAAATGATTTTTGCTTTTCGCGGTTCAGATCATTTAAAATTTTACTTTAAAGTTAATTTAACGGCTAAAATTAACACCCTAAATTTAATAGGAAAAATAGGCTCATAAGAGTGTGTTTGGAGTGATTTTTTAAAAGTACTTGTAGAAATTATTTCTCATAAGTACTTTTAAAAAAAAAATAGTGTTTAAAACCGTCCCTCCACCTCTACCTCTACCTCTACCACCACTACCGCCACCACCACCACCACTACCATTGCCGTCACCAACGCCGCCGCCACCACCACCACTGTCGCCATCGCCGCCACCACCACCACCACCGCCGCCGCCACCACCACCGCCATCGCCATCGCCATCGCCATTGCCACCGCCACCGCCACCGCCATCGCCGCCGCCACAACCACCATTGTCGTCGCCACCACCACCGCCCCCTCCACCACCACTGCCGCCACCACCACCACCGCCATCGCCGCCGCCACCACCACTGTCGCCGCCGTCACCGATGCCATCGCCGCTGCCGCCACCACCACCATCACAGTCATTGCCACCCACCACAACCATCACCGTCTCCTACCACCACCACCTCTCACCCCCACTACAACCGATACTTAAATTCATTTATCTCTCCTCTATGTTTGTGATTTAATTTTGGATATGAATATAAATATGTTTATTATTTATCATTTTTTATTACTCTGTGTCTTTAGGCACAGGCAATAACTAGTATGTATATATGAAAGGATATATAGACAAATAAGATACATTTTAACACAAATAATTAACTTTCCTTCTAATTTTGGAGGGATTGATTTTGGTGAGTTAGAACGAAAGCTCATTCATCCACTTATTTATCCTTCCTATTTTCCTTCTTTACCAAACAAGATATTTTATCTATCCCTCCAACTTTTTATCTTTCCAACTTTCTATCGTATCAAACGAAGCATTAAGAAATGGAATGAATATTTAATTAGTCATGGATGCACTATATCATTGGAGGAGATCCATGAAACTTTGCAAGCAAATAAGGTGTATTCCAAAGATGACTGCTATATGGAATTGTGTTCAGAGGCCTGTATTGATGAAGGATATTCTTCTGATGGTACTAGTGATTAGCCGACTCAAGAGAAGCTCAAAGTTTTTATGTCCAAGTCCAAACACCTCTTAGCTAAACTTAATTATCCTGAGCAGATTAAGAAGAAACAGGAAGCTGAATTAGAAAGGCTATCTCAGCAATTGAATGAGGCGTTGATGGAAAGGGACTTCAAAAGGATTACAAGATCCCAAGCTAAAGGTTTCAAAGTTCCTAATCCAAGTAAGAAATCACATGGATTTAAATGCTATTAAGTGTTTTATTTTAGATCAGTGTATTCACAATTCTGTCATTTTATGTGATGGAAAAGGAATTCTGAAATGCTTGGGATTAATTGATGTTGATAACGTTGGATATAAAGCTGCTACCAGTAAAAGGTCGATGGAATTGGGTGTTGATCAGGGTGAGTTGGAAGCTTCAAAGGACTTGGGTATTCGGCTTGAAGAATTATTCTGGATGTATAGAAGGAATAAGAGAATTATTTTTGGAGGTTTCCTAAATCAAAGAGAATTAGTGGCTATCATAGTTTTGAATCGGTCCATAATCGTAATAGGTGGGGCTGGTAAGGTGTTTACAAAATCTTTTCCAAGCTGATTTTATGAGCATATTTTAAGGAATATATAATCGGATTCGGGGGAATAAAGAGAAGTGGTTATGCCTTTCGGTCTAAACAAGGAGGAGATCTACTTGTGATGGGATTGTTCATTAGACAATTTCGGCTGAGAGAGAAAGTTGTGGGGATTCTGCATGAGTTTCAGTCAAAGAGAGCAAGAGATTGTCAAGATCTTTTTTCAATGGTCAAGTAAATATTATTGGTCGGGTTCGACTATAGTACAGATATCCACTTTTCGGTATGGTACCGAAAAGTGAAATAAACGGTTGATATACAATGAAGAACTTCCACCGTTGATCAAATCTAACACTTTTGATCGGCTATCCACTGAGCCTTATGCTTTCATAAAAAAAAAACAAAGCCGAAGAAGAAGAAGATGGAGTTGCAGAATTATTTTTATCCCTGTGAACGCTTCAAGAAATTATAAAATCATCGTCATTTATTAAAACTAAGATTAAACGGTAGTCTTTTCATAAAAAAAAAAATTCATAAAAAAAAAAAAAAAAAACTCACACAGGGAAAAAGAAGGAGAAATATCAAAGCATGGAGTTGCAGAATTGTTTTTATCCTATGAACCCTTCAAGAGATTATAAAATCATCATCATTTATTGAAACAAAGATTAAGATTATAGTAAGAGTACTACTTTTGTTGGTTAACATTATCACTGTTTTGGTTAACATTACAACTTTTTTTTTGTTAACATTACCACTGTTTTGGTTAAGAGTACCACTTTTTTGGTTTACATTACAACTTTTTTGGTTAAGAGTACCATTTTTTTGGTTACTATTACCACTGTTTTGATTAAGATACCACTTTTTTGGTTAACATTACAACTTTTTTGGTTAAGAGTACTACTTTTTTGGTTAATATTACCACTGTTTTGATTAAGATATCACTTTTTTTGTTAACATTACCACTGTTTTGGTTAAGAGTACAACTTTTATGGTTAACATTACCACTATTTAAGTTAAGCTTAACACTTTTGGATTAACATTACCACCTTTTATGTTAAGATTACAACTTTTTTGTTAAGAGTACCACTTTTTTTGTTAACATTACCACTGTTTTGATTAAGAGTATCACTTTTTTGATTAACATTACCATTTTTTTGGTTAAGAGTACCAATTTTTTGATTAACATTACCACTATATTGGTTAAGAGTACTACTGTTTTGGATAATATAACCACTTTTTTGGTTAACATTACCACTATTTTGGTTAAGAGTACCACTTTTTTGGTTAACATTACCACTGTTTTGGTTAAGAGTACCATTTTTTTGGTCAAGAGTACCACTTTTTTGGTTAACATTACCACTGTTTTGGTTAAGAGTACCACTTTTTTGGTTAACATTACCACTTTTTTTGTTAATATTACCACTTTTTTGGAGCGATCAAGAGCGATCAAGAATAGCGATCGAATTGAATTTAACAATCAAGAGGGATCAAATAGCAATCAAGAGAGATCAAGTGGCGATCAAGTGAGATCAAATGGGATCCCAACTAGCGATCAAGTGGGATCAAGTAGCGATCAATTGTGGTAATTTATAATTAACATTTTTTTTTATAATTAACATTAAAATCATCAAATTAACAATAAAATTCAATTAATTAATATTAAATTCATCCGATTTATATCCAAAATCATTCAATTAACATTCCATTTATTTGGACGAAATTACATGTTAATTTAATTTCACCCAATTAAAATTTAATTTATCAAATTAACACCAAATTAACATTCAATTCATCAAATTAATATTCAATTCATCAAATTAATACCAAATTAACACTCAATTTCATCTAATTAACATTCAATTTTTTTTCTAATAAGCATTTAATTCACTAAATTAACATTCAAATTCAACAAGTTAACATTAAATTAATCAAATAAACTTTTAATTTCATTCAATTAACACTCAATTCATCAAATTAACAGTTAGATTTATCAAATTGACAGTCAATTTAATCAAATTAACATGTAATTTCATCAAATCAACACCAAATTAACATGTAATTTCATCCAAATAAAATTTAATTTATCAAATTAAAACCAAATTAACATTCAATTCGTCAAATTAACACCAAAATAACACTTAATTTCATCTAATTAACATTCATTTTTTTCTAATTGAATGTTAATTTAGTGAATTAAATGCTTATTAGAAACAATTGAATGTTAATTAGATGAAATTAAGTGTTATTTTGGTGTTAATTTGACGAATTGAATGTTAATTTGGTTTTAATTTGATAAATTAAATTTTATTTGGATGAAATTACATGTTAATTTGGTGTTGATTTGATGAAATTACATGTTAATTTGATTAAATTGAATGTCAATTTGATAAATCTGACTGTTAATTTGATGAATTGAGTGTTAATTGAATGAAATTAAAAGTTTTTTGATTAATTTAATGTTAACTAGTTGAATTTGAATGTTAATTTAGTGAATTAAATGCTTATTAGAAAAAAATTGAATGTTAATTAGATGAAATTGAGTGTTAATTTGGTGTTAATTTGATGAATTGAATATTAATTTGGTGAATTAAATGTTAATTTGGTGTTAATTTGATAAAGTAAATTTTAATTGGATGAAATTAAATTAACATGTAATTTCGTCCAAATAAATGGAATGTTAATTGAATGATTTTGGATATAAATTGGATGAATTTAATATTAATTAATTGAATTTTATTGTTAATTTGATGATTTTAATGTTAATTATAAAAAAAAATGTTAATTATAAATTACCACAATTGATCGCTACTTGATCCCACTTGATCGCTAGTTGGGATCCCATTTGATCTCACTTGATCCCTCTTGATCGCTATTTTTTATCGCTCTTGATCACTCCAAAAAAGTGGTAATATTAACAAAAAAAATGGTAATGTTAACCAAAAAAGTGGTACTCTTAACCAAAAAAATGGTACTCTTAACCAAAACAGTGGTAATGTTAACCAAAAAATTGGTACTCTTAACCAAAATAGTGGTAATGTTAACAAAAAAAGTGGTTATATTATCTAAAACAGTGGTACTCTTAACCAATATAGTGGTAATGTTAATCAAAAAATTGGTACTCTTAACCAAAAAAATGGTAATGTTAACCAAAAAAGTGATACTCTTAATCAAAACAGTGATAATGTTAATCAAAAAAGTGGTATCTTAATCAAAACAGTGGTAATATTAACCAAAAAAGTGGTACTATTAACCAAAAAAGTTGTAATGTTAACTAAAAAAGTGGTATCTTAATCAAAACCGTGGTAATATTAACCAAAAAAATGGTACTCTTAACCAAAAAAGTTGTAATGTTAACCAAAAAAGTGGTACTATTAACCAAAACAGTGGTAATGTTTACAAAAAAAAAGTTGTAATGTTAACCAAACAATTATGCAACTCCATGCTTTGATATTTCTCCTTCTTTTTACCTGTCTGAGTTTTTTTTTTTTTTTTTTGATTTTTTTTTATGAAAAGACTACTGTTTAATCTTAGTTTTAATAAATGACGATGATTTTATAATCTCTTGAAGCGTTCACAGGGATAAAAATAATTCTGCAACTCCATCTTCTTCTTCTTCGGCTGTGTTTTTTTTTTATGAAAGCATAAGGCTCAGTGGGTAGCGTAAGGCTCAGTGGGTAGCCGGTCAAGAGTGTTAGATTTGATCAACGGTGGAAGTTCTTCATTGTATATCAACCGTTTATTTACTTTTCGGTACCATACCGAAAAGTGGATATCGGTACTATAGTCGAACTCATTATTGGTCAAGCAAGTCAATCTAGCAAAGGGGGAGTTACTGCCGAGATTTTTAAGGATTTTTTCCAAAAGTTGTTAAATCTTTGAGTTTTGAATAAAGTTCTTCCTCGCACAGTCGAGGTTTAACCCCCACCCCCTCCAAAAAAAAATCCCCTAAAAAATAGTAATATTTTTTTTGTACCGAAAAAAAATAGTAAAAATAATTACCACAAATGTAATAAAAATACCCACAACATTGATAAAAATACTCACAAAAGTGGTCAATCATTTACAAAAATAATAAATTTTTTAATTATAAAAACACTCGTTAAAGTAGTAAAAGTTTAAGGTACAATACCAAAAAAATTTCTTTGGTACAACAGTCTTGGTCCTATAAAGTCTAGCATCTTTCTCGCTTGTACCTTGACATTAACACAAGATAAGAGCAATGTCTGTTGGACTTAAAATATTGACAAGATTTACTGTCCTTATCAATCACTGGCATTGATTTGAATATGGGTCTCGATATTTGTTAGAATTCACTACCAATTCAATAATTGCGATTGATTAGATCAACAAATCAACTCAATATCTTAGGTACAAATAATATTTTCCTTATGGTATTTATAAGTGGTAAGGAGTTTACAATCCAAAATTATGGTTTTTATTCAAATTTTTATATTGCAATCTCAATCAAGGATCAAAATTTCGTTTCGACGCATAATTTTAGTCACCTAGAAAATGAAAATGTTTTGAAGTGTTTCGGAAACAGGATGGAAAAAAAATAAAAATTTTAGAATTATTTTTTTAAAACATTGGTTGAAATATACCAAAGTATCTTGAAATATCTTAAAACGTTCTGAAATAATTGTGCAAATGTATTGAAACATTATGAAATACCTTGAATTATTAGAATTTTAATTCTATCACTGATTTATTTCAGTCTCGTTGGAAATGGAAACGTTTCAGACGTTTCGAAATGAAATTTTGATCCTTGATCTCAATCAAATAAAAAATGTAGCAATTAAATGTGCTCCATTTAAAAAAAATTGAGTAGCGAATTTCTATTAAAAATACTTATAATTGGACAAATAATTTTGCATAAATATAAGTTAATATGACAACTACAACCAAAAGATTTGTCAAAAAAGGCAGTGAATATTTACTGTTAGACTACAATGCTATATTTTTAATTTATGAATTGAAGGTGTAATATGAGAATTCTAGTTTTCATGGAACAAAATTGAGAGTAAGAATTTTTTAGAGTGTAAAATGTCATTCACCCTTCTATTACTGTATTCTTGCGATATCAATAATGATAGAACCCTACCTACATAATCATTAACTTTTGAGCAATGCTATTGAGATTCAATTTAAGGACCTAATGCATTATAACATTAAGTCTAATGGTGGCTGGTGAGTCCCAATATTTAATAAAGTCTACTATCTATCCAATGGCAACAAGCCATTAGTTTCCTACTAATTAAATCTCAAATTAGATGCAACTAACATTATTCTTAACTATTAGATACATTTCGGACATGTCCTAATAATTTTTGGACATATTATGGTCATTTAGTAATTTTTTAAAAGTTATAAGGTTATTTTATTATTGCATAAAATAAATGTTATTATGTAATAAACTACTAGAACATAAATAGAAGATTGTTGCCATGATTTTGTATTTAGAAAAAATTATATGTTGATGAAATTGATTTGTAATGCTTTCAAATGATAAAAACTCATTACAGTAAATTGTAAATGACAATAATTACTCTCATTTTTGGTAAGAAGTTATAATTAATATTATTTTATTTTGTACACGCCAAATATATCAATTTTTAACTTTTTATATTTAATGAACTTTTAAGTATTAAAATTGAATTTATTAACTACTACGATCATTTGGAAAAAAAAATTAAATTTATTAATGTGTCCACCCTATAATAATTTCCTAGCTCAACCCTGGACAGCCTAAGCTATTTTCTTTCGTAGGTTTATATTAAAAATCAACATAATTATATCCTTGAATCATCAAATTTACTAGACTACAACAGTTTTAGTTCAATGATATGCAACATCCAATAGCCATTTCTTTTTTTTTTTTTTAGTTCAATGGTCAGAGTTGTCCAAGCTAGCTTACACGCACCTCGACTAATTTTCTTCCTGGTTCGGTCAAAGGTAGGTCATCCACGCTGGAACTAGGATATTCATAAGGGATAAATCCTCTATGATTTGACCCTGAGAAGTTGCCAAATTTCAAACTCATGACATCTGGATAATTATTGTTTCAATCTTATTCATTTTGTATATAAATTATCAAACTAAAAGTAATTGCTCTTAAAATGTCCTAATTGAGTGGATGTTATTCAATTGTTAATTTCATTTTTCCAACCTGGATCGATCATTTTAAGCTCCTTATTACTCGATGTCATTTAGTTTATTAACGACGTAATTCTGAATAATAAAAATGATTAATCCGTCACAACCTGGCAGTATATGGGCCATCAAGTGTATTAGTTTTCAGTTGGGCTAATTATACTTTGTCCCCCCTCAAATTATGAGGTTTGTGCAATTTTTCCCCCTCAACTAAATTTCTCGTATTTATTCCTCAACTACCTGAATTGGTTTTACATTGCCAAATCTCAAATGTACACTACCTTTTGGTTGGAAAATATCAACGTATCCGAGCAAAGTGAAGTAAAATGACATAGTTTGGGGACAATTTGAAATAATTTTTTGAGGGAACAAAGTGGCACGAACATCATAGTTTGAAAAAGGGGGGGGGGGGGGGGGAAGTGTAACTAACACTTTTCAATTGTTAAATTTCCAAAAGAATGCAAGCAATGTTTTAGGTCTGCAAAAGCTCCCAATTATAGCAAATATTGTCGAGGGTCTACAATTTCTTTTGGTAATGAGTACATCCACTATAAAATGTGAGGTTCAAGACAGTTTATCTTTAACAGCCCGATCCAGATAAGCCACTATCTAATTTTGTACGATCTCAGAATAGAAAAAAGTTTAATACGGTTTGATTCTTTGACTGTATGTACAATGCCATACACATGGCTGGCATGTATATATTAATACAATTTTGAACATTTTATCTCGAACTTAAATTCAAACTACTGATTTTCAATAACTATTTTTCTCTAAATTTGGAAAAAAAAACCCATAATTGTCTTAATATAGCATGAGACTCTCCCAATAAATTTCAGCATCTGTGTCCCCTGGTAACTTGGCAACAGAAGAAGTTAATCAATTTGCTTGTTTGTTCTATAAGCAACCTTTTGGTAAGCTTGTTTGTCAATGGCTGAATCCACAAAATTTATAGCCCTTGGCCTGGGTGCACTCATTATGTGCTCAATCATGGTTGGTTTTGCGGATGCAACACATATAGCCGGTGGTGTTTTTACGCACGATAACCCTCCATGCGACCAACACAGTCAGGACAAATGTTTAGATCTACCAACAAACAGGTATCAGAGAGGCTGCACCGAAGCAGAAAAATGTGAACGCAGTCCTGACCCAGATGAATAAGATAATGTAGTTGAAGGTCTAGCAGTAGCTCCCTTGAATAATCCATAGATAATGAAAGCTGAAAACAATTCATTATTCGTTGGGACAAGATTTTGTTGAGTCATATCGAGTTCAGATGTACCCACTTGCATATTAATTCATGTATAACTTGTGTATGCACAAACATACACATTTATGAGGAATGTACTAGTTTTACAATACAAATGATGGTGTTTTATAAGTGGTAAGGAGATACAATCCAAAATTATGGTATTTATCCAAATTTTTATATTGCAATCTCAATCAAACAAAAAGGTAGAAATTAAATGTACTTCATTTTAAGAAAAATGAGTAGCGAATTTCTTTTAAAAAGTACTTATAATTGGGTATTAAGCAAATTAATAGGTTAATATGACAAATGCAACCAAAAAATTTGTCAAAAAAGGAGGCGAATATTTACCATTAGATTACAATGTTACCTTTTTAATCTATTAATTGAGGATGTAATATGAGAATTCTAGTTTTCATGGCACAGATTGAGAGTAAGAATTTTTTAGAGTGTAAAATGTTATTCACCCTTCTTGTAATTCACTTCCAACTTTTGTGTTGGACTATCAATTCTTATTTTTTGACATTAAATATGAAATTTTTTTAAATTAAATTTAAATATATTTAATTGTGCATACCCTGTTACTGTGTTCTTATGATATCGATAAGGATAGAACCCCACCTACATGATCATTAACTTTTGAGTAATGTTATTGAGTCTTAATTTAAGGACATAATGCATTGTAATTGATGAAGCCTAATAGTGGCTAGTGAGTCTCAATATTTAATTTAAGGATAATTGATTTGTAACGCTTTCAATTAACAATAATTAAAAAGTTATAATTAATATTTTTTTTGTACACATTATGTATATAAGTTTTTAACTTTTAATGTTCAATGAACTTTTAAGTATTAAAAATGAATTTATGAACCTCTACGATCAATTGGGAAAAAAAAAATTAAACTTTTTAATGTGTTCACCCTATAATACCTTTTGTCACTTCCTAGTTCAAATCCATCCCATGCTCAAAAAAAAAAAGGAGAGACTCCAATCTTTAAGTTGATGGGAAATTCTATATTTCCCACTATTTTTTTTTTTTTTACAAATCTTTATCTCCAATGATTTAAATATTCTTATATAATCCTCATGTAATTTTGGACTAAAGTGCTATTGTTAAAACTTCATCCCAATAATCATGGCACATGTACTAGGAAATGTTTGGTCAATCTGATGATGTACAAAAATGAATTTATGCACTACCTGTCGAGTAATTAATGTAAGTAATAAATGCAGTAAATATAAAGTGAGATCCACACAAGCAACACACAAATGTATAGTGGTTCGGTCAGGGTAACTTACTCCACTTTGAAGACGGCAACGGTGGCCGGTGGTCTTTATTGATGAAGTAGTAGGTGAGAGAGTGAGAGAGAGAGAAAGAGGGAGAGATAGAGAGAGAGAGGGCATGCTCTTGTTAACTATGAGAGAGATAGTTATGTAAGGTGTGTAGAGAGATGTCCCTCTCACGTGGAGAGAGTTTACAATTTATAGGCACAAAGCTTTAGTTGTGGCAGTGGCATGAAAGGATATGTGACTAGCTTTTCGGAAAGGATAGCTACAATTAAGATAGGTACGATTAAAGACAATGTTGATCTCTGAGTAGTGGTTATGCCGGTAATTACTCCCCACGTGAGCTGATCCTCTTGGGTCTCTCAGACTTTTGGACTAGGTCGAACTCCATGAGTTGGGCTTGACTTTCCTTTTAGCTGATTTGGGTCTATCTCATTAATTAGGCTTGGACTGTAGAGATCTGAAAACTGAAGATAAAATTTTCAATTTTGCCGGTAGGGCACTATTCATGCTTCATTTGTGGTAGAGCACTACATATGCATCATTTATACGTAGGTCATGTTTAGGAGCATAATTTGAGTATGCCATAGAAAAGAAACATGCTTAGAATGTTAAAATACAACAATTGTGTGAATTTGAGCCTAAACGGAAACAGTTTCAAAATTTGGACAAAAATTGTATCTCGGGTGGCCTAGGTGGGACCGGCCAAACTCGGCCACTATCAAAAATATATTTTTTTGAAAATTTTCATTTAAAATAATTTTAAGAACTTTGGCTAAAATAAAATGTCGAATTGAGGCGTTTCGGGACGAGTTGTAGTGTAACGGGGTCCCAGATTCATCAAGGGCAAAAGGGTCATTTTGCCCCTTTGCCCTCCACTATAAATACAGACCTTTAGTGTAAAAATATCAGTGTTTTTGGTCTGGGAAGGGGCAGTACACGTTCAAGGAGGAAAAGAGAAGAAAAACCCTAGGTTCTTCAAGCTTCAAGCCACCAAAACTCAATCTTAGGTCAAGATTTTTGCAAGACTTCCTTCTAAGAAGTTGTTCCTCTCAACAAGAGCTAGATTCTCACCGATCGGTTCGTCTATAAAGCGAACACAACTCTCTTGGTTTGAGAAAAACCATTCTAGGTATGATGTTTTACTAAGTTGGGAATATATTTAAGTTTTCTTGCCTTTCCATGTGTAGATTGAATGATTTAGGGTTTACTTGATGCTAGAAAATCATTTAGTTGGTAGTTGCTTTGAAAACTTAGAGTTAATGGCTTAAGTACTTTTGTGTTCTTTGAATTTCTTGACAATTTGTTGCTATGATTAAGGTGTATATTGCTTATGTGTTGAATTATCATATTCTACCTTATGTTTATGTAGAGAAACTCTTGTGGTTTGAGAGTTATGATTTATTCCATGAATTGGTAATTTGTGTATTTGTATTCCTTTGAGAAATTGTGAAAGTAATGAACATGAAATATGATCACATGTTTAATTCATTGAATTGTGCCTCACATTCATGTAGATAAAGTGTTATGAATTTAAAGTTATGCTTTACTTTATAAAAGGGGGCATATTTTAAGTTATACGCCAAGTGTTTGATGAAATGTTTCATAGAATTCACATTGAGAAAAATCATGGCATCTTGGCATACATGAATCCTTGGAACATAGTGTGGGTTGAGCACTTGGTGCCATGCATTATGAGGGTGTAGATCCTGTGGTGAAAAAACCCAAAATCTGGCCAATGACAGTACTCGCGGGCTGACGGGGGCGGACCGTGAAGCGAGACATGGGTGGCATAGAGTTGCATGGGTGTGTCATACATATTGACATTGCATAGTATTGAAGGATTACGGGGTTGTAGCTAGGGCTGTTAATCAAGCCAAGCTTGAACATTTTTTTAAGCTCGTTTATGTGTAAATAGTCAAATGAGCCAGCTCGTTTATGTGTAAATTAGGCTTGAATTAGGCTCGAATTCAGCTCGATTAACACCCCTAGTTGTAGCTTTTTAAAATGTACACTTGCACATGCCACGCCTTAAATTTGTTCCTAGCATTAGTATTTTGTCATACCAGCGGTTGAGCTGACCCATTCGTGGGATATCATATTACAGATGAGGCTCCCGGTACTTGAGACTTGAGTAAGTCTTAAAGGAAGGAGAGAAAAGGGGCTTGAATGGATATTTGGCCCTTGAGGCATATTTTGTATGTATGGGCATAAGCCCAAATGACTTGTATTTCAATTTGGAAAAGTAATAGATTATAGACCTTGGGTCATTTTAAAGTGTAAGGGTGTAAACCCAATTGATATGTTGGATGTCTTTATGTAAGGGTGTAAACCCAATTGATATGTTGGATGTCTTTATTTAATGAGTATCATATGTGTATATTGGGGCAATTAGATGTGTATGTTGAGAACAAGGGATGTATGTTTAATTTACATGGATTGTGGCCACCGAGTGTGGGTGGGTTGTGATATATTTATGCATATGAAAATTGTAAATATTAGGTGGGAAAAAGGCTTGGAAAACAAAGGAGGTTATGTCGAAATTTTTTTGAAAAATTAAAAGACTTGTTAAGTGTGTAAAACACCTTTTAAATAGGTGGGAGTGGTGTCAAAAAGGGGGGTTTAGAAACGTTGAAGAAATAGGCTAAAAATAGAATAAAAGTGGTTTGAAAAACTTTGGGAAAACGTGGGAAATGAATGAGAAGCCAATTTATCCAACCTAATGACCTTTCATTTAATTTTCTTCTTCTTTTTCACTCACTCCCCGGGTTTGTGGAAATTCGGGGCGTGACATGGACCCAGCTGAATCTGGGTTCATCACAATCTAATATTACTCTCGACTTTACTAGGAAATTTTTCACATATTGAATTACAAATTATAATCTTTTGTCGAAATCAATTTATCATTGTGCAGTATTTTGATTACTTATTCAGTGTTAATGATACAAATTTAATGACTAAGCATATACAAGCAACATCCAATAGTCATATTTTTTTTTATTCAACGGTCAGGAATGTTTAGGCCAGCTTACATGCACATCGATTAATCCCCTCCCGATCCAGTCAAAGACAGGTCATCTAAGCTGGGAATTCATGACGGATAAATCTCGAAGTCAAGGAGTTGTCAAGATTCTAACTCTTGACATCTGAATAATTATTGTTTAACAATTTTATTCATTTTGTCAATAAATTAGCAGACTCAAAATAATTGCTCTTAAAATATCTTAGTTGAGTGGATGTTATTCACTTCTTAATTTCATTTTTCCAACCTCGATCATTTTAAACTCCTTATTGTATGAACAACAAACTTAACACGGTTTAGTTTAACGTACAATTTTATCCGACTGTATGACACACATATCAATATACATAGATGGAGGTATAATCTCAACCCCACAATTTAAAACTATTCATTTACAATGTGTAATTTCTCTTACACTGGAAAACGAAAGTAGCCTTAATATAGAATTGAACTCTCCTTATAAATTATAGGATTTTTGTCATGTCCCTGGCATCCTTAGAGCAACTCCAAAGGAAGTTGCCATTTTGGGGTGCCAAAGCACTCATTCGCAACCTTGAACAGTGTTTTGGCATCCCTGAATTATAAATCTGCTTCAATGGCAGGTGTCAAAATGGGGTGCCATTTTCATATTTTTATTCATTAATCTATATGAATCGTTGGATCTATATTCATCTAACGGATCTATATTCATCAACCCATTTGCAACCTCTCACTTTATCTCTCCAGAGTTGCCAAAAATTCCACCCCAAGAGCCTTGATGTCATTTTCCAACCTTTGATGCCACCCCCCTTGGAGTGAAAATTTTTGAATTTGGGGTGGCATATGGGGTTGCCACTCCCCCTTGGAGTTGCTCTTACATTAACAAAACAAGTTCACCTATTGTATAAGCAGCCTATGTAAGTTTGCTAGCAATGGCTGCATCCATAAAATTGATTGCCCTTGCCTTCAGATCGCTCCTTTTGTGATCACTCATGAATGTAGCTGTAGCTGGAAGGTCTATCAACTATGGTCCTCTTCATCACGGTAACTACCCATGCAACCAAAATGGCCAGAACGGATGTCTAGGTCCACCAGCAAACCGGAACACTAGAGGATGTGGCGAGACAGAAAAATGAAAACACGATCCTAGAGAAGACGGAAAAGGACCAATCATGGGGACCTAAAAACGACCGGTCGTGGGGAACTAATGCAATCTCAATGCAACTATTAGAAACACATAATGTTATAGTGTGTTTTTTTTAGCCATCATGCTATGGTGTTTATAAACTCCACTACATAAATTTACATGTATATGTATATGTAACCACACAAACTTAAACAAAAACACACATTTATGAGGAATTTACTATTTTTACAATGCAGAAGGTGTGTTATATGTATCTGTAAGGAGATATACATTTAATTGCTTAGGATATGCATTCCAAATGGGAAACTTTCACTACAAGAATTAGGGTATTTTGAGACAATTTTTTTGTGACAACTATGTCCACCGTTACAAAAAGAAAACATGTTTTGAAGAAAAAAAAAGTTTTGTGGTGGTAAGGTTGTCATAAAAGGTTTATTTACTGAGAAAAAATACTATTTGAGATGATTGTTGTCTTCATAAGTTTTTTTTTAGGCTCACTTATTATAGCAAGGTATGTTGTCACAATACCTCGCCATAATAAGTGAAGCCTCAAAAAGTCTTCGTAACAACAAGAACCATCTCAAGTAGTATTTGTAGCTGCAAATAAACTTTTGATGACAGCACTACCACCACAAAAAATCTTTTTTCTCCAAAACACGTTTTTTTGTGACGATAAACACTGTTGCTGCAAAAAACTTATCTTCAAAAACCCTAATCCTTGTAATGTCATTACAATAACATAATATTAGATGTTGAAAAAATATGTTAGAATTATCAATGGGAAGTCTAACACACAAAATATCGAAGCTTATATATTACATGAGTCATACCCCAAGCCTCGACTTTACGTGCCACTTTGATCCCTTTCACCTTCTCATTTGTTATTTTATAAAAGAGCTCCTTGTGGTGAAAAAGGGGAAAGGGAGATCAAACTAGAAAATAAAGAAAATATAAAATCAGATTTGGAAGATACCTCTAGTACCTTCACTTCCAAACATGACAAACATTGAAAACAATTTCTTACTAATAAAATGAAATGAGAATAAAATATATTCTTTTTTTTTTGGCAACCTCACGTATTTTCTTTCATAAAATTTGCAGAAAAAAAAATTAACATTATTACATCCTGAAATCATATTGTTGTAATTATCATACAATTATTTTCTTAATTTTTTGTTTTGTGTAAAAAATTGGTCCCCATTTTTCTTACTAAGTTGATCAAGCCCACATTAAAAAGCAATTTAACTACAGATAAATGCATTCTTAATTCCCACATCCTCCTCCAATTTGAGGAACATGAGCTATAGGATTATGCCAAGTATAACTAAATAATTTTGGAATCCAAAGATACCAGCCCTTAGCTGCATCAAAAATACTGCTAAAAATTTAAATGAACCAGACCAAAATAATTAATGACAACCAATAAAACTGCAACCATGCCTTGTGGTTGTGTGAACGTCAAGTATAATATTACATAATTAAAAAAATCGAATAAATTCCACCGAAACGAAAAAAAATAAAAATAAAAATGTAGTAGTCTTTTTTTATCTATAACAAGAAGGGAAGGAAACATGGCATCTCAATTAATATGGCCCTCTTTTTTCTCCAAATAGCATGAAGAATAACAAATATTGTTTTGCATTTTTGTGGCTCTTTCTTAACCCCATCATCACATGAGTCTTCAGCTTGGATCATGACTGTACACCTGCTTGTGCTCATTATTAAACACTTCAAATATACTCAGGCTGTTAAATGAAATAGAGCATGAAATCATAGTGGAGAACTTGATTGCCGGAAATAGAGCATGAGAGGATAGTAAGGAACTTGATTGTCGGATATGTTAAAAAGGTAGCAATGCTCTTTGAAATTGCAACTAACCCAAAAGCTGAAAAGGCGGAAAGGGTTTCGAGATTGATTCAGTCTCCGTATTTTCTCATTCCCCTCCAGAAGTTTCTGTGTGAGATGATCAAAAACCATGCTTGTAATGTATCAAAACATAGGGTCGATCAAATGATCCCTATCTAAAGGCAAAATTCGATGAATGGAAGCACAACCCAGTAAAATTTGCTCATGAAGATCATGATGAATTGTAAAACATACTATATTGAATTGTAAAATTTTTAAAACATATTATATTCAATTATAAAACAAAGAATATAACAAGCCGCTAATAGAAGAAAGAAAAGCTATAAAGAAACGAAAGCAAATTGATTTAGAAAAATTAAAATTCAAAGGAAGTAACTTGTCACAGAGGATATATTTTTCTATAGAGGAAATCAATCAATCAACAAACAAAGAAAATTTCACACAATTTATTATAAAAAATAGATAGTATACCTCATAGAAGAATTTTCGATAATTCCTAAGCAGCCTCTCGAAGAGTTGCCTTCAAAATATCTTGTGCTGATGTTCATTGCCATTGGTACTGCCATGATAAAAAGAGGAATATATCAAATACGGATATAAGAGAGTTGGAGGGAGGGAGAATCTGGAAGAGTTCATAACTGACCGATCATTGAAAATGTAGCAACATAATCGGTAGAGTTTTTTTTGGTTTCTAACAGAAGAAAGAAATAAGTTCCAGTTGTATAATGAATGCTGGTGAATAAATAGGGGGGAGAGAGAGTATGAGAGAGACGGTTGAAAATAAAGGAGAGAGAGAAAGAGAGGGTAACGGTTGAGAATAGGGAAGGGTTTGGACTGAGGTAAATTTGGAGGATAAACATGTCATATGTGTATTGTTGGAAGGTAAAAGTGAGATAAAAATGTTTTTCATGTATTCTGATATTTTAAAGTAGTATAGATAGATAGAAAACACGTGGGATCCACATTTTTTTACTTCTTTCACCTGACAAAGAAAATAATGTGGGGTTCACATTTAATAGGACATTTATGGTATTTAACATATTATTTATTTTTTTATTTTATTTTTCATTCTAAATAAAATAATAAAAAATTTATTTATCTTATTTTTCTATCATTCCAACCAAACAAGAATGAGGGAAAATATATTTCTTTCCTCTGAGAATATAAAGTTCAATCTCCCATATTTTCAACCCTCATATTTTCCATCAATCTTACCAAACATACTATAAGGATGTGGACAATGAAGAGTAGGAGGAGATCCTTTCAGATTCATCAGAAGAAGATCCTGTTCAAGTTATAGATGAAGAACACTTGGATTTAGAATATTCTAATGGGCATGGAGCTTGTTTTTTCAATATATGTTCAACTGAGATTAGTGGTTTGAGGGCTAATCCTCAACCTTTTCAGCTAGCGGTTGTCTTGCCAAGGATGGAGGAGGTCAATGTCCAATTAGCTTTACATTCTCTTATCCTCCTTTTGGTAGGAGGTATGAAAAGTAGGAGGGATACACTTCCTATCCTTCAAGGAAGAAAAGTAGGAATGATACATTTTCATTTTTTTATGTTTGGTAGGATAGATAGAAAATAAAAATAATTAATTTTTTTTGTGCTTGATAAGATAGAAAAAATATTTTTTTAATTTTTATTTTAATTTTTAATTTAAATTTTTAAATTTTTAAATTTTTTTAAAAATAAAAGTATAAATACATATTTTATTATTGTATTTCTATCTGAAATTAATGTATACATAATAGCGAAGTTTGAATCCAAAAGACAAAGAGAGGTCCAGATTGTTTTGAGACAAAACATAAATAAATCTAACGGACAACGTAATCCCAACATAAAAGACGGTTCAGATCATCACAAAAATTTTGATCCGATGGTCTACGGTTAGTCTTAAATTTTTTTTTCCCGCGCATGAAGAAGCCTTTCTCTCACGCCTCTCTCTCTCTCTCACTTCTGCCTCTCTCTCTCCCAATCTCTCACGCCTCTATCCCTGCCTTCTAAGCTCATCACCTGTAACTCCTCTCACTCTACCTGATTCACGCCTCTACTTTCCAAAAATACATCCTCTCTTTCTCTGGCTTCCCCTATCACGCTCATTAGGAATTCCAAAGATCCTTTCCATAACCGATGATCCCCAAATCCCCGTGCCTTTCTCAATTCAATCCCAAATGTCCTGCAAATATCCTTTCTCCCTCGATATCAAAGCAATTGATTCCAGTCGTTGCTCTCTCTCTCTCTCTCTCTCTCTCTCGTGGTATGCATCTCTCTCTCTCTCTGCTGCTCATACTGCACGGACTCTCTGTTGGAACTCTCGGCTGCTCCGACTGATTCCAGGTACATGCTGAAACTATATGCTTCTCTCCCTCGTTCTCTCTTTCTACTTCTCTCTCCACAGCTTTTTTCTCTCTCTCTCTGTTGCCAGTCTCCTTTGCCTCTGCTTCTCTTCCAAAACACTCACATCGCATAATGCCTATCAAGTGTTCGATCAAATGCCACAGAGGTGTTCCATACGCAGAGCACTCACAGTGCATTGCGCACACACTTGATCTGCAGAATAAGCTTGAAGGAGACAAGACCTCGACCTGACTATACCAATGGTCGATATTTATAAATAAAATCCATGGGACCTCCCACGTCAGTAAAATACTCATCTCTCATGTCCTTTCTTCTTCTTCTTCCTCTTGGTGATGATAATTGTCTAACCACAGTTGTCTTGGTTGAAGTTATAGCGATTTAGTCATTCTTAATATGGATTTGTATGGAGATGTTGAAGACAATCTCTTCCTAACCATTGTCTTTTACAACCCTGTTTTGCCTGCCGCAGATTATACCATCTTTACTTTTGCTTAATTTTCTTTACTTTTATTTTATTTGCTCTTCTCAAGCTAGAAGACATTTGTTTCTCACTTTGATTGTAATCTTTGTATACCACCTTTCCATCTTTTTTTTTTTGTAATTCTCTATATAAAACAACTGAATAACCTACTCAACCAAGATCATGAAAGCTAACTCCCCTGTATTTTTTCTCTTATTGTTTGGTGCCAGAATTTGCAGGAGAGTTATGTCAAGGAGACCCTGAGCTGTGGTTTTTCTTCGTTCCTCGGCAAGAGAGAAAAGCCCATGGAGGAAGACATAATCGGCTCACGACTACCGGATATTGGAAAGCCACTGGTTCTGCGACCTATGTTTACTCGAATAATCAAATAATTGGAGTGAAGAGAAGCATGGTTTTCTACAGAGGAAGAGTTCCAGGCGGAAGAAAGACTTAAGTGGAAGATGAATGAGTACAAAGCCATTGCAAGAGAAGCTTCTTCGTCAGCAAGTGAAACTCCAAAGGTTTGCCTTAATTGTGCACACAGAGCACACACTATTTATCACAAAACACACACATATGCGAACTTAGTCGAAGCTTTAACAAAAAGGGAAGAAAGGAGGCAAAATGGTGGAACATATGATTCAAAAGAAACTTGAACAATGTTCACTTTATCAAAATAGAGAAATGAAAGTTTGAGTTGGTAAATCATTCAAACCTTTAATACAAAGATGGAGTCCCATACCCGCGGTCACCACCATAGTCCATCAAATAATATATTTCAGATCGTTTCTTTTAGTTCTTTGATTTACTGTTATTGTATTGAATTTGTTGCTTGATATCTATTTGTATTGACCTAAAAGTAGGTGTATTTTTTTCTTTTGCTTAATGGCTTGATTCATGGGTTGTTTCTGCCCTATAGTTTGTGTTCATTTTTTGCTTGATCACCCGAAATGGGTTGAATTCTTGGCTGATTAATTATTTTGAGTATTATATCTGTGCTTTTGTTTTTGCTGCTTAAAAAAAATGTGAATTTGGATTGTTGTTCTAGATCTCTCTCGAACATTTAATATTTCTCTCGGTGTGTTGTTTATATAGGATTCGTCGCTTTAGGACTCGATTGTTAATGAATCTGATAATATCGGATCAACCTTTGTTAACATCAGCATCTCAAGCTTCAACACCAACAATGATTACAGTGTCATCGTCATCTTTTTCTACACAACGATGTCGTGTGGTGGCGAAGCTACTACCATCATATTGGATGTCGAAGAGCTGGACTCTTTTTGGTATGTTTTAATTTCAATACAAAAAATCCAACGTGGCTATCTAACGGTTATTTCGGCATCTTCCACTGTCATTTTATTTGGTTCAGCCAATTCTCGGTGTTCACCTCAATTGTTCTATTTCATTGTTGGATTTTAGAGTTTTTAATATTTAATTTCACAGAGTCGTTTAATTTGATTTCTTGGTTGTTTTTGCCACTTTTGCTAACTGTTTTTAATAAGTTTCATTTGTTGAGTTGATTTTCTCCACCACATCTCCCAAATGGTTAGTTCTCATCCACCTCAACATTGTTCTCCATTGAATTGGCATTTTTGAATTTTAATGTTTTTTTGGACGTGGTCATATTCTCTTTTTTGTTTTTCTCCTAGATTGGTTGTAATTTTTTTATTCTATTTTGCAGGCAACAAATATGTAATGAAGCCTAAAACCACCCTATACTTTTCGAATCTTAATGCTTGCATTTGTTCATATGGTGTTTTGGTTTCTACTTTCTTGACAATGATTATGATTTAGATGACTAATTGATTTTTTTTTATCAGGAGTATTTGAATTGATTGATTCGATTCCCTTTGGTCTTCCTAGCCATCGAGATATGGTTTTGATGATTTATTGGTGAGGGTTTTTTGATGATCACCAATGGAAGGCATGCTCTTTATATGTTATCAATAACTTAAGCATTCCGAAATGATCTAATACATTAGCCAAGTGGAAGGGGCCAATGTATTAGAATTTTAATTCTAAAATTTTGAATATTTTAGCTTCCTGTTGTATTGTCAAAATGTCACATTCCTTAGACAGTTCCATTTCCATATATATATATAGATGTGTGTGTGTGTGTGTTTACTAAACTCCAACAGGTATAATACTAGAAAGAGGCGACCTTCTAAATGGATGGTAATGAATGGCATGTGCAGAAGAAAGGGGGTGTAATGGTATTGATAATGTATAGATCTTTGAAGTGTTTGGAGATATTATGAATTGGGTAGATTGATAAACAAAGTGCTGAATATTTACCTTCATCTATTGTGGTGAAGGTTTGAAAATGGGCTTTGGGGGGTGGAAAGAAATAGTGTATTTGTTTTTCATGAGAAAGTTAAGCGGTTTGGTTCTTTGCCAATTTAGTATGGTGGCAATAAACTATTTGGGGTTGGAAAGAGATAGGCCATAACTGATTTGAGATATTTCAATGGTCTTCGTCGTGTAATTGTCCTTTTCAATTAGCAACTGCATTCATTTATGTGTCAGTTTAGCATGGTAGCAATGAAGCTTGCTATAGAACATGGTTTAAGCTTTTATTACTTTGATATTATTTAATTGTCGTTCTTTATGTTTTGTTCTACTACCATTTGTTTGATACGTTCATTTTTTGCTTTAATTTTGCAGGTTGTCTCTAATTCACCCACACATGTCATCATCAAATTCACCAATAGTTCTATTTGAGTAGATGTCATAGAAGAGTTGGTTGATGTGGGTTTGATTGTTTTATATATATATCATATAAGTTGTCATTAATATTCCATTCAAACACGGGATTAGTTATAATTGACAACAATCTATTTTTTTAAAAATAGTGGGTCCTTATTTATTGGTGATTTTTAAAAATTATAATTTACCTTGAGGTATGGGTAATTATTTGCAATTTTTTTGTTTGTTATATAGTGCCTTCAGGCACGGGCAATTACTAGTATATTTATATATGAAAGGATATATAGACAAATAAGATACATTTTAACACAAATAATTAACTTTCCTTCCAATTTTGGAGGGATTGATTTTGGTAAGTTAGAACGAAAGCTCATTCATCCACTTGTTTATCCTTCCTATTTTCCTTCTTTACCAAACAAGATATTTTATCTATCCTTCCAACTTTTCATCTTTCCAACTTTCCATCGTATCAAACGAAGCATTAAGAAATGGAATGAATATTTAATTAGTCATGGATGCACTATATCATTGGAGGAGATCCATGAAACTTTGCAAGCAAATAAGGTGTATTCCAAAGATGACTGCTATATGGAATTGTGTTCAGAGGCCTGTATTGATAAAGGATATTCTTCTGATGGTACTAGTGATTAGCCGACTCAAGAGAAGCTCAAAGTTTTTATGTCCAAGTCCAAACACCTCTTAGCTAAACTTAATTCTGCTGAGCAGATTAAGAAGAAACAGGAATGTTTCAAAGTTCCTAATCCAAATAAGAAATCACATGGATTTAAATGCTATTAAGTGTTTTATTTTAGATCAGTGTATTCACAATTCTGTCATTTTATGTGATGGAAAAGGAATTCTGAAATGCTTGGGATTAATTGATGTTGATAACGTTGGATATAAAGCTGTTACCAGTAAAAGGTCGATGGAATTGGGTGTTGATCAAGGTGAGTTGGAAGCTTCAAAGGACTTGGGTATTCGGCTTGAAGAATTATTCTGGATGTATAGAAGGAATAAGAGAACTATTTTAGGAGGTTTCCTAAATCAAAGAGAATTAGTGGCTATCATAGTTTTGAATCGGTCCATAATCGTAATAGGTGGGGGTGGTAAGGTGTTTACAAAATCTTTTCCAAGCTGATTTTATGAGCATCATGGAGTATTTTAAGGAATATATAATCGGATTCGGGGGAATACAGAGAAGTGGTTATGACTTTCGGTCTAAACAAGGAGGAGATCTACTTGTGATGGGATTGTTCATTAGACAATTTCGGCTGAGAGAGAAAGTTGTGGGGGATTCTGCATGAGTTTCAGTCAAAGCCAGCAAGAGATTGTCAAGATCTTTTTTCAATGGTCAAGTAAATAATATTGGTCAAGCAAGTCAATCTAGCAAAGGGGGAGTTAGAGCATCTCCAATGGACTCAACAAATAGCACTTTTTAGCTATTTTGCTGAGCCAATCCAAAAAAATTGGCTCCAACCGGCTAGCCACTTCGCTCGCCATTCTGCCTCCCCCATTTCTCCCTCAACAATTGTAGCTAGCCATCTTCTCTCTCAGCAGATCTCTCTCCCTCCAAAATCCCTGGCCAACTTCTTCTCCAGATCCAGCGACACAGCCGATCACCGGTCTCTCACTCTCACCTCCCCATCAGTCACTCCTCTACCTCCCTCACTATCACCTCTCCCTTCACTGTGTTCGCCGTCACCGACCACCACAGCCGCCGTCGCAGCTCCGACAACTTCAAGGTAAGCCCTTTTATTCCGTTCTCTCTTCTCCTCCTGTTTGCTTCTTTTTCTTTTTTGTTTCTGATTAAGACCCACCACAGCTTACAACCGACCCAATGGCCCACTGTCGGTGATATGCACCACCCAAAAACACCACCCACGGCCTCGCCGCCACCCCATCTTGAAGCACTCGAGCCCTAAACCTACCTACCATCACCACTGCTCTTGTAAATCTCGAACCAGCGCACCCAACCCCTGAAGCCGCCACCACTTTGAAACTTTCGATGGATTCCTCCCCATAACCCCCAATTCATCAAGACCACCACACACCTCGAAGCAGCACACTGCCTGCAAGTCCTTCAATTTGGATAATTTGCATCTAGTTTCTTCAATTTCTTCGCTGAGTTCTTTGAATTTCTTCAACAACATGGAATTGGTTTGAAATTGTATGAGATTATGCCTGCCAGTAAGTATATTTTGTACATTTCTGAAAAATTGGATGAGAATTGAATGAAATTTAGTGAATTGGACAAATCTTTTTTGTATGGAAATTGGAAAGAGTAGGGATTGAAATTGTATGAGATTATGCCTGCCTGCAAGTCCTTGAATTGGAAAGAATACGTTTCTGAGATTGTTTACATTGATTGTGTTGATGATGGTGAATGTTAGAGCAATGTAGGCTTTTTTTTTTTCATACTTGCAAATGTTTGGGCTCTGTCGCCGGCAGCAATGAGACCACCACTGACGGTTGCTGTTTTGGATAGAATTTAGTGTAAACAAACAGTTGCTGATTGCATAAATTTATTTGTTTATTTCATAGAACTCTGATTTTTTATGGTATACATTTTGTGCCTGTGAGAAGCTTTGGCTGTCCACTCTTCAGTTCTTTTCTCTGGCCAAGTTTAGAAGAGTTTACATTATTTTCAACAGGCCTTTTATGTGTTTGTAATCTCCTTACATAAGTCTAACCGATTGTTGTTACGGTTTTGTTCTTTACATTGCATACCTCTAGATGTAGTAGTTTCCACAAATTTAAATGGCTGTGGAAAGAATTTACACACATTGAGGCTATAAAGAAGCAGCATTCTTACTGTTTTGATATCAATGCTTTGTAATCAGCATTGTCTGGATTTATAGATGTTTGTCCTATACAACTAAAAAGAAAAGGGAAGCATGGTGGTTGCTCCAAATTATTTTGAAGTACTAACTTGCTGTTCTTCTTGAAGTTGATATTCTTGATATTTGTATTGTCTTATTGGACAAGTTTTGCTATCGGTGGTTGATGAAGAACAATATGTATATGTGGAATAACTAGAAAATATAAGTGGTTGGGTTTGTGATTGGTGCCAGTTATCCAATGTTTTTTAAGTTGTTGAGCTTTTGATTTATCTTTTGTGTGTTTTTGGGATCTAAATTAATTTATTTTAAATGGTGATAGAATTCCTCACGTTTTTTGGAGTGTTATAGCATTTTTTTTAAAGTTTATGTGTTCTGTTTTATGCTTAATGAACTTTTATTAATCTTCTTGTGTTTTTGGGTTATTATCATCGGTGTTTGTGGTAGAGCTATATTATGCTGAGGTCTTCTTGTAGATATTCATAGTCTGTGGGGGCATAACATCATTATTATTTTCTGAATTTTCTTGCTACATAAAGCTGAAGTAGTTGGCAATTTGTTTGTATTATGTGGTTCCTTCGTTTGTCCTAAGCCCTATCAGATGCTATTCTGGTTGGCAAGTGAATCTGATTGTTTACATGTTTCCACCTATTCTGCCATGTATTACTTTCCATTAGCATCAGGTAATTGCACATTGGATGTGATCATAGAGCTTTGCTGGTATTGTGCAGCATGTTTTTTTTGGGGGGTATCTGGCGTATAATCTCTTTTGTTGTTTGTATTTTTTGGAAGGTTTGCTGTTTATATTTTGGATAACATATAAGTTGAAGTTTATGTGATGCACAACCCTTTAGTTTTCATATTTGGTCATGTCTGAAGTGTTATTATACTGAATTGGATAGTTATGTGATAATAATGCTATCAGTTAGGTGCCCCTTATAGTGATAAAGAGTTGGGATAACTGGATTTATTTAGTCATCAATAAATCCATGGATTGGTATAGTGTGAAATTCACTAAGAATGCACTAAGAATGTTATAGTGTGAAATTCATGGATTGGTAGATCCCAGGCACTAAGAACCTTTATGCACCTTTCTTTTGAACTTTTTTCATCAACAATATAGGTTTTCTGATGGATGAACATGGATATTACTTCACCAATCTCTTGAATGACGGAACAAACGTAAATGAGTTTAACACTCAATCAGTAGACCAAATAAGTCATTCTTCACCAATATCACCTCAAATAGAATCCACCACCAAAAAGGTTCGAGGCGGCAACTTTTCAATTGAGGAAGACTTAGTTTTAATCTCGGGTTGACTTAATATTAGCGTGGATGCGGTACATGGGAATGAGCAAAAATCTAAAAGGTATTGGCAAAGGATTTGGGAGTACTTCAACAAATACAAACCCCAGTCAGATTGGGTTCACAATCAAGTTTCTTTGATGAATCGTTGGTCAACAATTCAACTAGCCACCAATAAATTTTGTGGCTGCTTTGACCAAATTGAAAGGTTGAATCAAAGTGGTCTGACTGAGAAAGACAAGGTATGAGTGTATTTTAATTACAAGTGTGAAAATAGTATTATGATACATAATATTATTGTACAATTTTCTTTTATGATAAATAGCATTATTGTACAATTTTTAGGTCCGTGATGCAAAGAAAGTGTACAAGGAACTTCATAAATCCTCTTTTCCATTTGAACATTGTTGGAATGAGTTACGGTATCACCCAAAATGGATGGAGGATTCTCAGTCCAAGAAACAAAAAACAAAAAGTGGTGCAACTCCTAGCAGCTCTAATCCTTCAACACCAGAATCGGTAAACATAGGAGACGACAGTGGGGGCTTGGAGAGGCCAACTGGAAGGAAGGCTGCGAAAGAGCGAGCAAGAAAGTCAAAGAGCAAATTATCTGAATGCGATAATTCAAGTTCAACATATTTCGTGAAATTGTTTGAAGAAATGAAGGAGGAGAAAAATAAGCTGGCGGAGAAGAAAGTCACTTACATGGAAAAAATGGTTGCTGTTGAACAAGAGAATGTGGTTGTTGAACAAGAGAAGGTGGCTATTGAACAAGAGAAGGTCCAACTCGAGCAAATGAAGGAGGAACAGAAAATAATGTTGATAGATACGAGTGTCATGCCTCAGATTCAAGCTGAATATTTTAAGCGCATCCAGATGGAAATCATGGCAAAGAAAATGTAGTTTTTCTTAGTTCTGTTATTGATTTAAAAGGGATGGCTAGGATGCAAACTTGGAATTAAATTACAGCAAAGAAGTTTAATAAAGAAAAGAAAATTACAATATCAAAAAACAAGCCTAACTTGGAATTAAAGACCATAATAGTTCAAATTCTACATTAAGTTTTTCATAACATATTACTGCTTAAAACATTCCATGCATATTCCACAGGTGCTCGACTAGATCAGTTTGGAGTATCGAATGAGTGTCTCTGTCTCGAATACGATGTTGAGTATGAATAAATTGAAGCAGTTCTGAACTCCGTTCGAATATCAATGTAGGAGTAGGAATTCCATCTGATGCATCATAACTAAAGTCCATTTCATTATTGTCCCTCTCATCCTCGACAATCATGTTATGCAATATTATGCATGCCTTCATAATATCCTTAAGCACTTCAAGTTTCCAGAAACGTGCAGGTCCACGAACTATAGCAAATCGTGCTTGGAGCACTCCAAAAGCTCTCTCAACATCCTTTCTAGCTGACTCGTGAACTTGTGAAAAATGTATTTGCTTATTGCCTCTTGGACATGAAATTGTTTTGACAAACGTGGCCCACTTTGGATATATACCATCAACAAGATAATAACCCATAGTATAATCGTTTCCATTGACGGAGTAATTGACCGAAGGAGCCCTACCTTCCGAAAGAAGAGTAAAAACAGAAGAGCGTTCTAGCACATTTATATCATTGTGGGATCCAGGTAACCCAAAAAAGGCATGTCAAATCCATAGATCATATGAAGCCACCGCCTCTAAAATAATTGTTGATTCATGAACATGACCAGAGTACATACCTTTCCATGCTGTTGGACAATTTTTCCATCTCCAATGCATGCAGTCAATGCTACCTAGCATCCCCGGAAACTCACGTCTCTCACCGATTGCTAATAATCTAGCAATGTCTGCACTGTTTGGTGACCTGAGGTACTCATCAGAATAAATTGCTACTATGGCTGATACAAATCTTTGCAGACTTTCTATGGCAGTGCTTTCGCCGATCCTCACATAATCATCAACAGCATCTGCTGCAACTCCATAGGCAAGCATTCTTATAGCGGCAGTCATCTTTTGAAGGGGAGACAAACCTATGTTTCCAACAGCATCATTTTTTTGGACAAAGTATGGATCATAAACTTCCACGTTGGATAGAATACGAACGAAAAGAGATCGATTCATTCGAAACCTCCTTCGAAATAAATTTGGGGGATAGGTAGGCGATTCAGCAAAATAATCGCGATAAAGTCTCTCATGCCCTTCAACTCGATTGCGAAAAATAACAGAATGACCTTGAATAGAACCACGACGTATTGCAGAATTATTCTCAGTATTGAGTTTCTCCATTGCCATAGCAGCAACCGCTAACATCTCCAACTCATCATCGGAGTCAGAATCACTAAGAATAATCTTCCATTTACCATCATAAGCCATAACAAAGAAATATGAGTTCAATACTAGTAAAATAAATTTGAGTTATATGACAATGAGAAGGGGGAGGTCTTATTTATACATTTTCAAAAATATGACCGTTGTAAAATTTAAAATTTAAAATTTGATGACGTGGCACGACACGTCATCATTATGGCGCTTACGTGTTATTCCACGTGGCATTTTTGAATTATATTATTGAAAGTTAGTTGAAATAGTAAGCTATTTTGCTGAGCATGGTTGGAGTGAATTTTAAAAAGTTGCTAGCTAAAGTAGTGAATTGAATATTTAAATATATTTTGAGTAGCTATTTTGCTGAGTGTGGTTGGAGACGCTCTTACTGCCGAGATTTTTAAGGATTTTTTCCAAAAGTTGTTAAATCTTTGAGTTTTGAATAAAGTTCTTCCTCGCACACTTGAGGTTTAACCCCCACCCCCTCCAAAAAAAAATCCCCTCAAAAATAGTAATATTTTTTTTGTACCGAAAAAAATAGTAAGAATAATTACCACAAATGTAGTAAAAATACCCACAATAATGATAAAAACACTCACAAAAGTGGTCAATCATTCACAAAAAAATGATAAATTTTTTAATTATAAAAACACTCGTTAAAGTAGTAAAAGTTAAAGGTACAGTACCAAAAAATTTTCTTTGGTACTACAGTCTTGGTCCTATAAAGTCTAGCATTTTTCTCGCTTGTAACTTGACATTAACACAAGATAAGAGCAATGTTAGTTGGACTTAAAATATTGACATGATTTACTGTCTTTATCAATCACTGGCATTGATTTGAATATGGGTCTCGATATTTGTTAGAATTCACTATCAATTCAATAATTGCGATTGATTAGATCAACAAATCAACTCAATATCTTAGGTACAAATAATATTTTCCTTATGGTATATTTATAAGTGGTAAGGACTTTACAATCCAAAAGTATGGTTTTTATTCAAATTTTTATGTTGCAATCTTAATCAAGGATCAAAATTTCGTTTTGACGCATAGTTTTAGTCACCTAGAAAATGAAAATGTTTTGAAGTGTTTCGGAAATAAGATGGAAAAAAAAATAAAAATTTTAGAATTATTTTTTCAAAACATTGGTTGAAATATACCAAAGTATCTTGAAATACCTTAAAACGTTCTGAAATAATTTTGCAAATATATTGAAACATTATGAAATACCTTGAATTATTAGAATTTTGATTCTATCACTGATTTCTCTTTGGAAATGGAAACGTTTCAGACGTTTCGAAACGAAATTTTGATCATTGATCTCAATCAAATAAAAAAGGTAGCAATTAAATGTGCTCCATTTTAAAAAAAATTGAGTAGCGAATTTCTATTAAAAATACTTATAATTGGGCATATAATTTTGCATAAAAATAAGTTAATATGACAAATACAACCAAAACATTTGTCAAAAAAGGCAGTGAATATTTACTGTTAGACTACAATGCTATATTTTTAATTTATGAATTGAAGGTGTAATATGAGAATTCTAGTTTTCATGGAACAAAATTGAGAGTAAGAATTTTTTAGAGTGTAAAATGTCATTCACCATTCTATTACTGTATTCTTGTGATATCGATAATGATAGAACCCTACCTACATAATCATTAACTTTTGAGCAATGCTATTGAGATTTAATTTAAGGACCTAATGCATTATAACATTAAGTCTAATGGTGGCTAGTGAGTCCCAATATTTAATAAAGTCTACTATCTATCCAATGGCCACAAGCCATTAGTTTCCTACTAATTAAATCTCAAATTAGATGCAACTAACATTATTCTTAACTATTAGATACATTTCGGACATGTCCTAATAATTTTTGGACATATTATGGTCATTTAGTAATTTTTTAAAAGTTATAAGGTTATTTTATTATTGCATAAAATGAGTGTTATTATGTAATAAACTACTAGAACATAAATAGAAGATTGTTGCCATGATTTTGTATTTAGAAAAAATTATATGTTGATGAAATTGATTTGTAAAGCTTTCAAATGATAAAAACTCATTACAATAAATTGTAAATGACAATAATTACGCTCATTTTTGGTAAGAAGTTATAATTAATATTATTTTATTTTGTACACGCCAAATATATCAATTTTTATTTTTTTATATTTAATGAACTTTTAAGTATTAAAATTGAATTTATGAACTGCTACGATCATTTGGAAAAAAAATTAAATTTATTAATTTAATTTCCTAGCTCAGCCCCTGGGACAGCCTAAGCTATTTTCTTTTGTAGGTTTATATTAAAAATCAACAGAATTATATCCTCGAATCATCATATTTACTAGACTACTACAGTTTTAACTTGGTGAAACTCTACCTTTTGTCACTTCCAAGTTCAAATCCAACCCACGTTCAAAAAAATAAAAAAAAAATAAAATAGAGAGGCTCCAATCTTTAAGTTGTTGGGAAATTCTATATTTCTCATTAATAATACAAGTTTAATGACTATATATATATATACTAACAATTACCCGTGCCTGAAGGCACGGTGTTACTCGTAAATTAGTTACAAATATTTGCTCATACATAAATGTAAAGTAAAATACAACAATGTAGTAAACGACGAACAAAATGAGTTCACTAATATTTTTTATAACATCAGCTTACATGCATAGCATATATTTCCACATTAAATTGTTACGCCACGAAAATTATGTTATAACTACTGAAACATAATAATTCAAACATCTAAAAATATATATCAGTTGACAATATTCAATGTTATGTTTTTGATTCAAAATCCACGATTTTAACATTCATAATCAACTTTATCTAAATAATAACAGAATTCATAACTAATAGAATGAAAATTAAAACAATACCCCCACAAATAAACTAAGTCTGCAGATGTTGTCAAATGACCAAATATAATTATTAGAAATTCAACCGACTTCTAAAAGATACGACCTGACTATTGAATTTATATGATTCGAGTTTATAGTAGTACTTTTAATTTTATATCATTCTTGTCGGTTATTTATATTCTTAGTATACTTTCTTAAACTAAACGTTATTTAGTATTGGATTATTTAGTAAATATTGTTACTTCGTGTTGTTCACTAAATATTGAATTTGTATGATTCGTGTTCATAGTATTGCTTATAATTTTGTATCGTTTCTCTCGTTTGTAATTTTATATCATTTTTCTCGGGTATTTAGATTTGAATTATTTAGTAATTATTGTTGCTTTGTGTTGTTCACTAAATATTGAATTTGTATGATTCGTGTTTGTGTATGAATTTAATTTTGTATATTTTAAATGTTAAACATATTTTCTTTAATATATCTCTTGATATCTGAGTTGCCCAATAACTTGAATTTAATCTTGTATATTTTACATGTTAAGCATATGTTTTTTGTTAAATTAGATTTTTAACAAGTTATGCTTTTTTTTATTGATTATGGAAAAAACAAAATTGACTATTGAATTTGTATGATTCGAGTTTATAGTAGTGCTTTTAATTTAATATAATTCTTCTCAGTTATTTATATTCTTAGTATATTTTCTTAAACTAAACGTTATTTAGTATTGGATTATTTAGTAAAGATTGTTGCTTCTCGTTATTCACTAAATATTGAATTTGTATGATTCGTGTTCATAGTATTGCTTATAATTTTGTATCGTTTCTCTCGTTTGTAATTTTGTATCATTTTTCTCGGGTATTTAGATTTGGATTATTTAGTAAATATTGTTGTTTTGTGTTGTTCACTAAATATTGAATTTGTATAATTTCTGTTTGTATATGAATTTAATCTTGTATATTTTAAATGTTAAGCATATTTTCTTTAATATATCTCTTGATATCTGAGTTGCCCAATAACTTGAATTTAATCTTGCATATTTTACATGTTAAACATATTTTCTTTGTTAAATTAGATTTTTTGCAAGTTATGGTTTTTTTTATTGATTATGGAAAAAACAAAATTGACTGTTGAATTTGTATGATTCATGTTTGTAGTATTACTTGAATGAAAGAGAGAGATACAGAGGAATATTTTCGTGATATATACTATCTATCTAATATTTATTACATAATTTTCTTTCAGAGAGAGATACATAGGAATATTTTTGTAATATACTATCTCTCTCTGTGATATATACTATATATCTACAGAGAGATGTAGTATTTGCTTGAATTAGGCACTATTTAATATTTTTGTGAGATACAGAGAAAAATATTGTGAAAAATTGATACTTTTTGCGTGAATTGAGCGTGAGAGAGAGAGAGAGATACAGAGGAATGAGAGAGAGAGAGAGAGAGATATGCTTGATTTGAGGAAAAGATTTGGGGGAATTAAATTTTGGAATATCAATTTTGGAAACTATAAATTTTGAGCAGCAAAAATATTTCAAAGAGTTAATGTGATACGTCGGATCAAAACAATCTGAGACGTCAATAGCTCAAGACAGATTGGGATAACGTCGTCCGTTAAATGATGCTTTTTTTGGTCACAAAACGATCTAGACCACTATTTGTCTCCAAAATACAAAATCGTTCTACTTTATTATATAGATATACTAGTAATTGCCCGTGCCTGAAGGCACTGCGTTACTTGTAAAAAATGAACAAAAATGGACAAAAAATTCTTCAAAGCAACAAAACATATACAAATTCATCAGGAAAAAAAAATACTAATAGAACTAAATCAAATTTACAATAAAAATGTATATCAACTAAATTTTAAAAAGAAAATTCCTTCAATAATATAAAGCAATTGCCCAAAATTGGAATGCAATTGCCCTTACAACCAACAATTGCCCAAGTGTCGAAACCCACGAACAAAAGTTAACCTTTTTGTTGGAAATTGCACATTGAATACACAATCATAGGAGAATTAAGCTAAACATCTATAATACATCTGAAGCAAAAAACCAATGTGTTTAAAAAATGATGTCAACAATCAAAAGTGTTTCAATGGTTCCTATCCAAGCAAGCAATTAAATAAATTGCATGCATCGCATGAATCGATCGTGTGTAATGACATACCTAATATAATATGCCAGTAAAAATGCTTGAAGTAAAACAAATAAACAGTTTTTCAGTTCATTTTTATTTTATTACATTGTCTAGAGAACTTTCATCACCCTCAAGACACTGTGTAACTAAAAAAATATTGACAAAAAAAAAATATAGTTGGGTACATGTGCTAAATGCTAATCCTCGAAACTATCAAATATAAACTAATCCTCTTTTATATATGCTGGGGTACACAATATAATTTCATAAAATAATCAAAATCTTAACTGCCATATGACTCTACCATTCCTATTTTTCAAAGCCTAATTAATACACCACCTCCAAACCAACTCAATTTTCTTCTTTTAGCTTTAATTTTTTCTAATTACATCAGCTTACTACAGAGAGAGAGATGCAGAAATCCAGCTCAACTGAGATGCAGAAATCCAGCTGAGAGTCCTGCTGAAGTAGCTGATCCAGTTGAAGTCTCGAATCTGTCAGCGGAGCTGAGAACAGATGCCTATCAGAAAGCCTCTGATCTGATGCTAAACGCTGAAAATGAGCAGCTGACATGCTGCCTATTGGAGGTCCAAGCGTGAATAGAGTGTTCAAAAAAACTAATAAGGCTCTAGATGAAATGCAGATGAAATCCTTCCAATTCTTGAATTTGGATACAGAAAAATCTGCAGTAGCAAAAATCTCTGCGTGAATAGTGCTTCTAAAGGAGAGTGCCTGCCTAAGAGTTCAGCTGAAGAAGTCCATATGAAGTAGAAATACGGCTGAAAGAGTCCAGCTATGAACGTTGTAGTCACTGCTTGATTCCGAAAAACCAGCATACATGAACAGCAACGTGAACAATGACGTAAACAGTGAAAATGTGATGAAAGGGGAAATCCAGCTGAAAAAAGATAGACCAAATGAAGGAGAAATCTAGCTGATAAGGCAGTCCAGTCAGAAGGATTCATGAAAGTTCCCAGGAGGAGTTTTAAAAGTAGTGATCTTCTTGCGTGGACCTTTGTGTGTGCGTGTTGTGTGTGCTATGTGCATGTATGTTGACGTGCAAAGTGCAACAAAAAAAAAAAAAAATTTGAGATGAAAATTTCATGTAGAAAATCATCTCATTTTCTTAGTGAAAAATCAAAAAATCAGTAGAAGCAAACACATACCAATCTTATCTATTCTCATTCACTGCCAACATGTTCACAGACCTACAATTCGAGATTCCAATACAGCAATTAAACCAAAAATTCGAATCAAATTGTACTGTAGCAAAATTAACATACAATTTCTTACTAAATAAAGCGAACTAAAGCAATGTCAACAAACTTGCTTATCTAATACTCGTAGGCAACCTGGCGGAGATTTTTTTCAACCCTCCACTACAATGCTTAGGCTTATTTAACCTAATTAAGCCCTCATTTGACAACTTAAATGCATTGGATTATCACAATACACCAAACCCATCAAATGAAAGAAGCAACTCAATCCAATCAAATAACCATACCACACAACACTTCGAAATACTAAAAAATCATAACAAAAATATTTCAATATAGAGGAATGAAGACACAGAGGAATACACAAACAGACATAACCCCATCACAAAATATTTCAATATCTCACTAAAAAATTTACAACGGAGAGGAATGAAAACCAAAAACAATAGAGGAAAATAAAACAACCAATACAGGAAAATAAAACAACCAAAAAAGTCAGACCATCAAAATAAAATGTGCATATTTCTTTGGCTAATTTTGTCGAACACGTGAGATACAGAATGGAACCGTGGAAGGAGGAGATGATCAAAAGTCTCACTTTGTCCTTAATCCAAACCCAAGAAAAGTCACCTACGCACATGACCCATCAATGTCAACTTAAGTAGCAAACAAAACTATATGATCAATGACAAATCAAGCAAATGCTAAATGTTAAATGCAGTCCAAGCAAATAAGCAGATATAGAACTTGTAGTTACATGTTAAATGACTGTTAAATTTGCCTATTTTTTTTTTAGCGCATTTAAAAATAAAGCTAAAGAAATTACAGCAAAATCTGCTTATTAACAGAATACCAAACAGTCATAGTATGAAAATTTATTTTATTCGGGACCGCAATAATGATAAAAACACTCGGTACGGGATGAAAATTTATTTTTTTGGAACCATATACTTTTTTTTGGTACATTGAAAGTTAAAACAAAACTAAATAGAGTTTCTAAGGACGCTGGTCAGATGGGCCAACATAAATTTTGCCAATTGGGGAAAGGGAGCATCAAGCTCCCATATACAACTCCTACTATTTATTGCCCATCCCTTCATTGCCCGTGTCATACCTTCTTCAACTTTGACATAAACTATAGAGACACCATCAGGCCATCTTCACCAACGTGTACAGTGACATCCAGATGCAGCATTCCAGCTGAGCAAAATGGTCCACCTGCTACTGTCTTGAAGAGTTGAGGGCAGTAGGTGAACAGTCACGTGAACAGTGACTGTTCACCCTGATGCATCCAGCATTACTCAAACTAACCATTATAACATAATAAACTATAAAATTGAAAGGAAATACAGACCAATAAGAGGACAGTTGAAGCAGTCATAGTTGAAGCAGTCAAACCTTAATTGCCAGTAAACCCATCTCAATCCATCTAGAGTCAAAAAATCACTAAAAATATATATTTTCTAGTAACAGCTAATAAGCATTTTTCACTCACATATGCACACTCATCAATTATTCTATGTCCGTTAACTAAAAACATAAATTTTCTAGTAACAGCTAATAAGCATTTTTCACTCACATATGCACACTCATCCATTATTCTATGTCCGTTAACTAAAAATATAAATTTTCTAGTAACAGCTAATAAGCATTTTTCACTCACATATGACTTATTCTATGTCGTCTTTGCATTGTTCTTCTTATTTCCCTTTGTTAAGATTTTGTTTTATTAATTTTGTTTCATTTTCATAGCAGTGGTATCATCAATTGTCAAGAGTGGTTCTAAGACAGGGTGAGGGGATGATCATGTTCTGAGGGTGAGGACTGAGGATAGACCTTTCAATTCGTTTGCTGGCACATGTGCACTATTGCTTCTATCCTTATATGCAGTGATTAAAAATGATTTAACAAAGTAATTCTAAGAACTATTATTGCCTTAATCATTTGCAACAGACTAAGCTTTCAAGCCTAAGCAACACAAAAATGAAATTTGAATTCATAGAACTCAGACATGAGTAATTGGGTATCACGATAACTTAAACAATCAAAACTCCATATGGGTAATTAAACCAATATGCATAAAACAACCAATACAGGAAAATAAAACAACCAAAAAAAAGCAAGACCATCAAAGTAAAATGTGCATATTTCTTTGGCTAATTTTGTCGAACACGTGAGATGCAAAATTTTGGCAACTCATTTTTAAGATTTTGTTTTATTAATTTTGTTTCATTTTCATAGCAGTGGTATCATCAATTGTCAAGAGTGGTTCTAAGACAGGGTGAGGGGATGATC
Source organism: Ilex aquifolium (assembly GCA_951799425.1). Classification (NCBI taxonomy): domain Eukaryota; kingdom Viridiplantae; phylum Streptophyta; class Magnoliopsida; order Aquifoliales; family Aquifoliaceae; genus Ilex; species Ilex aquifolium. The sequence continues at coordinate 9,103,141 of OX637400.1, read as the reverse complement.
ATGTTCTGAGGGTGAGGACTGAGGATAGACTTTTCAATTCGTTTTGCTGGCACATGTGCACTTTTGTTTCTATCCTTATATGCAGTGATTAGAAATGGTTTAACAAAGTAATTCTAAGAACTATTATTGCCTTAATCATTTGCAACAGACTAAGCTTTCAAGCCTAAGCAACACAAAAAATGAAATCTGAATTCATAGAACTTAGACATGAGTAATTGGGTATCACGATAACTGAAACAATCAAAACTCCATATGGGTAATTAAACTAATATGCATAAAACAACCAATACAGAAAAATAAAACAACCAAAAAAAAGCAAGACCATCAAAATAAAATGAGACTAACCTTGGAGAGTGAGAGGCAGCCGAAGTTGCTGAGAGAGGAGAGAAGTGGAACCACAGGAAAACCAAACTCAACCAAACGAACTATAAGATTGTGGAAGAGATAATAGTCTCCCATCCCTGTTGGGAGAGATAGAAACGTGAGACAGAGAGGCGTGATAGATTGGGAGAGAGAGAAATGTGAGAGAGAGAGAGAGAGGCAGAAGTGAGAGAGGTAGTCTGTTTTGAGATAGGCTTCTTTATGGGAGGGAAAAAAAATTAGGACTAATCGTAGACCATTGGATCAAAATTTTTGAGATGATCTGAACCGTCTTTTGTTTCAAAACGATCTGGACCTCTCTTTGTCTTTTAGATTTTGTCTCAAAACGATCTGGACCTCTCTTTGTCTTTTGGATTCAAACTTTGCTCTACTTTATTATATAGATATAGAGAGAGAGGAGAGGAGATAGTGTGTGTTTAAAACGTCTAAGAGATAAGGGAAAGAGAGAGAGGGTTATATGAGAGATAGGAGTGTTAGAGTTAACTCCAATTATGATCGTCGGATCAAAAGTCTGAAAATGATCTAAGCTGCGAAAAGCTAAAGACAAAAAAATCTAACTACTTTATTATATAGATATGAAACATCCAATAGCCATTTCTTTTCTTTTTTTTTAGTTCAATGGTCAGAGTTGTCCAAGCCAGCTTACACGCACCTCAACTAATTTTCTTCCTGGTTCGGTCAACGGTAGGTCATCCACACTGGAACTATGATATTCATAAGGGATAAATCCTCTATGATTTGACCTTGAGAAGTTGCCAAATTTCAAACTCATGACATCTGGATAATTATTGTTTCAATCTTATTCATTTTGTCTATAAATTATCAAACTAAAAGTAATTGCTCTTAAAATGTCCTAATTGAGTGAATGTTATTCAATTGTTAATTTCATTTTTCCAACCTGGATCGATCATTTTAAGCTCCTTATTACTCGATGTCATTTAGTTTATTAACGACGTAATTCTGAATAATAAAAACGATTAATCCGTCACAACCTGGCAGTATATGGGCCATTGATTGTTTGAAAATGCGGTGTTGTTTCCTAACCTCTAAACATCATCCCTAAATGTGTGTATGGCTTATAGGAATGGGTGAGTGTCACTCTCACTCGGAATGATGCAAAAGATTAGGCAACAATGGAATGGTGATGGAAATGAATGGAATGAACAAAATGTTATGAAATGGAATGCGTGTGTGGTGAACAAAAGTGCTCCCCAATCGCAAGGAGTCTTTCGTTGTCGTGTGTTTTACTTGGAAAGTATTCCAAGGTCGTCTCCTCAAGGAAGGAAAGGGAATTCTATGGAAGGTGATTTTGCAAAAGAGAAAAGAAAGTGTAAAATCTTGTATTTGTGTTTTGTGGTTGTGTTTATGTATGGAAAATGCAAGAAAACAATGTTGGCTAATCCAAAGGAAGTCACTCCAATAGGACTACCATTTCAACTCCAATCCCTCCTTAACTCCGATAGAGCATGAATGAACAATTAATTCGGGGGAAGCTAGGGATGAGGTTGGTGATGATCTAAGAATAAACCGTGACAAGTCTACGGAATATCAAAGGCACCAATTCATCCACTCTCAACCCCGTCAAACCGAACCATTGGACTCTTAAAGGAGGGAGGAGAATGAGTTGAAATGGAATCCCCAAGAGAAATTTTCCTTTGGATTTACCAACTTAAATCTAACTACTCATGGTAAAATGAAAGACAAGCATAATAATGTAAATGGATATAATGAAGACATGAAGCATGAAGCATGAAACTTATCTTAAAGCAAGAAATCGTAAACTAAGGAGAAAAATATTCAATACCCATTTTAAGCTTGAAAATGAAGAACTTGAGCAACAATGGTGAAATGTAAAATGGTGTATTGAAACTTGCAAAGTTCTTGAAATAAATGAGATTAAAGACAATAAACAAAACTTTAAACAAGTCTTACAATAGATTACATGGAAAAGGATGGAAGAAGTGCAAAAACGAAATTACATTACACTATTCATCTTCTTCCTCCTTGGAGCTCTCTATCTCTACTCCTAAGCTTAGGTAGCCAACTCCTCTTTTTGTGTGTTGAATGTTGAATGTATAATGGAGAGTGAGAGCCTTCAATTTCGTCCATGGAGGGTCCCCCCTAGGTGTGTGCAGGTCTTACACCAAAGAGGGGCTGAGTTGAAGCCTTGGACAGGCTAGCCTGCAACCCACATGGCAGCCCATTTCTCTCTCTTCCTCCTTGAATGCCAAGCCTCAAAAGTCTTCCAAAATGTGTAAGAGACCTGCAAATGTGTAAGGAAATGTTGGGATAGGCGTGGGAGAAGTGTAGGTGGGACCCCCAAGCCTCAAAGTTGAGTTACAGGCTGTTTTCGCGACCAGAAGGTCCGGAGTACCGGTACTAGGTACCGGTACCATTTGGTACCGGTACCGAGTACCGGTACTGTTTTTCTGCACTGGACCACCTTCGGTAGAATCGTCATAACTCTTGATCTAACCGTTGGATTGGGCTGAAATTTTGACACCAAACAGAAGACACCCATATCTACAACTTTCATGTTTTTAACTTTTCCAAATTCTGTGTAGATCATGGTCAAAATGGAGGAATTCAGAGGCAGTGCTTCCAATTGTTGCTGCAGCTGGTGCCCTTGTTCCCAAGCACCAATGCCTTCTTGATTTCTTCACTTTTAAGCCTCCAATTCTTCATGTATTGTGTCCATGCCTTCACCACACATCCATCAAGGTTGCAATGTCCTAAAATCAATCACTTAAGCTATAAAAGGTTGCAACATCAAAATATCAACATTATAGTTCAAAACGGCTAACTTCTAAGCACTTAAATGCAAAAGTTGAGTTAAAATGCATGTAATGAGCCCTTCAAATATGCAATATTATGTGCTCATCAGCCATCAAGTGTATTAGTTTTCAGTTGGGCTAATTATACTTTGTCCCCCTCAAATTATGAGGTTTGTGCAATTTTTCCCCCTCAACTAATGAAATAATTTTTTGAGAGAACAAAGTGACACGAACATCATAGTTTGAAGGGGGGGGGGGGGGGCAAGTGTAACTAACACTTTTCAATTGTTAAATTTCCAAAAGAATGCAAGCAATGTTTTAGGTCTGCAAAAGCTCCCAATTATAGCAAATATTGTCGAGGGTCTATAATTTCTTTTGGTAATGAGTACATCCACTATAAAATGTGAGGTTCAAGACAGTTTATCTTTAACAGCCCGATCCAGGTAAGCCACTATCTAATTTTGTACGATCTCAGAATAGAAATAAGTTTGATACGGTTTGATTCTTTGACTGTATGTACGATGCCATACACATGGCTGGTATGTATATATTAATACAATTTTGAACATTTTATCTCGAACTTAAATTCAAACTACTGATTTTCAATAACTATTTTTCTCTAAATTTGGAAAAAAAAACCCATAATTGTCTTAATATAGCATGAGACTCTCCCAATAAATTCCGGCATCTGTGTCCCCTGGTAACTTGGTAACAACAGAAGAAGTTAACCAATTTGCTTGTTTGTTCTATAAGCAACCTTTTGGTAAGCTTGTTTGTCAATGGCTGCATCCACAAAATTGATAGCCCTTGGCCTGGGAGCACTCATTATGTGCTCAATCATGGTTGGTTTTGCGGATGCAACAGATATTGGCAGTGGTGTTTTTACGCACGATAACCCTCCATGCGACCAACACGATAAGGACAAATGTTTAGATCCACCAACAAACAGATATCAGAGAGGCTGCACCGAAGCAGAAAAATGCGAACGCAGTCCTGACCCAGATGACAAAGATAATGTAGTTGAAGGTCCAGCAGCAGCTCCCCCAAATAATCCATAGATAATGAAAGCTGAAAACAATTCATTCTTCATTGGGACAAGATTTTGTTGAGTCATGTCGAGTTCAGATGTACCCACTTGCATATTAATTCATGTATAACTTGTGTATGCACAAACATACACATTGATGAGGAATGTACTAATTTTACAATACAAATGATGGTGTTTTATAAGTGGTAAGGAGATACAATCCAAAATTATGGTATTTATCCAAATTTTTATATTGCAATCTCAATCAAACAAAAAGGTAGAAATTAAATGTTCTTCATTTTAAGAAATATGAGTAGCAAATTTCTATTAAAAAGTACTTATAATTGGGTATTAAGCAAATTAATAGGTTAATATGACAAATACAACCAAAAAATTTGTCAAAAAAGGAGGCGAATATTTACCATTAGATTACAATGTTACCTTTTTAATCTATTAATTGAGGATGTAATATGAGAATTCTAGTTTTCATGGCACAGATTGAGAGTAAGAATTTTTTAGAGTGTAAAATGTTATTCACCCTTCTTGTAATTCACTTCCAACTTTTGTGTTGGACTATCAATTCTTATTTTTTGACATTAAATATGAACTTTTTTTAAATTAAATTTAAATATATTTAATTGTGCATACCCTGTTACTGTGTTCTTATGATATCGATAAGGATAGAACCCCACTTACATGATCATTAACTTTTGAGTAATGTTATTGAGTCTTAATTAATGACATAATGCATTGTAATTGATGAAGCCTAATAGTGGCTAGTGAGTCTCAATATTTAATTTAAGGACAATTGATTTGTAACGCTTTCAATTAACAATAATTAAAAAGTTATAATTAATATTTTTTTGTACACATTATGTATATAAGTTTTTAATTTTTAATGTGCAATGAACTTTTAAGTACTAAAAATGAATTTATGAACCTCTACGATCAATTGGGAAAAAAAAATTAAACATATTAATGTGTTCACCCCATAATACCTTTTGTCACTTCCTAGTTCAAATCCATCCCATGCTCAAAAAAAAAAGGAGAGACTCCAATCTTTAAGTTGATGGGAAATTCTATATTTCCCACTATTGTTTTTTTTTTTTTACAAAACTTTATCTCCAATGATTTAAATATTCTTATATAATCCTCATGTAATTTTGGACTAGAGTGCTATTGTTAAAATTTCATCCCAATAATCATGGCACATGTACCAGGAAATGTTTGGTCAATCTGATGATGTACAAAAGTGAATTTATGCACTACCTGTCGAGTAATTAATGTAAGTAATAAATACAGTAAATCTAAAGTGAGATCCACACAAGCAACACACAGATCTATAGTGGTTCAGTCAGGGTAACTTATTCCACTTTGAAGACGGCAACGGTGGCCGGTGGTCTTTATTGATGAAGTAGTAGGTGAGAGAGAGAGAGAGAGGGAGAGAGAGATAGCATGCTCTTGGTAACTATGAGAGAGATAGTTATGTAAGGTGTGTAGAGAAATGTCCCTCTCACGTGGAGAGAGTTTACAATTTATAGGCACAGAGCTTTAGTTGAGGCGGTGGCATGAAAGGATACGTGACTAGCTTTTCGGAAAGGATAGCTATAATTAAAATAGGTACAATTAAAGACAGTGTTGATCTCTGAGTAGTGGTTATGCCGGTAATTACTCCCCACGTGAGCTGATCCTCTTGGGTCTCTTAGACTTTTGGACTAGGCCTAACTCCATGAGCTGGGCTTGACTTTTCTTTTAGCTGATTTGGGTCTATCTCATTAATTGGGTTTGGACCCAGCTGAATCTGGATTAATAACAATCTACTATTACTCTCGACTTTACTAGGAAATTTTTCACATATTGAATTACAAATTATAATGTTTTGTCGAAATCAATTTATCATTGTGCAGTATTTTGATTACTTATTCAGTGTTAATGATACAAATTTAATGACTAAGCATATACAGGCAACATCCAATAGCCATTTTTTTTTTTTATTCAACGGTCAGGAATGTTTAGGCCAGCTTACATGCACATCGATTAATCCCCTCCCGATCCAGTCAAAGACAAGTCTTCTAAGCTGGGAATTCATGACGGATAAATCTCGACGTCAAGGAGTTGTCAAGATTCTAACTCATGACATCTGAATAATTATTGTTTAACAATTTTATTCATTTTGTCAATAAATTATCAGACTCAAAATAATTGCTCTTAAAATATCGTAGTTGAGTGGATGTTATTCACTTCTTAATTTCATTTTTCCAACCTCGATCATTTTAAACTCCTTATTGTATGAACAACAAACTTAACACGGTTTAGTTTTGTGACGCCCCAAAATCCGGGGGTCCCGTTGATAACTCATCAACCCGCAGAAATACCCGTGGAATCGCTCAACCCGACACCACGTCAAGAATATCTTCAAAACCGGGGTTATACCCCCATAGTGAAAATTCGGTTCGACGTTCATTTGTTTCAATTTAAGTTCCACACACCATGATTGGTATCCCATTAGGGTCCACTTTGATCATTTAAAGGAAGGAAATTCAAAGCCCAAAGATTTGGCAAAACATTTAAAATTTTCAGATTTTTGGAATGACTACCTGTCGGCTACCGGTAGCTGTTTCCTTCTGGAAAATAACTACCTGTTGACTACCGGTAGCTATTTCCTTCTGGAAAACAACTACCTGTTGGCTACCGGTATCTGTTTCCTTCTGGAAAACAACTACCTGTTGGCTACCGGTAGCCGAAACATTCTGGAGCTACGACTACCTGTTGGCTACCGGTAGCTAAAGGCAGATTTTGCCCATTTCATTAGTTTTTCATTTCCAACTCATTTCAAACTCTTCCAAACTCATACCAAACATATATAATGAGAATTCCCACATTATACATAGTTCATCCAAGTCACATTACATACATTCATAATTCAAAATATAATGTTTTACAACAACGTTTCAAATCACTTAGAGACCACATGTTGGCCTCTCTTCAAACTTGGCGCTCATCATGGAAACCATCCCTCGGCACACGACCCTCACCTGAAATGTTTCCCGTATAGGGTGAGCACAACGTCCAGTAGAAAAAAATCCTACAATGGCTACTCTCCCCCTAGATGCTCATGCTCATGTAATCACATACAACATAATAACCAATCCTTTCACTCAATTGTGCATTCTATGTTGGAATGCAATAAAGCCATGTCATGATATGAAATGGAACTCCCCCATGAGCCTTAACCCAAGCCCTTAGCGGCTTCCACCACAATGCAATGCCAATGTGTGTGAACCCGTCTATTGACGGAAAACATCCAATGATCGTTTTGAATAAGAAACCATTCGTTTTATAAAAATTCGATCATCTTTGGATTCAACCCATTTAATGGGTGTTTTCATAACAAAGATCCCTTGTGTTTTCTTTGGGCAACGGATTTGGTATCACAACCGCCGGCTCCGTGGGCCATGTCACTTTTCTGGAATTTCACCTCCGGGAAGTGGCTGAACCAAGTGGTTTAGGGTTTCTCACCCAAGGAAGTCGCCATGCCCCTTCTTGCTTACCCACACAAGTCTTTCCTTATGCAATGCAACCGTGCAACTCCAAAAAGGATCGTCGATCCAATTTTCCCCGAGTCTACACCCAAATCAAACACCAAGCTAGGTGTTGATTTACCCATGCACTACTCATCCACACTCATGCACAATGCCAATGAATGTGATGCTATATTCATGCTCAAAATGCAATGGCCACCACATGAGCAACATAATCATATGTTCAATGATTCAGGTCTAATATTTACATTTGTCAGAGGTAATATTGATCATTTTATTGTGAAAGTGTGATATTTATGTTGATTTAATTGAAGATTAAGGCTATGAGAATGAAAGATGAGTTGTGTTGTTTTGCAGGCTAATAGTGCAAAAATTGGAGTGAAGTTATGAGAAGAAAGGAAGCATAGCTCAGGACGGATCACACTGGAACACGCGTCCGGACGGATGAAGTGTACGCGTCCGGACGCGATTGGCAGAAAGTTGATAAACGGAGGAAGGACCATTCTGGAAGTTGCGTCCGGACGGTTGAGAGAGGCGCGTCCGGACGCGTGTCAAGCTTCTGCTGCCGAATTTAGAATCCTAGTGGGATGCAATCTCTTTGGAATGTAATTTATAAATACGAACCTAGGACCTTGTAAAGGGGGAGTTCTTTTTCATTAGTCTGTTTTGAGATCCTTTTACCATGTCTGGCTAGAAGGCTAAGCTAGGGCTAGGGGAAAATCTCTCAACGGAGTACGGTATTCTTATTGACTCTTGTACTTAAGGATTTATGTTATTGTGTTAATTTAATCCCAAATCTTTTAGCAAAGTGTTTATGCTGTATAAACTCTTGAGTTGTTGTGCCACGTACATCAATTGCTTGATTTTCCCTGCGTGTAAATCACTGGTTATTCCACGCTGGAAGGATTCACATTATTTCATAAAATAATATGATTGAATGATTATTCAGGTTCCTGGTAGTCTTTTGATTATAACCATTGGATTTATCACTTGATTTGTTAATTGGGTTAACTGACATTTAATTCCTCTTTCAAGTCAAGCTTTGAGTCTTTAACTATTATTGTATGAAGTTGAGAGGGAGTACCTGACGCTCTAGTATTTTATTTATTACTGTTTTAATTACCAAAAATCACTTTTCTCCAATCAACAACTTTCCAAACAAATCCTTTTCCGTTCAAATTACTTTTGTTGTTTGTGTGATTGTTCCTTGTTACAATTCCTCGTGGGATCGACCTCGGACTTCCGAGAATATATTACTTTGCTCAACCTGCGCTTGGGTTTACACTTTTAAAGTTGAAGCAAGTTTTTGGCGCCGTTGCCGGGGAACTTGAAGGACAAGGAGCCATCACATCATTGAGGTTTGCGGTATTTGCGAGTCTTCAGAAATCCGGTAACTTCGTTCTAATTTTTAGTTTATTTATTTTAGTTATTTTTTATGTTAGTTAAATTTAGAATTTATTTAGGTTATTTATTTGTTTTATGAGCTTTTGGCATCGTGATTTAAGTGGACGTTTAACAAGAGAAGATTCAGATACTCTGTTTGGAAATTTATTTGATTTATCTGTGTCGAATCACTTCTTGCACACAATGGCTGCTAATCCTAATGACCATAGGCAGAATGATCTTCCCGAACGGGAGGATCATGTTGATAGAATAAGTAATCATGATGAGAATGAGGTGGATAATGTTAATCAGGGTAGGACTTTGCGTGAGTATCTACAACCTGTACTTCTCACTGAACCGTCATGCATAATTTTTCCATTGAATGCCATTAATTTTGTTTTCAAACCTGGCATGATTCAATTACTTCCAAAATTCCTGGGTATAGGTGAAGAAAACCCATATTTGCACATCAGAGAATTTGGGGATGTATGTGCTATGTTCCATGACCAGAATGTTGCAATGGATATAGTCAGGCTGAAGTTATTCCCTTTTTCATTAAAGGAAAAAGCTAAAACTTGGTTATATTCGTTGAGATCTAGGTCTATAGGAACATGGCAGGAGATGCAGAAACAATTTTTAAAGAAATTTTTTCCCACACATCGCACAAACTCTTTGAAAAGACAAATAATGAATTTTTCTCAAAAGGAGTCTGAAATTTTTTATCAAAGTTGGGAAAGATTTAAAGACCTTCTTGCATCTTGTCCACATCATGGTTATGAAAGCTGGCGCATAATAAGTTTCTTTTATGAGGGTTTAGGCCTACAGCTGCGTCAATTTATTGAAATGATGTGTAATGGTGATTTTATGAATAAGGAACCAGATGATGCTTTTGACTATTTAGACCAATTAGCCGAGAGTGCACAATCTTGGGATACTACATCCCAAGAACCATCTAAGGGTAAAACTGCACAATCATCATCATCTAGTGGGGGTAAATACCAGTTGAGGGAAGAGGATGACCTAGGAGCTAGGATAGCCACCTTAACAAGACAGCTTTCCTCGCTTGCCGAACCTGACCACTCCTCTTGTAGGCATCACCTTCAAGAAGACATGATCACCCACCTCAAACTCTAGAGGTCTCCGCCGTCTATCGGCGTAGCTCTTCTGCCGGCTCTGAGCCGTGAGAAGACACTTACGTATCAAGTCCACCTTCTCTGAGGTGTCTCTAATCAACTCTGGACCCGTAGAGGGTCTCTCTCCAACCTCCGTCCAACAAACCGGAGATCTACAAGGCCTCCCATATAATGCCTCATAGGGTGCCATCTGTATGCTCGCCTGATAACTATTGTTATAGGCAAACTCTACCAAGGGTAAGTGATCTTCCCAGCTTCTCTTGAGATCTAGGACGCATGCCCGCAGCATGTCCTCTAGTGTCTGGATAGTCCTCTCTGACTGACCATCCGTCTGGGGATGAAAAACAGTGCTCATCATCAACTGAGTCCCCATAGCTCGCTGGAAACTCTCCCAAAAATGAGATGTGAATCTGGGGTCCCGATCCGATACTATAGATACGGGCACCCCATGCAATCGGACAATCTCCCGTATATATAACCTACAGAATTCCTCCAGTGTGAAGGTCATCCGCACAGCCAAGAAGTGTGCCGACTTCGTAAGCCGGTCCACTATCACCCACACCGCATCATGTCCCTGCGATGTCCGTGGCAAGTGAGTCACAAAATCCATCGTGACATGCTCCCACTTCTACTCAGCTACCTCCAAAGGCTGGAGTAATCCCGCTGGTCTCTGGTGTTCAGCCTTCACTTGCTGACATGTGAGACATCTACCAACAAATTCACCAACTTGTCTCTTCATCCCACTCCAATAATACTGGCGACGAAGATCATGATACATCTTCGTGCCCCCTGGATGAACCGCAAAACGGGAACAATGAAATTCCCTAAGAATCTCCTCCCTTAGATCCGGAGATTGGGGAACCACAACCCTTCCCCTATACCGAAGACTACCATCCGAATGAATGGCCCAGCCCTCGTCACCTGTACCCGACTGCACCCGGTCCTTAATGGACACTATCTCTGGGTCTTGCCCCTGAGACTCAATCACTCTGCTCAGTAGGGAAGGCGTAGCCACCAAACTTCCCAAGGTACCCTGAGCCTGCCCCATGTAATGCAGCCCGAACTGTCCCACAGTCTCGAGCATTCCCCACTCCCGGGAAGCCATACTAGCCAAGACTCCCCTCGACTTCCGGCTAAGTGCGTCAGCCACCACATTTGCCTTACCAGGATGGTAATGCAACGTGAAGTCGTAATCTTCCAGAAACTCCATCCACCTGCGTTGCCTCATGTTGAGGTCCCGCTGTATAAAGATGTACTTCAGACTCTTATGGTCCGAAAACACTTCAAACTGCTCACCGTATAGGTAGTGGCGCCAAGCCTTCAAGGCAAAGACAATGGCCGCCAACTCCATATCATGCGTAGGGTAGTTCTGCTCGTGGTTCTTCAACTGTCGGGAACCATAAGCTACCACCCTCCCAGACTGCATCAACACGCATCCAAGTCCGTCCTTGGAGGCATCACAATACACTGTGTACCTCTGTCCCCTCTCTGGAACTATCAGAATAGGAGCTGAAGTAAGCCTCCTTTTCAATTCCTGGAATGCCTTCTCGCAAGAATCATTCCACTCGAACTTGACCTCTTTCCGAGTCAACCTAGTCATAGGTGAAGCTAGTCGGGAGAAGTCCTCAATGAACCTCCTGTAATACCCTGCCAATCCCAAGAAACTACGTATCTCGAAGACTGACTTCGGCCTCTCCCAATTCATGACTGCCTCCACCTTCTCCGGGTCTACGGATACACCCGAAGCCGATACCACATGTCCCAAAAACTTTACCTCCGTCAACCAAAATTCACACTTACTGAACTTGGCATACAACTGATGGTCTCTCAAGATCTGAAGAACGATCCTCAAGTGACCCTCATGCTCCTCCTCAGACTTGGAGTAAATCAAGATGTCGTCAACAAAAACCACGACGAACTGATCAAGGTAGGGTTGGAACACCCTATGCATGAGATCCATGAATGCCGCTGGGGCATTCGTCAATCCGAAAGGCATGACAGCGAACTCGAAATGCCCATATCGCGTTCGAAACGCCGTCTTAGGGATATCTGTCTCCCTAACTCTCAACTGATGGTAACCGGTGCGGAGATCTATCTTGGAGTAGACCCGCGCCCCCATCAGTTGATCAAACAAGTCATCAATCCTCGGCAAAGGGTACCTATTCTTGATAGTAACCCTATTTAACTGCCGGTAGTCAATGCATAGCCGAAGGGTCTTGTCCTTTTTCTTGGCAAACAATACCGGAGCGCCCCATGGTGAGGTACTCGGTCTAATGAACCCCCTGTCCAACAATTCCTGCAATTGGACCTTGAGTTCTTGCAACTCAGCAGGCGCCATCCTATGTGGAGTCATAGAAATGGGCGAAGTGCCAGGATGTAACTCAATGGTAAAGTCTACATCCCTATGTGGAGGTAATCCCGGTAGTTCATCCGGAAAAACATCCTCGTATTCACAAACAACTCGAGGTAGACCCATCTCCTGCCTCTCCTCGTTCTCTAGGGTAAGGCTTGCTAGCCAACCCATCAACTGCCCGTGCCATCGGGAGTCATACACCCCTTGGGGTAAAGCACTATGCTTGTCCCCCTGAAACTTGAAACAAACACCCTCAGGCGTATAAGCAGTGACCCTCTTCCGATCACAGTCAATCACAACACGGTGTGCCGTCAACCAATCCATCCCTAGGATGACATCAAACTCCGACATGTCCATGACCCTAAGGTCAACGGTGAGTAAAATCCCAGAGATCTCTAACTCACAGTCCCGACATATCTGACCAACCCTCACCCTAGCACCTAGGGGAGAACTCACATGCAATGGCTCCTCCAAGGTCTCAACCTCTAAGCCCAAGTCTTTCACACAAGATGCAGTAATAAATGAATGTGATGCACCAGAATCAAATAATACCCTAGCCCATAAGCGAGAGAGTAGAAATGTACCCTGTATCACTGATTGGTCTACTGGCTCGGTCTGAGGTATCATGGCATAGACACGCCCCTGGGTTCCCGAAGTACCGGCTTGTGAGCCCTGTCCTCGGCCTCGACCCAAACTCTGGCCCATCTGGCCTGATTGCGTGGCACTCGCACGTGATGTAGTAGGGGTCTGTGCAGCACCCTGGAACTGGTACTGGCTTCCCTGGCCCGTAGTGGGGTAGGGAGGAGCATAAGGTGTCTGTGTGTGCCCCACTGAAGACTGGGACTGGGATACCCCATAACTCTGGGATCCCTGCCTCTGAGGACAATCCCGCTTCATGTGCCCCGGTTGGTGGCAATGATAGCAAGTCCGTTGGCCTGCCTGGTAGGAAGGCCTCTGATTTCTCCCGCCTTGGGAGGATTGACCCTGGCCTTGGCCTTGATAACCGTGGCTTTGCCCTTGCTGTCCCTGCGGAGTAGAAGTCATCTGCCTCTTCCCCGTACTAGAAGAAGAGGTTTGGCCCTCCTTCTTCTTGTCCTTTGTACCACCCTCGCGAATATTCCTCGCGTCATCCACCTCTCGTTCAATTGCCATAGCCGTCGTGATCATTAAATCCAGATCTTGTAGGAGAAGACCTACAATTTTCCCCCGAATGGAAAGCTTCAAGCCTTCCTCAAACCTTTTTACCTTAGCCACAGCTGTGGCTACGTAATCATCGGCGAAACGTGCTAGTTCCGTGAACTTCGCCACGTATTCCATCACCGTCATGGTTCCTTGTTTCAATTCCAGAAACTCTCGGGCCTTTGCATGTCGCATGGCCGGTGGGAAATACTTACCCATGAAGAGCTCCTTGAACTCTTCCCATGTCATAGTCTCAAGGTTTTTCGAGCCCGAGACCCAATCTCACCACACTTGGGATTCTCCTTCTAGCTGGAATGCAGCTAGTGTTATCTTACTGGCGTCGGAAGTGATTCCCATTGCCTTCAAGATCTTCGTAACTTGCCGGAACCAATGGTCAGCCACCATAGGATCCGCCCCTCCCTTAAAAACTGGAGGTTTATGTGTCTTGGACTGTTGGAGGTTACTCATACCTCCTCGGTGTGCAACCGTAGCTGCCATCATGCCCATAGTCTCATTAAAGGCCTGTTGATCGAAGGCCGGTGGTGGTTGATTAGTTCTCCCACCACCTCAGCGTCCCCTTCCTCGACTAGCCATCTACATTTGTCAGATAGCAAACAAGTCTCACAAAGTATCCCAAAATAGGGATCAAGATTTGAAACTTTGAGAATTCTTCTCATTGTCTCACTAGCAATGCTTATGCCACCCACTAGTAGACATTTATACCATGAACCACTCCGTCCATCCCTTATTCCGAACCCAAGGTTATTGATTGTCACAAAAACAATATCTTTCCTAACCCCTAATTACTATCCCTCAATGTATGCAATGTATGGACGGGGGAGAAGAATTTCTTCCCCTAGGGATAGTGTCAAAAGAAAGGGCAATGAGGAAAGGGAAATGGGAAGATGTAAATATGGGATATGTGTGCACAAAAATGCTCCCCAATCGCAAGGAGACTTTCGTGTGTTGTGAGTTACTTGGAAGAGTATTCCAAGGTCGTATCCACAGGGAAGGTAGTGAATCAAGATTGAAGTGATTTGGTGAAAAACGGAAATGTAAAATCTTTTGTCTTGAGAGTTGATTGGTGAAGTGTATGCTAATGAAAATGTAATGATAAAACAAGTGTTGGCAATTCCAAGAGATCACTCCAATGGGTATACCACCTCAACTCAAATCACTCCTCCGATTGGGCATGAATGAACGCTTGAATCACGGAAAGCCGAGGATGACATCGGTGAGTATCTAAGCATAAACCGTGACTAGGCCTACGGTTTATCAAAGACTCATCGACTCATCCATCTTCTGTCCGGTCAAAACGAACCATTTGACTCTAAAGGGAAATAGGAGAAAGAGTTGAAATGATATCCCCAAAGGAGATCCCTCTTGGTCTTGCCAACTAGAGGATTTAGCTACTCATACTTGGAATGGAAATGACTATGTAATGGAAGTGCATTTGCAAATCTATGAACTTCTAAGCTACTAAGTGTAAGAATTTATGAGCTAAAAGAACCTGCATTTAAACCCATTACATAGCTATGAAAATGAAGAACTTGAAGCATTAATGGTGAAATATTAAAAGAGCATTCAACTAACCAAACATGAAGGGAAAACAACATTTATGGCATTCAATGAACTACTAAGATTCTTACTCAAGATTACAAGACAGTGCAGTAGAAGAAGATGCAAAAATCACCACTTTCTCTCTCTAAAAACTACTATTCATCATCTTCTCCGCCCAGAGTTTCTCTCTCTAAAAACCTATATTTCCTCTGCTGAATAAAAATTATCTTCATCCCTCCTTGGAGAACTTTTTGTTTCTAAAAAACGTGCCTGGTCATCCCCTGTAGCTCCCTGCAGCAGAGCACAGTCTGCAAGGCCTGGACCAGGAAGGTGCAGCATCCCTCTGCAACCCAGCTTCCCTTCTTCGTGTAATTTTCTTTGCTATGGAGAAAAAACCCTTTTTTCCCCCATTCCCCATTCTGGAGAGGAGGGAGTCTCCCATCTGATTACTGTCTCCCTAGGAGTGCAGCAGACAGGGTATGACAGAGGTGTGCAGAGCAGATCTGCACACCCAGCAGCTCCCATTTTCTCTTTCTTCAATTAATGCCATGGTTTCAAAGTCCAAGGGGAAAGACATGGAGGGATGTTCTGTATGTTGAACGAGTCAGAGGAGTGAGGGAGACTAGATGGTGGGGCCCTTGAAGCAACAGAAACAATCCAGCAGAAATTTAGATGAAACAGCCTCGGCTACCGGTAGCTCGTGCACTGACTACCGGTAGCTGAAACCCCAGAAGCAATTGGCTACCGGTAGTCGTGCGGTAGTAGCAACTCCAGAGGCAATCGGCTACCGGTAGCTCTGCGGTAGCTGCAACTCCAGAGGCAATCGGCTACCGGTAGCTCTGCGGTAGCTGATTGATTTTGCTTCCTTCTTGCTTCCTTCTTCTTTTAATTCAAAATCAAGGTTAGCCCTCATCTCCATTCATCAAAGCTTTGAAACAATCGACATTTGCATTGTTTAACTGCAAAACTCACAAATTACCAATAAGTGCTCAATTAACGCAAATCACATCAATATAATCTCCAAAAATCAATTCAAACCGAGATGATTTGCACAACAAAATATACAAAATTTGGTGTGAATCAGTTATGTTTTCTAACCTAATGTGTTCCTTTATACATATACATTCTACCATGTATATAATTCACATGTCATGTAGCACATAACATATAGCAACCAACAATTAACATGTAGCATTTAGACACATAAGATGAAATGTACTATGCATGCAATGGTCTAGACCCAATGCCCATCAAGCCCAGGGTTTATCGTAAACCTAGGCTCTGATACCAAGCTGTGACGCCCCAAAATCCGGGGGTCCCGTTGATAACTCATCAACCCGCGGAAATACCCGTGGAATCGCTCAACCCGACACCACGTCAAGAATATCTTCAAAACCGGGGTTATACCCCATAGTGAAAATTCGGTTCGACGTTCATTTGTTTCAATTTAAGTTCCACACACCATGATTGGTATCCCATTAGGGTCCACTTTGATCATTTAAAGGAAGGAAATTCAAAGCCCAAAGATTTGGCAAAACATTTAAAAATTTCAGATTTTTAGAATGACTACCTGTCGGCTACCGGTAGCTGTTTCCTTCTGGAAAATAACTACCTGTTGACTACCGGTAGCTATTTCCTTCTGGAAAACAACTACCTGTTGGCTACCGGTATCTGTTTCCTTCTGGAAAACAACTACCTGTTGGCTACCGGTAGCCGAAACATTCTGGAGCTACGACTACCTGTTGGCTACCGGTAGCTAAAGGCAGATTTTGCCCATTTCATTAGTTTTTCATTTCCAACTCATTTCAAACTCTTCCAAACTCATACCAAACATATATAATGAGAATTCCCACATTATACATAGTTCATCCAAGTCATATTACATACATTCATAATTCAAAATATAATGTTTTACAACAACGTTTCAAATCACTTAGAGACCACATGTTGGCCTCTCTTCAAACTTGGCGCTCATCATGGAAACCATCCCTCGGCACACGACCCTCACCTGAAATGTTTCCCGTATAGGGTGAGCACAACGTCCAGTAGAAAAAAATCCTACAATGGCTACTCTCCCCCTAGATGCTCATGCTCATGTAATCACATACAACATAATAACCAATCCTTTCACTCAATTGTGCATTCTATGTTGGAATGCAATAAAGCCATGTCATGATATGAAATGGAACTCCCCCATGAGCCTTAACCCAAGCTCTTAGCGGCTTCCACCACAATGCAATGCCAATGTGTGTGAACCCGTCTATTGACGGAAAACATCCAATGATCGTTTTGAATAAGAAACCATTCGTTTTATAAAAATCCGATCATCTTTGGATTCAACCCATTTAATGGGTGTTTTCATAACAAAGATCCCTTGTGTTTTCTTTGGGCAACGGATTTGGTATCACAACCGCCGGCTCCGTGGGCCATGTCACTTTTCTGGAATTTCACCTCCGGGAAGTGGCTGAACCAAGTGGTTTAGGGTTTCTCACCCAAGGAAGTCGTCATTCCCCTTCTTGCTTACCCACACAAGTCTTTCCTTATGCAATGCAACCGTGCAACTCCAAAAAGGATCGTCGATCCAATTTTCCCCGAGTCTACACCCAAATCAAACACCAAGCTAGGTGTTGATTTACCCATGCACTACTCATCCACACTCATGCACAATGCCAATGAATGTGATGCTATATTCATGCTCAAAATGCAATGGCCACCACATGAGCAACATAATCATATGTTCAACATATCTAAATTTTATCAATTGTATATGACTACCAAATCCCAACCATGTCAACATATCACAATCATATCTTGACGACATAGAGCATAATTTCAATTATCTCTATACTCACAAACATGTTATCACAATATAATTGAAATAACACCCATTTATCAACTAAGGCATTTAAACAAACACTTTATGGGCACAAACCATAAATCACAAAGCATGCCTTCAATAATACCAAGTCACATAGTGAATCAAGTATGTAACTTTCCCATATCCAAAATTAGACTAGTAACAAGGCAAAGCCAATTACATGCTCATTTTGTTTTTGTTTTTTTTGTTTTTTCATAACCATAACACACACACACACACACACACACACACACACACATATATATATATATATATATCAAAATACATACATATGTACATTCAACCCATACTCTACCAACAACTAAGGATGGAATAGGTCAAGGTAGGAAACTCCCTACCTCTTGGAGCGTAGTAGAGGTTGTAGAAAACCTCTAGGCACAAAGCAATCCAAAAACCTTGATTTTCCCCAACTCTTGATTTTTTTCACATTCGGTGGAATTCGTTGTTTTGGTATGTAGAGGAAGCCCTCGACGAGTAGATCACTTCTCCCTTCTAGCTCGACAGAATCCGAGCGACGGTTGTCGGAGAAATCGCCGGAGAAAGGCTTAAGAAAACCCTTTTCTCTCTTCTCTCTTTCTCTATCTCTTTGAACGGCTGAACAAGGCTCAAGTGGGCTTAGAAAATCTGATTTTTCAGATATTTTAGCCCTATTTATAGTTTTAAATGTGTGGTCTACATCGCACCGCTCGTTTATTACTTTTGGGTCCGTTTTTCGTCCCGAAACGACTCATTAAGTCCCGGATTAAGTCCAAATAAATTTTATTGGCACATTAATCCAATTATAAGGAATTTTAATATTTCTCGTTTTTGGGGACCTTTAAAAGGTCAATCGCCACGCAGTCGTCTCGATCTACGTGCAAAATCCGACTCTCTCGGAATTCGACGAATTTTCTGGTGGTTACTAGATTTCGCGTTGCGAATCCAATGGTGCACTCCGTTCCCTCCTCCGAGGTCTAGAACTTATGTATTTTAAATACGTGCAGTAGTGGCAAATTACCATTTTGCCCTTTTTCAGAAAAAGTTCAAATTTTCCCGGGTTTCACAAGTTAACATACAATTTTATCCGCATGTATGACACACATATCAATATACATAGATGGAGGTATAATCTCAACCCCACAATTTAAAACTATTCATTTACAATGTGTAATTTCTCTTACACTAGAAAACGAAAGTAGCCTTAATATAGAATTGAACTCTCCTTATAAATTATAGGACTTTTGTCATGTCCCTGGCATCTTTAGAGCAACTCCAAAGGAAGTTGCCAGTTTGGGGTGCCAAATTACTCATTCGCAACCTTAAACAGTGTTTTGGCATCCCTGAATTATTAATCTGCTTCAATGGAAGGTGCCAAAATGGGATGCCATTTTCATATTTTTATTCATTAATCTATATAAATCGTTGGATCTATATTCATCTAACGGATCTATATTCATCAACCCATTTGCAACATCTCACTTTCTCTCTCCAGAGTTGCCAAAAATTTCACCCCAAGAGCCTTGATGCCATTTTCCAACCTTTGATGCCACCCCCCTTGGAGTGAAAAATTTTAAATTTGGGATGGCATATGGGGTTGCCACTCCCCCTTGGAGTTGCTCTTAATTAACAAAACAAGTTCACCTGTTGTCTAAGCAACCTATGTAAGTTTGCTAGCAATGGCTGCATCCATAAAATTGATTGCCCTTGCCTTCGAATCACTCCTTTTGTGATCACTCATGAATGTAGCTGTAGCTGGAAGGTCTATCAACTATGGTCCTCTTCATCACGGTAACTACCCATGCAACCAAAATGGCCAGAATGGATGTCTAGGTCCACCAGCAAACCGGTACACTAGAGGATGTGGCGAGACAAAAAAATGAAAACACGATCCTAGAGAAGACGGAAAAGGACCAATCATGGGGAACTAAAAACGACCGGTCGTGGGGAACTAATGCAATCTCAATGCAACTATTAGAAACACATAATGTTATAGTGTGTGTTTTTTAGCCATCATGCTATGGTGTTTATAAACTCCACTACATAAATTAACATCTATATGTATATGTAACCACACAAACTTAAACAAAAACACACATTTATGAGGAATTTACTATTTTTACAATGCAGAAGGTGTGTTATATGTATCTGTAAGGAGATATACATTTAATTGCTTAGGATATGCATTCCAAATGGGAAACTTTCACTACAAGAATTAGGGTATTTTGAGACAATTTTTTTGTGACAACTATGTCCACCGTTACAAAAAGAAAAAATGTTTTGATGAAAAAAAAAAGTTTTGTTGTGGTAAGGTTGTCATAAAAGGTTTATTTACTGCGAAAAAATACTATTTGAGATGATTGTTGTCTTCATAAAATTTTTTTGAGGCTTACTTATTATGGCAAGGTATGTTGTCACAATACCTCGCCATAATAAGTGAAGCCTCAAAAAGTCTTCGCAACAACAAGAACCATCTCAAGTAGTATTTGTAGCTGCAAATAAACTTTTGATGACAGCACTATCACCACAAAAAATCATTTTTCTCCAAAACACGTTTTTTTGTGACGATAAACACTGTTGCTACAAAAAACTTATCTTCAAAAACCCTAATCCTTGTAATGTCATTACAATAACATAATATTAGACGTTGAAAAAATATGTCAGAATTATCAATGGGAAGTCTAACACAAAATATCGAAGCTTATATATTACATGAGTCATACCCCAAGCCTTGACTTTACGTGTCACTTTGATCCCTTTCACATTCTCATTTGTTATTTTATAAAAGAGCTCCTTGTGGTGAAAATGGGGAAAGGGAGATCAAACTAGAAAATATAAAATCAGATTTGGAAGATACCTCTAGTACCTTCACTTCCAAACATGACAAACATTGAAAACAATTTTTTACTAATAAAATGAAATGAGAATAAAATATATTCTTTTCTTTTCTTTTTTTTTTTGGCAACCTCACGTATTTTCTTTCATAAAATGTGCAGAAAAAAAAAATTAACATTATTACATCCTGAAATCATATTGTTGTAATTATCATACAATTATGACTGGGGGCGACACTTGTTACTTTGTGACTTTCATGTTCCAATCCATTCTTATGTTGGCCTACCATAGTTGATCATCCTTAGAAAAGGCATATGATCGAGTTTCTAGAGATATTTTGAAAAAGTTTTAGAGAAGAAAAAAATTACTATTAGATATATTGATGTGATTAGAGATATAGAAGAAAATGTGTTGATCTTAGTAAGAGCAACGACATAAGAGACTAATGAATTTTCAATCACTATAGGCTTACATCAGGGTGCATTGATTATGGATGAATTGACTAGGCATATTCATGATGAACCCCCACGATGTATAATATTAACGGATGACATTGTATAAGTTGATGAAAATAAAAAAATAAATAATGATAAACTAAAAATATAGCGAGAAACTCTAGAATAAAAAAAAAAAGATAAATAGGACTAAAAATGAATAAAGTAAAATGAGAAATTAAAATCATGAAGTAGTAAAAATTGAAAATTAAAAGATACCAAAGAATGGATGTGTGAGAGTAGTGATGATGTTACTCATAAAATTAATGCATGGGTTAAATGGAGGAATGTATCTGGGATATTGTGTGAATGGCGCATACTACTTAAGCTAAAAAAAAAAGTTCTATAGAAGAGTCCTAAGAGCCACTATGCTTTATGGTAGGGGTTGTTGGCCAATTACGAAACAATACGTCCAAAATCGGGAGTGTCAGAAATGAGAATGTTAAGATAAATGTATGATAAAAGTAAAAATGATAGAATTAAGAACGATATGAATATTATTGAGTTGGGTATGAATATTATGTAAACTTCAACCAAAAACAATTCACACTATGGTGAGTACAAGTCGAACCAGCAATGGTTATATCGACAACAATGCACACACCTCTCTCCCTCTCTATACAGACCCTAGCAGAGCCACCCCAATCCACTGCCACCCTTGGCCCTCTCCGACTGCCTCACCCATAAAACCAAGCCTTGGCCCTCTCCGACCACCTCACCGATAAAACCAATGTAACAATTATCACCATGGGTAACAAGGTTAAATGGCCTTTGCCTTTTTTACATCAAAGAGAATGAGGTCTAGCGCCCTGGAATACCATCGAGAAAGAGCAATAGAACAAGGAGGGAATAAGTTATAACAAATGATAATAAAGAGTCAATAAATCATACTACAATTGACCAAAGAATTATTTAGTACCCTGTATTGAATTAGAAAATGAAATTCTTGCAGTTTAAGAATATAAAACCCCAAAACAGAACATGATTCAAACTTTCAAACCTTTTGAAGTCAACACATTTCTTTCCAACTTACACCCCGACTTCGACTTGCACATTAAAACTGATCCAAGTCAGTGTCTAAATCATACAATTTTCAGATTCACCGACCAACCATTGATGTCGGAGAGGAGAGAATCAAACATGTGGATATTAAGAACCATCCATGGAGATATCGTTACAATTTGGATTTGGCAGAGTTGTTGCAAAAGAACTTTCAGAGGAATTCCTCGGAGCCTGGCCAGCTCCAAAAGTAAACTCCTGTGGAGAGATGTCTAAAATGGGACAAGCAAAAAGTGGAAGTAGCACCAGGGCTGTTGAATGCAGGGACAGGAACTGGATCATTAGGCTTTGAAAACCCAAAGCTGAAGGATGGCATACCGGCAGATGAGAAGATTGGCAAGGTGGGGTGGTTGTTCTTGGTTGACCCAAAGATCTTCTGTTCATACTCTTGTAACTGCTGGTAGACAGCTGCATGAAACACAGCAGAACATCAAAAAAAAAAAAATGATTTTGCTCGTTGAACAAATAAGAGGCAATCCATAGAATTGCTCGTCGAAGATATAAACACTTGTTCATCTTACATTTACGATAATTTTGAGGAAGTTGATATTTTAATAAACAACAAAGAACAAACAGTACAGGTCCAGCTCCAGCTCCAGCTAGAACAATCTTGACAAAAATACAATGCCTTGGAATGCTTTTGCACCTTTGGCTATATAGAGGTATTACTCAATCAATTTTAATCATTACGAAATGGCAGGAAAAGTGTACATTCAATGTGTCCAAAAATAATAATCATGCAATTGTTGTCCACTACAGCCTAATAAAGTGCACACCGAGAACACTTGATGATAAATAGCTAGAATAGCATGACACTATAGGAATCAAGGAGAAATGGCTTTACGTAGCTATGAAAATTAAAACGTGTTGACATTTCTTTCCGACAAGGACAAAAAAGAGAGCTCCAAAAATATGGTCCTTTTAGAGTAAAGCTGGACGGAGTAGCTGCAAGAGCTCAATATCAGATGGAAAGATTTCTAATTCAGCAAACATTCTTAAGATGTTTGAGACAGCACCCACCTCATGCAACAATCTGTCCGGTCCTTTACACTGTTTTGGTTTTTTTTTTTTGGTTTGGCCCGCCCGCAGGGGGGGGGGGGGGGGGGGGTGTGTGTATATCAGAACTTTTAAGTAACAGCCAAAATAACCCACAGAAAGACACGTCAAGAGCTTTAGTGCAAGTGCAACTTAGGAACTAGACAAAATTTAATTGCAGCAATGGTTGCTATCTTGGTAACACTTGGTGCAACAAGATCAGCTTTTGGGGGGTGTGAATATTTCCTTCCACTAGCGAACCACTGAAAATTAGATGACAAACTTGCTTGAACCCAAATATATTGTCCTTCACAGAGTCAACTTGGGCTCAACATCACAGCAAACATTTCCACGGTAATTCTGCATAACCATCTTCACAGAAAATCAAGCACCCAATCATAGATAGCCAAGTAATTCCTTATCGCCCTCTTTCCCTTTACATTCTAAAGTCATAGATATAACCGCATATGTTCTAGCATACGAAACAGCAGTGACTTCCCAGTTGGTCAATATGGAAGGTATCTCTGCTGATGAAACTTGAGGTATTTTGGATTCAATCTTTGGTAAAGAATTGCAACTTAGGACTTCTTCATCATGATACTTGAACACACTTATTACTGTTTTGTTGCCTCTAATATCTACTCGCCCCCATCCCAAAATAAAACATCTCTCCATAATAATGTCAGCAAATGAAAGAACTGCTTTGTTGCCGCAATGTTTCTTTGCAGTATTGAGAAAGGCATATACTTATATCAGGATGGTATTCAATACTTCAGAGATACTTTCATTAATGAGTTATATCTTTCAAATACTTGACCAACAGCATGGTTTTTTGCTCCTAAAAGTTCCCTTGAGAGGCATTTTCAAAATAGAAAAACTTAGAGGCTACTATTGTCATACCACGATCATGGCATAGCTTTAAAGTATTTTTCCGGGGTAAATTCTTTAACCTAGATGACATGTTGTATTTTAATAAAAATGGACAACTCTAAGTCTCTGACTATAGGGAATAAGATGTTAACAATTCTTTAAAGGTAAATAAGCGTGTAAGAAATATTAGTTCAGAACATAAAAGACCAATATACACACCTAGAAATTGGATTGCGTCATCAAATGGTAAATTCTGATCATCTTGGAGACAAAAAGCGAATAAAGGGAAGATGATTGTGAATGATAGTTTGGAGGGAGAAGCACAAGTGATGTGTGTTGATGAAAGAGATACAACAGGAAAAGGGGAGACTTCTGGTGTAAAGGGCAACCAATCTTCAATTTTTTTTCATGCGAATCTGGAAGAGGGCGAGATTTCTGCTCACTTACCTTTCACAAACAGCAAGGATGTAGAGCATGAAACACAATCCCAAATATCTCAGAATGTTAACTTAAATGATCGGGCTATAGCTTTGGATGGTGTAGAAAAAAGATCAAGAGGTGCAAATAAATTCGGTAGAGAGAATACTGTAGAGTGTAGAAGCTTATAATTAGGAAGGAGACAGATTTGATAGTCAAGCAAGACTCTAAAAAAGTTTCTTTTAACCTAAATAGTCTGTTTGGTACGAAGGAAAATGGATGGATGGAAAAAAGGTGGATGAAAAATAAGAGGGAAAGTGATATTTTCCTTTGTTTGGTTGAAAAAGGAAAATGAAGAGAAAAGAAAAGAGGAAGGAAAGCCTATACCTCACACCCACCAAATTCAATCCGCCCAAATTTGGGCGAAAGAGTGGAGAGAGAAGTTGGACATAATGATTGTATTTGTTGAATTACCTTTATGCCCTCCAAATGGCTGTTGGCTTACTCTTTTAGAAAAATAAAAAACACGTGGGGTCCACTTTTTTTTACTTCTTTCACCTGACAAAGAAAATAATGTGGGGTTCACATTTAATAGGACATTTATGGTATTTAACATATTATTTATTTTTCATTCTAAATAAAATAATAAAAAATTTATTTAACTTATTTTTCCATCATTCCGACCAAACAAGAATGAGGGAAAATATATTTCTTTTCTCTGAGAATAGAAAGTTCAATCTCTCATATTTTCAACCCTCCTATTTTCCATCAATCTTACCAAACATACTATAAGGATGTGGACAATTAAGAGTAGGAGGAGATCCTTTCAGATTCATCAGAAGAAGATCATGTTCAAGTTATAGATGAAGAACACTTGGATTTAGAATGTTCTAATGGGAATGGAGCTTGTTTTTTCAATATATGTTCAACTGAGATTAGTGGTTTGAGGGCTATCCTCAATCTTTCAGCTAGCGGTTGTCTTGCCAAGGATGGAGGAGGTCAATGTCCAATTAGCTTTACATTCTCTTATGCTCCTTTTGGTAGGAGGTATGAAAAGTAGGAGGGATACACTTCCTATTCTTCAAGGAAGAAAAATAGGAATGATACATTTTCATTCTTTTATGTTTTGTAGGATAGATAGAAAATAAAAATAATTAATTTTTTTTGTGCTTGATAAGATGGAAAAAATATTTTTTTAATTTTTATTTTAATTTTTAATTTTTAATTTTGAATTTCAATTTTTAAAATTTTAAATTTTTTTAAAAATAAAAGTATAAATACATATTTTTTTATTGTATTTATATATGAAATTAATTTATATACATAATATCTATATAATAAAGTAAAACTTACAATTCAAATTTCAAAGGATAAACAAAATGATTTTTGCTTTTCGCGGTTCAGATCGCTTAAAGTTAATCTAACGGCTAAAATTGACACCCTAAATTTAATAGGAAAAATAGACCCCTAAGGGTGTGTTTGGAGTGATTTTTTAAAAGTACTTCTAGAAATTACTTCTCATAAGTACTTTTAAAAAAAAAATAGTGTTTAAAACCGTCCCTCCACCTCTACCTCTACCACTACTACCGCCACCGCCACCACCACCGTCGCCGTCACCAACGCCGCCGCCGCCACCACCACCGCCCTCGCTGCCACCGCCACCACCACCACTGTCGACATCGCCGCCACCACCACCGCCGCCACCATCTCCGCCACCACCACCATTGCCGCCGCCACCGCCCCCCCCTCACCACCACCACTGCCGCCGTTGCCGCCGCCATCACCACCGCCACCACCACCACCACCACCGTCACCGCCGTCACCCCCACCGCCGCCATCACCGATGCCATCGCCGCCGTCGCCACCACAATCATTGCCACTCACCAGAACCATCACCGTCTCCTACCACCACCACATCTCACCCCCACTACAACCGATACTTAAATTCATTTATCTCTCCTCTATGTTTGTGATTTAATTTTAGATATGAATATAAATATGTTTATTGTTTATCATTTTTTATTACTCTGTGCCTTTAGGCACAGACAATAACTAGTATGTATATATGAAAGGATATATAGACAAATAAGATACATTTTAACATAAATAATTAACTTTCCTTCCAATTTTAGAGGGATTGATTTTGGTGAGTTAGAACGAAAGCTCATTCATCCACTTGTTTATCCTTCCTATTTTCCTTCTTTACCAAACAAGATATTTTATCTATCCCTCCAACTTTTCATCTTTCCAACTTTCCATCGTATCAAACGAAGGATTAAGAAATGGAATGAATATTTAATTAGTCATGGATGCACTATATCATTGGAGGAGATCCATGAAACTTTGCAAGCAAATAAGGTGTATTCCAAAGATGACTGCTATATGGAATTGTGTTCAGAGGCCTGTATTGATAAAGGATATTCTTCTGATGGTACTAGTGATTAGCCGACTCAAGAGAAGCTCAAAGTTTTTATGTCCAAGTCCAAACACCTCTTAGCTAAACTTAATTATGCTGAGCAGATTAAGAAGAAACAGGAAGCTGAATTAGAAAGGCTATCTCAGCAATTGAATGAGGCGTTGATGGAAAGGGACTTCAAAAGGATTACAAGATCCCAAGCTAAAGGTTTCAAAGTTCCTAATCCAAGTAAGAAATCACATGGATTTAAATGCTATTAAGTGTTTTATTTTAGATCAGTGTATTCACAATTCTGTCATTTTATGTGATGGAAAAGGAATTCTGAAATGCTTGGGATTAATTGATGTTGATAACGTTGGATATAAAGCTGTTACCAGTAAAAGGTCGATGGAATTGGGTGTTGATCAGGGTGAGTTGGAAGCTTCAAAGGACTTGGGTATTCGGCTTGAAGAATTATTCTGGATGTATAGAAGGAATAAGAGAATTATTTTAGGAGGTTTCCTAAATCAAAGAGAATTAGTGGCTATCATAGTTTTGAATCGGTCCATAATCGTAATAGGTGGGGGTGGTAAGGTGTTTACAAAATCTTTTCCAAGCTGATTTTATGAGCATCATGGAGTGTTTTAAGGACTATATAATCGGATTCGGGGGAATAAAGAGAAGTGGTTATGACTTTCGGTCTAAACAAGGAGGAGATCTACTTGTGATGGGATTGTTCATTAGACAATTTCGGCTGAGAGAGAAAGTTGTGGGGATTCTGCATGAGTTTCAGTCAAAGCCAGCAAGAGATTGTCAAGATCTTTTTTCAATGGTCAAGTAAAGATTATTGGTCAAGCAAGTCAATCTAGCAAAGGGGGAGTTACTGCCGAGATTTTTAAGGATTTTTTCCAAAAGTTGTTAAATCTTTGAGTTTTGAATAAAGTTCTTCCTCGCACAGTCGAGGTTTAACCCCCACCCCCTCCAAAAACAAATCCCCTCAAAAATAGTAATATTTTTTTTGTACCGAAAAAAAATAGTAAAAATAATTACCACGAATGTAATAAAAATATCCACAACACTGATAAAAACACTCACAAAAGTGGTCAATCATTCACAAAAATAATAAATTTTTTAATTATAAAAACACTCGTTAAAGTAGTAAAAGTTATAGGTACAATACCAAAAAATTTTCTTTGGTACTACAGTCTTGGTCCTATAAAGTCTAGCATCTTTCTCGCTTGTAACTTGACATCAACACAAGATAAGAGCAATGTTAATGGGACTTAAAATATTGACAAGATTTACTGTCCTTATCAATCACTGGCATTGATTTGAATATGGGTCTCGATATTTGTTAGAATTCACTACCAATTCAATAATTGCGATTGATTAGATCAATAAATCAACTCAATATCTTAGGTACAAATAACATTTTCCTTATGGTATTTATAAGTGGTAAGGAGTTTACAATCCAAAATTATGGTTTTTATTCAAATTTTTATATTGCAATCTCAATCAAGGATCAAAATTTCGTTTTGACGCATAGTTTTAGTCACCTAGAAAATGAAAATGTTTTGAAGTGTTTCGGAAACAGGATGGAAAAAAAATAAAAATTTTAGAATTATTTTTTTAAAACATTGGTTGAAATATACCAAAGTATCTTAAAATATCTTAAAACCTTCTGAAATAATTGGGCAAATGTATTGAAACATTATGAAATACCTTGAATTATTAGAATTTTAATTCTATCACTGATTTATTTCAGTCTCGTTGGAAATGGAAACGTTTCAGAAGTTTTGAAACGAAATTTTGATCCTTTATCTCAATCAAATAAAAAATGTAGCAAATAAATGTGCTCCATTTAAAAAAAATTGAGTAGCGAATTTCTATTAAAAATACTTATAATTGGACAAATAATTTTGCATAAATATAAGTTAATATGACAAATACAACCAAAAAGTTTGTCAAAAAAGGTTGTGAATATTTACTGTTAGACTACAATGCTATATTTTTAATTTATGAATTGAAGGTGTAATATGAGAATTCTAGATTTCATGGAACAAAATTGAGAGTAAGAATTTTTTAGAGTGTAAAATGTCATTCACGCTTCTATTACTGTATTCTTGCGATATCGATAATGATAGAACCCTACCTACATAATCATTAACTTTTGAGCAATGCTATTGAGATTCAATTTAAGGACCTAATGCATTATAACATTAAGTCTAATGGTGGCTAGTGAGTCCCAATATTTAATAAAGTCTACTATCTATCCCATGACCACAAGCCATTAGTTTCCTACTAATTAAATCTCAAATTAGATGCAACTAACATTATTCTTAACTATTAGATACATTTCAAACATGTCCTAATAATTTTTGGACATATTATGGTCATTTAGTAATTTTTTAAAAGTTATAAGGTTATTTTATTATTGCATAAAATGAGTGTTATTATGTAATAAACTACTAGAACATAAATAGAAGATTGTTGCTTGTATTTAGAAAAAATTATATGTTGATGAAATTGATTTGTAATGCTTTCAAATGATAAAAACTCATTACAGTAAATTGTAAATGACAATAATTACTCTCATTTTTTGTAAGAAGTTATAATTAATATTATTTTATTTTGTACTCGCCAAATATATCAATTTTTAACTTTTTATATTTAATGAACTTTTAAGTATTAAAATTGAATTTATTAACTACTACGATCATTTGGAAAAGAAAATTAAATTTATTAATGTGTCCACCCTATAATAATTTCCTAGCTCAGCCCCTGGACAGCCTAAGCTATTTTCTTTCGTAGGTTTATATTAAAAATCAACATAATTATATCCTCGAATCATCAAATTTACTAGACTACTACAGTTTTAGTTCAATGATATGCAACAACCAATAGCCATTTCTTTTCTTTTTTTTTTAGTTCAATGGTCAGAGTTGTCCAAGCCAGCTTACACGCACCTCAACTAATTTTCTTCCTGGTTCGGTCAAAGGTAGGCCATCCACGCTGGAACTAGGATATTCATAAGGGATAAATCCTCTATAATTTGACCCTGAGAAGTTGTCAAATTTCAAACTCAGGGCATCTGAATAATTATTGTTTCAATCTTATTCATTTTGTCTATAAATTATCAAACTAAAAGTAATTGCTCTTTAAATGTCCTAATTGAGTGGATGTTATTCAATTGTTAATTTCATTTTTCCAACCTGGATCGATCATTTTAAGCTCCTTCTTAGTTGATGTCATTTAGTTTATTAACGACGTAATTCTGAATAATAAAAAACGATTAATCCGTCACAACCTGGCAGTATATGGGCCATCAAGTGTATTAGTTTTCAGTTGGGCTAATTATACTTTGTCCCCCTCAAATTATGAGGTTTGTGCAATTTTTCCCCCTCAACTAAATTTCTCGTATTTATTCCTCAACTACCTGAATTGGTTTTACATTGCCCAAATCTCAAATGTACACTACCTTTTGGTTGGAAAATATCAACGTATCCGAGCAAAGTGAAGTAAAATGACATAGTTTGGGGACAATTTGAAATAATTTTTTGAGGGAACAAAGTGACACGAACATCATAGTTTGAAGGAAGGGGGGGGGGGCAAGTGTAACTAACACTTTTCAATTGTTAAATTTCCAAAAGAATGCAAGCAATGTTTTAGGTCTGCAAAAGCTCCCAATTATAGCAAATATTGTCGAGGGTCTATAATTTCTTTTGGTAATGAGTACATCCACTATAAAATGTGAGGTTCAAGACAGTTTATCTTTAACAGCCCGATCCAGGTAAGCCACTATCTAATTTTGTACGATCTCAGAATAGAAATAAGTTTAATACGGTTTGATTCATTGACTCTATGTACGATGCCATACACATGGCTGGCATGTATATATTAATACAATTTTGAACATTTTATCTCGAACTTAAATTCAAACTACTGATTTTCAATAACTATTTTTCTCTAAATTTGGAAAAAAAAAACCCATAATTGTCTTAATATAGCATGAGACTCTCCCAATAAATTCCAGCATCTGTGTCCCTTGGTAACTTGGCAACAACAGAAGAAGTTAACCAATTTGCTTGTTTGTTCTATAAGCAACCTTTTGGTAAGCTTGTTTGTCAATGGCTGAATCCACAAAATTGATAGCCCTTGGCCTGGGAGCACTCATTATGTGCTCAATCATGATTGGTTTTGCGGATGCAACACATATTGCCAGTGGTGTTTTTACGCACGATAACCCTCCATGCGACCAACACGGTCAGGACAAATGTTTAGATCCACCAACAAACAGGTATCAGAGAGGCTGCACCGAAGCAGAAAAATGCGAACGCAGTCCTAACCCAGATGAAAAAGATAATGTAGTTGAAGGTCTAGCAGCAGCTCCCCCAAATAATCCATAGATAATGAAAGCTGAAAACAATTCATTATTCGTTGGGACAAGATTTTGTTGAGTCATGTCGAGTTCAGATGTACCCACTTGCATATTAATTCATGTATAACTCGTGTATGCACAAACATACACATTTATGAGGAATGTACTAGTTTTACAATACAAATGATGGTGTTTTATAAGTGGTAAGGAGATACAATCCAAAATTATGGTATTTATCCAAATTTTTATATTGCAATCTCCACTACAGCAAAAAGCATTTTTTGCGACGTTTTTTTTTACGACGATTTTAAATTTGTCGCCAAAAGTTTACTATTAGCGACGATTTTATAATTTTGTCGCTAATTTCATTTTTTAATTGTTTTTGCGACGTTTTTTTAAAAACATCGCGAAAAGGCGATTTCCTCCTAATTGTTTTTTGGTGGGAGAAATGGCGGGAATAGGCAATTTAATTATTTTTTGCGACGTTTTTTAAAAACGTCCAATAAAATTTTTCGTAAATAAAAGATTTAAAAAAAAAACAATTTAATTGATTTTTTGCGACGTTTTTACAAAAAACGTCGCAAATAAAATTTTTACGTAAATAAAAGATTTAAAAAAAACAATTTAATTGATTTTTCGCGATGTTTTTGAAAAACGTCGCAAATAAACTTTTTGCGTAAATAAAAGATTTAAAAAAAACAATTTAATTGATTTTTCGCGACGTTTTTAAATAACGTCGCCAATAAACTTTTTACATAAATAAAAGATTTAAAAAAAACAATTTAATTGATTTTTTGCGACGTTTTTTAAAAACGTCGCCAATAAACTTTTTGGGTAAATAAAAGATTTAAAAAAAAAATAATTTAATTGATTCTTCGCGACGTTTTTTAAAAACGTCGCCAATAACTTTTTATGTAAATAAAAGATTTAAAAAATAATAATTTAATTGATTTTTCGCGACGTTTTTAAAAAACATCGCCAATAAACTTTTTGCGAAGGCTGAGTTTTGGGTATTTTGCCCTAAGAGCATCTCCAAAACTTCTCCCTCGCTGGCGCCAAACTCTCACCTCTCCCTGCCTCTCCATCGATTGAACTAGAAGCCACAAGCACCCTGAAATCCCTTTGCCGCCTCCTCTTTCTCTCAGACTCTCTATGCGCATGCGCTTCTCAAGCCACATCAATCGATCAAACTCTTTCTGCTTTAGATTTGCTGCTTCAAATAGCAAAACCTAAATCCCAAATCAATCGATCAAACTCGATTTGCTGCTTCAAATCAAGCTGCTTCAGATTTACTGCTTCAAATCAATCGAACAAAGCTCTTTCTCTCAGAGATGCTTCAGAGTCGAAGGCACAAATCAGGTACATACTCTCTCTCTCTCTCTCTCTCTCTCTCTCTATTTCACTAAGCGCTCGTGAGCCTAGAACGTTCTAGAATCAGAACCCTCTGGAAATCCAAAGCTCCTTATAACGACCGCCCTGTACCTCCCTCATTGTCAAAATCCTCAGAAAACAAATTGACTTATTTTTCAACAATTTCCTCTAATTTTTTCATCTCTGCTTACTTCCCTTTTTTGAGCATCACTCGTTGTTGGAATCGCTATATATATGAGTATATAGCAGAGGAGCCGAACCCAACAGATTCAAGCTCTTCAGGCTATGGGAAGTACCTTCCAAGAACGATTTGCCGAAAGAAAACTTAGAATCTATCCGAGCAGTGGTGGGTAACGCAGGGTTTGGAGCCAAGCACTGATTAATCACTTGTAAATATTTACCCCATTTCTGTATTTCTTTTTGTTTTCTCATTTTTGTTTTTTCAAGTTATGTACTTATTTGAACAAAACAATGTAGCTGTGTTTTGGGTTTCGAATTTTTTGAACGGGAAATTGTTATTGGATAGTTGGATTGATTTACTTACCCCTTTTGTAATTCAGGGAACTACTCATTTCTTTCCTCAGAGCAACTGGACAGAAACCACAGCGCATCATATTTTACAAGTATCGTGAGATATCATCACCCCGATATCTTAAACCTTTTATTTCTCACTGTGCTAACAATGCCTGATTATGTCTTCCTTATATTCAGGGATGGTGTCAGTGAAAGTCAGCTCTATCAAGTTTTGCTATATGAACTTGATGCAATTCGA
This sequence comes from Ilex aquifolium, assembly GCA_951799425.1. NCBI lineage: Eukaryota > Viridiplantae > Streptophyta > Magnoliopsida > Aquifoliales > Aquifoliaceae > Ilex > Ilex aquifolium. The sequence continues at coordinate 9,069,329 of OX637400.1, read as the reverse complement.
AAGGTGAATCATCTCTCCCTCTCTCTCTCTGAAATCTTTGGTGTTTAATTTTCTATCTGTAGGTTAGTTCCGCCAAGTCTGAAATCTTTTCTTGTTTTCAAATCGACTTTTGTCAATGACATAGTGGCATCCTTCATAAATAGCGGCATACTCTGCTATTATTTCACTTGTTTTATGGTGCACAAAATTTGGTGAATGTCGAGTTTGTTTTGCGACCGTCACTCTCATCTAAGCTCAATTTTGCTACTGCTTTAAATTATGGTGGTATGATTGTGACTTGGTTTCATTTTGTTTTTACAGGTATGCCAGGTGTACCCATTCAGTTTCAATTGGTAAAGTGCATTCCTCACTTTTCTCAATGCTCGTTCTTATATGCATATCTCCACTTGACTTTTTTGGGAGTTTTGGGTCTAATGTATTGCCAGATTGTGGAATTTGTGAATTGAATAGTATATACAAATTTTGGGGATTTTCAGTTAAGTTAGCTTGGTCCTTAATCTCTAGGTATGGTTCAATTCAGTTTCTACAATAATTAGTCAATGACATTAGTCAGCAGTATGTTCATCTCATTAAAGGATGTGTTTTAATCCCCTAGTTATCATATTTACAAGTTCCTAGGTTTGAAAAAACGAATGGCTTGATAAGAAACTCTGAAGCGACTAGTAGTAGGAAACATTTGATTGCTTAAGCCCCAAAGTCCTTTTCACCAATAACTTCAAAACAAATAGCTTCAATAAAGCATGGTAGATTTGGAAGAGGGACTGCTGCTCAAGTAGCATTGTTTTTACTAAAAATTGCTGCACTAGAGATGGTTCGAAGGTTCTCAAGAGCAAGGTGTCCATTTTTATGGTCTGGTCTGCAAGTTTTGCAAGTTCTCTGCTATTCACCATTCAAGTGGATTCAAAGATGGAATCCTTTGAAGGTTTTGGTCAAGGGCATGAAGGTTCGTTCTCTCAATCAAAGAGGCTTACAATTCAATTTGAATTATGTTGTTGATCATTTACTTATGTTAGAAATGTGATTTGATTCATGGGGAACTGTTTAAAGGTTTATAGTCTAGGTTTGAAAGGGCTTTGAGGAAACTTAGACGCTGTGGAGATTTTTTCCCACAGCCTCTCTTGAATCTTTGTTATCACGTCCTTTTTCTGTGCTCATTCATGTGCTCACATGTATGTTAGTTACATTCTTCAACTTTTTGATTGGTACTTTACATTCTTCAACTCTGTTTCAGGCCTGCCTAATATGGTCAAGATGATCCTTATTCAGGATCAGAGAAGGATTCCAGCTGCTAGGGTGCGGAGAATGATAGTCTTTGATGATAAAGGCTGAGTGTTGGCTTGGAAGCAGTTTCTGCTATGCAGTAGCACCTGTTGCTATGCTGCTGTACTGGTTCTGTTCAAATGCTGGGGTGTATGAGGCTGCAATGGTACTGGGTCTATGCTGATATGTTGCCTTTGTGTAAAATGCTACTTTTACAATATGACCAGTTTGGGATGCCTACTGCTAGGATGCAAAGGATGGTGATTTGTGATCCAAGGGCCAGAAGTTGAAGAGATGGTGATGTATCAGGATCTGGTCAAGGCATTTTTTGCACAAAATGTAATCAAAAATGGCTTAAGTCCTCTTGAAGGATTAAAGCCTTGTTTTGTATTTTTTAAAACAGGTTGTTCTTTGATTCTTGTAATTCATTTTTTTTGGAAATAAAATTTCTGTTTAAAAAAAAATATATATATTGAAACACCCGGTACACTAAAGTGCATTCAAGACTTGGCTTGTAAATGGGTATTAATTATTAATTTTTGCATTTTTTATTTATTTAAAAAATTATTTGCGATGATTATTTTACGTCGCTAAAAATTAATTAAATTATTCTTTTTTGAATTTTTTATTTATGAAAAATTTATTTGTGACAATTTTTTTACGTCGCGAAAATTTAATTAAATTATTTTTTTAAATTTTTTATTTACGAAAAATTTATTTGCGACGATTTTTTTACGTCGCGAAAAATTAATTAAATTATTTTTTTAAAATTTTTTATTTATGTAAAAATTTATTTGCGACGATTTTTTTACTTTTAGCGACGTTTTTTTTTTGTCGCAAAATTTTTTTTTTGCGATGAAAATAAAACTGCGTCGCAAAATTCTTTCTGCGACGAGGCTATTACGACGAACACGCAGCGAAAAAAAAACGTCGAAAAAATAATTAGCGACGATTTTTTTGAATTTAGCGACGAAAAAAATCGTCGCAAAAAACGATTTTTGTTGTAGTGCTCAATCAAACAAAAAGGTAGAAATTAAATGTACTTCATTTTAAGAAAAATGAGTAGCGAATTTCTTTTAAAAAGTACTTATAATTGGGTATTAACCAAATTAATAGGTTAATATGACAAATACAACCAAAAAATTTTTCAAAAAAGGAGGCGAATAGTTACCATTAGATTACAATGTTACCTTTTTAATCTATTAATTGAGGATGTAATATGCGAATTCTAGTTTTCATGGCACAGATTGAGAGTATGAATTTTTTAGAGTGTAAAATGTTATTCACCCTTCTTGTAATTCACTTTCAACTTTTGTTTTGGACTATCAATTCTTATTTTTTGACATTAAATATGAACTTTTTTTACATTAAATTTAAATATATTTAATTGTGCATACCCTGTTACTGTGTTCTTATGATATCGATAAGGATAGAACCCCACCTACATGATCATTAACTTTTGAGTAATGTTATTGAGTCTTAATTTAAGGACATAATGCATTGTAATTGATGAAGCCTAATAGTGGCTAGTGAGTCTCAATATTTAATTTAAGGACAATTGATTTGTAACGCTTTCAATTAACAATAATTAAAAAGTTATAATTAATATTTTTTTTGTACACATTATGTATATAAGTTTTTAACTTTTAATGTTCAATGAACTTTTAAGTATTAAAAATGAATTTATGAACCTCTACGATCAATTGGGAAAAAAAAATTAAACTTATTAATGTGTTCACCCTATAATACCTTTTGTCACTTCCTAGTTCAAATCCATCCCATGGTCAAAAAAAAAAAGGAGAGACTCCAATCTTTAAGTTGATGGGAAATTCTATATTTCCCACTATTGTTTTTTTTTTTTTACAAATCTTTATCTCCAATGATTTAAATATTCTTATATAATCCTCATGTAATTTTGGACTAAAGTGCTATTGTTAAAACTTCATCCCAATAATCATGGCACATGTACTAGGAAATGTCTGGTCAATCTGATGATGTACAAAAGTGAATTTATGCACTACTTGTCGAGTAATTAATGTAAGTAATAAATGCAGTAAATATAAAGTGAGATCCACACAAGCAACACACAGATGTATAGTGGTTCGGTCAGGGTAACTTACTCCACTTTGAAGACGGCAACGGTGGCCGGTGGTCTTTATTGATGAAGTAGTAGGTGAGAGAGAGAGAGAGAGAGAGGGCATGCTCTTGGTAACTATGAGAGAGATAGTTATGTAAGGTGTGTAGAGAGATGTCACTCTCACGTGGAGAGAGTTTACAATTTATAGGCACAGAGCTTTAGTTGTGGCAGTGGCATGAAAGGATAGGTGACTAGCTTTTCGGAAAGGATAGCTACAATTAAGATAGGTACGATTAAAGACAATGTTAATCTCTGAGTAGTAGTTATGCCGGTAATTACTCCCCACGTGAGCTGATCCTCTTGGGTCTCTTAGACTTTTGGACTAGGCCGAACTCCATGAGTTGGGCTTGGCTTTCCTTTTAGCTGATTTGGGTCTATCTCATTAATTGGGCTTGGACCCAGCTGAATCTGGGTTCATCAAAATCTAATATTACTCTCGACTTTACTAGGAAATTTTTCACATATTGAATTACAAATTATAATGTTTTGTCGAAATCAATTTATCATTGTGCAGTATTTTGATTACTTATTCAGTGTTAATGATACAAATTTAATGACTAAGCATATACAAGCAACATCCAATAGCCATATTTTTTTTCTATTCAACGGTCAGGAATGTTTAGGCCAGCTTACATGCACATCGATTAATCCCCTCCCGATCCAGTCAAAGACAGGTCATCTAAGCTGGGAATTCATGACGGATAAATCTCGACGTCAAGGAATTGTCAAGATTCTAACTCATGACATCTGAATAATTATTGTTTAACAATTTTATTCATTTTGTCAATAAATTACCAGACTCAAAATAATTGCTCTTAAAATATCTTAGTTTAGTGGATGTTATTCACTTCTTAATTTCATTTTTCCAACCTCGATCATTTTAAACTCCTTATTGTATGAACAACAAACTTAACACGGTTTAGTTTAACGTACAATTTTATCCGAATGTATGACACACATATCAATATACATAGATGGAGGTATAATCTCAACCCCACAATTTAACACTATTCATTTACAATGTGTAATTTCTCTTACACTGGAAAACGAAAGTAGCCTTAATATAGAATTGAACTCTCCTTATAAATTATAGGATTTTTGTCATGTCCCTGGCATCCTCAGAGCAACTCCAAAGGAAGTTGCCATTTTGGGGTGCCAAATCACTCATTCGCAACCTTGAACAGTGTTTTGGCATCCCTGAATTATAAATCTGCTTCAATGGCAGGTGTCAAAATGGGGTGCCATTTTCATATTTTTATTCATTAATCTATATGAATCGTTGGATCTATATTCATCTAACGGATCTATATTCATCAACCCATTTGCAACCTCTCACTTTCTCTCTCCAGAGTTGCCAAAAATTCCACCCCAAGAGCCTTGATGTCATTTTCCAACATTTGATGCCACCCCCCTTGGAGTGAAAATTTTTGAATTTGGGGTGGCATATGGGGTTGCCACTCCCCCTTGGAGTTGCTCTTACTTTAACAAAACAAGTTCACCTGTTGTATAAGCAGCCTATGTAAGTTTGCTAGCAATGGCTGCATCCATAAAATTGATTGCCCTTGCCTTCGGATCACTCCTTTTGTGATCACTCATGAATGTAGCTGTAGCTGGAAGGTCTATCAACTATGGTCCTCTTCATCACGGTAACTACCCATGCAACCAAAAAGGCCAGAACAAATGTCTAGGTCCACCAGCAAACCGGTACACTAGAGGATGTGGCGAGACAGAAAAATGAAAACACGATCCTAGAGAAGACGAAAAAGGACCAATCATGCGGAACTAAAAACGACCGGTCGTGGGGAACTAATGCAATCTCAATGCAACTATTAGAAACACATAATGTTATAGTGTGTTTTTTTTAGCCATCATGCTATGGTGTTTATAAACTCCACTTCATAAATTTACATGTATATGTATATGTAACCACACAAACTTAAACAAAAACACACATTTATGAGGAATTTACTATTTTTACAATGCAGAAGATGTGTTATATGTATCTGTAAGGAGATATACATTTAATTGCTTAGGATATGCATTCCAAATGGGAAACTTTCACTACAATAATTAGGGTATTTTGAGACAATTTTTTTGTGACAACTATGTCCACCGTTACAAAAAGAAAACATGTTTTGAAGAAAAAAAAAAGTTTTGTGGTGGTAAGGTTGTCATAAAAGGTTTATTTACTGCGAAAAAATACTATTTGAGATGATTGTTGTCTTCATAAATTTTTTTTTAGGCTCACTTATTATCGCAAGGTATGTTGTCACAATACCTCGCCATAATAAGTGAAGCCTCAAAAAGTCTTCGTAACAACAAGAACCATCTCAAGTAGTATTTGTAACTGCAAATAAACTTTTGATGACAGCACTACCACCACAAAAAATCTTTTTTCTCCAAAACACCTTTTTTTGTGACGATAAACACTGTTGCTGCAAAAAACTTATCTTCAAAAACCCTAATCCTTGTAATGTCATTACAATAACATAATATTAGACGTTGAAAAAATATGTCAGAATTATCAATGGGAAGTCTAACACACAAAATATCGAAGCTTATATATTACATGAGTCATACCCCAAGCCTCGACTTTACGTGTCACTTTGATCCCTTTCACCTTCTCATTTGTTATTTTATAAAAGAGCTCCTTGTGGTGAAAAAGGGGAAAGGGAGATCAAACTAGAAAATAAAGAAAATATAAAATCAGATTTGGAAGATACCTCTAGTACCTTCACTTCCAAACATGACAAACATTGAAAACAATTTCTTACTAATAAAATGAAATGAGAATAAAATATATTCTTTTTTTTTTTTTTCATAAAATTTGCAGAAAAAAAAATTAACATTATTACATCCTGAAATCATATTGTTGTAATTATCATACAATTATGACTAGGGCGACACTTGTTGCTTTGTGACTTTCATGTTCCAATCCATTCTTATGTTGGCCTACCATAGTTGATCATCCTTAGAAAAGGCATATGATCGAGTTTCTAGAGATATTTTGTAAAAATTTTTAGAGAAGAAAAAAGTTACTATTAGATATATTGATGTGATTAGAGATATAAAAGAAAATGTGATGATCTTAGTGAGAGGAACGACAGAAGAGACTAATGAATTTTCAATCACTATAAGCTTACATCAGGGTGCATTGATTATGAATGAATTGACTAGGCATATTCATGATCATGATGAACCCCCACGATGTATAATATTAACGGATGACATTGTATAAGTTGATGAAAATAAAAAAATAAATAATGATAAACTAAAAATATAGCGAGAAACTCTAGAATAAAAAAAAAAAGATAAATAGGACTAAAAATGAATAAAGTAAAATGAGAAATTAAAATCATGAAGTAGTAAAAATTGAAAATTAAAAGATACCAAAGAATGGATGTGTGAGAGTAGTGATGATGTTACTCATAAAATTAATGCATGGGTTAAATGGAGGAATTTATCTGGGATATTGTGTGAATGGCGCATACTACTTAAGCTAAAAAAAAAGTTCTATAGAAGAGTCCTAAGAGCCGCTATGCTTTATGGTAGGGGTTGTTGGCCAATTACGAAACAATACGTCCAAAATCTCGAGTGTCAGAAATGAGAATGTTAAGATGAATGTATGATAAAAGTAAAAATGATAGAATTAAGAACGATATTGTCGATAAAAAAATAGAGATGACATTTATAGGTGATAAATTAAGGTAGAATCGACTTAAGTGGTTTGAACACACCAACAGACAATCACCTACGACACCGATGAAAAAGAGTGATATGATAGCTATTGAAGGTAAAGAAATAAGTCAAAATTAACTTTAAGTAAAATAATAAAAATAGACATGATAACTTGTAATTAATAAAAAGCATGGTCCTGGATATAGCATAACGGCAAAAGAAAATTGATGCAGTCAACCCCAAACATATTGGACTAAAGCTTTGTTGAGTTGGGTATGAATATTATGTAAACTTCAACCAAAAACAATTCACACTATGGTGAGTACAAGTCGAACCAGCAATGGTTATATCGACAACATGCACACACCTCTCTCCCTCTCTATACAGACCCTAGCAGAGCCACCCCAATCCACTGCCACCCTTGGCCCTCTCCGACTGCCTCACCCGTAAAACCAAGCCTTGGCCCTCTCCGACCACCTCACCGATAAAACCAATGTAACAATTATCACCATGGGTAACAAGGTTAAATGGCCTTTGCCTTTTTTACATCAAAGAGAATGAGGTCTAGCGCCCTGGAATACCATCGAGAAAGAGCAATAGAACAAGGAGGGAATAAGTTATAACAAATGCTAATAAAGAGTCACTAAATCAGACTACAATTGACCAAAGAATTATTTAGTACCCTGTATTGAATTAGAAAATGAGATTCTTGCAGTTTAAGAATATAAAACCCCATAACCGAACATGATTCAAACTTTCAAACCTTTTGAAGTCAACACATTTCTTTCCAACTTACACCCCGACTTCGACTTGCACATTAAAACTGATCCAAGTCAGTGTCTAAATCATACAATTTTCAGATTCACCGACCAACCATTGACGTCGGAGAGGAGAGAATCAAACATGTGGATATTAAGAACCATCCATGGAGATATCGTTACAATTTGGATTTGGCAGAGTTGTTGCAAAAGAACTTTCAGAGGAATTCCTCTGAGCCTGGCCAGCTCCAAAAGTAAACTCCTGTGGAGAGATGTCTAAAATGGGACAAGCAAAAATGGAAGTAGCACCAGGGCTGTTGAATGCAGGGACAGGAACTGGATCATTAGGCTTTGAAAACCCAAAGCTGAAGGATGGCATACCGGCAGATGAGAAGATTGGCAAGGTGGGGTGGTTGTTCTTGGTTGACCCAAATATCTTCTGTTCATACTCTTGTAACTGCTGGTAGACAGCTGCATGAAACACAGCAGAACATCAAAAAAAAAAAATGATTTTGCTCGTTGAACAAATAAGAGGCAATCCACAGAATTGCTCGTCGAAGATATAAACCGAAGGGCCAAAGCAGATATGATTGCAAAAAGTGGTTAAAAGGGTCAAAATCACACGAAATTAATAGAACAGATGCTTGCAGAAAAAGTCCGGATACCCTAGAAACTAGTCTTTCTTGGCCAAAAATATGGTCCTTTTAGAGTTAAGCTGGACGGAGTAGCTGCAAGAGCTCAATATCAGATGGAAAGATTTCTAATTCAGCAAACATTCTTAAGATGTTTGAGACAGCACCCACCTCAAGCAACAATCTGTCCGGTCCTTTACACTGTTTTGATTTTTTTTTGGGTTCGGCCCGACCGCAGGAGGGGGGGGGGGGGGTGTGTATATCAGAACTTTTAAGTAACAGTAAAAATAACCCACAGAAAGACACGTCAAGAGCTTTAGTGATACCTCTTGCTTTGAAAATATATAAGCTAAGGAACAAACTTTCATCAATGAAAATTGATGGATTGATAAACTACGTGGTTAGGCAGTACATGTACAAACCTTCAGTTAGTTCAACAGAAGGTCTTCGCTCTTTCACCCACTGGTAACTCTGTTCCAGTCTCCATCCTTTGCTTTTCATCTAGTAAGCCATCCCAATAGCTGGTGACCTGTCAAAACAACATTATCATTCCCACAGACAAGACATTAAGTAAAATCAATTGTTTAATGGGTGAAAAATCACTTAGTTGTGAGTAGACACCTTTCTGCTCAACAAAATGGGATGATTTTGTTTATGGCTCTGATAAAAGATATCTGAATTTATCAAAATTGGCGAGTACTCGGGCAAGAAGCATAATATAAAATTAGGTTCTAATGTTCTTTGTATGTTGACTTTGAAGACTTGTATTCACACATTAATACTTAGATAATGTTAAATGTTTAGATAAGCTCATTTTATTTTCTCCATTTGTTATAAGCGGATTCTAAAAGAAATGACTTATTTTTCATAGTATTTATTTCTCGAAGAGAAAATGAATTTTATAGGTTAGTTTAATTGAATTAGACAATGCCTTCCATGGAAAAAAACAAGAAACAACATTTCCTACTTTCCATTTAAACACAAACATTTTAGTCATTCCCAGATCAATTGTAGTAGACACTATTGAGTAATTTCGAATAAATTTTCAACCTAAACTGTATGCCATAAAGAGCTGTCTTGGAAAGAATTAGACAAAAGATAAGCCCAACTCTTAATTCAAATCTTCAAGCATGGCAAAAATATCAATTCCATTAACATTAGATTGACTAAAATTGACACAAAGAATAATTCTTGAACAACATGCACCTTTATAGTTTTTTCACATAGGGCAAATCAACGCATAATAATATCGGATTCCTCATGAAATTTTTACCATGACTGACACCTACACATTCTAACAATCACATTGGTTACCAAATGCATAGAAATTCTTAAACTAGCAAGACAAGTTAATTTTTTTAACGGGACCCACTCATCCTAGGATCCCTATTCATTTGGGATCCGAAATTAATATTTTCCTTACTAAATTCTTCGAGAAAATTTCATGATGACTGACATCTATCCAGCACACTCCTAACACCAATCATAATTTACCATTTGGAACTGCAAATAGAATCTCAAGAAATGAACCCATAGCATGGAGAAACAATAATTATGAACACGAAAGCATGCTTCTTTGTTTCTTTATTTTCCTATTTGGCTAAGTTGCATCCCAAGCAAATTGACTGGAAGACTTCTTTATTCATTTTAACATACAAACGAGAATTGATTAATGACATTCTCAAGAATTGATTAGATTGGGTCCAAATTATCCGTAGCATTACTTTTACATTACAATAGTGAACTATCTATCTTAATGGAGAGACAACACTCTATTTGGTTGTGGTAAATTGACATGGACTATGTATAAGACTTGGAGAAAAGGAGAGAAGGAGAGAGAGAGAGGTCTAGGAATGGGACACTTATTTTCTTAATTTTTTGTTTTGTGTAAAAAATTGGTCCCCATTTTTCTTACTAAGTTGATCAAGCCCACATTAAAAAGCAATTTAACTACAGATAAATGCATTCTTAATTCCCACATCCTCCTCCAATTTGAGGAACATGAGCTATAGGATTATGCCAAGTATAACTAAATAATTTTGGAATCCAAAAATACCAGCCCTTAGCTGCATCAGAAATACTGCTAAAAATTTAAATGAACCAGACCACAATAATTAATGACAACCAATAAAACATGCAACCATGCCTTGTGGTTGTGTGAACGTCAAGTATAATATTACATAATTAAAAAAATTGAATAAATTCCACCGAAACGAAAAAAAATAAAAATAAAAATGTAGTAGTCTTTTTTTATCTATAACAAGAAGGGAAGGAAACATGGCATCTCAATTAATATGGCCCTCTTTTTTCTCCAAATAGCATGAAGAATAACAAATATTGTTTTGCATTTTTGTGGCTCTTTCTTAACCCCATCATCACATGAGTCTTCAGCTTGGATCATGACTGTACACCTGTTTGTGCTCATTATTAAACACTTCAAATATACTCAGGCTGTTAAATGAAATAGAGCATGAAATCATAGTGGAGAACTTGATTGCCGGAAATAGAGCATGAGAGGATAGTAAGGAACTTGATTGTCGGATATGTTAAAAAGGTAGCAATGCTCTTTGAAATTGCAACTAACCCAAAAGCTGAAAAGGCGGAAAGGGCTTCGAGATTGATTCAGTCTCCGTATTTTCTCATTCCCCTCCAGAAGTTTCTGTGTGAGATGATCAAAAACCATGCTTGTAATGTATCAAAACATAGGGTCGATCAAATGATCCCTATCTAAAGGCAAAATTCGATGAATGGAAGCACAACCCAGTAAAATTTGCTCATGAAGATCATGATGAATTGTAAAACATACTATATTGAATTGTAAAATTTTTAAAACATATTATATTCAATTATAAAACAGAGAATATAACAAGCCGCTAATAGAAGAAAGAAAAGCTATAAAGAAACGAAAGCAAATTGATTTAGAAAAATTAAAATTCAAAGGAAGTAACTTGTCACAGAGGATATATTTTTCTATAGAGGAAATCAATCAATCAACAAACAAAGAAAAGTTCACACAATTTATTATAAAAAATAGATACTATACCTCATAGAAGAATTTTCGATAATTCCTAAGCAGCCTCTCGAAGAGTTGCGTTCAAAATCTCTTGTGTTGATGTTCATTGTCATTGGTACTGCCATGATAAAAAGAGGAATATATCAAATACGGATATAAGAGAGTTGGAGGGAGGGAGAATCTGGAAGAGTTCATAACTGACCGATCATTGAAAATGTAGCAACATAATTGGTAAGAGTTTTTTTTGGTTTCTAACAGAAGAAAGAAATAAGTTCCAGCTGTATAATGAATGTTGGTGATAAATAGGGGGGAGAGAGAGTATGAGAGAGACGGTTGAAAATAAAGGAGAGAGAGAAAGAGAGGGTAACGGTTGAGAATAGGGAAGGGTTTGGACTGAGGTAAATTTGGAGGATAAACATGTCATATGTGTATTGTTGGAAGGTAAAAGTGAGATAAAAATGTTTTTCATGTATTCTGATACTCCCTCCGTTCCTAAATATCTGTCGTTTAAGGTTTTTGCACAAGGATTAAGGAAGCTATTAAATAGCTCTAATATGAGTAAAAAATAATTGCACAAGACTAAAATACTCTTATTCAATACGTATTGGGAAGGAAAAAAATATGAAAGGCACTTAGCCTACACCTAATCTAATACATTGAAGAGTTAAGGGTAAATTTGAAAGAAAAAATATTAATTGTGCTTTAGTTTCATTAAACGACAGATATTATGGAACAAAAAAAATTGTGTAAAACGACAGATATTTAGGAACGGAGGGACTATTTTAAAGTAGTATAGATAGATAGAAAACACGTGGGATCCACCTTTTTTTACTTCTTTCACCTGACAAAGAAAATAATGTGGGGTTCACATTTAATAGGATATTTATGGTATTTAACATATTATTTATTTTTTTATTTTATTTTTCATTCTAAATAAAATAATAAAATATTTATTTATCTTATTTTTCTATCATTCCGACCAAACAAGAATGAGGGAAAATATATTTCTTTCATCTGAGAATAGAAAGTTCAATCTCCCATATTTTCAATCCTCATATTTTCCATCAATCTTACCAAACATACTATAAGGATGTGGACAATGAAGAGTAGGAGGAGATCCTTTCAGATTCATCAGAAGAAGATCATGTTCAAGTTATAGATGAAGAACACTTGGATTTAGAATGTTCTAATGGGAATGGAGCTTGTTTTTTCAATATATGTTCAACTGAGATTAGTGGTTTGAGGGCTAATCCTCAACCTTTTCAGCTAGGGGTTGTCTTGCCAAGGATGGAGGAGGTCAATGTCCAATTAGCTTTACATTCTCTTATGCTCCCTTTGGTAGGAGGTATGAAAAGTAGGAGGGATACACTTCCTATTCTTCAAGGAACAAAAGTAGGAATGATACATTTTCATTCTTTTATGTTTGGTAGGATAGATAGAAAATAAAAATAATTAATTTTTTTTGTGCTTGATAAGATGGAAAAAATATTTTTTTAATTTTTATTTTTATTTTTAATTTTTATTTTTAATTTTTAATTTTTAATTTTTAATTTTTAATTTTTAATTTTTAATTTTTAATTTTTAATTTTAATTTTTAATTTTTAATTTTTAATTTTTAATTTTTAATTTTTAATTTTTAATTTTTAATTTTAATTTTAAATTTTGAATTTAAATTTTTAAAATCTTAAATTTTTTAAAAAATAAAAGTATAAATACATATTTTATTATTGTATTTATATATGAAATTAATGTATACATAATATATGTATATATGAAAGGATATATAGACACATAAGATACATTTTAACATAAATAATTAACTTTTCTTCCAATTTTGAAGGGATTGATTTTGGTGAGTTAGAACGAACGCTCATTCATCCACTTGTTTATCTTTCCTATTTTCCTTCTTTACCAAACAAGATATTTTATCTATCCCTCTAACTTTTCATCTTTCCAACTTTCCATCGTATCAAACGAAGCATTAAGAAATGGAATGAATATTTAATTAGTCATGGATGCACTATATCATTGGAGGAGATCCATGAAACTTTGCAAGCAAATAAGGTGTATTCCCAAGATGACTGCTATATGGAATTGTGTTCAGAGGCCTGTATTGATAAAGGATATTCTTCTGATGGTACTAGTGATTAGCCGACTCAAGAGAAGCTCAAAGTTTTTATGTCCAAGTCCAAACACCTCTTAGCTAAACTTAATTCTGCTGAGCAGATTAAGAAGAAACAGGAATGTTTCAAAGTTCCTAATCCAAATAAGAAATCACATGGATTTAAATGCTATTAAGTGTTTTATTTTAGATCAGTGTATTCACAATTCTGTCATTTTATGTGATGGAAAAGGAATTCTGAAATGCTTGGGATTAATTGATGTTGATAACGTTGGATATAAAGCTGTTACCAGTAAAAGGTCGATGGAATTGGGTGTTGATCAGGGTGAGTTGGAAGCTTCAAAGGACTTGGGTATTCGGCTTGAAGAATTATTCTGGATTTATAGAAGGAATAAGAGAATTATTTTAGGAGGTTTCCTAAATCAAAGAGAATTAGTGGCTATCATAGTTTTGAATCGGTCCATAATCGTAATAGGTGGGGGTGGTAAGGTGTTGACAAAATCTTTTCCAAGCTGATTTTATGAGCATCATGGAGTATTTTAAGGAATATATTCGGGGGAATAAAGAGAAGTGGTTATGACTTTCGGTCTAAACAAGGAGGAGATCTACTTGTGATGGGATTGTTCATTAGACAATTTCGGCTGAGAGAGAAAGTTGTGGGGATTCTGCATGAGTTTCAGTCAAAGCCTATTAGGGTCAGGCTACAATACCAAATTTGCCTTTTCGGTACCGTATCGAGATTCATTTTGGGCCTTTGATGGAATTTTCCTATTTTTGTAGCCATTGATCACTTTTTAAAGTGACTACCGGTTACTGGAACTTTTTTTAAAGTGGATACCGGTTACCTGCTAAACCTGTAATAACCTCACCCAAAAAAAGTTGGAACCCTTACCCAAAAAAGTTGGAACTCCTACCCAAAAAAGTTAGAACCCCTCTCCCTAAGAGTTGGAACCTTTACCCCCCCAAGAGTTGGAACCCCTACTAAAAATGTTGGAACCCCTCCCCAAAAGAGTTGGAACTATTACCCATAAAAGTTGAAACTCTTACCCAAAAGAGTTGAAACTATTAACCATAAAAGTTGGAACACTTACCCAAAAAAGTTGGAACTATTACCCATAAAAGGTGGAACCCTTACCCAAAAAAGTTGGAACATCTACCCATAAAAGTTGGAACCCCTCCCCCAAGAGTTGGAACCCCTACCCAAAAAAGTTGAAACCCCCACCCATAAAAGTTGGAACTCTTACCCAAAAATGTTGGAACCCCTCCCCCCAAGAGTTGGAACCCTACCCAAAAGAGTTGGAACTATTACCAATAAAAGTTGAAACTCTTACCCAAAAGAGTTGAAACTATTAACCATAAAAGTTGGAACCCTTACCCAAAAAAGTTGAAACATCTACCCAAAAAAGTTGAAACATCTACCCAAAAAAGTTGAAACATCTACCCAAAAAAGTTGAAACTCCTACCCAAAAAAGTTGGAACCCCTCCCCTCAAGAGTTGGAACCCTTACCCCTAACAGTTGGAATCTCTACTAAAATTGTTGGAACCCCTACCCAAAAAAGTTGAAACCTCCACCCATAAAAGTTGGAACCCTTACCCAAAAATGTTGGAACCCCTCCCCCCAAGAGTTGGAACCCCTACCCAAAAAAGTTGGAACTATTACCCATAAAAGTTGAAATTCTTACCCAAAAGAGTTGAAACTATTAAATATAAAAGTTGAAACCCTTACCCAAAAAAGTTGAAACATCTACCCAAAAAAGTTGAAACCCTACCCAAAAAAGTTGGAACCCCTCCCCTCAAGAGTTGGAATCCTTACCCCCAACAGTTGGAACCCCTACTAAAATTGTTGGAACCCCTACCCAAAAAAGTTGAAACCCCCACCCATAAAAGTTGGAACACTTACCCAAAAATGTTGGAACCCCTCCCCCCAAGAGTTGGAACCTCTACCCAAAAGAGTTGGAACTAATACCCATAAAAGTTAAAACTCTTACCCAAAAGAGTTGAAACTATTAATCATAAAAGTTGGAACTCTTACCCAAAAAAGTTGAAACATCTACCCAAAAAAGTTGAAACCCCTATCCAAAAAAGTTGGAACCCTTCCCCTCAAGAGTTGGAACTCTTACCCCCAACAGTTGGAACCCCTACCCAAAAAAGTTGAAACCCCCACCCATAAAAGTTGAAACCCTTACCCAAAAATGTTGGAACCCCTCCCCCCAAGAGTTGGAACCCCTACCCAAAAGAGTTGGAACTATTACCCATAAAAGTTGAAACTCTTACCCAAAAGAGTTGAAACTATTAACCATAAAAGTTGGAACCCTTACCCAAAAAAGTTGAAACCTCTACCCAAAAAAGTTGAAACCCCTACCCAAAAAAGTTGAAACCCCTCCTCTCAAGAGTTGGAACTCTTACCCCCAACAGTTGGAACCCCTACTAAAATTGTTGGAACCCCTACCCAAAAAAGTTGAAACCCCCACCCATAAAAGTTGGAACCCTTATCCAAAAATGTTGGAACGCCTCCCCCTAAGAGTTGGAACCCCTACCCAAAAGAGTTGAAACTATTACCCATAAAAGTTGAAACTATTACCCAAAAGAGTTGAAACTATTAACCATAAAAGTTGGAACCCTTACCCAAAAAAGTTGAAACCTCTATGCAAAAAAGTTGAAACATCTACCTAAAAAAGTTGAACCCCTACCCAAAAAAGTTGGAACCCCTCCCCTCAAGAGTTGGAACCCTTACCCCCAACAGTTGGAACCCCTACTAAAATTGTTGGAACCCCTCCCCCAAGAGTTGGAACCCAAACCCAAAAAAGGTAGAACACCCCCCCAAAAGTTAGAACCCTTACCCAAAAAAGTTGGAACCTCTAACCAAAAAAGTTGGAACTTCTACCCAAAAAAGTTGGAACACCTCCCCCAAGAGTTGGAACCATTACTCCCCAACAATTGGAACCCCTACTAAAATTGTTGGAACCACACCCCCAAGAGTTGGAACCCAAACCCAAAAAAGTTAGAACCCCCCAAAAGTTGGAACCCTTGCCCAAAAAAGTTGGAACCACTACCCATAAAAGTTGGAACCCTTACCCAAAAAAGTTGGAACCCCTACCCAAAAAAGTTGGAACCCCTCCCACAACAGTTGGAACCCCTCCCCCCAAGAGTTGGAACCCCTACCCAAAAAACTTGGAACCCCTACCCAAAAAAAGTTGGTACCCCTACCCAAAAAAGTTAGAGTCCCTCCCCCTCCCCCAAGAGTTGGAACCCCTACCCAACAGTTGGAACCCCTACCAAAAGAATTGGAACTATTACCCATAATTGATGAATTGAGTATTAAATTGATGAAATTGCATGTTAATTGTTAATTTAATAAATTGAATATTTATTGAATGATTTTCAATGTTAATTTGATGAATTATAATATCAAAAGGTTAAAAGTGTTTTATACAACTTTTAATATGATATCAAAAGGTTAATTTGATGAATTATAATATCAAAATGTTAAAAGTATTTATTGAATGATTTTCGATGTTAATTTTATGAATTGAATGTTACTCGAATGAATTTGAATATAAATTGGATGAGATTGAATGTTACGTTGATGAATTAAATGTTTATTAGGTAAAATTAAATGTTGATTTGAAGAATTGAATGTTAATTTGGTGTAAATTTGATGAATTGAGTATTAATTGCATCTTACTTGTTGATTTAATAAATTGAGTATTTATTAGATGAGTTTGGATGTTAATTTGATAAATTATAATATCAAAAGGTTAAAAGTGTAATATCAAAGGGATAAAAGTGTAATATGATAGGAGAAGTAGGTGTAATTATACACAGATCGGTCCACCATTCCTAGGACCGGTCTTAGTTTAAATTACACTTACACCCCTAAACTATAACACTATTTTTATTTTGTTCTCAATCTAACCCAACAAAATTAAATTAACATTCAATTTCATGAAATTAATATTTAATTCATCAAATTAATATCAAATTAACATTTAATTCATCTAATTAATATTCAATTCATCAAATTAATACTAAATCGACATTCAATTCATCCAATTACCACTCAATTTATCAAAATTAACATCCAAAATAATCCAAAGAAAATTTAATTTATCAAATCAACACCAAACCAAAGTAATATGAAAATTAATCAAATAAACATTTAATTCATTAACTCAACTCTAAATTAACATTACATTTCATCTAATAAACATTCAATTAATAAAATTTTCGATGGTAATTTGATAAATTGAGTATTAATTTAATGCACTTGAATATAAATTAAATGAATTGAATGTTAATTTTATGTTAATTTGATGAATTGAATATTAATTGGATGTGATTGAATGTTAAGTTGATGAATTAAATGTTTATTAGATGAAATTGAATGTTAATTTGTTATTTATTTGAAAAATTAAACGTTTATTGGATGAAATTGTACGTTAATTTGGGGTTAATTTGTTAAATCGAGGATTTTCGATGTTAATTTTATGAATTGAATGTTACTCGAATGAATTTGAATATAAATTGGATGACATTGAATGTTACGTTGATGAATTAAATGTTTATTAGGTAAAATTAAATGTTGATTTGAAGAATTGAATGTTAATTTGGTATAAATTTGATGAATTGAGTATTAATTGCATGTTACTTGTTGATTTAATAAATTGAGTATTTATTGGATGAGTTTGGATGTTAATTTGATGAATTATAATATCAAAAGGTTAAAAGTGTAATATCAAAGGGATAAAAGTGTAATATGATAAGAAACGTAAGTGTAATTATACCCACGTTAGGTCCACCATTCCTAGGATCGATCTTAGTTTAAATTATACTTACACCCCTAAACTATAACACTATTTTTATTTTGTTCCCATAACACTGTAACATATTACAATATATTTTTTTTTTCTTGTGAATATTGTGTTCCACAAATCACAAAAATCTTATCTTCTCTCTCTACCCACTTTCCCGCCTAAACGACTGTTACTGGTCTTGCCTTCCCTCCATCTCTTTCCCTCCATCTCTTTCACTATGCTGACTGGTCTTGCCTTCCCTGTTGAGTCCGTGAAACTCCATTACTGACTTTGTCTTTGATAATCCTCCGTTGCTTACCTTGGTGATCCAAGTCTTGACTCGTTCTAATATAAGTGAACATTTTTTTTAGTTAATATCGTAATTTATATGGTGAAGCCATTTTTGTGGTTAATGGTTTATTTTATGTTTAGGGTGAAGAAGGAAGCTGAAACTATTAGGGTGAAGAAGGAACATGAAGCTGAAGCTGAAGATATTAAGCCATGTCGCCCAACAACCTCCTGGCTTTTTTACTAGTGGGAGATTTTTTTAAATCTAAATGCTAAATTATTTGTGTTGATCTTATTTTTTTATTCAAATGATCTTAGATGCTTGTTTTCACTATAGCAAGGATTGTGTGAAGACAATCAAATGGAAGGAAATAAAAAAAATGGACCATGTGGTATAAATGATATTATGTTGATATTTATTTTTTATTTCAATGATCTTTTCTATTCTTGTTTCCACTTTACATCCTTCATCTCATGTTGTACAACCTTTCGCTACTCAATCATCAGGCGATAAAAGAACTTGGCATCCAATGGAAGAATTTGAAACATGACGAGAAAGAAAAATATTTAGAGTTTAGGGTGAAGAAGGAAGCTGAAGCTATTAGGGTGAAGAAGAAACATGAAGCTGAAGCTGAAGCTAAAGATATTAAGTCATCTCGCCCAACAACCTCCTGGCTTTTTTACTAGTGGGAGATTTTTTTAAATATAAATGCTAAATTATTTGTGTTGATCTTATTTTTTTAATTTGTTGTTAATATGATGATTTGAATATTAATTTGATGAAATTGAATGTTTAGTTTGTATAAATTTGATGAATTGAATATTAAATGTTATTAGATGAAATTGCACGTAACTTTGGTGTTAATTTGTTAAATCGATGATTTTCGATGTTAATTTTATGAATTGAATGTTACTTGAATGAATTTGAATATAAATTGGATGAGATTGAATGTTACGTCGATGAATTAAATGTTTATTAGGTAAAATTAAATGTTGATTTGAAGAATTGAATGTTAATTTGGTGTAAATTTGATGAATTGAGTATTAATTGCATGTTACTTGTTGATTTAATAAATTGAGTATTTATTGGATGAGTTTGGATGTTAATTTGATGAATTATAATATCAAAAGGTTAAAAGTGTAACATCAAAGGGATAAAAGTGTAATATGATAGGAGAAGTAAGTGTAATTATACACATGATCGGTCCACCATTCCTAGGACCGGTCTTAGTTTAAATTACACTTACACCCCTAAACTATAACACTATTTTTATTTTGTTCTCAATCTAACCCAACAAAATTAAATTAACATTCAATTTCATGAAATTAATATTTAATTCATCAAATTAATATCAAATTAACATTTCATTCATCTAATTAATATTCAATTCATCAAATTAATACTAAATCGGCATTCAATTCATCCAATTACCACTCAATTTATCAAAATTAACATCCAAAATAATCCAAAAAATATTTAATTTATCAAATCAACATCAAACCAAAGTAATATGAAAATTAATCAAATAAACATTTAATTCATTAACTCAACTCTAAATTAACATTACATTTCATCTAATAAACATTCAATTAATAAAATTTTCGATGGTAATTTAATAAATTGAGTATTAATTTAATGCACTTGAATATAAATTAAATGAATTGAATGTTAATTTTATGTTAATTTGATGAATTGAATATTAATTGGATGTGATTGAATGTTAAGTTAATGAATTAAATGTTTATTAGATGAAATTGAATGTTGATTTGAAGAATTGAATGTTAATTTGTTATTTATTTGAAAAATTAAACGTTTATTGGATGAAATTGCACAGTACTTTGGTGTTAATTTGTTAAATCGAGGATTTTCGATGTTAATTTGATGAATTGAATGTTACTTGAATGAATTTGAATATAAATTGGATGAAATTGAATGTAACGTTGATGAATTAAATGTTTATTAGGTAAAATTAAATGTTGATTTGAAGAATTGAATATTAATTGCATGTTACTTGTTGATTTAATAAATTGAGTATTTATTGGATGAGTTTGGATGTTAATTTGATGAATTATAATATCAAAAGGTTAAAAGTGTAATATCAAAGGGATAAAAGTGTAATATGATAGGAGAAGTAGGTGTAATTATACACAGATCGGTCCACCATTCCTAGGACCGGTCTTAGTTTAAATTACACTTACACCCCTAAACTATAACACTATTTTTATTTTGTTCTCAATCTAACCCAACAAAATTAAATTAACATTCAATTTCATGAAATTAATATTTAATTCATCAAATTAATATCAAATTAACATTTAATTCATCTAATTAATATTCAATTCATCAAATTAATACTAAATCGACATTCAATTCATCCAATTACCACTCAATTTATCAAAATTAACATCCAAAATAATCCAAAGAAAATTTAATTTATCAAATCAACACCAAACCAAAGTAATATGAAAATTAATCAAATAAACATTTAATTCATTAACTCAACTATAAATTAACATTACATTTCATCTAATAAACATTCAATTAATAAAATTTTCGATGGTAATTTGATAAATTGAGTATTAATTTAATGCACTTGAATATAAATTAAATGAATTGAATGTTAATTTTATGTTAATTTGATGAATTGAATATTAATTGGATGTGATTGAATGTTAAGTTGATGAATTAAATGTTTATTAGATGAAATTGAATGTTGATTTGAAGAATTGAATGTTAATTTGTTATTTATTTGAAAAATTAAACGTTTATTGGATGAAATTGTACGTTAATTTGGTCTTAATTTGTTAAATCAAGGATTTTCGATGTTAATTTTATGAATTGAATGTTACTCGAATGAATTTGAATATAAATTGGATGACATTGAATGTTACGTTGATGAATTAAATGTTTATTAGGTAAAATTAAATGTTGATTTGAAGAATTGAATGTTAATTTGGTATAAATTTGATGAATTGAGTATTAATTGCATGTTACTTGTAGATTTAATAAATTGAGTATTTATTGGATGAGTTTGAATGTTAATTTGATGAATTATAATATCAAAAGGTTAAAAGTGTAATATCAAATGGATAAAAGTGTAATATGATAGGAGAAGTAAGTGTAATTATACCCATGTTCGGTCTACCATTCCTAGGACAGGTCTTAGTTTAAATTATATCTACACCCCTAAACTATAACACTATTTTTATTTTGTTCTCAATCTAACCCAACACAATTAAATTAACATTCAATTTCGTGAAATTAATATTTAATTCATCAAATTAATATCAAGTTAACATTTAATTCATCCAATTAATATTCAATTCATCAAATTGATACTAAATCGACATTCAATTCATCCAATTACCACTCAATTTATCAAAATTTACATCCAAAATAATCCAAAAAAAATTTAATTTATCAAATCAACACCAAACCAAAGTAATATGAAAATTAATCAAATAAACATTTAATTCATTAACTCAACTCTAAATTAACATTACATTTCATCTAATAAACATTCAATTAATTAAATTAACATTTACATTCAATTATAAACATTAAATTCATCCAATACATATTCATTCGTCAAATTAACACCAAATTTATGTTCAATTGATGAAATCAATAACAAATATATATTCAATTCATACAATTTATATTAATTTGGGGCTAGTTTGATGAATTGAATGTTAATTTGGTATTAATTGATGAATTGAATGTTAATTTGGTGTTAATTTAATGAATTGAATGTTTATTATACGAAACGAAATGTTAATTTATTGAATTGAATGTTAATTTGATGTTGATTTGATGAATTAAATGTTTATTCGATAAATTTCTATATTACATTGGTGTTGGTTTGATAAATTGAATTTTATCAGATGATTTTGGATGTTAATTTGATGAATTGAGTGTAAATTGGATGAATTTGACTATATATTGTATAAATTGAATGTTAATTTAGTATTTATTTGATAAATTAAAATTTTATTATATAGAATTCAATGTTAGGTTAATTTGATGAATTAAATGTTTATTATGTAGAATTGAATGCAAATTTAATGAATTGAATATTAATTTTGTATTAATTTGATGAATTGAATGTTAGTTTGATGTTGATTTGAAGAATTGAAAGTTAATTTGTTGTTAATTTGATGAATTGAATGTTAAACAGTTAATTTAAATGTTAATTTAATGAATTGAATGTTTATTATTCGAAATGAAATGTTAATTTGTTAAATTGAATGCTAATTTAGTGTTGATTTGATGAATTAAATCTTTATTAGATATTTTGTATTTTAATTTGAGGAATTGAATGTTAATTTAATGAATTTAATATTAATTGGATGAATTGAATTTTAATTTGGTGTTAATATGATGAATTGAATGTTTATTTGATGAAATTGAATGTTTATTTGGTATAAATTTGATGAATTAAATATTAAATGTTATTAGATGAAATTGAATGTTAATTTGTTGAATTGAATATTAATTTGATATTGATTTGATGAATTAAATGTTTATGGATGTAACTGTATGTTACTTTGATGTTGATTTGTTAAATTGAACCTTTATTGGATGATTTTCGATGCTAATTTGATAAATTGAGTGTTAATTTAATGAATTTGAATATAAATGAGATGAATTGAATGTTAATTTTGTGTTAAATTGATGAATTGAATATTAATTGGATGTGATTGAATATTAAGTTGATGAATTAAATGTTTATTAGATGAAATTGAATGTTGATTTGAAAAATTGAATGTTAATTTGTTATTTATTTGAAAAATTAAATGTTTATTGGATGAAATTGAATGTTACGTTGATGAATTAAATGTTTATTAGTTGAATTTTAATGTTAATTTAATGAATTAAATTTTTATTAGGTAAAATGAAATGTTGATTTGATGAATTGAATGTTAATTTGGTGTAAATTTGATGAATTGAGTATTAATTGAATGAAATTACATGTTACTTTGATGTTGATTTAATAAATTGAATATTTATTGAATGATTTTGGATTCTAATTTGAGAAATTAAGTGTTGATTGAATGAAGTTTAATATAAATTGAATGAATTGAATCTTAATTTGGTGTTAATTTGATGAATTGAATATTAATTAGATGAAATTGAATGTTAAGTTGATGAACTAAATGTTTATTAGTTGAATTTTAATGTTAATTTGATGAATTAATTGTCTATTAAGTAAAATTGAATGTTGATTTGAAGAATTCAATGTTAATTTGATGTAAATTTGGTGAATATAATATTAATTGGATTAAATTATATGTTATTTTGATGTCGATTTGATAAGTTCAATCATTTATTGGATGATTTTGGATCTTAAAGTCGTCTCGGACTATTTAAATACAAAATTGAATATTTTTGGGATAAAATTGATAAATTAATATTTTAGGAACTATAAATATATATAACTTTGAGGATAAAAGTGTAATTAACTTTTTTTTTATATTAGGACCGGCCCTTGGAAGCCACGATCGGTCGTAGCTTAGAAATGAAGACTTACACTTTCATCCCTAAAATTATTCATATTTATTAATTTGATTGTTAAAATATTAATTTTTTAATTTAATCTTTAAAATATTTAATTTTATGTTCAAATAGTCCCAGATAAACTTTTAACATGCAAAATCATCCAATAAAATAATCCAATTAATATTCAACTCATTAAATTTACACTAAATTAACATTCAACTCTTCAAATCAAATTCAACTTCATCTAATAAACATTTAATTCATCAAATTAACATTCAAATTCAGTTATTTATTAATAAATTACATTTACACCACTGAAATATAACAATGTTTATTTATCCAGTTATTTATTTATTCATTTATTTTGGAGGTCCACAATAACCTTATCTCTTTACTCTCTTCCCACCTTTTTTTTGTCATTTCCGCCTTTTTCTTCTATTCCCGCCCAAATCACTTATCTTCCCTCCATCCCTTTACTGGTACATATACTTGTTTGAAAATAAAAAATATTTTTGTGATGCAAAGTATTTTTCAAAATTAACACTAAATCGACATTCAATTAATAAAATTAACATTTAAATTCAACTATTAAGATTAAATTCATCCAATACATATTCATTCGTCAAATTAACACCAAATTTAAGTTCAATTGATGAAATCAATACCAAATATATATTCAATTCATACTTTTTTATATTAATTTGGTGTTAGTTTGATGAATTGAATGTTAATTTGGTATTGATTTGATGAATTGAATGTCAATTTGGTGTTAATTTGTTTACTTGAATGTTAATTTGATGTTGATTTGATGAATTAAATGTTTATTCGATAAATTTCTATATTACATTGGTGTTGGTTTGATAAATTGAATTTTATTAGAGGATTTTGGATGTTAATTTGATGAATTGAGTTTTAATTGGATGATTTTGAATATAAATTGGATGAATTGAATGTTAATTTAGTATTAATTTGATTAATTTAATATTTATTTGATGAAATTGAATGTTAAGTTAATTTGATGAATTAATTATTTATTAGATGGAATTGAATGTGAGTTTGATGAATTGAGTATTAATGTTGTGTTAATTTTATGAATTCAAAGTTAATTTAGTGTTAATTTGAAGAAGTGAATATTAATTTGGTGATAATTTGATGAATTGAATATTAATTGGATGAAATTGAATCTTAATTTGATGAATTTAATTTTAAATAGTTAATTTTATGAACTGAATGTTTATTATACAAAATGGAATGTTAATTTGTTGAATTGAATGCTAATTTAGTGTTGTTTTGATGAATTAAATATTTATTCAATGAATTTTTATATTACATTGGTGTTGGTTTAATAAATTGAATTTTTATTAGGCGATGTTGGATGTTAATTTGATGAATTGAGTGTAAATTGGATGAATTTGAATATATATTTGATAAATTGAATGTTAATTTAATGTTAATTTGATAAATTAAAATTTTATTTGATGGAATTGAATGTTAGGTTAATTTGATGAATTAAATGTTTATTAGATAGAATTGAATGTGAATTTAATGAATTGAATATTAATTTTGTGTTAATTTGATGAATTGAATGTTAGTTTGGTGTTGATTTGAAGAATTGAAAGTTAATTTGGTGTTAATTTGATGAATTGAATGTTAAATAGTTAATTTAAATGTTAATTTAATGAATTGAATGTTTATTATTCGAAATGAAATGTTAATTTGGTATTGATTTGATGAATTAAATCTTTATTAGATGATTTTATATTTTAATTTGATGAATTGAATGTTAATTTAATGAATTAAATATTAATTTGATGATTTGAATTTTAATTTGGTGTTACTATGATGATTTGAATGTTTATTTGATGAAATTGAATGTTAAGTTGATGAATTAAATGTTTATTAGATGAAATTGAATGTTGATTTGAAGAATTAAATATTAATTTGAATAATTAAACGTTTATTGGATGAAATTGCACGTTACTTTGGTGTTAATTTATTAAATCGAGAATTTTCGATGTTAATTTTATGAATTGAATGTTACTTGAATGAATTTTAATATAAATTGGATGAGATTGAATGTTACGTTGATGAATTAAATGTTTATTAGGTAAAATTAAAGGTTGATTTGAAGAATTGAATGTTAATTTGGTGTAAATTTGATGAATTGAGTATTAATTGCATCTTACTTGTTGATTTAATAAATTGAGTATTTATTGGATGAGTTTGGATGTTAATTTGATGAATTATAATATCAAAAGGTTAAAAGTGTAATATCAAATGGATAAAAGTGTAATATGATAGGAGAAGTAAGTGTAATTATACACACGATCGGTCCACCATTCCTAGGACCGGTCTTAGTTTAAATTATATTTACACCCCTAAACTAAAACACTATTTTTATTTTGTTCCCAATCTAACCCAACACAATTAAATTAACATTCAATTTCATGAAATTAATATTTAATTCATCAAATTAATATCAAATTAACATTTAATTCATCTAATTAATATTAAATTCATCAAATTAATACTAAATCTACATTCAATTCATTCAATTACCACTCAATTTATCAAAATTAACATCCAAAATATTCCAAAAAAAATTTAATTTATCAAATTAACACCAAACCAAAGTAATATCAAAATTAATCAAATAAACATTTAATTCATTAACTCAACTCTAAATTAGCATTACATTTCATCTAATAAACATTCAATTAATAAATAAACGATGGTAATTTGATAAATTGAGTGTATATTTAATGCACTTGAATATAAATTAAATGAATTTAATGTTAATTTTATGTTAATTTGATGAATTGAATATTAATTGGATGTGATTGAATGTTAAGTTGATGAATTAAATGTTTATTAGATGAAATTGAATGTTGATTTGAAGAATTGAATGTTAATTTGTTATTTATTTGAAAAATTAAACGTTTATTGGATGAAATTGCACATTGCTTTGGTGTTAATTTGTTAAATCGAGGATTTTCGATGTAAATTTTATGAATTGAATGTTACTTGAATGAATTGAATATAAATTGGATGAGATTGAATGTTACGTTGATGAATTAAATGTTTATTAGGTAAAATTAAATGTTGATTTGAAGAATTGAATATTAATTTGGTGTAAATTTGATGAATTGAGTATTAATTGCATGTTACTTGTTGATTTAACAAATTGAGTATTTATTGGATGAGTTTGGATGCTAATTTGATGAATTATAATATCAAAAGGTTAAAAGTGTAATATCAAAGGGATAAAAGTGTAATATGATAGGAGAAGTAAGTGTAATTATACACACAATCGGTCCACCATTCCTAGGACCGGTCTTAGTTTAAATTATATTTACACCCCTAAACTATAACACTATTTTTATTTTGTTCCCAATATAACCCAACACAATTAAATTAACATTCAATTTTATGAAATTAATATTTAATTCATCAAATTAATATCAAATTAACATTTAATTCATCTAATTAATATTCAATTCATCAAATTAATACTAAATCGACATTCAATTTATCCAATTACCACTCAATTTATCAAAATTAACATCCAAAATAATCCAAAAAAAATTTAATTTATCAAATCAACACCAAACCAAAGTAATATGAAAATTAATCAAATAAACATTTAATTCATTAACTCAACTATAAATTAACATTATATTTCATCTAATAAACATTCAATTAATAAAATTAACATTTAAATTCAACTATTAACATTAAATTCATCAAATACATATTCATTGTCAAGAGTTGAACCCCAAGAGTTGGAACCTCTAAAAAAGTTGAAACCCTTCCCAGAACCTCTACCCAAACAGTTAGAACCCTTACCCAAAAAAGTTGAAACCTCTACCAAAATAGTTGGAACCCTTACCCAAAAAAGTTAGAACCCTTACCCAAAAAAGTTGGAACCCTACCCAAAAAAGTTGGAACCCCTCCCCCAAGAGTTGGAACCCCTACCCCCCAACAGTTGGAACCCCTACCAAAAATGTTGGAACCCCTTCCCCCAAGAGTTGGAACTCCTCCCCCAAAGAGTTGGAACTCCTCCCCAAGAGTTGGAACCTCTACCCAAAAAGTTGGAACCCTTACCCAAAAAAGTTGGAACCACTACTAAAAAAGTTGGAACCACTACCCAAAAAAGTTGGAACCCTTACCCTAAAAAGTTGGAACATTTACCAAAAAAGTTGGAACCCTTACCCAAAAAAGTTAGACCGCTTACCCAAAAAAGTTGGAACTCATCCCCCCAAGAGTTGGAACCTCTACCCCTAACAGTTGGAACCGCTACCCAAAAAGTTGGAATTTCTACCAAAAAAGTTGGAACCCCTCCCCCAAAAGTTGGAACCCCTACCCTATAAAAGTTGGAACTAAATTGTATGTTTATTTTGATGTTGAGTTGTTTAAACGAAACCTTTAAATGTTTAATTTAAACCTTTAAAATAAACTTTTAAAATCTCACCATGAAATCTCACCTGATTTGATGAATTAATTGTTTATTGAATGAAATTGTATGTTATTTTGATGTTTACTTGTTAAATTAAACATTTATTGGATGATTTTCGATGGTAATTTGATAAATTGAGAAAAAAAAATATTTTTAGAAGGATTTTCCATGTTAATTTTATGAATTGAATGAATTTGAATATAAATTGGATGAGATTTAATGTTAATTTAATGAATTAAATGTCTATTAGGTAAAATTAAATGTTGATTTGAAGAATTGAATGTTAATTTGGTGTAAATTTGATGAATTGATTATTAATTTGATGAAATTGCATGTTACTTCTTCATTGAATAAATTGAATATTTATTGGATGATTTTAGATGTTAATTTGATGAATTATAATATCAAAAGGTTAAAAGTGTAATATCAAAGGGATAAAAGTGTAATATGATAGGGGAGGTAAGTGTAATTATACACACGATCGGTCCACCATTCCTACGAGCGGTCTTAGTTCAAATTATACTTACACCCCTAAGCTTTAACACTGTTTTCATTTTGTTCCGAATGTAACCCAACACAAAATAGTAACATTCAATTTCATCAATTAACATTCAATTTCATCAAATTAATATTTAATTCATCAAATTAATATCAAATTAACATTTAATTCATCCAATTAATAATGAGTTCATCAAATTAACACTAAATTGACA
This sequence comes from Ilex aquifolium, assembly GCA_951799425.1. Taxonomy (NCBI): domain Eukaryota; kingdom Viridiplantae; phylum Streptophyta; class Magnoliopsida; order Aquifoliales; family Aquifoliaceae; genus Ilex; species Ilex aquifolium. The sequence continues at coordinate 9,039,979 of OX637400.1, read as the reverse complement.
TTCAATTCATCCAATTAACACTCAATTTATCAAAATTGACATCTAAAATAATCCAATAAAAATTTAATTTATCAAATCAACCCCAAAGTAATATGAAAATTAATCAAATAAACATTTAATTCAATAACTCTTCGCTAAATTAACATTAATTTTCATCTAATAAACATTCAATTAATAAAATTAACATTTAAATTCAACTATTAACATTAAATTCATCCAATACATATTCATTCGTCAAATTAACACCAAAATTATGTTCAATTGATGAAATCAATACCAAATATATATTCAATTCATACTTCTTTATATTAATTTGGTGTTAGTTTGATGAATTGAATGTTAGTTTGGTGTTGATTTGAAGAATTGAAAGTTAATTTGGTGTTAATTTGATGAATTGAATGTTAAATAGTTAATTTAAATGTTAATTTAATGAATTGAATGTTTATTATTCGAAATGAAATGTTAATTTGTTAAATTGAATGTTAATTTGGTATTGATTTGATGAATTAAATCATTATTATATGATTTTATATTTTAATTTAATGAATTAAATGTTAATTTACTGAATTAAATATTAATTGGGTAAATTGAATTTTAATTTGGTGTTAATATGATGATTTGAATGTTTAATATGATGATTTGATGAAATTGAACGTTAATTTGTTGAATTGAATATTAATTTAGTATTGATTTAATGAATTAAATGTTTATTGGATGTAACTGTATGTTATTTGATGTTGATTTGTTAAATTGAACCTTTATTGAATGATTATCGATGCTAATTTGATAAATTGAGTGCTAATTTAATGAATTTGAATATAAATTAGATTAATTGAATGTTCATTTGATGAATTGAATATTAATTGGATGTGATTGAATGTCAAGTTGATGAATTAAATGTTTATTAGGTAAAATTGAATGTTGATTTGAAGAATTGAATGTTAATTTGTTATTTATTGGATGAAATTGCACGTTACGTAATTTGTTAAATCGAGGATTTTTGATGTTAATTTTATGAATTGAATGTTAATTGAATTAATTTGAATATAAATTGGATCAGATTGAATGTTACGTTGATGAATTAAATGTTTATTCGTTGAATTTTAATGTTGATTTAATGAATTTAAATGTTTATTAGGTAAAATTAAATGTTGATTTGAAGAATTGAATGTTAATTTGGTGAATTTGATGAATTGAGTATTAATTGCATGTTACTTGTTGATTTAATTAATTGAGTATTTATTGGATGAGTTTGGATGTTAATTTGATGAATTATAATATCAAAAGGTTAAAAGTGTAATATCAAAGGGATAAAAGTGTAATATGATAGGAGAGGTAAGTGTAATTATACACACGATCAATCCACCATTCCTACGAGCGGTCTTAGTTCAAATTACACTTACACCCCTAAACTATAACACTGTTTTCATTTTGTTCCGCATGTAACCCAACACAAAATAGTAATATTCAATTTCATCAATTAACATTCAATTTCATCAAATTAATATTTAATTCATCAAATTAATACCAAATTAACATTTAATTCATCCAATTAATAATGAGTTCATCAAATTAACACTAAATTGACATTCAATTCATCCAATTAACACTCAATTTATCAAAATTAACATCTAAAATAATCCAATAAAAATTTAATTTATCAAATCAACACCAAAGTAATATGAAAATTAATCAAATAAACATTTAATTCAATAACTCTTCGCTAAATTAACATTACTTTTCATCTAATAAACATTCAATTAATAAAATTAACATTTAAATTCAACTATTAACATTAAATTCATCCAATACATATTCATTCGTCAAATTAACACCAAAATTATGTTCAATTGATGAAATCAATACCAAATATATATTCAATTCATACTTCTTTATATTAATTTGGTGTTAGTTTGATGAATTGAATGTTAGTTTGGAGTTGATTTGAAGAATTGAAAGTTAATTTGGTGTTAATTTGATGAATTGAATGTTAAATAGTTAATTTAAATGTTAATTTAATGAATTGAATGTTTATTATTCGAAATGAAATGTTAATTTGTTAAATTGAATGTTAATTTGATATTGATTTGATGAATTAAATCATTATTATATGATTTTATATTTTAATTTGATGAATTAAATGTTAATTTACTGAATTAAATATTAATTGGGTAAATTGAATTTTAATTTGGTGTTAATATGATGATTTGAATGTTTAATATGATGATTTGATGAAATTGAACGTTAATTTGTTGAATTGAATATTAATTTAGTATTGATTTAATGAATTAAATGTTTATTGGATGTAACTGTATGTTATTTGATGTTGATTTGTTAAATTGAACCTTTATTGAATGATTATCGATGCTAATTTGATAAATTGAGTGCTAATTTAATGAATTTGAATATAAATTAGATTAATTGAATGTTCATTTGATGAATTGAATATTAATTGGATGTGATTGAATGTCAAGTTGATGAATTAAATGTTTATTATGTGAAATTGAATGTTGATTTGAAGAATTGAATGTTAATTTGTTATTGTAACACCCCGCATTTTATTTTATATATGTATATAGATATATAGTAAATAATTGTTGTAAAAATGTGGATATGTGTAGAAATATGTGTTGGAGAGGTTTGTGATGGATTTGGTTGGCTTAGGAATGGATTGGAAAGTTTAAATTTCGAAGGTGTGTAAACTTGAGAAGAGGGATTATGGAAGTTTCTAAATATTTTTAGGTCAAAATAAGTTCTCCATTGAATCCGAAAGGTCGAAAAACATTGGGAGAGGTAATATGGGGTGTATTGGAAGCTAGGAAGTATTCCGGAGTGAAAACACACTTAGAGAAAATTTGGGTAAAAAGGAGTTGGGACACCTTCTAGTATTTAAGTCATAACTTTTGATCCTGGTGTCAAATTGATCTGAAATTTTTACAGTAGATAATAGACATCTAGGGCTACAAAAGTGTTCTCATGAAAATTTTTCAATTCGACCTCTAAATGGGTCAACACTTCCCTGGAAGTCGGAGCAGCCGAAGTGTACCGGTATGCCCGAACCAGTGGCTTAACCGTACCGGTACCGCGTACCGGTACGATTTTTCTGACACTCGCCGAACAGTTAAAAAGTCGGGATTTTTGGGTTTAAAACACCACCTCAAGCCCTCATTTGTCCTATTCTTCACTCCACTCTCATCCTAAACACTTTAGAACCCTAGGAGGAGATAAAGGAGGAGAAAGAAACACAAGATCAAGAGGGAGTTACACTTTCAAAAAGATCAAAGCCCTAGATTTCAAGAACACCAAGGTAGGGGTTTTCTTCCATTCTTTTACATTGAGGCTAGGCTATTTATATGTATCTCTTCACTCTAAATGTTATATGTATGCTATCAAATCCTTACTTCTTGCTATTCTTGCAATTGATGTCATGTGGAAAATATTGTGATTGTTGGGTAACCCTTGAATCTCCTTGCTTGCTACCAAACCCTAGTCTTCAAGGGAAATGTGTTTGTCTCTTGACTTCTCCCTTGTTATTGATTTCAATACATGATTGTTCATTTGTTTTGAATTCTAAGCTTGATATTCAATACTTGATATTCTTTATTCTTGGTTCCAAGACTTGAGTGTTCTTGTGGTCTTGATTTCTAAGCTTCATAATCATTTGTTCTTGATTTCACACCTTGATAGTCGTTGTTATCTATTTCCATACATGATGGTTCCGTTAAATCTTAATTTCTCCTTTGTCCATGATTTTCAAGCTTGGTGCGCCTTTATTCTTGATACTCCAAGCTTATTATTCATTTGTAATGATTCCAAAGTTTGATTACTCATAGGATCTTGATTTCAAAACTTTAGTATTTCATATTGAACAACAAAATGGTATTTATGGTGATCTCATGTATTTTTCTTAGTTGGTTGTGGAATTGTTACATGTTATATTTTGGGGGATTTTGGATAGATGATTGTGAATTGAGGTAAATGTTGGGAATTAGGGACTTGTGTGATTGTTGGTATTTTATTCCTTGCGTGGTTGTACGATACGAACATGGATTACTATTGACCGGGTATCATGTAGTGGGTAGACGTCTTTGTATGCCACGCGGGTATGAACTTTTCCTACCACATGGAGTGGGTAGACGTTTTTGTACGCCGTGTGGGTACGAACTTTTCCTATCACTAATGATCACAGATTAGTAACGTGGGTTGTGTCGGACATATAGTGTGGGTTATCGTGCATTGTACCAGAAATGGTTTCGACAAGAGTTTCCGGAAGTATGGGATTCCGCGAGAACTTGTTGGAAACGGTTTATGGTAGAATGGATTATCTATTGTATTTTGGTTATTGTTCACTCTATCATAGAAGGTTTCTACAAGAGTCTTGGTGGACTGGATTATATTTGGATATGGTTTGTTAACTATATAGTGGTTTCACTTATTCATTCAATTACTGTTGTTCTCTAAACTTGAGATCTATTTAAATGTCCTGGTTTTCACTTCAAAAGTTATATATGATATTTATGAAATGAGACCGACTTGTTTTACATGTTTTCTACACCTTGTTTGAGTTTGGGAGGATTTTCCTACAGAGCTTAGTGCTCACCCCCTACAAACCAACACATTTTTCAGGTGATGCTGTAAAAGAGGATCGGTTAGAAGATAAGTATGGGGAATCCAGAGGGGGATATCTCGACGGTCCTTCTTTGTATTAGATTGAAGGGTTATTTTGGAATCATGTAAAATATAATCTTTTGTTATTCCGCTGCTAAGTTACGTTTAATGTTTTTGGGATGTAATTGCCATGATTTGGTTTATTCTTTTGGGATAATGTTATGGATATGAAAAATGATGAATGAAATTTCCTTATTGATGGAATTTATTTAGTCGCTCTCATGTTGTGAATGTTTTAGAATGTAATGCCGTCCAGGGTGTGTTTTGGGGTGTTACAGTTATTTATTGGATGAAATTGCACGTTACGTAATTTGTTAAATCGAGAATTTTCGATGTTAATTTTATGAATTGAATGTCAATTGAATGAATTTGAATATAAATTGGATGAGATTGAATGTTACGTTGATGAATTAAATTTGTATTAGTTGAATTAAATGTTGATTTGAAGAATTGAATGTTAATTTGGCGTAAATTTGATGAATTGAGTATTAATTGCATGTTACTTGTTGATTTAATTAATTGAGTATTTATTGGATGAGTTTGGATGTTAATTTGATGAATTATAATATCAAAAGGTTAAAAGTGTAATATCAAAGGGATAAAAGTGTAATATGATAAGATACCTAAGTGTAATTATACCCACGTTCAGTCCACCATTTCTAGGACCGGTCTTAGTTTAAATTACACTTACACCCCTAAACTATAACACTATTTTTATTTTGTTCACAATCTAACCCAACACAATTAAATTAATGTTCAATTTCTTGAAATTAATATTTAATTCATCAAATTAATATCAAATTAACATTTAATTCATCTAATTAATATTCAATTCATCAAATTAATACTATATCGACATTCAATTCATCCAATTACCACTCAATTTATCAAAATTAACATCCAAAATAATCCAAAGAAAATTTAATTTATCAAATCAACACCAAACCAAAGTAATATGAAAATTAATCAAATAAACATTTAATTCATTAACTCAACTCTAAATTAACATTACATTTCATCTAATAAACATTCAATTAATAAAATTAACATTTAAATTCAACTATTAACATTAAATTCATCCAATACATATTCATTGTCAAGAGTAAAAACCCCAAGAGTTGGAACCATCCCAAAAAAGTTGAAACCCTCCCCAGAACCTCTACCCAGACAGTTGGAACTCTTACCCAAAAAAGTTGGAACCCTTACCCAAAAAAATTGGAACCCCTACCCAAAAAAGTTGGAACCCCTCCCCCAAGAGTTGAAATCCCTACCCCCAACAGTTGGAACTCCTCCCTCAAAAGAGTTGGAACTCCTTCCCAAGAGTTGGAACCTTTACCAAAAATGTTGGAACCCTTACCCAAAAAAATTGGAACCTCTACCAAAAAAGTTAGAAGTCTTACCCAAAATTGTTGGAACCCCTACCCAAAAAAGTTGGAACCCCTTTCCCCAAGAGTTGGAACCCCTACCCCCAACAGTTGCAACCCCTACCAAAAATGTTGGAACCCAAAGAGTTGGAACTCCTCACCCAAAGAGTTGAAACTCCTCCCCAACAGTTGGAACCGCTACCCAAAAAGTTGGAACTCCTACCAAAAAAAGTTGGAACCCCTCCCCCAACATTTGGAACCCCTACCAAAAATGTTGGAACCCCTCCCCCAAGACTTGGAACCCTTACCCCCCCCAACAGTTGGAACTCCTACTAAAAATGTTGGAACCCCTCCCCCAAGAGTTGGAACTCCTCCCCCAAGAGTTAGAACCTCTACCCAAAAAAGTTGGAACCCTTACCCAAAAAAATTGGAACTATTACTCATAAAAGTTGGAACTCTTACCCAAAAAAATTGGAACTATTACCCATAAAAGTTGGAACTCTTACCCAAAAAAGTTGGAACCCCTACCCAAAAAAGTTGGAACCCCTACCCAAAAAAATTGGAACCCTTACCCCAAAAAGTTGGAATTATTACCCATAAAAGTTGGAACCCTTACCCAACAAAGTTGGAACCTCTATCCAAAAAAGTTGGAACCCCTCCCCCCAAGAGTTGGAACCCCAACCCAAAAAAGTTGGAACCCTTACCCAAAAATGTTGGAACCCCTCCCCCAAGAGTTGGAACCCCTATCCAAAAAAGTTGGAAACCGCCCCCCCCCCCCAAAAATTGGAACCCTTACCCAAAAGAGTTGGAACTATTACTCATAAAAGTTGGAACCCTTACCCAAAAAAGTTGGAACCCCTACCCAAAAAAGTTAGAACCCATCCTTGGAACCCTTACCCCCAAGAGTTGGAAACCCAACTAAAAATGTTGGAACCCCTCCCCCAAGAGTTGGAACTCCTACCCAAAAAAGTTGGAACCTCTCCCCCAAGAGTTGGAACCCCTACCCTAAGAGTTGGAACCCCTACAACATAAAAGTCGAAACTAAATTGTATGTTTATTTTGATGTTGAGTTGTTAAATGAAAACTTTAAATGTTTAATTTAAACCTTTAAAATCTCACCTGATTTGATGAATTAAATATTTATTGAATGAAATTGTATGTTATTTTGATGTTGATTTGTTAAATTAAACATTTATTGGATGATTTTCGATGGTAATTTGATAAATTGAGAAAAAAAAATCTTTTTTGAAGGATTTTCAATGTTAATTTAATGAATTAAATGTTTATTAGGTAAAATTAAATGTTGATTTGAAGAATTGAATGTTAATTTGGTGTAAATTTGATGAACAAATTGCATGTTCCTTGTTGATTTAATAAATTGAATATTTATTGGATGATTTTGGATGTTAATTTAATGAATTATAATATCAAAAGATTAAAAGTGTAATATCGAAGGATAAGGTACATGAGGGTTACAACTGTTTTGGTGGTCCAACTTTTGGGGCTAAGTAATGAAAGAGCAACCGGTTTCACCGGTTTTAAGTCCCATGTGTCAGTCAAACTACTTTTCGGTATCATACCAAAAAGTAGTTAGGCGGTATAGTAGTGTTGCCCCAGCAATAGATTGTCAAGATCTTTTTTCAATGGTCAAGTAAAGATTATTGGTCAAGCAAGTCAATCTAGCAAAGGGGGAGTTACTGCCGAGATTTTTAAGGATTTTTTTCCAAAAGTAGTTAAATCTTTGAGTTTTGAATAAAGTTCTTCCTCGCACAGTCGAGGTTTAACCCCCACCCCCTCCAAAAAAAAATCCCCTCAAAAATAGTAATATTTTTTTTGTACCGAAAAAAAATAGTAAGAATAATTATCACAAATATAATAAAAATACCCACAACACTGATAAAAACACTCACAAAAGTGGTCAATCATTCACAAAAATAATAAATTTTTTAATTATAAAAACACTCATTAAAGTAGTAAAAGTTAAAGGTACAATACCAAAAAATTTTCTTTGGTACTACAGTCTTGGTCCTATAAAGTCTAGCATCTTTCTCGCTTGTAACTTGACATTAACACAAGATAAGAGCAATGTTAGTTGGACTTAAAATATTGACATGATTTACTGTCTTTATCAATCACTGGCATTGATTTGAATATGGGTCTCGATATTTGTTAGAATTCACTACCAATTCAATAATTGCGATTGATTAGATCAACAAATCAACTCAATATCTTAGGTACAAATAATATTTTCCTTATGGTATATTTATAAGTGGTAAGGAGTTTACAATCCAAAATTATGGTTTTTATTCAAATTTTTATGTTGCAATCTTAATCAAGGATCAAAATTTCGTTTCGACGCATAGTTTTAGTCACCTAGAAAATGAAAATGTTTTGAAGTGTTTCGGAAATAAGATGGAAAAAAAAATAAAAATTTTAGAATTATTTTTTCAAAACATTGGTTGAAATATACCAAAGTATCTTAAAATACCTTAAAACGTTCTGAAATAATTGTGCAAATGTATTGAAACATTATAAAATGCCTTGAATTATTAGAATTTTGATTCTATCACTGATTTATTTCAGTCTCGTTGGAAATGGAAACGTTTCGGACGTTTCGAAACGAAATTTTGATCCTTAATCTCAATCAAATAAAAAAGGTAGCAATTAAATGTGCTCCATTTAAAAAAAAATCGAGTAGCGAATTTCTATTAAAAATACTTATAATTGGACAAATAATTTTGCATAAAAATAAGTTAATATGACAAATACACAACCAAAAAATTTGTCAAAAAAGGCAGTGAATATTTACTGTTAGACTACAATGCTATATTTTTAATTTATGAATTGAAGGTGTAATATGAGAATTCTAGTTTTCATGGAACAAAATTGAGAGTAAGAATTTTTTAGAGTGTAAAATGTCATTCACGCTTCTATTACTGTATTCTTGCGATATCGATAATGATAGAACCCTACCTACATAATCATTAACTTTTGAGCAATGCTATTAAGATTTAATTTAAGGACTTAATGCATTATAACAGTAAGTCTAATGGTGGCTAGTGAGTCCCAATATTTAATAAAGTCTACTATCTATCCAATGGCCACAAGCCATTAGTTTCCTACTAATTAAATCTCAAATTAGATGCAACTAACATTATTCTTAACTATTAGATACATTTCGGACATGTCCTAATAATTTTTGGACATATTATGGTCATTTAGTAAATTTTTAAAAGTTATAAGGTTATTTTATTATTGCATAAAATGAGTGTTATTATGTAATAAACTACTAGAACATAAATAGAAGATTGTTGCCATGATTTTGTATTTAGAAAAAATTATATGTTTTTTTTTTGAACAGACAATAGAACCAAACCACTACAACCACTTAAAAGTGGAAGTAGCAGTAAGGCCTATATACTCACACACACACCCAAAGCCATCCGATGTGGGATGGCCCAGCCCCTAGGGACCACATAGGATCACCGTTAGCGGGACCAGGACCCAATCCCAACACCACACAACCCAGACGCGTGGACAAGTGTCCACACAACTTCCCGCAAGTTTTAGTTTTTTTGAACAGACAATAGAACCAAACCACTACAACCACTTAAAAGTGGAAGTAGCAGTAAGGCCTATATACTCACACACACAAATTATATGTTGATGAAATTGATTTGTAATGCTTTCAAATGATAAAAACTCATTACAGTAAATTGTAAATGACAATAATTACGCTCATTTTTGGTAAGAAGTTATAATTAATATTATTTTATTTTGTACACGCCAAATATATCAATTTTTATTTTTTTATATTTAATGAACTTTTAAGTATTAAAATTGAATTTATGAACTGCCACGATCATTTGGAAAAAAAATTAAATTTATTAATGTGTCCACCCTATAATAATTTCCTAGCTCAGCCCCTGGGACAGCCTAAACTATTTTCTTTTGTAGGTTTATATTAAAAATCAACAGAATTATATCCTCGAATCATCATATTTACTAGACTACTACAGTTTTAACTTGGTGAAACTCTACCTTTTGTCACTTCCAAGTTCAAATCCAACCCACGTTCAAAAAAATAAAATAAAATAAAATAGAGAGGCTCCAATCTTTAAGTTGCTGGGAAATTCTATATTTCTCATTAATAATACAAGTTTAATGACTATATATATATATATGCAACATCCAATAGCCATTTCTTTTCTTTTTTTTTAGTTCAATGGTCAGAGTTGTCCAAGCCAGCTTACACGCACCTCGACTAATTTTATTCCTGGTTCAGTCAAATGTAGGTCATCCACGCTGGAACTAGGGTATTTATAATGGATAAATCCTCTATGATTTGACCCTGAGAAGTTGCCAAATTTCAAACTCATGACATCTGGATAATTATTGTTTCAATCTTATTCATTTTGTCTATAAATTATCAAACTAAAAGTAATTGCTCTTAAAATGTCCTAATTGAGTGGATGTTATTCAATTGTTAATTTCATTTTTCCAACCTGGATCGATCATTTTAAGCTCCTTATTACTCGATGTCATTTAGTTTATTAACGACGTAATTCTGAATAATAAAAATGATTAATCCGTCACAACCTGACAGTATATGGGCCATCAAGTGTATTAGTTTTCAATTGGGCTAATTATACTTTGTCCCCCTCAAATTATGAGGTTTGTGCAATTTTTCCCCCTCAACTAAATTTCTCGTATTTATTCCTCAACTACCTGAATTGGTTTTACATTGCCCAAATCTCAAATGTACACTACCTTTTGGTTGGAAAATATCAACGTATCCGAGCAAAGTGAAGTAAAATGACATAGTTTGGGGACAATTTGAAATAATTTTTTGAGAGAACAAAGTGACACGAACATCATAGTTTGAAGGGGGGGGGGGGCAAGTGTAACTAACACTTTTCAATTGTTAAATTTCCAAAAGAATGCAAGCAATGTTTTAGGTCTGCAAAAGCTCCCAATTATAGCAAATATTGTCGAGGGTCTATAATTTCTTTTGGTAATGAGTACATCCACTATAAAATGTGAGGTTCAAGACAGTTTATCTTTAACAGCCCGATCCAGGTAAGCCACTATCTAATTTTGTACGATCTCAGAATAGAAATAAGTTTAATACGGTTTGATTCTTTGACTGTATGTACGATGCCATACACATGGTTGGCATGTATATATTAATACAATTTTGAACATTTTATCTCGAACTTAAATTCAAACTACTGATTTTCAATAACTATTTTTCTCCAAATTTGGAAAAAAAAACCCATAATTGTCTTAATATAGCATGAGACTCTCCCAATAAATTCCAGCATCTGTGTCCCCTGGTAACTTGGCAACAACAGAAGAAGTTAACCAATTTGCTTGTTTGTTCTATAAGCAACCTTTTGGTAAGCTTGTTTGTCAATGGCTGCATCCACAAAATTGATAGCCCTTGGCCTGGGAGCACTCATTATGTGCTCAATCATGGTTGGTTTTGCGGATGCAACAAATATTGGCAGTGGTGTTTTTAAGCACGATAACCCTCCATGCGACCAAGACGGTAAGGACAAATGTTTAGATCCACCAACAAACAGGTATCAGAGAGGCTGCACCGAAGCAGAAAAATGCGAACGCAGTCCTAACCCAAATGACAAAGATAATATAGTTGAAGGTCCAGCAGCAGCTCCCCCAAATAATCCATAGTTAATGAAAGCTGAAAACAATTCATTATTCGTTGGGACAAGATTTTGTTGAGTCATGTCGAGTTCAGATGTACCCTCTTGCATATTAATTCATGTATAACTTGTGTATGCACAAACATACACATTTATGAGGAATGTACTAATTTTACAATACAAATGATGGTGTTTTATAAGTGGTAAGGAGATACAATCCAAAATTATGGTATTTATCCAAATTTTTATATTGCAATCTCAATCAAACAAAAAAGTAGAAATTAAATGTACTTCATTTTAAGAAAAATGAGTAGCGAATTTCTATTAAAAAGTACTTATAATTGGGTATTAAGCAAATTAATAGGTTAATATGACAAATACAACCAAAAAATTTGTCAAAAAAGGAGGTGAATATTTACCATTAGATTACAATGCTACCTTTTTAATCTATTAATTGAGGATGTAATATGAGAATTCTAGTTTTCATGGCACAGATTGAGAGTAAGAATTTTTTAGAGTGTAAAATGTTATTCACCCTTCTTGTAATTCACTTCCAACTTTTGTGTTGGACTATCAATTCTTATTTTTTGACATTAAATATGAACTTTTTTTAAATTAAATTTAAATATATTTAATTGTGCATACCCTGTTACTGTGTTCTTATGATATCGATAAGGATAGAACCCCACCTACATGATCATTAACTTTTGAGTAATGTTATTGAGTCTTAATTAAGGACATAATGCATTGTAATTGATGAAGCCTAATAGTGGCTAGTGAGTCTCAATATTTAATTTAAGGACAATTGATTTGTAACGCTTTCAATTAACAATAATTAAAAAGTTATAATTAATATTTTTTTGTACACATTATGTATATAAGTTTTTAACTTTTAATGTTCAATGAACTTTTAAGTATTAAAAATGAATTTATGAACCTCTACGATCAATTGGGAAAAAAAATTAAACTTATTAATGTGTTCACCCCATAATACCTTTTGTCACTTCCTAGTTCAAATCCATCCCATGCTCAAAAAAAAAAGGAGAGACTCCAATCTTTAAGTTGATGGGAAATTCTATATTTCCCACTATTGTTTTTTTTTTTTTACAAAACTTTATCTCCAATGATTTAAATATTCTTATATAATCCTCATGTAATTTTGGACTAGAGTGCTATTGTTAAAACTTCATCCCAATAATCATGGCACATGTACTAGGAAATGTTTGGTCAATCTGATGATGTACAAAAATGAATTTATGCACTACCTGTCGAGTAATTAATGTAAGTAATAAATACAGTAAATATAAAGTGAGATCCACACAAGCAACACACAAATGTATAGTGGTTCGGTCAGGGTAACTTACTCCACTTTGAAGACGGCAACGGTGGCCGGGGGTCTTTATTGATGAAGTAGTAGGTGAGAGAGAGAGAGGGCATGCTCTTGGTAACTATGAGAGAAATAGTTATGTAAGGTGTGTAGAGAGATGTCCTTCTCACGTGAAGAGAGTTTACAATTTATAGGCACAGAACCTTAGTTGAGGTGGTCGCATGAAAGGATATGTGACTAGCTTTTCGGGAAGGATAACTACAATTAAGATAGGTACGATTAAAGACAGTGTTGATCTCTGAGTAGTGATTATGCCGGTAATTACTCCCCACGTGAGCTGATCCTCTTGGGTCTCTTAAACTTTTGGACTAGGCCAAACTCCATGAGTTGGGCTTGACTTTCTTTTTAGCTGATTTGGGTCTATCTCATTAATTGGGCTTGGACCCAGCTGAATCTGGGTTCATCACAATCTAATATTACTCTCGACTTTACTAGGAAATTTTTCACATATTGAATTACAAATTATAATGTTTTGTCGAAATCAATTTATCATTGTGCAGTATTTTGATTACTTATTCAGTGTTAATGATACAAATTTAATGACTAAGCATATACATGCAACATCCAATAGCCATTTTTTTTTTTATTCAACGGTCAGAAATGTTTAGGTCAGCTTACATGCACATCGATTAATCCCCTCCCGATCTAGTCAAAGACATGTCATCTAAGTTGGGAATTCATGACGGATAAATCTCGACGTCAAGGAGTTGTCAAGATTCTAACTCATGACATCTGAATAATTATTGTTTAACAATTTTATTCATTTTGTCAATAAATTATCAGACTCAAAATAATTGCTCTTAAAATATCGTAGTTGAGTGGATGTTATTCACTTCTTAATTTCATTTTTCCAACCTCGATCATTTTAAACTCCTTATTGTATGAACAACAAATTTAACACGGTTTAGTTTAACATAAAATTTTATCCGCATGTATGACACACATATCAATATACATAGATGGAGGTATAATCTCAACCCCACAATTTAAAACTATTCATTTACAATGTGTAATTTCTCTTACACTGGAAAACGAAAGTAGCCTTAATATAGAATTGAACTCTCCTTATAAATTATAGGACTTTTGTCATGTCCCTGGCATCCTTAGAGCAACTCCAAAGGAAATTGCCATTTTGGGGTGCCAAATTACTCATTCGTAACCTTAAACAGTGTTTTGGCATCCCTGAATTATAAATCTGCTTCAATGGCAGGTGCCAAAATGGGATGCCATTTTCATATTTTTATTCATTAATCTATATAAATCGTTGGATCTATATTCATCTAACGGATCTATATTCATCAACCCATTTGCAACCTCTCACTTTCTCTCTCCAGAGTTGCCAAAAATTTCACCTCAAGAGCCTTGATGCCATTTTCCAACCTTTGATGCCACCCCCTTTGGAGTGAAAATTTTTGAATTTGGGGTGGCATATGGGGTTGCCACTCCCCCTTGGAGTTGCTCTTACATTAACAAAACAAGTTCACCTGTTGTATAAGCAACCTATGTAAGTTTGCTAGCAATGGCTGCATCCATAAAATTGATTGCCCTTGCCTTCGGATCACTCCTTTTGTGATCACTCATGAATGTAGCTGTAGCTGGAAGGTCTATCAACTATGGTCCTCTTCATCACGGTAACTACCCATGCAACCAAAATGGCCAGAACGGATGTCTAGGTCCACTAGCAAACCAGTACACTAGAGGATGTGGCGAGACAGAAAAATGAAAACACGATCCTAGAGAAGACGGAAAAGGACCAATCATGGGGAACTAAAAACGATCGGTCGTGGGGAACTAATGCAATCTCAATGCAACTATTAGAAACACATAATGTTATAGTGTGTTTTTTTTAGCCTTCATGCTATGGTGTTTATAAACTCCACTACATAAATTAACATGTATATGTATATGTAACCACACAAACTTAAACAAAAACACACATTTATGAGGAGTTTACTATTTTTACAATGCAGAAGGTGTGTTATATGTATTTGTAAGGAGATATACATTTAATTGCTTAGGATATGCATTCCAAATGGGAAACTTTCACTACAAGAATTAGGGTATTTTGAGACAATTTTTTGTGACAACTATGTCCACCGTTACAAAAAGAAAACATGTTTTGAAGAAAAAAAAAAGTTTTGTGGTGGTAAGGTTGTCATAAAAGGTTTATTTACTGCGAAAAAATACTATTTGACATGATTGTTGTCTTCATAAATTTTTTTTGAGGCTCACTTATTATGGCAAGGTATGTTGTCACAATACCTCGCCATAATAAGTGAAGCCTCAAAAAGTCTTCGTAACAACAAGAACCATCTCAAGTAGTATTTGTAGCTGCAAATAAACTTTTTATGACAGCACTACCACCACAAAAAAATCTTTTTTCTCCAAAACACGTTTTTTTGTGACGATAAACACTGTTGCTGCAAAAAACTTATCTTCAAAAACCCTAATCCTTGTAATGTCATTACAATAACATAATATTAGACGTTGAAAAAATATGTCAGAATTATCAATGGAAAGTCTAACACACAAAATATCGAAGCTTATATATTACATGAGTCATACCCCAAGCCTCGACTTTACGTGTCACTTTGATCCCTTTCACCTTCTCATTTGTTATTTTATAAAAGAGCTCCTTGTGGTTAGGGCTGTTAATCAAACTGAGCTACTCGAGCTTGGCTTTGAGCTCGGCTCGAATTTGGCTCGTTCAGGCTCGGTTCGTTTTCTAAACAAGCTCAAACTTGAACAAATTTTTAGGCTCGTTTAGAAAACAAGCCCTACAAGCTCGGCTCAAACTCGACAGACTCGGCTCGTTTATGTGCAAATACTCGGGCTCGGCTCGAGCTTGACTTGTTTTTAGCTCGTTCAGGCTCGGCTCGTTTCCTAAACAAGCCGAGCTTGAACAATTTTTTAGGCTCGATTAAGAAACAAGTTTTTCAAGCTCGGCTCGAATTCGACTCGAACTCGTTCGACTAACGGCCCTACTTGTGGTGAAAAAGGGGAAAGGGAGATCAAACTAGAAAATAAAGAAAATATAAAATCAGATTTGGAAGATACCTCTAGTACCTTCACTTCCAAACATGACAAACATTGAAAACAATTTCTTACTAATAAAATGAAATGAGAATAAAATATATATATATATATATATTTTTTTTTTTGGCAACCTCACGTATTTTCTTTCATAAAATTTTCAGAAAAAAAAAAATTAACATTATTACATCCTGAAATCATACTGTTGTAATTATCATACAATTATGACTGGGGGCGACACTTGTTACTTTGTGACTTTCATGTTCCAATCCATTCTTATGTTGGCCTACCATAGTTGATCATCCTTAGAAAAGGCATATGATCGAGTTTCTAGAAATATTTTGTAAAAAGTTACTATTAGATATATTGATGTGATTAGAGATATAGAAGAAAATGGGGTGATCTTAGTGAGAGCAACGACATAAGAGACTAATGAATTTTCAATCACTATAGGCTTACATCAGGGTGCATTGATTATGGATGAATTGACTAGGCATATTCATGATGAACCCCCACGATGTATAATATTAACGGATGACATTGTATAAGTTGATGAAAATAAAAAAATAAATAATGAGAAACTCTAGAATAAAAAAAAAGAAAGATAAAAAGGACTAAAAATGAATAAAGTAAAATGAGAAATTAAAATCATGAAGTAGTAAAAATTGAAAATTAAAAGATACCAAAGAATGGATGTGTGAGAGTAGTGATGATGTTACTCATAAAATTAATGCATGGGTTAAATGGAGGAATGCATCTGGGATATTGTGTGAATGGCGCATACTACTTAAGCTAAAAAAAAAGTTCTATAGAAGAGTCCTAAGAGCCGCTATGCTTTTATGGTAGGGGTTGTTGGCCAATTACGAAACAATATGTCCAAAATCGAGAGTGTCAAAAATGAGAATGTTAAGATGAATGTATGAAAAAAGTAAAAATGATAGAATTAAGAACGATATTGTCGATAAAAAATAGAGATGACATTTATAGGTGATAAATTAAGGCAGAATCGATAGCTACGACACCGATGAAAAAGAGTGATATGATAGTTATTGAAGGTAAAGAAATAAGTCAAAATTAACTTTAAGTAAAATAATAAAAATAGACATGATAACTTGTAATTAATAAAAAGCATGGTCCTGGATATACCATAACGGCAAAAGAAAATTCATGCAGTCAACCCCAAACATATTGGAATAAAGCTTTGTTGAGTTGGGTATGAATATTATGTAAACTTCAACCAAAAACAATTCACACTATGGTGAGTACAAGTCGAACCAGCAATGGTTATATCGACAACAATGCACACACCTCTCTCCCTCTCTATACAGACCCTAGCAGAGCCACCCCAATCCACTGCCACCCTTGGCCCTCTCCGACTGCCTCACCCATAAAACCAAGCCTTGGCCCTCTCCGACCACCTCACCGATAAAACCAATGTAACAATTATCACCATGGGTAACAAGGTTAAATGGCCTTTGCCTTTTTTACATCAAAGAGAATGAGGTCTAGCGCCCTGGAATACCATCGAGAAAGAGCAATAGAACAAGGAGGGAATAAGTTATAACAAATGCTAATAAAGAGTCACTAAATCATACTACAATTGACCAAAGAATTATTTAGTACCCTGTATTGAATTAGAAAATGAGATTCTTGCAGTTTAAGAATATAAAACCCCAGAACAGAACCTGATTCAAACTTTCAAACCTTTTGAAGTCAACACATTTCTTTCCAACTTACACCCCGACTTCGACTTGCACATTAAAACTGATCCAAGTCAGTGTCTAAATCATACAATTTTCAGATTCACCGACCAACCATTGATGTCGGAGAGGAGAGAATCAAACATGTGGATATTAAGAACCATCCATGGAGATATCGTTACAATTTGGATTTGGCAGAGTTGTTGCAAAAGAACTTTCAGAGGAATTCCTCTGAGCCTGGCCAGCTCCAAAAGTAAACTCCTGTGGAGAGATGTCTAAAATGGGACAAGCAAAAATGGAAGTAGCACCAGGGCTGTTGAATGCAGGGACAGGAACTGGATCATTAGGCTTTGAAAACCCAAAGCTGAAGGATGGCATACCGGCAGATGAGAAGATTGGCAAGGTGGGGTGGTTGTTCTTGGTTGACCCAAAGATCTTCTGTTCATACTCTTGTAACTGCTGGTAGACAGCTGCATGAAACACAGCAGAACATCAAAAAAAAAAAATGATTTTGCTCGTTGAACAAATAAGAGGCAATCCATAGAATTGCTCGTCGAAAATATAAACACTTGTTCATCTTACATTTACGATAATTTTTAGGAAGTTGATATTTTAATAAACAACAAAGAACAAACAGTACAGGTCCAGCTCCAACTAGAACAATCTTGACAAAAATACAATGCCTTGGAATGCTTTTGCACCTTTGGCTATATAGAGGTATTACTCAATCAATTTTAATCATTACGAAATGGCAGGAAAAGTGTACATTCAATGTGTCCAAAAATAATAATCATGCAATTGTTGTCCACTACAGCCTAATTTCAGGGATTGTGTAGATAAATAACTTTCAATCATTATTTGACTTTTAGTAATTGATAAAAAACACAATTGGTACTCCAAACAATATTTTCTATAATAAAGTGCACACCGAGAACACTTGATGATAAATAGCTTGAATAGCATGACACTATAGGAATCAAGGAGAAATGGCTTTACGTAGCTATGAAAATTAAAACGTGTTGACAAAAAAGAGAGCTCCAGCATACCTAATCTTTTCATAATTATAAATGAGCATCCTTCAGATAAACCGAAGGGCCAAAGCAGATATGATTGCAAAAAGTGGTTAAAAGGGTCAAAATCACACAAATATAATAGAACAGATGCATGCAGAAAAAGTCCGAATACCCTAGAAACTAGTCTTTCTTGGCCAAAAATATGGTCCTTTTAGAGTTAAGCTGGACGGAGTAGCTGCAAGAGCTCAATATCAGATGGGAAGATTTCTAATACAGCAAACACTGTTTTGGTTTTTTTTTTTTGGTTTGGCCCGCCCGCAGGGGGGGGGGGGGGGGGTGTGTGTATATCAGAACTTTTAAGTAACAGCCAAAATAACCCACAGAAAGACACGTCAAGAGCTTTAGTGCAAGTGCAACTTAGGAACTAGACAAAATTTAATTGCAGCAATGGTTGCTATCTTGGTAACACTTGGTGCAACAAGATCAGCTTTTGGGGGGTGTGAATATTTCCTTCCACTAGCGAACCACTGAAAATTAGATGACAAACTTGCTTGAACCCAAATATATTGTCCTTCACAGAGTCAACTTGGGCTCAACATCACAGCAAACATTTCCACGGTAATTCTGCATAACCATCTTCACAGAAAATCAAGCACCCAATCATAGATAGCCAAGTAATTCCTTATCGCCCTCTTTCCCTTTACATTCTAAAGTCATAGATATAACCGCATATGTTCTAGCATACGAAACAGCAGTGACTTCCCAGTTGGTCAATATGGAAGGTATCTCTGCTGATGAAACTTGAGGTATTTTGGATTCAATCTTTGGTAAAGAATTGCAACTTAGGACTTCTTCATCATGATACTTGAACACACTTATTACTGTTTTGTTGCCTCTAATATCTACTCGCCCCCATCCCAAAATAAAACATCTCTCCATAATAATGTCAGCAAATGAAAGAACTGCTTTGTTGCCGCAATGTTTCTTTGCAGTATTGAGAAAGGCATATACTTATATCAGGATGGTATTCAATACTTCAGAGATACTTTCATTAATGAGTTATATCTTTCAAATACTTGACCAACAGCATGGTTTTTTGCTCCTAAAAGTTCCCTTGAGAGGCATTTTCAAAATAGAAAAACTTAGAGGCTACTATTGTCATACCACGATCATGGCATAGCTTTAAAGTATTTTTCCGGGGTAAATTCTTTAACCTAGATGACATGTTGTATTTTAATAAAAATGGACAACTCTAAGTCTCTGACTATAGGGAATAAGATGTTAACAATTCTTTAAAGGTAAATAAGCGTGTAAGAAATATTAGTTCAGAACATAAAAGACCAATATACACACCTAGAAATTGGATTGCGTCATCAAATGGTAAATTCTGATCATCTTGGAGACAAAAAGCGAATAAAGGGAAGATGATTGTGAATGATAGTTTGGAGGGAGAAGCACAAGTGATGTGTGTTGATGAAAGAGATACAACAGGAAAAGGGGAGACTTCTGGTGTGAAGGGCAACCAATCTTCAATTTTTTTTCATGCGAATCTGGAAGAGGGCGAGATTTCTGCTCACTTACCTTTCACAAACAGCAAGGATGTAGAGCATGAAACACAATCCCAAATATCTCAGAATGTTAACTTAAATGATCGGGCTATAGCTTTGGATGGTGTAGAAAAAAGATCAAGAGGTGCAAATAAATTCGGTAGAGAGAATACTGTAGAGTGTAGAAGCTTATAATTAGGAAGGAGACAGATTTGATAGTCAAGCAAGACTCTAAAAAAGTTTCTTTTAACCTTAATAGTCTGTTTGGTACGAAAGAAAATGGATGGATGGAAAAAAGGTGGATGAAAAATAAGAGGGAAAGTGATATTTTCCTTTGTTTGGTTGAAAAAGGAAAATGAAGAGAAAAGAAAAGAGGAAGGAAAGCCTATACCTCACACCCACCAAATTCAATCCGCCCAAATTTGGGCGAAAGAGCGGAGAGAGAAGTTGGACATAATGATTGTATTTGTTGAATTAGCTTTATGCCCTCCAAATGGCTGTTGGCTTACTCTTTTAGAAAAATAAAAAACACGTGGGGTCCACCTTTTTTTACTTCTTTCACCTGACAAAGAAAATAATGTGGGGTTCACATTTAATAGGAAATTTATGGTATTTAACATATTATTTATTTTTTTATTTTATTTTTCATTCTAAATAAAATAATAAAAAATTTATTTATCTTATTTTTCCATCATTCCGACCAAACAAGAATGAAGGAAAATATATTTCTTTTCTCTAAGAATAGAAAGTTCAATCTCTCATATTTTCAACCCTCCTATTTTCCATCAATCTTACCAAACTTACTATAAGGATGTAGGAGGAGATCCTTTCAGATTCATCAGAAGAAGATCATGTTCAAGTTATAGATGAAGAACACTTGGATTTAGAATGTTCTAATGGGAATGGAGCTTGTTTTTTCAATATATGTTCAACTGAGATGAGTGGTTTGAGGGCTATCCTCAACCTTTCAGCTAGCGGTTGTCTTGCCAAGGATGGAGGAGGTCAATGTCCAATTAGCTTTACATTCTCTTATGCTCCTTTTGGTAGGAGGTATGAAAAGTAGGAGGGATACACTTCCTATTCTTCAAGGAAGAAAAATAGAAATGATACATTTTCATTCTTTTATGTTTTGTAGGATAGATAGAAAATAAAAATAATTAATTTTTTTTGTGCTTGATACGATGGAAAAAATATTTTTTTAATTTTTATTTTAATTTTGAATTTTGAATTTAAATTTTTAAAATTTTAAATTTTTTTAAAAATAAAAGTATAAATACATATTTTTTTATTGTATTTATATATGAAATTAATTTATATACATAATATCTATATAATAAAGTAAAACTTACAATTCAAATTTCAAAGGATAAACAAAATGATTTTTGCTTTTCGCGGTTCAGATCGCTTAAAATTAATCTAACGGCTAAAATTGACACCCTAAATTTAATAGGAAAAATAGACCCCTAAGGGTGTGTTTGGAGTGATTTTTTAAAAGTACTTCTAGAAATTACTTCTCATAAGTACTTTTAAAAAAAAAATAGTGTTTAAAACCGTCCCTCCACCTCTACCTCTACCACCACTACCGCCACCGCCACCACCACCGTCGCCGTCACCAACGCCGCTGCTGCCACCACCACCGCCCTCGCTGCCACCGCCACCACTGTCGACATCGCCGCCACCACCACCGCCGCCGCCATCTCCGCCACCACCACCATTGCCGCCGCCACCGCCCCCCCCTCACCAGCACCACTGCCGCCGTTGCCGCCGCCACCACCACCATCGCCATCGCCATCACCATCGCCATCACCACCGCCACCACCGTAACCGCCGTCACCCCCACCGCCGCCATCACCGATGCCATCGCCGCCGTCGCCACCACAATCATTGCCACCCACCAGAACCATCACCGTCTCCTACCACCACCACATCTCACCCCCACTACAACCGATACTTAAATTCATTTATCTCTCCTCTATGTTTGTGATTTAATTTTAGATATGAATATAAATATGTTTATTGTTTATCATTTTTTATTACTCTGTGCCTTTAGGCACAGACAATAACTAGTATGTATATATGAAAGGATATATAGACAAATAAGATACATTTTAACATAAATAATTAACTTTCCTTCCAATTTTGGAGGGATTGATTTTGGTGAGTTAGAACGAAAGCTCATTCATCCACTTGTTTATCCTTCCTATTTTCCTTCTTTACCAAACAAGATATTTTATCTATCCCTCAAACTTTTCATCTTTCCAACTTTCCATCGTATCAAACGAAGCATTAAGAAATGGAATGAATATTTAATTAGTCATGGATGCACTATATCATTGGAGGAGATCCATGAAACTTTGCAAGCAAATAAGGTGTATTCCAAAGATGACTGCTATATGGAATTGTGTTCAGAGGCCTGTATTGATAAAGGATATTCTTCTGATGGTACTAGTGATTAGCCGACTCAAGAGAAGCTCAAAGTTTTTATGTCCAAGTCCAAACACCTCTTAGCTAAACTTAATTATGCTGAGCAGATTAAGAAGAAACAGGAAGCTGAATTAGAAAGGCTATCTCAGCAATTGAATGAGGCGTTGATGGAAAGGGACTTCAAAAGGATTACAAGATCCCAAGCTAAAGGTTTCAAAGTTCCTAATCCAAGTAAGAAATCACATGGATTTAAATGCTATTAAGTGTTTTATTTTAGATCAGTGTATTCACAATTCTGTCATTTTATGTGATGGAAAAGGAATTCTGAAATGCTTGGGATTAATTGATGTTGATAACGTTGGATATAAAGCTGTTACCAGTAAAAGGTCGATGGAATTGGGTGTTGATCAGGGTGAGTTGGAAGCTTCAAAGGACTTGGGTATTCGGCTTGAAGAATTATTCTGGATGTATAGAAGGAATAAGAGAATTATTTTAGGAGGTTTCCTAAATCAAAGAGAATTAGTGGCTATCATAGTTTTGAATCGGTCCATAATCGTAATAGGTGGGGGTGGTAAGGTGTTTACAAAATCTTTTCCAAGCTGATTTTATGAGCATCATGGAGTGTTTTAAGGACTATATAATCGGATTCGGGGGAATAAAGAGAAGTGGTTATGACTTTCGGTCTAAACAAGGAGGAGATCTACTTGTGATGGGATTGTTCATTAGACAATTTCGGCTGAGAGAGAAAGTTGTGGGGATTCTGCATGAGTTTCAGTCAAAGCCAGCAAGAGATTGTCAAGATCTTTTTTCAATGGTCAAGTAAAGATTATTGGTCAAGCAAGTCAATCTAGCAAAGGGGGAGTTACTGCCGAGATTTTTAAGGATTTTTTCCAAAAGTAGTTAAATCTTTGAGTTTTGAATAAAGTTCTTCCTCGCACAGTCGAGGTTTAACCCCCACCCCCTCCAAAAAAAAATCCCCTCAAAAATAGTAATATTTTTTTTGTACTGAAAAAAAATAGTAAAAATAATTATCACAAATGTAATAAAAATACCCAAAACACTGATAAAAACACTCACAAAAGTGGTCAATCATTCACAAAAATGATAAATTTTTTAATTATAAAGACACTCGTTAAAATAGTAAAAGTTAAAGGTACAATACCAAAAAAATTTCTTTGGTACAACAGTCTTGGTCCTATAAAGTCTAGCATCTTTCTCGCTTGTAGCTTGACATTAACACAAGATAAGAGTAATGTTAGTTGGACTTAAAATATTGACAAGATTTACTGTCCTTATCAATCACTGGCATTGATTTGAATATGGGTCTCGATATTTGTTAGAATTCACTACTAATTCAATAATTGCGATTGATTAGATCAACAAATCAACTCAATATCTTAGGTACAAATAATATTTTCCTTATGGTATTTATAAGTGGTAAGGAGTTTACAATCCAAAATTATGGTTTTTATTCAAATTTTTATATTGCAATCTCAATCAATGATCAAAATTTCGTTTCGACGCATAGTTTTAGTCACCTAGAAAATGAAAATGTTTTGAAGTGTTTCGGATACAGGATGGAAAAAAATTAAAAATTTTAGAATTATTTTTTTAAAACATTGGTTGAAATATACCAAAGTATCTTGAAATATCTTAAAACGTTCTGAAATAATTGTGCAAATGTATTGAAACATTATGAAATACCTTGAATTATTAGAATTTTAATTCTATCACTGATTTATTTCAATCTCGTTGGAAATGGAAACGTTTCAGACGTTTCGAAACGAAATTTTGATCCTTGATCTCAATCAAATAAAAAATGTAGCAATTAAATGTGCTCCATTTAAAAAAAATTGAGTAGCGAATTTCTATTAAAAATACTTATAATTGGACAAATAATTTTGCATAAATATAAGTTAATATGACAAATACAACCAAAAGATTTGTCAAAAAAGGCAGTGAATATTTACTGTTAGACTACAATGCTATATTTTTAATTTATGAATTGAAGGTGTAATATGAGAATTCTAGTTTTCATGGAACAAAATTGAGAGTAAGAATTTTTTAGAGTGTAAAATGTCATTCACCCTTCTATTACTGTACTCTTGCGATATCGATAATGATAGAACCCTACCTACATAATCATTAACTTTTGAGTAATGCTATTGAGATTCAATTTAATTAAGGACCTAATGCATTATAACATTAAGTCTAATGGTGGCTAGTGAGTCCCAATATTTAATAAAGTCTACTATCTATCCAATGGCCACAAGCCATTAGTTTCCAACTAATTAAATCTCAAATTAGATGCAACTAACATTATTCTTAACTATTAGATACATTTCAGACATGTCCTAATAATTTTTGGACATATTATGGTCATTTAGTAATTTTTTAAAAGTTATAAGGTTATTTTATTATTGCATAAAATACTACTAGAACATAAATAGAAGATTTTTGCCATGATTTTGTATTTAGAAAAAATTATATGTTGATGAAATTGATTTGTAATGCTTTCAAAAGATAAAAACTCATTACAGTAAATTGTAAATGACAATAATTATGCTCATTTTTGGTAAGAAGTTATAATTAATATTATTTTATTTTGTACACGCCAAATATATCAATTTTTAACTTTTTATATTTAATGAACTTTTAAGTATTAAAATTGAATTTATTAACTACTACGATCATTTGGAAAAAAAAAATTAAATTTATTAATGTGTCCACCCTATAATAATTTCCTAGCTCAGCCCCTGGACAGCCTAAGCTATTTTCTTTCGTAGGTTTATATTAAAAATCAACAGAATTATATCCTCGAATCATCAAATTTACTAGACTACTACAGTTTTAGTTCAATGATATGCAACATCCAATAGCCATTTCTTTTCTTTTTTTTTAGTTCAATGGTCAGAGTTGTCCAAGTCAGCTTACACGCACCTCGACTAATTTTCTTCCTGGTTCGGTCAAAGGTAGGCCATTCACGCTGAAATTAGGATATTCATAAGGGATAAATCCTCTATGATTTGACCCTAAGAAGTTGCCAAGTTTCAAACTCAGGACATCTGGATAATTATTGTTTCAATCTTATTCATTTTGTATATAAATTATCAAACTAAAAGTAATTGCTCTTAAAATGTCCTAATTGAGTGGATGTTATTCAATTGTTAATTTCATTTTTCCAACCTGGATCGATCATTTTAAGCTCCTTATTACTCGATGTCATTTAGTTTATTAACGACGTAATTCTGAATAATAAAAACGATTAATCCGTCACAACCTGGCAATATATGGGCCATCAAGTGTATTAGTTTTCAGTTGGGCGAATTATACTTTGTCCCCCCTCAAATTATGAGGTTTGTGCAATTTTTCCCCCTCAACTAAATTTCTCGTATTTATTCCTCAACTACCTGAATTGGTTTTACATTGCCCAAATCTCAAATGTACACTACCTTTTGGTTGGAAAATATCAACGTATCCGAGCAAAGTGAAGTAAAATGACATAGTTTGGGGACAATTTGAAATAATTTTTTGAGGGAACAAAGTGACACGAACATCATAGTTTGAAGGGGGGGGGGGGGGAGGGGGGGGGGGCAAGTGTAACTAACACTTTTCAATTGTTAAATTTCCAAAAGAATGCAAGCAATGTTTTAGGTCTGCAAAAGCTCCCAATTATAGCAAATATTGTCGAGGGTCTATAATTTCTTTCGGTAATGAGTACATCCACTATAAAATGTGAGGTTCAAGACAGTTTATCTTTAACAGCCCGATCCAGGTAAGCCACTATCTAATTTTGTACGATCTCAGAATAGAAATAAGTTTAATACGGTTTGATTCTTTGACTCTATGTATGATGCCATACACATGGCTGGCATGTATATATTAATAAAATTTTGAACATTTTATCTCGAACTTAAATTCAAACTACTGATTTTCAATAACTATTTTTCTCTAAATTTGGAAAAAAAAAACCCATAATTGTCTTAATATAGCATGGGACTCTCCCAATAAATTCCAGCATCTGTGTCCCCTGGTAACTTGGCAACAACAGAAAAAGTTAACCAATTTGTTTGTTTGTTCTATAAGCAACCTTTTGGTAAGCTTGTTTGTCAATGGCTGAGTCCACAAAATTGATAGCCCTTGGCCTGGGAGCACTCATTATGTGCTCAATCATGGTTGGTTTTGCGGATGCAACACATATTGCCGGTGGTGTTTTTACGCAGGATAACCCTCCATGCGACCAACACAGTCAGGACAAATGTTTAGATCCACCAACAAACAGGTATCAGAGAGGCTGCACCGAAGCAGAAAAATGCGAACGCAGTCCTGACCCAGATGAATAAGATAATGTAGTTGAAGGTCTAGCAGCAGCTTCCCCGAATAATCCATAGATAATGAAAGCTGAAAACAATTCATTATTCGTTGGGACAAGATTTTGTTGAGTCATGTCGAGTTCAGATGTACCCACTTGCATATTAATTCATGTATAACTTGTGTATGCACAAACATTCACATTTATGAGGAATGTACTAGTTTTACAATACAAATGATGGTGTTTTATAAGTGGTAAGGAGATACAATCCAAAATTATGGTATTTATCCAAATTTTTATATTGCAATCTCAATCAAACAAAAAGGTAGAAATTAAATGTACTTCGTTTTAAGAAAAATGAGTAGCGAATTTCTTTTAAAAAGTACTTATAATTGGGTATTAAGCAAATTAATAGGTTAATATGACAAATGCAACCAAAAAAATTGTCAAAAAAGGAGGCGAATATTTACCATTAGATTACAATTTTACCTTTTTAATCTATTAATTGAGGATGTAATATGAGAATTCTAGTTTTCATGGCACAGATTGAGAGTAAGAATTTTTTAGAGTGTAAAATGTTATTCACCCTTCTTGTAATTCACTTCCGACTTTTGTGTTGGACTATCAATTCTTATTTTTTGACATTAAATATGAACTTTTTTTAAATTAAATTTAAATATATTTAATTGTGCATACCCTGTTACTGTGTTCTTATGATATCGATAAGGATAGAACCCCACCTACATGATCATTAACTTTTGAGTAATGTTATTGAGTCTTAATTTAAGGACATAATGCATTGTAATTGATGAAGCCTAATAGTGGCTAGTGAGTCTCATTGTTTAATTTAAGGATAATTGATTTGTAATGCTTTCAATTAACAATAATTAAAAAGTTATAATTAATATTTTTTTTGTACACATTATGTATATAAGTTTTTAACTTTTAATGTTCAATGAACTTTTAAGTATTAAAAATGAATTTATGAACCTCTACGATCAATTGGGAAAAAAAAAATTAAACTTATTAATGTGTTCACCCTATAATACCTTTTGTCACTTCCTAGTTCAAATCCATCCCATGCTCAAAAAAAAAAAGGAGAGACTCCAATCTTTAAGTTGATGAGAAATTCTATATTTCCCACTATTGTTTTTTTTTTTTACAAATCTTTATCTCCAATGATTTAAATATTCTTATATAATCCTCATGTAATTTTGGACTAAAGTGCTATTGTTAAAACTTCATCCCAATAATCATGGCACATGTACTAGGAAATGTCTGGTCAATCTGATGATGTACAAAAGTGAATTTATGCACTACTTGTCGAGTAATTAATGTAAGTAATAAATGCAGTAAATATAAAGTGAGATCCACACAAGCAACACACAGATGTATAGTGGTTCGGTCAAAGTAACTTACTCCACTTTGAAGACGGCAACGGTGGCCGGTGGTCTTTATTGATGAAGTAGTAGGTGAGAGAGAGAGAGAGAGAGAGAGAGAGGGCATGCTCTTGGTAACTATGAGAGAGATAGTTATGTAAGGTGTGTAGAGAGATGTCACTCTCACGTGGAGAGAGTTTACAATTTATAGGCACAGAGCTTTAGTTGTGGCAGTGGCATGAAAGGATAGGTGACTAGCTTTTCGAAAATGATAGCTACAATTAAGATAGGTACGATTAAAGACAATGTTGATCTCTGAGTAGTGGTTATGCCGGTAATTACTCCCCACGTGAGCTGATCCTCTTGGG
Source organism: Ilex aquifolium (assembly GCA_951799425.1). Taxonomy (NCBI): domain Eukaryota; kingdom Viridiplantae; phylum Streptophyta; class Magnoliopsida; order Aquifoliales; family Aquifoliaceae; genus Ilex; species Ilex aquifolium. The sequence goes on along the minus strand of OX637400.1, from coordinate 9,011,118 downwards.
TCTCTTAGACTTTTGGACTAGGCCGAACTCCATGAGTTGGGCTTGGCTTTCCTTTTAGCTGATTTGGGTCTATCTCATTAATTGGGCTTGGACCCAGCTGAATCTGGGTTCATCAAAATCTAATATTACTCTCGACTTTACTAGGAAATTTTTCACATATTGAATTACAAATTATAATGTTTTGTCGAAATCAATTTATCATTGTGCAGTATTTTGATTACTTATTCAGTGTTAATGATACAAATTTAATGACTAAGCATATACAAGCAACATCCAATAGCCATATTTTTTTTTTATTCAACGGTCAGGAATGTTTAGGCCAGCTTACATGCACATCGATTAATCCCCTCCCGATCCAGTCAAAGACAGGTCATCTAAGCTGGGAATTCATGACGGATAAATCTCGACGTCAAGGAGTTGTCAAGATTCTAACTAATGACATCTGAATAATTATTGTTTAACAATTTTATTCATTTTGTCAATAAATTACCAGACTCAAAATAATTGCTCTTAAAATATCTTAGTTTAGTGGATGTTATTCACTTCTTAATTTCATTTTTCCAACCTCGATCATTTTAAACTCCTTATTGTATGAACAACAAACTTAACACGGTTTAGTTTAACGTACAATTTTATCCGAATGTATGACACACATATCAATATACATAGATGGAGGTATAATCTCAACCCCACAATTTAACACTATTCATTTACAATGTGTAATTTCTCTTACACTGGAAAACGAAAGTAGCCTTAATATAGAATTGAACTCTCCTTATAAATTATAGGAATTTTGTCATGTCCCTGGCATCCTCAGAGCAACTCCAAAGGAAGTTGCCATTTTGGGGTGCCAAATCACTCATTCGCAACCTTGAACAGTGTTTTGGCATCCCTGAATTATAAATCTGCTTCAATGGCAGGTGTCAAAATGGGGTGCCATTTTCATATTTTTATTCATTAATCTATATGAATCGTTGGATCTATATTCATCTAACGGATCTATATTCATCAACCCATTTGCAACCTCTCACTTTCTCTCTCCAGAGTGGCCAAAAATTCCACCCCAAGAGCCTTGATGTCATTTTCCAACCTTTGATGCCACCCCCCTTGGAGTGAAAATTTTTGAATTTGGGGTGGCATATGGGGTTGCCACTCCCCCTTGGAGTTGCTCTTACATTAACAAAACAAGTTCACATGTTGTATAAGCAGCCTATGTAAGTTTGCTAGCAATGGCTGCATCCATAAAATTGATTGCCCTTGCCTTCGGATCACTCCTTTTGTGATCACTCATGAATGTAGCTGTAGCTGGAAGGTCTATCAACTATGGTCCTCTTCATCACAGTAACTACCCATGCAACCAAAAAGGCCAGAACAAATGTCTAGGTCCACCAGCAAACCGGTACACTAGAGGATGTAGCGAGACAGAAAAATGAAAACACGATCCTAGAGAAGACGGAAAAGGACCAATCATGGGGAACTAAAAACGACCGGTCGTGGGGAACTAATGCAATCTCAATGCAACTATTAGAAACACATAATGTTATAGTGTGTTTTTTTTAGCCATCATGCTATGGTGTTTATAAACTCCACTTCATAAATTTACATGTATATGTATATGTAACCACACAAACTTAAACAAAAACACACATTTATGAGGAATTTACTATTTTTACAATGCAGAAGGTGTGTTATATGTATCTGTAAGGAGATATACATTTAATTGCTTAGGATATGCATTCCAAATGGGAAACTTTCACTACAATAATTAGGGTATTTTGAGACAATTTTTTTGTGACAACTATGTCCACCGTTACAAAAAGAAAACATGTTTTGAAGAAAAAAAAAAGTTTTGTGGTGGTAAGGTTGTCATAAAAGGTTTATTTACTGCGAAAAAATACTATTTGAGATGATTGTTGTCTTCATAAATTTTTTTTGAGGCTCACTTATTATCGCAGGGTATGTTGTCACAATACCTCGCCATAATAAGTGAAGCCTCAAAAAGTCTTCGTAACAACAAGAACCATCTCAAGTAGTATTTGTAACTGCAAATAAACTTTTGATGACAGCACTACCACCACAAAAAATCTTTTTTCTCCAAAACACGTTTTTTTGTGACGATAAACACTGTTGCTGCAAAAAACTTATCTTCAAAAACGCTAATCCTTGTAATGTCATTACAATAACATAATATTAGACGTTGAAAAAATATGTCAGAATTATCAATGGGAAGTCTAACACACAAAATATCGAAGCTTATATATTACATGAGTCATACCCCAAGCCTCGACTTTACGTGTCACTTTGATCCCTTTCACCTTCTCATTTGTTATTTTATAAAAGAGCTCCTTGTGGTGAAAAAGGGGAAAGGGAGATCAAACTAGAAAATAAAGAAAATATAAAATCAGATTTGGAAGATACCTCTAGTACCTTCACTTCCAAACATGACAAACATTGAAAACAATTTCTTACTAATAAAATGAAATGAGAATAAAATATATTCTTTTTTTTTTTTTTCATAAAATTTGCAGAAAAAAAAATTAACATTATTACATCCTGAAATCATATTGTTGTAATTATCATACAATTATGACTAGGGCGACACTTGTTGCTTTGTGACTTTCATGTTCCAATCCATTCTTATGTTGGCCTACCATAGTTGATCATCCTTAGAAAAGGCATATGATCGAGTTTCTAGAGATATTTTGTAAAAAGTTTTAGAGAAGAAAAAAGTTACTATTAGATATATTGATGTGATTAGAGATATAAAAGAAAATGTGATGATCTTAGTGAGAGCAACGACAGAAGAGACTAATGAATTTTCAATCACTATAAGCTTACATCAGGGTGCATTGATTATGAATGAATTGACTAGGCATATTCATGATCATGATGAAACCCCACGATGTATAATATTAACGGATGACATTGTATAAGTTGATGAAAATAAAAAAATAAATAATGATAAACTAAAAATATAGCGAGAAACTCTAGAATAAAAAAAAAAAGATAAATAGGACTAAAAATGAATAAAGTAAAATGAGAAATTAAAATCATGAAGTAGTAAAAATTGAAAATTAAAAGATACCAAAGAATGGATGTGTGAGAGTAGTGATGATGTTACTCATAAAATTAATGCATGGGTTAAATGGAGGAATTTATCTGGGATATTGTGTGAATGGCGCATACTACTTAAGCTAAAAAAAAAGTTCTATAGAAGAGTCCTAAGAGCCGCTATGCTTTATGGTAGGGGTTGTTGGCCAATTACGAAACAATACGTCCAAAATCTCGAGTGTCAGAAATGAGAATGTTAAGATGAATGTATGATAAAAGTAAAAATGATAGAATTAAGAACGATATTGTCGATAAAAAAATAGAGATGACATTTATAGGTGATAAATTAAGGCAGAATCGACTTAAGTGGTTTGAACACACCAACAGACAATCACCTACGACACCGATGAAAAAGAGTGATATGATAGCTATTGAAGGTAAAGAAATAAGTCAAAATTAACTTTAAGTAAAATAATAAAAATAGACATGATAACTTGTAATTAATAAAAAGCATGGTCCTGGATATAGCATAACGGCAAAAGAAAATTGATGCAGTCAACCCCAAACATATTGGACTAAAGCTTTGTTGAGTTGGGTATGAATATTATGTAAACTTCAACCAAAAACAATTCACACTATGGTGAGTACAAGTCGAACCAGCAATGGTTATATCGACAACATGCACACACCTCTCTCCCTCTCTATACAGACCCTAGCAGAGCCACCCCAATCCACTGCCACCCTTGGCCCTCTCCGACTGCCTCACCCGTAAAACCAAGCCTTGGCCCTCTCCGACCACCTCACCGATAAAACCAATGTAACAATTATCACCATGGGTAACAAGGTTAAATGGCCTTTGCCTTTTTTACATCAAAGAGAATGAGGTCTAGCGCCCTGGAATACCATCGAGAAAGAGCAATAGAACAAGGAGGGAATAAGTTATAACAAATGCTAATAAAGAGTCACTAAATCAGACTACAATTGACCAAAGAATTATTTAGTACCCTGTATTGAATTAGAAAATGAGATTCTTGCAGTTTAAGAATATAAAACCCCATAACAGAACATGATTCAAACTTTCAAACCTTTTGAAGTCAACACATTTCTTTCCAACTTACACCCCGACTTCGACTTGCACATTAAAACTGATCCAAGTCAGTGTCTAAATCATACAATTTTCAGATTCACCGACCAACCATTGATGTCGGAGAGGAGAGAATCAAACATGTGGATATTAAGAACCATCCATGGAGATATCGTTACAATTTGGATTTGGCAGAGTTGTTGCAAAAGAACTTTCAGAGGAATTCCTCTGAGCCTGGCCAGCTCCAAAAGTAAACTCCTGTGGAGAGATGTCTAAAATGGGACAAGCAAAAATGGAAGTAGCACCAGGGCTGTTGAATGCAGGGACAGGAACTGGATCATTAGGCTTTGAAAACCCAAAGCTGAAGGATGGCATACCGGCAGATGAGAAGATTGGCAAGGTGGGGTGGTTGTTCTTGGTTGACCCAAAGATCTTCTGTTCATACTCTTGTAACTGCTGGTAGACAGCTGCATGAAACACAGCAGAACATCAAAAAAAAAAAATGATTTTGCTCGTTGAACAAATAAGAGGCAATCCACAGAATTGCTCGTCGAAGATATAAACCGAAGGGCCAAAGCAGATATGATTGCAAAAAGTGGTTAAAAGGGTCAAAATCACACGAAATTAATAGAACAGATGCTTGCAGAAAAAGTCCGGATACCCTAGAAACTAGTCTTTCTTGGCCAAAAATATGGTCCTTTTAGAGTTAAGCTGGACGGAGTAGCTGCAAGAGCTCAATATCAGATGGAAAGATTTCTAATTCAGCAAACATTCTTAAGATGTTTGAGACAGCACCCACCTCAAGCAACAATCTGTCCGGTCCTTTACACTGTTTTGATTTTTTTTTGGGTTCGGCCCGCCCGCAGGGGGGGGGGGGGGGGGGGGGGGGGGGGTGTGTGTGTATATCAGAACTTTTAAGTAACTGTTAAAATAACCCACAGAAAGACACGTCAAGAGCTTTAGTGATACCTCTTGCTTTGAAAATATATAAGTTAAGGAACAAACTTTCATCAATGAAAATTGATGGATTGATAAACTACGTGGTTAGGCAGTACATGTACAAACCTTCAGTTAGTTCAACAGAAGGTCTTCGCTCTTTCACCCACTGGTAACCCTGTTCCAGTCTCCATCCTTTGCTTTTCATCTAGTAAGCCATCCCAATAGCTGGTGACCTGTCAAAACAACATTATCATTCCCACAGACAAGACATTAAGTAAAATCAATTGTTTAATGGGTGAAAAATCACTTAGTTGTGAGTAGACACCTTTCTGCTCAACAAAATGGGATGATTTTGTTTATGGCTCTGATAAAAGATATGTGAATTTATCAAAATTGGCGAGTACTCGGGCAAGAAGCATAATATAAAATTAGGTTCTAATGTTCTTTGTATGTTGACTTTGAAGACTTGTATTCACACATTAATACTTAGATAATGTTAAATGTTTAGATAAGCTCATTTTATTTTCTCCATTTGTTATAAGCGGATTCTAAAAGAAATGACTTATTTTTCATAGTATTTATTTCTCGAAGAGAAATGAATTTTATAGGTTAGTTTAATTGAATTAGACAATGCCTTCCATGGAAAAAAACAAGAAACAACATTTCCTACTTTCCATTTAAACACAAACATTTTAGTCATTCCCAGATCAATTGTAGTAGACACTATTGAGTTATTTCGAATAAATTTTCAACCTAAACTGTATGCCATAAAGAGCTGTCTTGGAAAGAATTAGACAAAAGATAAGCCCAACTCTTAATTCAAATCTTCAAGCATGGCAAAAATATCAATTCCATTAACATTAGATTGACTAAAATTGACACAAAGCATAATTCTTGAACAACATGCACCTTTATAGTTTTTTCACATAGGGCAAATCAACGCATAATAATATCGGATTCCTCATGAAATTTTTACCATGACTGACACCTACACATTCTAACAATCACATTGGTTACCAAATGCATAGAAATTCTTAAACTAGCAAGACAAGTTAATTTTTTTAACGGGACCCACTCATTCTAGGATCCCTATTCATTTGGGATCCGAAATTAATATTTTTCTTACTAAATTCTTCGAGAAAATTTCATGATGACTGACATCTATCCAGCACACTCCTAACACCAATCATAATTTACCATTTGGAACTGCAAATAGAATCTCAAGAAATGAACCCATAGCATGGAGAAACAACAATTATGAACACGAAAGCATGCTTCTTTGTTTCTTTATTTTCCTATTTGGCTATGTTGCATCCCAAGCAAATTGACTAGAAGACTTCTTTATTCATTTTAACATACAAACGAGAATTGATTAATGACATTCTCAAGAATTGATTAGATTGGGTCCAAATTATCCGTAGCATTACTTTTACATTACAAGAGTGAACTATCTATCTTAATGGAGAGACAACACTCTATTTGGTAGTGGTAAATTGACATAGACTATGTATAAGACTTGGAGAAAAGGAGAGAATGAGAGAGAGAGAGGTCTAGGAATGGGACACTTATTTTCTTAATTTTTTGTTTTGTGTAAAAAATTGGTCCCCATTTTTCTTACTAAGTTGATCAAGCCCACATTAAAAAGCAATTTAACTACAGATAAATGCATTCTTAATTCCCACATCCTCCTCCAATTTGAGGAACATGAGCTATAGGATTATGCCAAGTATAACTAAATAATTTTGGAATCCAAAGATACCAGCCCTTAGCTGCATCAGAAATACTGCTAAAAATTTAAATGAACCAGACCAGAATAATTAATGACAACCAATAAAACATGCAACCATGTCTTGTGGTTGTGTGAACGTCAAGTATAATATTACATAATTAAAAAAATTGAATAAATTCCACCGAAACGAAAAAAAATAAAAATAAAAATGTAGTAGTCTTTTTTTATCTATAACAAGAAGGGAAGGAAACATGGCATCTCAATTAATATGGCCCTCTTTTTTCTCCAAATAGCATGAAGAATAACAAATATTGTTTTGCATTTTTGTGGCTCTTTCTTAACCCCATCATCACATGAGTCTTCAGCTTGGATCATGACTGTACACCTGTTTGTGCTCATTATTAAACACTTCAAATATACTCAGGCTGTTAAATGAAATAGAGCATGAAATCATAGTGGAGAACTTGATTGCCGGAAATAGAGCATGAGAGGATAGTAAGGAACTTGATTGTCGGATATGTTAAAAAGGTAGCAATGCTCTTTGAAATTGCAACTAACCCAAAAGCTGAAAAGGCGGAAAGGGCTTCGAGATTGATTCAGTCTCCGTATTTTCTCATTCCCCTCCAGAAGTTTCTGCGTGAGATGATCAAAAACCATGCTTGTAATGTATCAAAACATAGGGTCGATCAAATGATCCCTATCTAAAGGCAAAATTCGATGAATGGAAGCACAACCCAGTAAAATTTGCTCATGAAGATCATGATGAATTGTAAAACATACTATATTGAATTGTAAAATTTTTAAAACATATTATATTCAATTATAAAACAGAGAATATAACAAGCCGCTAATAGAAGAAAGAAAAGCTATAAAGAAACGAAAGCAAATTGATTTAGAAAAATTAAAATTCAAAGGAAGTAACTTGTCACAGAGGATATATTTTTCTATAGAGGAAATCAATCAATCAACAAACAAAGAAAAGTTCACACAATTTATTATAAAAAATAGATACTATACCTCATAGAAGAATTTTCGATAATTCCTAAGCAGCCTCTCGAAGAGTTGCCTTCAAAATCTCTTGTGCTGATGTTCATTGCCATTGGTACTGCCATGATAAAAAGAGGAATATATCAAATACGGATATAAGAGAGTTGGAGGGAGGGAGAATCTGGAAGAGTTCATAACTGACCGATCATTGAAAATGTAGCAACATAATTGGTAAGAGTTTTTTTTGGTTTCTAACAGAAGAAAGAAATAAGTTCCAGCTGTATAATGAATGTTGGTGAATAAATAGGGGGGAGAGAGAGTATGAGAGAGACGGTTGAAAATAAAGGAGAGAGAGAAAGAGAGGGTAACGGTTGAGAATAGGGAAGGGTTTGGACTGAGGTAAATTTGGAGGATAAACATGTCATATGTGTATTGTTGGAATGTAAAAGTGAGATAAAAATGTTTTTCATGTATTCTGATACTCTCTCCGTTCCTAAATATTTGTCGTTTAAGGTTTTTGCACAAGGATTAAGGAAACTATTAAATAGCTCTAATATGAGTAAAAAATAATTGCACAAGACTAAAATACCCTTATTCAATACGTATTGGGAAGGAAAAGAATATGAAAGGCACTTAGCCTACACCTAATCTAATACATTGAAGAGTTAAGGGTAAATTTGGAAGAAAAAATATTAATTGTGCTTTGGTTTCATTAAACGACAGATATTATGGAACAAAAAAAAATTGTGTAAAACGACAGATATTTAGGAACGGAGGGACTATTTTAAAGTAGTATAGATAGATAGAAAACACGTGGGATCCACTTTTTTTTACTTCTTTCAACTGACAAAGAAAATAATTTGGGGTTCACATTTAATAGGATATTTATGGTATTTAACATATTATTTATTTTTTTATTTTATTTTTCATTCTAAATAAAATAATAAAAAATTTATTTATCTTATTTTTCTATCATTCCGACCAAACAAGAATGAGGGAAAATATATTTCTTTCATCTGAGAATAAGAAAGTTCAATCTCCCATATTTTCAACCCTCATATTTTTCATCAATCTTACCAAACATACTATAAGGATGTGGACAATGAAGAGTAGGAGGAGATCCTTTCAGATTCATCAGAAGAAGATCCTGTTCAAGTTATAGATGAAGAACACTTGGATTTAGAATGTTCTAATGGGAATGGAGCTTGTTTTTTCAATATATGTTCAACTGAGATTAGTGGTTTGAGGGCTAATCCTCAACCTTTTCAGCTAGCGGTTGTCTTGCCAAGTATGGAGGAGGTCAATGTCCAATTAGCTTTACATTCTCTTATGCTCCCTTTCGTAGGAGGTATGAAAAGTAGGAGGGATACACTTCCTATTCTTCAAGGAACAAAAGTAGGAATGATACATTTGCATTCTTTTATGTTTTGTAGGATAGATAGAAAATAAAAATAATTAATTTTTTTTGTGCTTGAGAAGATGGAAAAAATATTTTTTTTAATTTTTATTTTTATTTTTATTTTTTATTTTTTATTTTTTATTTTTTATTTTTTATTTTTTATTTTTAATTTTTAATTTTTAATTTTTAATTTTTATTTTTTATTTTTTATTTTTAATTTTTAATTTTTAATTTTTAATTTTTAATTTTTAATTTTAATTTAAAATTTTGAATTTAAAATTTTAAAATCTTAAATTTTTTAAAAAATAAAAGTATAAATACATATTTTATTATTGTATTTATATATGAAATTAATGTATACATAATATATGTATATATGAAAGGATATATAGACACATAAGATACATTTTAACATAAATAATTAACTTTTCTTCCAATTTTGAAGGGATTGATTTTGGTAAGTTAGAACGAAAGCTCATTCATCCACTTGTTTATCTTTCCTATTTTCCTTCTTTACCAAACAAGATATTTTATCTATCCCTCCAACTTTTCATCTTTCCAACTTTCCATCGTATCAAACGAAGCATTAAGAAATGGAATGAATATTTAATTAGTCATGGATGCACTATATCATTGGAGGAGATCCATGAAACTTTGCAAGCAAATAAGGTGTATTCCAAAGATGACTGCTATATGGAATTGTGTTCAGAGGCCTATTGATAAAGGATATTCTTCTGATGGTACTAGTGATTAGCCGACTCAAGAGAAGCTCAAAGTTTTTATGTCCAAGTCCAAACACCTCTTAGCTAAACTTAATTCTGCTGAGCAGATTAAGAAGAAACAGGAATGTTTCAAAGTTCCTAATCCAAATAAGAAATCACATGGATTTAAATGCTATTAAGTGTTTTATTTTAGATCAGTGTATTCACAATTCTGTCATTTTATGTGATGGAAAAGGAATTCTGAAATGCTTGGGATTAATTGATGTTGATAACGTTGGATATAAAGCTGTTACCAGTAAAAGGTCGATGGAATTGGGTGTTGATCAGGGTGAGTTGGAAGCTTCAAAGGACTTGGGTATTCGGCTTGAAGAATTATTCTGGATGTATAGAAGGAATAAGAGAATTATTTTAGGAGGTTTCCTAAATCAAAGAGAATTAGTGGCTATCATAGTTTTGAATCGGTCCATAATCGTAATAGGGGGGGGTGGTAAGGTGTTTACAAAATCTTTTCCAAGCTGATTTTATGAGCATCATGGAGTATTTTAAGGAATATATAATCGGATTCGGGGGAATAAAGAGAAGTGGTTATGACTTTCGGTCTAAACAAGGAGGAGATCTACTTGTGATGGGATTGTTCATTAGACAATTTCGGCTGAGAGAGAAAGTTGTGGGGATTCTGCATGAGTTTCAGTCAAAGCCAGCCGGGTCAGGCTACAATATCGAATTCACCTTTTCAGTACCGTACCGAGAATCATTTTGGACATTTGATGGAATTTTCCTATTTTTGTAGCCATTGATCACTTTTTAAAGTGACTACCGGTTACTGGAACCTTTTTTAAAGTGGATACCGGTTACCTGCTAAACCGGTAATAACCTCACCCAAAAAAAGTTGGAACCCTTACCCAAAAAAGTTGGAACCCCTACCCAAAAAAGTTAGAACCCCTTTCCCTAAGAGTTGGAACCCCTCCCCAAAAGAGTTGGAACTATTACCCATAAAAGTTGAAACTCTTACCCAAAAGAGTTGAAACTATTAACCATAAAAGTTGGAACTTTTACCCAAAAAAGTTGGACCTATTACCCATAAAAGGTGGAACCCTTACCCAAAAAAGTTGGAACCTCTACCCATAAAAGTTGGAACCCCTCCCCCAAGAGTTGGAACCCCTACCCAAAAAAGTTGAAACCCCCACCCATAAAAGTTGGAACTCTTACCCAAAAATGTTGGAACCCCTCCCCCCAAGAGTTGGAACCCCTACCCAAAAGAGTTGGAACTATTACTCATAAAAGTTGAAACTCTTACCCAAAAAAGTTGAAACTATTAACCATAAAAGTTGGAACTCTTACCCAAAAAAGTTGAAACATCTACCCAAAAAAGTTGAAACCCCTACCCAAAAAAGTTGGAACTCCTCCCCTCAAGAGTTGGAACCCTTACCCCCAACAGTTGGAATCCCTACTAAAATTGTTGGAACCCCTACCCAAAAAAGTTGAAACCCTCACCCATAAAAGTTGGAACTCTTACCCAAAAATGTTGGAACCCCTCCCCCCAAGAGTTGGAACCCCTACCCAAAAAAGTTGGAACTATTACCCATAAAAGTTGAAATTCTTACCCAAAAGAGTTGAAACTATTAACCATAAAAGTTGGAACCCTTACCCAAAAAAGTTGAAACATCTACCCAAAAAAGTTGAAACCCTACCCAAAAAAGTTGGAACCCCTCCCCTCAAGAGTTGGAACACTTACCCCCAACAGTTGGAACCCCTACTAAAATTGTTGGAACCCCTACCCAAAAAAGTTGAAACCCCCACCCATAAAAGTTGGAACCCTTACCCAAAAATGTTGGAACCCCTCCCCCCAAGAGTTGAAATCCCTACCCAAAAGAGTTGGAACTATTACCCATAAAAGTTGAAACTATTACCCAAAAGAGTTGAAACTATTAACCATAAAAGTTGGAACCCTTACCCAAAAAAGTTGAAACCTCTACCCAAAAAAGTTGAAACCCCTATCCAAAAAAGTTGGAACGCCTCCCCTCAAGAGTTGGAACCCTTACCCCCAACAGTTGGAACCCCTACTAAAATTGTTGGAATCCCTACCCATAAAAGTTGAAACCCCCACCCATAAAAGTTGGAACCCTTACCCAAAAATGTTGGAACCCCTCCCCCCAAGAGTTGGAACCCCTACCCAAAAGAGTTGGAACTATTACCCATAAAAGTTGAAACTCTTACCCAAAAGAGTTGAAACTATTAACCATAAAAGTTGGAACTCTTACCCAAAAAAGTTGAAACCTCTACCCAAAAAAGTTGAAACCCCTACCCAAAAAAGTTGGAACCCCTCCTCTCAAGAGTTGGAACCCTTACCCCCAACAGTTGGAACCCCTACTAAAATTGTTGGAACCCCTACCCAAAAAAGTTGAAACCCCCACGCATAAAAGTTGGAACCCTTATTCAAAAATGTTGGAACCCCTCCCCCCAAGAGTTGGAACCCCTACCCAAAAGAGTTGAAACTATTACCCATAAAAGTTGAAACTATTACCCAAAAGAGTTGAAACTATTAACCATAAAAGTTGGAACCCTTACCCAAAAAAGTTGAAACCTCTACACAAAAAAGTTGAAACATCTACCTAAAAAAGTTGAACCCCTACCCAAAAAAGTTGGAACCTCTTCCCTCAAGAGTTGGAACCCTTACCCCCAACAGTTGGAACCCCTACTAAAATTGTTGGAACCCCTCCCCCAAGAGTTGGAACCCAAACACAAAAAAGGTAGAACACCCCCCCAAAAGTTGGAACCCTTACCCAAAAAAGTTGGAACCTCTAACCAAAAAAGTTGGAACCTCTAACCAAAAAAGTTGGAACACCTCCCCCAAGAGTTGGAACCCTTACCCCCCAACAGTTGGAACCCCTACTAAAATTGTTGGAACCACTCCCCCAAGAGTTGGAACCCAAACCCAAAACAGTTAGAACCCCCTAAAAGTTGGAACTCTTGCCCAAAAAAGTTGGAACCACTACCCATAAAAGTTGGAACCCTTACCCAAAAAAGTTGGAACCTCTACCCAAAAAAGTTGGAACCCCTACCCAAAAAACTTGGAACCCCTCCCACAACAGTTGGAACCCTTCCCCCCAAGAGTTGGAACCCCTACCCAAAAAACTTGGAACCCCTACCCAAAAAAACCTGGTACCCCTACCCAAAAAAGTTAGAGTCCCTCCCCCTCCCCCAAGAGTTGGAACCCCTACCCAACAGTTGGAACCCCTACCAAAAGAATTGGAACTATTACCCATAATTGATGAATTGAGTATTAAATTGATGAAATTGCATGTTAATTGTTAATTTAATAAATTGAATATTTGTTGAATGATTTTGAATGTTAATTTGATGAATTATAATATCAAAAGGTTAAAAGTGTTTATACAACTTTTAATATGATATCAAAAGGTTAATTTGATGAATTATAATATCAAAATGTTAAAAGTATTTATTGAATGATTTTCGATATTAATTTTATGAATTGAATGTTACTCGAATGAATTTGAATATAAATTGGATGAGATTGAATGTTACGTTGATGAATTAAATGTTTATTAGGTAAAATTAAATGTTGATTTGAAGAATTGAATGTTAATTTGGTGTAAATTTGATGAATTGAATATTAATTGCATGTTACTTGTTGATTTAATAAATTGAGTATTTATTGGATGAGTTTGGATGTTAATTTGATGAATTATAATATCAAAAGGTTAAAAGTGTAATATCAAAGGGATAAAAGTGTAATATGATAGGAGAAGTAGGTGTAATTATACACAGATCGGTCCACCATTCCTAGGACCGGTCTTAGTTTAAATTACACTTACACCCCTAAACTATAACACTATTTTTATTTTGTTCTCAATCTAACCCAACAAAATTAAATTAACATTCAATTTCATGAAATTAATATTTATTTCATCAAATTAATATCAAATTAACATTTAATTCATCAAATTAATACTAAATCGACATTCAATTCATCCAATTACCACTCAATTTATTAAAATTAACATCCAAAATAATCCAAAGAAAATTTAATTTATCAAATCAACACCAAACCAAAGTAATATGAAAATTAATCAAATAAACATTTAATTCGTTAACTCAACTCTAAATTAACATTACATTTCATCTAATAAACATTCAATTAATTAAATTAACATTTAAATTCAATTATAAACATTAAATTCATCCAATACATATTCATTCGTCAAATTAACACCAAATTTATGTCAATTGATGAAATCAATAACAAATATATATTCAATTCATACAATTTATATTAATTTGGTGCTAGTTTGATGAATTGAATGTTAATTTGGTATTAATTGATGAATTGAATGTTAATTTGGTGTTAATTTAATGAATTGAATGTTTATTATACGAAACGAAATGTTAATTTATTGAATTGAATGTTAATTTGATATTGATTTGATGAATTAAATGTTTATTCGATAAATTTCTATATTACATTGGTGTTGGTTTGATAAATTGAATTTTATCAGATGATTTTGGATGTTAATTTGATGAATTGAGTGTAAATTGGATGAATTTGACTATATATTGTATAAATTGAATGTTAATTTAGTATTTATTGATAAATTAAAATTTTATTAGATGGAATTCAATGTTAGGTTAATTTGATGAATTAAATGTTTATTAGGTAGAATTGAATGCGAATTTAATGAATTGAATATTAATTTTGTATTAATTTGATGAATTGAATGTTAGTTTGATGTTGATTTGAAGAATTGAAAGTTAATTTGGTGTTAATTTGATGAATTGAATGTTAAACAGTTAATTTAAATGTTAATTTAATGAATTGAATGTTTATTATTCGAAATGAAACGTTAATTTGTTAAATTGAAAGTTAATTTAGTGTTGATTTGATGAATTAAATCTTTATTAGATATTTTGTATTTTAATTTGAGGAATTGAATGTTAATTTAATGAATTTAATATTAATTGGATGAATTGAATTTTAATTTGGTGTTAATATGATGAATTGAATGTTTATTTGATGAAATTGAATGTTTATTTGGTATAAATTTGATGAATTAAATATTAAATGTTATTAGATGAAATTGAATGTTAATTTGTTGAATTGAATATTAATTTGATATTGATTTGATGAATTAAATGTTTATGGATGTAACTGTATGTTACTTTGATGTTGATTTGTTAAATTGAACCTTTATTGGATGATTTTCGATGCTAATTTGATAAATTGAGTGTTAATTTAATGAATTTGAATATAAATTAGATGAATTGAATGTTAATTTTGTGTTAAATTGATGAATTGAATATTAATTGGATGTGATTGAATATTAAGTTGATGAATTAAATGTTTATTAGATGAAATTGAATGTTGATTTGAAAAATTGAATGTTAATTTGTTATTTATTTGAAAAATTAAATGTTTATTGGATGAAATTGAATGTTACGTTGATGAATTAAATGTTTATTAGTTGAATTTTAATGTTAATTTAATGAATTAAATTTTTATTAGGTAAAATGAAATGTTGATTTGAAGAATTGAATGTGAATTTGGTGTAAATGTGAAACCCCGGAAAATTTGAACTATTCACAAAGGGGCAAAACAATAACTTGCCACTATGAATGGGTTGCGAACCTGAATTTTTCTAGAGCTCGGATGACGAAACGGACTTCGCCGTTGAATTCGTCTCGCGAAATCTAGTGACCATGTAAAATTTCATCAAATTCCGAAATAGTCGGATTTTTCACGTTTTTCGAGGCGACGGGTGTCGGGTGACCCCCAAAGACGATTTTTTTAATAAAATTTGGAAATTTGGAAAATAATTTAGATAGAGTTTATATAAAATATTTTGAGCTTAAACCGGACCGAAATTTAAGCGTTTCGGGGCGAAAACGGACCCGGAAAGGGGGGGCGTGTGGCGCGATGTGGACCGCGCAATTTAAGGCTATAAATAGGGGCTAAATATCTGAAAATCAGACATTTTCTCAGCTTGTTCTCTACTGGTTTCAGACGTTAAGAGAGAAAGAGAGAAAAAATGGAAAACTTCAAGCTTTCTCCCTACGATTTTCGAAGTTCCGTCCGTCGGAATTCGTCGATTCAAAAGGCAAAGTTCATCTACGCGACGAGGGCTACGCGTGGGTATCAAAAATAACAAGTTTCACCGAAGGTGAACGGGTGGGGGTGTACGAAAATCAAGATTCGAGTTGTATTTCTTTGCTCGGATTCCGTCGAGCTAGAAGGGAGAAGTGATCACGTCGACGAGGGCTACGCGTGGGTACCAAAAATGAAGATTTTCACCGAAGGTGAAAAATCGGGATTTGGAAAAATCAACTTCGAGTTGGGTTTTCTTGTCTTGGAAGCTTCCTACGGGATTCTCACACTACTAGAGGTAGGGGTTCTCCTACTTGGGTTGATTTCTTACCTAGAAATGCCTATGATAAATGGGCTGGATATATATATATGTGTATATCTATATATATTGCCCTATGTATACATATATTTATATGTATATGGTTATGGAATAATGAGGTAAATGGGTAGTTGTTAGAAAATTTCACTTGCCCATTGGTAGAATTTAGGTAAAATGATTTTATCCTAAATGAGTATGTAGAAATTGCCTATTGGGATTTCTTGAATTATGTGAAAACTACGTGAAAATTGGGCAAAATATGTGTTACCATGTTGTTTGCCTTGAAGGTGTTTGATTAAATGTCTTGGTTGATGTAAATGTTGTTATTCGATGAAATTGAGATAACATGTTTAAGTGTGTTGAGGTACGTGAACTTATGCACTATGATATGCCAATATATGCTCTTTGATGTATTGACATGGTTAAGAAATATGGTAGTTATATGCTATTGATATAATTGCCATGAATTTGAACATGTGAAGTTGTGAATTAAATTGTCCATATGACATTCACTCCATAAGGGACATGACATGGATATGCAATGGTGCATCACATTGCATTTGCACGGCATCATTCATTTCATGGGTGAGTGGATGGTTGACGTCGACACCAGGCTTGGTGATTAACGCGAGGAGTAGTCCAAGTTGCATACATTGCATATGGGACATGGTGAGGCATCACATTCATGGGATGTTAGCATGGGTGTGGGTGTGATTGTGCATGGATGATTGTACCACAATCTATGTGGTATTAAATGCATATGGTCATGGAAATTGCTCATTAGCATTATTGCATATAGAGCATGACATTGGTAACTCCATTCATGGACATTAGTCATTAGTGGAGGCATGTGTAGGTGGTGCATGGTTAATCAACACCTTGTTTGGTGCTTGATATGTGGACTCGGGAGAAAAGTGGATCGACGATCCTTTTTGAGTCGCATGGTTGCATTGCATAAGTAAAACTTGTGTATGGGTATAGCAAGAAGGGGCATGGCGACTTCCTCGGGTGAAAGACCCGGAATCACTTGGTTCATACACTTCCCGGGGTGAAATTCCGCAAAAGTGTAATGCTTACGGAGCCAGGGTGAAATTCCAAAATCCGTTGCCCAACAAGACACAAGATTTTGATATAAAATATACTCATCCAATGAGTATCATATTTTCCGTCGAAGACGGGTTCATTACACATTGCATTGTGTTGTGGGAGTCGGGAAGGACTCGGGTTGTGTTATATGATTGAGTCTCATCTCACTCATGGCATGTTATACACATTGACATTACATTGTGTTGTCGAGCCGGGAAGGGCTCAGGGTGAGTGCATAAATGAGTCACATCTCATTTCATGATACATCAAACACGTTGGCATTAGCATTGTGTTGAGGAGCCAGGGAGGGCTCGGGTTGAGTACATGAGTCTCATCTCATTTCATGGGGCTTAGGTAGCCCGGTTTAACATACATGGCATTGACATGTAAAGGGAGTCAGAGTGGACTCGGGTTGAGTGCACATGGGTGGGTCTCACCTCATTCATGGCATGACATTATAGCATTACATCATTTAATTGTATATTATTTGATGGAATGGTTACGGATTTATGGATGTTGCATGTGAACATTTCATATGCATATAGGTTGAGGAGTAGCCTCTGTAGGAAATACTCTACTGGGCGTTGGCTCACCCTATACGGGAACACATTTCAGGTGGGAGAGATACACCGGCGGATGGCTCCATTTTGGACCCTCATGCTTGAAGAAAGCCGCATGTGGCTTTACTTAATGTTTTGTGTAATTACATGTTAGAAACTATATTTTGGGGCATGTAATGCGTAAAATAATTGTAATAGAACTTATAACGACTATTGTTAGATTAGCCTTTCATGTTTTGATTTAAGTATGGTTAATTGGACCCAGTGTGGCCAATGTTTACTTATACATGGACCCGGTGCGGCCATTGCTTTATATTTGACCTCGGATGGGTCTGGTAATTGTGTATTGCACAGGTTGGGTATTGGGTAGAGCTCCCCATACAAAGGAGACTCTGCCCAAATTTCGTTAAGTTATGGACCCCGGTAAATGGGGCATAACAGTGTGACATCGAGATACTAGGTATCTACAAGTATTCCGCGGGTTGATGGGTAATCAACGGACCCCCGGATTTTGGGGCGTCACAGTAAATTTGATGAATTGAGTATTAATTGAATGAAATTACATGTTACTTTGATGTTGATTTAATAAATTGAATATTTATTGGATGATTTTGGATTCTAATTTGAGAAATTAAGTGTTGATTGAATGAAGTTTAATATAAATTGAATGAATTGAATCTTAATTTGGTTTTAATTTGATGAATTGAATATTAATTAGATGAAATTGAATGTTAAGTTGATGAACTAAATGTTTATTAGTTGAATTTTAATGTTAATTTGATGAATTAATTGTCTATTAAGTAAAATTGAATGTTGATTTGAAGAATTCAATGTTAATTTGATGTAAATTTGGTGAATATAATATTAATTGGATTAAATTATATGTTATTTTGATGTCGATTTGATAAGTTCAATCATTTATTGGATGATTTTGGATCTTAAAGTCGTCTCGGACTATTTAAATACAAAATTGAATATTTTTGGGATAAAATTGATAAATTAATATTTTAGGAACCATAAATATATATAATTTTGAGGATAAAAGTGTAATTAACTTTTTTTTTTTATATTAGGACCGGCCCTTGGAAGTCACGATCGGTCGTAGCTTAGAAATGAAGACTTACACTTTTATCCCTAAAATTATCCATATTTATTAATTTGATTCTTAAAATATTAATTTTTTAATTTAATCTTTAAAATATTTAATTTTGTGTTCAAATAGTCCCAGATAAACTTTTAACATGCAAAATCATCCAATAAAATAATCCAATTAATATTCAACTCATTAAATTTACACTAAATTAACATTCAACTCTTCAAATCAAATTCAACTTCATCTAATAAACATTTAATTCATCAAATTAACATTCAAATTCAGTTATTTATTAATAAATTACATTTACACCACTGAAATATAACAATGTTTATTTATCCAGTTATTTATTTATTCATTTATTTTGGAGGTCCACAATAACCTTATCTCTCTACTCTTTTCCCACCTTTTTTTGTCATTCCCGCCTTTTTCTTCTATTCCCGCCCAAATCACTTCTCTTCCCTCCATCCTTTTACTGGTACATATACTTGTTTGAAAATAAAAAATATTTTTGTGATGCAAAATATTTTTCAAAATTAACACTAAATCGAATTAACACTAAATCGACATTCAATTAATAAAATTAACATTTAAATTCAACTATTAATATTAAATTCATCCAATACATATTCATTCGTCAAATTAACACCAAATTTAAGTTCAATTGATGAAATCAATACCAAATATATATTCAATTCATACTTTTCTATATTAATTTGGTGTTAGTTTGATGAATTGAATGTTAATTTGGTGTTAATTTGTTTAATTGAATGTTAATTTGATGTTGATTTGATGAATTAAATGTTTATTCGATAAATTTCTATATTACATTGGTGTTGGTTTGATAAATTGAATTTTATTAGAGGATTTTGGATGTTAATTTGATGAATTGAGTTTTAATTGGATGATTTTGAATATAAATTGGATGAATTGAATGTTAATTTAGTATTAATTTGATTAATTTAATATTTATTTGATGAAATTGAATGTTAAGTTTTTTTCGGAAAGTAAATGTATTAAAAACAGGATATACAAGGGTAATCACCCACAATTGTACAGTGAAGTCACGTAGGACTCAAAGACAAACATCAAAATCCAGAAAAAGGAACCCAAAACCAAAAAACAAGTCTGTAAAAGATGCCCTAAGTGGGGGTATCTTCCACAGAATTGTTGGCAAAAGAATACATTGGTAACAAAATAGAAAAAGTCAGGACCAATACAGCCCATAACACCACAAAAACGTCCAGCAAGCACAAGTCAGCAAGCATCAACCCCCATAAGCAGCCAATAGCAAGCAAGAAAGCAACACCCAGGATTCGCACAAGTGAGCCATAGTAGAGGACAACAACACCAACAACACATAGCACAATCAGCAAACACAACCCAGAAGGACAACCACCAATAAGCAAGAAAGTCAGAGAGACCAAAGAACCCCAAACAACTGGATGGAGCAGGAGCAAACAGAGCTGAACTAATTATTTGATGAATTAATTATTTATTAGATGGAATTGAATGTGAGTTTGATGAATTGAGTATTAATGTTGTGTTAATTTTATGAATTCAAAGTTAATTTAGTGTTAATTTGAAGAAGTGAATATTAATTTGGTGATAATTTGATGAATTGAATATTAATTGGATGAAATTGAATATTAATTTGATGAATTTTATTTTAAATAGTTAATTTTAATGTTAATTTTATGAACTGAATGTTTATTATACAAAATGGAATGTTAATTTGTTGAATTGAATGCTAATTTAGTGTTGTTTTGATGAATTAAATATTTATTCAATGAATTTTTATATTACATTGGTGTTGGTTTAATAAATTGAATTTTTATTAGGCGATGTTGGATGTTAATTTGATGAATTGAGTGTAAATTTGATGAATTTGAATATATATTTGATAAATTGAATGTTAATTTAATGTTCATTTGATAAATTAAAATTTTATTTGATGGAATTGAATGTTAGGTTAATTTGATGAATTAAATGTTTATTAGATAGAATTGAATGTGAATTTAATGAATTTAATATTAATTTTGTGTTAATTTGATGAATTGAATGTTAGTTTGGTGTTGATTTGAAGAATTGAAAGTTAATTTGGTGTTAATTTGATGAATTGAATGTTAAATAGTTAATTTAAATGTTAATTTAATGAATTGAATGTTTATTATTCGAAATGAAATGTTAATTTGTCAAATTGAATGTTAATTTGGTATTGATTTGATGAATTAAATCTTTATTAGATGATTTTATATTTTAATTTGATGAATTGAATGTTAATTTAATGAATTAAATATTAATTTGATGACTTGAATTTTAATTTGGTGTTACTATGATAATTTGAATGTTTATTTGATGAAATTGAATGTTAAGTTGATGAATTAAATGTTTATTAGATGAAATTGAATGTTGATTTGAAGAATTAAATATTAATTTGAATAATTAAACGTTTATTGGATGAAATTGCACGTTACTTTGGTGTTAATTTGTTAAATCGAGAATTTTCGATGTTAATTTTATTAATTGAATGTTACTCGAATGAATTTGAATATAAATTGGATGAGATTGAATGTTACGTTGATGAATTAAATGTTTATTAGGTAAAATTAAATGTTGATTTGAAGAATTGAATGTTAATTTGGTGTAAATTTGATGAATTGAGTATTAATTGCATGTTACTTATTTATTTAATAAATTGAGTATTTATTGGATGAGTTTGGATGTTAATTTGATGAATTATAATATCAAAAGGTTAAAAGTGTAATATCAAAGGGATAAAAGTGTAATATGATAGGAGAAGTAAGTGTAATTATACACACGATCGGTCCACCATTCCTAGGACCGGTCTTAGTTTAAATTATATTTACACCCCTAAACTATAACACTATTTTTATTTTGTTCTCTTTCTAACCCAACAGAATTAAATTAACATTCAATTTCATGAAATTAATATTTAATTCATCAAATTAATATCAAATTAACATTTAATTCATCTAATTAATATTAAATTCATCAAATTAATACTAAATCGACATTCAATTCATTCAATTACCACTCAATTTATCAAAATTAACATCCAAAATAATCCAAAAAAAATTTAATTTATCAAATCAACACCAAACCAAAGTAATATGAAAATTAATCAAATAAACATTGAATTCATTAACTCAACTCTAAATTAACATTACATTTCATCTAATAAACATTCAATTAATAAATAAACGATGGTAATTTGATAAATTGAGTGTATATTTAATGCACTTGAATATAAATTAAATGAATTGAATGTTAATTTTTTGTTAATTTGATGAATTGAATATTAATTAGATGTGATTGAATGTTAAGTTGATGAATTAAATGTTTATTAGATGAAATTGAATGTTGATTTGAAGAATTGAATGTTAATTTGTTATTTATTTGAAAAATTAAACGTTTTTGGATGAAATTGCACATTGCTTTGGTGTTAATTTGTTAAATCGAGGATTTTCGATGTAAATTTTATGAATTGAATGTTACTTGAATGAATTTTAATATAAATTGGATGAAATTGAATGTTACGTTGATGAATTAAATGTTTATTAGGTAAAATTAAATGTTGATTTGAAGAATTGAATGTTAATTTGGTGTAAATTTGATGAATTGAGTATTAATTGCATGTTACTTGTTGATTTAACAAATTGGGTATTTATTGGATGAGTTTGGATGCTAATTTGATGAATTATAATATCAAAAGGTTAAAAGTGTAATATCAAAGGGATAAAAGTGTAATATGATAGGAGAAGTAAGTGTAATTATATACACAATCGGTCCACCATTCCTAGGACCGGTCTTACTTTAAATTATATTTACACCCCTAAACTATAACACTATTTTTATTTTGTTCCCAATCTAACTCAACACAATTAAATTAACATTCAATTTTATGAAATTAATATTTAATTCATCAAATTAATATCAAATTAACATTTAATTCATCTAATTAATATTCAATTCATCAAATTAATACTAAATCGACATTCAATTTATCCAATTACCACTCAATTTATCAAAATTAACATCCAAAATAATCCAAAAAAAATTTAATTTATCAAATCAACACCAAACCAAAGTAATATGAAAATTAATCAAATAAACATTTAATTCATTAACTCAACTCTAAATTAACATTTAAATTCAACTATTAACATTAAATTCATCCAATACATATTCATTGTCAAGAGTTGAACCCCAAGAGTTGGAACCTCTAAAAAAGTTGAAACCCTCCCCAGAACCTCTACCCAAACAGTTGGAACTCTTACCCAAAAAAATTGAAACCTCTACCAAAATAGTTGGAACCCTTACCCAAAAAAGTTAGAACCTTTACCCAAAAAAGTTGGAACCCCTCCCTCAACAGTTGAAACCCCTACCCCCAACAGTTGGAACCCCTACCAAAAATGTTGGAACCCCTCCCCCCAAGAGTTGGAACTCCTCCCCCAAAGAGTTGGAACTCCTCCCCAAGAGTTGGAACCTCTACCCAAAAAGTTGGAACCCTTACCCAAAAAAGTTGGAACCTCTACCAAAAAAGTTGGAACCACTACCCAAAAAAGTTGGAACCCTTACCCTAAAAAGTTGGAACTCATCCCCCCCAAGAGTTGGAACCCCTACCCCTAACAGTTGGAACCGCTACCCAAAAAGTTGGAACTTCTACCAAAAAAGTTGGAACCCCTCCCCCAAAAGTTGGAACCCCTACCCTATAAAAGTTGGAACTAAATTGTATGTTTATTTTGATGTTGAGTTGTTAAATGAAACCTTTAAATGTTTAATTTAAACCTTTAAAATAAACTTTTAAAATCTCACCATGAAATCTCACCTGAATTGATGAATTAATTGTTTATTGAATGAAATTGTATGTTATTTTGATGTTTACTTGTTAAATTATACCTTTATTTGATGATTTTCGATGGTAATTTGATAAATTGAGAAAAAAAAATATTTTTAGAAGGATTTTCCATGTTAATTTTATGAATTTAATGAATTTGAATATAAATTGGATGAGATTTAATGTTAATTTAATGAATTAAATGTCTATTAGGTAAAATTAAATGTTGATTTGAAGAATTGAATGTTAATTTGGTGTAAATTTGATGAATTGAGTATTAATTTGATGAAATTGCATGTTACTTCTTCATTGAATAAATTGAATATTTATTGGATGATTTTGGATGTTAATTTGATGAATTATAATATCAAAAGGTTAAAAGTGTAATATCAAAGGGATAAAAGTGTAATATGATAGGAGAGGTAAGTGTAATTATACACACGATCGGTCCACCATTCTTACGAGCGGTCTTAGTTCAAATTATACTTACACCCCTAAACTATAACACTGTTTTCATTTTGTTCCGAATGTAACCCAACACAAAATAGTAACATTCAATTTCATCAATTAACAATCAAATTCATCAAATTAATATTTAATTCATCAAATTAATAACAAATTAACATTTAATTCATCCAATTAATAATGAGTTCATCAAATTAACACTAAATTGATATTCAATTCATCCAATTAACACTCAATTTATCAAAATTAACATCTAAAATAATCCAATAAAAATTTAATTTATCAAATCAACACCAAAGTAATATGAAAATTAATCAAATAAACATTTAATTCAATAACTCTTCGCTAAATTAACATTACTTTTCATCTAATAAACATTCAATTAATAAAATTAACATTTAAATTCAACTATTAACATTAAATTCATCCAATACATATTCATTCGTCAAATTAACACCAAAATTATGTTCAATTGATGAAATCAATAACAAATATATATTCAATTCATACTTCTTTATATTAATTTGGTATTAGTTTGATGAATTGAATGTTAGTTTGGTGTTGATTTGAAGAATTGAAAGTTAATTTGGTGTTAATTTGATGAATTGAATGTTAAATAGTTAATTTAAATGTTAATTTAATGAATTGAATGTTTATTATTCGAAATGAAATGTTAATTTGTTAAATTGAATGTTAATTTGGTATTGATTTGATGAATTAAATCATTATTATATGATTTAACATTTTAATTTGATGAATTAAATGTTAATTTACTGAATTAAATATTAATTGGGTAAATTGAATTTTAATTTGGTGTTAATATGATGATTTGAATGTTTAATATGATGATTTGATGAAATTGAACGTTAATTTGTTGAATTGAATATTAATTTAGTATTGATTTAATGAATTAAATGTTTATTGGATGTAACTGTATGTTATTTGATGTTGATTTGTTAAATTGAACCTTTATTGAATGATTATCGATGCTAATTTGATAAATTGAGTGCTAATTTAATGAATTTGAATATAAATTAGATTAATTGAATGTTCATTTGATGAATTGAATATTAATTGGATGTGATTGAATGTTAAGTTGATGAATTAAATGTTTATTAGATGAAATTGAATGTTAATTTGTTATTTATTTGAAAAATTAAACGTTTATTGGATGAAATTGCATGTTACTTTGGTGTTAATTTGTTAAATCGAGGATTTTCGATGTTAATTTTATGAATTGAATGTCAATTGAATGAGATTGAATGTTACGTTGATGAATTAAATGTGTATTAGTTGAATTAAATGTTGATTTGAAAAATTGAATGTTAATTTGGCGTAAATTTGATGAATTGAGTATTAATTGCATGTTACTTGTTGATTTAATTAATTGAGTATTTATTGGATGAGTTTGGATGTTAATTTGATGAATTATAATATCAAAAGGTTAAAAGTGTAATATCAAAGGGATAAAAGTGTAATATGATAAGATACCTAAGTGTAATTATACCCACGTTCGGTCCACCATTTCTAGGACCGGTCTTAGTTTAAATTACACTTACACCCCTAAACTATAACACTATTTTTATTTTGTTCCCAATCTAACCTAACACAATTAAATTAATGTTCAATTTCTTGAAATTAATATTCAATTCATCAAATTAATACTATATCGACATTCAATTCATCCAATTACCACTCAATTTATCAAAATTAACATCCAAAATAATCCAAACAAAATTTAATTTATCAAATCAACACCAAACCAAAGTAATATGAAAATTAATCAAATAAACATTTAATTCATTAACTTAACTCTAAATTAACATTACATTTCATCTAATAAACATTCAATTAATAAAATTAACATTTAAATTCAACTATTAACATTAAATTCATCCAATACATATTCATTGTCAAGAGTAAAAACCCCAAGAGTTGGAACCATCCCAAAAAAGTTGAAACCCTCTCCAGAACCTCTACCAAAACAGTTGGAACTCTTACCCAAAAAAGTTGGAACTCATATCCAAAAAAGTTGGAACCCCTACCCAAAAAAGTTGGAACCCCTCCCCCAAGAGTTGGAACCCCTACCCCCAACAGTTGGAACTCCTCCCTCAAAAGAGTTGGAACTCCTCCCCAAGAGTTGGAACCTTTACCAAAAATGTTGGAACCCTTACCCAAAAACGTTGGAACCTCTATCAAAAAAGTTAGAAGTCTTACCCAAAATTGTTGGAACCCCTCTCCCCAAGAGTTGGAACCCCTACCCCCAACAGTTGCAACCCCTACCAAAAATGTTGGAACCCAAAGAGTTGGAACTCCTCACCCAAAGAGTTGAAACTCCTCCCCAACAATTAGAACCGCTACCCAAAAAGTTGGAACTCCTACCAAAAAAAGTTGGAACCCCTCCCCCAACATTTGGAACCCCTACCAAAAATGTTGGAACCCCTCCCCCAAGAGTTGGAACCCTTACCCCCCCCAACAGTTGGAACTCCTACTAAAAATGTTGGAACCCCTCCCCCAAGAGTTGGAACTCCTCCCCCAAGAGTTGGAACCTCTACCCAAAAAAGTTAGAACCCTTACCCAAAAAAGTTGGAACCCCTACCCAAAAAAGTTGGAACCCCTCCCCCAAGAGTTGGAACCCCTACCCAAAACAATTGGAACCCTTACCCCAAAAAGTTGGAACTATTACCCAACAAAGTTGGAACCCTTACCCAACAAAGTTGGAACCTCTACCCAAAAAAGTTGGAACCCCTCCCCACAAGAGTTAGAACCCTAACCCAAAAAAGTTGGAACCCTTACCCAAAAATGTTGGAACCCCTCCCCCAAGAGTTGGAACCCCTATCCAAAAAAGTTGGAAACCGCCCCCTCCAAAGTTGGAACCCTTACCCAAAAGAGTTGGAACTATTACCCATAAAAGTTGGAACTCTTACCCAAAAAAGTTGGAACCCCTACCCAAAAAAGTTGGAACCCCTCCTTGGAACCCTTACCCCCAAGAGTTGGAAACCCAACTAAAAATGTTGGAACCTCTCCCCCAAGAGTTGGAACCCCTACCCTAAGAGTTGGAACCCCTACAACATAAAAGTCGAAACTAAATTGTATGTTTATTTTGATGTTGAGTTGTTAAATGAAAACTTTAAATGTTTAATTTAAACCTTTAAATTAAACCTTTAAAATATCACCTTCAAATCTCACCTGATTTGATGAATTAAATGTTTATTGAATGAAATTGTATGTTATTTTGATGTTGATTTGTTAAATTAAACATTTATTGGATGATTTTCGATGGTAATTTGATAAATTGAGAAAAAAAAATCTTTTTTGAAGGATTTTCAATGTTAATTTAATGAATTAAATGTTTATTAGGTAAAATTAAATGTTGATTTGAAGAATTGAATGTTAATTTGGTGTAAATTTGATGAACAAATTGCATGTTCCTTGTTGATTTAATAAATTGAATATTTATTGGATGATTTTGGATGTTAATTTAATGAATTATAATATCAAAAGATTAAAAGTGTAATATCGAAGGATAAGGTACAGGAGGGTTACAACTGTTTTGGTGGTCCAACTTTTGGGGCTAAGTAATGAAAGAGCAACCGGTTTCACCGGTTTTAAGTCCCATGTGTCAGTCAAACTACTTTTCGGTACCATACCGAAAAGTAGTTTGGCGGTATAGTAGTGTTGCCCCAAGCGAGCAAGAGATTGTCAAGATCTTTTTTCAATGGTCAAGTAAAGATTATTGGTCAAGCAAGTCAATCTAGCAAAGGGGGAGTTACTGCCGAGATTTTTAAGGATTTTTTTCCAAAAGTAGTTAAATCTTTGAGTTTTGAATAAAGTTCTTCCTCGCACAGTCGAGGTTTAACCCCCACCCCCTCCAAAAAAAAATCCCCTCAAAAATAGTAATATTTTTTTTGTACCGAAAAAAAATAGTAAGAATAATTATCACAAATGTAATAAAAATACCCACAACACTGATAAAAACACTCACAAAAGTGGTCAATCATTCACAAAAATAATAAATTTTTTAATTATAAAAACACTCATTAAAGTAGTAAAAGTTAAAGGTACAATACCAAAAAAATTTCTTTGGTACTACAGTCTTGGTCCTATAAAGTCTAGCATCTTTCTCGCTTGTAACTTGACATTAACACAAGATAAGAGCAATGTTAGTTGGACTTAAAATATTGACATGATTTACTGTCTTTATCAATCACTGGCATTGATTTGAATATGGGTCTCGATATTTGTTAGAATTCACTACCAATTCAATAATTGCGATTGATTAGATCAACAAATCAACTCAATATCTTAGGTACAAATAATATTTTCCTTATGGTATATTTATAAGTGGTAAGGAGTTTACAATCCAAAATTATGGTTTTTATTCAAATTTTTATGTTGCAATCTTAATCAAGGATCAAAATTTCGTTTCGACGCATAGTTTTAGTCACCTAGAAAATGAAAATGTTTTGAAGTGTTTCGGAAATAAGATGGAAAAAAAAATAAAAATTTTAGAATTATTTTTTCAAAACATTGGTTGAAATATACCAAAGTATCTTGAAATACCTTAAAACGTTCTGAAATAATTGTGCAAATGTATTGAAACATTATAAAATGCCTTGAATTATTAGAATTTTGATTCTATCACTGATTTATTTCAGTTTCGTTGGAAATGGAAACGTTTCGGACGTTTCGAAACGAAATTTTGATCCTTGATCTCAATCAAATAAAAAAGGTAGCAATTAAATGTGCTCCATTTAAAAAAAAATTGAGTAGCGAATTTCTATTAAAAATACTTATAATTGGACAAATAATTTTGCATAAAAATAAGTTAATATGACAAATACACAACCAAAAAATTTGTCAAAAAAGGCAGTGAATATTTACTGTTAGACTACAATGCTATATTTTTAATTTATGAATTGAAGGTGTAATATGAGAATTCTAGTTTTCATGGAACAAAATTGAGAGTAAGAATTTTTTAGAGTGTAAAATGTCATTCATGCTTCTATTACTGTATTCTTGCGATATCGATAATGATAGAACCCTACCTACATAATCATTAACTTTTGAGCAATGCTATTAAGATTTAATTTAAGGACTTAATGCATTATAACAGTAAGTCTAATGGTGGCTAGTGAGTCCCAATATTTAATAAAGTCTACTATCTATCCAATGGCCACAAGCCATTAGTTTCCTACTAATTAAATCTCAAATTAGATGCAACTAACATTATTCTTAACTATTAGATACATTTCGGACATGTCCTAATAATTTTTGGACATATTATGGTCATTTAGTAATTTTTTAAAAGTTATAAGGTTATTTTATTATTGCATAAAATGAGTGTTATTATGTAATAAACTACTAGAACATAAATAGAAGATTGTTGCCATGATTTTGTATTTAGAAAAAATTATATGTTGATGAAATTGATTTGTAATGCTTTCAAATGATAAAAACTCATTACAGTAAATTGTAAATGACAATAATTACGCTCATTTTTGGTAAGAAGTTATAATTAATATTATTTTATTTTGTACACGCCAAATATATCAATTTTTATTTTTTTATATTTAATGAACTTTTAAGTATTAAAATTGAATTTATGAACTGCTACGATCATTTGGAAAAAAAATTAAATTTATTAATGTGTCCACCCTATAATAATTTCCTAGCTCAGCCCCTGGGACAGCCTAAACTATTTTCTTTTGTAGGTTTATATTAAAAATCAACAGAATTATATCCTCGAATCATCATATTTACTAGACTACTACAGTTTTAACTTGGTGAAACTCTACCTTTTGTCACTTCCAAGTTCAAATCCAACCCACGTTCAAAAAAATAAAAAAAAATAAAATAGAGAGGCTCCAATCTTTAAGTTGTTGGGAAATTCTATATTTCTCATTAATAATACAAGTTTAATGACTATATATATATATATATATGCAACATCCAATAGCCATTTCTTTTTTTTTTTTTTAGTTCAATGGTCAGAGTTGTCCAAGCCAGCTTACACGCACTTCGACTAATTTTATTCCTGGTTCAGTCAAATGTAGGTCATCCACGCTGGAACTAGGGTATTTATAAGGGATAAATCCTCTATGATTTGACCCTGAGAAGTTGCCAAATTTCAAACTCATGACATCTGGATAATTATTGTTTCAATCTTATTCATTTTGTCTATAAATTATCAAACTAAAAGTAATTGCTCTTAAAATGTCCTAATTGAGTGGATGTTATTCAATTGTTAATCATTTTTCCAACCTGGATCGATCATTTTAAGCTCCTTATTACTCGATGTCATTTAGTTTATTAACGACGTAATTCTGAATAATAAAAACGATTAATCCGTCACAACCTGACAGTATATGGGCCATCAAGTGTATTAGTTTTCAGTTGGGCTAATTATACTTTGTCCCCCTCAAATTATGAGGTTTGTGCAATTTTTCCCCCTCAACTAAATTTCTCGTATTTATTCCTCAACTACCTGAATTGGTTTTACATTGCCCAAATCTCAAATGTACACTACCTTTTGGTTGGAAAATATCAACGTATCCGAGCAAAGTGAAGTAAAATGACATAGTTTGGGGACAATTTGAAATAATTTTTTGAGGGAACAAAGTGACACGAACATCATAGTTTGAAGGGGGGGGGGGGAGGGGGGGCAAGTGTAACTAACACTTTTCAATTGTTAAATTTCCAAAAGAATGCAAGCAATGTTTTAGGTCTGCAAAAGCTCCCAATTATAGCAAATATTGTCGAGGGTCTATAATTTCTTTCGGTAATGAGTACATCCACTATAAAATGTGAGGTTCAAGACAGTTTATCTTTAACAGCCCGATCCAGGTAAGCCACTATCTAATTTTGTACGATCTCAGAATAGAAATAAGTTTAATACGGTTTGATTCTTTGACTGTATGTACGATGCCATACACATGGTTGGCATGTATATATTAATACAATTTTGAACATTTTATCTCGAACTTAAATTCAAACTACTGATTTTCAATAACTATTTTTCTCTAAATTTGGAAAAAAAAACCCATAATTGTCTTAATATAGCATGAGACTCTCCCAATAAATTCCAGCATCTGTGTCCCCTGGTAACTTGGCAACAACAGAAAAAGTTAACCACTTTGCTTGTTTGTTCTATAAGCAACCTTTTGGAAAGCTTGTTTGTCAATGGCTGCATCCACAAAATTGATAGCCCTTGGCCTGGGAGCACTCATTATGTGCTCAATCATGTTTGGTTTTGCGGATGCAACAGATATTGGCAGTGGTGTTTTTAATCATGATAACCCTCCATGCGACCAAGACGGTCAGGACAAATGTTTAGATCCACCAACAAACAGGTATCAGAGAGGCTGCACCGAAGCAGAAAAATGCGAACGCAGTCCTAACCCAGATGACAAAGATAATATAGTTGAAGGTCCAGCAGCAGCTCCCCCAAATAATCCATAATTAATGAAAGCTGAAAACAATTCATTATTCGTTGGGACAAGATTTTGTTGAGTCATGTCGAGTTCAGATGTACCCACTTGCATATTAATTCATGTATAACTTGTGTATGCACAAACATACACATTTATGAGGAATGTACTAATTTTACAATACAAATGATGGTGTTTTATAAGTGGTAAGGAGATACAATCCAAAATTATGGTATTTATCCAAATTTTTATATTGCAATCTCAATCAAACAAAAAAGTAGAAATTAAATGTACTTCATTTTAAGAAAAATGAGTAGCGAATTTCTATTAAAAAGTACTTATAATTGGGTATTAAGCAAATTAATAGGTTAATATGACAAATACAACCAAAAAATTTGTCAAAAAAGGAGG
This sequence comes from Ilex aquifolium, assembly GCA_951799425.1. Classification (NCBI taxonomy): domain Eukaryota; kingdom Viridiplantae; phylum Streptophyta; class Magnoliopsida; order Aquifoliales; family Aquifoliaceae; genus Ilex; species Ilex aquifolium. The sequence goes on along the minus strand of OX637400.1, from coordinate 8,978,882 downwards.
TGAATATTTACCATTAGATTACAATGTTACCTTTTTAATCTATTAATTGAGGATGTAATATGAGAATTCTAGTTTTCATGGCACAGATTGAGAGTAAGAATTTTTTAGAGTGTAAAATGTTATTCACCCTTCTTGTAATTCACTTCCAACTTTTGTGTTGGACTATCAATTCTTATTTTTTGACATTAAATATGAACTTTTTTTAAATTAAATTTAAATATATTTAATTGTGCATACCCTGTTACTGTGTTCTTATGATATCGATAAGGATAGAACCCCACCTACATGATCATTAACTTTTGAGTAATGTTATTGAGTCTTAATTAAGGACATAATGCATTGTAATTGATGAAGCCTAATAGTGGCTAGTGAGTCTCAATATTTAATTTAAGGACAATTGATTTGTAACGCTTTCAATTAACAATAATTAAAAAGTTATAATTAATATTTTTTTGTACACATTATGTATATAAGTTTTTAACTTTTAATGTTCAATGAACTTTTAAGTATTAAAAATGAATTTATGAACCTCTACGATCAATTGGGAAAAAAAAATTAAACTTATTAATGTGTTCACCCCATAATACCTTTTGTCACTTCCTAGTTCAAATCCATCCCATGCTCAAAAAAAAAAGGAGAGACTCCAATCTTTAAGTTGATGGGAAATTCTATATTTCCCACTATTGTTTTTTTTTTTTTTACAAAACTTTATCTCCAATGATTTAAATATTCTTATATAATCCTCATGTAATTTTGGACTAGAGTGCTATTGTTAAAACTTCATCCCAATAATCATGGCACATGTACTAGGAAATGTTTGGTCAATCTGATGATGTACAAAAGTGAATTTATGCACTACCTGTCGAGTAATTAATGTAAGTAATAAATACAGTAAATATAAAGTGAGATCCACACAAGCAACACACAAATGTATAGTGGTTCGGTCAGGGTAACTTACTCCACTTTGAAGACGGCAACGGTGGCCGGAGGTCTTTATTGATGAAGTAGTAGGTGAGAGAGAGAGAGGGAGAGAGAGAGGGCATGCTCTTGGTAACTATGAGAGAGATAGTTATGTAAGGTGTGTAGAGAGATGTCCTTCTCACGTGAAGAGAGTTTACAATTTATAGGCACAGAACCTTAGTTGAGGCGGTCGCATGAAATGATATGTGACTAGCTTTTCGGGAAGGATAGTTACAATTAAGATAGGTACGATTAAAGACAGTGTTGATCTCTGAGTAGTGATTATGCCGGTAATTACTCCCCACGTGAGCTGATCCTCTTGGGTCTCTTAAACTTTTGGACTAGGCCAAACTCCATGAGTTGGGCTTGACTTTCCTTTTAGCTGATTTGGGTCTATCTCATTAATTGGGCTTGGACCCAGCTGAATCTGGGTTCATCACAATCTAATATTACTCTCGACTTTACTAGGAAATTTTTCACATATTGAATTACAAATTATAATGTTTTGTCGAAATCAATTTATCATTGTGCAGTATTTGGATTACTTATTCAGTGTTAATGATACAAATTTAATGACTAAGCATATACATGCAACATCCAATAGCCATTTTTTTTTTATTCAACGGTCAGAAATGTTTAGGTCAGCTTACATGCACATCGATTAATCCCCTCCCGATCCAGTCAAAGACAGGTCATCTAAGTTGGGAATTCATGACGGATAAATCTCGACGTCAAGGAGTTGTCAAGATTCTAACTCATGACATCTGAATAATTATTGGTTAACAATTTTATTCATTTTGTCAATAAATTATCAGACTCAAAATAATTGCTCTTAAAATATTGTAGTTGAGTGGATGTTATTCACTTCTTAATTTCATTTTTCCATCCTCGATCATTTTAAACTCCTTATTGTATGAACAACAAATTTAACACGGTTTAGTTTAACATACAATTTTATCCGCATGTATGACACACATATCAATATACATAGATGGAGGTATAATCTCAACCCCACAATTTAAAACTATTCATTTACAATGTGTAATTTCTCTTACACTGGAAAACGAAAGTAGCCTTAATATAGAATTGAACTCTCCTTATAAATTATAGGACTTTTGTCATGTCCCTGGCATCCTTAGAGCAACTCCAAAGGAAATTGCCATTTTGGGGTGCCAAATTACTCATTCGCAACCTTAAACAGTGTTTTGGCATCCCTGAATTATAAATCTGCTTCAATGGCAGGTGCCAAAATGGGATGCCATTTTCATATTTTTATTCATTAATCTATATAAATCGTTGGATCTATATTCATCTAACGGATCTATATTCATCAACCCATTTGCAACCTCTCACTTTCTCTCTCCAGAGTTGCCAAAAATTTCACCCCAAGAGCCTTGATGCCATTTTCCAACCTTTGATGCCACCCCCCTTGGAGTGAAAATTTTTGAATTTGGGGTGGCATATGGGGTTGCCACTCCCCCTTGGAGTTGCTCTTACATTAACAAAACAAGTTCACCTGTTGTATAAGCAACCTATGTAAGTTTGCTAGCAATGGCTGCATCCATAAAATTGATTGCCCTTGCCTTCGGATCACTCCTTTTGTGATCACTCATGAATGTAGCTGTAGCTGGAAGGTCTATCAACTATGGTCCTCTTCATCACGGTAACTACCCATGCAACCAAAATGGCCAGAACGGATGTCTAGGTCCACTAGCAAACCAGTACACTAGAGGATGTGGCGAGACAGAAAAATGAAAACACGATCCTAGAGAAGACGAAAAAGGACCAATCATGGGGAACTAAAAACGATCGGTCGTGGGGAACTAATGCAATCTCAATGCAACTATTAGAAACACATAATGTTATAGTGTGTTTTTTTTTAGCCATCATGCTATGGTGTTTATAAACTCCACTACATAAATTAACATGTATATGTATATGTAACCACACAAACTTAAACAAAAACACACATTTATGAGGAATTTACTATTTTTACAATGCAGAAGGTGTGTTATATGTATCTGTAAGGAGATATACATTTAATTGCTTAAGATATGCATTCCAAATGGGAAACTTTCACTACAAGAATTAGGGTATTTTGAGACAATTTTTTTGTGACAACTATGTCCACCGTTACAAAAAGAAAACATGTTTTGAAGAAAAAAAAAAGTTTTGTGGTGGTAAGGTTGTCATAAAAGGTTTATTTACTGCGAAAAAATACTATTTGACATGATTGTTGTCTTCATAAATTTTTTTTTAGGCTCACTTATTATGGCAAGGTATGTTGTCACAATACCTCGCCATAATAAGTGAAGTCTCAAAAAGTCTTCGTAACAACAAGAACCATCTCAAGTAGTATTTGTAGCTGCAAATAAACTTTTTATGACAGCACTACCACCACAAAAAAATCTTTTTTCTCCAAAACACGTTTTTTTGTGACGATAAACACTGTTGCTGCAAAAAACTTATCTTCAAAAACCCTAATCCTTGTAATGTCATTACAATAACATAATATTAGACGTTGAAAAAATATGTCAGAATTATCAATGGAAAGTCTAACACACAAAATATCGAAGCTTATATATTACATGAGTCATACCCCAAGCCTCGACTTTACGTGTCACTTTGATCCCTTTCACCTTCTCATTTGTTATTTTATAAAAGAGCTCCTTGTGGTTAGGGCTGTTAATCAAACTGAGCTACTCGAGCTTGGCTTGAGCTCGGCTCGAATTTGGCTCGTTCAGGCTCGGTTCGTTTTCTAAACAAGCTCAAACTTGAACAAATTTTTAGGCTCGTTTAGAAAACAAACCGTACAAGTTCGGCTCAAACTCGACAGGCTCGGCTCGTTTATGTGCAAATACTCGGGCTCGGCTCGAGCTTGACTTGTTTTTAGCTCGTTCAGGCTCGGCTCGTTTCCTAAACAAGCCGAGCTTGAACAATTTTTTAGGCTCGATTAAGAAACAAGTTTTTCAAGCTCGGCTCGAATTCGACTTGAACTCATTCGACTAACGGCCCTACTTGTGGTGAAAAAGGGGAAAGGGAGATCAAACTAGAAAATAAAGAAAATATAAAATCAGATTTGGAAGATACCTCTAGTACCTTCACTTCCAAACATGACAAACATTGAAAACAATTTCTTACTAATAAAATGAAATGAGAATAAAATATATATATATATATATATATTTTTTTTGGCAACCTCACGTATTTTCTTTCATAAAATTTTCAGAAAAAAAAAATTAACATTATTACATCCTGAAATCATACTGTTGTAATTATCATACAATTATGACTGGGGGCACACTTGTTACTTTGTGACTTTCATGTTCCAATCCATTCTTATGTTGGCCTACCATAGTTGATCATCCTTAGAAAAGGCATATGATCGAGTTTCTAGAAATATTTTGTAAAAAGTTACTATTAGATATATTGATGTGATTAGAGATATAGAAGAAAATGGGGTGATCTTAGTGAGAGCAACGACAGAAGAGACTAATGAATTTTCAATCACTATAGGCTTACATCAGGGTGCATTGATTATGGATGAATTGACTAGGCATATTCATGATGAACCCCCACGATGTATAATATTAACGGATGACATTGTATAAGTTGATGAAAATAAAAAAATAAATAATGAGAAACTCTAGAATAAAAAAAAAAAAAGATAAATAGGACTAAAAATGAATAAAGTAAAATGAGAAATTAAAATCATGAAGTAGTAAAAATTGAAAATTAAAAGATACCAAAGAATGGATGTGTGAGAGTAGTGATGATGTTACTCATAAAATTAATGCATGGGTTAAATGGAGGAATGCATCTGGGATATTGTGTGAATGGCGCATACTACTTAAGCTAAAAAAAAAGTTCTATAGAAGAGTCCTAAGAGCCGCTATGCTTTATGGTAGGGGTTGTTGGCCAATTACGAAACAATATGTCCAAAATCGAGAGTGTCAAAAATGAGAATGTTAAGATGAATGTATGATAAAAGTAAAAATGATAGAATTAAGAACGATATTGTCGATAAAAAAAATAGAGATGACATTTATAGGTGATAAATTAAAGCAGAATCGATAGCTACGACACCGATGAAAAAGAGTGATATGATAGCTATTGAAGGTAAAGAAATAAGTCAAAATTAACTTTAAGTAAAATAATAAAAATAGACATGATAACTTGTAATTAATAAAAAGCATGGTCCTGGATATACCATAACGGCAAAAGAAAATTCATGCAGTCAACCCCAAACATATTGGAATAAAGCTTTGTTGAGTTGGGTATGAATATTATGTAAACTTCAACCAAAAACAATTCACACTATGGTGAGTACAAGTCGAACCAGCAATGATTATATCGACAACAATGCACACACCTCTCTCCCTCTCTATACAGACCCTAGCAGAGCCACCCCAATCCACTGCTACCCTTGGCCCTCTCCGACTGCCTCACCCATAAAACCAAGCCTTGGCCCTCTCCGACCACCTCACCGATAAAACCAATGTAACAATTATCACCATGGGTAACAAGGTTAAATGGCCTTTGCCTTTTTTACATCAAAGAGAATGAGGTCTAGCGCCCTGGAATACCATCGAGAAAGAGCAATAGAACAAGGAGGGAATAAGTTATAACAAATGCTAATAAAGAGTCACTAAATCATACTACAATTGACCAAAGAATTATTTAGTACCCTGTATTGAATTAGAAAATGAGATTCTTGCAGTTTAAGAATATAAAACCCCAGAACAGAACCTGATTCAAACTTTCAAACCTTTTGAAGTCAACACATTTCTTTCCAACTTACACCCCGACTTCGACTTGCACATTAAAACTGATCCAAGTCAGTGTCTAAATCATACAATTTTCAGATTCACCGACCAACCATTGATGTCGGAGAGGAGAGAATCAAACATGTGGATATTAAGAACCATCCATGGAGATATCGTTACAATTTGGATTTGGCAGAGTTGTTGCAAAAGAACTTTCAGAGGAATTCCTCTGAGCCTGGCCAGCTCCAAAAGTAAACTCCTGTGGAGAGATGTCTAAAATGGGACAAGCAAAAATGGAAGTAGCACCAGGGCTGTTGAATGCAGGGACAGGAACTGGATCATTAGGCTTTGAAAACCCAAAGCTGAAGGATGGCATACCGGCAGATGAGAAGATTGGCAAGGTGGGGTGGTTGTTCTTGGTTGACCCAAAGATCTTCTGCTCATACTCTTGTAACTGCTGGTAGACAGCTGCATGAAACACAGCAGAACATCAAAAAAAAAAAATGATTTTGCTCGTTGAACAAATAAGAGGCAATCCATAGAATTGCTCGTCGAAAATATAAACACTTGTTCATCTTACATTTACGATAATTTTGAGGAAGTTGATATTTTAATAAACAACAAAGAACAAACAGTACAGCTCCAGCTAGAACAATCTTGACAAAAATACAATGCCTTGGAATGCTTTTGCACCTTTGGCTATATAGAGGTATTACTCAATCAATTTTAATCATTACGAAATGGCAGGAAAAGTGTACATTCAATGTGTCCAAAAATAATAATCATGCAATTGTTGTCCACTACAGCCTAATTTCAGGGATTGTGTAGATAAATAACTTTCAATCATTATTTGACTTTTAGTAATTGATAAAAAACACAATTGGAACTCCAAACAATATTTTCTATAATAAAGTGCACACCGAGAACACTTGATGATAAATAGCTTGAATAGCATGACACTATAGGAATCAAGGAGAAATGGCTTTACGTAGCTATGAAAATTAAAACGTGTTCACATTTCTTTCCGCACAAGGACAAAAAAGAGAGCTCCAGCATACCTAATCTTTTCATAATTATAAATGAGCATCCTTCAGATAAACCGAAGGGCCAAAGCAGATATGATTGCAAAAAGTGGTTAAAAGGGTCAAAATCACACAAATATAATAGAACAGATGCTTGCAGAAAAAGTCCGGATACCCTAGAAACTAGTCTTTCTTGGCCAAAAATATGGTCCTTTTAGAGTTAAGCTGGACGGAGTAGCTGCAAGAGCTCAATATCAGATGGGAAGATTTCTAATTCAGCAAACACTGTTTTGATTTTTTTTTTGGGTTTGGCCCGCCCGCAGGGGGGGGGGGGGGGGGGGGGGGGGGGTGTATATCAGAACTTTTAAGTAACAGCCAAAATAACCCACAGAAAGACACGTCAAGAGCTTTAGTGCAAGTGCAACTTAGGAACTAGACAAAATTTAATTGCAGCAATGGTTGCTATCTTGGTAACACTTGGTGCAACAAGATCAGCTTTTGGGGGGTGTGAATATTTCCTTCCACTAGCGAACCACTGAAAATTAGATGACAAACTTGCTTGAACCCAAATATATTGTCCTTCACAGAGTCAACTTGGGCTCAACATCACAGCAAACATTTCCACGGTAATTCTGCATAACCATCTTCACAGAAAATCAAGCACCCAATCATAGACAGCCAAGTAATTCCTTATCGCCCTCTTTCCCTTACATTCTAAAGTCATAGATATAACCGCATATGTTCTAGCATACGAAACAGCAGTGACTTCCCAGTTGGTCAATATGGAAGGTATCTCTGCTGATGAAACTTGAGGTATTTTGGATTCAATCTTTGGTAAAGAATTGCAACTTAGGACTTCTTCATCATGATACTTGAACACACTTATTACTGTTTTGTTGCCTCTAATATCTACTCGCCCCCATCCCAAAATAAAACATCTCTCCATAATAATGTCAGCAATGAAAGAACTGCTTTGTTGCCGCAATGTTTCTTTGCAGTATTGAGAAAGGCATATACTTATATCAGGATGGTATTCAATACTTCAGAGATACTTTCATTAATGAGTTATATCTTCCAAATACTTGACCAACAGCATGGTTTTTTGCTCCTAAAAGTTCCCTTGAGAGGCATTTTCAAAATAGAAAAACTTAGAGGCTACTATTGTCATACCACGATCATGGCATAGCTTTAAAGTATTTTTCCGGGGTAAATTCTTTAACCTAGATGACATGTTGTATTTTAATAAAAATGGACAACTCTAAGTCTCTGACTATAGGGAATAAGATGTTAACAATTCTTTAAAGGTAAATAAGCGTGTAAGAAATATTAGTTCAGAACATAAAAGACCAATATACACACCTAGAAATTGGATTGCGTCATCAAATGGTAAATTCTGATGATCTTGGAGACAAAAAGCGAATAAAGGGAAGATGATTGTGAATGATAGTTTGGAGGGAGAAGCACAAGTGATGTGTGTTGATGAAAGAGATACAACAGGAAAAGGGGAGACTTCTGGTGTAAGGGGCAACCAATCTTCAATTTTTTTTCATGCGAATCTGGAAGAGGGCGAGATTTCTGCTCACTTACCTTTCACAAACAGCAAGGATGTAGAGCATGAAACACAATCCCAAATATCTCAGAATGTTAACTTAAATGATCGGGCTATAGCTTTGGATGGTGTAGAAAAAAGATCAAGAGGTGCAAATAAATTCGGTAGAGAGAATACTGTAGAGTGTAGAAGCTTATAATTAGGAAGGAGACAGATTTGATAGTCAAGCAAGACTCTAAAAAAGTTTCTTTTAACCTTAATAGTCTGTTTGGTACGAAGGAAAATGGATGGATGGAAAAAAGGTGGATGAAAAATAAGAGGGAAAGTGATATTTTCCTTTGTTTGGTTGAAAAAGGAAAATGAAGAGAAAAGAAAAGAGGAAGGAAAGCCTATACCTCACACTCACCAAATTCAATCCGCCCAAATTTGGGCGAAAGAGTGGAGAGAGAAGTTGGACATAATGATTGTATTTGTTGAATTACCTTTATGCCCTCCAAATGGCTGTTGGCTTACTCTTTTAGAAAAATAAAAAACACGTGGGGTCCACCTTTTTTTACTTCTTTCACCTGACAAAGAAAATAATGTGGGTTCACATTTAATAGGACATTTATGGTATTTAACATATTATTTATTTTTTTATTTTATTTTTCATTCTAAATAAAATAATAAAAAATTTATTTATCTTATTTTTCCATCATTCCGACCAAACAAGAATGAGGGAAAATATATTTCTTTTCTCTGAGAATAGAAAGTTCAATCTCTCATATTTTCAACCCTCCTATTTTCCATCAATCTTACCAAACATACTATAAGGATGTGGACAATGAAGAGTAGGAGGAGATCCTTTCAGATTCATCAGAAGAAGATCCTGTTCAAGTTATAGATGAAGAACACTTGGATTTAGAATGTTCTAATGGGAATGGAGCTTTTTTTTTCAATATATGTTCAACTGAGATTAGTGGTTTGAGGGCTAATCCTCAACCTTTCAGCTAGCGGTTGTCTTGCCAAGGATGAAGGAGGTCAATGTCCAATTAGTTTTACATTCTCTTATGCTCCTTTTGGTAGGAGGTACGAAAAGTATGAGGGATACACTTCCTATTCTTCAAGGAAGAAAAATAATAATGATACATTTTTCATTCTTTTATGTTTTGTAGGATAGATAGAAAATAAAAATAATTAATTTTTTTTGTGCTTGATAAGATGGAAAAAGTATTTTTTTAATTTTGAATTTTAATTTTTAAAATTTTAAATTTTTTTAAAAATAAAAGTATAAATACATATTTTTTTATTGTATTTATATATGAAATTAATTTATATACATAATATCTATATAATAAAGTAAAACTTACAATTCAAATTTCAAAGGATAAACAAAATATTTTTGTTTTTCGCGGTTCAGATCGCTTAAAGTTAATCTAACGGCTAAAATTGACACCCTAAATTTAATAGGAAAAATAGACCCCTAAGGGTGTGTTTGGAGTGATTTTTTAAAAGTACTTCTAGAAATTACTTCTCATAAGTACTTTTAAAAAAAAAATAGTGTTTAAAACCGTCCCTCCACCTCTACCTCTACCACCACTACCGCCACCGCCACCACCACCGTCGCCGTCACCAACGCCGCCGCCGCCACCACCACCGCCCTCGCTGCCACCGCCACCACCACCACTGTCGACATCGCCGCCACCACCACCGCCGCCGCCATCTCCGCCACCACCACCATTGCCGCCGCCACCGCCCCCCCTCACCACCACCACTGCCGCTGTTGCCGCCGCCACCACCACCATCGCCATCGCCACCACCATCGCCATCACCACCGCCACCACCACCACCACCACCGTCACCCCCACCGCCGCCATCACCGATGCCATCGCCGCCGTCGCCACCACAATCATTGCCACTCACCAGAACCATCACCGTCTCCTACCACCACCACATCTCACCTCCACTACAACCGATACTTAAATTCATTTATCTCTCCTCTATGTTTGTGATTTAATTTTAGATATGAATATAAATATGTTTATTGTTTATCATTTTTTATTACTCTGTGCCTTTAGGCACAGACAATAACTAGTATGTATATATGAAAGGATATATAGACAAATAAGATACATTTTAACATAAATAATTAACTTTCCTTCCAATTTTGGAGGGATTGATTTTGGTGAGTTAGAACGAAAGCTCATTCATCCACTTGTTTATCCTTCCTATTTTCCTTCTTTACCAAACAAGATATTTTATCTATCCCTCCAACTTTTCATCTTTCCAACTTTCCATCGTATCAAACGAAGCATTAAGAAATGGAATGAATATTTAATTAGTCATGGATGCACTATATCATTGGAGGAGATCCATGAAACTTTGCAAGCAAATAAGGTGTATTCCAAAGATGACTGCTATATGGAATTGTGTTCAGAGGCCTGTATTGATAAAGGATATTCTTCTGATGGTACTAGTGATTAGCCGACTCAAGAGAAGCTCAAAGTTTTTATGTCCAAGTCCAAACACCTCTTAGCTAAACTTAATTATGCTGAGCAGATTAAGAAGAAACAAGAAGCTGAATTAGAAAGGCTATCTCAGCAATTGAATGAGGCGTTGATGGAAAGGGACTTCAAAAGGATTACAAGATCCCAAGCTAAAGGTTTCAAAGTTCCTAATCCAAGTAAGAAATCACATGGATTTAAATGCTATTAAGTGTTTTATTTTAGATCAGTGTATTCACAATTCTGTCATTTTATGTGATGGAAAAGGAATTCTGAAATGCTTGGGATTAATTGATGTTGATAACGTTGGATATAAAGCTGTTACCAGTAAAAGGTCGATGGAATTGGGTGTTGATCAGGGTGAGTTGGAAGCTTCAAAGGACTTGGGTATTCGGCTTGAAGAATTATTCTGGATGTATAGAAGGAATAAGAGAATTATTTTAGGAGGTTTCCTAAATCAAAGAGAATTAGTGGCTATCATAGTTTTGAATCGGTCCATAATCGTAATAGGTGGGGGTGGTAAGGTATTTACAAAATCTTTTCCAAGCTGATTTTATGAGCATCATGGAGTGTTTTAAGGACTATATAATCGGATTCGGGGGAATAAAGAGAAGTGGTTATGACTTTCGGTCTAAACAAGGAGGAGATCTACTTGTGATGGGATTGTTCATTAGACAATTTCGGCTGAGAGAGAAAGTTGTGGGGATTCTGCATGAGTTTCAGTCAAAGCCAGCAAGAGATTGTCAAGATCTTTTTTCAATGGTCAAGTAAAGATTATTGGTCAAGCAAGTCAATCTAGCAAAGGGGGAGTTACTGCCGAGATTTTTAAGGATTTTTTCCAAAAGTTGTTAAATCTTTGAGTTTTGAATAAAGTTCTTCCTCGCACAGTCGAGGTTTAACCCCCACCCCCTCCAAAAACAAATCCCCACAAAAATAGTAATATTTTTTTTGTACCGAAAAAAAATAGTAAAAATAATTACCACGAATGTAATAAAAATATCCACAACACTGATAAAAACACTCACAAAAGTGGTCAATCATTCACAAAAATAATAAATTTTTTAATTATAAAAACACTCGTTAAAGTAGTAAAAGTTATAGGTACAATACCAAAAAAATTTCTTTGGTACTACAGTCTTGGTCCTATAAAGTCTAGCATCTTTCTCGCTTGTAACTTGACATCAACACAAGATAAGAGCAATGTTAATGGGACTTAAAATATTGACAAGATTTACTGTCTTTATCAATCACTGGCATTGATTTGAATATGGGTCTCGATATTTGTTAGAATTCACTACCAATTCAATAATTGCGATTGATTAGATCAATAAATCAACTCAATATCTTAGGTACAAATAACATTTTCCTTATGGTATTTATAAGTGGTAAGGAGTTTACAATCCAAAATTATGGTTTTTATTCAAATTTTTATATTGCAATCTCAATCAAGGATCAAAATTTCGTTTTGACGCATAGTTTTAGTCACCTAGAAAATGAAAATGTTTTGAAGTGTTTCGGAAACAGGATGGAAAAAAAATAAAAATTTTAGAATTATTTTTTTAAAACATTGGTTGAAATATACCAAAGTATCTTAAAATATCTTAAAACCTTCTGAAATAATTGGGCAAATGTATTGAAACATTATGAAATACCTTGAATTATTAGAATTTTAATTCTATCACTGATTTATTTCAGTCTCGTTGGAAATGGAAACGTTTCAGAAGTTTCGAAACGAAATTTTGATCCTTTATCTCAATCAAATAAAAAATGTAGCAAATAAATGTGCTCCATTTAAAAAAAATTGAGTAGCGAATTTCTATTAAAAATACTTATAATTGGACAAATAATTTTGCATAAATATAAGTTAATATGACAAATACAACCAAAAAGTTTGTCAAAAAAGGCTGTGAATATTTACTGTTAGACTACAATGCTATATTTTTAATTTATGAATTGAAGGTGTAATATGAGAATTCTAGTTTTCATGGAACAAAATTCAGAGTAAGAATTTTTTAGAGTGTAAAATGTCATTCACGCTTCTATTACTGTATTCTTGCGATATCGATAATGATAGAACCCTACCTACATAATCATTAACTTTTGAGCAATGCTATTGAGATTCAATTTAAGGACCTAATGCATTATAACATTAAGTCTAATGGTGGCTAGTGAGTCCCAATATTTAATAAAGTCTACTATCTATCCCATGGCCACAAGCCATTAGTTTCCTACTAATTAAATCTCAAATTAGATGCAACTAACATTATTCTTAACTATTAGATACATTTCAAACATGTCCTAATAATTTTTGGACATATTATGGTCATTTAGTAATTTTTTAAAAGTTATAAGGTTATTTTATTATTGCATAAAATGAGTGTTATTATGTAATAAACTACTAGAACATAAATAGAAGATTGTTGCTTGTATTTAGAAAAAATTATATGTTGATGAAATTGATTTGTAATGCTTTCAAATGATAAAAACTCATTACAGTAAATTGTAAATGACAATAATTACTGTCATTTTTTGTAAGAAGTTATAATTAATATTATTTTATTTTGTACACGCCAAATATATCAATTTTTAACTTTTTATATTTAATGAACTTTTAAGTATTAAAATTGAATTTATTAACTACTACGATCATTTGGAAAAGAAAATTAAATTTATTAATGTGTCCACCTATAATAATTTCCTAGCTCAGCCCCTGGACAGCCTAAGCTATTTTCTTTTGTAGGTTTATATTAAAAATCAACATAATTATATCCTCGAATCATCAAATTTACTAGACTACTACAGTTTTAATTCAATGATATGCAACAACCAATAGCCATTTCTTTTCTTTTTTTTTTAGTTCAATGGTCAGAGTTGTCCAAGCCAGCTTACACGCACCTCGACTAATTTTCTTCCTGGTTCGGTCAAAGGTAGGCCATCCACGCTGGAACTAGGATATTCATAAGGGATAAATCCTCTATGATTTGACCCTGAGAAGTTGTCAAATTTCAAACTCAGGGCATCTGAATAATTATTGTTTCAATCTTATTCATTTTGTCTATAAATTATCAAACTAAAAGTAATTGCTCTTTAAATGTCCTAATTGAGTGGATGTTATTCAATTGTTAATTTCATTTTTCCAACCTGGATCGATCATTTTAAGCTCCTTATTACTCGATGTCATTTAGTTTATTAACGACGTAATTCTGAATAATAAAAACGATTAATCCGTCACAACCTGGCAGTATATGGGCCATCAAGTGTATTAGTTTTCAGTTGGGCTAATTATACTTTGTCCCCCTCAAATTATGAGGTTTGTGCAATTTTTCCCCCTCAACTAAATTTCTCGTATTTATTCCTCAACTACCTGAATTGGTTTTACATTGCCCAAATCTCAAATGTACACTACCTTTTGGTTGGAAAATATCAACGTATCCGAGCAAAGTGAAGTAAAATGGCATAGTTTGGGGACAATTTGAAATAATTTTTTGAGGGAACAAAGTGACACGAACATCATAGTTTGAAGGAAGGGGGGGGGGGGGGAAGTGTAACTAACACTTTTCAATTGTTAAATTTCCAAAAGAATGCAAGCAATGTTTTAGGTCTGCAAAAGCTCCCAATTATAGCAAATATTGTCGAGGGTCTATAATTTCTTTTGGTAATGAGTACATCCACTATAAAATGTGAGGTTCAAGACAGTTTATCTTTAACAGCCCGATCCAGGTAAGCCACTATCTAATTTTGTACGATCTCAGAATAGAAATAAGTTTAATATGGTTTGATTCATTGACTCTATGTACGATGCCATACACATGGCTGGCATGTATATATTAATACAATTTTGAACATTTTATCTCGAACTTAAATTCAAACTACTGATTTTCAATAACTATTTTTCTCTAAATTTGGAAAAAAAAAACCCATAATTGTCTTAATATAGCATGAGACTCTCCTAATAAATTCCAGCATCTGTGTCCCTTGGTAACTTGGCAACAACAGAAGTAGTTAACCAATTTGCTTGTTTGTTCTATAAGCAACCTTTTGGTAAGCTTTTTTGTCAATGGCTGAATCCACAAAATTGATAGCCCTTGGCCTGGGAGCACTCATTATGTGCTCAATCATGATTGGTTTTGCGGATGCAACACATATTGCCGGTGGTGTTTTTACGCACGATAACCCTCCATGCGACCAACACGGTCAGGACAAATGTTTAGATCCACCAACAAACAGGTATCAGAGAGGCTGCACCGAAGCAGAAAAATGCGAACGCAGTCCTAACCCAGATGAAAAAGATAATGTAGTTGAAGGTCTAGCAGCAGCTCCCCCAAATAATCCATAGATAATGAAAGCTGAAAACAATTCATTATTCGTTGGGACAAGATTTTGTTGAGTCATGTCGAGTTCAGATGTACCCACTTGCATATTAATTCATGTATAACTCGTGTATGCACAAACATACACATTTATGAGGAATGTACTAGTTTTACAATACAAATGATGGTGTTTTATAAGTGGTGAGATACAATCCAAAATTATGGTATTTATCCAAATTTTTATATTGCAATCTCCACTACAGCAAAAAACATTTTTTGCGACGTTTTTTTTTTTACGACGATTTTAAATTTGTCGCCAAAAGTTTACTATTAGCGACGATTTTATAATTTTGTCGCTAATTTCATTTTTTAATTGTTTTTGCGACGTTTTTTGAAAAAACATCGCGAAAAGGCAATTTCCTCCTAATTGTTTTTTGGCGGGAGAAATGGCGGGAATAGGCAATTTAATTATTTTTTGCGACGTTTTTTAAAAACGACGCCAATAAAATTTTTCGTAAATAAAAGATTTAAAAAAAAAACAATTTAATTGATTTTTTGCGACGTTTTTAAAAAACGTCGCAAATAAAATTTTTACGTAAATAAAAGATTTAAAAAAAACAATTTAATTGATTTTTCGCGACGTTTTTGAAAAACGTCGCAAATAAACTTTTTGCGTAAATAAAAGATTTAAAAAAAACAATTTAATTGATTTTTCGCGACGTTTTTAAAAAACGTCGCCAATAAACTTTTTACATAAATAAAAGATTTAAAAAAAACAATTTATTTGATTTTTTGCGACGTTTTTTAAAAACGTCGCCAATAAACTTTTTGGGTAAATAAAAGATTTAAAAAAAAAATAATTTAATTGATTTTTTGACACGTTTTTTAAAAACGTCGCCAATAACTTTTTATGTAAATAAAAGATTTAAAAAATAATAATTTAATTGATTTTTCGCGACGTTTTTAAAAAACATCGCCAATAAACTTTTTGCGAAGGCCGAGTTTTGGGTATTTTGCCCTAAGAGCATCTCCAAAACTTCTCCCTCGCTGGCGCCAAACTCTCACCTCTCCCTGCCTCTCCATCGATTGAACTAGAAGCCTTCACCGACAGTGAAGCCACAAGCACCCTGAAATCCCTTTGCTGCCTCCTCTTTCTCTCAGACTCTCTATGCGCATGCGCTTCTCAAGCCACATCAATCGATCAAACTCTTTCTGCTTCAGATTTGCTGCTTCAAATAGCAAAACCTAAATCCCAAATCAATCGATCAAACTCGATTTGCTACTTCAAATCAAGCTGCTTCAGATTTGCTGCTTCAAATCAATCGAACAAAGCTCTTTCTCTCAGAGCTGCTTCAGAGTCGAAGGCACAAATCAGGTACATACTCTCTCTCTCTCTCTCTCTCTCTCTCTCTCTCTCTCTCTCTCTGTTTCACTAAGCGCTCGTGAGCCTAGAACGTTCTGGAATTAGAACCCTCTGGAAATCCAAAGCTCCTTATAACGACCGCCCTATACCTCCCTCATTGTCAAAATCCTCAGAAAACAAATTGACTTATTTTTCAACAATTTCCTCTAATTTTTTCATCTCTGCTTACTTCCCTTTTTTTAGCATCACTCGTTGTTGGAATCGCTATATATATGAGTATATAGCAGAGGAGCCGAACCCAACAGATTCAAGCTCTTCAGGCTATGGGAAGTACCTTCCAAGAACGATTTGCCTAAAGAAAACTTAGAATCTATCCGAGCAGTGGTGGGTAACGCAGGGTTTGGAGCCAAGCACTGATTAATCACTTGTAAATATTTACCCCATTTCTGTATTTCTTTTTGTTTTCTCATTTTTGTTTTTTCAAGTTATGTACTTATTTGAACAAAACAATGTAGCTGTGTTTTGGGTTTCGAATTTTTTGAATGGGAAATTGTTATTGGATAGTTGGATTGATTTACTTACCCCTTTTGTAATTCAGGGAACTACTCATTTCTTTCCTCAGAGCAACTGGACAGAAACCACAGCGCATCATATTTTACAAGTATCGTGAGATATCATCACCCCGATATCTTAAACCTTTTATTTCTCACTGTGCTAACAATGCCTGATTATGTCTTCCTTATATTCAGGGATGGTGTCAGTGAAAGTCAGTTCTATCAAGTTTTGCTATATGAACTTGATGCAATTCGAAAGGTGAATCATCTCTCCCTCTCTCTCTCTGAAATCTTTGGTGTTTAATTTTCTATCTGCAGGTTAGTTCCGCCAAGTCTGAAATCTTTTCTTGTTTTCAAATCGACTTTTGCCAACGACATAGTGGCATCCTTCATAAATAGCGGCATACTCTGCTATTATTTCACTTGTTTTATGGTGCACAAAATTTGGTGAATGTCGAGTTTGTTTTGCGACCGTCACTCTCATCTAAGCTCAATTTTGCTACTGCTTTAAATTATGGTGGTATGATTGTGACTTGGTTTCATTTTGTTTTTACAGGTATGCCAGGTGTACCCGTTCGGTTTCAATTGGTAAAGTGCATTCCTCACTTTTCTCAATGCTCGTTCTTATATGCATATCTCCACTTGACTTTTTTGGGAGTTTTGGGTCTAATGTATTGCCAGATTGTGGAATTTGTGAATTGAATAGTATATACAAATTTTGGGGATTTTTCAGTTAAGTTAGCTTGGTCCTTAATCTCTAGGTATGGTTCAATTCAGTTTCTACAATAATTAGTCAATGACATTAGTCAGCAGTATGTTCATCTCATTAAAGGATGTGTTTTAATCCCCTAGTTATCATATTTACAAGTTCCTAGGTTTGAAAAAACGGATGGCTTGATAAGAAACTCTGAAGCGACTAGTAGTAGGAAACATTTGATTGCTTAAGCCCCAAAGTCCTTTTCACCAATAACTTCAAAACAAATAGCTTCAATAAAGCATGGTAGATTTGGAAGAGGGACTGCTGCTCAAGTAGCATTGTTTTTACTAAAAATTGCTGCACTAGAGATGGTTCGGAGGTTCTCAAGAGCAAGGTGTCCATTTTATGGTCTGGTCTGCAAGTTTTGCAAGTTCTCTGCTATTCACCATTCAAGTGGATTCAAAGATGGAATCCTTTGAAGGTTTTGGTCAAGGGCATGAAGGTTCGTTCTCTCAATCAAAGAGGCTTACAATTCAATTTGAATTATGTTGTTGATCATTTACTTATGTTAGAAATGTGATTTGATTCATGGGGAACTGTTTAAAGGTTTATAGTCTAGGTTTGAAAGGGCTTTGAGGAAACTTAGACGCTGTGGAGATTTTTTCCCACAGCCTCTCTTGAATCTTTGTTATCACGTCCTTTTTCTGTGCTCATTCATGTGCTCACATGTATGTTAGTTACATTCTTCAACTCTGTTTCAGGCCTGCCTAATATGGTCAAGATGATCCTTATTCAGGATCAGAGAAGGATTCCAGCTGCTAGGGTGCGGAGAATGATAGTCTTTGATGATAAAGGCTGAGTGTTGGCTTGGAAGCAGTTTCTGCTATGCAGTAGCACCTGTTGCTATGCTGCTGTACTGGTTCTGTTCAAATGCTGGGGTGTATGAGGCTGCAATGGTACTGGGTCTATGCTGATATGTTGCCTTTGTGTAAAATGCTACTTTTACAATATGACCAGTTTGGGATGCCTACTGCTAGGATGCAAAGGATGGTGATTTGTGATCCAAGGGCCAGAAGTTGAAGAGATGGTGATGTATCAGGATCTGGTCAAGGCATTTTTTGCACAAAATGTAATCAAAAATGGCTTAAGTCCTTTTGAAGGATTAAAGCCTTGTTTTGTATTTTTTAAAACAGGTTGTTCTTTGATTCTTGTAATTCATTTTTTTTGGAAATAAAATTTCTGTTTAAAAAAAAATATATATATTGAAACACCCAGTACACTAAAGTGCATTCAAGACTTGGCTTGTAAATGGGTATTAATTATTAATTTTTGCATTTTTTATTTATTTAAAAAATTATTTGCGATGATTATTTTACGTCGCTAAAAATTAATTAATTATTCTTTTTTGAATTTTTTATTTATGAAAAATTTATTTGTGACAATTTTTTTATGTCGCGAAAATTTAATTAAATTATTTTTTTAAATTTTTTATTTACGAAAAATTTATTTGCGACGATTTTTTTACGTCGCGAAAAATTAATTAAATTATTTTTTTTAAATTTTTTATTTATGTAAAAATTTATTTGCGACGATTTTTTTACTTTTAGCGACGTTTTTTTTTCGTCGCAAAATTTTTTTTTTTGCGATGAAAATAAAACTGCGTCGCAAAATTCTTTCTGCGACGAGGCTATTACGACGAACACGCGGCGAAAAAAAAACGTCGAAAAAATAATTAGCGACGATTTTTTTGAATTTAGCGACGAAAAAAATCGTCGCAAAAAACGATTTTTGGTGTAGTGCTCAATCAAACAAAAAGGCAGAAATTAAATGTACTTCATTTTAAGAAAAATGAGTAGCGAATTTCTTTTAAAAAGTACTTATAATTGGGTATTAAGCAAATTAATAGGTTAATATAACAAATACAACCAAAAAAAATTTTCAAAAAAGGAGGCGAATAGTTACCATTAGATTACAATGTTACCTTTTTAATCTATTAATTGAGGATGTAATATGCGAATTCTAGTTTTCATGGCACAGATTGAGAGTATGAATTTTTTAGAGTGTAAAATGTTATTCACCCTTCTTGTAATTCACTTTCAACTTTTGTGTTGGACTATCAATTCTTATTTTTTGACATTAAATATGAACTTTTTTTAAATTAAATTTAAATATATTTAATTGTGCATACCCTGTTACTGTGTTCTTATGATATCGATAAGGATAGAACCCCACCTACATGATCATTAACTTTTGAGTAATGTTATTGAGTCTTAATTTAAGGACATAATGCATTGTAATTGATGAAGCCTAATAGTGGCTAGTGAGTCTCAATATTTAATTTAAGGACAATTGATTTGTAACGCTTTCAATTAACAATAATTAAAAAGTTATAATTAATATTTTTTTTGTACACATTATGTATATAAGTTTTTAACTTTTAATGTTCTATGAACTTTTAAGTATTAAAAATGAATTTATGAACCTCTACGATCAATTGGGAAAAAAAAATTAAACTTATTAATGTGTTCACCCTATAATACCTTTTGTCACTTCCTAGTTCAAATCCATCCCGTGCTCAAAAAAAAAAAGGAGAGACTCCAATCTTTAAGTTGATGGGAAATTCTATATTTCCCACTATTGTTTTTTTTTTTTACAAAACTTTATATCCAATGATTTAAATATTCTTATATAATTCTCATGTAACTTTGGACTAGAGTGTTATTGTTAAAACTTCATCCCAATAATCATCGCACATGTACTAGGAAATGTTTGGTCAATCTGATGATGTACGAAAGTGAATTTATGCACTACCTGTCGAGTAATTAATGTAAGTAATAAATGCAGTAAATATAAAGTGAGATCCACACAAGCAACACACAGATGTATAGTGGTTCGGTCAGGGTAACTTACTCCACTTTGAAGACGGCAACGGTGGCCGGTGGTCTTTATTGATGAAGTAGTAGGTGAGAGAGAGAGAAAGGGAGAGAGAGAGAGAGAGAGAGAGAGAAAGGGCATGCTCTTGGTAACTATGAGAGAGATAGTTATGTAAGGTGTATAGAGAGATATCCCTCTCACGTGGAGAGAGTTTACAATTTATAGGCACAGAGCCTTAGTTGTGGCAGTGGCGTGAAAGGATAGGTGACTAACTTTTCGGAAAGGATAGCTACAATTAAGATAGGTACGATTAAAGACAGTGTTGATCTCTGAGTAGTGGTTATCCCGGTAATTACTCTCCACGTGAGCTAATCCTCTTGGGTCTCTTAGACTTTTGGACTAGGCCGAACTCCATGAGTTGGGCTTGACTTTCATTTTAGCTGATTTGGGTCTATCTCATTAAATGGGCTTGGACCCAGCTGAATCTGGGTTCATCACAATCTAATATTACTATCCACTTTATTAGGAAATTTTTCACATATTGAATTACAAATTATAATATTTTGTCGAAATCAATTTATCATTGTGCAGTATTTTGATTACTTATTCAGTGTTAATGATACAAATTTAATGACTAAGCATATACATGCAACATCCAATAGCCATATTTTTTTTTTATTCAACGGTCAGGAATGTTTAGGCCAGCTTACATGCACAAAGATTAATCCCCTCCCGATGCAGTCAAAGACAAGTCACCTAAGCTGGGAATTCATGACGGATAAATCTCGACGTCAAGGAGTTGTCAAGATTCTAACTCATGACATCTGAATAATTATTGTTTAACAATTTTATTCATTTTGTCAATAAATTATCAGACTCAAAATAATTGCTCTTAAAATATATTAGTTGAGTGGATGTTATTCACTTCTTAATTTCATTTTTCCAACCTCGATCATTTTAAACTCCTTATTGTATGAACAACAAACTTAACACGGTTTAATTTAACGTACAATTTTATCCGCATGTATGACACACATATCAATATACATAGATGGAGGTATAATCTCAACCCCACAATTTAAAACTATTCATTTACAATGTGTAATTTCTCTTACACTGGAAACAAAAGTAGCCTTAATATAGAATTGAACTCTCCTTATAAATTATAGGACTTTTGTCATGTCCCTGGCATCCTTAGAGCAACTCCAAAGGAAGTTGCCATTTTGGGGTGTCAAATTACTCATTCGCAACCTTGAACAGTGTTTTGACATCTCTGAATTATACATCTGCTTCAATGACAGGTGTCAAAATGGGATGCCATTTTAATATTTTTATTCATTAATCTATATGAATCGTTGGATCTATATTCATCTAACGGATCTATATTCATCAACCCATTTGCAACCTCTCACTTTCTCTCTCCAGAGTTGCCAAAAATTTCACCCCAAGAGCCTTGATGCCATTTTCCAACCTTTGATGCCACCCCCCCCCTAGAGTGAAAAATTTTGAATTTAGGGTGGCATATGCGGTTGCCAATCCCCCTTGGAGTTGCTCTTACATTAACAAAACAAGTTCACCTGTTGTATAAGCAACCTATGTAAGTTTGCTAGCAATGGCTGCATCCATAAAATTGATTGCCCTTGCCTTCGGATCACTCCTTTTGTGATCACTCATGAATGTAGTTGTAGCTGGAAGGTCTATCAACTATGGTCCTCTTCATCACGGTAACTACCCATGCAACAAAAATGGCCAGAACGGATGTCTAGGTCCACCAACAAACCGGTACACTAGAGGATGTGGCGAGACAGAAAAATGAAAACACGATCCTAGAGAAGACGGAAAAGGACCAATCATGGGGAACTAAAAACGACCGGTTGTGGGGAACTAATGCAATCTCAATGCAACTATTAGAAACACATAATGTTATAGTGTGTTTTTTTTAGCCATCATGCTATGGTGTTTATAAACTTCACTACATAAATTAACATGTATATGTATATGTAACCACACAAACTTAAACAAAAACACACATTTATGAGGAATTTACTATTTTTACAATGCAGAAGGTGTGTTATATGTATTTGTAAGGAGATATACATTTTATTGCTTAGGATATGCATTCCAAATGGGAAACTTTCACTACAAGAATTAGGGTATTTTGAGACAATTTTTTTGTGACAACTATGTCCACCGTTACAAAAAGAAAACATGTTTTGAAGAAAAAAAAAAGTTTTGTGGTGGTAAGGTTGTCATAAAAGGTTTATTTACTGCAAAAAAATACTATTTGAGATGATTGTTGTCTTCATAAATTTTTTTTGAGGCTCACTTATTATGGCAAGGTATGTTGTCACAATACCTCGCCATAATAAGTGAAGCCTCAAAATGTCTTCGTAACAACAAGAACCATCTCAAGTAGTATTTGTAGTTGCAAATAAACTTTTTATGACAGGTCTACCACCACAAAAAATCTTTTTTCTCCAAAACACGTTTTTTTGTGACGATAAACACTGTTGCTGCAAAAAACTTATCTTCAAAAAGCCTAATCCTTGTAATGTCATTACAATAACATAATATTAGACGTTGAAAAAATATGTCAAAATTATCAATGGGAAGTCTAACACACAAAATATCGAAACTTATATATTACATGAGTCATACCCAAAGCCTCGACTTTACGTGTCACTTTGATCCCTTTCACCTTGTGAGTCGTACAAATTTGAAGCCCTTTATAACTCATATAAATTTACTTGTTGATATGATTCCTGGCCCATATCAGAGTCACCAAATAATGGTCCCCTTAGACACTTATTAGTGATACCTCTTGCTTTGAAAATATATAAGTTAAGGAACCAACTTTCATCAATGAAAATTGATGGATTGATAAACTACGTGGTTCGGCAGTACATGTACAAACCTTGAGTTAGTTCAACAGAAGGTCTTCGCTCTTTCACCCACTGGTAACTCTGTTCCAGTCTCCATCCTTTGCTTTTCATCAAGTAAGCCATCACAATAGCTGGTGACCCGTCAAAACAACATTATCATTCCCACAGACAAGACATTAAGTAAAATCAATTGTTCTCCCAATCAAGAGTGTATCATCTATCTAATTCTCATAAACAAGAAGTCCAAAAAATGTCGTCATGGAATTTGGTCCCCACTAATTGAGGGGGGTGGAAAGGTGGGCTGGATGCATACCAGTTTTTTTATTTTCTGACAAGTAGCCAATAGCCACCACTACAAGATCTCATACACTCATTATGGCTTGGACTAGACAAAATTTAATTGCAGCAATGGTTGCTATCTTGGTAACACTTGGTGCAACAAGATCAGCTTTTGGTGGGTGTGAATATTTCCTTCCACTAGCGAACCACTGAAAATTAGATGACAAACTTGTTTGAACCCAAATATATTGTCCTTCACAGAGTCAACTTGGGCTCAACATCACAGCAAACATTTCCACGGTAATTCTGCATAACCATCTTCACAGAAAATCAAGCACCCAATCATAGACAGCCAAGTAATTCCTTATCGCCCTCTTTCCCTTACATTCTAAAGTCATAGACATGACCGCATATGTTCTAGCATACGAAACAGCAGTGACTTCCCAGTTGGTCAATATGGAAGGTATCTCTGCTGATGAAACTTGAGGTATTTTGGATTCAATCTTTGGTAAAGAATTGCAACTTAGGACTTCTTCATCATGATACTTGAACACACTTATTACTGTTTTGTTGCCTCTAATATCTACTCGCCCCCATCCCAAAATAAAACATCTCTCCATAATAATGTCAGCAATGAAAGAACTGCTTTGTTGCCGCAATGTTTCTTTGCAGTATTGAGAAAGGCATATACTTATATCAGGATGGTATTCAATACTTCAGAGATACTTTCATTAATGAGTTATATCCTTCAAATACTTGACCAACAACATGGTTTTTTGCTCCTAAAAGTTCCCTTGAGAGGCATTTTCAAAATAGCAAAACTTAAAGGCTACTATTGTCATACCACGATCCTCTAAGTTTCTGACTATAGGGAATAAGATGTTAACAATTCTTTAAAGGTAAATAAGCGTGCAAGAAATATTAGTTCAGAACATAAAAGACCAATATACACACCTAGAAATTGGATTGCATCATCAAATGGTAAATTCTGGTCATCTTGGAGGCAGTGATACGTAAAGGAGTTCTTATAGAGATTTTGACAAGCAGATACTGCCAGCAAATAGACAAAATTAACAGTGTATGAAATTTTATTACAGATAAGTAGTATATGTTTGCCTTAAAAAAACAAAAACTAATTGTGATACAACTAAGTGATTTTTCACCATTAACGAGTGTATGAGTACAAAATGGTGGGGAAGGCAAAGAAAAGGGAGAAGTAAGTGCATTACGACCAACACACCATGAAAAAAAAAACGTCGCAAAAAAAAAAAAAAACCCGACAAATGCTTTTTGTTTTAGTGAAGCCTGAATAAGGTAAAGATTCTTCGAAGGAGAAGGAGCAAACACAGGTTGGTAATGTAAATGCGTCACTTTTGTAGACTAACCAGGGACAAATGAAGACATCTAATCTGAATAAGAATAAGAACCTTGTTGTCCACAAAAAGCGAATAAAGGGAAGATGATTGTGAATGATAGTTTGGAGGGAGAAGCACAAGTGATGTGTGTTGATGAAAGAGATACAACAGGAAAAGGGGAGACTTCTGGTGTAAAGGGCAACCAATCTTCAATTTTTTTTCATGCGAATCTGGAAGAGGGCGAGATTTCTGCTCACTTACCTTTCACAAACAGCAAGGATGTAGAGCATGAAACACAATCCCAAATATCTCAGAATGTTAACTTAAATGATCGGGCTATAGCTTTGGATGGTGTAGAAAAAAGATCAAGAGGTGCAAATAAATTTGGTAGAGAGAATACAGTAGAGTGTAGAAGCTTATAATTAGGAAGGAGACAGATTTGATAGTCAAGCAAGACTCTAAAAAAGTTTCTTTTAACCTTAATAGTCTGTTTGGTACGAAGGAAAATGGATGGATGAAAAAAGGGTGGATGGAAAATAAGAAAGAAAGTGATATTTTCCTTTGTTTGGTTGAAGAAGGAAAATGAAGAGGAAAGAAAAGAGGAAGGAAAGCCTATACCTCACGCCTACCAAATTCAATCCGCCCAAATTTGGGCGAAAAAGTGGAGAGAGAAGTTGGACATAATGATTGCATTTGTTGAATTACATTTATACCCTCCAAATGGATGTTGGCTTACTCTTTTAGAAAAATAGAAAACACGTGGGTCCACCTTTTTTTACTTCTTTCACCTGACAAAGAAAATAATGTGGGGTTCACATTTAATAGGACATTTATGGTATTTAACATATTATTTATTTTTTTATTTTATTTTTCATTCTAAATACTCCCTCCGTTCCTAAATATCTGTCGTTTAAGGTTTTTGCACAGGGATTAAGGAAGCTATTAAATAGCTCTAATATGAGTAAAAAATAATTGTACAAGACTAAAATACCCTTATTCAATATGTATTGGGAAGGAAAAGAATATGAAAGACACTTAGCCTATACCTAATCTAATGCATTGAAGAGTTAAGGGTAAATTTGGAAGAAAAAATATTAATTGTGCTTTGGTTTCATTAAACGACAGATATTGTGGAACAAAAAAAATTATGTAAAACGACAGATATTTAGGAACGGAGGGAGTAAAATAATAAAAAATCTATTTATCTTATTTGTTCATCATTCCGACCAAACAAGAATGAAGGAAAATATATTTCTTTCCTCTGAGAATAGAAAGTTCAATCTTTCATATTTTCAACTCTCCTATTTTCCATCAATCTTACCAAACATACTATAAGGATGTGGACAATGAAGAGTAGGAGGAGATCCTTTCAGATTCATCAGAAGAAGATCTTGTTCAAGTTATAGATGAAGAACACTTGGATTTAGAATGTTCTAATGGGAATGGAGCTTGTTTTTTCAATATATGTTCAACTGAGATTAGTGGTTTGAGGGCTAATCCTCAACCTTTTCAGCTAGCGGTTGTCTTGCCAAGGATGGAGGAGGTCAATGTCCAATTAGCTTTACATTCTCTTATGCTCCCTTTAGTAAGAGGTATGAAAAGTAGGAGGGATACACTTCCTAACCTTCAAGGAACAAAAGTAGGAATGATACATTTTCATTCTTTTATGTTTTGTAGGATAGATAGAAAATAAAAATAATTAATTTTTTTTGTGCTTGATAAGATGGAAAAAATATTTTTTTTATTTTAATTTTTAATTTTTAATTTTAATTTTAATTTTAAATTTTGAATTTAAATTTTTTAAATCTTAAATTTTTTAAAAAATAAAAGTATAAATACTTATTTTATTATTGTATTTATATATGAAATTAATGTATACATAATATATGTATATATGAAAGGATAGATAGACACATAAGATATATTTTAACACAAATAATTAACTTTCCTTCCAATTTTGGAGGGATTGATTTTGGTGAGTTAGAACGAAAGCTCATTCATCCACTTGTTTATCTTTCCTATTTTCCTTCTTTACCAAACAAGATATTTTATCTATCCCTCAAACTTTTCATCTTTCCAACTTTCCATCGTATCAAACGAAGGATTAAGAAATGGAATGAATATTTAATTAGTCATGGATGCACTATATCATTGGAGGAGATCCATGAAACTTTGCAAGCAAATAAGGTGTATTCCAAAGATGACTGCTATATGGAATTGTGTTCAGAGGCCTGTATTGATAAAGGATATTCTTCTGATGGTACTAGTGATTAGCCGACTCAAGAGAAGCTCAAAGTTTTTATGTCCAAGTCCAAACACCTCTTAGCTAAACTTAATTCTGCTGAGCAGATTAAGAAGAAACAGGAATGTTTCAAAGTTCCTAATCCAAATAAGAAATCACATGGATTTAAATGCTATTAAGTGTTTTATTTTAGATCAGTGTATTCACAATTCTGTCATTTTATGTGATGGAAAAGGAATTCTGAAATGCTTGGGATTAATTGATGTTGATAACGTTGGATATAAAGCTGCTACCAGTAAAAGGTCGATGGAATTGGGTGTTGATCAGGGTGAGTTGGAAGCTTCAAAGGACTTGGGTATTCGGCTTGAAGAATTATTCTGGATGTATAGAAGGAATAAGAGAATTATTTTAGGAGGTTTCCTAAATCAAAGAGAATTAGTGGTTATCATAGTTTTGAATCGGTCCATAATCGTAATAGGTGGGGGTGGTAAGGTGTTTACAAAATCTTTTCCAAGCTGATTTTATGAGCATCATGGAGTGTTTTAAGGACTATATAATCGGATTCGGGGGAATAAAGAGAAGTGGTTATGACTTTCGGTCTAAACAAGGAGGAGATCTACTTGTGATGGGATTGTTCATTAGACAATTTCGGCTGAGAGAGAAAGTTGTGGGGATTCTGCATGAGTTTCAGTCAAAGCCAGCAAGAGATTGTCAAGATCTTTTTTCAATGGTCAAGTAAAGATTATTGGTCAAGCAAGTCAATCTAGCAAAGGGGGAGTTACTGCCGACATTTTTAAGGATTTTTTCCAAAAGTAGTTAAATCTTTGAGTTTTGAATAAAGTTCTTCCTCGCACAGTCGAGGTTTAACCCCCACCCCCTCCAAAAAAAAATCCCCTCAAAAATAGTAATATTTTTTTTGTACTGAAAAAAAATAGTAAAAATAATTATCACAAATGTAATAAAAATACCCACAACACTGATAAAAACACTCACAAAAGTGGTCAATCATTCACAAAAATGATAAATTTTTTAATTATAAAGACACTCGTTAAAATAGTAAAAGTTAAAGGTACAATACCAAAAAATTTTCTTTGGTACAACAGTCTTGGTCCTATAAAGTCTAGCATCTTTCTCGCTTGTAGCTAGACATTAACACAAGATAAGAGCAATGTTAGTTGGACTTAAAATATTGACAAGATTTACTGTCCTTATCAATCACTGGCATTGATTTGAATATGGGTCTCGATATTTGTTAGAATTCACTACTAATTCAATAATTGCGATTGATTAGATCAACAAATCAACTCAATATCTTAGGTACAAATAATATTTTCCTTATGGTATTTATAAGTGGTAAGGAGTTTACAATCCAAAATTATGGTTTTTATTCAAATTTTTATATTGCAATCTCAATCAAGGATCAAAATTTCGTTTCGACGCATAGTTTTAGTCACCTAGAAAATGAAAATGTTTTGAAGTGTTTCGGATACAGGATGGAAAAAAAATAAAAATTTTAGAATTATTTTTTTAAAACATTGGTTGAAATATATCAAAGTATCTTGAAATATCTTAAAACGTTCTGAAATAATTGTGCAAATTTATTGAAACATTATGAAATACCTTGAATTATTAGAATTTTAATTCTATCACTGATTTATTTCAGTCTCGTTGGAAATGGAAACGTTTCAGACGTTTCGAAACGAAATTTTGATCATTGATCTCAATCAAATAAAAAATGTAGCAATTAAATGTGCTCCATTTAAAAAAAATTGAGTAGCGAATTTCTATTAAAAATACTTATAATTGGACAAATAATTTTGCATAAATATAAGTTAATATGACAAATACAACCAAAAGATTTGTCAAAAAAGGCAGTGAATATTTACTGTTAGACTACAATGCTATATTTTTAATTTATGAATTGAAGGTGTAATATGAGAATTCTAGTTTTCATGGAACAAAATTGAGAGTAAGAATTTTTTAGAGTGTAAAATGTCATTCACCCTTCTATTACTGTATTCTTGCGATATCGATAATGATAGAACCCTACCTACATAATCATTAACTTTTGAGTAATGCTATTGAGATTCAATTTAATTAAGGACCTAATGCATTATAACATTAAGTCTAATGGTGGCTAGTGAGTCCCAATATTTAATAAAGTCTACTATCTATCCAATGGCCACAAGCCATTAGTTTCCAACTAATTAAATCTCAAATTAGATGCAACTAACATTATTCTTAACTATTAGATACATTTCGGACATGTCCTAATAATTTTTGGACATATTATGGTCATTTAGTAATTTTTTAAAAGTTATAAGGTTATTTTATTATTGCATAAAATAAATGTTATTATGTAATAAACTACTAGAACATAAATAGAAGATTGTTGCCATGATTTTGTATTTAGAAAAAATTATATGTTGATGAAATTGATTTGTAATGCTTTCAAAAGATAAAAACTCATTACAGTAAATTGTAAATGACAATAATTATGCTCATTTTTGGTAAGAAGTTATAATTAATATTATTTTATTTTGTACACGCCAAATATATCAATTTTTAACTTTTTATATTTAATGAACTTTTAAGTATTAAAATTGAATTTATTAACTACTACGACTATTTGGAAAAAAAAAATTAAATTTATTAATGTGTCCACCCTATAATAATTTCCTAGCTCAGCCCCTGGACAGCCTAAGCTATTTTCTTTCGTAGGTTTATATTAAAAATCAACAGAATTATATCCTCGAATCATCAAATTTAGTAGACTACTACAGTTTTAGTTCAATGATATGCAACATCCAATAGCCATTTCTTTTCTTTTTTTTTAGTTCAATGGTCAGAGTTGTCCAAGCCAGCTTACACGCACCTCGACTAATTTTCTTCCTGGTTCGGTCAAAGGTAGGCCATTCACGCTGAAACTAGGATATTCATAAGGGATAAATCCTCTATGATTTGACCCTGAGAAGTTGCCAAGTTTCAAACTCAGGACATCTGGATAATTATTGTTTCAATCTTATTCATTTTGTATATAAATTATCAAACTAAAAGTAATTGCTCTTAAAATGTCCTAATTGAGTGGATGTTATTCAATTGTTAATTTCATTTTTCCAACCTGGATCGATCATTTTAAGCTCCTTATTACTCGATGTCATTTAGTTTATTAACGACGTAATTCTGAATAATAAAAACGATTAATCCGTCACAACCTGGCAGTATATGGGCCATCAAGTGTATTAGTTTTCAGTTGGGCGAATTATACTTTGTCCCCCCTCAAATTATGAGGTTTGTGCAATTTTTCCCCCTCAACTAAATTTCTCGTATTTATTCCTCAACTACCTGAATTGGTTTTACATTGCCCAAATCTCAAATGTACACTACCTTTTGGTTGGAAAATATCAACGTATCCGAGCAAAGTGAAGTAAAATGACATAGTTTGGGGACAATTTGAAATAATTTTTTGAGGGAACAAAGTGACACGAACATCATAGTTTGAAGGGGGGGGGGGGGGGGAGGGGGGGCAAGTGTAACTAACACTTTTCAATTGTTAAATTTCCAAAAGAATGCAAGCAATGTTTTAGGTCTGCAAAAGCTCCCAATTATAGCAAATATTGTCGAGGGTCTATAATTTCTTTCGGTAATGAGTACATCCACTATAAAATGTGAGGTTCAAGACAGTTTATCTTTAACAGCCCGATCCAGGTAAGCCACTATCTAATTTTGTACGATCTCAGAATAGAAATAAGTTTAATACGGTTTGATTCTTTGACTCTATGTACGATGCCATACACATGGCTGGCATGTATATATTAATAAAATTTTGAACATTTTATCTCGAACTTAAATTCAAACTACTGATTTTCAATAACTATTTTTCTCTAAATTTGGAAAAAAAAAACCCATAATTGTCTTAATATAGCATGGGACTCTCCCAATAAATTCCAGCATCTGTGTCCCCTGGTAACTTGGCAACAACAGAAAAAGTTAACCAATTTGCTTGTTTGTTCTATAAGCAACCTTTTGGTAAGCTTGTTTGTCAATGGCTGAGTCCACAAAATTGATAGCCCTTGGCCTGGGAGCACTCATTATGTGCTCAATCATGGTTGGTTTTGCGGAAGCAACACATATTGCCGGTGGTGTTTTTACGCAGGATAACCCTCCATGCGACCAACACAGTCAGGACAAATGTTTAGATCCACCAACAAACAGGTATCAGAGAGGCTGCACCGAAGCAGAAAAATGCGAACGCAGTCCTGACCCAGATGAACAAGATAATGTAGTTGAAGGTCTAGCAGCAGCTTCCCCGAATAATCCATAGATAATGAAAGCTGAAAACAATTCATTATTCGTTGGGACAAGATTTTGTTGAGTCATGTCGAGTTCAGATGTACCCACTTGCATATTAATTCATGTATAACTTGTGTATGCACAAACATTCACATTTATGAGGAATGTACTAGTTTTACAATACAAATGATGGTGTTTTATAAGTGGTAAGGAGATACAATCCAAAATTATGGTATTTATCCAAATTTTTATATTGCAATCTCAATCAAACAAAAAGGTAGAAATTAAATGTACTTCATTTTAAGAAAAATGAGTAGCGAATTTCTTTTAAAAAGTACTTATAATTGGGTATTAAGAAAATTAATAGGTTAATATGACAAATGCAACCAAAAAAATTGTCAAAAAAGGAGGCGAATATTTACCATTAGACTACAATTTTACCTTTTTAATCTATTAATTGAGGATGTAATATGAGAATTCTAGTTTTCATGGCACAGATTGAGAGTAAGAAT
The DNA here is from genome assembly GCA_951799425.1 of Ilex aquifolium. NCBI lineage: Eukaryota > Viridiplantae > Streptophyta > Magnoliopsida > Aquifoliales > Aquifoliaceae > Ilex > Ilex aquifolium. The sequence goes on along the minus strand of OX637400.1, from coordinate 8,946,741 downwards.
TTTTTAGAGTGTAAAATGTTATTCACCCTTCTTGTAATTCACTTCCAACTTTTGTGTTGGACTATCAATTCTTATTTTTTGACATTAAATATGAACTTTTTTTAAATTAAATTTAAATATATTTAATTGTGCATACCCTGTTACTGTGTTCTTATGATATCGATAAGGATAGAACCCCACCTACATGATCATTAGCTTTTGACTAATGTTATTGAGTCTTAATTTAAGGACATAATGCATTGTAATTGATGAAGCCTAATAGTGGCTAGTGAGTCTCATTGTTTAATTTAAGGATAATTGATTTGTAACGCTTTCAATTAACAATAATTAAAAAGTTATAATTAATATTTTTTTTGTACACATTATGTATATAAGTTTTTAACTTTTAATGTTCAATGAACTTTTAAGTATTAAAAATGAATTTATGAACCTCTACGATCAATTGGGAAAAAAAAAATTAAACTTATTAATGTGTTCACCCTATAATACCTTTTGTCACTTCCTAGTTCAAATCCATCCCATGCTCAAAAAAAAAAAAAGGAGAGACTCCAATCTTTAAGTTGATGGGAAATTCTATATTTCCCACTATTGTTTTTTTTTTTTTACAAATCTTTATCTCCAATGATTTAAATATTCTTATATAATCCTCATGTAATTTTGGACTAAAGTGCTATTGTTAAAACTTCATCCCAATAATCATGGCACATGTACTAGGAAATGTCTGGTCAATCTGATGATGTACAAAAGTGAATTTATGCACTACTTGTCGAGTAATTAATGTAAGTAATAAATGCAGTAAATATAAAGTGAGATCCACACAAGCAACACACAGATGTATAGTGGTTCGGTCAGGGTAACTTACTCCACTTTGAAGACGGCAACGGTGGCCGGTGGTCTTTATTGATGAAGTAGTAGGTGAGAGAGAGAGAGAGAGAGGGCATGCTCTTGGTAACTATGAGAGAGATAGTTATGTAAGGTGTGTAGAGAGATGTCACTCTCACGTGGAGAGAGTTTACAATTTATAGGCACAAAACTTTAGTTGTGGCAGTGGCATGAAAGGATAGGTGACTAGCTTTTCGGAAAGGATAGCTACAATTAAGATAGGTACAATTAAAGACAATGTTGATCTCTGAGTAGTGGTTATGCCGGTAATTACTCCCCACGTGAGCTGATCCTCTTGGGTCTCTTAGACTTTTGGACTAGGCCGAACTCCATGAGTTGGGCTTGGCTTTCCTTTTAGCTGATTTGGGTCTATCTCATTAATTGGGCTTGGACCCAGCTGAATCTGGGTTCATCAAAATCTAATATTACTCTCGACTTTACTAGGAAATTTTTCACATATTGAATTACAAATTATAATGTTTTGTCGAAATCAATTTATCATTGTGCAGTATTTTGATTACTTATTCAGTGTTAATGATACAAATTTAATGACTAAGCATATACAAGCAACATCCAATAGCCATATTTTTTTTTTATTCAACGGTCAGGAATGTTTAGGCCAGCTTACATGCACATCGATTAATCCCCTTCCGATCCAGTCAAAGACAGGTCATCTAAGCTGGGAATTCATGACGGATAAATCTCGACGTCAAGGAGTTGTCAAGATTCTAACTCATGACATCTGAATAATTATTGTTTAACAATTTTATTCATTTTGTCAATAAATTACCAGACTCAAAATAATTGCTCTTAAAATATCTTAGTTTAGTGGATGTTATTCACTTCTTAATTTCATTTTTCCAACCTCGATCATTTTAAACTCCTTATTGTATGAACAACAAACTTAACACGGTTTAGTTTAACGTACAATTTTATCCGAATGTATGACACACATATCAATATACATAGATGGAGGTATAATCTCAACCCCACAATTTAACACTATTCATTTACAATGTGTAATTTCTCTTACACTGGAAAACGAAAGTATCCTTAATATAGAATTGAACTCTCCTTATAAATTATAGGATTTTTGTCATGTCCCTGGCATCCTCAGAGCAACTCCAAAGGAAGTTGCCATTTTGGGGTGCCAAATCACTCATTCGCAACCTTGAACAGTGTTTTGGCATCCCTGAATTATAAATCTGCTTCAATGGCAGGTGTCAAAATGGGGTGCCATTTTCATATTTTTATTCATTAATCTATATGAATCGTTGGATCTATATTCATCTAACGGATCTATATTCATCAACTCATTTGCAACCTCTCACTTTCTCTCTCCAGAGTTGCCAAAAATTCCACCCCAAGAGCCTTGATGTCATTTTCCAACCTTTGATGCCACCCCCCTTGGAGTGTAAATTTTTGAATTTGGGGTGGCATATGGGGTTGCCACTCCCCCTTGGAGTTGCTCTTACATTAACAAAACAAGTTCACCTGTTGTATAAGCAGCCTATGTAAGTTTGCTAGCAATGGCTGCATCCATAAAATTGATTGCCCTTGCCTTCAGATCACTCCTTTTGTGATCACTCATGAATGTAGCTGTAGCTGGAAGGTCTATCAACTATGGTCCTCTTCATCACGGTAACTACCCATGCAACCAAAAAGGCCAGAACAAATGTCTAGGTCCACCAGCAAACCGGTACACTAGAGGATGTAGCGAGACAGAAAAATGAAAACACGATCCTAGAGAAGACGGAAAAGGACCAATCATGGGGAACTAAAAACGACCGGTCGTGGGGAACTAATGCAATCTCAATGCAACTATTAGAAACACATAATGTTATAGTGTGTTTTTTTTAGCCATCATGCTATGGTGTTTATAAACTCCACTTCATAAATTTACATGTATATGTATATGTAACCACACAAACTTAAACAAAAACACACATTTATGAGGAATTTACTATTTTTACAATGCAGAAGGTGTGTTATATGTATCTGTAAGGAGATATACATTTAATTGCTTAGGATATGCATTCCAAATGGGAAACTTTCACTACAATAATTAGGGTATTTTGAGACAATTTTTTTGTGACAACTATGTCCACCGTTACAAAAAGAAAACATGTTTTGAAGAAAAAAAAAAAGTTTTGTGGTGGTAAGGTTGTCATAAAAGGTTTATTTACTGCGAAAAAATACTATTTGAGATGATTGTTGTCTTCATAAATTTTTTTTGAGGCTCACTTATTATCGCAAGGTATGTTGTCACAATACCTCGCCATAATAAGTGAAGCCTCAAAAAGTCTTCGTAACAACAAGAACCATCTCAAGTAGTATTTGTAACTGCAAATAAACTTTTGATGACAGCACTACCACCACAAAAAATCTTTTTTCTCCAAAACACGTTTTTTTGTGACGATAAACACTGTTGCTGCAAAAAACTTATCTTCAAAAACCCTAATCCTTGTAATGTCATTACAATAACATAATATTAGACGTTGAAAAAATATGTCAGAATTATCAATGGGAAGTCTAACACACAAAATATCGAAGCTTATATATTACATGAGTCATACCCCAAGCCTCGACTTTACGTGTCACTTTGATCCCTTTCACCTTCTCATTTGTTATTTTATAAAAGAGCTCCTTGTGGTGAAAAAGGGGAAAGGGAGATCAAACTAGAAAATAAAGAAAATATAAAATCAGATTTGGAAGATACCTCTAGTACCTTCACTTCCAAACATGACAAACATTGAAAACAATTTCTTACTAATAAAATGAAATGAGAATAAAATATATTCTTTTTTTTTTTTTTTCATAAAATTTGAAGAAAAAAAAATTAACATTATTACATCCTGAAATCATATTGTTGTAATTATCATACAATTATGACTAGGGCGACACTTGTTGCTTTGTGACTTTCATGTTCCAATCCATTCTTATGTTGGCCTACCATAGTTGATCATCCTTAGAAAAGGCATATGATCGGGTTTCTAGAGATATTTTGTAAAAAGTTTTAGAGAAGAAAAAAGTTACTATTAGATATATTGATGTGATTAGAGATATAAAAGAAAATGTGATGATCTTAGTGAGAGCAACGACATAAGAGACTAATGAATTTTCAATCACTATAAGCTTACATCAGGGTGCTTTGATTATGAATGAATTGACTAGGCATATTCATGATCATGATGAACCCCCACGATGTATAATATTAACGGATGACATTGTATAAGTTGATGAAAATAAAAAAATAAATAATGATAAACTAAAAATATAGCGAGAAACTCTAGAATAAAAAAAAAAAGATAAATAGGACTAAAAATGAATAAAGTAAAATGAGAAATTAAAATCATGAAGTAGTAAAAATTGAAAATTAAAAGATACCAAAGAATGGATGTGTGAGAGTAGTGATGATGTTACTCATAAAATTAATGCATGGGTTAAATGTAGGAATTTATCTGGGATATTGTGTAAATGGCGCATACTACTTAAGCTAAAAAAAAAGTTCTATAGAAGAGTCCTAAGAGCCGCTATGCTTTATGGTAGGGGTTGTTGGCCAATTACGAAACAATACGTCCAAAATCGAGAGTGTCAAAAATGAGAATGTTAAGATGAATGTATGATAAAAGTAAAAATGATAGAGTTAAGAATGATATTGTCGATAAAAAAATAGAGATGACATTTATAGGTGATAAATTAAGGCAAAATTGACTTAAGTGGTTTGAACACACCAATAGACAATCTCCTACGACACCAATGAAAAAGAGTGATATGATAGCTATTGAAGGTAAACGTAATGGTAGAAATAAGTCAAAATTAACTTTAAGTAAAATAATAAAAATAGACATGATAACTTGTAATTAATAAAAAGCATGGTCCTTGATATAGCATAACGGCAAAAGAAAATTCATGCAGTCAACCCCAAACATATTGGACTAAAGCTTTGTTGAGTTGGGTATGAATATTATGTAAACTTCAACCAAAAACAATTCACACTATGGTGAGTACAAGTCGAACCAGCAATGGTTATATCGACAACATGCACACACCTCTCTCCCTCTCTATACAGACCCTAGCAGAGCCACCCCAATCCACTGCCACCCTTGGCCCTCTCCGACTGCCTCACCCGTAAAACCAAGCCTTGCCCTCTCCGACCACCTCACCGATAAAACCAATGTAACAATTATCACCATGGGTAACAAGGTTAAATGGCCTTTGCCTTTTTTACATCAAAGAGAATGAGGTCTAGCGCCCTGGAATACCATCGAGAAAGAGCAATAGAACAAGGAGGGAATAAGTTATAACAAATGCTAATAAAGAGTCACTAAATCAGACTGCAATTGACCAAAGAATTATTTAGTACCCTGTATTGAATTAGAAAATGAGATTCTTGCAGTTTAAGAATATAAAACCCCATAACAGAACATGATTCAAACTTTCAAACCTTTTGAAGTCAACACATTTCTTTCCAACTTACACCCCGACTTCGACTTGCACATTAAAACTGATCCAAGTCAGTGTCTAAATCATACAATTTTCAGATTCACCGACCAACCATTGATGTCGGAGAGGAGAGAATCAAACATGTGGATATTAAGAACCATCCATGGAGATATCGTTACAATTTGGATTTGGCAGAGTTGTTGCAAAAGAACTTTCAGAGGAATTCCTCTGAGCCTGGCCAGCTCCAAAAGTAAACTCCTGTGGAGAGATGTCTAAAATGGGACAAGCAAAAATGGAAGTAGCACCAGGGCTGTTGAATGCAGGGACAGGAACTGGATCATTAGGCTTTGAAAACCCAAAGCTGAAGGATGGCATACCGGCAGATGAGAAGATTGGCAAGGTGGGGTGGTTGTTCTTGGTTGACCCAAAGATCTTCTGTTCATACTCTTGTAACTGCTGGTAGACAGCTGCATGAAACACAGCAGAACATCAAAAAAAAAAAAAATGATTTTGCTCGTTGAACAAATAAGAGGCAATCCATAGAATTGCTCGTTGAAGATATAAACCGAAGGGCCAAAGCAGATATGATTGTAAAAAGTGGTTTAAAGGGTCAAAATCACACGGATATAATAGAACATATGCTTGCAGAAAAAGTCCGGATACCCTAGAAACTAGTCTTTCTTGGCAAAAAATATGGTCCTTTTAGAGTTGAGCTGGACGGAGTAGCTGCAAGAGCTCAATATCAGATGGAAAGATTTCTAATTCAGCAAACATTCTTAATATGTTTGAGACAGCACCCACCTCATGCAACAATCTATCTGGTCAGTGCAAGTGCAACTTAAACTTGGCTAATTTCAGCTAGTTGTCCTAAATTCTCTTCTATGCACACACCTTGTGAGTCGTACAAATTTGAAGCCCATATAAATTTACTTGTTGCCGAAAGTGATATTTTCCTTTGCTTGGTTGAAAAAGGAAAATGTAGAGAAAAGAAAAGAGGAAGGAAAGCCTATACCGCACGCCCACCAAATTCAATCCGCCCAAATTTGGGCGAAAGAGTGGAGAGAGAAGTTGGACATAATGATTGTATTTGTTGAATTACCTTTATGCCCTCCAAATGGCTGTTGGCTTACTCTTTTAGAAAAATAAAAAACACGTGGGGTCCACCTTTTTTTATTTCTTTCCACTAATGCTATTGGGACATAATTGAGGGACATAATGAGTTGTCACCAATGAAATAATAGTGAAATGTATTTAATGATGGGTCCCATTGTAGCATTAAATGAATTCATTATCATTTCATTGGTGACAACTCATTATGTTCCCAAATTATGTCCATAAATTATGTCCCAATAGCATTGCTCATTTCTTTCACCTGACAAAGAAAATAATGTGGGGTTCACATTTAATAGGACATTTATGGTATTTAACATATTATTTATTTTTTTATTTTATTTTTCATTCTAAATAAAATAATAAAAAATTTATTTATCTTATTTTTCCATCATTCCAAACCAAACAAGAATGAGGGAAAATATATTTCTTTCCTCTGAGAATAGAAAGTTCAATCTCTCATATTTTCAACCCTCCTATTTTCTATCAATCTTACCAAACATACAATAAGAATGTGGACAATGAAGAGTAGGAGGAGATCCTTTCAGATTCATCAGAAGAAGATCCTGTTCAAGTTATAGATGAAGAACACTTGGATTTAGAATGTTCTAATGGGAATGGAGCTTGTTTTTTCAATATATGTTCAACAAAGATTAGTGGTTTGATGGCTAATCCTCAACCTTTTTAGCTAGCGGTTGTCTTGCCAAGGATGGAGGAGGTCAATGTCCAATTAGCTTTACATTCTCTTATGGTCCTTTTGGTAGGAGGTATGAAAAGTAGGATGGATACACTTCCTATCCTTCAATGAAGAAAAGTAGAAATGATACATTTTCATTCTTTTATGTTTGGTAGGATATATAGAAAATAAAAATAATTAATTTTTTTTGTGCTTGATAAGATGGAAAAAATATTTTTTTAATTTTTAATTTTAATTTTGAATTTTGAATTTTGAATTTAAATTTTTTTAAAAATAAAAGTATAAATACATATTTTATTATTGTATTTATATATGAAATTAATGTATACATAATATATGTATATATATATATATATATAAAATTAATGTATATACATAATATCTATATAATAAAATAACTTACAATTCAAATTTCAAAGGATAATCAAAATGATTTTTGCTTTTCGCGGTTCAGATCATTTAAAATTTTACTTTAAAGTTAATTTAACGGCTAAAATTAACACCCTAAATTTAATAGGAAAAATTGGCTCATAAGGGTGTGTTTGGAGTGATTTTTTAAAAGTACTTGTATAAATTATTTCTCATAAGTACTTTTAAAAAAAAAATAGTGTTTAAAACCGTCCCTCCACCTCTACCTCTACCACCACTACCGCCACCACCACCATTGCCGTCACCAACGCCGCCGCCGCCACCACCACCACTGTCGCCATCGCCGCCACCACCACCACCGCCGCCGCCATCGCCGCCACCACCACCGCCACCGCCACCGTCATCGCCATCGCCGCCGCCACAACCACCATTGTCGTCGCCACCGCCCCCGCCACCACCACCGCCCCTTCCACCACCACTGCCGTCGTTGCCGCCACCACCACCACCGCCATTTCCGCCGCCACCACCACCGTCGCTGCCGTCACCGATGCCCTCGCCGCTGCCGCCACCACCACCATCACAGTCATTGCCACCCACCACAACCATCACCGTCTCCTACCACCACCACCTCTCACCCCCACTACAACCGATATTTAAATTCATTTATCTCTCCTCTATGTTTGTGATTTAATTTTGGATATGAATATAAATATGTTTATTATTTATCATTTTTTATTACTCTGTGTCTTTAGGCACAGGCAATAACTAGTATGTATATATGAAAGGATATATAGACAAATAAGATACATTTTAACACAAATAATTAACTTTCCTTCTAAATTTGGAGGGATTGATTTTGGTGAGTTAAAACGAAAGCTCATTCATCCACTTGTTTATCCTTCCTATTTTCCTTCTTTACCAAACAAGATATTTTATCTATCCCTCCAACTTTTTATCTTTCCAACTTTCTATCGTATCAAACGAAGCATTAAGAAATGGAATGAATATTTAATTAGTCATGGATGCACTATATCATTGGAGGAGATCCATGAAACTTTGCAAGCAAATAAGGTGTATTCCAAAGATGACTGCTATATGGAATTGTGTTCAGAGGCCTGTATTGATAAAGGATATTCTTCTGATGGTACTAGTGATTAGCCGACTCAAGAGAAGCTCAAAGTTTTTATGTCCAAGTCCAAACACCTCTTAGCTAAACTTAATTATCCTGAGCATATTAAGAAGAAACAGGAAGCTGAATTAGAAAGGCTATCTCAGCAATTGAATGAGGCGTTGATGGAAAGGGACTTCAAAAGGATTACAAGATCCCAAGCTAAAGGTTTCAAAGTTCCTAATCCAAGTAAGAAATCACATGGATTTAAATGCTATTAAGTGTTTTATTTTAGATCAGTGTATTCACAATTCTGTCATTTAATGTGATGGAAAGGAATTCTGAAATGCTTGGGATTAATTGATGTTGATAACGTTGGATATAAAGCTGTTACCAGTAAAAGGTCGATGGAATTGGGTGTTGATCAGGGTGAGTTGGAAGCTTCAAAGGACTTGAGTATTTGGCTTGAAGAATTATTCTGGATGTATAGAAGGAATAAGAGAATTATTTTTGGAGGTTTCCTAAATCAAAGAGAATTAGTGGCTATCATAGTTTTGAATCGGTCCATAATCGTAATAGGTGGGGCTGGTAAGGTGTTTACAAAATCTTTTCCAAGCTGATTTTATGAGCATATTTTAAGGAATATATAATCGGATTCGGGGGAATAAAGAGAAGTGGTTATGCCTTTCGGTCTAAACAAGGAGGAGATCTACTTGTGATGGGATTGTTCATTAGACAATTTCGGCTGAGAGAGAAAGTTGTGGGGATTCTGCATGAGTTTCAGTCAAAGAGAGCAAGAGATTGTCAAGATCTTTTTTCAATGGTCAAGTAAATATTATTGGTCGGGTTCGACTATAGTACCGATATCCACTTTTCGGTATGGTACCGAAAAGTGAAATAAACGGTTGATATATAATGAAGAACTTTCACCGTTGATCAAATCTAACACTTTTGACAGGCTACCCACTGAGCCTTATGCTTTCATAAAAAAAAAAACAAAGCCGAAGAAGAAGAAGATGGAGTTGCAGAATTATTTTTATCCCTGTGAACGCTTCAAGAAATTATAAAATCATCGTCATTTATTAAAACTAAGATTAAACGGTAGTCTTTTCATAAAAAAAAAAAATTCATAAAAAAAAAAAAAAACTCAGACAGGGAAAAAGAAAGAGAAATATCAAAGTATGGAGTTGCAGAATTGTTTTTATCCTATGAACCCTTCAAGAGATTATAAAAGCATCATCATTTATTGAAACAAAGATTAAGATTATAGTAAGAGTACTACTTTTGTTGGTTAACATTATCACTGTTTTGGTTAACATTACAACTTTTTTTTTGTTAACATTACCATTGTTTTGGTTAAGAGTACCATTTTTTTGGTTTACATTACAACTTTTTTGGTTAAGAGTACCATTTTTTTGGTTACTATTACCACTGTTTTGATTAAGATACCACTTTTTTGGTTAACATTACAACTTTTTTGGTTAAGAGTACCACTTTTTTGGTTAATATTACCACTGTTTTGATTAAGATATCACTTTTTTTGTTAACATTACCACTGTTTTGGTTAAGAGTACAACTTTTATGGTTAACATTACCACTATTTAAGTTAAGCTTAACACTTTTTGGATTAACATTACCACCTTTTATGTTAAGATTACAATTTTTTTGTTAAGAGTACCACTTTTTTGGTTAACATTACCACTGTTTTGATTAAGAGTATCACTTTTTTGATTAACATTACCATTTTTTTGGTTAAGAGTACCAATTTTTTGATTAACATTACCACTATATTGGTTAAGAGTACTACTTTTTTGGTTAACATTACCACTATTTTGGTCAAGAGTACCACTTTTTTGGTTAACATTACCACTGTTTTGGTTAAGAGTACCATTTTTTTGGTCAAGAGTACCACTTTTTTGGTTAACATTACCACTGTTTTGGTTAAGAGTACCACTTTTTTGGTTAACATTACCACTTTTTTTGTTAATATTACCATTTTTTTTGTTAATATTACCACTTTTTTGGAGCGATCAAGAATAGCGATCGAATTGAATTTAACAATCAAGAGGGATCAAATAGCAATCAAGAGAGATCAAGTGGCGATCAAGTGAAATCAAATGGGATCCCAACTAGCGATCAAGTGGGATCAAGTAGCGATCAATTGTGGTAATTTATAATTAACATTTTTTTTTATAATTAACATTAAAATCATCAAATTAACAATAAAATTCAATTAATTAATATTAAATTCATCCGATTTATATCCAAAATCATTCAATTAACATTCCATTTATTTGGACGAAATTACACGTTAATTTAATTTCACCCAATTAAAATTTAATTTATCAAATTAACACCAAATTAACATTCAATTCATCAAATTAATATTCAATTCATCAAATTAATATCAAATTAACACTCAATTTCATCTAATTAACATTCAATTTTTTTTCTAATAAGCATTTAATTCACTAAATTAACATTCAAATTCAAAAAGTTAACATTAAATTAATCAAATAAACTTTTAATTTCATTCAATTAACACTCAATTCATCAAATTAACATTCAAATTATCAAATTAATAGTCAGATTTATCAAATTGACAGTCAATTTAATCAAATTAACATGTAATTGCATCAAATCAACACCAAATTAACATGTAATTTCATCCAAATAAAATTTAATTTATCAAATTAAAACCAAATTAACATTCAATTCGTCAAATTAACACCAAAATAACACTTAATTTCATCTAATTAACATTCAATTTTTTCTAATTGAATGTTAATTTAGTGAATTAAATGCTTATTAGAAAAAATTGAATGTTAATTAGATGAAATTAAGTGTTATTTTGGTGTTAATTTGACGAATTGAATGTTAATTTGGTTTTAATTTGATAAATTAAATTTTATTTGGATGAAATTACATGTTGATTTGATGAAATTACATGTTAATTTGATGAATTGAGTGTTAATTGAATGAAATTAAAAGTTTTTTGATTAATTTAATGTTAACTAGTTGATTTTGAATGTTAATTTAGTGAATTAAATGCTTATTAGAAAAAAATTGAATGTTAATTAGATGAAATTGAGTGTTAATTTGGTGTTAATTTGATGAATTGAATATTAATTTGGTGAATTAAATGTTAATTTGGTGTTAATTTGATAAAGTAAATTTTAATTGGATGAAATTAAATTAACATGTAATTTCGTCCAAATAAATGGAATGTTAATTGAATGATTTTGCATATAAATTGGATGAATTTAATATTAATTAATTGAATTTTATTGTTAATTTGATGATTTTAATGTTAATTATAAAAAAAAATGTTAATTATAAATTACCACAATTGATCGCTACTTGATCCCACTTGATCGCTAGTTGGGATCCCATTTGGTCTCACTTGATCGCTACTTGATCCCTCTTGATCGCTATTTTTTATCGCTCTTGATCACTCCAAAAAAGTGGTAATATTAACAAAAAAAATGGTAATGTTAACCAAAAAAGTGGTACTCTTGACCAAAAAAATGGTACTCTTAACCAAAACAGTGGTAATGTTAACCAAAAAAGTGGTACTCTTAACCAAAATAGTGGTAATGTTAACCAAAAAAATGGTTATATTATCCAAAACAGTGGTACTCTTAACCAATATAGTGGTAATGTTAATCAAAAAATTGGTACTCTTAACCAAAAAAATGGTAATGTTAACCAAAAAAGTGATACTCTTAATCAAAACAGTGATAATGTTAACCAAAAAAGTGGTATCTTAATCAAAACAGTGGTAATATTAACCAAAAAAGTGGTACTATTAACCAAAAAAGTTGTAATGTTAACTAAAAAAGTGGTATCTTAATCAAAACCGTGGTAATATTAACCAAAAAAATGGTACTCTTAACCAAAAAAGTTGTAATGTTAACCAAAAAAGTGGTACTATTAACCAAAACAGTGGTAATGTTAACAAAAAAAAAGTTGTAATGTTAACCAAACAATTCTGCAACTCCATGCTTTGATATTTCTCCTTCTTTTTACCTGTCTGAGTTTTTTTTTTTTTTTTTTGATTTTTTTTTTATGAAAAGACTACCGTTTAATCTTAGTTTTAATAAATGACGATGATTTTATAATCTCTTGAAGCGTTCACAGGGATAAAAATAATTCTGCAACTCCATCTTCTTCTTCTTCGGCTGTGTTTTTTTTTTATGAAAGCATAAGGCTCAGTGGGTAGCGTAAGACTCAGTGGGTAGCCGGTCAAAAGTGTTAGATTTGATCAACGGTGGAAGTTCTTCATTGTATATCAACCGTTTATTTACTTTTCGGTACCATACCGAAAAATGGATATCGGTACTATAGTCGAACTCATTATTGGTCAAGCAAGTCAATCTAGCAAAGGGGGAGTTACTGCCGAGATTTTTAAGGATTTTTTCCAAAAGTTGTTAAATCTTTGAGTTTTGAATAAAGTTCTTCCTCGCACAGTCGAGGTTTAACCCCCACCCCCTCCAAAAAAAAATCCCCTAAAAAATAGTAATATTTTTTTTGTACCGAAAAAAAATAGTAAAAATAATTACCACAAATGTAATAAAAATACCCACAATATTGATAAAAATACTCACAAAAGTGGTCAATCATTCACAAAAATAATAAATTTTTTAATTATAAAAACACTCGTTAAAGTAGTAAAAGTTAAAGGTACAATACCAAAAAAATTTCTTTGGTACAACAGTCTTGGTCCTATAAAGTCTAGCATCTTTCTCGCTTGTACCTTGACATTAACACAAGATAAGAGCAATGTCTGTTGGACTTAAAATATTGACAAGATTTACTGTCCTTATCAATCACTGGCATTGATTTGAATATGGGTCTCGATATTTGTTAGAATTCACTACCAATTCAATAATTGCGATTGATTAGATCAACAAATCAACTCAATATCTTAGGTACAAATAATATTTTCCTTATGGTATTTATAAGTGGTAAGGAGTTTACAATCCAAAATTATGGTTTTTATTCAAATTTTTATATTGCAATCTCAATCAAGGATCAAAATTTCGTTTCGACGCATAATTTTAGTCACCTAGAAAATGAAAATGTTTTGAAGTGTTTCGGAAACAGGATGGAAAAAAAATAAAAATTTTAGAATTATTTTTTTAAAACATTGGTTGAAATATACCAAAGTATCTTGAAATATCTTACAACGTTCTGAAATAATTGTGCAAATGTATTGAAACATTATGAAATACCTTGAATTATTAGAATTTTAATTCTATCACTGATTTATTTCAGTCTCGTTGGAAATGGAAACGTTTCAGACGTTTCGAAATGAAATTTTGATCCTTGATCTCAATCAAATAAAAAATGTAGCAATTAAATGTGCTCCATTTAAAAAAAATTGAGTAGCGAATTTCTATTAAAAATACTTATAATTGGACAAATAATTTTGCATAAATATAAGTTAATATGACAACTACAACCAAAAGATTTGTCAAAAAAGGCAGTGAATATTTACTGTTAGACTACAATGCTATATTTTTAATTTATGAATTGAAGGTGTAATATGAGAATTCTAGTTTTCATGGAACAAAATTGAGAGTAAGAATTTTTTAGAGTGTAAAATGTCATTCACCCTTCTATTACTGTATTCTTGCGATATCAATAATGATAGAACCCTACCTACATAATCATTAACTTTTGAGCAATGCTATTGAGATTCAATTTAAGGACTTAATGCATTATAACATTAAGTCTAATGGTGGCTAGTGAGTCCCAATATTTAATAAAGTCTACTATCTATCCAATGGCCACAAGCCATTAGTTTCCTACTAATTAAATCTCAAATTAGATGCAACTAACATTATTCTTAACTATTAGATACATTTCGGACATGTCCTAATAATTTTTGGACATATTATGGTCATTTAGTAATTTTTTAAAAGTTATAAGGTTATTTTATTATTGCATAAAATAAATGTTATTATGTAATAAGCTACTAGAACATAAATAGAAGATTGTTGCCATGATTTTGTATTTAGAAAAAATTATATGTTGATGAAATTGATTTGTAATGCTTTCAAATGATAAAAACTCATTACAGTAAATTGTAAATGACAATAATTACTCTCATTTTTGGTAAGAAGTTATAATTAATATTATTTTATTTTGTACACGCCAAATATATCAATTTTTAACTTTTTATATTTAATGAACTTTTAAGTATTAAAATTGAATTTATTAACTACTACGATCATTTGGAAAAAAAAATTAAATTTATTAATGTGTCCACCCTATAATAATTTCCCAGCTCAGCCCTGGACAGCCTAAGCTATTTTCTTTCGTAGGTTTATATTAAAAACCAACATAATTATATCCTCGAATCATCAAATTTACTAGACTACTACAGTTTTAGTTCAATGATATGCAACATCCAATAGCCATTTTTTTTTTTTTTTTTCAGTTCAATGATCAGAGTTGTCCAAGCTAGCTTACACGCACCTCAACTAATTTTCTTCCTGGTTCGGTCAAAGGTAGGTCATCCACGCTGGAACTAGGATATTCATAAGGGATAAATCCTCTATGATTTGACCCTGAGAAGTTGCCAAATTTCAAACTCATGACATCTGGATAATTATTGTTTCAATCTTATTCATTTTGTATATAAATTATCAAACTAAAAGTAATTGCTCTTAAAATGTCCTAATTGAGTGGATGTTATTCAATTGTTAATTTCATTTTTCCAACCTGGATCGATCATTTTAAGCTCCTTATTACTCGATGTCATTTAGTTTATTAACGACGTAATTCTGAATAATAAAAATGATTAATCCGTCACAACCTGGTAGTATATGGGCCATCAAGTGTATTAGTTTTCAGTTGGGCTAATTATACTTTGTCCCCCCTCAAATTATGAGGTTTGTGCAATTTTTCCCCCTCAACTAAATTTCTCGTATTTATTCCTCAACTACCTGAATTGGTTTTACATTGCCCAAATCTCAAATGTACACTACCTTTTGGTTGGAAAATATCAACGTATCCGAGCAAAAGTGAAGTAAAATGACATAGTTTGGGGACAATTTGAAATAATTTTTTGAGGGAACAAAGTGACACGAACATCATAGTTTGAAAAAGGGGGGGGGGGGGGGCAAGTGTAACTAACACTTTTCAATTGTTAAATTTCCAAAAGAATGCAAGCAATGTTTTAGGTCTGCAAAAGCTCCCAATTATAGCAAATATTGTCGAGGGTCTACAATTTCTTTTGGTAATGAGTACATCCACTATAAAATGTGAGGTTCAAGACAGTTTATCTTTAACAGCCCGATCCAGATAAGCCACTATCTAATTTTGTACGATCTCAGAATAGAAAAAAGTTTAATACGGTTTGATTCTTTGACTGTATGTACGATGCCATACACATGGCTGGTATGAATATATTAATAAAATTTTGAACATTTTATCTCGAACTTAAATTCAAACTACTGATTTTCAATAACTATTTTTCTCTAAATTTGGAAAAAAAAACCCATAATTGTCTTAATATAGCATGGGACTCTCCCAATAAATTCCAGCATCTGTGTCCCCTGGTAACTTGGCAACAACAGAAGAAGTTAACCAATTTGCTTGTTTGTTCTATAAGCAACCTTTTGGTAAGCTTGTTTGTCAATGGCTGAGTCCACAAAATTGATAGCCCTTGGCCTGGGAGCACTCATTATGTGCTCAATCATGGTTGGTTTTGCGGAAGCAACACATATTGCCGGTGGTGTTTTTACGCAGGATAACCCTCCATGCGACCAACACAGTCAGGACAAATGTTTAGATCCACCAACAAACAGGTATCAGAGAGGCTGCACCGAAGCAGAAAAATGCGAACGCAGTCCTGACCCAGATGAACAAGATAATGTAGTTGAAGGTCTAGCAGCAGCTTCCCCAAATAATCCATAGATAATGAAAGCTGAAAACAATTCATTATTCGTTGGGACAAGATTTTGTTGAGTCCTGTCGAGTTCAGATGTACCCACTTGCATATTAATTCATGTATAACTTGTGTATGCACAAACATTCACATTTATGAGGAA
Source organism: Ilex aquifolium (assembly GCA_951799425.1). NCBI lineage: Eukaryota > Viridiplantae > Streptophyta > Magnoliopsida > Aquifoliales > Aquifoliaceae > Ilex > Ilex aquifolium. The sequence continues at coordinate 8,930,069 of OX637400.1, read as the reverse complement.
TGTACTAGTTTTACAATACAAATGATGGTGTTTTATAAGTGGTAAGGAGATACAATCCAAAATTATGGTATTTATCCAAATTTTTATATTGCAATCTCAATCAAACAAAAAGGTAGAAATTAAATGTACTTCATTTTAAGAAAAATGAGTAGCGAATTTCTTTTAAAAAGTACTTATAATTGGGTATTAAGAAAATTAATAGGTTAATATGACAAATGCAACCAAAAAAATTGTCAAAAAAGGAGGCGAATATTTACCATTAGATTACAATGTTACCTTTTTAATCTATTAATTGAGGATGTAATATGAGAATTCTAGTTTTCATGGCACAGATTGAGAGTAAGAATTTTTTAGAGTGTAAAATGTTATTCACCCTTCTTGTAATTCACTTCCAACTTTTGTGTTGGACTATCAATTCTTATTTTTTGACATTAAATATGAACTTTTTTTAAATTAAATTTAAATATATTTAATTGTGCATACCCTGTTACTGTGTTCTTATGATATCGATAAGGATAGAACCCCACCTACATGATCATTAACTTTTGAGTAATGTTATTGAGTCTTAATTTAAGGACATAATGCATTGTAATTGATGAAGCCTAATAGTGGCTAGTGAGTCTCAATATTTAATTTAAGGATAATTGATTTGTAACGCTTTCAATTAACAATAATTAAAAAGTTATAATTAATATTTTTTTTGTACACATTATGTATATAAGTTTTTAACTTTTAATGTTCAATGAACTTTTAAGTATTAAAAATGAATTTATGAACCTCTACGATCAATTGGGAAAAAAAAAATTAAACTTATTAATGTGTTCACCCTATAATACCTTTTGTCACTTCCTAGTTCAAATCCATCCCATGCTCAAAAAAAAAAAGGAGAGACTCCAATCTTTAAGTTGATGGGAAATTCTATATTTCCCACTATTTTTTTTTTTTTTACAAATCTTTATCTCCAATGATTTAAATATTCTTATATAATCCTCATGTAATTTTGGACTAAAGTGCTATTGTTAAAACTTCATCCCAATAATCATGGCACATGTACTAGGAAATGTTTGGTCAATCTGATGATGTACAAAAATGAATTTATGCACTACCTGTCGAGTAATTAATGTAAGTAATAAATGCAGTAAATATAAAGTGAGATCCACACAAGCAACACACAGATGTATAGTGGTTCGGTCAAGGTAACTTACTCCACTTTGAAGACGGCAACGGTGGCCGGTGGTCTTTATTGATGAAGTAGTAGGTGAGAGAGTGAGAGAGAGAGAGAGGGAGAGAGAGAGGGCATGCTCTTGTTAACTATGAGAGAGATAGTTATGTAAGGTGTGTAGAGAGATGTCCCTCTCACGTGGAAAGAGTTTACAATTTATAGGCACAGAGCTTTAGTTGTGGCAGTGGCATGAAAGGATATGTGACTAGCTTTTCGGAAAGGATAGCTACAATTAAGATAGGTACGATTAAAGACAATGTTGATCTCTGAGTAGTGGTTATGCCGGTAATTACTCCCCACGTGAGCTGATCCTCTTGGGTCTCTCAGACTTTTGGACTAGGTCGAACTCCATGAGTTGGGCTTGACTTTCCTTTTAGCTGATTTGGGTCTATCTCATTAATTGGGCTTGGACCCAGCTGAATCTGGGTTCATCACAATCTAATATTACTCTCGACTTTACTAGGAAATTTTTCACATATTGAATTACAAATTATAATCTTTTGTCGAAATCAATTTATCATTGTGCAGTATTTTGATTACTTATTCAGTGTTAATGATACAAATTTAATGACTAAGCATATACAAGCAACATCCAATAGCCATATTTTTTTTTATTCAACGGTCAGGAATGTTTAGGCCAGCTTACATGCACATCGATTAATCCCCTCCCGATCCAGTCAAAGACAGGTCATCTAAGCTGAGAATTCATGACGGATAAATCTCGACGTCAAGGAGTTGTCAAGATTCTAACTCTTGACATCTGAATAATTATTGTTTAACAATTTTATTCATTTTGTCAATAAATTAGCAGACTCAAAATAATTGCTCTTAAAATATCTTAGTTGAGTGGATGTTATTCACTTCTTAATTTCATTTTTCCAACCTCGATCATTTTAAACTCCTTATTGTATGAACAACAAACTTAACACGGTTTAGTTTAACGTACAATTTTATCCGAATGTATGACACACATATCAATATACATAGATGGAGGTATAATCTCAACCCCACAATTTAAAACTATTCATTTACAATGTGTAATTTCTCTTACACTGGAAAATGAAAGTAGCCTTAATATAGAATTGAACTCTCCTTATAAATTATAGGATTTTTGTCATGTCCCTGGCATCCTTAGAGCAACTCCAAAGGAAGTTGCCATTTTGGGGTGCCAAAGCACTCATTCGCAACCTTGAACAGTGTTTTGGCATCCCTGAATTATAAATCTGCTTCAATGGCAGGTGTCAAAATGGGGTGCCATTTTCATATTTTTATTCATTAATCTATATGAATCGTTGGATCTATATTCATCTAACAGATCTATAGTCATCAACCCATTTGCAACCTCTCACTTTCTCTCTCCAGAGTTGCCAAAAATTCCACCCCAAGAGCCTTGATGTCATTTTCCAACCTTTGATGCCACCCCCCTTAGAGTGAAATTTTTTGAATTTGGGGTGGCATATGGGGTTGCCACTCCCCCTTGGAGTTGCTCTTACATTAACAAAACAAGTTCACCTGTTGTATAAGCAGCCTATGTAAGTTTGCTAGCAATGGCTGCATCCATAAAATTGATTGCCCTTGCCTTCGGATCACTCCTTTTGTGATCACTCATGAATGTAGCTGTAGCTGGAAGGTCTATCAACTATGGTCCTCTTCATCACGGTAACTACCCATGCAACCAAAATGGCCAGAACGGATGTCTAGATCCACCAGCAAACCGGTACACTAGAGGATGTGGCGAGACAGAAAAATGAAAACACGATCCTAGAGAAGACGGAAAAGGACCAATCATGGGGAACTAAAAACGACCGGTCGTGGGGAACTAATGCAATCTCAATGCAACTATTAGAAACACATAATGTTATAGTGTGTTTTTTTTAGCCATCATGCTATGGTGTTTATAAACTCCACTACATAAATTTACATGTATATGTATATGTAACCACACAAACTTAAACAAAAACACACATTTATGAGGAATTTACTATTTTTACAATGCAGAAGGTGTGTTATATGTATCTGTAAGGAGATATACATTTAATTGCTTAGGATATGCATTCCAAATGGGAAACTTTCACTATAAGAATTAGGGTATTTTGAGACAATTTTTTTGTGACAACTATGTCCACCGTTACAAAAAGAAAACATGTTTTGAAGAAAAAAAAAAGTTTTGTGGTGGTAAGGTTGTCATAAAAGGTTTATTTACTGTGAAAAAATACTATTTGAGATGATTGTTGTCTTCATAAATTTTTTTTGAGGCTCACTTATTATAGCAAGGTATGTTGTCACAATACCTCGCCATAATAAGTGAAGCCTCAAAAAGTCTTCGTAACAACAAGAACCATCTCAAGTAGTATTTGTAGCTGCAAATAAACTTTTGATGACAGCACTACCACCACAAAAAATCTTTTTTCTCCAAAACACGTTTTTTTGTGACGATAAACACTGTTGCTGCAAAAAACTTATCTTCAAAAACCCTAATCCTTGTAATGTCATTACAATAACATAATATTAGACGTTGAAAAAATATGTCAGAATTATCAATGGGAAGTCTAACACACAAAATATCGAAGCTTATATATTACATGAGTCATACCCCAAGCCTCGACTTTACGTGTCACTTTGATCCCTTTCACCTTCTCATTTGTTATTTTATAAAAGAGCTCCTTGTGGTGAAAAAGGGGAAAGGGAGATCAAACTAGAAAATAAAGAAAATATAAAATCAGATTTGGAAGATACCTCTAGTACCTTCACTTCCAAACATGACAAACATTGAAAACAATTTCTTACTAATAAAATGAAATGAGACTAAAATATATTCTTTTTTTTTTTTGGCAACCTCACGTATTTTCTTTCATAAAATTTGCAGAAAAAAAAATTAACATTATTACATCCTGAAATCATATTGTTGTAATTATCATACAATTATTTTCTTAATTTTTTGTTTTGTGTAAAAAATTGGTCCCCATTTTTCTTACTAAGTTGATCAAGCCCACATTAAAAAGCAATTTAACTACAGATAAATGCATTCTTAATTCCCACAACCTCCTCCAATTTGAGGAACATGAGCTATAGGATTATGCCAAGTATAACTAAATAATTTTGGAATCCAAAGATACCAGCCCTTAGCTGCATCAGAAATACTGCTAAAAATTTAAATGAACCAGACCAAAATAATTAATGACAACCAATAAAACATGCAACCATGCCTTGTGGTTGTGTGAACGTCAAGTATAATATTACATAATTAAAAAAATCGAATAAATTCCACCGAAACGAAAAAAAATAAAAATAAAAATGTAGTAGTCTTTTTTTATCTATAACAAGAAGGGAAGGAAACATGGCATCTCAATTAATATGGCCCTCTTTTTTCTCCAAATAGCATGAAGAATAACAAATATTGTTTTGCATTTTTGTGGCTCTTTCTTAACCCCATCATCACATGAGTCTTCAGCTTGGATCATGACTGTACACCTGCTTGTGCTCATTATTAAACACTTCAAATATACTCAGGCTGTTAAATGAAATAGAGCATGAAATCATAGTGGAGAACTTGATTGCCGGAAATAGAGCATGAGAGGATAGTAAGGAACTTGATTGTCGGATATGTTAAAAAGGTAGCAATGCTCTTTGAAATTGCAACTAACCCAAAAGCTGAAAAGGCGGAAAGGGTTTCGAGATTGATTCAGTCTCCGTATTTTCTCATTCCCCTCCAGAAGTTTCTGTGTGAGATGATCAAAAACCATGCTTGTAATGTATCAAAACATAGGGTCGATCAAATGATCCCTATCTAAAGGCAAAATTCGATGAATGGAAGCACAACCCAGTAAAATTTGCTCATGAAGATCATGATGAATTGTAAAACATACTATATTGAATTGTAAAATTTTTAAAACATATTATATTCAATTATAAAACAAAGAATATAACAAGCCGCTAATAGAAGAAAGAAAAACTATAAAGAAACGAAAGCAAATTGATTTAGAAAAATTAAAATTCAAAGGAAGTAACTTGTCACAGAGGATATATTTTTCTATAGAGGAAATCAATCAATCAACAAACAAAGAAAAGTTCACACAACTTATTATAAAAAATAGATAGTATACCTCATAGAAGAATTTTCGATAATTCCTAAGCAGCCTCTCGAAGAGTTGCCTTCAAAATATCTTGTGCTGATGTTCATTGCCATTGGTACTGCCATGATAAAAAGAGGAATATATCAAATACGGATATAAGAGAGTTGGAGGGAGGGAGAATCTGGAAGAGTTCATAACTGACCGATCATTGAAAATGTAGCAACATAATCGGTAGAGTTTTTTTTGGTTTCTAACAGAAGAAAGAAATAAGTTCCAGTTGTATAATGAATGTTGGTGAATAAATAGGGGGGAGAGAGAGTATGAGAGAGACGGTTGAAAATAAAGGAGAGAGAGATAGAGAGGGTAACGGTTGAGAATAGGGAAGGGTTTGGACTGAGGTAAATTTGGAGGATAAACATGTCATATGTGTATTGTTGGAAGGTAAAAGTGAGATAAAAATGGTTTTCATGTATTCTGATATTTTAAAGTAGTATAGATATAGATAGATAGAAAACACGTGGGATCCACATTTTTTTACTTCTTTCACCTGACAAAGAAAATAATGTGGGGTTCACATTTAATAGGACATTTATGGTATTTAACATATTATTTATTTTTTTATTTTATTTTTCATTCTAAATAAAATAATAAAAAATTTATTTATCTTATTTTTCTATCATTCCGACCAAACAAGAATGAGGGAAAATATATTTCTTTCCTCTGAGAATATAAAGTTCAATCTCCCATATTTTCAACCCTCATATTTTTCATCAATCTTACCAAACATACTATAAGGATGTGGACAATGAAGAGTAGGAGGAAATCCTTTCAGATTCATCAGAAGAAGATCCTGTTCAAGTTATAGATGAAGAACACTTGGATTTAGAATATTCTAATGGGAATGGAGCTTGTTTTTTCAATATATGTTCAACTGAGATTAGTGGTTTGAGGGCTAATCCTCAACCTTTTCAGCTAGCGGTTGTCTTGCCAAGGATGGAGGAGGTCAATGTCCAATTAGCTTTACATTCTCTTATCCTCCTTTTGGTAGGAGGTATGAAAAGTAGGAGGGATACACTTCCTATCCTTCAAGGAAGAAAAGTAGGAATGATACATTTTCATTTTTTTATGTTTGGTAGGATAGATAGAAAATAAAAATAATTAATTTTTTTTGTGCTTGATAAGATAGAAAAAATATTTTTTTAATTTTTATTTTAATTTTTAATTTAAATTTTTAAATTTTTTTAAAAATAAAAGTATAAATACATATTTTATTATTGTATTTCTATCTGAAATTAATGTATACATAATCTATATAATAAAATAGAGCGAAGTTTGAATCCAAAAGACAAAGAAAGGTCCAGATTGTTTTGAGACAAAACATAAATAAATCTAACGGACAACGTAATCCCAACATAAAAGACGGTTCAGATCATCACAAAAATTTTGATCCGATGGTCTACGGTTAGTCTTAAATTTTTTTTTCCCGCGCATGAAGAAGCCTCTCTCTCACGCCTCTCTCTCTCTCTCACTTCTGCCTCTCTCTCTCCCAATCTCTCACGCCTCTATCCCTGCCTTCTAAGCTCATCACATGTAACTCCTCTCACTCTCCCTGATTCACGCCTCTACTTTCCAAAAATACATCCTCTCTTTCTCTGGCTTCCCCTGGCTTCCCCTATCACGCTCATTAGGAATTCCAAAGATCCTTTCCATAACCGATGATCCCCAAATCCCCGTGCCTTTCTCAATTCAATCCCTAATGTCCTGCAAATATCCTTTCTCCCTCGATATCAAAGCAATTGATTCCAGTCGTTGCTCTCTCTCTCTCTCTCTCTCTCTCTCTCTCTCTCTCTCTCTCTCTCTCGTGGTATGCATCTCTCTCTGCTGCTCATACTGCACGGACTCTCTGTTGGAACTCTCGGCTGCTCCGACTGATTCCAGGTACATGCTGAAACTATCTGCTTCTCTCCCTCGCTCTCTCTTTCTGCTTCTCTCTCCACAGCTTTTTTTTCTCTCTCTCTCTCTGTTGCCAGTCTCCTTTGCCTCTGCTTCTCTTCCAAAACACTCACATCGCATAATGCCTATCAAGTGTTCGATCAAATGCCACAGAGGTGTTCCATACACAGAGCACTCACAGTGCATTGCGCACACACTTGATCTGCAGAATAAGTTTGAAGGAGACAAGACCTCGACCTGACTATACCAATGGTCGATATTTATAAATAAAATCCATGGGACCTCCCACGTCAGAAAAAAATACTCATCTCTCATGTCCTTTCTTCTTCTTCTTCCTCTTGGTGATGATAATTGTCTAACCACAGTTGTCTTGGTTGAAGTTATAGCGATTTAGTCATTCTTAATATGGATTTGTATGGAGATGTTGAAGACAATCTCTTCCTAACCATTGTCTTTTACAACCCTGTTTTGCCTGCCGCAGATTATACCATCTTTACTTTTGCTTAATTTTCTTTACTTTTATTTTCTTTGCTCTTCTCAAGCTAGAAGACATTTGCTTCTCACTTTGATTGTAATCTTTGTATACCACCTTTCCATCTTTTTGTTTTTGTAATTCTCTATATAAAACAACTGAATAACCTACTCAACCAAGATCATGAAAGCTAACTCCCCTGTATTTTTTCTCTTATTGTTTTGGTGCCAGAATTTGCAGGAGAGTTATGTCAAGGAGACCCTGAGCCGTGGTTTTTCTTCGTTCCTCGGCAAGAGAGAAAAGCCCATGGAGGAAGACATAATCGGCTCACGACTACCGGATATTGGAAAGCCACTGGTTCTGCGACCTATGTTCACTCGAATAATCAAATAATTGGAGTGAAGAGAAGCATGGTTTTCTACAGAGGAAGAGTTCCAGGCGGAAGAAAGACTAAGTGGAAGATGAATGAGTACAAAGCCATTGCAAGAGAAGCTTCTTCGTCAGCAAGTGAAACTCCAAAGGTTTGCCTTAATTGTGCACACAGAGCACACACTATTTATCACAAAACACACACATATGCGAACTTAGTCGAAGCTTTAACAAAAAGGGAAGAAAGGAGGCAAAATGGTGGAACATATGATTCAAAAGAAACTTGAACAATGTTCACTTTATCAAAATAGAGAAATGAAAGTTTGAGTTGGTAAATCATTCAAACCTTTAATACAAAGATGGAGTCCCATACCCGCGGTCACCACCATAGTCCATCAAATAATATATTTCAGATCGTTTCTTTTAGTTCTTTGATTTACTGTTATTGTATTGAATTTGTTGCTTGATATCTATTTGTATTGACCTAAAAGTAGGTGTATTTTTTTCTTTTACTTAATGGCTTGATTCATGGGTTGTTTCTGCCCTATAGTTTGTGTTCATTTTTTGCTTGATCACCCGAAATGGGTTGAATTCTTGGCTGATTAATTATTTTGAGTATTATATCTGTGCTTTTGTTTTTGCTGCTTAAAAAAAATGTGAATTTGGATTGTTGTTCTAGATCTCTCTCGAACATTTAATATTTCTCTCGATGTGTTGTTTATATAGGATTCGTCGCTTTAGGACTCGATTGTTAATGAATCTGATAATATCGGATCAACCTTTGTTAACATCAGCATCTCAAGCTTCAACACCAACAATGATTACAGTGTCATCGTCATCTTTTTCTACACAACGATGTCATGTGGTGGCGAAGCTGCTACCATCATATTGGATGTCGAAGAGCTGGACTCTTTTTGGTATGTTTTAATTTCAATACAAAAAATCCAACGTGGCTATCTAACGGTTATTTTGGCATCTGCCACTGTCATTTTATTTGGTTCAGCCAATTCTCGGTGTTCACCTCAATTGTTCTATTTCATTGTTGGATTTTAGAGTTTTTAATATTTAATTTCACAGAGTCGTTTAATTTGATTTCTTGGTTGTTTTTGCCACTTTTGCTAACTGTTTTTAATAAGTTTCATTTGTTGAGTTGATTTTCTCCACCACATCTCCCAAATGGTTAGTTCTCATCCACCTCAACATTGTTCTCCATTGAATTGGCATTTTTGAATTTTAATGTTTTTTTGGACGTGGTCATATTCTCTTTTTTGTTTTTCTCCTAGATTGGTTGTAATTTTTTTATTCTATTTTGCAGGCAACAAATATGTAATGAAGCCTAAAACCACCCTATACTTTTCGAATCTTAATGCTTGCATTTGTTCATATGGTGTTTTGGTTTCTACTTTCTTGACAATGATTATGATTTAGATGACTAATTGATTTTTTTTTATCAGGAGTATTTGAATTGATTGATTCGATTCCCTTTGGTCTTCCTAGCCATCGAGATATGGTTTTGATGATTTATTGGTGAGGGTTTTTTGATGATCACCAATGGAAGGCATGCTCTTTATATGTTATCAATAACTTAAGCATTCCGAAATGATCTAATACATTGGCCAAGTGGAAGGGGCCAATGTATTAGAATTTTAATTCTAAAATTTTGAATATTTTAGCTTCCTGTTGTATTGTCAAAATGTCACATTCCTTAGACAGTTCCATTTCCATATATATATATAGATGTGTGTGTGTGTGTTTACTAAACTCCAACAGGTATAATACTAGAAAGAGGCGACCTTCTAAATGGATGGTAATGAATGGCATGTGCAGAACAAAGTGCTGAATATTTACCTTCATCTATTGTGGTGAAGGTTTGAAAATGGGCTTTGGGGGGTGGAAAGAAATAGTGTATTTGTTTTTCATGAGAAAGTTAAGCGGTTTGGTTCTTTGCCAATTTAGTATGGTGGCAATAAACTATTTGGGGTTGGAAAGAGATAGGCCATAACTGATTTGAGATATTTCAATGGTCTTCGTCGTGTAATTGTCCTTTTCAATTAGCAACTGCATTCATTTATGTGTCAGTTTAGCATGGTAGCAACGAAGCTTGCTATAGAACATGGTTTAAGCTTTTATTACTTTGATATTATTTAATTGTCGTTCTTTATGTTTTGTTCTACTACCATTTGTTTGATACGTTCATTTTTTGCTTTAATTTTGCAGGTTGTCTCTAATTCACCCACACATGTCATCATCAAATTCACCAATAGTTCTATTTGAGTAGATGTCATAGAAGAGTTGGTTGATGTGGGTTTGATTGTTTTATATATATATATCATATAAGTTGTCATTAATATTCCATTCAAACACAGGATTAGTTATAATTGACAACAATCTATTTTTTTAAAAATAGTGGGTCCTTATTTATTGGTGATTTTTAAAAATTATAATTTACCTTGAGGTATGGGTAATTATTTGCAATTTTTTTGTTTGTTATATAGTGCCTTCAGGCACGGGCAATTACTAGTATATTTATATATGAAAGGATATATAGACAAATAAGATACATTTTAACACAAATAATTAACTTTCCTTCTAATTTTGGAGGGATTGATTTTGGTGAGTTAGAACGAAAGCTCATTCATCCACTTTTTTATCCTTCCTATTTTCCTTCTTTACCAAACAAGATATTTTATCTATCCTTCCAACTTTTCATCTTTCCAACTTTCCATCGTATCAAACGAAGCATTAAGAAATGGAATGAATATTTAATTAGTCATGGATGCACTATATCATTGGAGGAGATCCATGAAACTTTGCAAGCAAATAAGGTGTATTCCAAAGATGACTGCTATATGGAATTGTGTTCAGAGGCCTGTATTGATAAAGGATATTCTTCTGATGGTACTAGTGATTAGCCGACTCAAGAGAAGCTCAAAGTTTTTATGTCCAAGTCCAAACACCTCTTAGCTAAACTTAATTCTGCTGAGCAGATTAAGGAGAAACAGGAATGTTTCAAAGTTCCTAATCCAAATAAGAAATCACATGGATTTAAATGCTATTAAGTGTTTTATTTTAGATCAGTGTATTCACAATTCTGTCATTTTATGTGATGGAAAAGGAATTCTGAAATGCTTGGGATTAATTGATGTTGATAACGTTGGATATAAAGCTGTTACCAGTAAAAGGTCGATGGAATTGGGTGTTGATCAAGGTGAGTTGGAAGCTTCAAAGGACTTGGGTATTCGGCTTGAAGAATTATTCTGGATGTATAGAAGGAATAAGAGAACTATTTTAGGAGGTTTCCTAAATCAAAGAGAATTAGTGGCTATCATAGTTTTGAATCGGTCCATAATCGTAATAGGTGGGGGTGGTAAGGTGTTTACAAAATCTTTTCCAAGCTGATTTTATGAGCATCATGGAGTATTTTAAGGAATATGTAATCGGATTCGGGGGAATACAGAGAAGTGGTTATGACTTTCGGTCTAAACAAGGAGGAGATCTACTTGTGATGGGATTGTTCATTAGACAATTTCGGCTGAGAGAGAAAGTTGTGGGGATTCTGCATGAGTTTCAGTCAAAGCCAGCAAGAGATTGTCAAGATCTTTTTTCAATGGTCAAGTAAATATTATTGGTCAAGCAAGTCAATCTAGCAAAGGGGGAGTTAGAGCATCTCCAATGGACTCAACAAATAGCACTTTTTAGCTATTTTGCTGAGCCAATCCAAAAAAATTGGCTCCAACCGGCTAGCCACTTCGCTCGCCATTCTGCCTCCCCCCTTTCTCTCTCAGCAATTGTAGCTAGCCATCTTCTCTCTCAGCAGATCTCTCTCCCTCCAAAATCCCTGGCCAACTTCTTCTCCAGATCCAGCGACACAGCCGATCACCGGTGTCTCACTCTCACCTCCCCATCAGTCACTCCTCTACCTCCCTCACTATCACCTCTCCCTTCACTGTGTTCGCCGTCACCGACCACCACAGCCGCCGTCGCATCTCCGACAACTTCAAGGTAAGCCCTTTTATTCCGTTCTCTCTTCTCCTCCTGTTTGCTTCTTTTTCTTTTTTGTTTCTGATTAAGACCCACCACAACTTACAATCGACCCAATGGCCCACTGTCGGTGATATGCACCACCCAAAAACACCACCCACGGCCTCGCCGCCACCCCATCTTGAAGCACTCGAGCCCTAAACCTACCTACCATCACCACTGCTCTTGTAAATCTCGAACCAGCGCACCCAACCCCTGAAGCCGCCACCACTTTGAAACTTTCGATGGATTCCTCCCCATAACCCCCAATTCATCAAGACCACCACACACCTCGAAGCAGCACACTGCCTGCAAGTCCTTCAATTTGGATAATTTGCATCTAGTTTCTTCAATTTCTTCGCTGAGTTCTTTGAATTTCTTCAACAACATGGAATTGGTTTGAAATTGTATGAGATTATGCCTGCCGGTAAGTATATTTTGTACATTTCTGACAAATTGGATGAGAATTGAATGAAATTTAGTGAATTGGACAAATCTTTTTGTATGGAAATTGGAAAGAGTAGGGATTGAAATTGTATGAGATTATGCCTGCCTGCAAGTCCTTGAATTGGAAAGAGTACGTTTCTGAGATTGTTTACATTGATTGTGTTGATGATGGTGAATGTTAGAGCAATGTAGGCTTTTTTTTTTCATACTTGCAAATGTTTGGGCTCTGTCGCCGGCAGCAACGAGACCACCACTGACGGTTGCTGTTTTGGATAGAATTTAGTGTAAACAAACAGTTGCTGATTGCATAAATTTATTTGTTTATTTCATAGAACTCTGATTTTTTATGGTATACATTCTGTGCCTGTGAGAAGCTTTGGCTGTCCACTCTTCAGTTCTTTTCTCTGGCCAAGTTTAGAAGAGTTTACATTATTTTCAACAGGCCTTTTATGTGTTTGTAATCTCCTTACATAAGTCTAACCGATTGTTGTTACGGTTTTGTTCTTTACATTGCATACCTCTAGATGTAGTAGTTTCCACAGATTTAAATGGCTGTGGAAAGAATTTACACACATTGAGGCTATAAAGAAGCAGAATTCTTACTGTTTTGATATCAATGCTTTGTAATCAGCATTGTCTGGATTTATAGATGTTTGTCCTATACAACTAAAAAGAAAAGGGAAGCATGGTGGTTGCTCCAAATTATTTTGAAGTACTAACTTGCTGTTCTTCTTGAAGTTGATATTCTTGATATTTGTATTGTCTTATTGGACAAGTTTTGCTATCGGTGGTTGATGAAGAACAATATGTATATGTGGAATAACTAGAAAATATAAGTGGTTGGGTTTGTGATTGGTGCCAGTTATCCAATGTTTTTTAAGTTGTTGAGCTTTTGATTTATCTTTTGTGTGTTTTTGGGATCTAAATTAATTTATTTTAAATGGTGATAGAATTCCTCACGTTTTTTGGAGTGTTACAGCATTTTTTTTAAAGTTTATGTGTTCTGTTTTATGCTTAATGAACTTTTATTAATCTTCTTGTGTTTTTGGGTTATTATCATCGGTGTTTGTGGTAGAGCTATATTATGCTGAGGTCTTCTTGTAGATATTCATAGTCTGTGGGGGCATAACATCATTATTATTTTCTGAATTTTCTTGCTACATAAAGCTGAAGTAGTTGGCAATTTGTTTGTATTATGTGGTTCCTTCGTTTGTCCTAAGCCCTATCAGATGCTATTCTGGTTGGCAAGTGAATCTGATTGTTTACATGTTTCCACCTATTCTGCCATGTATTGCTTTCCATTAGCATCAGGTAATTGCACATTGGATGTGATCATAGAGCTTTGCTGGTATTGTGCAGCATGTTTTTTTTGGGGGGTATCTAGCGTATAATCTCTTTTGTTGTTTGTATTTTTTGGAAGGTTTGCTGTTTATATTTTGGATAACATATAAGTTGAAGTTTATGTGATGCACAACCCTTTAGTTTTCATATTTGGTCATGTCTGAAGTGTTATTATACTGAATTGGATAGTTATGTGATAATAATGCTATCAGTTAGGTGCCCCTTATAGTGATAAAGAGTTGGGATAACTGGATTTATTTAGTCATCAATAAATCCATGGATTGGTATAGTGTGAAATTCACTAAGAATGCACTAAGAATGTTATAGTGTGAAATTCATGGATTGGTAGATCCCAGGCACTAAGAACCTTTATGCACCTTTCTTTTGAACTTTTTTCATCAACAATATAGGTTTTCTAATGGATGAACATGGATATTACTTCACCAATCTCTTGAATGACGGAACAAACGTAAATGAGTTTAACACTCAATCAGTAGACCAAATAAGTCATTCTTCACCAATATCACCTCAAATAGAATCCACCACCAAAAAGGTTCGAGGCGGCAACTTTTCAATTGAGGAAGACTTAGTTTTAATCTCGGGTTGACTTAATATTAGCGTGGATGCGGTGCATGGGAATGAGCAAAAATCTAAAAGGTATTGGCAAAGGATTTGGGAGTACTTCAACAAATACAAACCCCAGTCAGATTGGGTTCACAATCAAGTTTCTTTGATGAATCGTTGGTCGACAATTCAACTAGCCACCAATAAATTTTGTGGCTGCTTTGACCAAATTGAAAGGTTGAATCAAAGTGGTCTGACTGAGAAAGACAAGGTATGAGTGTATTTTAATTACAAGTGTGAAAATAGTATTATGATACATAATATTATTGTACAATTTTCTTTTATGATAAATAACATTATTGTACAATTTTTAGGTCCGTGATGCAAAGAAAGTGTACAAGGAACTTCATAAAATCCTCTTTTCCATTTGAATATTGTTGGAATGAGTTACGGTATCACCCAAAATGGATGGAGGATTCTCAGTCCAAGAAACAAAAAACAAAAAGTGGTGCAACTCCTAGCAGCTCTAATCCTTCAACACCAGAATCGGTAAACATAGGAGACGACAGTGGGGGCTTGGAGAGGCCAACTGGAAGGAAGGCTGCGAAAGAGCGAGCAAGAAAGTCAAAGAGCAAATTATCTGAATGCGATAATTCAAGTTCAACATATTTCGTGAAATTGTTTGAAGAAATGAAGGAGGAGAAAAAGAAGCTGGCGTAGAAGAAAGTCACTTACATGGAAAAAATGGTTGTTGTTGAACAAGAGAAGGTGGTTGTTGAACAAGAGAAGGTGGCTATTGAACAAGAGAAGGTCCAACTCGAGCAAATGAAGGAGGAACAGAAAATAATGTTGATAGATACGAGTGTCATGCCTCAGATTCAAGCTGAATATTTTAAGCGCCTCCAGATGGAAATCATGGCAAAGAAAATGTAGTTTTTCTTAGTTATGTTATTGATTTAAAAGGGATGGCTAGGATGCAAACTTGGAATTAAATTACAGCAAAGAAGTTTAATAAAGAAAAGAAAATTACAATATCAAAAAACAAGCCTAACTTGGAATTAAAGACCATAATAGTTCAAATTCTACATTAAGTTTTTCATAACATATTACTGCTTAAAACATTCCATGCATATTCCACAGGTGCTCGACTAGATCAGTTTGGAGTATCGAATGAGTGTCTCTGTCTCGAATACGATGTTGAGTATGAATAAATTGAAGCAGTTCTGAACTTCGTTCGAATATCAATGTAGGAGTAGGAATTCCATCTGATGCATCATAACTAAAGTCCATTTCATTATTGTCCCTCTCATCCTCGACAATCATGTTATGCAATATTATGCATGCCTTCATAATATCCTTAAGCACTTCAAGTTTCCAGAAACGTGCAGGTCCACGAACTATAGCAAATCGTGCTTGGAGCACTCCAAAAGCTCTCTCAACATCCTTTCTAGCTGACTCTTGAACTTGTGCAAAATGTATTTGCTTATTGCCTCTTGGACATGAAATTGTTTTGACAAACGTGGCCCACTTTGGATATATACCATCAACAAGATAATAACCCATAGTATAATCGTTTCCATTGACGGAGTAATTGACCGAAGGAGCCCTACCTTCCGAAAGAAGAGTAAAAACAGAAGAGCGTTCTAGCACATTTATATCATTGTGGGATCCAGGTAACCCAAAAAAGGCATGCCAAATCCATAGATCATATGAAGCCACCGCCTCTAAAATAATTGTTGATTCATGAACATGACCAGAGTACATACCTTTCCATGCTGTTGGACAATTTTTCCATCTCCAATGCATGCAGTCAATGCTACCTAGCATCCCCGGAAACTCACGTCTCTCACCGATTGCTAATAATCTAGTAATGTCTGCACTGTTTGGTGACCTGAGGTACTCATCAGAATAAATTGCTACTATGGCCGATACAAATCTTTGCAGACTTTCTATGGCAGTGCTTTCGCCGATCCTCACATAATCATCAACAGCATCTGCTGCAACTCCATAGGCAAGCATTCTTATAGCGGCAGTCATCTTTTGAAGGGGAGACAAACCAATGTTTCCAACAGCATCATTTTTTTGGACAAAGTATGGATCATAAACTTCCACGTTGGATAGAATACGAACGAAAAGAGATCGATTCATTCGAAACCTCCTTCGAAATAAATTTGGGGGATAGGTAGGCGATTCAGCAAAATAATCACGATAAAGTCTCTCATGCCCTTCAACTCGATTGCGAAAAATAACAGAATGACCTTGAATAGAACCACGACGTATTGCGGAACTATTCTCAGTATTGAGTTTCTCCATTGCCATAGCAGCAACCGCTAACATCTCCAACTCATCATCGGAGTCAGAATCACTAAGAATAATCTTCCATTTACCATCATAAGCCATAACAAAGAAATATGAGTTCAATACTAGTAAAATAAATTTGAGTTATATGACAATGAGAAGGGGGAGGTCTTATTTATACATTTTCAAAAATATGACCGTTGTAAATATGGCCGTTGTAAATATGACCGTTGTAAAATTTAAAATTTAAAATTTGATGACGTGGCACGACACGTCATCATTATAGCGCTTACGTGTTATTCCACGTGGCATTTTTGAATTATATTATTGAAAGTTAGTTAAAGTAGTAAGCTATTTTGCTGAGCATGGTTGGAGTGAATTTTAAAAAGTTGCTAGCTAAAGTAGTGAATTGAATATTTAAATATATTTTGAGTAGCTATTTTGCTGAGTGTGGTTGGAGACGCTCTTACTGCCGAGATTTTTAAGGATTTTTTCCAAAAGTTGTTAAATCTTTGAGTTTTGAATAAAGTTCTTCCTCGCACACTTGAGGTTGAACCCCCACCCCCTCCAAAAAAAAATCCCCTCAAAAATAGTAATATTTTTTTTGTACCGAAAAAAATAGTAAGAATAATTACCACAAATGTAGTAAAAATACCCACAATAATGATAAAAACACTCACAAAAGTGGTCAATCATTCACAAAAAATGATAAATTTTTTAATTATAAAAACACTCGTTAAAATAGTAAAAGTTAAAGGTACAGTACCAAAAAAATTTCTTTGGTACTACAGTCTTGGTCCTATAAAGTCTAGCATTTTTCTCGCTTGTAACTTGACATTAACACAAGATAAGAGCAATGTTAGTTGGACTTAAAATATTGACATGATTTACTGTCTTTATCAATCACTGGCATTGATTTGAATATGGGTCTCGATATTTGTTAGAATTCACTATCAATTCAATAATTGCGATTGATTAGATCAACAAATCAACTCAATATCTTAGGTACAAATAATATTTTCCTTATGGTATATTTATAAGTGGTAAGGACTTTACAATCCAAAATTATGGTTTTTATTCAAATTTTTATGTTGCAATCTTAATCAAGGATCAAAATTTCGTTTCGACGCATAGTTTTAGTCACCTAGAAAATGAAAATGTTTTGAAGTGTTTCGGAAATAAGATGGAAAAAAAAATAAAAATTTTAGAATTATTTTTTCAAAACATTGGTTGAAATATACCAAATTATCTTGAAATACCTTAAAACGTTCTGAAATAATTTTGCAAATATATTGAAACATTATGAAATACCTTGAATTATTAGAATTTTGATTCTATCACTGATTTATTTCAGTCTCTTTGGAAATGGAAACGTTTCAGACGTTTCGAAACGAAATTTTGATCATTGATCTCAATCAAATAAAAAAGATAGCAATTAAATGTGCTCCATTTTAAAAAAAAATTGAGTAGCGAATTTCTATTAAAAATACTTATAATTGGGCAAATAATTTTGCATAAAAATAAGTTAATATGACAAATACAACCAAAACATTTGTCAAAAAAGGCAGTGAATATTTACTGTTAGACTACAATGCTATATTTTTAATTTATGAATTGAAGGTGTAATATGAGAATTCTAGTTTTCATGGAACAAAATTGAGAGTAAGAATTTTTTAGAGTGTAAAATGTCATTCACCATTCTATTACTGTATTCTTGTGATATCGATAATGATAGAACCCTACCTACATAATCATTAACTTTTGAGCAATGCTATTGAGATTTAATTTAAGGACCTAATGCATTATAACATTAAGTCTAATGGTGGCTAGTGAGTCCCAATATTTAATAAAGTCTACTATCTATCCAATGGCCACACGCCATTAGTTTCCTACTAATTAAATCTCAAATTAGATGCAACTAACATTATTCTTAACTATTAGATACATTTCGGACATGTCCTAATAATTTTTGGACATATTATGGTCATTTAGTAATTTTTTAAAAGTTATAAGGTTATTTTATTATTGCATAAAATGAGTGTTATTATGTAATAAACTACTAGAACATAAATAGAAGATTGTTGCCATGATTTTGTATTTAGAAAAAATTATATGTTGATGAAATTGATTTGTAAAGCTTTCAAATGATAAAAACTCATTACAATAAATTGTAAATGACAATAATTACGCTCATTTTTAGTAAGAAGTTATAATTAATATTATTTTATTTTGTACACGCCAAATATATCAATTTTTATTTTTTTATATTTAATGAACTTTTAAGTATTAAAATTGAATTTATGAACTGCTACGATCATTTGGAAAAAAAAATTAAATTTATTAATTTAATTTCCTAGCTCAGCCCCTGGGACAGCCTAAGCTATTTTCTTTTGTAGGTTTATATTAAAAATCAACAGAATTATATCCTCGAATCATCATATTTACTAGACTACTACAGTTTTAACTTGGTGAAACTCTACCTTTTGTCACTTCCAAGTTCAAATCCAACCCACGTTCAAAAAAATAAAAAAAAAATAAAATAGAGAGGCTCCAATCTTTAAGTTGTTGGGAAATTCTATATTTCTCATTAATAATACAAGTTTAATGACTATATATATATATACTAACAATTACCCGTGCCTGAAGGCACGGTGTTACTCGTAAATTAGTTACAAATATTTGCTCATACATAAATGTAAAGTAAAATATAACAATGTAGTAAACGACGAACAAAATGAGTTCACTAATATTTTTTATAACATCAGCCTACATGCATAGCATATATTTCCACATTAAATTGTTACGCCACGAAAATTATGTTATAACTACTGAAACATAATAATTCAAACATCTAAAAATATATATCAGTTGACAATATTCAATGTTATGTTTTTGATTCAAAATCCACGATTTTAACATTCATAATCAACTTTATCTAAATAATAACAGAATTCATAACTAATAGAATGAAAATTAAAACAATACCCCCACAAATAAACTAAGTCTGCAGATGTTGTCAAATGACCAAATATAATTATTATAAATTCAACCGACTTCTAAAAGATACGACCTGACTATTGAATTTGTATGATTCGAGTTTATAGTAGTACTTTTAATTTTATATCATTCTTGTCGGTTATTTATATTCTTAGTATACTTTCTTAAACTAAACGTTATTTAGTATTGGATTATTTAGTAAATATTGTTACTTTGTGTTGTTCACTAAATATTGAATTTGTATGATTCGTGTTCATAGTATTGCTTATAATTTTGTATCGTTTCTCTCGTTTGTAATTTTATATCATTTTTCTCGGGTATTTAGATTTGAATTATTTAGTAATTATTGTTGTTTTGTGTTGTTCACTAAATATTGAATTTGTATGATTCGTGTTTGTGTATGAATTTAATTTTGTATATTTTAAATGTTAAGCATAATTTCTTTAATATATCTCTTGATATCTGAGTTGCCCAATAACTTGAATTTAATCTTGTATATTTTACATGTTAAGCATATGTTTTTTGTTAAATTAGATTTTTAACAAGTTATGCTTTTTTTTTATTGATTATGGAAAAAACAAAATTGACTATTGAATTTGTATGATTCGAGTTTATAGTAGTGCTTTTAATTTTATATCATTCTTCTCAGTTATTTATATTCTTAGTATATTTTCTTAAACTAAACGTTATTTAGTATTGGATTATTTAGTAAAGATTGTTGCTTCTCGTTATTCACTAAATATTGAATTTGTATGATTCGTGTTCATAGTATTGCTTATAATTTTGTATCGTTTCTCTCGTTTGTAATTTTGTATCATTTTTCTCGGGTATTTAGATTTGGATTATTTAGTAAATATTGTTGTTTTGTGTTGTTCACTAAATATTGAATTTGTATAATTTCTGTTTGTATATGAATTTAATCTTGTATATTTTAAATGTTAAGCATATTTTCTTTAATATATCTCTTGATATCTGAGTTGCCCAATAACTTGAATTTAATCTTGCATATTTTACATGTTAAACATATTTTCTTTGTTAAATTAGATTTTTTGCAAGTTATGATTTTTTTTATTGATTATGGAAAAAACAAAATTGACTGTTGAATTTGTATGATTCATGTTTGTAGTATTACTTGAATGAAAGAGAGAGATACAGAGGAATATTTTCGTGATATATACTATCTATCTAATATTTATTACATAATTTTCCTTCAGAGAGAGATACAGAGGAATATTTTTGTAATATACTATCTCTCTCTGTGATATATACTATCTATCTACAGAGAGATGTAGTATTTGCTTGAATTAGGCACTATTTAATATTTTTGTGAGATACAGAAAAAAATATTGTGAAAAATTGATACTTTTTGCGTGAATTGAGCGTGAGAGAGAGAGAGAGAGAGATACAGAGGAATGAGAGAGAGAGAGAGAGAGAGAGAGAGATTTGCTTGATTTGAGGAAAAGATTTGGGGGAATTAAATTTTGGAATATCAATTTTGGAAACTATAAATTTTGAGCAGCAAAAATATTTCAAAGAGTTAATGTGATACGTCGGATCAAAACAATCTGAGACGTCAATAGCTCGAGACAGATTGGGATAACGTCGTCCGTTAAATGATGCTTTTTTTGGTCACAAAACGATCTAGACCACTATTTGTCTCCAAAATACAAAATCGTTCTACTTTATCATATAGATATACTAGTAATTGCCCGTGCCTGAAGGCACTGCGTTACTTGTAAAAAATGAACAAAAATGGACAAAAAATTCTTCAAAGCAACAAAACATATACAAATTCATCAGGAAAAAAAAATACTAATAGAACTAAATCAAATTTACAATAAAAATGTATATCAACTAAATTTTAAAAAGAAAATTCCTTCAATAATATAAAGCAATTGCCCAAAATTGGAATGCAATTGCCCTTACAACCAACAATTGCCCAAGTGTCGAAACCCACGAACAAAAGTTAACCTTTTTGTTGGAAATTGCACATTGAATACACAATCATAGGAGAATTAAGCTAAACATCTATAATACATCTGAAGCAAAAAACCAATGTGTTTAAAAAATGATGTCAACAATCAAAAGTGTTTCAATGGTTCCTATCCAAGCAAGCAATTAAATAAATTGCATGCATCGCATGAACCGATCGTGTGTAATGACATACCTAATATAATATGCCAGTAAAAATGCTTGAAGTAAAACAAATTAACAGTTTTTCAGTTCATTTTTATTTTATTACATTGTCTAGAGAACTTTCATCACCCTCAAGACACTGTGTAACTAAAAAAATATTGACAAAAAAAATATATAGTTGGGTACATGTGCTAAATGCTAATCCTCGAAACTATCAAATATAAACTAATCCTCTTTTATATATGCTGGGGTACACAATATAATTTCATAAAATAATCAAAATCTTAACTGCCATATGACTCTACCATTCCTATTTTTCAAAGCCTAATTAATACACCACCTCCAAACCAACTCAATTTTCTTCTTTTAGCTTTAATTTTTTCTAATTACATCAGCATACTACAGAGAGAGAGATGCAGAAATCCAGCTCAACTGAGATGCAGAAATCCAGCTGAGAGTCCTGCTGAAGTAGCTGATCCAGTTGAAGTCTCGAATCTGTCAGCGGAGCTGAGAACAGATGCCTATCAGAAAGCCTCTGATCTGATGCTAAACGCTGAAAATGAGCAGCTGACATGCTGCCTATTGGAGGTCCAAGCGTGAATAGAGTGTTCAAAAAAACTAATAAGGCTCCAGATGAAATGCAGATGAAATCCTTCCAATTCTTGAATTTGGATACAGAAAAATCTGCAGTAGCAAAAATCTCTGCGTGAATAGTGCTTCTAAAGGAGAGTGCCTGCCTAAGAGTTCAGCTGAAGAAGTCCATATGAAGTAGAAATACGGCTGAAAGAGTCCAGCTATGAACGTTGTAGTCACTGCTTGATTCCGAAAAACCAGCATACATGAACAACAACGTGAACAGTGACGTAAACAGTGAAAATGTGATGAAAGGGGAAATCCAGCTGAAAAAAGATAGACCAAATGAAGGAGAAATCTAGCTGATAAGGTAGTCCAGTCAGAAGGATTCATGAAAGTTCCCAGGAGGAGTTTTAAAAGTAGAGATCTTCTTGTGTGGACCTTTGTGTGTGCTATGTGCGTGCGTGTTGTGTGTGCTATGTGCATGTATGTTGACGTGCAAAGTGCAACAAAAAAAAAACAGAGATGAAAATTTCATGTAGAAAATCATCTCATTTTCTTAGTGAAAAATCAAAAAATCAGTAGAAGCAAACACATACCAATCTTATCTATTCTCATTCACTGCCAACATGTTCACAGACCTACAATTCGAGATTCCAATACAGCAATTAAACCAAAAATTCGAATCAAATTGTACTGTAGCAAAATTAACATACAATTTCTTACTAAATAAAGCGAACTAAAGCAATGTCAACAAACTTGCTTATCTAATCCTCGTAGGCAACCTGGCGGAGATTTTTTTCAACCCTCCACTACAATGCTTAGGCTTATTTAACCTAATTAAGCCCTCATTTGACAACTTAAATGCATTGGATTATCACAATACACCAAACCCATCAAATGAAAGAAGCAACTCAATCCAATCAAATAACCATACCACACAACACTTCGAAATACTAAAAACTCATAACAAAAATATTTCAATATAGAGGAATGAAGACACAGAGGAATACACAAACAGACATAACCCCATCACAAAATATTTCAATATCTCACTAAAAAATTTACAACGGAGAGGAATGAAAACCAAAAACAATAGAGGAAAATAAAACAACCAATACAGGAAAATAAAACAACCAAAAAAGTCAGACCATCAAAATAAAATGTGCATATTTCTTTGGCTAATTTTGTCGAACACGTGAGATACAGAATGGAACCGTGGAAGGAGGAGATGATCAAAAGTCTCACTTTGTCCTTAATCCAAACCCAAGAAAAGTCACCTACGCACATGACCCATCAATGTCAACTTAAGTAGCAAACAAAACTATATGATCAATGAAAAATCAAGCAAATGTTAAATGTTAAATGCAGTCCAAGCAAATAAGCAGATATAGAACTTGTAGTTACATGTTAAATGACTGTTAAATTTGCCTATTTTTTTTTTAATGCATTTAAAAATAAAGCTAAAGAAATTACAACAAAATCTGCTTATTAACAGAATACCAAACAGTCATAGTATGAAAATTTATTTTATTCGGGACCGCAATAATGATAAAAACACTCGGTACGGGATGAAAATTTATTTTTTTGGAACCATATACTTTTTTTTGGTACATTGAAAGTTAAAACAAAACTAAATAGAGTTTCTAAGGACGCTGGTCAGATGGGCCAACATAAATTTTGCCAATTGGGGAAAGGGAGCATCAAGCTCCCATATACAACTCCTACTATTTATTGCCCATCCCTTCATTGCCCCTGTCATACCTTCTTCAACTTTGACATAAACTATAGAGACACCATCAGGCCATCTTCACCAACGTGTACAGTGACATCCAGATGCAGCATTCCAGCTGAGCAAAATGGTCCACCTGCTGCTGTCTTGAAGAGTTGAGGGCAGTAGGTGAACAGTCACGTGAACAGTGACTGTTCACCCTGATGCATCCATCATTACTCAAACTAACCATTATAACATAATAAACTATAAAATTGAAAGGAAATACAGACCAATAAGAGGACAGTTGAAGCAGTCATAGTTGAAGCAGTCAAACCTTAATTGCCAGTAAACCCATCTCAATCCATCTAGAGTCAAAAAATCACTAAAAATATATATTTTCTAGTAACAGCTAATAAGCATTTTTCACTCACATATGCACACTCATCAATTATTCTATGTCCGTTAACTAAAAACATAAATTTTCTAGTAACAGCTAATAAGCATTTTTCACTCACATATGCACACTCATCCATTATTCTATGTCCGTTAACTAAAAATATAAATTTTCTAGTAACAGCTAATAAGCATTTTTCACTCACATATGACTTATTCTATGTCGTCTTTGCATTGTTCTTCTTATTTCCCTTTGTTAAGATTTTGTTTTATTAATTTTGTTTCATTTTCATAGCAGTGGTATCATCAATTGTCAAGAGTGGTTCTAAGACAGGGTGAGGGGATGATCATGTTCTGAGGGTGAGGACTGAGGATAGACCTTTCAATTCGTTTGTTGGCACATGTGCACTATTGCTTCTATCCTTATATGCAGTGATTAAAAATGATTTAACAAAGTAATTCTAAGAACTATTATTGCCTTAATCATTTGCAACAGACTAAGCTTTCAAGCCTAAGCAACACAAAAATGAAATCTGAATTCATAGAACTCAGACATGAGTAATTGGGTATCACGATAACTTAAAAAATCAAAACTCCATATGGGTAATTAAACCAATATGCATAAAACAACCAATACAGGAAAATAAAACAACCAAAAAAAAGCAAGACCATCAAAATAAAATGTGCATATTTCTTTGGCTAATTTTGTCGAACACGTGAGATGCAAAATTTTGGCAACTGATTTTTAAGATTTTGTTTTATTAATTTTGTTTCATTTTCATAGCAGTGGTATCATCAATTGTCAAGAGTGGTTCTAAGACAGGGTGAGGGGATGATCATGTTCTGAGGGTGAGGACTGAGGATAGACCTTTCAATTCGTTTGTTGGCACATGTGCACTATTGCTTCTATCCTTATATGCAGTGATTAAAAATGATTTAACAAAGTAATTCTAAGAACTATTATTGCCTTAATCATTTGCAACAGACTAAGCTTTCAAGCCTAACACAAAAAATGAAATCTGAATTCATAGAACTTAGACATGAGTAATTGGGTATCACGATAACTGAAACAATCAAAACTCCATATGGGTAATTAAACTAATATGCATAAAACAACCAATACAGAAAAATAAAACAACCAAAAAAAAGCAAGACCATCAAAATAAAATGAGACTAACCTTGGAGAGTGAGAGGCAGCCGGAGTTGCTGAGAGAGGAGAGAAGTGGAACCACAGGAAAACCAAACTCAACCAAACGAACTATAAGATTGTGGAAGAGATAATAGTCTCCCATCCCTGTTGGGAGAGATAGAAACGTGAGACAGAGAGGCGTGATAGATTGGGAGAGAGAGAAACGTGAGAGAGAGAGAGAGAGGCAGAAGTGAGAGAGGTAGTCTGTTTTGAGATAGGCTTCTTTATGGGCGGGAAAAAAAATTAGGACTAATCGTAGACCATTGGATCAAAATTTTTGAGATGATCTGAACCGTCTTTTGTTTCAAAACGATCTGGACCTCTCTTTGTCTTTTAGATTTTGTCTCAAAACGATCTGGACCTCTCTTTGTCTTTTGGATTCAAACTTCGCTCTACTTTATTATATAGATATAGAGAGAGAGGAGAGGAGATAGTGTGTGTTTAAAACGTCTAAGAGATAAGGGAAAGAGAGAGAGGGTTATATGAGAGATAGGAGTGTTAGAGTTAACTCCAATTATGATCGTCGGATCAAAAGTCTGAAAATGATCTGAGCTGCGAAAAGCTAAAGACAAAAAAATCTAGCTACTTTATTATATAGATATGAAACATCCAATAGCCATTTCTTTTCTTTTTTTTTAGTTCAATGGTCAGAGTTGTCCAAGCCAGCTTACACGCACCTCAACTAATTTTCTTCCTGGTTCGGTCAACGGTAGGTCATCCACACTGGAACTATGATATTCATAAGGGATAAATCATCTATGATTTGACCCTGAGAAGTTGCCAAATTTCAAACTCATGACATCTGGATAATTATTGTTTCAATCTTATTCATTTTGTCTATAAATTATCAAACTAAAAGTAATTGCTCTTAAAATGTCCTAATTGAGTGGATGTTATTCAATTGTTAATTTCATTTTTCCAACCTGGATCGATCATTTTAAGCTCCTTATTACTCGATGTCATTTAGTTTATTAACGACGTAATTCTGAATAATAAAAACGATTAATCCGTCACAACCTGGCAGTATATGGGCCATCAAGTGTATTAGTTTTCAGTTGGGCTAATTATACTTTGTCCCCCTCAAATTATGAGGTTTGTGCAATTTTTCCCCCTCAACTAAATTTCTCGTATTTATTCCTCAACTACCTGAATTGGTTTTACATTGCCCAAATCTCAAATGTACACTACCTTTTGGTTGGAAAATATCAACGTATCCGAGCAAAGTGAAGTAAAATGACATAGTTTGGGGACAATTTGAAATAATTTTTTGACAGAACAAAGTGACACGAACATCATAGTTTGAAAGGGGGGGGGGGGGGCAAGTGTAACTAACACTTTTCAATTGTTAAATTTCCAAAAGAATGCAAGCAATGTTTTAGGTCTGCAAAAGCTCCCAATTATAGCAAATATTGTCAAGGGTCTATAATTTCTTTTGGTAATGAGTACATCCACTATAAAATGTGAGGTTCAAGACATTTTATCTTTAACAGCCCGATCCAGGTAAGCCACTATCTAATTTTGTACGATCTCAGAATAGAAATAAGTTTAATACGGTTTGATTCATTGACTCTATGTACGATGCCATACACATGGCTGGCATGTATATATTAATACAATTTTGAACATTTTATCTCGAACTTAAATTCAAACTACTGATTTTCAATAACTATTTTTCTCTAAATTTGGAAAAAAAAAACCCATAATTGTCTTAATATAGCATGAGACTCTCCCAATAAATTCCAGCATCTGTGTCCCTTGGTAACTTGGCAACAACAGAAGAAGTTAACCAATTTGCTTGTTTGTTCTATAAGCAACCTTTTGGTAAGCTTGTTTGTCAATGGCTGAATCCACAAAATTGATAGCCCTTGGTCTGGGAGCACTCATTATGTGCTCAATCATGATTGGTTTTGCGGATGCAACACATATTGCCGGTGGTGTTTTTGCGCACGATAACCCTCCATGCGACCAACACGGTCAGGACAAATGTTTAGATCCACCAACAAACAGGTATCAGAGAGGCTGCACCGAAGCAGAAAAATGCGAACGCAGTCCTAACCCAGATGAAAAAGATAATGTAGTTGAAGGTCTAGCAGCAGCTCCCCCAAATAATCCATAGATAATGAAAGCTGAAAACAATTCATTATTCGTTGGGACAAGATTTTGTTGAGTCATGTCGAGTTCAGATGTACCCACTTGCATATTAATTCATGTATAACTCGTGTATGCACAAACATACACATTTATGAGGAATGTACTAGTTTTACAATACAAATGATGGTGTTTTATAAGTGGTAAGGAGATACAATCCAAAATTATGGTATTTATCCAAATTTTTATATTGCAATCTCCACTACAGCAAAAAGCATTTTTTGCGACGTTTTTTTTTTACGACGATTTTAAATTTGTCGCCAAAAGTTTACTATTAGCGACGATTTTATAATTTTGTCGCTAATTTCATTTTTTAATTGTTTTTGCGACGTTTTTTTAAAAACTTCGCGAAAAGGCAATTTCCTCCTAATTGTTTTTTGGCGGGAGAAATGGCGGGAATAGGCAATTTAATTATTTTTTGCGACGTTTTTTAAAAACTTCGCCAATAAAATTTTTCGTAAATAAAATTTTTTAAAAAAAAAACAATTTAATTGATTTTTTGCGACGTTTTTAAAAAACATCGCAAATAAAATTTTTACGTAAATAAAAGATTTAAAAAAAACAATTTAATTGATTTTTCGCGACGTTTTTGAAAAACGTCGCAAATAAACTTTTTGCGTAAATAAAAGATTTAAAAAAAACAATTTAATTGATTTTTCGCGACGTTTTTAAAAAACGTCGCCAATAAACTTTTTACATAAATAAAAGATTTAAAAAAAACAATTTAATTGATTTTTTGCGACGTTTTTTAAAAACGTCGCCAATAAACTTTTTGGGTAAATAAAAGATTTAAAAAATAATAATTTAATTGATTTTTCGCGACGTTTTTTAAAAACATCGCCAATAACTTTTTATGTAAATAAAAAGTTTAAAAAATAATAATTTAATTGATTTTTCGCGACGTTTTTAAAAAACATCGCCAATAAACTTTTTGCGAAGGCTGAGTTTTGGGTATTTTGCCCTAAGAGCATCTCCAAAACTTCTCCCTCGCTGGCGCCAAACTCTCACCTCTCCCTGCCTCTCCATCGATTGAACTAGAAGCCTTCACCGACAGTGAAGCCACAAGCACCCTGAAATCCCTTTGCCGCCTCCTCTTTCTCTCAGACTCTCTATGCGCATGCGCTTCTCAAGCCACATCAATCGATCAAACTCTTTCTGCTTCAAATTTGCTGCTTCAAATAGCAAAACCTAAATCCCAAATCAATCGATCAAACTCGATTTGCTGCTTCAAATCAAGCTGCTTCAGATTTGCTGCTTCAAATCAATCGAACAAAGCTCTTTCTCTCAGAGCTGCTTCAGAGTCGAAGGCACAAATCAGGTACATACTCTCTCTCTCTCTCTCTCTCTCTCTCTCTCTCTCTCTCTCTCGTGAGCCTAGAACGTTCTGGAATCAGAACCCTCTGGAAATCCAAAGCTCCTTATAACGACCGCCCTGTACCTCCCTCATTGTCAAAATCCTCAGAAAACAAATTGACTTAATTTTCAACAATTTCCTCTAATTTTTTCATCTCTGCTTACTTCCCTTTTTTGAGCATCACTCGTTGTTGGAATCGCTATATATATGAGTATATAGCAGAGGAGCCGAACCCAACAGATTCAAGCTCTTCAGGCTATGGGAAGTACCTTCCAAGAACGATTTGCCGAAAGAAAACTCAGAATCTATCCGAGCAGTGGTGGGTAACGCAGGGTTTGGAGCCAAGCACTGATTAATCACTTGTAAATATTTACCCCATTTCTGTATTTCTTTTTGTTTTCTCATTTTTGTTTTTTCAAGTTATGTACTTATTTGAACAAAACAATGTAGCTGTGTTTTGGGTTTCGAATTTTTTGAACGGGAAATTGTTATTGGATAGTTGGATTGATTTACTTACCCCTTTTGTAATTCAGGGAACTACTCATTTCTTTCCTCAGAGCAACTGGACAGAAACCACAGCGCATCATATTTTACAAGTATCGTGAGATATCATCACCCCGATATCTTAAACCTTTTATTTCTCACTGTGCTAACAATGCTTGATTATGTCTTCCTTATATTCAGGGATGGTGTCAGTGAAAGTCAGTTCTATCAAGTTTTGCTATATGAACTTGATGCAATTCGAAAGGTGAATCATCTCTCCCTCTCTCTCTCTGAAATCTTTGGTGTTTAATTTTCTATCTGCAGGTTAGTTCCGCCAAGTCTGAAATCTTTTCTTGTTTTCAAATCGACTTTTGCCAACGACATAGTGGCATCCTTCATAAATAGCGGCATACTCTGCTATTATTTCACTTGTTTTATGGTGCACAAAATTTGGTGAATGTCGAGTTTGTTTTGCGACCGTCACTCTCATCTAAGCTCAATTTTGCTACTGCTTTAAATTATGGTGGTATGATTGTGACTTGGTTTCATTTTGTTTTTACAGGTATTCCAGGTGTACCCATTCGGTTTCAATTGGTAAAGTGCATTCCTCACTTTTCTCAATGCTCGTTCTTATATGCATATCTCCACTTGACTTTTTTGGGAGTTTTGGGTCTAATGTATTGCCAGATTGTGGAATTTGTGAATTGAATAGTATATACAAATTTTGGGGATTTTTCAGTTAAGTTAGCTTGGTCCTTAATCTCTAGGTATGGTTCAATTCAGTTTCTACAATAATTAGTCAATGACATTAGTCAGCAGTATGTTCATCTCATTAAAGGATGTGTTTTAATCCCCTAGTTATCATATTTACAAGTTCCTAGGTTTGAAAAAAACGGATGGCTTTATAAGAAACTCTGAAGCGACTAGTAGTAGGAAACATTTGATTGCTTAAGCCCCAAAGTCCTTTTCACCAATAACTTCAAAACAAATAGCTTCAATAAAGCATGGTAGATTTGGAAGAGGGACTGCTGCTCAAGTAGCATTGTTTTTACTAAAAATTGATGCACTAGAGATGGTTCGAAGGTTCTCAAGAGCAAGGTGTCCATTTTTATGGTCTGGTCTGCAAGTTTTGCAAGTTCTCTGCTATTCACCATTCAAGTGGATTCAAAGATGGAATCCTTTGAAGGTTTTGGTCAAGGGCATGAAGGTTCGTTCTCTCAATCAAATAGGCTTACAATTCAATTTGAATTATGTTGTTGATCATTTACTTATGTTAGAAATGTGATTTGATTCATGGGGAACTGTTTAAAGGTTTATAGTCTAGGTTTGAAAGGGCTTTGAGGAAACTTAGACGCTGTGGAGATTTTTTCCCACAGCCTCTCTTGAATCTTTGTTATCACGTCCTTTTTCTGTGCTCATTCATGTGCTCACATGTATGTTAGTTACATTCTTCTACTTTTTGATTGGTACTTTACATTCTTCAACTCTGTTTCAGGCCTGCCTAATATGGTCAAGATGATCCTTATTCAGGATCAGAGAAGGATTCCAGCTGCTAGGGTGCGGAGAATGATAGTCTTTGATGATAAAGGCTGAGTGTTGGCTTGGAAGCAGTTTCTGCTATGCAGTAGCACCTGTTGCTATGCTGCTGTACTGGTTCTGTTCAAATGCTGGGGTGTATGAGGCTGCAATGGTACTGGGTCTATGTTGATATGTTGCCTTTGTGTAAAATGCTACTTTTACAATATGACCAGTTTGGGATGCCTACTGCTAGGATGCAAAGGATGGTGATTTGTGATCTAAGGGCCAGAAGTTGAAGAGATGGTGATGTATCAGGATCTGGTCAAGGCATTTTTTGCACAAAATGTAATCAAAAATGGCTTAAGTCCTCTTGAAGGATTAAAGCCTTGTTTTGTATTTTTTAAAACAGGTTGTTCTTTGATTCTTGTAATTCATTTTTTTTGGAAATAAAATTTCTGTTTAAAAAAATATATATATATTGAAACACCCAGTACACTAAAGTGCATTCAAGACTTGGCTTGTAAATGGGTATTAATTATTAATTTTTGCATTTTTTATTTATTTAAAAAATTATTTGCGATGATTATTTTACGTCGCTAAAAATTAATTAAATTATTCTTTTTTGAATTTTTTATTTATGAAAAATTTATTTGTGACAATTTTTTTACGTCGCAAAAATTTAATTAAATTATTTTTTTAAATTTTTTATTTACGAAAAATTTATTTGCGACGATTTTTTTACGTCGCGAAAAATTAATTAAATTATTTTTTTTAAATTTTTTATTTATGTAAAAATTTATTTGCGACGATTTTTTTACTTTTAGCGACGTTTTTTATTCGTCGCAAAATTTTTTTTTTGCGATGAAAATAAAACTGCGTCGCAAAATTCTTTCTGCGACGAGTCTATTACGACGAACACGCGGCGAAAAAAAAACGTCGAAAAAATAATTAGCGACGATTTTTTTGAATTTAGTGACGAAAAAATCGTCGCAAAAAACGATTTTTGTTGTAGTGCTCAATCAAACAAAAAGGTAGAAATTAAATGTACTTCATTTTAAGAAAAATGAGTAGCGAATTTCTTTTAAAAAGTACTTATAATTGGGTATTAAGCAAATTAATAGGTTAATATGACAAATACAACCAAAAAAAATTTCAAAAAAGGAGGCGAATAGTTACCATTAGATTACAATGTTACCTTTTTAATCTATTAATTGAGGATGTAATATGCGAATTCTAGTTTTCATGGCACAGATTGAGAGTATGAATTTTTTAGAGTGTAAAATGTTATTCACCCTTCTTGTAATTCACTTTCAACTTTTGTGTTGGACTATCAATTCTTATTTTTTGACATTAAATATGAACTTTTTTTAAATTAAATTTAAATATATTTAATTGTGCATACCCTGTTACTGTGTTCTTATGATATCGATAAGGATAGAACCCCACCTACATGATCATTAACTTTTGAGTAGTGTTATTGAGTCTTAATTTAAGGACATAATGCATTGTAATTGATGAAGCCTAATAGTGGCTAGTGAGTCTCAATATTTAATTTAAGGACAATTGATTTGTAACGCTTTCAATTAACAATAATTAAAAAGTTATAATTAATATTTTTTTGGTACACATTATGTATATAAGTTTTTAACTTTTAATGTTCTATGAACTTTTAAGTATTAAAAATGAATTTATGAACCTCTACGATCAATTGGGAAAAAAAAATTAAACTTATTAATGTGTTCACCCTATAATACCTTTTGTCACTTCCTAGTTCAAATCCATCCCGTGCTCAAAAAAAAAAAAGGAGAGACTCCAATCTTTAAGTTGATGGGAAATTCTATATTTCCCACTATTGTTTTTTTTTTTTACAAAACTTTATATCCAATGATTTAAATATTCTTATATAATCCTCATGTAACTTTGGACTAGAGTGTTATTGTTAAAACTTCATCCCAATAATCATCGCACATGTATTAGGAAATGTTTGGTCAATCTGATGATGTACAAAAGTGAATTTATGCACTACCTGTCGAGTAATTAATGTAAGTAATAAATGCAGTAAATATAAAGTGAGATCCACACAAGCAACACACAGATGTATAGTGGTTCGGTCAGGGTAACTTACTCCACTTTGAAGACGGCAACGGTGGCCGGTGGTCTTTATTGATGAAGTAGTAGGTGTGAGAGAGAGAGAGAGGGAGAGAGAGAGAGAGAGAAAGGGCATGCTCTTGGTAACTATGAGAGAGATAGTTATGTAGGGTGTGTAGAGAGATATCCCTCTCACGTGGAGAGAGTTTACAATTTATAGGCACAGAGCCTTAGTTGTGGTAGTGGCGTGAAAGGATAGGTGACTAACTTTTCGGAAAGGATATAGCTACAATTAAGATAGGTACGATTAAAGACAGTGTTGATCTCTGAGTAGTGGTTATCCCGGTAATTACTCTCCACGTGAGCTAATCCTCTTGGGTCTCTTAGACTTTTGGACTAGGCCGAACTCCATGAGTTGGGCTTGACTTTCCTTTTAGCTGATTTGGGTCTATCTCATTAAATGGGCTTGGACCCAGCTGAATCTGGGTTCATCACAATCTAATATTACTCTCGACTTTATTAGGAAATTTTTCACATATTGAATTACAAATTATAATGTTTTGTCGAAATCAATTTATCATTGTGCAGTATTTTGATTACTTATTCAGTGTTAATGATACAAATATAATGACTAAGCATATACATGCAACATCCAATAGCCATATTTTTTTTTTATTCAACGGTCAGGAATGTTTAGGCCAGCTTACATGCACATCGATTAATCCCCTCCCGATGCAGTCAAAGACAAGTCACCTAAGCTGGGAATTCATGACGGATAAATCTCGACGTCAAGGAGTTGTCAAGATTCTAACTCATGACATCTGAATAATTATTGTTTAACAATTTTATTCATTTTGTCAATAAATTATCAGACTCAAAATAATTGCTCTTAAAATATATTAGTTGAGTGGATGTTATTCACTTCTTAATTTCATTTTTCCAACCTCGATCATTTTAAACTCCTTATTGTATGAACAACAAACTTAACACGGTTTAATTTAACGTACAATTTTATCCGCATGTATGACACACATATCAATATACATAGATGGAGGTATAATCTCAACCCCACAATTTAAAACTATTCATTTACAATGTGTAATTTCTCTTACACTGGAAACAAAAGTAGCCTTAATATAGAATTGAACTCTCCTTATAAATTATAGGACTTTTGTCATGTCCCTGGCATCCTTAGAGCAACTCCAAAGGAAGTTGCCATTTTGGGGTGTCAAATTACTCATTCGCAACCTTGAACAGTGTTTTGACATCTCTGAATTATAAATCTGCTTCAATGGCAGGTGTAAAAATGGGATGCCATTTTAATATTTTTATTCATTAATCTATATGAATCGTTGGATCTATATTCATCTAACGGATCTATATTCATCAACCCATTTGCAACCTCTCACTTTCTCTCTCCAGAGTTGCCAAAAATTTCACCCCAAGAGCCTTGATGCCATTTTCCAACCTTTGATGCCACCCCCCCCCCCCCCCCCCCTTAGAGTGAAAAATTTTGAATTTAGGGTGGCATATGCGGTTGCCAATCCCCCTTGGAGTTGCTCTTACATTAACAAAACAAGTTCACCTGTTGTATAAGCAACCTATGTAAGTTTGCTAGCAATGGCTGCATCCATAAAATTGATTGCCCTTGCCTTCGGATCACTCCTTTTGTGATCACTCATGAATGTAGTTGTAGCTGGAAGGTCTATCAACTATGGTCCTCTTCATCACAGTAACTACCCATGCAACAAAAATGGCCAGAACGGATGTTTAGGTCCACCAACAAACCGGTACACTAGAGGATGTGGCGAGACAGAAAAATGAAAACACGATCCTAGAGAAGACGGAAAAGGACCAATCATGGGGAACTAAAAACGACCGGTCGTGGGGAACTAATGCAATCTCAATGCAACTATTAGAAACACATAATGTTATAGTGTGTTTTTTTTAGCCATCATGCTATGGTGTTTATAAACTTCACTACATAAATTAACATGTATATGTATATGTAACCACACAAACTTAAACAAAAACACACATTTATGAGGAATTTACTATTTTTACAATGCAGAAGGTGTGTTATATGTATCTGTAAGGAGATATACATTTTATTGCTTAGGATATGCATTCCAAATGGGAAACTTTCATTACAAGAATTAGGGTATTTTGAGACAATTTTTTTGTGACAACTATGTCCACCGTTACAAAAAGAAAACATGTTTTGAAGAAAAAAAAAAGTTTTGTGGTGGTAAGGTTGTCATAAAAGGTTTATTTACTGCGAAAAAATACTATTTGAGATGATTGTTGTCTTCATAAATTTTTTTTGAGGCTCACTTATTATGGCAAGGTATGTTGTCACAATACCTCGCCATAATAAGTGAAGCCTCAAAATGTCTTCGTAACAACAAGAACCATTTCAAGTAGTATTTGTAGCTGCAAATAAACTTTTTATGATAGGTCTACCACCACAAAAAATCTTTTTTCTCCAAAACACGTTTTTTTGTGACGATAAACACTGTTGCTGCAAAAAACTTATCTTCAAAAACCCTAATCCTTGTAATGTCATTACAATAACATAATATTAGACGTTGAAAAAATATGTCAAAATTATCAATGGGAAGTCTAACACACAAAATATCGAAACTTATATATTACATGAGTCATACCCAAAGCCTCGACTTTACGTGTCACTTTGATCCCTTTCACCTTGTGAGTCGTACAAATTTGAAGCCCTTTATAACTCATATAAATTTACTTGTTGATATGATTCCTGGCCCATATCAGAGTCACCAAATAATGGTCCCCTTAGACACTTATTAGTGATACCTCTAGCTTTGAAAATATATAAG
Source organism: Ilex aquifolium (assembly GCA_951799425.1). NCBI lineage: Eukaryota > Viridiplantae > Streptophyta > Magnoliopsida > Aquifoliales > Aquifoliaceae > Ilex > Ilex aquifolium. Next base: position 8,893,868 of record OX637400.1, on the reverse strand, counting down.
TTAAGGAACCAACTTTCATCAATGAAAATTGATGGATTGATAAACTACGTGGTTCGGCAGTACATGTACAAACCTTGAGTTAGTTCAACAGAAGGTCTTCGCTCTTTCACCCACTGGTAACTCTGTTCCAGTCTCCATCCTTTGCTTTTCATCAAGTAAGCCATCACAATAGCTGGTGACCTGTCAAAACAACATTATCATTCCCACAGACAAGACATTAAGTAAAATCAATTGTTCTCCCAATCAAGAGTGTATCATCTATCTAATTCTCATAAACAAGAAGTCCAAAAAATGTCGTCATGGAATTTGGTCCCCACTAATTGAGGGGGGTGGAAAGGTGGGCTGGATGCATACCAGTTTTTTTATTTTCTGACAAGTAGCCAATAGCCACCACTACAAGATCTCATACACTCATTATGGCTTGGACTAGACAAAATTTAATTGCAGCAATGGTTGCTATCTTGGTAACACTTGGTGCAACAAGATCAGCTTTTGGTGGGTGTGAATATTTCCTTCCACTAGCGAACCACTGAAAATTAGATGACAAACTTGTTTGAACCCATATTGTCCTTCACAGAGTCAACTTGGGCTCAACATCACAGCAAACATTTCCACGGTAATTCTGCATAACCATCTTCACAGAAAATCAAGCACCCAATCATAGACAGCCAAGTAATTCCTTATCGCCCTCTTTCCCTTACATTCTAAAGTCATAGATATGACCGCATATGTTCTAGCATACGAAACAGCAGTGACTTCCCAGTTGGTCAATATGGAAGGTATCTCTGCTGATGAAACTTGAGGTATTTTGGATTCAATCTTTGGTAAAGAATTGCAACTTAGGACTTCTTCATCATGATACTTGAACACACTTATTACTGTTTTGTTGCCTCTAATATCTACTCGCCCCCATCCCAAAATAAAACATCTCTCCATAATAATGTCAGCAATGAAAGAACTGCTTTGTTGCCGCAATGTTTCTTTGCAGTATTGAGAAAGGCATATACTTATATCAGGATGGTATTCAATACTTCAGAGATACTTTCATTAATGAGTTATATCCTTCAAATACTTGACCAACAACATGGTTTTTTGCTCCTAAAAGTTCCCTTGAGAGGCATTTTCAAAATAGCAAAACTTAAAGGCTACTATTGTCATACCACGATCCTCTAAGTTTCTGACTATAGGGAATAAGATGTTAACAATTCTTTAAAGGTAAATAAGCGTGCAAGAAATATTAGTTCAGAACATAAAAGACCAATATACACACCTAGAAATTGGATTGCATCATCAAATGGTAAATTCTGGTCATCTTGGAGGCAGTGATACGTAAAGGAGTTCTTATAGAGATTTTGACAAGCAGATACTGCCAGCAAATAGACAAAATTAACAGTGTATGAAATTTTATTACAGATAAGTAGTATATGTTTGCCTTAAAAAAACAAAAACTAATTGTGATACAACTAAGTGATTTTTCACCATTAACGAGTGTATGAGTACAAAATGGTGGGGAAGGCAAAGAAAAGGGAGAAGTAAGTGCATTACAACCAACACACCATGAAAAAAAAAACGTCGCAAAAAAAAAAAAAAAAACCCGACAAATGCTTTTTGTTTTAGTGAAGCCTGAATAAGGTAAAGATTCTTCGAAGGAGAAGGAGCAAACACAGGTTGGTAATGTAAATGCGTCACTTTTGTAGACTAACCAGGGACAAATGAAGACATCTAATCTGAATAAGAATAAGAACCTTGTTGTCCACAAAAAGCGAATAAAGGGAAGATGATTGTGAATGATAGTTTGGAGGGAGAAGCACAAGTGATGTGTGTTGATGAAAGAGATACAACAGGAAAAGGGGAGACTTCTGGTGTAAAGGGCAACCAATCTTCAATTTTTTTTCATGCGAATCTGGAAGAGGGCGAGATTTCTGCTCACTTACCTTTCACAAACAGCAAGGATGTAGAGCATGAAACACAATCCCAAATATCTCAGAATGTTAACTTAAATGATCGGGCTATAGCTTTGGATGGTGTAGAAAAAAGATCAAGAGGTGCAAATAAATTTGGTAGAGAGAATACTGTAGAGTGTAGAAGCTTATAATTAGGAAGGAGACAGATTTGATAGTCAAGCAAGACTCTAAAAAAGTTTCTTTTAACCTTAATAGTCTGTTTGGTACGAAGGAAAATGGATGGATGAAAAAAGGGTGGATGAAAAATAAGAAAGAAAGTGATATTTTCCTTTGTTTGGTTGAAGAAGGAAAATGAAGAGGAAAGAAAAGAGGAAGGAAAGCCTATACCTCACGCCTACCAAATTCAATCCGCCCAAATTTGGGCGAAAAAGTGGAGAGAGAAGTTGGACATAATGATTGCATTTGTTGAATTACCTTTATACCCTCCAAATGGATGTTGGCTTACTCTTTTAGAAAAATAGAAAACACGTGGGTCCACCTTTTTTTACTTCTTTCACCTGACAAAGAAAATAATGTGGGGTTCACATTTAATAGGACATTTATGGTATTTAACATATTATTTATTTTTTTATTTTATTTTTCATTCTAAATACTCCCTCCGTTTCTAAATATCTGTCGTTTAAGGTTTTTGCACAGGGATTAAGGAAGCTATTAAATAGCTCTAATATGAGTAAAAAATAATTGTACAAGACTAAAATACTCTTATTCAATATGTATTGGGAAGGAAAAGAATATGAAAGGCACTTAGCCTATACCTAATCTAATGCATTGAAGAGTTCAGGGTAAATTTGGAAGAAAAAATATTAATTGTGTTTTAGTTTCATTAAACGACAGATATTGTGGAACAAAAAAAATTGTGTAAAACGACAGATATTTAGGAACGGAGAGAGTAAAATAATAAAAAATTTATTTATCTTATTTTTTCATCATTCCGACCAAACAAGAATGAGGGAAAATATATTTCTTTCCTCTTAGAATAGAAAGTTCAATCTCTCATATTTTCAACTCTCCTATTTTCCATCAATCTTACCAAACATACTATAAGGATGTGGACAATGAAGAGTAGGAGGAGATCCTTTCAGATTCATCAGAAGAAGATCTTGTTCAAGTTATAGATGAAGAACACTTGGATTTAGAATGTTCTAATGGGAATGGAGCTTGTTTTTTCAATATATGTTCAACTGAGATTAGTGGTTTGAGGGCTAATCCTCAACCTTTTCAGCTAGCGGTTGTCTTGCCAAGGATGGAGGAGGTCAATGTCCAATTAGCTTTACATTCTCTTATGCTCCCTTTAGTAAGAGGTATGAAAAGTAGGAGGGATACACTTCCTATCCTTCAAGGAACAAAAGTAGGAATGATACATTTTCATTCTTTTATGTTTTGTAGGATAGATAGAAAATAAAAATAATTAATTTTTTTTGTGCTTGATAAGATGGAAAAAATATTTTTTTTTATTTTTATTTTTTATTTTTAATTTTAATTTTAATTTTTAATTTTAAATTTTGAATTTAAATTTTTTAAATCTTAAATTTTTAAAAAAATAAAAGTATAAATACTTATTTTATTATTGTATTTATATATAAAATTAATGTATACATAATATATGTATATATGAAAGGATATATAGACACATAAGATATATTTTAACACAAATAATTAACTTTCCTTCCAATTTTGGAGGGATTGATTTTGGTGAGTTAAAACGAAAGCTCATTCATCCACTTGTTTATCTTTCCTATTTTCCTTCTTTACCAAACAAGATATTTTATCTATCCCTCCAACTTTTCATCTTTCCAACTTTCCATCCTATCAAACGAAGGATTAAGAAATGGAATGAATATTTAATTAGTCATGGATGCACTATATCATTGGAGGAGATCCATGAAACTTTGCAAGCAAATAAGGTGTATTCCAAAGATGACTGCTATATGGAATTGTGTTCAGAGGCCTGTATTGATAAAGGATATTCTTCTGATGGTACTAGTGATTAGCCGACTCAAGAGAAGCTCAAAGTTTTTATGTCCAAGTCCAAACACCTCTTAGCTAAACTTAATTCTGCTGAGCAGATTAAGAAGAAACAGGAATGTTTCAAAGTTCCTAATCCAAATAAGAAATCACATGGATTTAAATGCTATTAAGTGTTTTATTTTAGATCAGTGTATTCACAATTCTGTCATTTTATGTGATGGAAAAGGAATTCTGAAATGCTTGGGATTAATTGATGTTGATAACGTTGGATATAAAGCTGCTACCAGTAAAAGGTCGATGGAATTGGGTGTTGATCAGGGTGAGTTGGAAGCTTCAAAGGACTTGGGTATTCGGCTTGAAGAATTATTCTGGATGTATAGAAGGAATAAGAGAATTATTTTAGGAGGTTTCCTAAATCAAAGAGAATTAGTGGCTATCATAGTTTTGAATCGGTCCATAATCGTAATAGGTGGGGGTGGTAAGGTGTTTACAAAATCTTTTCCAAGCTGATTTTATGAGCATCATGGAGTGTTTTAAGGACTATATAATCGGATTCGGGGGAATAAAGAGAAGTGGTTATGACTTTCGGTCTAAACAAGGAGGAGATCTACTTGTGATGGGATTGTTCATTAGACAATTTCGGCTGAGAGAGAAAGTTGTGGGGATTCTGCATGAGTTTCAGTCAAAGCCAGCAAGAGATTGTCAAGATCTTTTTTCAATGGTCAAGTAAAGATTATTGGTCAAGCAAGTCAATCTAGCAAAGGGGGAGTTACTGCCGAGATTTTTAAGGATTTTTTTCCAAAAGTTGTTAAATCTTTGAGTTTTGAATAAAGTTCTTCCTCGCACAGTCGAGGTTTAACCCCCACCCCCTCCAAAAAAAAATCCCCTCAAAAATAGTAATATTTTTTTTGTACTGAAAAAAAATAGTAAAAATAATTATCACAAATGTAATAAAAATACCCACAACACTGATAAAAACACTCACAAAAGTGGTCAATCATTCACAAAAATGATAAATTTTTTAATTATAAAGACACTCGTTAAAATAGTAAAAGTTAAAGGTACAATACCAAAAAATTTTCTTTGGTACAACAGTCTTGGTCCTATAAAGTCTAGCATCTTTCTCGCTTGTAGCTTGACATTAACACAAGATAAGAGCAATGTTAGTTGGACTTAAAATATTGACAAGATTTACTGTCCTTATCAATCACTGGCATTGATTTGAATATGGGTCTCGATATTTGTTAGAATTCACTACTAATTCAATAATTGCGATTGATTAGATCAACAAATCAACTCAATATCTTAGGTACAAATAATATTTTCCTTATGGTATTTATAAGTGGTAAGGAGTTTACAATCCAAAATTATGGTTTTTATTCAAATTTTTATATTGCAATCTCAATCAAGAATCAAAATTTCGTTTCGACGCATAGTTTTAGTCACCTAGAAAATGAAAATGTTTTGAAGTGTTTCGGATACAGGATGGAAAAAAAATAAAAATTTTAGAATTATTTTTTTAAAACATTGGTTGAAATATACCAAAGTATCTTAAAATATCTTAAAACCTTCTGAAATAATTGGGCAAATGTATTGAAACATTATGAAATACCTTGAATTATTAGAATTTTAATTCTATCATTGATTTATTTCAGTCTCGTTGGAAATGGAAACGTTTCAGAAGTTTCAAAACGAAATTTTGATCCTTTATCTCAATCAAATAAAAAATGTAGCAAATAAATGTGCTCCATTTAAAAAAAATTGAGTAGCGAATTTCTATTAAAAATACTTATAATTGGACAAATAATTTTGCATAAATATAAGTTAATATGACAAATACAACCAAAAAGTTTGTCAAAAAAGGCTGTGAATATTTACTGTTAGACTACAATGCTATATTTTCAATTTATGAATTGAAGGTGTAATATGAGAATTCTAGTTTTCATGGAACAAAATTGAGAGTAAGAATTTTTTAGAGTGTAAAATGTCATTCACGCTTCTATTACTGTATTCTTGCAATATCGATAATGATAGAACCCTACCTACATAATCATTAACTTTGAGCAATGCTATTGAGATTCAATTTAAGGACCTAATGCATTATAACATTAAGTCTAATGGTGGCTAGTGAGTCCCAATATTTAATAAAGTCTACTATCTATCCCATGGCCACAAGCCATTAGTTTCCTACTAATTAAATCTCAAATTAGATGCAACTAACATTATTCTTAACTATTAGATACATTTCAAACATGTCCTAATAATTTTTGGACATATTATGGTCATTTAGTAATTTTTTAAAAGTTATAAGGTTATTTTATTATTGCATAAAATGAGTGTTATTATGTAATAAACTACTAGAACATAAATAGAAGATTGTTGCTTGTATTTAGAAAAAATTATATGTTGATGAAATTGATTTGTAATGCTTTCAAATGATAAAAACTCATTACAGTAAATTGTAAATGACAATAATTACTCTCATTTTTTGTAAGAAGTTATAATTAATATTATTTTATTTTGTACACGCCAAATATATCAATTTTTAACTTTTTATATTTAATGAACTTTTAAGTATTAAAATTGAATTTATTAACTACTACGATCATTTGGAAAAAAAAAATTAAATTTATTAATGTGTCCACCCTATAATAATTTCCTAGCTCAGCCCCTGGACAGCCTAAGCTATTTTCTTTCGTAGGTTTATATTAAAAATCAACAGAATTATATCCTCGAATCATCAAATTTACTAGACTACTACAGTTTTAGTTCAATGATATGCAACATCCAATAGCCATTTCTTTTCTATTTTTTTAGTTCAATGGTCAGAGTTGTTCAAGCCAGCTTACACGCACCTCGACTAATTTTCTTCCTGGTTCGGTCAAAGAGGTAGGCTATTCACGCTGAAACTAGGATATTCATAAGGGATAAATCATCTATGATTTGACCCTGAGAAGTTGTCAAGTTTCAAACTCATGACATCTGGATAATTATTGTTTCAATCTTATTCATTTTGTATATAAATTATCAAACTAAAAGTAATTGCTCTTAAAATGTCCTAATTGAGTGGATGTTATTCAATTGTTAATTTCATTTTTCCAACCTGGATCGATCATTTTAAGCTCCTTATTACTCGATGTCATTTAGTTTATTAACGACGTAATTCTGAATAATAAAAACGATTAATCCGTCACAACCTGGCAGTATATGGGCCATCAAGTGTATTAGTTTTCAGTTGGGCGAATTATACTTTGTCCCCCCTCAAATTATGAGGTTTGTGCAATTTTTCCCCCTCAACTAAATTTCTCGTATTTATTCCTCAACTACCTGAATTGGTTTTACATTGCCCAAATCTCAAATGTACACTACCTTTTGGTTGGAAAATATCAACGTATCCGAGCAAAGTGAAGTAAAATGACATAGTTTGGGGACAATTTGAAATAATTTTTTGAGGGAACAAAGTGACACGAACATCATAGTTTGAAAGGGGGGGGGGGGGGGGAGGGGGGGCAAGTGTAACTAACACTTTTCAATTGTTAAATTTCCAAAAGAATGCAAGCAATGTTTTAGGTCTGCAAAAGCTCCCAATTATAGCAAATATTGTCGAGGGTCTATAATTTCTTTCGGTAATGAGTACATCCACAATAAAATGTGAGGTTCAAGACAGTTTATCTTTAACAGCCCGATCCAGGTAAGTCACTATCTAATTTTGTACGATCTCAGAATAGAAATAAGTTTAATACGGTTTGATTCTTTGACTCTATGTACGATGCCATACACATGGCTGGCATGTATATATTAATAAAATTTTGAACATTTTATCTCGAACTTAAATTCAAACTACTGATTTTCAATAACTATTTTTCTCTAAATTTGGGAAAAAAAAACCCATAATTGTCTTAATATAGCATGGGACTCTCCCAATAAATTCCAGCATCTGTGTCCCCTGGTAACTTGGCAACAATAGAAGAAGTTAACCAATTTGCTTGTTTGTTCTATAAGCAACCTTTTGGTAAGCTTGTTTGTCAATGGCTGAGTCCACAAAATTGATAGCCCTTGGCCTGGGAGCACTCATTATGTGCTCAATCATGGTTGGTTTTGCGGATGCAACACATATTGCCGGTGGTGTTTTTACGCAGGATAACCCTCCATGCGACCAACACAGTCAGGACAAATGTTTAGATCCACCAACAAACAGGTATCAGAGAGGCTGCACCGAAGCAGAAAAATGCGAACGCAGTCCTGACCCAGATGAATAAGATAATGTAGTTGAAGGTCTAGCAGCAGCTTCCCCGAATAATCCATAGATAATGAAAGCTGAAAACAATTCATTATTCGTTGGGACAAGATTTTGTTGAGTCATGTCGAGTTCAGATGTACCCACTTGCATATTAATTCATGTATAACTTGTGTATGCACAAACATTCACATTTATGAGGAATGTACTAGTTTTACAATACAAATGATGGTGTTTTATAAGTGGTAAGGAGATACAAACCAAAATTATGGTATTTATCCAAATTTTTATATTGCAATCTCAATCAAACAAAAAGGTAGAAATTAAATGTACTTCGTTTTAAGAAAAATGAGTAGCGAATTTCTTTTAAAAAGTACTTATAATTGGGTATTAAGCAAATTAATAGGTTAATATGACAAATGCAACCAAAAAAATTGTCAAAAAAGGAGGCGAATATTTACCATTAGATTACAATTTTACCTTTTTAATCTATTAATTGAGGATGTAATATGAGAATTCTAGTTTTCATGGCACAGATTGAGAGTATGAATTTTTTAGAGTGTAAAATGTTATTCACCCTTCTTGTAATTCACTTCCAACTTTTGTGTTGGACTATCAATTCTTATTTTTTGACATTAAATATGAACTTTTTTTAAATTAAATTTAAATATATTTAATTGTGCATACCCTGTTACTGTGTTTTTATGATATCGATAAGGATAGAACCCCACCTACATGATCATTAACTTTTGAGTAATGTTATTGAGTCTTAATTTAAGGACATAATGCATTGTAATTGATGAAGCCTAATAGTGGCTAGTGAGTCTCATTGTTTAATTTAAGGATAATTGATTTGTAATGCTTTCAATTAACAATAATTAAAAAGTTATAATTAATATTTTTTTTGTACACATTATGTATATAAGTTTTTAACTTTTAATGTTCAATGAACTTTTAAGTATTAAAAATGAATTTATGAACCTCTACGATCAATTGGGAAAAAAAAATTAAACTTATTAATGTGTTCACCCTATAATACCTTTTGTCACTTCCTAGTTCAAATCCATCCCATGCTCAAAAAAAAAAAGGAGAGACTCCAATCTTTAAGTTGATGGGAAATTCTATATTTCCCACTATTGTTTTTTTTTTTTACAAATCTTTATCTCCAATGATTTAAATATTCTTATATAATCCTCATGTAATTTTGGACTAAAGTGCTATTGTTAAAACTTCATCCCAATAATCATAGCACATGTACTAGGAAATGTCTGGTCAATCTGATGATGTACAAAAGTGAATTTATGCACTACTTGTCGAGTAATTAATGTAAGTAATAAATGCAGTAAATATAAAGTGAGATCCACACAAGCAACACACAGATGTATAGTGGTTCGGTCAAGGTAACTTACTCCACTTTGAAGACGGCAACGGTGGCCGGTGGTCTTTATTGATGAAGTAGTAGGTGAGAGAGAGAGAGAGAGAGAGAGAGAGAGAGAGAGAGAGAGAAAGAGAGGGGGCATGCTCTTGGTAACTATGAGAGAGATAGTTATGTAAGGTGTGTAGAGAGATGTCACTCTCACGTGGAGAGAGTTTACAATTTATAGGCACAGAGCTTTAGTTGTGGCAGTGGCATGAAATGATAGGTGACTAGCTTTTCGGAAAGGATAGCTACAATTAAGATAGGTACGATTAAAGACAATGTTGATCTCTGAGTAGTGGTTATGCCGGTAATTACTCCCCACGTGAGCTGATCCTCTTGGGTCTCTTAGACTTTTGGACTAGGCCGAACTCCATGAGTTGGGCTTGGCTTTCCTTTTAGCTGATTTGGGTCTATCTCATTAATTGGGCTTGGACCCAGCTGAATCTGGGTTCATCAAAATCTAATATTACTCTCGACTTTACTAGGAAATTTTTCACATATTGAATTACAAATTATAATGTTTTGTCGAAATCAATTTATCATTGTGCAGTATTTTGATTACTTATTCAGTGTTAATGATACAAATTTAATGACTAAGCATATACAAGCAACATCCAATAGCCATATTTTTTTTTTATTCAACGGTCAGGAATGTTTAGGCCAGCTTACATGCACATCGATTAATCCCCCCCCGATCCAGTCAAAGACAGGTCATCTAAGCTGGGAATTCATGACGGATAAATCTCGACGTCAAGGAGTTGTCAAGATTCTAACTCATGACATCTGAAAAATTATTGTTTAACAATTTTATTCATTTTGTCAATAAATTACCAGACTCAAAATAATTGCTCTTAAAATATCTTAGTTTAGTGGATGTTATTCACTTCTTAATTTCATTTTTCCAACCTCGATCATTTTAAACTCCTTATTGTATGAACAACAAACTTAACACGGTTTAGTTTAACGTACAATTTTATCCGAATGTATGACACACATATCAATATACATAGATGGAGGTATAATCTCAACCCCACAATTTAACACTATTCATTTACAATGTGTAATTTCTCTTACACTGGAAAATGAAAGTAGCCTTAATATAGAATTGAACTCTCCTTATAAATTATAGGATTTTTGTCATGTCCCTGGCATCCTCAGAGCAACTCCAAAGGAAGTTGCCATTTTGGGGTGCCAAATCACTCATTCGCAACCTTGAACAGTGTTTTGGCATCCCTGAATTATAAATCTGCTTCAATGGCAGGTGTCAAAATGGGGTGTCATTTTCATATTTTTATTCATTAATCTATATGAATCGTTGGATCTATATTCATCTAACGGATCTATATTCATCAACCCATTTGCAACCTCTCACTTTCTCTCTCCAGAGTTGCCAAAAATTCCACCCCAAGAGCCTTGATGTCATTTTCCAACCTTTGATGCCACCCCCCTTGGAGTGAAAATTTTTGAATTTGGGGTGGCATATGGGGTTGCCACTCCCCCTTGGAGTTGCTCTTACATTAACAAAACAAGTTCACCTGTTGTATAAGCAGCCTATGTAAGTTTGCTAGCAATGGCTGCATCCATAAAATTGATTGCCCTTGCCTTCGGATCACTCCTTTTGTGATCACTCATGAATGTAGCTGTAGCTGGAAGGTCTATCAACTATGGTCCTCTTCATCACGGTAACTACCCATGCAACCAAAAAGGCCAGAACAAATGTCTAGGTCCACCAGCAAACCGGTACACTAGAGGATGTAGCGAGACAGAAAAATGAAAACACGATCCTAGAGAAGACGGAAAAGGACCAATCATGGGGAACTAAAAACGACCGGTCGTGGGGAACTAATGCAATCTCAATGCAACTATTAGAAACACATAATGTTATAGTGTGTTTTTTTTAGCCATCATGCTATGGTGTTTATAAACTCCACTTCATAAATTTACATGTAAATGTATATGTAACCACACAAACTTAAACAAAAACACACATTTATGAGGAATTTACTATTTTTACAATGCAGAAGGTGTGTTATATGTATCTGTAAGGAGATATACATTTAATTGCTTAGGATATGCATTCCAAATGGGAAACTTTCACTACAATAATTAGGGTATTTTGAGACAATTTTTTTGTGACAACTATGTCCACCGTTACAAAAAGAAAACATGTTTTGAAGAAAAAGAAAACATGTTTTGAAGAAAAAAAAAAGTTTTGTGGTGGTAAGGTTGTCATAAAAGGTTTATTTACTGCGAAAAAATACTATTTGAGATGATTGTTGTCTTCATAAATTTTTTTTGAGGCTCACTTATTATCGCAAGGTATGTTGTCACAATACCTCGCCATAATAAGTGAAGCCTCAAAATGTCTTCGTAACAACAAGAACCATCTCAAGTAGTATTTGTAACTGCAAATAAACTTTTGATGACAGCACTACCACCACAAAAAATCTTTTTTCTCCAAAACACGTTTTTTTGTGACGATAAACACTGTTGCTGCAAAAAACTTATCTTCAAAAACCCTAATCCTTGTAATGTCATTACAATAACATAATATTAGACGTTGAAAAAATATGTCAGAATTATCAATGGGAAGTCTAACACACAAAATATCGAAGCTTATATATTACATGAGTCATACCCCAAGCCTCGACTTTACGTGTCACTTTGATCCCTTTCACCTTCTCATTTGTTATTTTATAAAAGAGCTCCTTGTGGTGAAAAAGGGGAAAGGGAGATCAAACTAGAAAATAAAGAAAATATAAAATCAGATTTGGAAGATACCTCTAGTACCTTCACTTCCAAACATGACAAACATTGAAAACAATTTCTTACTAATAAAATGAAATGAGAATAAAATATATTCTTCTTTTTTTTTTTTCATAAAATTTGCAGAAAAAAAAATTAACATTATTACATCCTGAAATCATATTGTTGTAATTATCATACAATTATGACTAGGGCGACACTTGTTGCTTTGTGACTTTCATGTTCCAATCCATTCTTATGTTGGCCTACCATAGTTGATCATCCTTAGAAAAGGCATATGATCGAGTTTCTAGAGATATTTTGTAAAAAGTTTTAGAGAAGAAAAAATTTACTATTAGATATATTGATGTGATTAGAGATATAAAAGAAAATGTGATGATCTTAGTGAGAGCAACGACAGAAGAGACTAATGAATTTTCAATCACTATAAGCTTACATCAGGGTGCATTGATTATGAATGAATTGACTAGGCATATTCATGATCATGATGAACCCCCACGATGTATAATATTAACGGATGACATTGTATAAGTTGATGAAAATAAAAAAATAAATAATGATAAACTAAAAATATAGCGAGAAACTCTAGAATAAAAAAAAAAGATAAATAGGACTAAAAATGAATAAAGTAAAATGAGAAATTAAAATCATGAAGTAGTAAAAATTGAAAATTAAAAGATACCAAAGAATGGATGTGTGAGAGTAGTGATGATGTTACTCATAAAATTAATGCATGGGTTAAATGGAGGAATTTATCTGGGATATTGTGTGAATGGCGCATACTACTTAAGCTAAAAAAAAAGTTCTATAGAAGAGTCCTAAGAGCCGCTATGCTTTATGGTAGGGGTTGTTGGCCAATTACGAAACAATACGTCCAAAATCTCGAGTGTCAGAAATGAGAATGTTAAGATGAATGTATGATAAAAAAAAAAATGATAGAATTAAGAACGATATTGTCGATAAAAAAATAGAGATGACATTTATAGGTGATAAATTAAGGCAGAATCGACTTAAGTGGTTTGAACACACCAACAGACAATCACTTACGACCCCGATGAAAAAGAGTGATATGATAGCTATTGAAGGTAAAGAAATAAGTCAAAATTAACTTTAAGTAAAATAATAAAAATAGACATGATAACTTGTAATTAATAAAAAGCATGGTCCTGGATATAGCATAACGGCAAAAGAAAATTGATGCAGTCAACCCCAAACATATTGGACTAAAGCTTTGTTGAGTTGGGTATGAATATTATGTAAACTTCAACCAAAAACAATTCACACTATGGTGAGTACAAGTCGAACCAGCAATGGTTATATCGACAACATGCACACACCTCTCTCCCTCTCTATACAGACCCTAGCAGAGCCACCCCAATCCACTGCCACCCTTGGCCCTCTCCGACTGCCTCACCCGTAAAACCAAGCCTTGGCCCTCTCCGACCACCTCACCGATAAAACCAATGTAACAATTATCACCATGGGTAACAAGGTTAAATGGCCTTTGCCTTTTTTACATCAAAGAGAATGAGGTCTAGCGCCCTGGAATACCATCGAGAAAGAGCAATAGAACAAGGAGGGAATAAGTTATAACAAATGCTAATAAAGAGTCACTAAATCAGACTACAATTGACCAAAGAATTATTTAGTACCCTGTATTGAATTAGAAAATGAGATTCTTGCAGTTTAAGAATATAAAACCCCATAACAGAACATGATTCAAACTTTCAAACCTTTTGAAGTCAACACATTTCTTTCCAACTTACACCCCGACTTCGACTTGCACATTAAAACTGATCCAAGTCAGTGTCTAAATCATACAATTTTCAGATTCACCGACCAACCATTGATGTCGGAGAGGAGAGAATCAAACATGAGGATATTAAGAACCATCCATGGAGATATCGTTACAATTTGGATTTGGCAGAGTTGTTGCAAAAGAACTTTCAGAGGAATTCCTCTGAGCCTGGCCAGCTCCAAAAGTAAACTCCTGTGGAGAGATGTCTAAAATGGGACAAGCAAAAATGGAAGTAGCACCAGGGCTGTTGAATGCAGGGACAGGAACTGGATCATTAGGCTTTGAAAACCCAAAGCTGAAGGATGGCATACCGGCAGATGAGAAGATTGGCAAGGTGGGGTGGTTGTTCTTGGTTGACCCAAAGATCTTCTGTTCATACTCTTGTAACTGCTGGTAGACAGCTGCATGAAACACAGCAGAACATCAAAAAAAAAAATGATTTTGCTCGTTGAACAAATAAGAGGCAATCCACAGAATTGCTCGTCGAAGATATAAACCGAAGGGCCAAAGCAGATATGATTGCAAAAAGTGGTTAAAAGGGTCAAAATCACACGAAATTAATAGAACAGATGCTTGCAGAAAAAGTCCGGATACCCTAGAAACTAGTCTTTCTTGGCCAAAAATATGGTCCTTTTAGAGTTAAGCTGGACGGAGTAGCTGCAAGAGCTCAATATCAGATGGAAAGATTTCTAATTCAGCAAACATTCTTAAGATGTTTGAGACAGCACCCACCTCAAGCAACAATCTGTCCGGTCCTTTACACTGTTTTGATTTTTTTTTGGGTTCGGCCCGCCCGCAGGAGGAGGGGGGGGGGGGGGTGTGTGTATATCAGAACTTTTAAGTAGCAGTAAAAATAACCCACAGAAAGACACGTCAAGAGCTTTAGTGATACCTCTTGCTTTGAAAATATATAAGTTAAGGAACAAACTTTCATCAATGAAAATTGATGGATTGATAAACTACGTGGTTAGGCAGTACATGTACAAACCTTCAGTTAGTTCAACAGAAGGTCTTCGCTCTTTCACCCACTGGTAACTCTGTTCCAGTCTCCATCCTTTGCTTTTCATCTAGTAAGCCATCCCAATAGCTGGTGACCTGTCAAAACAACATTATCATTCCCACAGACAAGACATTAAGTAAAATCAATTGTTTAATGGGTGAAAAATCACTTAGTTGTGAGTAGACACCTTTCTGCTCAACAAAATGGGATGATTTTGTTTATGGCTCTGATAAAAGATACGTGAATTTATCAAAATTGGCGAGTACTCGGGCAAGAAGCATAATATAAAGTTAGGTTCTAATGTTCTTTGTATGTTGACTTTGAAGACTTGTATTCACACATTAATACTTAGATAATGTTAAATGTTTAGATAAGCTCATTTTATTTTCTCCATTTGTTATAAGCGGATTCTAAAAGAAATGACTTATTTTTCATAGTATTTATTTCTCAAAGAGAAAATGAATTTTATAGGTTAGTTTAATTGAATTAGACAATGCCTTCCATGGAAAAAAACAAGAAACAACATTTCCTACTTTCCATTTAAACACAAACATTTTAGTCATTCCCAGATCAATTGTAGTAGACACTATTGAGTAATTTCGAATAAATTTTCAACCTAAACTGTATGCGATAAAGAGCTGTCTTGGAAAGAATTAGACAAAAGATAAGCCCAACTCTTAATTCAAATCTTCAAGCATGGCAAAAATATCAATTCCATTAACATTAGATTGACTAAAATTGACACAAAGCATAATTCTTGAACAACATGCACCTTTATAGTTTTTTCACATAGGGCAAATCAACGCATAATAATATCGGATTCCTCATGAAATTTTTACCATGACTGACACCTACACATTCTAACAATCACATTGGTTACCAAATGCATAGAAATTCTTAAACTAGCAAGACAAGTTAATTTTTTTAACGGGACCCACTCATCCTAGGATCCCTATTCATTTGGGATCCGAAATTAATATTTTCCTTACTAAATTCTTCGAGAAAATTTCATGATGACTGACATCTATCCAGCACACTCCTAACACCAATCATAATTTACCATTTGGAACTGCAAATAGAATCTCAAGAAATGAACCCATAGCATGGAGAAACAACAATTATGAACACGAAAGCATGCTTCTTTGTTTCTTTATTTTCCTATTTGGCTATGTTGCATCCCAAGCAAATTGACTGGAAGACTTCTTTATTCATTTTAACATACAAACGAGAATTGATTAATGACATTCTCAAGAATTGATTAGATTGGGTCCAAATTATCCGTAGCATTACTTTTACATTACAAGAGTGAACTATCTATCTTAATGGAGAGACAACACTCTATTTGGTAGTGGTAAATTGACATGGACTATGTATAAGACTTGGAGAAAAGGAGAGAAGGGGAGAGAGAGAGGTCTAGGAATGGGACACTTATTTTCTTAATTTTTTGTTTTGTGTAAAAAATTGGTCCCCATTTTTCTTACTAAGTTGATCAAGCCCACATTAAAAAGCAATTTAACTACAGATAAATGCATTCTTAATTCCCACATCCTCCTCCAATTTGAGGAACATGAGCTATAGGATTATGCCAAGTATAACTAAATAATTTTGGAATCCAAAGATACCAGCCCTTAGCTGCATCAGAAATACTGCTAAAAATTTAAATGAACCAGACCAGAATAATTAATGACAACCAATAAAACATGCAACCATGCCTTGTGGTTGTGTGAACGTCAAGTATAATATTACATAATTAAAAAAATTGAATAAATTCCACCGAAACGAAAAAAAATAAAAATAAAAATGTAGTAGTCTTTTTTTATCTATAACAAGAAGGGAAGGAAACATGGCATCTCAATTAATATGGCCCTCTTTTTTCTCCAAATAGCATGAAGAATAACAAATATTGTTTTGCATTTTTGTGGCTCTTTCTTAACCCCATCATCACATGAGTCTTCAGCTTGGATCATGACTGTACACCTGTTTGTGCTCATTATTAAACACTTCAAATATACTCAGGCTGTTAAATGAAATAGAGCATGAAATCATAGTGGAGAACTTGATTGCCGGAAATAGAGCATGAGAGGATAGTAAGGAACTTGATTGTCGGATATGTTAAAAAGGTAGCAATGCTCTTTGAAATTGCAACTAACCCAAAAGCTGAAAAGGCGGAAAGGGCTTCGAGATTGATTCAGTCTCCGTATTTTCTCATTCCCCTCCAGAAGTTTCTGTGTGAGATGATCAAAAACCATGCTTGTAATGTATCAAAACATAGGGTCGATCAAATGATCCCTATCTAAAGGCAAAATTCGATGAATGGAAGCACAACCCAGTAAAATTTGCTCATGAAGATCATGATGAATTGTAAAACATACTATATTGAATTGTAAAATTTTTAAAACATATTATCTTCAATTATAAAACAGAGAATATAACAAGCCGCTAATAGAAGAAAGAAAAGCTATAAAGAAACGAAAGCAAATTGATTTAGAAAAATTAAAATTCAAAGGAAGTAACTTGTCACAGAGGATATATTTTTCCATAGAGGAAATCAATCAATCAACAAACAAAGAAAAGTTCACACAATTTATTATAAAAAATAGATACTATACCTCATAGAAGAATTTTCGATAATTCCTAAGCAGCCTCTCGAAGAGTTGCGTTCAAAATCTCTTGTGCTGATGTTCATTGCCATTGGTACTGCCATGATAAAAAGAGGAATATATCAAATACGAATATAAGAGAGTTGGAGGGAGGGAGAATCTGGAAGAGTTCATAACTGACCGATCATTGAAAATGTAGCAACATAATTGGTAAGAGTTTTTTTTGGTTTCTAACAGAAGAAAGAAATAAGTTCCAGCTGTATAATGAATGTTGGTGAATAAATAGGGGGGAGAGAGAGTATGAGAGAGACGGTTGAAAATAAAGGAGAGAGAGAGAAAGAGAGGGTAACGGTTGAGAATAGGGAAGGGTTTGGACTGAGGTAAATTTGGAGGATAAACATGTCATATGTGTATTGTTGGAAGGTAAAAGTGAGATAAAAATATTTTTCATGTATTCTGATACTCCCTCCGTTCCTAAATATCTGTCGTTTAAGGTTTTTGCACAAGGATTAAGGAAGCTATTAAATAGCTCTAATATGAGTAAAAAATAATTGCACAAGACTAAAATACCCTTATTCAATAAGTATTGGGAAGGAAAAGAATATGAAAGGCACTTAACCTACACCTAATCTAATACATTGAAGAGTTAAGGGTAAATTTGGAAGAAAAAATATTAATTGTGCTTTGGTTTCATTAAACGACAGATATTATGGAACAAAAAAAATTGTGTAAAACGACAGATATTTAGGAACGGATGAACTATTTTAAAGTAGTATAGATAGATAGAAAACACGTGGGATCCACCTTTTTTTACTTCTTTCACCTGACAAAGAAAATAATGTGGGGTTCACATTTAATAGGATATTTATGGTATTTAACATATTATTTATTTTTTTATTTTATTTTTCATTCTAAATAAAATAATAAAAAATTTATTTATCTTATTTTTCTATCATTCCGACCAAACAAGAATGAGGGAAAATATATTTCTTTCATCTGAGAATAGAAAGTTCAATCTCCCATATTTTCAACCCTCATATTTTCCATCAATCTTACCCAACATACTATAAGGATGTGGACAATGAAGAGTAGGAGGAGATCCTTTCAGATTCATCAGAAGAAGATCCTGTTCAAGTTATAGATGAAGAACACTTGGATTTAGAATGTTCTAATGGGAATGGAGCTTGTTTTTTCAATATATGTTCAACTGAGATTAGTGGTTTGAGGGCTAATCCTCAACCTTTTCAGCTAGCGGTTGTCTTGCCAAGGATGGAGGAGGTCAATGTCCAATTAGCTTTACATTCTCTTATGCTCCCTTTGGTAGGAGGTATGAAAAGTAGGAGGGATACACTTCCTATTCTTCAAGGAACAAAAGTAGAAATGATACATTTTCATTCTTTTATGTTTGGTAGGATAGATAGAAAATAAAAATAATTAATTTTTTTTGTGCTTGATAAGATGGAAAAAATATTTTTTTAATTTTTATTTTTATTTTTAATTTTTAATTTTAATTTTTAATTTTTAATTTTTAATTTTTAATTTTTAATTTTTAATTTTTAATTTTTAATTTTTAATTTTAATTTTAATTTTTTATTTTTTATTTTTATTTTTTATTTTTTATTTTTAAAATCTTAAATTTTTTAAAAAATAAAAGTATAAATACATATTTTATTATTGTATTTATATATGAAATTAATATATACATAATATATGTATATATGAAAGGATATATAGACACATAAGATACATTTTAACATAAATAATTAACTTTTCTTCCAATTTTGCAGGGATTGATTTTGGTGAGTTAGAACGAAATCTCATTCATCCACTTGTTTATCTTTCCTATTTTCCTTCTTTACCAAACAAGATATTTTATCTATCCCTCCAACTTTACATCTTTCCAACTTTCCATCGTATCAAACGAAGCATTAAGAAATGGAATGAATATTTAATTAGTC
This sequence comes from Ilex aquifolium, assembly GCA_951799425.1. Classification (NCBI taxonomy): domain Eukaryota; kingdom Viridiplantae; phylum Streptophyta; class Magnoliopsida; order Aquifoliales; family Aquifoliaceae; genus Ilex; species Ilex aquifolium. The sequence continues at coordinate 8,874,157 of OX637400.1, read as the reverse complement.
ATGGATGCACTATATCATTGGAGGAGATCCATGAAACTTTGCAAGCAAATAAGGTGTATTCCAAAGATGACTGCTATATGGAATTGTGTTCAGAGGCCTGTATTGACAAAGGATATTCTTCTGATGGTACTAGTGATTAGCCGACTCAAGAGAAGCTCAAAGTTTTTATGTCCAAGTCCAAACACCTCTTAGCTAAACTTAATTCTGCTGAGCAGATTAAGAAGAAACAGGAATGTTTCAAAGTTCCTAATCCAAATAAGAAATCACATGGATTTAAATGCTATTAAGTGTTTTATTTTAGATCAGTGTATTCACAATTCTGTCATTTTATGTGATGGAAAAGGAATTCTGAAATGCTTGGGATTAATTGATGTTGATAACGTTGGATATAAAGCTGCTACCAGTAAAAGGTCGATGGAATTGGGTGTTGATCAGGGTGAGTTGGAAGCTTCAAAGGACTTGGGTATTCGGCTTGAAGAATTATTCTGGATGTATAGAAGGAATAAGAGAATTATTTTAGGAGGTTTCCTAAATCAAAGAGAATTAGTGGCTATCATAGTTTTGAATCGGTCCATAATCGTAATAGGTGGGGGTGGTAAGGTGTTTACAAAATCTTTTCCAAGCTGATTTTATGAGCATCATGGAGTATTTTAAGGAATATATAATCGGATTCGGGGGAATAAAGGGAAGTGGTTATGACTGTCGGTCTAAACAAGGAGGAGATCTACTTGTGATGGGATTGTTCATTAGACAATTTCGGCTGAGAGAGAAAGTTGTGGGGATTCTGCATGAGTTTCAGTCAAAGCCAGCCGGGTCAGGCTACAATACCGAATTCACCTTTTTGGTACCGTATCGAGAATCATTTTGGACCTTTGATGGAATTTTCCTATTTTTGTAGCCATTGATCACTTTTTAAAGTGACTACCGGATACTGGAACCTTTTTAAAGTGGATACCGATTACCTGCTAAACCGGTAATAACCTCACCCAAAAAAAGTTGGAACCCTTACCCAAAAAAGTTGGAACCCCTACCCAAAAAAGTTAGAACCCCTTTCCCTAAGAGTTGGAACCCTTACCCCCCCAAGAGTTGGAACCCCTACTAAAAATGTTGGAATCCCTCCCCCAAGAGTTGGAACCCCTCCCCAAAAGAGTTGGAACTATTACCCATAAAAGTTGAAACTCTTACCCAAAAGAGTTGAAATTATTAACCATAAAAGTTGGAACATTTACCCAAAAAAGTTGGAACCTTTACCCATAAAAGGTGGAACCTTTACCCAAAAAAGTTGGAACCTCTACCCATAAAAGTTGGAATCCCTCCCCCAAGAGTTGGAACCCCTACCCAAAAAAGTTGAAACCCCCACCCATAAAAGTTGGAACTCTTACCCAAAAATGTTGGAACCCCTCCCCCCAAGAGTTGGAACCCCTACCCAAAAGAGTTGGAACTATTACCCATAAAAGTTGAAACTCTTACCCAAAAGAGTTGAAACTATTAACCATAAAAGTTGGAACCCTTACCCAAAAAAGTTGAAACATCTACCCAAAAAAGTTGAAACCCCTACCCAAAAAAGTTGGAACCCCTCCCCTCAAGAGTTGGAACCCTTACCCCCAACAGTTGGAATCCCTACTAAAATTGTTGGAACCCCTACCCAAAAAAGTTGAAACCCTCACCCATAAAAGTTGGAACTCTTACCCAAAAATGTTGGAACCCCTCCCCCCAAGAGTTGGAACCCCTACCCAAAAAAGTTGGAACTATTACCCATAAAAGTTGAAATTCTTACCCAAAAAAGTTGAAACTATTAACCATAAAAGTTGGAACCCTTACCCAAAAAAGTTGAAACATCTACCCAAAAAAGTTGAAACCCTACCCAAAAAAGTTGGAACCCCTCCCATCAAGAGTTGGAACACTTACCCCCAACAGTTGGAACCCCTACTAAAATTGTTGGAACCCCTACCCAAAAAAGTTGAAACCCCCACCCACAAAAGTTGGAATCCTTACCTAAAAATGTTGGAACCCCTCCCCCAAAGTTGAAATCCCTACCCAAAAGAGTTGGAACTATTACCCATAAAAGTTGAAACTATTACTCAAAAGAGTTGAAACTATTAACCATAAAAGTTGGAACCCTTACCCAAAAAAGTTGAAACCTCTACCCAAAAAAGTTGAAACCCCTATCCAAAAAAGTTAGAACGCCTCCCCTCAAGAGTTGGAACCCTTACCCCCAACAGTTGGAACCCCTACTAAAATTGTTGGAACCCCTACCCATAAAAGTTGAAACCCCCACCCATAAAAGTTGGAACCCTTACCCAAAAATGTTGGAACCCCTCCCCCCAAGAGTTGGAACCCCTACCCAAAAGAGTTGGAACTATTACCCATAAAAGTTGAAACTCTTACCCAAAAGAGTTGAAACTATTAACCATAAAAGTTGGAACCCTTACCCAAAAAAGTTGAAACCTCTACCCAAAAAAGTTGAAACCCCTACCCAAAAAAGTTGGAACCCCTCCTCTCAAGAGTTGGAACCCTTACCCCCAACAGTTGGAACCCCTACTAAAATTGTTGGAACCCCTACCCAAAAAAGTTGAAACCCCCACCCATAAAAGTTGGAACCTTTATTCAAAAATGTTGGAACGCCTCCCCCTAAGAGTTGGAACCCCTACCCAAAAAAGTTGGAACTATTACCCATAAAAGTTGAAACTATTACCCAAAAGAGTTGAAACTATTAACCATAAAAGTTGGAACCCTTACCCAAAAAAGTTGAAACCTCTACGCAAAAAAGTTGAAACATCTACCTAAAAAAGTTGAACCCCTACCCAAAAAAGTTGGAACCTCTCCCCTCAAGAGTTGGAACCCTTACCCCCAACAGTTGGAACCCCTACTAAAATTATTGGAACCCCTCCCCCAATAGTTGGAACTCAAACACAAAAAAGGTAGAACACCCCCCCAAAAGTTGGAACCCTTACCCAAAAAAGTTGAAACCTCTACCCAAAAAAGTTGGAACACCTCCCCCAAGAGTTGGAACCCTTACCCCCCAACAGTTGGAACCCCTACTAAAATTGTTGGAACCACTCCCCCAAGAGTTGGAACCCAAACCCAAAAAAGTTAGAACCCCCTAAAAGTTGGAACTCTTGCCCAAAAAAGTTGGAACCACTACCCATAAAAGTTGGAACCCTTACCCAAAAAAGTTGGAACCTCTACCCAAAAAAGTTGGAACCCCTACCCAAAAAAGTTGGAACCCCTCCCACAACAGTTGGAACCCTTCCCCCCAAGAGTTGGAACCCCTACCCAAAAAACTTGGAACCCCTACCCAAAAAAACTTGGTACCCCTACCCAAAAAAGTTAGAGTCTCTCCCCCTCCCCCAAGAGTTGGAACTCTTACCCAACAGTTGGAACCCCTACCAAAAGAATTGGAACTATTACCCATAATTGATGAATTGAGTATTAAATTGATGAAATTGCATGTTAATTGTTAATTTAATAAATTGAATATTTGTTGAATGTTAATTTGATGAATTATAATATCAAAAGGTTAAAAGTGTTTATACAACTTTTAATATGATATCAAAAGGTTAATTTGATGAATTATAATATCAAAATGTTAAAAATATTTATTGAATGATTTTCGATATTAATTTTATGAATTGAATGTTACTCGAATGAATTTGAATATAAATTGGATGAGATTGAATATTACGTTGATGAATTAAATGTTGATTTGAAGAATTGAATGTTAATTTGGTGTAAATTTGATGAATTGAGTATTAATTGCATGTTACTTGTTGATTTAATAAATTGAGTATTTATTGGATGAGTTTGGATGTTAATTTGATGAATTATAATATCAAAAGGTTAAAAGTGTAATATCAAAGGGATAAAAGTGTAATATGATGGGAGAAGTAGGTGTAATTATACACAGATCGGTCCACCATTCCTAGGACCGGTCTTAGTTTAAATTATAGTTACACCCCTAAACTATAACACTATTTTTATTTTGTTCTCAATCTAACCCAACAAAATTAAATTAACATTCAATTTCATGAAATTAATATTTAATTCATCAAATTAATATCAAATTAACATTTAATTCATCTAATTAATATTCAATTCATCAAATTAATACTAAATCGACATTCAATTCATCCAATTACCACTCAATTTATTAAAATTAACATCCAAAATAATCCAAAGAAAATTTAATTTATCAAATCAACACCAAACCAAAGTAATATGAAAATTAATCAAATAAACATTTAATTCATTAACTCAACTCTAAATTAACATTACATTTCATCTAATAAACATTCAATTAATTAAATTAACATTTAAATTCAATTATAAACATTAAATTCATCCAATACATATTCATTCGTCAAATTAACACCAAATTTATGTCAATTGATGAAATCAATAACAAATATATATTCAATTCATACAATTTATATTAATTTGGTGCTAGTTTGATGAATTGAATGTTAATTTGGTATTAATTGATGAATTGAATGTTAATTTGGTGTTAATTTAATGAATTGAATGTTTATTATACGAAACGAAATGTTAATTTATTGAATTGAATGTTAATTTGATATTGATTTGATGAATTAAATGTTTATTCGATAAATTTCTATATTACATTGGTGTTGGTTTGATAAATTGAATTTTATCAGATGATTTTGGATGTTAATTTGATGAATTGAGTGTAAATTGGATGAATTTGACTATATATTGTATAAATTGAATGTTAATTTAGTATTTATTGATAAATTAAAATTTTATTAGATGGAATTCAATGTTAGGTTAATTTGATGAATTAAATGTTTATTAGGTAGAATTGAATGCGAATTTAATGAATTGAATATTAATTTTGTATTAATTTGATGAATTGAATGTTAGTTTGATGTTGATTTGAAGAATTGAAAGTTAATTTGGTGTTAATTTGATGAATTGAATGTTAAACAGTTAATTTAAATGTTAATTTAATGAATTGAATGTTTATTATTCGAAATGAAATGTTAATTTGTTAAATTGAATGTTAATTTAGTGTTGATTTGATGAATTAAATCTTTATTAGATATTTTGTATTTTAATTTGAGGAATTGAATGTTAATTTAATGAATTTAATATTAATTGGATGAATTGAATTTTAATTTGGTGTTAATATGATGAATTGAATGTTTATTTGATGAAATTGAATGTTTATTTGGTATAAATTTGATGAATTAAATATTAAATGTTATTAGATGAAATTGAATGTTAATTTGTTGAATTGAATATTAATTTGATATTGATTTGATGAATTAAATGTTTATGGATGTAACTGTATGTTACTTTGATGTTGATTTGTTAAATTGAACCTTTATTGGATGATTTTCGATGCTAATTTGATAAATTGAGTGTTAATTTAATGAATTTGAATATAAATTAGATGAATTGAATTTTAATTTTGTGTTAAATTGATGAATTGAATATTAATTGGATGTGATTGAATATTAAGTTGATGAATTAAATGTTTATTAGATGAAATTGAATGTTGATTTGAAAAATTGAATGTTAATTTGTTATTTATTTGAAAAATTAAATGTTTATTGGATGAAATTGAATGTTACGTTGATGAATTGAATGTTTATTAGTTGAATTTTAATGTTAATTTAATGAATTAAATTTTTATTAGGTAAAATGAAATGTTGATTTGAAGAATTGAATGTGAATTTGGTGTAAATTTGATGAATTGAGTATTAATTGAATGAAATTACATGTTACTTTGATGTTGATTTAATAAATTGAATATTTATTGGATGATTTTGAATTCTAATTTGAGAAATTAAGTGTTGATTGAATGAAGTTTAATATAAATTGAATGAATTGAATCTTAATTTGGTGTTAATTTGATGAATTGAATATTAATTAGATGAAATTGAATGTTAAGTTGATGAACTAAATGTTTATTAGTTGAATTTTAATGTTAATTTGATGAATTAATTGTCTATTAAGTAAAATTGAATGTTGATTTGAAGAATTCAATGTTAATTTGATGTAAATTTGGTGAATATAATATTAATTGGATTAAATTATATGTTATTTTGATGTCGATTTGATAAGTTCAATCATTTATTGGATGATTTTGGATCTTAAAGTCGTCTCGGACTATTTAAATACAAAATTGAATATTTTTGGGATAAAATTGATAAATTAATATTTTAGGAACCATAAATATATATAATTTTGAGGATAAAAGTGTAATTAACTTTTTTTTTATATTAGGACCGGCCCTTGGAAGTCACGATCGGTCGTAGCTTAGAAATGAAGACTTACACTTTTATCCCTAAAATTATCCATATTTATTAATTTGATTCTTAAAATATTAATTTTTTAATTTAATCTTTAAAATATTTAATTTTGTGTTCAAATAGTCCCAGATAAACTTTTAACATGCAAAATCATTCAATAAAATAATCCAATTAATATTCAACTCATTAAATTTACACTAAATTAACATTCAACTCTTCAAATCAAATTCAACTTCATCTAATAAACATTTAATTCATCAAATTAACATTCAAATTCAGTTATTTATTAATAAATTACATTTACACCACTGAAATATAACAATGTTTATTTATCCAGTTATTTATTTATTCATTTATTTTGGAGGTCCACAATAACCTTATCTCTCTACTCTCTTCCCACCTTTTTTTGTCATTCCCGCCTTTTTCTTCTATTCCCGCCCAAATCACTTATCTTCCCTCCATCCCTTTACTGGTACATATACTTGTTTGAAAATAAAAAATATTTTTGTGATGCAAAGTATTTTTCAAAATTAACACTAAATCGAATTAACACTAAATCGACATTCAATTAATAAAATTAACATTTAAATTCAACTATTAATATTAAATTCATCCAATACATATTCATTCGTCAAATTAACACCAAATTTAAGTTCAATTGATGAAATCAATACCAAATATATATTCAATTCATACTTTTTTATATTAATTTGGTGTTAGTTTGATGAATTGAATGTTAATTTGGTGTTAATTTGTTTAATTGAATATTAATTTGATGTTGATTTGATAAATTAAATGTTTATTCGATAAATTTCTATATTACATTGGTGTTGGTTTGATAAATTGAATTTTATTAGAGGATTTTGGATGTTAATTTGATGAATTGAGTTTTAATTGGATGATTTTGAATATAAATTGGATCAATTGAATGTTAATTTAGTATTATTTTGATTAATTTAATATTTATTTGATGAAATTGAATGTTAAGTTAATTTGATGAATTAATTATTTATTAGATGGAATTGAATGTGAGTTTGATGAATTGAGTATTAATGTTGTGTTAATTTTATGAATTCAAAGTTAATTTAGTGTTAATTTGAAGAAGTGAATATTAATTTGGTGATAATTTGATGAATTGAATATTAATTGGATGAAATTGAATATTAATTTGATGAATTTAATTTTAAATAGTTAATTTTAATGTTAATTTTATGAACTGAATGTTTATTATACAAAATGGAATGTTAATTTGTTGAATTGAACGCTAATTTAGTGTTGTTTTGATGAATTAAATATTTATTCAATGAATTTTTATATTACATTGGTGTTGGTTTAATAAATTGAATTTTTATTAGGCGATGTTGGATGTTAATTTGATGAATTGAGTGTAAATTGGATGAATTTGAATATATATTTGATAAATTGAATGTTAATTTAATGTTAATTTGATAAATTAAAATTTTATTTGATGGAATTGAATGTTAGGTTAATTTGATGAATTAAATGTTTATTACATAGAATTGAATGTGAATTTAATGAATTTAATATTAATTTTGTGTTAATTTAATGAATTAAATGTTTTTTTTTTTTTTTCGGAAGGTAAAATGTATTAAATAGAAAAAACAGATAACATAGGGTAATCACCCACAAAATGTACAATGTAGTCACGTAGGACTCAAAGACAAACAACAAAAAAAGCCACAGCTCAAAGTAAAATTCTGTAAGAGATGCCTTGAGTAAAAGTATCTCTCACAGAATTTTGACAAGAAAACATTGGTATACAAATAGAGCATGAAACCAATTCATCCAACTCGATCAATTAAATCAAACCAGGACCAATTCTGCCCCAAAAAAAAAAAAAACCACTGATATGCAAGATCAAGTGAATCCATTGCAAGCCATTATAGTAGCAAAAATCAGCCCCAGCAGAACACTCCAAAGCAAGAATAAGGGATCAGCATTAGCAAACAAGAAGCAAAAATATGCACCAGCAAAGCAGCCCAGCACAACACCATGCTCACAAACATTATAAAACGTGTAAATGTCGGCCTTGCTTCTTGCGGTCTGATGGTGGAAATAAAATGACTTGAAGCAAGATGCTCCCCAAAGATGCTCCCCAATAGAGTCCAGACCCAAAGAAAAAGACATTCCAACATGTACATTCTTGCCGCTTTGAAAACGGAGTAATATGATTCCCATGAGGCCTACAAGTCCAGTGTAGAGATTCAAGAAAGGAGGAAGAAGAGCTAATGCAGGCAATCCATCAAACCCCAACAGTGAACAAGCTGCCTATTTACATCACATAGCTTGAACTTGAGGGAAGCAATTTTGCTTCTAATGGCCATTTGAACAGCTTTGGAGACATAATTAGAATCCCTGAAGAGATTTCTGAATCTTCTGTTGTTTCTCTCCATCCATAAATGGTAAATAGTGGCCGTAAGGCTCAATCTAAGAAGAACCTTTAGCATTGATTTTCCAATCCAATTAGAAGCAGCCCATTCAATCAGCACGTTCCAGGGTCTAGGCTGAAGAGTGATACCTGATATGGCCAAAATAGAATTCCAAATCTCAGCTGAGAAGGAGCAGTCAAAGAAGAGGTGATGGTGGGATTCATCAGCCTCTCTACAGAGGATGCATTCAGTTCCAAGATGAGCTGCGTAGGACTGCATTCTATCAAGGGTGTTAAGCTTGCATCCAATAGCAAGCCAAAGAATGAAGTTGAATCTGGGGACAGATTTGCTATTCCAGACCAGCTTATGCCAAGTAATTGGAGGGTCTTTACTCCTAGTAGCCTCCCATGCAGATTTGGAAGTGAATTTATAATTAGCAGTTGGGGACCATTTCACCACATCCTCCCTACATGAATCCAGCTGATAGGAAGGAAGATTCCTGATGATTTCTTGAGACGCAAAAGAAGAACAAGCAGGTCATTGCCATCTATTGTCGGAGATAATGCAGCTAACCATGCAATTTGTTGGCAAGTTAGTCCCCTGGATATCCTCCAAGCTGCAGACAAGACAAAGAGGCCCAAATTTATGCCAGTTATCAGACCAAAGATTAGTCTTATTTCCATTTCCAATAATATGAACCATAAGAGGTCTCACTAAATGCCTAGCTTTGAGAAGATTGAGCCAATTCCAAGAGCAGGCATGGGGAGTTTTCAAATCCCAAAAACTTCTACCTTTGAAATAATAAGCATGGATCCACATGACCCAAAGATTCTGTTTGTCAGTGAAGAGAAGCCAAATGTATCTTAGCATTAAGGAGATATTCCACTCTTTGATATGCTTGATCCCCAAACCTCCTTCTTTTTTTGGCTTACATATTTTATCCCAAGCAACCTTAGCAGCATTGCATCCCAAAACAGTCCCACTCCAGAGGAATTTCCTCATCATTTGCTCAATCTTATCAATAATCTGTTGAGGGAGGAAGAGGTGGGAAGTCCAGAAGGTTTGAATACTACTAATAACCGACTGGATGAGGAGGAGTCTACCAGCATAAGAAAGACATTTATTGTTCCACAATCCCACTCGTTTCTCAATTCTAACAAGTAAATCATTACAGTGGAAATTCCTTAATCTGGATGAGATAAGAGGGATACCCAAATATGTCACTGGCAATAGCCCCTCAGGAAAGCCAAGAAGACTCTTAATCTGATCCTTAACATCATCATGAATACCACACATGTAAATATGGCTCTTGGAATGATTAGCTTGCAGCCCAGAAAAATCCTGGAATTGATTGAGGGCTGAGTTGAGAATGCTCACAGAATTAAGGTCACCATAGCAGAAGAGCAAGAGATCATCAGCAAAGGAGAGCTGAGAGAGCAGGAGTTTCTTGCACCTCCAGTGAAACTTGAATACCCTGGAATCTCTTATTTTAGATTGAATAAGAAGAGACAGGATCTCCATTGCAAGCACAAATAAATAAGGAGATATAGGATCACCCTGTCTTAGACCTTTAGAGCTGCGAAAAAAACTTGAAGGCAAGAATTCAGCTTCGGAATGGTGGAAAGAAGAATTCCATCTCTCATTGACAAGAGCTCTATCAAGTTTCCTTGAGATGCAACCAGAGCCAAGCCTATTATTGCTCCAAGAGTGAAAGATGCCAGAAAACCTGAGATCCTCAAGCTCAGAACTCTGGATGCAATCCTCGAACTCCACCATATCTTGTGTCCAATGACCGGAGCATCCACAAGATTCTTTAGGATTTCTAATGACATTGAAGTCACCCATGATGATCCAGGGGTCATTATAATGAAGACTAGCCTGCGTAGTAAGATCATGCCAAAGCCTTCTTCTTTCAATCCCTTCATTTTGAGCATACACAAAGGATAAATAGAAGTTGAGTTGACTACCCAGCTGTTGAACATGACAATGAACAACTTGGTCAGATTCAGACACTCTTCTAACAAGAAGGGAATCAGGATTCCAGGCAATCCAAATTCTACCATAAGGGTGACTCAAGTAATTATCGAGAGTAACCCAGTTCATGAACAAGTTATCCATAATTCTGTTCTTGTTCACCAATCTTACCTTGGTTTCAATAATGCTCATTAGGTCAAGTCGATGGCCCCTAACAAGCTTCTTTATTTCTTCCTGCTTAGAGGAGTCATTTAGTCCTCTAATATTCCAGCAGGAGATAGCAATCATCAAGAGAGAAGAGTTTTGCTGAGCCTAAGGCACTCAGCCTTCCTACTCCCCCCATTGCCATGGGATTTTCTCTTAGATTTTTTCTTTTTCTTTTGAGATGCAGTGCTATTAATCAAAACATGCAGAGAATTCATAGGGTTCTCAAGACGCGGGCCAACTTTAGGAGGATTAGATGGAGAGAGCGTGGAAGGCTTTGGGCTAATATCCACAATCAGATTGCCACCCTCCTCAATAAGACAGTCGAATCTATTATTGCTAGAAGGGCCAGCAAGTGATTCAGAATGGGGGGAGTGGAAATGGGGGGAGACAACATTCACCTGAGAATCATTCTGTAGGCCTGCATGTTGAAGACCAGGGGTGCCATTGACGTCGCTAACCATATGGGTTTGAGAGAGAGGATCAACCATGATAGTTTTTCCTTTATCAACCACAGTTGGAATTGGCTCCAGAGGGTTATCAGATAATGATGCGGCTAGATTAGCAGCAGAAGGAGAAATAATCTGAGTTGCAGAAGAAGGACATTGGGAGTCAGAGTGACCAAATATTTGGCAGTGGCGGCAAGCCCTTGGCTTCCATTGGTATTCTACTCCGATACTCACTGTGTGCTGAACATCATCACCCTCTAGCTGAAGGTCGAAAGAGTCAATCAGTTCATCCTTTGCACTAACTTCAACACAAATGCGTGCAAAATTGATTCTTTTCTTGCTAGAGGTTAGTGAATCAGCATAGAGGGGTCTACCAACTGCACTAGCCAAGTAGCTCAAACCCTCCTCCGTCCAAAATTGGAGAGGAATGTTATACAGCTTAATCCAAAGTGGGATGGAAGAGTGATCTTCTTTTGAAATAATAACATCAGCCTGCCACTTTTTTAGAATCAAAGGCCTCCCCTGAAATAGCCAGGGGCCTGATTCAACCACCTTAGATCTTGCTTCTTCACTTTCAAACTTAAACAAGAAGAAGCCATGGTCATTCGCAAGAACCTCCAACAAACCCATGCAGTTCCACACTTTGTGAGCAATGAATTTCACAGAAGAAAATGACAGTTTCTTTTCTATGAAATATCCTACCAAACAATTACTCCATTCAGCACATCCTTTGATCGCCACTTCAGGAGGAGGAAGAACAATAACCTTATTGTTGAGTCTCTTTGGCTGGTAGAATTTCAGTTTCATCCCCTCTTGAGGAGGGGTGGAGTATGAATTGGGATTTTGGGTATTTCCCGCTCTTCCAAATTTCAAAACTTGGTTCCATGGAGTTTTGGGAACTCCTTTCACTTGCTGGTTATTACCTGGCTTATTACTCACAGGACAGACAGGAGCATTCACCACCACAGGGACAGCTGCCCCAGACTTGGCACCAAAGAGGGGCAAACTAGAGGGGGCTGAACTAGAGGAGGACAACTTGGGGCCAGAAATAGGACCGAGCAGCAAAGTGTTGTCTGATCCTGGACAGTGAATGCTAGATTCAGCGCCATTAATGGCAGGGGAGGGGTTAATGGGGGTGGATTTGGAAGTATCGGTGAGAGGAGGTGAGGGATTTTTCTCGCCACCATTAATGACTGGATCATTAATGAAGGAGCAAGGACCCATGATGGAGGAGAAGACTAGATATCAATGAAAAAAAGGAGAGTGGGTGTGGAAGGAGGGGGTCAAAGGGGAAGAAGAGGAACAGAGGGTGGCCATGCCTGCAGGTGGTGGATGATGGGTGGCCGGTGGTGATGGGTTTAGCTTGATTTGGTGATGGGTAGTTGGGTGGAGGTGGGATTTGCTTAGATTGGAGATGGGTGGATGGGTAGTGGCGGGATATACTGTGGGGTTTCGGTGGTGGTTGGATGTCAGGCGGTGATGGGTTTAGCTTGGGTTGATGGCGGCTAGGTGGTGGCAGGATCTGGTTGTGGTTGGGTGGGTGGTGGTGGGATCTGGTGGGTGGTTGTGGTTGGTGGTGATCCGCTGGCTTCTTTACTGTAGCAGCCGTGAATTTCGGTGGTGCTTGGATGCCTGGCGGTGGTGGGTTTAGCTTGGGTTGGTGGCGGCAGGGTGGTGGTAGGATCGGTGGTGGTTGCGTGGGTGGGTGGGAGGTGGTGGGATCTGGTGGTGGTAGGGTGGGTGGGTGGTGGGTGGGATCTGGTGGTGGTTTGTCGATGGTGACAGGGGATCTGGTTCTCTCTCGCAGTTACTGTTCACCAAAGCCTCATGGTTTGAATGTTAGTTTGGTGTTGATTTGAAGAATTGAAAGTTAATTTGGTGTTAATTTGATGAATTGAATGTTAAATAGTTAATTTAAATGTTAATTTAATGAATTGAATGTTTATTATTCGAAATGAAATGTTAATTTGTCAAATTGAATGTTAATTTGGTATTGATTTCATGAATTAAATCTTTATTAGATGATTTTATATTTTAATTTGATGAATTGAATGTTAATTTAATGAATTAAATATTAATTTGATGACTTGAATTTTAATTTGGTGTTACTATGATAATTTGAATGTTTATTTGATGAAATTGAATGTTAAGTTGATGAATTAAATGTTTATTAGATGAAATTGAATGTTGATTTGAAGAATTAAATATTAATTTGAATAATTAAACGTTTATTGGATGAAATTGCACGTTACTTTGGTGTTAATTTGTTAAATCGAGAATTTTCGATGTTAATTTTATTAATTGAATGTTACTTGAATGAATTTTAATATAAATTGAATGAGATTGAATGTTACGTTGATGAATTAAATGTTTATTAGGTAAAATTAAATGTTGATTTGAAGAATTGAATGTTAATTTGATGTAAATTTGATGAATTGAGTATTAATTGCATGTTACTTATAGATTTAATAAATTGAGTATTTATTGGATGAGTTTGGATGTTTATTTGATGAATTATAATATCAAAAGGTTAAAAGTGTAATATCAAGGGATAAAAGTGTAATATGATAGGAGAAGTAAGTGTAATTATACACACGATCGGTCCACCATTCCTAGGACCGGTCTTAGTTTAAATTATAGTTACACCCCTAAACTATAACACTATTTTTATTTTGTTCTCAATCTAACCCAACACAATTAAATTAACATTCAATTTCATGAAATTAATATTTAATTCATCAAATTAATATCAAATTAACATTTAATTCATCTAATTAATATTAAATTCATCAAAGTAATACTAAATCGACATTCAATTCATTCAATTACCACTCAATTTATCAAAATTAACATCCAAAATAATCCAAAAAAAATTTAATTTATCAAATCAAAACCAAACCAAAGTAATATGAAAATTAATCAAATAAACATTTAATTCATTAACTCAACTCTAAATTAACATTACATTTCATCTAATAAACATTCAATTAATAAATAAACGATGTTAATTTGATAAATTGAGTGTATATTTAATGCACTTGAATATAAATAAAATGAATTGAATGTTAATTTTTTGTTAATTTGAAGAATTGAATATTAATTAGATGTGATTGAATGTTAAGTTGATGAATTAAATGTTTATTAGATGAAATTGAATGTTGATTTGAAGAATTGAATGTTAATTTGTTATTTATTTGAAAAATTAAACGTTTTTGGATGAAATTGCACATTGCTTTGGTGTTAATTTGTTAAATCGAGGATTTTTGATGTAAATTTTATGAATTGAATGTTACTTGAATGAATTTTAATATAAATTGGATGAAATTGAATGTTACGTTGATGAATTAAATGTTTATTAGGTAAAATTAAATGTTGATTTGAAGATTTGAATGTTAATTTGGTGTAAATTTGATGAATTGAGTATTAATTGCATGTTACTTGTTGATTTAACAAATTGAGTATTTATTGGATGAGTTTGGATGCTAATTTGATGAATTATAATATCAAAAGGTTAAAAGTGTAATATCAAAGGGATAAAAGTGTAATATGATAGGAGAAGTAAGTGTAATTATACACACAATCGGTCCACCATTCCTAGGACCGGTCTTACTTTAAATTATATTTACACCCCTAAACTATAACACTATTTTTATTTTGTTTCCAATCTAACCCAACACAATTAAATTAACATTCAATTTTATGAAATTAATATTTAATTCATCAAATTAATATCAAATTAACATTTAATTCATCTAATTAATATTCAATTCATCAAATTAATACTAAATCGACATTCAATTTATCCAATTACCACTCAATTTATCAAAATTAACATCCAAAATAATCCAAAAAAAATTTAATTTATCAAATCAACACCAAACCAAAGTAATATGAAAATTAATCAAATAAACATTTAATTCATTAATTCAACTCTAAATTAACATTATATTTCATCTAATAAACATTCAATTAATAAAATTAACATTTAAATTCAACTATGAACATTAAATTCATCCAATACATATTCATTGTCAAGAGTTGAACCCCAAGAGTTGGAACCTCTAAAAAAGTTGAAACCCTCCCCAGAACCTCTACCCAAACAGTTGGAACTCTTACCCAAAAAAGTTGAAACCTCTACCAAAATAGTTGGAACCCTTACCCAAAAAAGTTAGAACCCTTACCCAAAAAAATTGGAACCCCTACCCAAAAAAGTTGGAACCCCTCCCCCAACAGTTGGAACCCCTACCCCCAACAGTTGGAACCCCTACCAAAAATGTTGGAACCCCTCCCCCCAAGAGTTGGAACTCCTCCCCCAAAGAGTTGGAACTCCTCCCCAAGAGTTGGAACCTCTACCCAAAAAGTTGGAACCCTTACCCAAAAAAGTTGGAACCTCTACCAAAAAAATTGGAACCCCTACCCAAAAAAGTTGGAACCCTTACCCTAAAAAGTTGGAACATTTACCAAAAAAGTTGGAACTCATCCCCCCAAGAGTTGGAACCCCTACCCCTAACAGTTGGAACCGCTACCCAAAAAGTTGGAACTTCTACCAAAAAAGTTGGAACCCCTCCCCCAAAAGTTGGAACCCCTACCCTATAAAAGTTGGAACTAAATTGTATGTTTATTTTGATGTTGAGTTGTTAAATGAAACCTTTAAATGTTTAATTTAAACCTTTAAAATAAACTTTTAAAATTTCACCATGAAATCTCACCTGATTTGATGAATTAATTGTTTATTGAATGAAATTGTATGTTATTTTGATGTTTACTTGTTAAATTATACCTTTATTTGATGATTTTCGATGGTAATTTGATAAATTGAGAAAAAAAAAATATTTTTAGAAGGATTTTCCATGTTAATTTTATGAATTGAATGAATTTGAATATAAATTGGATGAGATTTAATGTTAATTTAATGTTAATTTAATGAATTAAATGTCTATTAGGTAAAATTAAATGTTGATTTGAAGAATTGAATGTTAATTTGGTGTAAATTTGATGAATTGAGTATTAATTTGATGAAATTGCATGTTACTTCTTCATTGAATAAATTGAATATTTATTGGATGATTTTGGATGTTAATTTGATGAATTATAATATCAAAAGGTTAAAAGTGTAATATCAAAGGGATAAAAGTGTAATATGATAGGAGAGGTAAGTGTAATTATACACATGATCGGTCCACCATTCCTACGAGCGGTCTTAGTTCAAATTATACTTACACCCCTAAACTATAACACTGTTTTCATTTTGTTCCGAATGTAACCCAACACAAAATAGTAACATTCAATTTCATCAAATTAATATTTAATTCATCAAATTAATACCAAATTAACATTTAATTCATCCAATTAATAATGAGTTCATCAAATTAACACTAAATTGACATTCAATTCATCCAATTAACACTCAATTTATCAAAATTAACATCTAAAATAATCCAATAAAAATTTAATTTATCAAATCAACACCAAAGTAATATGAAAATTAATCAAATAAACATTTAATTCAATAACTCTTCGCTAAATTAACATTACTTTTCATCTAATAAACATTCAATTAATAAAATTAACATTTAAATTCAACTATTAACATTAAATTCATCCAATACATATTCATTCGTCAAATTAACACCAAAATTATGTTCAATTGATGAAATCAATACCAAATATATATTCAATTCATACTTCTTTATATTAATTTGGTATTAGTTTGATGAATTGAATGTTAGTTTGGTGTTGATTTGAAGAATTGAAAGTTAATTTGGTGTTAATTTGATGAATTGAATGTTAAATAGTTAATTTAAATGTTAATTTAATGAATTGAATGTTTATTATTCGAAATGAAATGTTAATTTGTTAAATTGAATGTTAATTTGGTATTGATTTGATGAATTAAATCATTATTATATGATTTAACATTTTAATTTGATGAATTAAATGTTAATTTACTGAATTAAATATTAATTGGGTAAATTGAATTTTAATTTGGTGTTAATATGATGATTTGAATGTTTAATATGATGATTTGATGAAATTGAACGTTAATTTGTTGAATTGAATATTAATTTAGTATTGATTTAATGAATTAAATGTTTATTGGATGTAACTGTATGTTATTTGATGTTGATTTGTTAAATTGAACCTTTATTGAATGATTATCGATGCTAATTTGATAAATTGAGTGCTAATTTAATGAATTTGAATATAAATTAGATTAATTGAATGTTCATTTGATGAATTGAATATTAATTGGATGTGATTGAATGTTAAGTTGATGAATTAAATGTTTATTAGATGAAATTGAATGTTAATTTGTTATTTATTTGAAAAATTAAACGTTTATTGGATGAAATTGCATGTTACTTTAGTGTTAATTTGTTAAATCGAGGATTTTCGATGTTAATTTTATGAATTGAATGTCAATTGAATGAGATTGAATGTTACGTTGATGAATTAAATGTGTATTAGTTGAATTAAATGTTGATTTGAAGAATTGAATGTTAATTTGGCGTAAATTTGATGAATTGAGTATTAATTGCATATTACTTGTTGATTTAATTAATTGAGTATCTATTGGATGAGTTTGGATGTTAATTTGATGAATTATAATATCAAAAGGTTAAAAGTGTAATATCAAAAGGATAAAAGTGTAATATGATAAGATACCTAAGTGTAATTATACCCACGTTCGGTCCACCATTTCTAGGACCGGTCTTAGTTTAAATTACACTTACACCCCTAAACTATAACACTATTTTTATTTTGTTCCCAATCTAACCTAACACAATTAAATTAATGTTCAATTTCTTGAAATTAATATTTAATTCATCAAATTAATATCAAATTAACATTTAATTCATCTAATTAATATTCAATTCATCAAATTAATACTATATCGACATTCAATTCATCCAATTACCACTCAATTTATCAAAATTAACATCCAAAATAATCCAAACAAAATTTAATTTATCAAATCAACACCAAACCAAAGTAATATGAAAATTAATCAAATAAACATTTAATTCATTAACTCAACTCTAAATTAACATTACATTTCATCTAATAAACATTCAATTAATAAAATTAACATTTAAATTCAACTATTAACATTAAATTCATCAAATACATATTCATTGTCAAGAGTAAAAACCCCAAGAGTTGGAACCATCCCAAAAAAGTTGAAACCCTCTCCAGAACCTCTACCCAAACAGTTGGAACTCTTACCCAAAAAAGTTGGAACCCCTACCCAAAAAAGTTGGAACCCCTCCCCCAAGAGTTGGAACCCCTACCCCCAACAGTTGGAACTCCTCCCTCAAAAGAGTTGGAACTCCTCCCCAAGAGTTGGAACCTTTACCAAAAATGTTGGAACCCTTACCCAAAAACGTTGGAACCTCTATCAAAAAAGTTAGAAGTCTTACCCAAAATTGTTGGAACCCCTCTCCCCAAGAGTTGGAACCCCTACCCCCAACAGTTGCAACCCCTACCAAAAATGTTGGAACCCAAAGAGTTGGAACTCCTCACCCAAAGAGTTGAAACTCCTCCCCAACAATTAGAACCGCTACCCAAAAAGTTGGAACTCCTACCAAAAAAAGTTGGAACCCCTCCCCCAACATTTGGAACCCCTACCAAAAATGTTGGAACTCCTACTAAAAATGTTGGAACCCCTCCCCCAAGAGTTGGAACTCCTCCCCCAAGAGTTGGAACCTCTACCCAAAAAAGTTGGAACCCTTACCCAAAAAAGTTGGAACTATTACCCATAAAAGTTGGAACCCTTACCCAAAAAAGTTGGAACCCCTACCCAAAAAAGTTGGAACCCCTCCCCCAAGAGTTGGAACCCCTCTCCCCAAGAGTTGGAACCCCTACCCAAAAAAATTGGAACCCTTACCCCAAAAAGTTGGAACTATTACCCAACAAAGTTGGAACCCTTACCCAACAAAGTTGGAACCTCTACCCAAAAAAGTTGGAACCCCTCCCCACAAGAGTTAGAACCCCTACCCAAAAAAGTTGGAACCCTTACCCAAAAATGTTGGAACCCCTCCCCCAAGAGTTGGAATCCCTATCCAAAAAAGTTGGAAACCGCCCCCTCCAAAGTTGGAACCCTTACCCAAAAGAGTTGGAACTATTACCCAAAAAAGTTGGAACCCCTACCCAAAAAAGTTGGAACCCCTCCTTGGAACCCTTACCCCCAAGAGTTGGAAACCCAACTAAAAATGTTGGAACCTCTCCCCCAAGAGTTGGAACCCCTACCCAAAAAAGTTGGAACCTCTCCCCCAAGAGTTGGAACCCCTACCCTAAGAGTTGGAACCCCTACAACATAAAAGTCGAAACTAAATTGTATGTTTGTTTTGATGTTGAGTTGTTAAATGAAAACTTTAAATGTTTAATTTAAACCTTTAAAATCTCACCTTCAAATCTCACCTGATTTGATGAATTAAATGTTTATTGAATGAAATTGTATGTTATTTTGATGTTGATTTGTTAAATTAAACATTTATTGGATGATTTTCGATGGTAATTTGATAAATTGAGAAAAAAAAATCTTTTTTGAAGGATTTTCAATGTTAATTTAATGAATTAAATGTTTATTAGGTAAAATTAAATGTTGATTTGAAGAATTGAATGTTAATTTGGTGTAAATTTGATGAACAAATTGCATGTTCCTTGTTGATTTAATAAATTGAATATTTATTGGATGATTTTGGATGTTAATTTAATGAATTATAATATCAAAAGATTAAAAGTGTAATATCGAAGGATAAGGTACAGGAGGGTTACAACTGTTTTGGTGGTCCAACTTTTGGGGCTAAGTAATGAAAGAGCAACTGGTTTCACCGGTTTTAAGTCCCATGTGTCAGTCAAACTACTTTTCGGTACCATACCGAAAAGTAGTTTGGCGGTATAGTAATGTTACCCCAAGCGAGCAAGAGATTGTCAAGATCTTTTTTCAATGGTCAAGTAAAGATTATTGGTCAAGCAAGTCAATCTAGCAAAGGGGGAGTTACTGCCGAGATTTTTAAGGATTTTTTTCCAAAAGTAGTTAAATCTTTGAGTTTTGAATAAAGTTCTTCCTCGCATAGTCGAGGTTTAACCCCCACCCCCTCCAAAAAAAAATCCCCTCAAAAATAGTAATATTTTTTTTGTACCGAAAAAAAATAGTAAGAATAATTATCACAAATGTAATAAAAATACCCACAACACTGATAAAAACACTCACAAAAGTGGTCAATCATTCACAAAAATAATAAATTTTTTAATTATAAAAACACTCATTAAAGTAGTAAAAGTTAAAGGTACAATACCAAAAAAATTTCTTTGGTACTACAGTCTTGGTCCTATAAAGTCTAACATCTTTCTCGCTTGTAACTTGACATTAACACAAGATAAGAGCAATGTTAGTTGGACTTAAAATATTGACATGATTTACTGTCTTTATCAATCACTGGCATTGATTTGAATATGGGTCTCGATATTTGTTAGAATTCACTACTAATTCAATAATTGCGATTGATTAGATCAACAAATCAACTCAATATCTTAGGTACAAATAATATTTTCCTTATGGTATATTTATAAGTGGTAAGGAGTTTACAATCCAAAATTATGGTTTTTATTCAAATTTTTATGTTGCAATCTTAATCAAGGATCAAAATTTCGTTTCGACGCATAGTTTTAGTCACCTAGAAAATGAAAATGTTTTGAAGTGTTTCGGAAATAAGATGGAAAAAAAAATAAAAATTTTAGAATTATTTTTTCAAAACATTGGTTGAAATATACCAAAGTATCTTGAAATACCTTAAAACGTTCTGAAATAATTGTGCAAATGTATTGAAACATTATAAAATGCCTTGAATTATTAGAATTTTGATTCTATCACTGATTTATTTCAGTCTCGTTGGAAATGGAAACGTTTCGGACGTTTCGAAACGAAATTTTGATCCTT
This sequence comes from Ilex aquifolium, assembly GCA_951799425.1. Taxonomy (NCBI): domain Eukaryota; kingdom Viridiplantae; phylum Streptophyta; class Magnoliopsida; order Aquifoliales; family Aquifoliaceae; genus Ilex; species Ilex aquifolium. Next base: position 8,852,922 of record OX637400.1, on the reverse strand, counting down.
GATCTCAATCAAATAAAAAAGGTAGCAATTAAATGTGCTCCATTTAAAAAAAAATTGAGTAGCGAATTTCTATTAAAAATACTTATAATTGGACAAATAATTTTGCATAAAAATAAGTTAATATGACAAATACACAACCAAAAAATTTGTCAAAAAAGGCAGTGAATATTTACTGTTAGACTACAATGCTATATTTTTAATTTATGAATTGAAGGTGTAATATGAGAATTCTAGTTTTCGTGGAACAAAATTGAGAGTAAGAATTTTTTAGAGTGTAAAATGTCATTCATGCTTCTATTACTGTATTCTTGCGATATCGATAATGATAGAACCCTACCTACATAATCATTAACTTTTGAGCAATGCTATTAAGATTTAATTTAAGGACTTAATGCATTATAACAGTAAGTCTAATGGTGGCTAGTGAGTCCCAATATTTAATAAAGTCTACTATCTATCCAATGGCCACAAGCCATTAGTTTCCTACTAATTAAATCTCAAATTAGATGCAACTAACATTATTCTTAACTATTAGATACATTTCGGACATGTCCTAATAATTTTTGGACATATTATGGTCATTTAGTAATTTTTTAAAAGTTATAAGGTTATTTTATTATTGCATAAAATGAGTGTTATTATGTAATAAACTACTAGAACATAAATAGAAGATTGTTGCCATGATTTTGTATTTAGAAAAAATTATATGTTGATGAAATTGATTTGTAATGCTTTGATTGCTTTCAAATGATAAAAACTCATTACAGTAAATTGTAAATGACAATAATTACGCTCATTTTTGGTAAGAAGTTATAATTAATATTATTTTATTTTGTACACGCCAAATATATCAATTTTTATTTTTTTATATTTAATGAACTTTTAAGTATTAAAATTGAATTTATGAACTGCTACGATCATTTGGAAAAAAAATTAAATTTATTAATGTGTCCACCCTATAATAATTTCCTAGCTCAGCCCCTGGGACAGCCTAAACTATTTTCTTTTGTAGGTTTATATTAAAAATCAACAGAATTATATCCTCGAATCATCATATTTACTAGACTACTACAGTTTTAACTTGGTGAAACTCTACCTTTTGTCACTTCCAAGTTCAAATCCAACCCACGTTCAAAAAAATAAAAAAAAATAAAATAGAGAGGCTCCAATCTTTAAGTTGTTGGGAAATTCTATATTTCTCATTAATAATACAAGTTTAATGACTATATATATATATATATGCAACATCCAATAGCCATTTCTTTTCTTTTTTTTTAGTTCAATGGTCAGAGTTGTCCAAGCCAGCTTACACGCACTTCGACTAATTTTATTCCTGGTTCAATCAAATGTAGGTCATCCACGCTGGAACTAGGGTATTTATAAGGGATAAATCCTCTATGATTTGACCCTGAGAAGTTGCCAAATTTCAAACTCATGACATCTGGATAATTATTGTTTCAATCTTATTCATTTTGTCTATAAATTATCAAACTAAAAGTAATTGCTCTTAAAATGTCCTAATTGAGTGGATGTTATTCAATTGTTAATTTCATTTTTCCAACCTGGATCGATCATTTTAAGCTCCTTATTACTCGATGTCATTTAGTTTATTAACGACGTAATTCTGAATAATAAAAACGATTAATCTGTCACAACCTGACAGTATATGGGCCATCAAGTGTATTAGTTTTCAGTTGGGCTAATTATACTTTGTCCCCCTCAAATTATTAGGTTTGTGCAATTTTTCCCCCTCAACTAAATTTCTCGTATTTATTCCTCAACTACCTGAATTGGTTTTACATTGCCCAAATCTCAAATGTACACTACCTTTTGGTTGGAAAATATCAACGTATCCGAGCAAAGTGAAGTAAAATGACATAGTTTGGGGACAATTTGAAATAATTTTTTGAGAGAACAAAGTGACACGAACATCATAGTTTGAAGAGGGGGGGGGGGGGGGGGGCAATTGTAACTAACACTTTTCAATTGTTAAATTTCCAAAAGAATGCAAGCAATGTTTTAGGTCTGCAAAAGCTCCCACTTATAGCAAATATTGTCGAGGGTCTATAATTTCTTTTGGTAATGAGTACATCCACTATAAAATGTGAGGTTCAAGACAGTTTATCTTCAACAGCCCGATCCAGGTAAGCCACTATCTAATTTTGTACGATCTCAGAATAGAAATAAGTTTAATACGGTTTGATTCTTTGACTGTATGTACGATGCCATACACATGGTTGGCATGTATATATTAATACAATTTTGAACATTTTATCTCGAACTTAAATTCAAACTACTGATTTTCAATAACTATTTTTCTCTAAATTTGGAAAAAAAAACCCATAATTGTCTTAATATAGCATGAGACTCTCCCAATAAATTCCAGCATCTGTGTCCCCTGGTAACTTGGCAACAATAGAAGAAGTTAACCAATTTGCTTGTTTGTTCTATAAGCAACCTTTTGGTAAGCTTGTTTGTCAATGGCTGCATCCACAAAATTGATAGCCCTTGGCCTGGGAGCACTCATTATGTGCTCAATCATGTTTGGTTTTGCGGATGCAACAAATATTGGCAGTGGTGTTTTTAATCATGATAACCCTCCATGCGACCAAGACGGTCAGGACAAATGTTTAGATCCACCAACAAACAGGTATCAGAGAGGCTGCACCGAAGCAGAAAAATGCGAACGCAGTCCTAACCCAGATGACAAAGATAATATAGTTGAAGGTCCAGCAGCAGCTCCCCCAAATAATCCATAGTTAATGAAAGCTGAAAACAATTCATTATTCGTTGGGACAAGATTTTGTTGAGTCATGTCGAGTTCAGATGTACCCACTTGCATATTAATTCATGTATAACTTGTGTATGCACAAACATACACATTTATGAGGAATGTACTAATTTTACAATACAAATGATGGTGTTTTATAAGTGGTAAGGAGATACAATCCAAAATTATGGTATTTATCCAAATTTTTATATTGCAATCTCAATCAAACAAAAAAGTAGAAATTAAATGTACTTCATTTTAAGAAAAATGAGTAGCGAATTTCTATTAAAAAGTACTTATAATTGGGTATTAAGCAAATTAATAGGTTAATATGACAAATACAACCAAAAAATTTGTCAAAAAAGGAGGTGAATATTTACCATTAGATTACAATGTTACCTTTTTAATCTATTAATTGAGGATGTAATATGAGAATTCTAGTTTTCATGGCACAGATTGAGAGTAAGAATTTTTTAGAGTGTAAAATGTTATTCACCCTTCTTGTAATTCACTTCCAACTTTTGTGTTGGACTATCAATTCTTATTTTTTGACATTAAATATGAACTTTTTTTAAATTAAATTTAAATATATTTAATTGTGCATACCCTGTTACTGTGTTCTTATGATATCGATAAGGATAGAACCCCACCTACATGATCATTAACTTTTGAGTAATGTTATTGAGTCTTAATTAAGGACATAATGCGTTGTAATTGATGAAGCCTAATAGTGGCTAGTGAGTCTCAATATTTAATTTAAGGACAATTGATTTGTAACGCTTTCAATTAACAATAATTAAAAAGTTATAATTAATATTTTTTTGTACACATTATGTATATAAGTTTTTAACTTTTAATGTTCAATGAACTTTTAAGTATTAAAAATGAATTTATGAACCTCTACGATCAATTGGGAAAAAAAAATTAAACTTATTAATGTGTTCACCCCATAATACCTTTTGTCACTTCCTAGTTCAAATCCATCCCATGCTCAAAAAAAAAAGGAGAGACTCCAATCTTTAAGTTGATGGGAAATTCTATATTTCCCACTATTGTTTTTTTTTTTTTACAAAACTTTATCTCCAATGATTTAAATATTCTTATATAATCCTCATGTAATTTTGGACTAGAGTGCTATTGTTAAAACTTCATCCCAATAATCATGGCACATGTACTAGGAAATGTTTGGTCAATCTGATGATGTACAAAAGTGAATTTATGCACTACCTGTCGAGTAATTAATGTAAGTAATAAATAAAGTAAATATAAAGTGAGATCCACACAAGCAACACACAAATGTATAGTGGTTCGGTCAGGGTAACTTACTCCACTTTGAAGACGGCAACGGTGGCCGGGGGTCTTTATTGATGAAGTAGTAGGTGAGAGAGAGAGAGGGAGAGAGAGAGGGCATGCTCTTGGTAACTATGAGAGAGATAGTTATGTAAGGTGTGTAGAGAGATGTCCTTCTCACGTGAAGAGAGTTTACAATTTATAGGCACAGAACCTTAGTTGAGGCAGTCGCATGAAAGGATATGTGACTAGCTTTTCGGGAAGGATAGCTACAATTAAGATAGGTACGATTAAAGACAGTGTTGATCTCTGAGTAGTGATTATACCGGTAATTACTCCCCACGTGAGCTGATCCTCTTGGGTCTCTTAAACTTTTGGACTAGGCCAAACTCCATGAGTTGGGCTTGACTTTCCTTTTAGCTGATTTGGGTCTATCTCATTAATTGGGCTTGGACCCAGCTGAATCTGGGTTCATCACAATCTAATATTACTCTCGACTTTACTAGGAAATTTTTCACATATTGAATTACAAATTATAATGTTTTGTCGAAATCAATTTATCATTGTGCAGTATTTTGATTACTTATTCAGTGTTAATGATACAAATTTAATGACTAAGCATATACATGCAACATCCAATAGCCATTTTTTTTTTATTCAACGGTCAGAAATGTTTAGGTCAGCTTACATGCACATCGATTAATCCCCTCCCGATCCAGTCAAAGACAGGTCATCTAAGTTGGGAATTCATAACGGATAAATCTCGACGTCAAGGAGTTGTCAAGATTCTAACTCATGACATCTGAATAATTATTGTTTAACAATTTTATTCATTTTGTCAATAAATTATCAGACTCAAAATAATTGCTCTTAAAATATCGTAGTTGAGTGGATGTTATTCACTTCTTAATTTCATTTTTCCAACCTCGATCATTTTAAACTCCTTATTGTATGAACAACAAATTTAACACGGTTTAGTTTAACATACAATTTTATCCGCATGTATGACACACATATCAATATACATAGATGGAGGTATAATCTCAACCCCACAATTTAAAACTATTCATTTACAATGTGTAATTTCTCTTACACTGGAAAACGAAAGTAGCCTTAATATAGAATTGAACTCTCCTTATAAATTATAGGACTTTTGTCATGTCCCTGGCATCCTTAGAGCAACTCCAAAGGAAATTGCCATTTTGGGGTGCCAAATTACTCATTCGCAACCTTAAACAGTGTTTTGGCATCCCTGAATTATAAATCTGCTTCAATGGCAGGTGCCAAAATGGGATGCCATTTTCATATTTTTATTCATTAATCTATATAAATCGTTGGATCTATATTCATCTAACGGATCTATATTCATCAACCCATTTGCAACCTCTCACTTTCTCTCTCCAGAGTTGCCAAAAATTTCACCCCAAGAGCCTTGATGCCATTTTCCAACCTTTGATGCCACCCCCCTTGGAGTGAAAATTTTTGAATTTGGGGTGGCATATGGGGTTGCCACTCCCCCTTGGAGTTGCTCTTACATTAACAAAACAAGTTCACCTGTTGTATAAGCAACCTATGTAAGTTTGCTAGCAATGGCTGCATCCATAAAATTGATTGCCCTTGCCTTCGGATCACTCCTTTTGTGATCACTCAAATGTAGCTGTAGCTGGAAGGTCTATCAACTATGGTCCTCTTCATCATGGTAACTACCCATGCAACCAAAATGGCCAGAACGGATGTCTAGGTCCACTAGCAAACCAGTACACTAGAGGATGTGGCGAGACAGAAAAATGAAAACACGATCCTAGAGAAGACGAAAAAGGACCAATCATGGGGAACTAAAAACGATCGGTCGTGGGGAACTAATGCAATCTCAATGCAACTATTAGAAACACATAATGTTATAGTGTGTTTTTTTTTAGCCATCATGCTATGGTGTTTATAAACTCCACTACATAAATTAACATGTATATGTATATGTAACCACACAAACTTAAACAAAAACACACATTTATGAGGAATTTACTATTTTTACAATGCAGAAGGTGTGTTATATGTATCTGTAAGGAGATATACATTTAATTGCTTAGGATATGCATTCCAAATGGGAAACTTTCACTACAAGAATTAGGGTATTTTGAGACAATTTTTTTGTGACAACTATGTCCACCGTTACAAAAAGAAAACATGTTTTGAAGAAAAAAAAAAGTTTTGTGGTGGTAAGGTTGTCATAAAAGGTTTATTTACTGCGAAAAAATACTATTTGACATGATTGTTGTCTTCATAAATTTTTTTTGAGGCTCACTTATTATGGCAAGGTATGTTGTCACAATACCTCGCCATAATAAGTGAAGCCTCAAAAAGTCTTCGTAACAACAAGAACCATCTCAAGTAGTATTTGTAGCTGCAAATAAACTTTTTATGACAGCACTACCACCACAAAAAAATCTTTTTTCTCCAAAACACGTTTTTTTGTGACGATAAACACTGTTGCTGCAAAAAACTTATCTTCAAAAACCCTAATCCTTGTAATGTCATTACAATAACATAATATTAGACGTTGAAAAAATATGTCAGAATTATCAATGGAAAGTCTAACACACAAAATATCGAAGCTTATATATTACATGAGTCATACCCCAAGCCTCGACTTTACGTGTCACTTTGATCCCTTTCACCTTCTCATTTGTTATTTTATAAAAGAGCTCCTTGTGGTTAGGGCTGTTAATCAAACTGAGCTACTCGAGCTTGGCTTGAGCTCGGCTCGAATTTGGCTCGTTCAGGCTCGGTTCGTTTTCTAAACAAGCTCAAACTTGAACAAATTTTTAGGCTCGTTTAAAAAACAAACCCTACAAGTTCGGCTCAAACTCGACAGGTTCGGCTCGTTTATGTGCAAATACTCGGGCTCGACTCGAGCTTGACTTGTTTTTAGCTCGTTCAGGCTCGGCTCGTTTCCTAAACAAGCCGAGCTTGAACAATTTTTTAGGCTCGATTAAGAAACAAGTTTTTCAAGCTCGGCTCGAATTCGACTTGAACTCATTCGACTAACGGCCCTACTTGTGGTGAAAAAGGGGAAAGGGAGATCAAACTAGAAAATAAAGAAAATATAAAATCAGATTTGGAAGATACCTCTAGTACCTTCACTTCCAAACATGACAAACATTGAAAACAATTTCTTACTAATAAAATGAAATGAGAATAAAATATATATATTTTTTTTTTTTTTTTTTTTTGGCAACCTCACGTATTTTCTTTCATAAAATTTTCAGAAAAAAAAAATTAACATTATTACATCCTGAAATCATACTGTTGTAATTATCATACAATTATGACTGGGGGCACACTTGTTACTTTGTGACTTTCATGTTCCAATCCATTCTTATGTTGGCCTACCATAGTTGATCATCCTTAGAAAAGGCATATGATCGAGTTTCTAGAAATATTTTGTAAAAAGTTACTATTAGATATATTGATGCGATTAGAGATATAGAAGAAAATGGGGTGATCTTAGTGAGAGCAACGACAGAAGAGACTAATGAATTTTCAATCACTATAGGCTTACATCAGGGTGCATTGATTATGGATGAATTGACTAGGCATATTCATGATGAACCCCCACGATGTATAATATTAACGGATGACATTGTATAAGTTGATGAAAATAAAAAAATAAATAATGAGAAACTCTAGAATAAAAAAAAAAGATAAATAGGACTAAAAATGAATAAAGTAAAATGAGAAATTAAAATCATGAAGTAGTAAAAATTGAAAATTAAAAGATACCAAAGAATGGATGTGTGAGAGTAGTGATGATGTTACTCATAAAATTAATGCATGGGTTAAATGGAGGAATGCATCTGGGATATTGTGTGAATGGCGCATACTACTTAAGCTAAAAAAAAAGTTCTATAGAAGAGTCCTAAGAGCCGCTATGCTTTATGGTAGGGGTTGTTGGCCAATTACGAAACAATATGTCCAAAATCGAGAGTGTCAAAAATGAGAATGTTAAGATGAATGTATGATAAAAGTAAAAATGATAGAATTAAGAACGATATTGTCGATAAAAAAAATAGAGATGACATTTATAGGTGATAAATTAAAGCAGAATCGATAGCTACGACACCGATGAAAAAGAGTGATATGATAGCTATTGAAGGTAAAGAAATAAGTCAAAATTAACTTTAAGTAAAATAATAAAAATAGACATGATAACTTGTAATTAATAAAAAGCATGGTCCTTGATATAGCATAACGGCAAAAGAAAATTCATGCAGTCAACCCCAAACATATTGGAATAAAGCTTTGTTGAGTTGGGTATGAATATTATGTAAACTTCAACCAAAAACAATTCACACTATGGTGAGTACAAGTCGAACCAGCAATGATTATATCGACAACAATGCACACACCTCTCTCCCTCTCTATACAGACCCTAGCAGAGCCACCCCAATCCACTGCTACCCTTGGCCCTCTCCGACTGCCTCACCCATAAAACCAAGCCTTGGCCCTCTCCGACCACCTCACCGATAAAACCAATGTAACAATTATCACCATGGGTAACAAGGTTAAATGGCCTTTGCGTTTTTTACATCAAAGAGAATGAGGTCTAGCGCCCTGGAATACCATCGAGAAAGAGCAATAGAACAAGGAGGGAATAAGTTATAACAAATGCTAATAAAGAGTCACTAAATCATACTACAATTGACCAAAGAATTATTTAGTACCCTGTATTGAATTAGAAAATGAGATTCTTGCAGTTTAAGAATATAAAACCCCAGAACAGAACCTGATTCAAACTTTCAAACCTTTTGAAGTCAACACATTTCTTTCCAACTTACACCCCGACTTCGACTTGCACATTAAAACTGATCCAAGTCAGTGTCTAAATCATACAATTTTCAGATTCACCGACCAACCATTGATGTCGGAGAGGAGAGAATCAAACATGTGGATATTAAGAACCATCCATGGAGATATCGTTACAATTTGGATTTGGCAGAGTTGTTGCAAAAGAACTTTCAGAGGAATTCCTCTGAGCCTGGCCAGCTCCAAAAGTAAACTCCTGTGGAGAGATGTCTAAAATGGGACAAGCAAAAAAGGAAGTAGCACCAGGGCTGTTGAATGCAGGGACAGGAACTGGATCATTAGGCTTTGAAAACCCAAAGCTGAAGGATGGCATACCGGCAGATGAGAAGATTGGCAAGGTGGGGTGGTTGTTCTTGGTTGACCCAAAGATCTTCTGTTCATACTCTTGTAACTGCTGGTAGACAGCTGCATGAAACACAGCAGAACATCAAAAAAAAAAATTGATTTTGCTCGTTGAACAAATAAGAGGCAATCCATAGAATTGCTCGTTGAAGATATAAACACTTGTTCATCTTACATTTACGATAATTTTGAGGAAGTTGATATTTTAATAAACAACAAAGAACAAACAGTACAGGTCCAGCTCCAGCTAGAACAATCTTGACAAAAATACAATGCCTTGGAATGCTTTTGCACCTTTGGCTATATAGAGGTATTACTCAATCAATTTTAATCATTACGAAATGGCAGGAAAAGTGTACATTCAATGTGTCCAAAAATAATAATCATGCAATTGTTGTCCACTACAGCCTAATTTCAGGGATTGTGTAGATAAATAACTTTCAATTATTATTTGACTTTTAGTAATAGATAAAAAACACAATTGGAACTTCAAACAATATTTTCTATAATAAAGTGCACACCGAGAACACTTGATGATAAATAGCTAGAATAGCATGACACTATAGGAATCAAGGAGAAATGGCTTTACGTAGCTATGAAAATTAAAACGTGTTCACATTTCTTTCCGCACAAGGACAAAAAAGAGAGCTCCAGCATACCTAATCTTTTCATAATTATAAATGAGCATCCTTCAGATAAACCGAAGGGCCAAAGCAGATATGATTGCAAAAAGTGGTTAAAAGGGTCAAAATCACACGAATATAATAGAACAGATGCTTGCAGAAAAAGTCCGGATACTCTAGAAACTAGTCTTTCTTGGCCAAAAATATGGTCCTTTTAGAGTTAAGCTGGACGGAGTAGCTGCAAGAGCTCAATATCAGATGGGAAGATTTCTAATTCAGCAAACATTCTTAAGATGTTTGAGACAGCACCCACCTCATGCAACAATCTATCCGGTCCTTTACACTGTTTTGATTTTTTTTTGGGTTTGGCCCGCCCGCCGGGGGGGGGGGGGGGGGCTATATATCAGAACTTTTAAGTAACAGCCAAAATAACCCACAGAAAGACACGTCAAGAGCTTTAGTGCAAGTGCAACTTAAACTTGGCTAATTTCAGCTAGTTGTCCTAAATTCTCTTCTATGCACACACCTTGTGAGTCGTACAAATTTGAAGCCCTTTATAACTCATATAAATTTACTTGTTGATATGATTCCTGGCCCATGTCACAGTCACCAAATAATGGTCCCCTTAGGCACTTATTAGTGATACCTATTGCTTTGAAAATATATAAGTTAAGGAACAAACTTTCATCAATGAAAATTGATGGATTGATGAACTACGTGGTTAGGCAGTACATGTACAAACCTTGAGTTAGTTCAACAGAAGGTCTTCGCTCTTTCACCCACTGGTAACTCTGTTCCAGTCTCCATCCTTTGCTTTTCATCAAGTAAGCCATCACAATAGCTGGTGACCTGTCAAAACAACATTATCATTCCCACAGACAAGACATTAAGTAAAATCAATTGTTCTCCCAATCAAGAGTGTATCATCTATCTATTTCTCATAAACAAGAAGTCCAAAAAAAGTCATGGAATTTGGTCCCCACTAATTGAGGGGGGTGGAAAGGTGGGCTGGATGCATGCCAGTTTTTTTTTTTTTATGTGAGCTGGAAGCAATATCTAACAGTTGGCTTTATTTGACCAAAATAAAATTTATATTTTTTTGTAGTTAACCACACTTCTTTGCCAATCTCTAGTTCAATGGTGTTTTTGCTGCACCCCTCTGTTAGAGCATGTGAAATCAAATCATTTTCTCATTCACCATGTAACGTTGATGCTATGGTATTGGATAATTCTAGTAATGTCCTATTTGGGAGGTGTATGCATGTACACGCATATGTCTTTTTTGTCTATACCTTCACTCATCACTGATTAAAAAAAAAAATCATAACAATTTGAGTTGCAGGGAAAAGTTCACCTATTTTTTCCTGACATGCAGTGAACAAGAATGCGAGCCTTATCCTTTTCACATTGGTCTGCACAGGAAAAAGATGCAGTACTAAAGTCAACACAATTAACACATACACTGGCTTTCTTTTTGTTGTATAAATGAGAAATAGCACGTGTCAAATAACATAACATTAGCTATTTTTAAACCTAGGATATAACACTGAGCACAATTAATTTTCCAGTCCTCAACCCATTGCACATCATTCTTATGATAAGTCTGCAGAAAGGCAAGCAACTAATCATAGACTGATTAATGCTTGACAATCTCATGGCCTACCTCTAATTAACAGCCTAGCTTAAGTTACCTAAGCATGGCAACCAATAGCCACCAATAACGTTCCTTATTTTATTTTCTGACACTTGAAATATTTAGAAGAAAGAAAGGGATACAAACCAATTGTAGAGCCCCCGTATATATAGTCAAAAATACAGGTACAATAAGGGTAAAATAAGGAAAACCCTAACAAACTAGGAAATAACTCCAAACTAGGAAATAACTCCAACACTCCCCCTCAAGCTAGGCGCAAAAATGTCAATTAAGCCAAGCTTGACAACGAAGTCCCGAAAAATGGATAGAGTGAAAGGTTTGGTAAAAATATCTGTAACCTGATCACTGATCCCCACAAACGATGGAGTGACAATACCACTGCTAACCTTCTCTCGAAGAAACTAGGTAAAATACTAGCATGCAAGCTAGGAACAGATAAAGACAAATCCATCCCTCTCATGTCCCCTGATAATAATCCTCCTGGTACTCAAGTCCTATAGTGGTGGCAGTAGCAGAAGTCGGACCCTGAGAAGTCAGAGTGGACATAAGTATATCCAATCAGGATGTGATAGCATCCATATCACTCTGCCAAGGAGGAACAGTAGGAGCAGCAACAGGAATAACGGTAGTAGGTAGTGGTATCTCAGAAATAGCAGCAGTACGGCCGCAAGGAGACGGCTTAAGCTCCGGATGGAGCTTCCAACAAGTAGCTCTGAGATGTCCTGGTCGGCCACAATAATCACACTGACGAGAATCCCCCTGTCTGCACTGGTCTGGGGCGCCCTAACGGCGCTGGTCAAACATAAAGGTGGAAGTACCAATAGAGGTCTCAACGGTAGAGGTGTCAACAGTAAGGGTCTCAAATCCCTCAGTAGTGCTCATAGCAACAATAATACTAGGGCACCTGTGACAGAAAAACAATTCTAAAATAAATAGAGAGATAAAATAAGGGAGAACAATATACTTCCAGTCGACCAATAGCGACAAATAAAGAAGGTCCAAAAAAGCTCCCAAATAATCAGGTCACGGTGCCCAAAAATCCAAGAAATATAAATAAATGATCTACTGCATCAAGAGCAGATCAACGAAGAAATCTCTAAAATAAATAGAGAGATAAAATAAGGGAGAACAATATACCTCCGGTCGACCAATAGCGACAAATAAAGAAGGTCCAAAAAAGCTCCCAAATAATTAGGTCACGGTGCCCAGAAATCCAAGAAATATAAATAAATGATCTACTGCATCAAGAGCAGATCAACGAAGAAATCCAGTCACGGTGCCCAAATAATCAAGTCACGGTGCCCAGAAATTCAGAAAATATAAAAGTGATCTACTGCATCAAAAGCAGATCAACGAAGAGTGCGAAGAACGAAGCCCACTCAACAAAAAACGCGACCCAACAGCAGGCTGATGAGTGGGCTGGTCAGTGACCCATCACCGACTGACTTACAATCAGACCAGTCCAGCAAACAGCATCACCGACTCAACAAACTTTGCAAATCAAATACCCATAACAATCAAATTCGACACTGTTCACAGCGCGTGAACAGTACTTTGGCACTGTTCACAGCGCGTGAACAGTACTTCGTCACTGTTCACAGCCCTTTGGAACCGCAAAAAAATAACAATCCACCAAAAAGTCTAGAAGCAGTGTGGTGGCTGGTGGCTGCAACGTGGAGGAGGGGCTAGGATTAGAGTTAGGCTCTGATACCAACTTGAAATATTTAGAAGGAAGAAAGGGATACAAACCAATTGTAGAGCCCCCGTATATATAGTAAAAAATACAGGTACAATAAGGGTAAAATAAGGAAAACCCTAACAAACTAGGAAATAACTCCAAACTAGGAAATAAATAGAGAGGTAAAATAAGGAAAACCCTAACAAACTAGGAAATAACTCCAACACTGACAAGTAGCCAATAGCCACCACTACAATATCTCATACACTCATTATGGCTTGGACTAGACAAAATTTAATTGCAGCAATGGTTGCTATCTTGGTAACCCTTGGTGCAACAAGATCAGCTTTTGGGGGGAGGGGGGGGGGGGTGAATATTTCCTTCCACTAGCGAACCACTGAAAATTAGATGACAAACATGCTTGAACCCAAATATAGTCCTTCACAGAGTCAACTTGGGCTCAACATCACAGCAAACATTTCCACGGTAATTCTGCATAACCATCTTCACAGAAAATCAAGCACCCAATCATAGACAGCCAAGTAATTCCTTATCGCCCTCTTTCCCTTACATTCTAAAGTCATAGATATAACCGCATATGTTCTAACATACGAAACAGCAGTGACTTCCCAGTTGGTCAATATGGATTATGGAAGGTATCTCTGCTGATGAAACTTGAGGTATTTTGGATTCAACTTTGGTAAAGAATTGCAACTTAGGACTTCTTCATCATGATACTTGAACACACTTATTACTGTTTTGTTGCCTCTAATATCTACTCGCCCCCACCCCAAAATAAAACATCTCTCCATAATAATGTCAGCAATGAAAGAACTGCTTTGTTGCCGCAATGTTTCTTTGCAGTATTGAGAAAGGCATATACTTATATCAGGATGGTATTCAATACTTCAGAGATACTTTCATTAATGAGTTATATCCTTCAAATACTTGACCAACAGCATGGTTTTTTGCTCCTAAAAGTTCCCTTGAGAGGCATTTTCAAAATAGAAAAACTTAAAGGCTACTATTGTCATACCACGATCATGGCATAGCTCTAAAGTATTTCTCCGCTGTAAATTCTTTAACCTAGATGACATGTTGTATTTTAATAAAAATGGACAACTCTAAGTCTCTGACTATAGGGAATAAGATGTTAACAATTCTTTAAAGGTAAATAAGCGTGTAACAATTCCTTAAAGGTAAATAAGCGTGTAAGAAATATTAGTTCAGAACATAAAAGACCAATATACACACCTAGAAATTGGATTGCGTCATCAAATGGTAAATTCTGATCATCTTGGAGGCAGTGATACGTAAAGGAGTTCTTATAGAGATTTTGACAAGCAGGTACTGCCTGCAAATAGATAAAATTAACAGTGTATGAAATTTTATTACAGATAAGTAGTATATGTTTGCCTTAAAAAAACAAAAACTAATTGTGATACAACTAAGTGATTTTTCACCATTAACGAGTGTATGAGTACAAATGGGTGGGGAAGGCAAAGGAAAGGGAGAAGTAAGTGCATGTGTAGTTTCTCGCACTAAGAGAGATCAAAACCACATCATTAGTCACTAGATGAAAGTGTAGTAAAAAAACAAATGTCCACCAATCACGAAGGCATGAGAGTATATTTTACAGGAGACTACCATATTAACTAGCCCTACGACTTTCGTCAAATAGTTTACAGAAACCCATAAACAGAATATATAACATGATAATTTCAGCAAACTTCTAAATCAGAAATAAAATGCCCATGCCATATTCTTCCTTTTCTTCCTCTAGGATGTTCCTTTTTCTGATACTTCCATAGAGATCATGTTGAGAAATCACCACTCACTTGAGTAAAGGTATAACTCATGCTGGATTGGTTAATTAAAAAGTTGTTCTTGTCCCTTCTTAGCAACCCAAGACCTTTTACTTATACTTCATATGATAAGATGAAAAGCAATCAATTGAGCACAAGTATATGGACAAAAGTAGCCTTGTGAAAAAGACCAGAAGGGAAGTAAATCGCAGGCCTAAAGGACTCCACTCCCTACTTGACTTTGAGCTGAGAGGCAAATTACCATGTCCAGCAGGCATCATGAAGCAACACCCACTCTTGTATCTTATAGATTCTAAATCGAAGTGATGAAAATCAAGAGAAGAGACAGAATATGACAACAATTTATTCAAGAAATTGCAACAATCCAACTATGCAGAAATAAGCCCTCCAAATAATGAAATCCACAAATGAATGCCATAATCAAGAAAAACTTCCCCAAAAGAAGTTAGCATGAAAAAATCCCAGCATCAGACCAGCTCAATGCTACATTCTAAGTTGTAAAAGCTGGAGTAAATCCGTAGAAAGAGTGACCTACCCATCTCCACTCAATTCAAACAATAGAGATCCAGCCACAAATGTGGATGTTTGCTATTAATGTGAACTGCTAACTCCAAGAAGAATTTGCAAATAAAATTTCTACTAATCTAATTCCTACCTCTAAATTGATAACTTACACAGAGATTAATAATCTAATGAGCAGACCAATAAGAAACACGAATTCATATACTGAACTTCAGGATACACAGCAATACCAATTACCACAAGGGTGACCATTAAACCAACTCCAGATGGTGGAAAACAACCCAAACAAAACTTCCACTGCTAGATGTACTCTTTCTATGGGCCAAACCCTACGGACACATGATACAAACCTCAACAAAAAGCAAGCCACAACCTTCAATGATGGCACTCCATAAGCCATTACATTCCTCCTCAGCAAGCCACAACTTTTCTCTTAAAGGATGCTATTCTTACTAGACAAAAATCAAATGCTGACACCAGTAAATATTTCACTAAAAAACCTTACTTGTCCACCACTTGACTCAAAAGCATCATCAACCTGTCCATAATATGTACTTTCCACTAACACCCATTAGCACCAACAAGGCAATATTGAGAGCTAATAGCCAAGAGCCTTCCAAAAATAGCAAACAATCACTCTTTATCCATAGACAGATTCCTAAAAAGATCATCAGGAATTAAGATATTTTTCAACAATCCAAAAATGCCCCCCAAAAAAATAGACAAACATGAATTTCAATCCCAAACCTCAATTAACTAAGCCCCATCAAATGCTTCAAACATATATATAGATTCTCTAAAATTCAGGTTCCAGTTACTGTAACTATGAATGTGACTATATCAGATACGCCAATAGAGTATATGCAGCATCAACATACCATTGATCCATTAAAATTATACAAAGTCAGACCACTCAGATTGCATAGCTTACATTGAGAACTCGAGAAATCCCCTGGGTCTTGAGAAGCTCCGCTCGTGAAGCGTTATCGTAGCTACCCAAATACAGAAACTCGGGCAAGATCTCCGACGGAAAAGCACTAACCTGAAGCGAACTCTTCTCGGTGACAGCCGGCATACGGTGGCCACAAATCCCACAAACTTCTCCTTCTTCGTACTTGTGATAGTGCCCACATATCCCACAAGGGTTCTCTCTTTCTCTCTTCCTCGCACTCATACCAATTGATTTGGTTCAGAGTCTTCAGACCCCAGATAATAATCGGCCTCTACGTATCAAAACAATTATGACCCAGATCAGTATATATCCTACAAAGCCTGGATGGATTTGAAATGGCTCTTCTGACTCTCGATGACTCGGTTGAATTGAAAAAGATCTCTCTTTTGGGGTTTACCCCGAAACTTCGACAACCATCGGCTAAATTGGGTTATTAAATTCTCCGATGGGGGGTTTCCTACAAGGCTGTATTTATATGTCAAGAATCAAACTTGCAGGCGAATTTATACGAGAGAGAGAGAGAGAGAGAGAGATTTGATGGGCGGTGTTAATGAAGTGGGCAATGCTTGAATTTCAGGTTTGTGTAGGATTCGTACAGTTGCCAAATGTTTTGGCAACCAACCAATTATTGGGTGCCACTGCCACTCCTATAACTCAATTATAGTGTCCCTTCATCACAGGTTGTGTCAACTTTGATTAAAATGTGATGTTTTGAACACACATGCAATGGATGGGGGTGGGGGGGTGGGTAAAGACATGCACTGGGTTGAGATTTGAGATAAAGGTTGAAAAAAAATATCATAAAAGGTATTGGATTGGATAGGCATTCAACAAACAAAAATATCATAAAAAGGTGTTGGATAAGCATTCAATTCAACAAACTTCAATGACAAAGAATTGGAGAGATTGGGAGGGCGGTCCAACACATATTGAGGCTTAAAACGGTAAATTTAAATGAGATATTTTAATATATTATTTTTTAAAAAAAATTCTCATCTTTTTGTTTGATATTTGTAACAAATTTATCAAAAGATAATTATCTATAATATATAATCAAAATATATTTGATCGAAAAGGATCTATAATTAAAAAAAATAAGCTTGAATTAAAACAAAAACCTTAAAATTTGATATTTTGATTCTCTCTTGATCAAAGTTAGATTATCACTCTTGCCAGCAAAATTGAGTGAATCATTTTTAAGTAGGTTTGACAATATGAATTTTGTGAGGAACGGGACGAGAGATGAATTTTGGATTTTATGGGCTAATTTATTAATGAGTCTAGAGAGACCATTGAATATAGAATTTACTTATTGAGCTTAAACTTTACAAGGTTATTTTGATATTACCTTATAATATTATTGATTTAGAGTTTAGACTTTAACTATACCTGTATAGACTGTAGTCCATCTGGCTCAGAGCGGAGCCAAGACTTCTTCATTATCAAATATTTGTTGTGCCTTACAAATAAAAAGTTAATATGCTTGTCAACTGTCAGATTTTGATAGAAATTTGATTAATCTGAACCGATTTGAAAAATTGATTTGAATTCGATCTAATTATGTAACGAACTTAATTCTTATAATTCATATCTCGAATCTTTTTAAAAATAAAATTCCACTTGATTTAAATAATTAAATCAAAGATGAATTTTAATAAATTACATTTCAATATCAACACCATATCTTTAAATAATCACTCAATTTTAACTAGAAAATTTGTAAATGTATGTTAGCAATGATATTGAATCACAACTGAATCTGATTTTAGTATATCAATAACTACATAAATCTGCGTTTAATTTTTTTTGGCTAACTTTTTAAGGGGGACAAATTCTAAATAATTTTAAAAATTTACACCCAACAGTTTTAAAAATTGGAGTGGGGACAATTGCTCCCACAGCTATCCTTGTAGATACGTCTATCAATGGATCAAGTTTGAATGATCCGAATTCAAATTTGATCCGATAATTTGACAGATTTTATTTTTGTGGTCCATATCCGAAGCAGTTAACAATCCAAAATCCAATTTGATTCAAATAACTTCATTAACTAATTTTAACAAATTATACTTAAATTTTTTTAAATAATCACTTAATTTTTTTAATATTTGTATAAAAATATATAAATAATTCAGATCAGATATAAATACATCCAAATCTAAATCTGTAAAATATAGAATTTCGAATTTGGGTTTGAATTATCACTAAAAAATATCGATCCATATCTGTCTAATCAAATTCAGATTCGGATCAAAATTCAATCTATTGACAAGACTATCCATAAGGGCATATTCATACTCCATGAATATGACATGTGATATTGTATTTCACCCAATAAATGGACAAAAAGAAAGGCTAATGGACAATTTTGAAAAACCTTTGATTTTTTAAATGATATGTCAACACGATGTTTGAAAAGTTTTGTAGTTAATGTATTCTATAATTATTCAGAAGCATCGGAACAATCCATCTTGCTTGGTCTGTACTCTGCAATGGCTTCTACATCTCAATTTTCTCCATAAGGTTTTTCTCCCCAGAATAGATGTAAACTTTATGATTTGTCACCCTTTCATTTCTATTTATATTATCTTCTGTACATTTTTTTTTTTTTTGTCAATGGTTAGTCACCCACCCACTATATACTAGTGAGAATTCCCTAATATGTAGTAAGTTTCACTTGAATTCATAATAAGTAACGTGAGAGAAGGTGAATGAATTGAAGTGATCCAAACTCCGGGAAGGGAGTTTTTTTTTTTCTTGCTAAATAAAAAAAGGTGGGGGCAAAAGAAAGCTCCCAAATACCACATCGATAAGCCCTCACTGGTGGGATCACAAGGTCCCTGACCGCATCCGTTACTCCTCTCAAGAACGAACCTAGCTAGGCTAACATAGCGGTTAACACCAATTCCCAATGTGGACTCTAAGACTTGAACCTCTAACCTCAGGATGAGAAGTTCGGCCGATACCCCACTGGATCACTCCACTCGGTGGTTCCGGGAAGGGAGTTGGAGTAAGTGAGATGATAGCAAAACACACACACACACAAAAAAAAACAAATATTTGCTTTCTATTAAAATCATGCACAAGATGATCAAGCTAATTCAGCTATGCAGCGGTTTAGCATTCCACTAGGCAATGAAATTTTGTATTAAGGGTGCTGAGATTATCTCTATGCATCTAACTAACTGTCAAGACACATGAACAAAGAGAGGAACTATACTATTTTTGAAAAAAAAATGACCAGGTACTGAAACCCACATATTTCACCTGATCACAATTTTACACACATCATTCTTTTCGTTTTTAGACAATTTCATAAATCAAATAGGGAGAGAGCAATACATCAAATGGGGAGAGGGGAGCACATCGTGGGACTGACACTTGAACCGGGGTAGATTGTGGGGGTGGGATGATTCTCTCCCCGCTGGGCTATCTCCCTTCGTCTCATATTCATGATTTGATGGTAGAGTTACATAAATAAATGTGAGGATTGCAATTGAACCATGTTTAAGAAACAATATTGTACAGAGGTGGAAATTAGTACATTTTCTCGCCTACATTGTACAGAGGTGGAAACTAGTACATTTTCTCACCTACAAGCATTTTTAGCACATACTTGAAGGCATATCATAACCTATACAGTAAATCAGAGGCATACCTTTTTTTGATAAGGTAAATCAGAGGCTGAATAAAATCTTCCGCAAAAGCCACATCACTGCAGACTGTAATTCTAGCATTGGAGCAGATTATCTCAGTATTCTGAAGGGTGAAACCATGGATTATTGGCAAAGGGAATCCTTTTCCGAGATGTGAGTTTGCATATGGCAGTATAACAGTTTCTATAACAGTCCACATCACTGGCTGCAGAACAAATTCACGGTAATTTATTAGGAGCTCAGAAAGGCAAGTGGACCTCTGGCTAGTTCTCCATTTATGGAAGTAGACAAAAAAACAAAAAGCTTCAAAATCATAGTATTAAGATCAAAAAAATAACACCATCTCCCACAGGCAACATCTAAGAGCAGCTAATGCAATGCAATACATGCTCTTGAAATTTCTGTTTTTGTCTCCATAATTACTAGCAATGGAGAGATTCAGGCCAGATCGTGAAAATCTGGCAAAGGATCAACTGTCCCGATCAACATAAAGTCGAACAAGACTAACAACATCTGAAGCTCGGCACTTCAGCTATAATACACCTATAATGAACAACACTTAATATCCAAAACAAGAAGCCATGACAATCTGAGCCTTTTAATTTAAGGGAGAGATATTAATGCCTTGAAGTTTAATTTTAGTTTCATTCTAAAGTACACAAAGGCATATCTCATGCCACATGAAATGAAACCACGAAAGTTAAGTTTGAGTAGGCATGATAACAATATAAGTACCTGAATTAGGTACATGCGCAAGTTACCAATTTTGCTCCACTTCAACGACATAGTGAAATCATCCAATTTCACGCTGCCAGCAAGATTGTTTCTTAAGATTTTGACTGAACCTGAGGCACTGATTACCTGCATCAAGAGAAAGCCATGTTATCAAACTGATTAGATTACTATCATCATCACTGTCATCAAACAAAAGGTGGAATATCATGGTCACACGATTCAGAATTTCATATCCAACTTTGACTCGCATTGAATTAGAAAAGGTACCATTCAGATGCATGTGAAGAAGAGATAGGGACAGGAACTTCTTTACTACAAAAGCTGCCATATCTGCCACATGTCTGAATAGCAGAGACGACATTTACTCATAACTTTGTAAGAAACACATGCACACCACAAACAAGAGGAAGAAGAGGGTAAGGGGCTTGAATGGCGGTTCTTAGGCTTGGGTGGATGTTATTAAAGTAATGACCAGAGGCGACTGCATTAGACCATTTCACAAGCCAGCATGCTGTCGTGTGCTTTGGCTTGCCATTGAATCTCAATTTGTCTATATTCATGATTTATGACCCAGAAATGAAAAATATTTTTGCCTTAACATCAATGCTTTGAATAAAGCAACTGCTATTGAACAATTATATGATCAAATATACCATTTGTGACCTTGTCAACCCTCAGGATAGGAAACCTCATCTATATTAAGCAAATAGTTTTAAGTATATCTCCAATAAAAAAAAACAACTATATCATCAATCAAATTATCTTAATGGTTGGAGAGGGGTTGCTTGTATGAAGTAAAGAATAAAGAATAAAAGCATAACATTAACGAGTATTACCAAATAAACAAAGCCTTAAAATAACAAGACATAAAGATGGGTAAAAGGGTATCACAAAAACCTTCTTTCCAGGTCTATAAGCCTACCAATGAAATACAAGCGACTGGTATTACATCACCAGCTTCCAGGACATCAATGATCAGGTCTGCATAAACGGTAGCATCGATATTATGCGGTGACATCCTTATGACAGGAGGAGAAGATAGAGTAATATTCAAATTCATATCATCATTTGGGTATTTCTTGTACAGTTGGGGAACGATAAATCTCCATCCAGCAGTATTCAAAAGAGACTGATCTGGTACTTTGTCTACAATCCACCGCATGAATTTTGCCTGTACACAGAGTGGACTCTTTAAGTTGAGAGAGAGAGAGAGAGAGATTTATTCTTTCATAAACATGACGCGAGGTAACAAGAAGTACAGTCAAGAATGGTTCTAAATATCGCGAAATATATCACGTATAAAACTTTGTCACCTCAATCTCATGTGCAGATAGCAAGGCATACTTCATTGCTAAGAAATGTAAAACAAAACTACAAATGGAAAGCCAAAAGTATCTAGCCTTGAATTTGAAAAAGAAAGTCAGGGGACTGAGGCAACTGATAATGTCTCACACCCATTAGATTTCACAACTTACATTGAAGTACAAGGCTGATGCAGAGTTGAAAACAGTCTCATCTAAGGAAATCCCAAGCATTTTTGATGAATTTGTGCAAGAAACTAAAGCTTGAAAACTCTGCTGATTGGAATTTAGATCTGCATCTTTTCCTTTCTCCGTGAATAGTCCGTTGATCTCAAATCCAATGGAAAAATTACTTAATGAAGGGTCATTCACAAAAGTGACATTCAAAGAAGCAATATCATCCACTGAGATTCCTTTTGGAAGACTTTGCAAAAAGGAATCAAGCTTTGGAACTCCTTCTTTGAGTTTCTGCGTGATTGCATTTTCTACTGCAAATCCTATTTTCCCTTCAAAAGCATCCACAACCCTGGCAAATATTTGAAAGGAAAAAGGGAAATTTATATCACACCAAGAGAAAGTCCCCATGTATATTATTCACTAAACGATGAAACTACAAGAAACAACTATATTGTGAACCTATTATGAATATATTCTCCATAACACTGCCTCCCTTCTTTGTCATTTGACATTTATCCTCACATATACACTAGACAACCTTAAATGGCACCTCGAAATACTCTAAACAAGGCAAAGGGACCAATTTAGATAGACAGCCCTATATTTCAAAGGGAATGGAACAATCTTTACCTGATTGAAACAACTAATTTTGCTAAGCAAAATCATGCTTTAGCCCTTTAGGTGTTTTGATATTCACAAAAGTTATGTTCCAAGCACCAGACAATAAATATAACCAACATTCCACTACAAAAAGAAAATAAGAATATATGTATATATAAATGACAGCCACCAAAGTAATTTAAGTTCTTTAAAGAAAGACGCACCCTTGATAAAGCCAAGACGCTCCTCCATCCAACATGATGGACACATCTTTAACATAACAACCACATTCCAGAAGGGACAGTTTCAAAGATCCTTGTTGATTCTCCAAGCCCAGGGTGAGCCCAACTTCCATGCCTTCAACCTTACCAAGAAGCAACATTCATCAAAACCCCTTATTTGACAGACACATTGAAAATGAGCACCTAAAGACAAACAGACAAGATTCGACTAATAATCTCAATCATTA
Organism: Ilex aquifolium; assembly: GCA_951799425.1. Classification (NCBI taxonomy): domain Eukaryota; kingdom Viridiplantae; phylum Streptophyta; class Magnoliopsida; order Aquifoliales; family Aquifoliaceae; genus Ilex; species Ilex aquifolium. The sequence goes on along the minus strand of OX637400.1, from coordinate 8,829,464 downwards.
TATGGTTTGTAAAACAACCGCCCCAGGGTTGGTTTACTAACACTGCCATCATTCGATTTGATGATGACACTATGCATTAGAGATTGATTGTGCAATATATCACAATGAATTTGAACTCCACACGAGAAAGCCATAAGAATCCTAGATATCGTATGTTTGGTATCGAACACCCACACGTCACATAAATCCATCACTGAAGCTCTTTATTTCACTCGAGTGTACATTCCAAGCTATCCTATCATTCAGCCTTAGCAGTATAACCTATTTACTCAAGTCCCACGTAGATTGGAAAAAAAAAATACTTTCATTAAAAATTCCAAAGAACATGTGGTTGAAACTCCAACAAAACTACTTTATATAGTTAAAAATATAGTAAAAATGTCTTTTCTAAATTAGGAGAATAGACATCTAAACGGAATTCCTGGTAAGGTCAATGCGTGGACATTAACTAGATAGACATGGAATTGCTATAAACCAAGTACTGATATTAATGTCATTTAGAGCACATAATAACCAACAAATTGCCAGGTAACGATCCATACAAATACAAATGGTGAATATAGTAGGACTAAAACTCGGTATATGTGTCTTAAGTGCGTCCCCTACAGAAATGTTCTTATAAACCTATGCAGTTTGTCAAGGGATAAACAACCAATAACAAATTGCATGCAATTGTTTGTCTTTCTTCAATATTGTTGTCCACTCTTATTCTAGCACACTTGCGAACCTTTCTACATTTGAAACAATTATAGCCATCTCTTCAAGCAAAACCAAAATTCTTAGCAGATTTTAGAAGTACCAACATAATGCCTTTAGTTGCCTTAAAATCTTAACCTTTAAATTCTCCAAAGTCTAAGTCACCTGAAAATAATGAACATTGAACATTCAATAATTGGAAAACACGTCTCATTGGCCACTCAGAACTACGTGCCCGAAGCTGAGCTAAAAGAATGATTAAACCTTCTCCAGGCCTAATTGGAGTGAGTCTTCTTATATTATCTAGGTATCCCGGTAGTTTGCTCTCAGTTAATTGGAATCAAACTGGACTCAATAAGGAATTTTTCATAATCAATCTATCGTTCCCAAACTCTCCATTAACAAAGACCAGGTAATCAGTTCTTTTTCTTTAACTTCCCATTCCTAAACTCCACCCCAATTTCACATAATCCAAGAATATTGCATCACATTCAACAATTAACCATTTAATTATGACTAAAGTTTCAACATTTAACAAACCCAAAGCTTAATCGAAATTAAACAACAAAATACACAAAATCAGCCAAAAAAAAATAATACAGAAATCAAACTTATATACCTCAACAGAAGCATGCCCACCATCTGAAATCTCAATTGGCACAAGAAGCCAAGTACTATACGAGTAATGCCAATTCATACTAAGATTGCAAGTGGCACCCGACGCGATAATAGCGACGCCTGTTTCGCCGGTCTTAACAATCGACGACGTAACATTGATTTGGTAAATTGTAATGTTCGATAGGACAATATCGACATTGCCAACAAACGGAATTCTCACCGATTTTTCAATTTTGGGTAGTTGGAGGGGTGTGAGAGAAGAGATTTCTTTGGTTATGAGCAAGTCTTTAACGAAATTGAGGCCGTTCTGGGATATGAGGACGGAGATGAAGGATTCGGAAGTGGGTTGGTGGTTGGTAAGGGTGTGCGAGGGTATAAAGAGAGAGATTATGAGGAGGAGGAGGAGGTGGAGGTGGAGCGTAATAGGGGACATGGAGAGAGAGAGAGAGAATTTGGGAGCTGAGTTCAGAGAGAAGCTCGAGGTTGTGCAAGTTACCAGAAAACACAGTCGATAGTTGCGTTTCAACGAAACATTAAAAATGTTTGATTTAACATTACGCCTAAACTATGTCTATAAACTAATTTTTATATTAATTTAGCCCCTCAACTATAAAATCAGACTCATCCTGTCATCCAAATTCATTATTAATTTTAACAGAAAGCTTCGTATGCACGTATCGTGACTTAAAGATTAGAATACTTAAGACCATATAGATATACTAGTCATTACCCGTGCCTGAAGGCACTATATAACAAACAAAAAATTCTTACACAATTGTTCAAATTCAAAAAGAATGGGCCAAAAATATTCATACCAATTCTTCTTTTAAAATGACTCGAAATATATCGCCGATCATATCCTCTATATTAATAGAACTGTCGTAAAAATATATACAACTCTTCAAAACAACACCATATATACATATGCCTCCGAAAAAAAAAACAAATATTAACATAATCCATTGAAATTTACAATCTTTAAGTAATAAATAAAATTTTTCTCATTTATAAGACTCAAGAATTTATCACATTTACCACCACTCAATCCAATAATAGAATATAATTATAAACTTAATCACCATATTTTCAATCCACTATATCTCCATGTAATATATATCTCAAGCAAAAAAAAAAAAAATTACTAACATAACACAATTAAATTCACAATCGTTAAGCGATAAATAAAATCAACCAAATCTTACTTATTTATAAAACTCATGAATTTATCACCACTATCACCATTCAACCCCAAATGGCACAACAAAATTATAAATTTAATTACCAAATTTTCAATCCTTCACATATAAATATACACAGAAACATACTCTCACACATTTTTTTTTGGCTACCAACAAACCTTCCTAATTAATAACTGCTTTTATTAAAAATATAATAATTCAAGTTTTTATTATAAAATAATAATAAATTAATATCTAATTAAAAAATAGGGAAAAAAATACGGACTTCCCCTGAGTTTTGACAATATTATGAAGACACCCCCTGATATTTTATAAATAACACGAAAATCCCCAAAATTTAAAATTTATTACACAGAGACCCCTTTATCTCCCTTCCTTCAATATTGCTAACGTAAAGTGATGATTTTATCCCAAAAAAATTATTATTTTTATAATTGTCTTTCTCCAACTTGAGTACCCAAAAAAATTAAAAATTTAATAAAATAAAATAAGATTTGATTTAGTACACAAAAAATTGATATAATTTAGTACCCCCAAAAATTTGATTGAATGAATTTTAATATTAATTTGATAACAATAAAAATTAATTTGATATTAATTTGACAAAGTTGAATATAAATTGGACAAAATTAAATGTCAATTTCTGATAAAAATATATATTAATTTACAATTTAAGGTTCATTTCGTGCTTAATATTATTTGTTGTTGATTAAACCAACATGAAATTGACCTTAAATTCTAAATTTATTTGTTGTATATAAACTTAAAAATTTGTATTTTAACCCATATAATTTAAATACAGATTTTTTCATAGTATAGCGTATTCTCACTTACTATATAATTTAATTATTCTTTATTATTTTTACAATCAATTTCAATTTTGACTTCAACTTTGAATATTCGTAAAATTCAAGCAAAGTTAAGTTTAAATAAAAATATATATTTTATACTTGACAATCAAATTCAACTAAATTCGAATTTTAATCATAATCACGTCAAACCGATAATTGAGTAAACCGGTAAAAAATTTAACACGAACACGAACCATTTAATAAAAAGGGAACACGGCACGACTCGTTTAACCCTAAAAAAAAATATTATTTTAATAAATTTTTACACTCCATTTATTTGCTTCCAACTGTACTTTCCTCAATTGAAGGAATTCCAGTCAACAGCTCACGTGAAAATCACACCACAAAGGTTGGTTAAAATGAGAAGTTCACTACCCTTTTTATAGGCAACTGAAGTCTCCCCTCTCCACTTCTTGTCGATGTGGGATTCAAAGAAAAGGGTCAAAAGGCAATTCAATGCCTCAAGGCTCAAAACTTCACTTTCCTACTATTGATATGCTTATTTTTTTTTTTTTTGAAATGTTTTCTTTATTTTTTTTTCTTTACTCATTCATTATTTTATATATATATATAATTTATTATTATATTAAATTTATTTAAACGGGTTGACAAGTCCCACCCGAATATGACTCGTTTATTAAACATATGTTAATAAACCTATACTTTGTTAGCGATAATCCTTGTTATTGTACTATTATTTTGTTAATTTTAAATTACGCGTTTGAACTGTTTATTATATAAATTGAATTATATATATAGATATAGATATAGATATCAATATAAATATATAAATATGACGGCATATGTTAATGAACTTATATTTTTTTTTAGAGATAATCCTTATTATTAGAGTTTTAATAGATTTTAGATATATTTTATTTTTATTATATATATATATGTGTGTGTGTGTGTATAACCGTCCAAGTCAATCTCTCCCATGGTTTGAATGGAAATGAGGAGAGATAAAAAAGAATGTAATAGAGTCCTGTAAGGATGTAGATATCTCTCCAATGGTTTGAATGGGGATGAGGAGAGATAAAAGGAATGTAGTAGAGTCATATAGGAATGTAGATTAATTAGAATCGTTGGATCAAAAACTTAAAAATGATCTGAACCGCGAAAAGCTAAAGACAAAGAAATCTAGCTACTTTATTATATAGATATATATATATATATATATATATATATAGAGAGAGAGAGAGAGAGAGAGAGAGAGAGAGAGAGGAGAAGAGATGAGATAGTGTGTTTAAAATGTCTTAGAGATAAGAGAGACAAAGTTATATGAGAGATAGGAGTGTTAGAGTTAAGTCTAATTATGATCGTCGGATTATTATTTTTAAGATGATCTGAACCGTCTTTTATGTTGGAATTACGTTGTCCGTTAGATTTGTCTCAAAACGATCTGGACCTCTCTTTGTCTTTTGGATTCAAACTTCGCTCTACTTTATTATATAGACTAGTAATTGCCCGTGTCTGAAGACACTATGTAACTCGAAAAAAATGCAATTGTCCATACCAGAAAGGCACTGTACAACACAAAAAATCACCAATAAAAAAACTGAGAAAATTGACTAATTAATATAAGCCCACTAATAATTTTAACATATTTCACTATAAAAATATGACTCTTGGAAAATATCAACATGTATAAAGAATTTATACAATCAAACATTTATTTAAACAAAGACAATTTAAATCAATCATGCTTCTCATGCCCGTACTACCACTATTTACCAACTACTGTAAATAGAGAAAGTGTCCTCTTTTTATAGGAATCTTCAATAGAAACCCGTCATTGCAATTCTTATACTCGTACCCACTTTTCAGGCCATGGAGGAGCAAAAACCCTTTTTGAACCCTTGCTTTATTTAAATTGAACTCCTCCTCAGTTGTGTTAAATTTTTGGTAAACTACTCAGTCCTGTTAGTATTATAACAATGAAATGATTTATATACTATGCCCAAGAATGGTATATAATTGTTCCCCACTGGCCCAAGAATCATAAATACACTCACAAAAGTTCATCCTTGACATAATGTAGTATCAAAAGCAAAGCAAAAAAACTCTCAATTTCTCAATATTGAACAAAAAGAGAAGACTGAATCCTGAAAACTACAATATACTAAGGATTTCATTGCTCGATAGACCATCAAACAATGATTGACCATAGAAGAACTCACAAATAGTATAGTGCCCATTCGACAAAGATATGAGCACAATGAAGTAAAAGAAAAAACAAAATCTTGTACCATAGAAGACAAATTTGTCCTCATCTAGACTTTCATTTGCTTCAAGGGGGTTGTGCCTTGTGGCTGTAGACGTGGTAGCAGCTGTAGTTGTTTATGATGCAACGAATAATGTTCTCCCAAAGACTCTTGTCTCAAACATGATGGCCAATAAATTGCAACACAACAATTACGAAAAAAATAGCATGTTAAAAGAATTAGAGAGATGTGTGTGACAGTTACCAAAATTAAATTTTTGTCCAAAAGTTGTAGTAGAAAGAATTCTTACCAGAGAGCTTTCTCACTAATTCCATCAGTGAAGCATTCTATCAAACAGTTTGCATACAACAAAAGTATTAATGGTACAGTTTAATGAACAAATGCAATTATATTGATTACACAAAGTTAAAGCAATCCAGTACCAAAAAAAGCTCAAATTATTCATTCAATTTAAGTAACCTCGTTTTTAAATCAATCATTCCATCAAATTATCTACGTGCAGAACCAAAGGCATGACCTTTTGAGTGCGTAACCACAATATTGGGAATTCTGTGCTCCCACTTTAGGAATTGAGACAGAGGCTAGGCAATGACATACATAAAAAATTGAAATTACAGAAAAAAAATCCACACAAATTGACCTGGAGTAACCGTGTGCACAAAATCAGTGCGTATAAAAGTGTGTGTGTGTGTGTGTCTGCACATGAGGGTGGGTGAGTGTGTAGGCGTGTGCAGGTTATGGGGACTATGTATGTGTGTTTTATGTAGTGTGTGCGTGACAGAATGGTGGTGGCAAGAAGTGGAGGAATAGATGTGACCCAAACTTATGAATTTTCTCATATGAATATGACACCCACTTTAGTCCTTATTGATGGAGACATGGAAATTTTTTTATTAGCAGTTGATTAATTATTTTCATTCAGATTTTTGCCCCCTCTAACATAAAATCCTGGCTCCGCCCATGAAGATCTGTATATTATAAACTAAAAGTTGAAGTATATTGGCAATTTCTGAATAACCCACTCAGTTTCACTTTGAGGCCTCAAATTTCAATTGTGACATTTTAGTGCCTAGAGTTCTCAATTTGATTGTGTGGTAACTACTGGCCCATACTAAAATGTTGATTCTTGCCATTTTCAAATCTGCCTTGCATGCTGCAACCACTGGAGTCTTTATACATTATCAAATGCTTCATTTTCTCTTCATTCATTAGATGAAGGAGAAAGATTAGGCAAGTAATGGATGCCCCAGAAATGTAAACCATCATCATGAGATGTGCCACTTAAATATATGCAATAGCACACTTCTATCTATGTTTTAGTATTTCAACTTTTTCAACATGTCATACAAGGCTGTATCAAGTTTGTTGTTTAAGCGCATCAAGGCAACAGAATAATGATCTGTGTAAGAGGCAAAAATAACCCAAACAGAAATGAAAAGTTTTGTAACTCACTCCTGAACTTCATGGAATTCCTGGGATGTTATCCATCTTACTTTTTCCAATCCAATGGAGCATTTTCTTCTCTTTGTTACCCCTATATATAAAGCAGCATATGGACTACGATCTCCCATCTGCCACGAATGGTTGCTCATGTCAGGAAGAACAATAGCATGTAAAGTGTAAAAATAAACAAATGCGACCAATGTTCTCACTTTCACACAAATGCTCCAAAAAATTCCATGCAGCACCTCAAAAATTCCTAAAGAAAGTAAGACATGATGAAGTGCAAAACCAATATTGGATCCCTAAATAACAATATCCACTGATTCAAGAGATCTGCAAAAATCAAGGATCACTTCCAATATGTCGGTTCAGCTATGTACTTCTGAAATATGGGGGATACAAATATGTTTTTGAGCTTTTCAATACCCCTAAACCCAGTAGCCAATATGACCAGATCGGCCATTAGAGGTTCAGCCTCACCATCTATCAAAACCCCATCTTTGCAAAAGCTGAAACTATGGGCTTTCTTCAATTTGAGGCTTCCCTTCTCAACTCTGTTATAGAAGTCCTCTGGCACCGTTGAGAATAAGCAAGAACTCATTTCTTGTAAGAAACTATGTTTTGGCACCATAATAAACTTTCCAAGCTGAAGCTTCCATTTTATGTAATTTTCCACGAATTTTGAAAATCCCCATCTCTGTAAAATGAAAGCAATTAAAGTTAGCTTTTAAATAAGGAGAGCAGAGTTTTTATTTTTCCAATATATATTCATACACACAAACAATTCTCTAATTACCAAAGATGCGAGAAGTGATGCCAGGAGACCAAGAAGAAACCCTTCACCAGGCTTATGAAGCAAAAGTTCTGCAAATCGATTCTCGTAAAGAAATCCAAGTGAAACTCCCCAAGGAATGTAATCAGGCACATTCCAGTGTTCAGTCCGGTATATCACTGTACATGGTCGTTGCACACCTGCAAGCCCAGCAATAAAAAAGGAAGCTAAGAATAGTTGATGATTATACTAAATTGAATGAAGGCTAAACCCAAACTCGGAAATTGAAATGAATAGCCGAAATCTGTGTAATTTTTCAATTTTGTGCTTCTAATAATAACCATTTTCTGTTGAGCACTCCATTGCTATGTCTAGTGCTGATTTCTGGAACCCAACAATGGCAACTTTTTTCTCTTTGAAATTGTTGGGCGGAATATGTGTGTGACAGAGAGAGGAGTTTGAGAGAGAGAGGTATATGAGAGAGTAAGAGATAGAGACGTGTATCTGAGAGAGACTAAGAGATAGAGACGTGTATATGAGAGAGAAAGAGATAGAGACGATATATGAGAGAGAAAGAGATAGAGACGTGTGAGAGATAGAACTTTAGAATTGGAAATAGAATCAAACTCTATTTTAAATATTGGGCTGGAAATGAAATTTAAGGATCAATTATGATCGTCGGATCAATAATCATCAAAACGATCTGAACCGTTTTTTATGTTGGAATCACGTTGTCCATTGGATGTGTTTATGTTTAGTCTCAAAACGATCTGGACCTCTCTTTGTCTTTTGGATTCAAACTTCGCTCTACTTTATTATATATATATATATATATATATATATATATATATATATATATATATATATATATATATATATATATATAGAGAGAGAGAGAGAGAGAGAGAGGAGATGAGATGAGATAGTGTGTTTAAAATGTCTTAGAGATAAGAGAGACAAAGTTATATGAGAGATAGGAGTGTTAGAGTTAAGTCTAATTATGATCGTCGGATTATTATTTTTAAGATGATCTGAACCGTCTTTTATGTTGGAATTACGTTGTCCGTTAGATTTGTCTCAAAACGATCTGGACCTCTCTTTGTCTTGGATTCAAACTTCGCTCTACTTTATTATATAGATATATATATATATATATATATATATATAGAGAGAGAGAGAGAGAGAGAGAGAGAGAGAGAGAGAGAGGAGATGAGATGAGATAGTGTGTTTAAAATGTCTTAGAGATAAGAGAGACAAAGTTATATGAGAGATAGGAGTGTTAGAGTTAAGTCTAATTATGATCGTCGGATTATTATTTTTAAGATGATCTGAACCGTCTTTTATGTTGGAATTACGTTGTCCGTTAGATTTGTCTCAAAACGATCTGGACCTCTCTTTGTCTTTTGGATTCAAACTTCGCTCTACTTTATTATATAGATTGTACACGTGAGACTTTTTATTAAAATTAAAAAAAAAAAATTAGACGGGACAATTGTGTTAAATTAAATTATATAATTAGAGGACTAAATTGATATAGATGACATAAGAGCAACTATAACTCAACTCTCTAAAATGGGTATTCAAAATATATTTAAATATTACATTCTTTACTTTAACTAGCTATTTTTATAAATTCATTTTAATCACGCTATTTATTTTAATTAACTATTTCAACTAACTTTAATTAAATTTCAATAATATAATTAAAAATAGAACAAAACCCCTTCTTGTTGTTCGTCTGGAATTCGGAGAGAGGGATTTAGAGAAGGCCGAGCTGGATTTAGAGAGGGTGAATTTGGGGGTGGGGAGAGAGGGATTTAGAGAAGGTCGAGCTTGGATTTAGAGAGGGCCAACACAAACCAAAAACATTGAAGGGATTTTCCAGATTTGGGCACTAGGGTTTTGACTCAAATTTGGGTAGAGAGAGAAATGGAGATCAATACCTGGGTGAAAGACAACGAAGACGATGAAGTCACTTTGGCGCAAAATGACAGATAGCGAGTAAAAAAGGGTCACCACTTCTGGCGAGTAAAAATTGGATTCGGAGATGCTCTAATTCAAAGACTATTTGGAATTAAGATGGGCCTACTAAAATCAAATCAAGTATAATTTGGATTGATTAAAAATATGATCTAATTTAATTTATTTAATCATTAGACAAACTTGAACAAAGTGAAATCACACTCCCTAAAATTAGCCACCATTGTTCTAAACTAATTCGAGAGAATAGTCGAAACAAACCTGAACATCTTGTAATAATTAAAAAAAAAAAAACCTAGCCAAGAACATAAATTTATATTACTTTCATATGCTTTACTCTCTCTTTTTTTTTTTTTACTTTCATATGCTTTACTCTCTTTTTTTTCATATTTATTATTTTGCTTCATATGTGTACTTTATTCAACAAAATTGCTTTTCGACCAGAACGGAACCTTTTGCTACAGAGAAACATGGCGATGCAGACTGGGGTTGCGGCCTCCAAAGTTCTTATACTCGTCGGGGCAGGTAATCTCTCTCTCTCTCTCTGATCAATTTACTTGATTACTTTGTATTATTCAATTTTTTGTTATGTTGGTCTTGAGATATAGTCGATTGAATTCCTCAATATATGTATATATATTCTGGTTTTGAACCACAGAACTCAATCCTTACTGTAGCCATAGAAATTCTGTGTTTCTGTAATTAACTACCCAAAAGTTTTCTGTTGATGAACACCTACTTTTTGATTTAGGGTAAGTTCTGGTCAATATCCAATTTGTTGCCAGTTGATCGGGTGTGCTGACGCGTTACAAAGCTTATATTTGATATTATTTGCACAAATTGGATGCCTCATATTCAAACCACCAACCTTGCAACTGTTAGCCCGAGGATTTTATCCTTGTCTAGGCAATGACTTCTGATTAATTTCTATTATTAGATCAGATTCAGTCAGTATTCGCATAGTACGATTGTTATAACTTGGTTATTGTTAACGCAATGTGGGTGATATCCGTTCTTTAGGACTGCTTGATAAGTTCATTATTGTAACAACTCTTGTTCGGTAGTTGTATATGACTGCATACTTCATACCCAGTTTTGTTTATTAGATGTTATCTATTAGACATGTGATAGTTGTAGTTTACTTCCATTCAGCATTTTTATTATCGTCTTTGAACGCAGTTTCATCTAGTTCTTTTTTCAACCTTATATTGTTTTCTATGGATGCAATAAGCAACATAAAAAAGGGGTCCTAACATGGCATTTAAATGAGGGGTGGGGGATAGGGGTAGAAGTTGAATAATTCAGTTCTTATTTTGTCAGTTTTTTTGAAAGCAAGTAAGCAACAAGTTCCTTTTTACAGCTTGGAGATTTTTCTTATGCTTTTGACTGCCATCTAGGTTTGACTGGTTCGGTTATTTTGAGGAGCGGGAAATTGTCAGATGTCATTTCACAGCTTCAAGAATTAATGAAGGGTGTGAATGAAGCTGAGATCTCACCTGGGAAGTATGATACCGCGCTTCTTGCAGCTCAGGTATTACTTTTATCTAATTTTCATAGGAGTTACTTCATCAAATGGATTATTTAATCAGCTACCAATAAGGAAAAGTCTGTTCAAGTGGACTTAAAAGGCTGACAAATTTTCAATCTTTTGAAACAAATCTTCTAAATGTTATGACCTCTATGAATTGATATCGTAGACGCATAATACTGTAAAGTTTCATTTGCTTAGCGAGAGATTTAGAGAAAGTGATGGAAAGAGAAAAAATCCCATTTTTCTTTCGTTTGTTTAGCAAGAATTGGAACTTACCAGATATTTTTTTCCCTCTGAGGCAAAATTTTCCCGCAAATGCTGGGTCCTGTTTCTTGCAAATTATGCGCACAAATTTTATCTTCCCCGTGAAAATCGGACTCTCCTATTTTTTTTTTTCTATTTTGCCCATGTTTTATTCAACCAAATCTCCTATTATTGGAAGTTCCTCTTTATCTTTTATCTGGTGGTTGAACTCATTGTATACACCAGTACTTGATTGAGTTCAGAGCTTAACCAGATTCACAGCAATGTGGTTTAACAAAAACAATTTAGTTGGCACTAATGATGTGGAAGCTACTGCAAGTTCGATTAGCCCAAGTTTGATATTTGCATTACTAAATTTTATATTGGGTAAGGGTGATTTAGACAATTGTCAAAATGTTCCTACAACTTTCATGCTTTTCAAACAACATAATGAAAGTTTCCTACATTTTTATTGTAAATTTGTCATGTTAATCAAATGCATGCAATAATATATATATTTTTTTCACTTTTCTTTCTTTTACTTTCACTTTTCATCATTCTTTTCTTGACATCTGTTCTAAACCTTAAGATTTTTCATATAAGGAATCAAGATTTGAATTTGTACTTCAAAGTTCAAACTATTTGCCTAGAGATTGAACTTTGTGGAGTTTGCTAGTCAGCAATTTTATGGTGTTGGAAAGCTGAGCGATAATTTTGCATGCAATTGTGGATCATACTTGCACAGAGACATGTAAACATAATTGTAGTTCTAGTTTCCTTTTTTCCATCATGAAATGCTTGAGTTGTGCAAATTATTTCTGGCTTTCAATGCTTGTCTGTTGTGTAATTAAAACTCTTCTATGGAATTTGAAGAAAAGAGTAATTTATGGATAGCGTGATAGAAGTTGCGCTCTTATGCTGGGCATGTGGTGTGCATAGGCATCCAAACTAATATTGTCGAAAATATTGTACATGTCTTAATTTATAGCTGGAATGTTGCAAAGGATCAATTGCAGTTGTAGTGATAAATATTAATTGACCTCATGAAAGCCTTATTTTTTTTCACATTCTCTTTTTATTTTTTATGGGCCTTCGCCTTCAGATACGACAATTGGCGCAAGAGATCAGGGAGTTAACAATATCTAGACCTATAACCATTTACAATGGAAATTCTACCTCCAGTGGTATGTGAGTTGAATTATCTTGCATCTTTTGGTTTAATCTGTTCTTTAATCCGGAACAATTAACAACCGCACTCGTACATACACAGAGAAACATGCACGAAATATAATACCAGCTGTTGAATTTCAAGATTGTGAGTAATTGACCAAAAACTCTCTTATTAAGCACGAGCCAGAAATTCTCATACCACTTAATAATAATCTTTCATAAATTTCAATTTACCCAAAATTTCAAATTTATGGTATTTGCTTCTATTCCTCAATCGCTGGCTATAATGGATGCGTTTGAGGTTTCGTTTACACCATTTGCATATATTTTGTAAGGTTCAAAAGCTTTTGTTCCCAACATCATCTATTATTCAGAGATGCTCGTGTCTCTTTTCGTTTGTACAGGGAGTTATGCTTCTTACTTAATGCCAGCCGCAGCACTTGGAGCAATGGGATATTGTTACATGTGGTGGAAGGCAAGAATTTACTAGTAGCACTAAAAGCCATTATACTTTTGTAGTGTTAAATTTTCTCTATTTGATGTGCCCTTATAAGCATATCTATGTTTGGACTTTGGATTATAGTGGTGTAATGGTAATGGTATTTACATTATCTCGGTGATTTAATCTGCAGGGCTGGTCCTTTTCTGATGTTATGTTTGTGACAAAGCATAATATGGCAAATGCTGTTGCAACTGTGTCAAAACAGCTGGACCATGTATCTGAAGCACTAACTGTAAGTAGGATAATTACTGGGTTGATGTTTATTAACTTATATTTCTCAGGGAAGTTATCAGCTTTTGTGCTAAGCTGTGCACTTGGCTATTGTTTTAATATCCATTCTGCAGTCAACAAAGAGGCATTTAACAAAGAGGCTGGAAAATTTGGACTGGAAGCTGGATGAACAGAAGGAAACATCTAAGCTTATCGCAAACAATGTAGGGAGCACTTTTCTGGTTTTAGTTTGCTGCATGTATCTATGTATTCACACACAGTGAAACATTTTCCATACAAGCAAGAGTTCTTAGTATCCTGTCTGACTTAGTTTCATTTGACTTATTCTTGCATGGTCAATTCATCACTCATTAAGTCATTATAGTAAGAGAAAAACATTGTCAACATCCCTCTCATTTTTCTATCCTCCTCATTCTTTATATATTTAATCTTTTCAGAAAATTGTTTTTTTTTTGTTTGATTATCCTGGAAATCTCCCATCCCACCCCTTCCCCCACCCAGCGTGTGGAGGGTACCAACACTGATCCTCTCATTATGTTTTGGTCTGCATTTTTCATATGATTATGATATGGTAAACTTCTTAAAGAAAAAATGACAGTTTTGTATCAACATCTTACATAGCTAGGACCTTTTTCTAAATAAAGCTGCATACTTTTGCTATTGATGTTGATGGACATAAATCAAAATATAAAAATCAGCCAGAGTGACGGAGATAGATTTGACAGGTAGGGATTTGCATTAACCTAAATATGAAATCAACTAATTGAGATGCTTAGATTCTCCAATGTTCTTTATTATGCAATGACGTGCTACAGTCATGCATTAGTATAATAGTATGATCTACACCGGCTGGATTTGTTTTTGCATTTGAGGAAATTAGGAGAAGTTTATGGTGATGTCATAGACTTGCTTCAGGGGACATATACATTTTAATTATTGCTAGTTTGCGCTAATATTGTTTGTAATTTGTTTTGTAATTTGTTTGTATGCAGGTAAACGAGGTGAAGTCCAATCTTAATCAAATTGGTTTTGATATTGAATCAATTCATCAGATGGTGTCTGGTTTGGTTAGTTATAGCAATTTTACAGTTTATCTGGCAAGCTGAATGTGGATCTAGTTTATCATATGGGTCCTTTTCTAATGCTTTTGTTGTTGATCCACTCAACAGGAAGGAAAACTTGAAGTTCTTGAAAGCAAACAGGTAGCATTTCTGATTCCGTAATAAACAATTCATTCCTCCATGAAACGTTTACTAGTGTTTTGGCAATTAATAACTGTTTCCTTTTATCTTTTCTTGGTCATACAGGACATGACTATTTCAGGTCTGTCATATTTGTGCCATGTAGCAGGAGGCATCAAGGATGGAGTGAATCCAAAACTTATTCAGGTCAAATTTTATTTTTTTCTACTATTCAGATAAAGAATAGTCTTGTGTCCAGTGGTTAAAACCCACCAATGAATGGGGTTTAGGAGAGATTCTTTATGCCAAAATGATCAAAAGGTTTACATGATTCATTGCTTACACAGCTTGTTCTTCTTGAAATAATCTCTATTTGCCTTGGAAAAAACAAAGGACAACCAAAAATAGGAAATCACAATACACAATTGCACAAAGTTTGCCAATCTACTTGAATTCTTTGCTCAATTAGTCCACTACTAGGAAACACAAATACAGATACAGAAAAAATGTACGATATAATATGGATACCGTGATGCAACAAAACTTGAAAAAAATTAGATAGGGATGAGGTCAAGATACATATGTGAAAATGTATCTTACATGTTTATTATCCTCTAAAGATTTGACAAGTATACTTTTTACTAAATTCTTTACAGATAAATCCAAAAATAAGCAATTATTTCTTTCAAAATAGCATAAATCCCTCTCATCATAATAGAGCCACAAAATGAACGTGACTAATAAAGGAATTGAAATCAACATTTGAACTTCTTGTTGGCAAGATATATGATGTAATTAACCCATTGTATGTCCTTTTGACATATGGTAGTAGATAATATTTGAGAACCACCCAAGTGTCTAGCTCCATGTTCTCCTTGCATATCCAAGGAATATTCATCTTAAATACCTAGAAGTATCTGAGGCTTACCCAAAACTTAATAACTGCCTTATTAATTATTGAGTACGTATGGTGTGTATGCGATACATATCCGATGAGTATTATATTTGATACGATATCCTATGCGGATACTTCGACTTAGCCGAAGTATTCGTGCTCCACATTGTATATAGAATTAACAAGTTTGCTTAAATAAGCACTCACAAATCACAATAGCATAGTAATTTCCTTGATTGAAATCAGTTTTTCCAATCAAAGTGAATTTTCGTGATAAATTCTGAAAATTGGACCTTGGGCTACTTTTCCGAACACGTGAATGTCACAGAGTAAGGATATATCTCAGCTTCAGGGTTTCAATCAAATAGGGATTTTTTACTAAGCTATCATGACAAATATGGTCCGTATTGCATGTCTTTGTTGTCTTATTCCTCCATCTGATTGGTTTGTCAATAAAATCTTTTGCTTATATTACTTTCAATTAACTTGGCTTTCCTTTGATGTCAGTTTTGTATGACGTAACTTAGATTTATGAAAAGTCCTTGAATATTGATAAAAGAATCTTGTGATTGTTTACATCAATCAGAAGTCAGAACATAAGTATTGCTACCCTTAGATTTAAATGTCAGAACATAAGTATTGCTAACATTTTCTCGATTTTCTTTGAGGAATGTAGTCAAAGTTTTCGTTCAATAGACCTGAAATGGAATTTGCGAGTGATTCCAGTACCAGTACATATCATTCCAAGTGGAAAACCAAAATACTCCTGGAGGCAAACTTAGTAACAGTGATTTGATTTGAAGGTTAATCCCAACATATTTGGACAACCATTTTAGGATGGCCTGGTCATTTCCTTTAATTTTCTTGTTCTATTTCCAGTTCTCAACCTTCTTGGCAAAATCGGATCAAGGACCATATCCTTTCCTGGCCTAATGTAAAAAAGAGGGGAAAATAAGGGGCACTTCCTTCTCATTCTTTCTTTCGATATATCTCCACTTTCTTTCCATTAGCAAACTAAAGAAAACCGCTAAGCCTTATCTTCTTTTCTGCCCTTATTCTTTTTATCTTCTTAGAAATTTTTTAGGCATCATTTTCTGTCTAATTGCTCTAAATACCTGCACCAATTATAGTATTTTTTTTTTCCTGAAGTTTTGGGGATTTATCATTTCGATTTCATGGATCTTCGTGGTTCTCCTTTTTATGGAGGTATATTATTGGTCTTCTTTTCTCTCCTGTTTATTGAGTTACATTTCTTCTCTTGATTGGGCAGGATATTGGTGCTAAGCTAATAGAACATTCAACTGCTACATTTGAGGATAACTCGACGAAGGTATGTCAAGTAACTTGAACATTCAACTGTGAAGTTGTATTTCCATTCTAAAGCTGACTCAGATCCACAATAAAATTTCAGGGGCTTCAGTTCATTGCTGAAACCAATGAGTCAAGTGCAACCGAGAAATTGATCATAAGCACCAAGAAAAGTGATGGTGGCGATTATCCTGTCAAAAGTGTTTCAACTATGAAAACAAGAATTCACAGGTCTTATCCAGTTGGTATATCGTTGACCCGAAATGCCCTGGGTTCGGAATTGTGATTTTTCTCCAGCCATATAATCTGTTTTGGGACCAACCCTCTTTGTTTATCTGTAAGATTGTTACGATCCACATATTTGTTGCTAGGCATACAAGAATGTATTTTTCTGCTTCAAGTGGCTGGCTTTGATTTGGGTCATCACCTCTCCAGAACAGTATGTTGTGTAGCCTAGTATCCTGGCAATTCTTTTGAAGGAAAATGTAATTCTTCATGAACCATTTGTTGTTATCAATACCGATTCGATCCGAGATTCGATCCGAGCTCTTGACGTTAATAATACACTTCTTCGAACTAATGTGTTTTCTTTCTTTTGGCAAAAAGGTATTTTCTCCTTTCTTTGGACTCAACTAAGTGGTGTTTCTATTCATTCCTGAGAGTTATGATACATTAAAGTTAAAGTACTATTCAAATATATCGAGTTGCAACTTAGTAGATTCCAATAAGGATGATATCAAATCTTTTTAGGTTTGATTCTAAAATTTTGGAACGGCTTGAGCCAACTTTGCCTCTGAGGTAACTATAACCTGATTGAGACATAACTTGATATTGTTAGGTCATATCTTATTCCAATTCTTTTGGTACTAACCAGTGAGATGGATCTGCTTGAAGACAATGTTTAAAAACTTGGGAGAATCTTACTTTGTACCCCGAAAGATTTAATCTTTTTGACTTTGTACCCTCAAAGATGAGGTTTCTCACATAGTATTCTTAATGTATTAAAAGTGTTGCAATGTAGTCATTTCATTGCTTATTCCGTTAAAATTTACCCATTGATGTTGATGGAATGAGTAATAGAAACTAATGGAAGGGTCACATTGCGACACTTTTCATACATTGAAGGTGTAATGTGATAAATTCTTAAATCTTTTAGGTGACAAAGTGTAATTCACCATAAAAAATTTAGTAAAACATAAAATATTAGTCTTTGCTGAAAAGTAAATAAAAAGGTTTTTTTCATAGTCTGGAATAATAAACCAATCAAGGCAGTATGGAGAAAACATCCCCATTCCAGTCTTAAACTGAACAAACAGACAATAAAGTTCCCAATAGAACAACTCAATTAAGAACACTACAAGGAAAAAGACACCAGAACAACCTATAAGTCAACAAAACAGATGACAATGTCATCATGTAGAGCCATGGTTGATGCTGAAAACGAGCATTCTTGGACTCTCCGGTTGCTGCTGTCCCAGGCTTGGTTCCGAAAACAATCCCAGACTCTCCGGTAGCAGTTCTCCCAGGCTTGGTTGCCATAGTTGATGGAATGGATGCAAACATGATCATATTGAGACGATAAGCACCACCTTCACCACAAGTAGAGGCAGCTTGAGCTTCCCCATTTTATCCTAAACTACGAATCTGTTGGGAGCTAAGTATGTTTCATACTCTTAAAAGATGGATCAATCAAGAACCCTGCCTCCTCTTCTTATAGATGGAATGTCCGTTGTACTCATTGTCCATATTTGATGCACCCTATTCATAACTTTGTGCACCCTGGTCATAACTGATTAGGTAATCCTTCCTTCAGGTACCTATCAGTTTTCAAAGATGGAATTTGTTGAACTTCAGTGTTTCCTACTTTTTACAGAACAAGTTCACCCTCTCCGATGCCTTTCTGGAATGAATGCTGCGCTCCTTTTCGCCTTGAAACTATGATACTAATTTGTTTCTACTTTCTAAGTCCATGGAGGTGCCACTGCAGGTCGAAGGAGCGGCCCATTTTCAATAAACATAATGGTTGATTTTCTTGTTATCATGCTTAGAGTCCATGTTTTTGGAAGATTTTATTTCCTTTATAGAAAATTACTATGTTTACAAATAAATTTGTTATGAACAAGTCCACGCCATAATTAGTAATTCTAACTTTCTGAGTGAAGTTCAAAGGACTACAGTTTATTAATCGATAGTTCTGAATCATAACACATACAAGGAGGATTGCGATGATATATTTAGAAGCAAATTACACCCTTAGAAAATGCATTCTGAACAGAGTAATGGGAACTTATTTTTGTTCATAGATTAAAAAAGCCACTTTCAGTTGTTTCTGGTCACATGTCAGGTGACATTTGTGATGTAGCATCTTTGCATTTCATTTCTCTCTTACTTCCTGCTTGCTTGGTCTTCTGCTTTTTTGCTATTTCATCATCCCTTGCACAAATTTTCTTGCTCACCTATAGCAAAATCAAAATCTAAGTAAGTGAAACAATGCAAAGAGATTGAAACGATAGTTTAGTGAAATATGGACCCGAGTTGTTTTAACCTATGTTGCTTTAGCAAGGGAACTTCTACCTTGATGTGCTTGTTTGAGTAATGGTAGCTCGGCAGAGTTTTCTGTCGCGATAGGCTTCTTGTAACCTTAAGCCTGTTCTTCGAGGGCCTAAGCTCGTCTCTATCTTCTGGTGCTATTAAGGAAATGCTGTCGAATTGGACTGATACTTCATTAGATCCGCAACTCTCCTTCTCTTCTTTTGTTATATCAAATGAACTTCTTCTGATCCCTTGCCTTTGGTTGGTGTGAAGTGGTTCAAGCTGCTTGCTTATGTAGTTTTCAATCAAGAAACTTTCGGGTTGGCGCGTAGCCATCCATCTTTCTAGCCAGCTCCAACCCATGTTAGGGTCTGTGCCATCGGATTTGGTTTGTTTCTTCTTTGAACAGATTCTGAGCTATAAACAGAACGGATGAAGTTGAGTTTGACATTGGTCTTACTGTCCTTGAATCTATTAAGTTCTCAGATATACCTGTTGTGCAAATGCATAAGCCAGAGCTCTTTCGCGCCTAGTTGCAGCCTCTAATCTGTGCTGAATCCTCATTTCTGATATGCTGCTACACAAGGTGCTATCATCCCAATCTTCCTGTCAACGACATAGAAAATCAAACAATTTCACTTTAAATAACTCAATATTGATTACTTTAATCTTGATCTTCTTGTTCAATGTTTTAGATGGTTCAGTATAATTGAACTGGCACCAACAATGTCAACTGATGACTTCTATGTATGTGGTCTACTGTCGATTGTTCTATCCCTGACGATTTATTGGGCGTTATCATCTACTTTTAGGAATTGGAGCAATAAAAGTTTGGCATTTTTACCTGTAGCTTCAGCACTTGAGTTCTAGCTCTTGGTGGCAATCGAGGGGGCACAGCAAAGCTTTCCTCTCGAAGTGAGAAGGCTACAGTCGAGTTTGCAGTTTGAACTTCGATTGATGTACCTATAGACACCCTGCTTGGACTTCCTATTTCTACACCGAGCTCTTGTGCAGCATCCACCAACTTGATTCCTTCATTACGACGCTTTGCCTGAAATTATAAGCACCCAAAATTGCTCAAAAAAAAGGATCTTTTAACTCAGAATTGAGAAGCTGCATAATTTGAAGTAAAATATATTGTTTGGTATTTAACATTATCTTTGTTCAATTGTTCTTACTTTCAATATTCATCAGGAAACTAACATTGTGAAAACCAAATATAAACATATACAAATGCATATTTGTCTGAATTTCCACTACAGAACCCACAATACTACCATGAGCTTTGCACTAAACATATATCAAATTGTTGCAAAATGTGTAAAATTTGTAAGAGACTAATTTTTTTTTTTTCCAACAAAAAAGATTTATAGATAAATTTCTGACTGTGTGAATTGACCAGAAAGCTTCTAAATGCTGACTGGATGACAATTGCTGCATCATCTTTTCGAAACAATTTTGCCGTTGAATTCTGCTTTTCCTCTTGTGTTTTTTCATTGGTTTCTTTGCTTTGGATCTCTCCTTTTTCAGTAAAGTTCTCTATTATGGGTTGTGTGACAGTGGCCTCAGAGTTATTGGCAGAAGCTGTATCCTCTTCCAGAAGTACTGAACTCAATTCAGGCTGTGTAGTAGTAGCTCTGGTGCTCCTAACAGAAGCTGAATCCTCCTCTGCAATGGCTGAATTAAGTTCATCACCACATAGGTAAGACCTAACTGAGCTCCATCTTCTTTTTTCCCCTGCATTGCTCCTTACCTGCTTGGATCAGAATATCAATAATGTTATTCCCCTCAACAATACCCTGGCGGTCTGTAGACGAAGAATTAAAATAGTTACAGCCAGCTCAGAAACATAAGCATATGGACACAGTGACTTGGAATTTAAGTCAAACTCTGGGGGATTAGATGTGCACATGAATTGACAACTAGCTGATACAAGAAGCATGTAATTGTAATGCAACTTCAAGAAAACCATTAAGCTAAAGTTAAATTAACTCACATTGCTCTCATGGGCTCCGATGGACCGGCTTTTGGAAAAGACACTCCTAACCAGCTCCCCAGTGATACCCATCTCAGCTATGCAATCCCAAAGCAGAATCCTCAAATTGGTTGTCTCTAACTATATAAAAGAAGCCCATCTAGAATTGCAAATGCTTCCTATATAAATCATGAATGTGAGAAAAAGTGTAAAACTGGTAGTCAGATACTTTATTCTGCCAGACTCAGCAAATTGCTTCAATGCTTGTACTGTATACAGCTAAAAGATCAATCAGGGATGTTTAATAGAAATAACCACATGTTAAATAGAATTAGGTTGGAAGATCTGAAGGATTTGCAGAACTTTAGAGCTGGAATTGGACCCTTTAAACAGACAAAGATGAATAAAAACTGTAAAGTGAAGAGTAGATAGAAAGGGGTTGGTTTGAGAAGTGCTTAGTTTTATTTGCTTTTGCATTACTTTTTTGCACATGTCTGGCTGTACAGTGGCCTCATAAAGTTTGCTTGCTGTTGGGGTTATGCCTATTCCTTTGTGTTGATTGCTCTTGCCCTTCTATTAAAGTGGCTCTCATTGAGTTGCTCTGATAGCTTTTTTTGTACTATACAAAAAGATGACAACCCCAAGTATGGCACTTTTCCTAGTAAGAGTGTGATTTGATATATATCAATGGAAATGCAAGAGATATAAATTGATCGAAATTAACTTTGATAACTTACATAAATTATAATCCTTGATAGAGCAAAATAGCAAAACATAATTCATATAATCGACCCTAATTGTTGGGATAAAAGCCTTTTTTGTTGAGTTGAGAATAAAAATATGTCAATACTAAATGGTAGTTCAAGTGATAACAGTGACGAACTGTAAATTTAGACGTCTTGAGTTCGAATTTTGACAATCTCTTAGGGTCAAGCCATGAGGAAATTATTCCTCATAAATACCCTAATTCCAATATAAATGATCTTTTTTTGATCAAATTGAGAAGAAAATTAATTAAAATGTACATAAAAATAGTCTCAACACTTAGACTGTTTGAAAAAAAAAAGATAATAGAAACATGGCAATGCCATTGAACCTTGCGTAGGGAACCAAGAGTACTAGTTACAAGAACACCTTCATGATGGTGTCTTGTCGGTACCAAATTGATATGACCCGAAGATGGTCCAAAAAATTGTACTAAAAATTGTAAATGAAAAATGCATGTTATGTTAGAGCAACTCCAAATAGAATTGTTATTTTGAGGTGTCAAATCACTCATTTGTAATCTTAAATAGTATTTTAGCATCTCTGAATTATAAATTTGTTCTAATGGTAGGTGCCAAAATGGGGTGCCATTTTAATATTTTAATATTTTTTATTAAAAAATATAATTAAACTTAATGGTTATATTTTAACAGGTATAGTTTTCATAACGATTGCAATTTAACAGATATATTTTTACAGTAAAAATTTCAAATTTTCAAATTTTTAATCAATTTAAAGAATGAGCATAAAATTATAATCAATTGAGCATAAAATAAAATAAAATTAAATTAAAGAATGAGCATAAAATTATAATCAATTTAAAGAATGAGCATAAAATTATAAATTATAAATTAAATTACAAATTATAAATTAAATTATAGAATGAGTAGGGATGACAGATGTAATTATAAATTAAAACAGGAGCAGGGATGGCAAATGTAATTATAAATTACAGGAGATGGCAAGTTCAATTACAAAGCCTTCCCTTTTCCCTTCCCCCTCCCTCTGCGATCCCCTTTCCCTTCCCCATCCCTTTGTGATCCTCTTCCCCTTCCCCATCTCCTTCTCCTTCCCTCTGCGATCCCCTTCCCTTTGTGCCTCCTTCCAACGATTGAAGAAAAATAAGGAGCATGGAGCTTACAACGATTTTCACGACAAGTTTTTGTAAGTTTTCTCTTTCAAAATCTCTGTAAAATCTATATATTTATAGAATTTTTTGGTTGAATAGAGTCGTTGAATATAGCTGTTGAGATTGAACAGTATTTTGTGAAAAGCTTTGCAACCTCTCCCTTTCTCTCTCAAGAGTTGTCAAATTTGCCACCCCAAAAGCCTTGATGTCATTTTCCAACTTTTGATGTCACCCCCATTAGAGTGAAATTTTTAAATTTCAGGTAACATTTTGACAATTATGAGGTTATCACCCCCTGATGCCACTCTCCTTGTAGTTGCTTTTACTGATATGTTCTGCAGCGTATAAGTTGCTTAAAGGTTAGCTAGATAGATGTTTACATCGTGGCTTTTTAAGTGTATTTCTGAGTATGAGATGGGATGGCTTCTACTTCTACCCCTCAGAACCACACGTGCGAGCTAAGCCCTTGGTTTGTAGCCAAGGTATTGGCTAACGTATCTGCTAGAGCCAAGCTTCGACTGTGATTGCTCGTCGTTTCAGGCCATCCTATTCCTTTACCCAAGATTAGGGTGTTAATCGAGCTGAATTCGAGCCTAATTCAAGCCTAATTTACACATAAACGAGCTGGCTCATTTGACTATTTACACATAAACGAGCCTAAAAAAATGTTCAAGCTTGGCTTGATTAACAGCCCTACCCAAGATCTAAGTCAGCAACAACAAAGATCTCTTGATTCGAAAGCGGATATCTTGTAGTTGTGACTTGTCAGGGACGGAGCCACGACTTTTTCATATTGGGAGCAACTATTATTATGTTGAAGATAACGATGGAATTTGATTGATTCGAACTTGATTTGAAAATTTGATTCGAATTTGATCTAACTACCTAACGAACTTAGTTCTTTAGGTTCATATCTCGAATTCTTTTAAAAATAAAAGTCGAATGATTCAAGTAATTAAATCAGAGCTGAATTCTAATAAATTATATTTCAATCTTAATACAATATTATTAAATAATCACTCAATTTTAACTGGAATATTTGTACATGTATGTATGCAATGATATCGGATCACAATTGAATCCGATTTTAATATATCAATAACTATATAAATCTGCGTCTAATTTCTTTGGCTAACTTTTTAATGGAAACAAATTCTAAATAATTTTAAAATTTTACATGAATCCCCAAAAGTTTAAAAAATTAGAGTCGGGGCAAATTGCCCCATCCTAAATCCTCCAGAGTGTGATGTCATTGATATGCATGGAACTATGGAGAGTTTTATTGGAGTGGTATATAAAAATTTATTCTGTACAAGGATCTAAATCTCGTGTCGACAGGCCCGAAACATCCGAAACGTTTTGGAATTTCAACACTCCGACACGAAACAGTGGTTGAATCCCTAAATTCCAGTGTTTCGGTCGAAACGGCACTGTTTCGACGAAACAGTGGAAAGATTCGTTCACTCCAGGCCAAAAGAAAAAAGAGAGGGGCTTAGAAAAGCAGATTCCACAAGTCAGAATTCACAGCTCCAAGCCAAAAAAAAAAGGGGGAAAAAACAAACATCTCAGATCACAGGTCACCTCCTTTACTCCAGATTTTAGCAGATCCAGGTCTTTCAAGCAAAAAAAAAAATAGAGAGAAGAGGGAGAGAAAGGTACCAGACAGAGAGAAATATAGACCAAAAATTGAAGAAGTTACTGTAACTTACCTCCTTCACTCCAGATTTGAGCAGATACAACCACTATCCAAGCAGATCTAGGGCTTGGGAGTTGTCCTGTCTTCATCGCTGCGACCACGAGCTTCCACTGGTCCACGGGTAAGTTCTTCTCTTCTTCTCTCTCTCTTTCTCTCCGGCATCGCCCAGATCGCCTACGCCTCTCCCTCTTTGTCTGTCTGTTCGTTCGTCTCTGTTCGTTCGTGTGGTTGAACTGTGCAGGTACTATATATATATATATTTTTGTTTTTATAAGTATAAATAATTACATTTAATACCCTATTGTAATTATATTTAATACCCACTATAATTACATTTAATACCCACTGTAATTATATTTAATACTCCACTGTAATTACATTTAATACCTTACTATAATTACATTTAATACCATCTGTAATTACATTTAATACCCCACTAGAATTATATTTAATTCCCCACTGTTGTGCAGGTCTTCTGCCTTTTATTTTATTTTATTTTATTTTTGTTATAAGTATGAATAATTATATTTAATACCCCACTGTAATTATATTTAATATTCACTGCAATTATATTTAATACCCCATTGTAGTGATCTCCGCCTTATATCAAACTTTTTTTTCCCTCCAATTTAAATTTATTCTTGTATAAATGGATATTAACCCACTAAATATGTTGAATTAATCAATTATTTAACTTATCTTTATAAATAAATGAATTGTATTTGTGTTTCCATATTTTTTCTGCGTTTCCGAAACGTTTCCGTTTTTGAGCCGACCGAAACGGTACTTCGAAACGAAATTTCGATCCTTGATTCTGTATTATAATTTTTTACTTAAAGTGTTATCTAAAAATTTTATGTTATTTGGATATAAAAATTTGACTTAATTTGTTAATTTAATAATGTGGTTTCATTGGAACCATTTGATCAACACCAAATTCCAATATTTGATGGGACCTAGACTCAATCTAAAAGTCATAATGAATTAGGTCAACAAATTAAGTCAATAAATTAAGCTCCAATAACATTATTGGAGGGAAAATTACTCTTCCAAGGGAGTAAAAGCTGCGGATAGAGGTGTTAATCAAGACGAGCTACTCGGCTTTGGACTTGGGCTCGACTCAAATAAAACTCTGCTCGAACTCGACTTGTATTCTAAACAAACTGAGCATGAACAATTTTTTAGGCTCGTTTTTTCTAAACAAGCCTAAAAGGCTTGACTCAAGCTTACAAAACTTGACTCGTTTATATCTAAAATAGTCGAGCTACTCAGACTCGGCTTAGTTTTGGCTCAGACTTGGCTCGAGTTCTAAACGAGTCGAGCTTGAACAATTTTTTAGGTTCATTTAGAAAAATAAGTTTGCCAAACTCGAGTTCAAACTCGCAAAGTTCAACTCAATTAATACCCTAACTACGAAACACAAATAAAAACTCAAAAACTTATGTCCCAAATGATGTAGACTCTTCAAACTCAGCAGTGGGTCTCATTTATTTTGTTGACTGATGTTTACTCCTCCTAAGTGAAAGTAGATCAACTCAATAAGTAACAGAGATAGGCTATAAGTTCAAACATCTTAAATTCAAATTTTTATAATTTTTTGGGGTCAAATTATGAAAAATTTATTCTTCATAAATATTCTAATTCCAACGTGAATGGTTTGTTTTTGACCGAATAAAAAATGAGATTAATCGAAGTGCTCGTAACTTAATTAACTCGGATAGCCCTGATAATTGAACAAAAAAAAAAATGTTTACTCCTCGTGCCCAACATGTATAATTTTGTCCCCTTTAACTTAATCATTGACTAATATTATTTAGACGTAAAAATTTGATTTAATTTATTGACCTATTAGTGTGGTTGCATTCTAACTGTTGGATCGATATCAATTCCAATATTTGATAGGGTCTACAATCAATCTAATGGTTATGGCGAATTAAATCAACTAATTAGATTAATAAATTAAGTCTCAATAACATTACTCTTAACCATTTACCTTTTTCACTTTATCCCAGACCAACATCAAAGCCCTAGGGCAATACTTTGAAGCTGCTAAAGCCAAGATCGAGCCGATGATTGACATGCCAGCCGAAAAAATATATATTTCACAAATGTAGACACCCAACGACTCATCTCCTCGTACAATCCAAACAACCATTCATTTGGATTATAAATTTTATATTTTTAGTTGGGTTATGTAACTATACTCTATCTAAGGACGAAGCTGTAGCTCTAGAGATATAAAAGCTTAGCATGAAATAGGGTATACATCACCATCATCATCCCAGAAGTGGTCCTGCCAAATTGGGATTCATTCTCTCGTGGACATAATTGAGAATGATGGTACTCAGTCTCAGACCAGCCTGTGCCTTCGATAATATGCAGCTTATCCTCATTCCTCTCAATTCTCCCATGGGCATGCTGATTTATACAGATAATAAAGGTGGATTTTAATGCTATTGATGATTGTACTTAAAATATGCTGTTAGAGTTATGCCATTTCACCTTTAAGCTTTTTATTTAATTTGTTGAAACAAGAGTTTTTTTTTAAATAGTGATAAATAGACTTAAAAAACTTAATTTGATAAATTATTACCATTGAATAGGTAGCGGGTCCCAATAAATATTGAGACTCGCAGTTAAATCAGTGATAAATATAACAGCCACATCATCAAATCAAATGTTTAAGTCAATTTTTTAAGCTCGTGTAACATTGCTCATAAATTTTATATTGAAATGAGTTTTACTATCAATTTGACGTTAATAGTGACATAATGTGTTATTGTTTTGGAAATACGAAGTTGAGAAACTAAAGAGCAATTTTCAATGCAACCGTCGAACCACGTAAATATTGTAACCTTATATCACTACTTAATTAGAAACCAGCACATAGATCTAGTGGACTCTACTTAGCCCACCAGCCACCACTAACCCTTTCATTCAACTAGATTTGATAATCATTGCTAAAAAAAAAAAAAATAGATTTGAAAATTATCATAATGGACTAAGTGTGATGTATTATCTAATATTATAGTTAAGAAATTAAATTCTCAACTTATAAAAGTATAACGACAGTCAATATTGATTCAATTTTACCTTCTCTGGTCAAATGGTATAAAATTCATGTTAATTTTTTTTCCTCTAAAAAATATCATTTTTTTTACAATTTCAGACAACTCAATCAACACATTCTCCAATGTAAAATAACTTCATTAATGCACACCTATTTTTTTCTTATTTTTCCTCTATACACTTTAATTTTAAATTACGTAATTAAAAAAATAAATTATTACTTAAAATATAAATATTACACGATCAATGTTCAATTTTTGATGTTGCATAGTGTCTTCAAACACGCAATTATTGTTACTAACCCCATAAAATATAAAAGGAATTACTATTAAGATATAATTTGGGAGAATTAATACATTGTAACCATTATTTATAAATTAATTTTTTTAACGTGTTTTTCAATGTAAAAACGAAATTTCTAAACACGATTCGAAAGTTCTCTATTAAAAATAATTCTTCACATTAAAAAGAATGATCCACACTTCTATGAAGAGTAAAATTGAACAATGGCAATTGATAGTTTAGAAATTGGATTATAAATTCACATGGAAAAAAAATAAAAAATAAAAAATAAATTCACATGAAAAAAAGTAGAACTCATATATATTGAAGAAATCACATGCGGTACAAAGGGATGAACTAGTAAACTAAGTGCCATGAGCATCCAAGCTAGAGCTCATTGCAGGCCTTATTCATTGGCAAACTCATACAAGGAAAGCCCTTATTTTTCACACATACACACATCTCTCTCTCTCTCTCTCGCTAAAGGGAATGCTAGCTAGTTTTTGATGTCATCCTCAAAGTCGGCATCAGGGACTTCATTAGCATAGGAGCAGCACCTTTGGCACCCTGATCCATAACGATACCTACGGCAGCAACCGTGTTGGCGGCATCCTCCTCCTCCTTGATATCCACCACCACCACCACCACCACCGCCGCCACCGCGACCATAACCTGGATCTCCACCGCGGCCATAACCTGGATCCCCATTTCCTGGACCTCCGTACAGGGCCTCCTCTACACCTTTGGTTGTCATGCTCTCATCTATGACCAAATTAAAACATGATGTTACATTGAAAATTAATTATTTTATTCAATAATGTTGTTTAAGTATTCGTTTGTGTTATGCATAAGTATAACCAAACAAAGTTATCTGTTAGGTTTCAAGTCAGTACTCAGGAAGCTAATTCTACAAGAAAATTTCATGTTCAAGCTCATGAATTGCCTTAACCTGCATGGAAACACTCTTTGACTGGTCATTAGGTAAAGTTAGATAATGTTAGACTGGTTAAAAATAAAACAAAAAACAAGGAACGAATGATGTGGGACACATGATGCTGTTTTTATTATCATTTTTTGCTCATTTTACGATAATGTCATATCACTTTTTTTTTCTTATTTTTGGTCTATTTTTTTTTATCAATCTAGCAATAATCTACTAGTTTTTGGGTGCAGACGACAAACTATGGAACATTAGTAATTAACCAACACCAAAAAAATGTGCTAATATAGGAACATAGAGAGAGAGAGAGAGAGAGAGAGAGATCTTCTAAAGACTCACGTGTTTGGTCTTTTGATGCTGCAACTTCAGAGGAGATGAGAAGGACAAGAGCAAAGAGAGCACAAAAGAGAAGAATCAAAGTTTTAGAAGAAGCCATTTGCCTTAAAAAGCTGAGTTTCTGCTAAAATAAGTGTTTTGAGGAGGGGTGAGGAGAGTATTGCATGTTAACCCTATTTATAGGCTAATGGAGAGAGAGAGAGAGAGAGACCATTCAAATCACATGCATGCCTCTTATCTTTTTCCCATCACTTGGATATGGATATGGATATTGACTGTCGTTTCTATCCCCATGCATGTAGTCCTACATGAGTTAATGTGATTGGTTGGGTGCTATAATGCCAAATTTTCCCACGAGTTAATGTGATTGGTTGGGTAAATCTATAATGCCAATTTTTCTTTCGTCATGCATGATGCTCTCTCGCTCTCTCTCCCTTTGTATATGTATATGTGTATATATTATTATAATGGTTTGAGATTGAACTACTAGTTATCGATCCAAGGAGCACTCAGACGTATCAGTTGTAGAGCCACAGAACGGTATGGAACGCCACTCACGCAATTTAGATAAAGCACGAACATGGATTTGATGCAAAACTGATATCACATTATGACTCACGATGATTCAGATTTCTCCTTCCAGTCATTTGAGAAGGTTTCATGTCAAAGATATATAAGTCAAACGAGACTTGTAATTTATATAGATCATGTTAAAAAAATTCATAATACGAGAGGGATGGAGATAAAAAAGAGTGAGAAAAAAAGACACCAAATTTCGTAATTCACTTATACTTGATTAAGATAAAAATCACCTGTATTTATCATTATCTATGATTATCATTGGGGCAGAGACATTGGGGTCAGGGGGGTCACAGGCCCACTCTCAACATTTTTTGAAAAGCATTATTTGTCAAATGAGTGTTTCCTTGGATGAATTTTTCTTTTATTCTATTATATCTCTAATACATGTATTGGTCTTAGAATAAAAGATGTTAGTGTTACAATTTGGCCAAGTCATACGTGTGGATAAGAGTGTTAATCGAGCCGACTCTTTCGAGTTTGGTTATGCTCAGGCTTAACTCGTACATTAAAGGATTGTTCAAGCTCAGCTTGACTTGTCTGCTAAGCTCAAAATATTGTTCAAGTTCGGCTCAAACCGAATTCGAGCCGAGCTTGAGCCAAATATCCAATCCAAAAATTTCATAAAAATGCACACAAATATGAGCATAAAATACCTCTGAATCATAACAAAAACATACAAACTTAAATGTATATGTATAACATATAACGTACAAACTTAAATTTTTTGTTAATTTTATTGAAATAATCTTAAGATCTGTAATAATATATATATTATACACAAGTAAAAAAAAATGAGTCAGCTTGCGAATAGCTCGAGTTTTGACTCGAATACTAAACGAACCTAAAAATTTGTTTACATTCAGCTCATTTTATAATATAAACGAGATCAAGCCAAACAAAAACCGAATCGAACCTAAACTGCTCACGACCGATTGACAGCCCTATCGGTGGGGGCTGGAACTTTAAACCAGGGTGTATACAAATTAATGAAATGGGCTCGACCATACTTATTGTTTATTTAGATAAGTGTCCCTATCTGGATATTATATGTGATGATGCCTCGGAATTAATCTCCCAGGCCCAAGCCGATATGGCTCTATTGGGTTTTATGGAATGGGTTTTTAAGAGAATTGGAATTATACGAAGACTGACAACCAATGTAAGTGGTTCACCCCAGCCGAAGGACTTGGGCTACGTCCACTGTAATGGAGGCTCTTGCTCCTTAATGGTGTGTATTGATCTCAACTGATTACAAGGAAATTTCGTGCGCAGGGCCGTAATGGGTCCTTTTTACTATGAACGTCCTAGGGTTCAGGGCAAAAATACAGGTAGAAGGCTAGGAAGAAGGCTCTCTGTTCTCCATGCTTCTACTGTTCTATTTATATGGGGTCCCCTCTTAGGGTTTGTTGCTCTCATTCTTCCTTTTCTTGATCTTGTGGGGACCGTTCGTCCTTTCCCTGCAAGCCACTCTGACCGCCGGCGATACTGTGCCCATGACCACCTGGTTCGTTCGGCACCACCTCTCTCTATTTTTTGCAGGGAGTAACTCTGAGAAATCAGAGCCGGTTTTCCTTGTCCTTGGAGCACGTGGCGCAACAAGCTTTAACTCGGGTTATGGGCTGAGAATCGAATCAGGGCCGATCTGTTGATTCCTCGATCTCTTAGGCCCCTTGCTTCCGATGTGGGCCGGTTGGGACCATTTCCTTTTGGGCTTCGGAGTCCTCATCCAGTATTTCCTAGAGGTCTTTGGGCTTGGTCGTAATGGCAGTCCAGGCCCAAAAACCTATCCTCATCAATATGCAAGCTCCACACCTACACAACGCTACAAGTTTCATATAGCTGATCATGTCTACCACTTTATAAACTTCTTTAATATCGTCAGAGTGTAAATGCTTAGTCACTCTGACACAGTGGACACATGCAATTCTCGGTGTTAAGACTTAAAAATTTGACTTAATTTACTCTATGTTGTGTAATTACATTCCAATAAATAAGTCTAATTGTTGCAATTGTAATAAGTTATGTTACGGTTACGTCATTAAATTAATAAATTAAATTAAAATTTTAAGTCTAAATAAGATCGGTGGCGTGTAAGCCTACTAAGTTTAAGCCTAATGAGGTTGTATTGCAGTGTGCAGTGCAGAGATAAAGTTATGGGAAATATTATGTATCCCAAATCTCTAACTCAAATTTTCATCCCAAATGAAGGGAGACCATTGGATGAGTGGGTTCCATCAATTTTTTTAAATGGGACCCACTGATCCAATGGTCTCCCTTGATTTGGGATAAAAATTTGGGTTAAAGATTTAAAATACATAGTATTACTCGTTAGTTATAAATGGGTGGTACCACGCTGTATCACCGATACCAATATTTTCAAACCTGGCATTTATGACAACAGTCACCATTCAATAGCACCAATATGCTTTTCAACGGTTGAGTGTTTTTTTTTTTTATCAGAGGACAACTACAACACTTCTACTTAAAAAATAGAAGTGGCATAGCGTCCATATAACCCACCCACACACCCTAAAGCTATCTGATGTGGGATAGCCCCTTCAACGGTTGAGTTTATGAGAAATGTTATTTGCACAAAAAAATATTGATAATATTTATTAATTTCTTTTATCATAATTATTGAAATGATAGTGAATCTTAATAAATGCTGAGATCCATAGTTAAATCAATGACATGGATGTTAGAAGTCAGCAAATATTATCAATATTTTTTGTCCAAATAACATTGATCAAATGATAACAAGAACGATAACACAGCTAGTATAAAACAATGTCATGGGATCTAATTCAAAGACAAAAGTAAGTTGTGTTTGGTATACGGTAATATTTTAACATGAGATTTAAATAAAGATAAAATAGAATGAACATAGAAATGAAATGGAATGTATGTTACTATTTCAATGTTTGACATCAACTTAAAGTAAGTGCTGAAAAAGAATGGAAAATCCACTCGAACATTTGGAAAAATAAATATTTTTACTATATGAAATTTGATTGAAATACTCTTGATGACATTAAACAAATATAACTATTTTTGATCCCCCAACATTTTAATCTCCCAATCGGACCCTAAACCTCGACCCTGGGCTCAGACTTGACCCCAGATTCAGGCCCAGGCTTGGCCCTTGACCTGGACCTGGAATCGACCCCGACCTTGGACTTGGACACCAGACTAAGACCTTAGACACGATCTCAACCCTAGACCCTTGGAACCCAGACTCGAACTTGGACTTGACCCAATTCCTTGGACTAGGACCCAACCCTGCACTTAGTCTCGGACTTAACCGCGGACCTCAAACCACAACCCAACCTCGCATTCTAGACTTGGACTTGAAACTAGACCGTAGATCTAGACCCCAAATTCAAACCTGGGCCTAGCCCTTGACCTAGACCTAGAACCAACCCCGCATTGGACTTGGACATCGGACTTAGACCAATTTGACACGATATTAACCTCGAATCCTTGGAACCCCGACTCGACCTAGTCCCCTGGACTTGGACTTGGACTTGACCTTGGGCCCGACCCGACCCAACATCGCACTCTGGAGTTGGACTTGAAACTAGACCCTAGACACAAACTTGACTCGGACCCTAGACTCTATACCCAGACACCAGACTTGGACCCCAAACTTAGACCAAACCCTAAACCCGACTTGGTACCCAAACCCATGCCCGACCCAACCCTAGGTGGAGATGGAGTGGTGATGATAGTGGTTTGCTAATGATGGTGGCGACTAGTGACAAAAGTTGGTAGTATAAAATACCACCATATATTAAGGAATTACAAATCGTGTACTATTATGATTAGACATTCTATGATAATGAGAACAAATTTTTATTACTACATCCCAAAAAGAAGAATGAACATTACTAAATAGCAGTCATTCCATTGTCATGTTTTATTACCACACACCTATTAAACACAGTTTGTGAGTTTCAATATTGAATGTACTCCACTTTTAACACAAATTTGTAACTAAATTGTTGTTTTTATAAAATGCAACCATAAGATAAGTGATGGTGTAATTCTACGTGCTCAACAGATATGTGAATGCTAGATTTGCCCTTAGTGTACCTGATGTAAAACAAGAAGATTATAGTGGTTCACCGAGCTTCAGAGCTCGGCTAATCCACTCTGCAATGGAGATATCGGCTCCCTTTTCTTTATTGATCGTTCAAGCTGATTTTCTTTTCTCTCCCCTTCTACTGGGGGTATCCTCTAGTATTTATGATGATCCCCTTAACCCTAGGGAATCCCCACGGAGATTGTATCCTCTAATCATGGGATTTCCCTAAGACGAAGGAGAGGATCTTGGGTTAGTTGAGAGTCCTATGCCTAAAGTCACGGCTTAACTGTTGTCTTGTAAGCGCCAGCTGTTTTCAAACGATTTCACCGCGATATTAGTTATGAACTCTTTTAGACTAAGCTCGGGTCTGGGTCCTCTGAATATAAGAGTTCTAGGCTGAGCTCCTTTACTGACCTACCGGGCTGAACTAAAACCTAGGATTGATTTTCAGACATCATCAATAAGATTTGACTTTGTTTGAAGTGCAAGCCAAAGTCTTCAACAACCAACTAAATCATGGCCCATCTCTACTTAATGGTTACTCTAGGGGACGGAGCTACTCAGGTCTTATTGGGGGCAGTTGCCCGTACTCAATTTTGTTTGGCAAAAAATTTTTTTGTATTAGTTTTAGTGTATTTCAAATTTGCCCCACAAGAATTTGAATTTTTTTACCCTCAGTTAAGTGAATAACATTTAGTTAGTTGTATCCCCTTTTAAACCACACAATTACCATAATACCCTTTTATCTATAGTCTCATGAATTGCAATAAGGTTAAAAGTGTCTTATTGCATGGAATATGTCACCTGACATTCACTTTTCAGTTAGGTTTCACTTAATCCATTTATATAAAAACAACTTAGATGTAGTATTGAATAGGAGTGTAATACCGGTACTAATTTTCCTTTGAATAGGTTTGGTATGGATGGTATTTGCCAAAATAAACAAATATTATCCGACAAACAAACACACCCTTGGTTTCCACATTTTTAACAAAATCCTCCAAAAATGGTTTCAACCACTGACCATTAACAGTAAATATATTACCGTTTGATGGATTTTTCACTTCAACTGCTCCATGTCCAAACACATTTTTGACAATGTAAGACCCAGTCCATCTTGACTTCAATTTACCAGGAAAGAGGCGGAATCTTGAATTAAATAACAAGACTTTTTGAGAAAGCTCAAAAGATTTCCGCACAATATTTTTGTCATGAAAAATTTTCATCCTGGTTTTAGCAATCTTAGCATTTTCATATGCTTCATTTCTCAATTCCTCCAATTCATTTATCTGAAGTTTCCTTGCTAGTCCAGCCTTGTCCAAGTTAAAATTCATTGCTTTAATGACCCAGTATGCCCTATGTTCCAATTCCAAAAGCAAGTGACATGGCTTTCCATAGACTAATCGATAAGGAGACATGCCTAAAATTGTTTTAAAAGCAGTACGGTATGCCCAG
Organism: Ilex aquifolium; assembly: GCA_951799425.1. Taxonomy (NCBI): domain Eukaryota; kingdom Viridiplantae; phylum Streptophyta; class Magnoliopsida; order Aquifoliales; family Aquifoliaceae; genus Ilex; species Ilex aquifolium. Next base: position 8,793,774 of record OX637400.1, on the reverse strand, counting down.
AGTGCATCAGTTAGTCTTAATGACCAATCTTTGCGGTCTGGATTTACCGTTTTTTCCAAAATTAATTTGATCTCCCGATTAGCTAACTCAGCTTGTCCACTAGTCTGTGGATGATAAGGGGTTGCAATTTTGTGAAAAATCAAGTATTTTTTCATCAAATTCCAGAAGGGACGATTGCAAAAATGAGCACCCACATCACTTATGATTGATTTCGGAATTCCAAACCGGGACAAAATATTTTCTTTCAAAAACTTGATCACTGTTTGGTGATCATTGTTTCGGCATGGAATTGCTTCAACTCATTTGGATACATAGTCTACAACCACTAAAATGTACAGATAGCCAAAGGAATGAGGAAATGATCCCATAAAATCGATGCCCCAACAGTCAAAAATTTCAATTACCAGAATGGAATTTAAGGGCATCATATTTCTTTTAGAAATGCTTCCCAACCTTTGGCATCTATCACAAGTTAAACAAAAGGCATGAACATCTTTGAAAAGTGTGGGCCAGTAAAATCCACACTGCAATATTTTTGCAGCGATTTTTCTTGATGAAAAATGGTCATCGTATGCTTCAGAATGACAAAATTTTATTACCTGCCTGCTTTCGTGAGCGGGGATGCAACGTCTTATGATTTGATCCTTACAGTACTTGAATTCGTAGGGATCCTCCCAAAAGAAGTTACGAACCTCCCTCAGAAATTTCTTTTTGTCCATCATGGTAAAGGATGGAGGGAAGGTACCAGTAGCAAGATTGTTAGCAATATCTGCGTACCATGGTGTCTTATCAATCATGAAAAGTTGTTCATCGGAGAATTTCTCATTGATTGGCAGTCCATCCTCACAAAATTCATATGTTAATCTGGACAGATGGTCTGTCACCACATTCTCCACACCTTTCTTGTCCTTGATGACAAGATCAAACTCTTGGAGCAAGAATATCCATCTCAAGAGTCTTGGCTTGACGTCCTTCTTTGTGAGCAAGAATTTTAAGGTTGCATGGTCAGTGAATACAGTAACAGAAGAACCAACAAGATAAGAACGAAATTTTTCCAGTGCAAAAACTACAGCAATCAATTCTTTTTCAGTTGTTGAATAATTCATTTGGGCATCATTCAAAGTTTTGCTTGCATAGTAAATCACATGTGGTCTCTTATCTTTTCTTTGTCCCAATACAACACCTACAACATAGTCACTTGCATCACACATTAGTTCAAAGGGTAGATTCCAGTCAGGGGGTTGCATTATTGGGGCAGAAATTAACATGTCTTTTAGCTTATCAAAGACTTTCTGGCATGCTTTATTCCAATGGGTGTCCTCAAGACTCCTTTTTTGTGGTGGTTGGTATGGTTGATATGCGGGAGGTCCTTGAGGTGGTGGGTATGAGCCTTGTTGTTGGTTCATGGGTATTGGTTGTGTGTTCTTCCAACTGAAGTTAGGGTGGTTTCGCCACCCTGGATTGTATGTTTCAGAATATGGGTTGGAGTAAGGTTTGTTGAAGTTGGAAACTGCATGTGTCTGTTCCAATAAGACCTCTTTGAACGTTGGGATGGTGGGACACTCCCCAGTAGGGTGTCCTGTTAGCGCACAGATTCCACACACTTGTTCTATGGAAGAGCTAACATCAACTTGATGGACTTTCTTCATCTCTAAAGCTTCAAGCTTTCGAGACAACGTAGACATTTTTGCTCTCAAGTCATCATCCTCTCTCAAGACATATTTACCTTCTTGGGAAGTAGGTGGTCTGGCTTCTACAGTGGTAGGAGAGGCTGAGTCCCACATCTGAGAACTGTCAGATATGGTGTCAAAGAAATTGAATACCTCCTCCGGACTTTTTTCCATAAATTCTCCTTGGCCCATCATTTCGACAAACTGACGTAGTCTAGAGGGTAAGGAGTCATAGAAAAATCCTACCAAAGTCCAATTCTCAAAAGCGTGATGCGGACAGGATTGGAGCAGATTTTTGAATCTTTCCCAACTTTGATAAAAAGTTTCTCCGTCTTTAACCGCAAAATTCATGATTTGCCTTTTTAATGCATTCGTGCGGTGCAAAGGAAAAAACTTTCTAAAAAATTTATTTTGCAATGCCTGCCAGTTAGGTATTGAAAAAGCTTTCAAAGAATTTAGCCATTGTTTGACTCTATCTCTTAAAGAGAAAGAAAACAGTTTCATTTTGGCTAGTTCAGAATTGTCTTGAAAAGTTCCACACACTTCCTCAAAATCTTTTATATGCAGATATGGATTCTCTGCATCTAATCCATGAAACACGGGTAATAACTGCACTGTCCCCGGCTTTACAGTAAAAGGGGGAGCATTTTCAGAAAATATAAAACAAGAGGGGACACTGTTTCTTGTGGGATTTAAGTAATCCCGCAAAGTTCGATTGTTAGGCACTTCCTCCTCTCTTATAGGGACTTCTCAATTTCTTTCATTATTTGCTATATTACTCTCACAAGAGTCTGCTACTGATGTAGGTGAATTTGGTTCAGGCTGATTCACAGACTCACAAGATTCTGCCGGCAAATTTTGATAGTGAGGAGTGTCCTCAGTCATAAAGAAAATAAAACAAAGTTATTTACAGTAAACCAAAGAATTTATACAAAGATGAAGGTCTTTTTACCTTTTACCTTAAAACACCTTTCAAAGTTCCCCAGCAACGGCGCCAAAAACTTGACTTGATCGGAAATGTGTACACCCAAGTGTAGGCGGTCAAGCTGTAGTAATAATCTGGTTTGAGTCTAGAGTCGAATCCACAGGGAACTGTTGTTGGTATTTTTGAGATAAGCAGTGGTGAAGACCTATTGTTTGTAACCCTTGAGATTTGCTGTGAGGTGTGAGATTTCCTGGACAGAATATAAGATTATTTCCAAGAGAATTTTCTTAACAAAATAGGAGATAAGTACTAATGAAAAACCAACCACTCTGCTGCCAGTCTGTAGAGAACGTTCGAACGTGAGTTGGCGTTCGAACGTTGATTCTGTTTTTGCTTTATGGTCGTTCGAACGTTGACTGCCGTTCGAACGTTTCTTCTGTTTTTGCACTAAGGGCGTTCAAACGCCAGATGTGTTCTGACCCTTTCACTCGAGTGATCTGTTGGTCTTCTGTGAAGTTCAGTTCCAACTCTATGCAGTAGTCTGGTCTTCAATCAACTCAAGTGCACGTTCGAATGTGAGTTGACGTTCGAACTTGACACTCAAGTGCCTCAGAGCTTCAGTCTTCTTTTCTAACTGCAACACGCCTTCTCTTAGCAATTGAGTCTGCTACAGTGCAATGTGGTCGTTCGAACGTGAGTTGGCATTCGAACGTTCTGGCTGTGCTCCAAGCTTCTCCAATTTTAGGCTCTAATGTGCTGGTGTTGCATCCAAGTGTGGTACTTGTTGTTCTTGAGTCCTTGTTCAGTTTAGGGCCTGAAATGACATCACTTAAACTCCATCAAAGTACAATTAGTCTTAAAATGACATAGTAACATGTTAATTTTAAGTGCTAATCAACCCTGTGTATATATGTATGTACAAATATAGAGATACTATACAGTTATTGGCAAGAGTTTATCGATCTTTGGTTATTGCTTATCTGATTACAATAAAATTCTGATATAAACCATCAATGAAATACATAGTAAATACATAGGTATCCATATTATTAAATTATTTATTGAATTTATGTGACATTATTGGTTATGTGATGAAATTTAGTTATGCTTAAGCAATTATGATATGAAATTGAATTAAAATTGTTATTTTTTGATTAACTAATTTGTTTTTTAATCTAAAATTTGGAAAATTTTAATTAATTTCTTAATTTATTGATAATAATATTACAATTTTGTAGCGTAAAAATTGATTTTAATAGTTTGTATACAACTAAAAATTTCAGATTAACGATTACTTGCAGAATATTTTTATTGAATAAAAATTGTTAGCTCCACTACTATTTGGCCCCCTCAGGATGAATTCTTGATTCCGCTCTTGTATATATAAATATAATTTTTAAACATATTTGAGGGTGAGTGGGTGACCACAGTGAGCTAGGGGTGGCTCCTGCCATAGGAGGTATGTTAATGAAAAGTGACTTTTCAATACGTTAGACCCCTATTTCTCATGTGTTTTGGGAAAGTGGGTAATTATAAATGTGTTGTATTAGATTTTTCATTTGTACTTTAATTTATCGGACTACAAGATATCTCATTTGCACTTAGAATGGGTACGGGAAATTTTGATAATTAAAAGAATTCTCCAACAACTTTTATAGTTATACTGATCAAATACTTGTAAGAAAATATATATATTTTTTTTCTTCCTTTCACTTCGTTTTCTTTTTATCATTCTTTTCTTTCCAATCAAATGACATCAATATTCCTTAGATTTCAATATTCCAGATTTGTCTACTTTGAACTTGACTACGTTACTGGACAAAAAAAAAAATTGGTACCGTACCTCCAAAATTTATTATTTTAATGGTTGTGTTTTATAATTTTTATGGGTCATTTTACAACTAAATACTTTACCACTTTTGTGGGTGTTGTTACCACTTTTCTCTTCGGTAAAAAAAATTACCACTTTTGTAAATATTTTTACAACTGTTGTGGTATAACATTTACAACGTTGATAAAAATACATACAAATGTGATAAATATCGTAGACAACTCCGTTTACTTTAAATCAATCCCATGACATTTTGAGAGCTACTTTAAATTACTCCCATCTTAAAAAAAAAATTATACCTTTGATTCTCACTGATACATAACATTACTAATTTTGCTAACAAAACAATCTCTTTTTTTTTTTTGGGGGGGGGGGGGGGGGGGGGGTTATGGCTTCAGATTGGTAACACAGAAGCAGAAAAACTCTTAAGCTGTAACGTTAAATCATAAGCAAACAATTTATGCAGCAAGTTTGGTGGACTCCCTTTCGACTGCCTTCTTCAGAAAACTGTCCTCTTCAAGAACCATCTGAACGGGCAAGAATCCAAGCCCGGAGGCCATGGCAAGCATCATCTGCTTGGTCTCTGCCTTGAATTCCTCCAAATCAACTGCTCCATTTGAGTCGTGATCAAATTGAACGAAAAGTGAATCGTATATGCGACTGAGCTCGTCGGGATCCATCTTCACATCTATGCCGTAATGGGTTTCAAAGACCCTTAGAGTCTGCAGCTCTTTCAACATCTCTGAATAGGAGAGGAGGCCATCATGGTCTGTGTCAAGGTTGTCAAAGCGATAGCGAATCGAGCCATTGAATGCTTCTTCATCTTCAACAAAGTTGACAATGGTGGCACCATCCAATACCTCCACACTCATTTTGGTCCTTAGGCTTATAAAACAAGGCTAGGCTGTTATGAGATATTCGATTTTTGGATGAAGTGGAAGACCATTATGGGCTTCTATATATAGTTTTGGACAAAGGCTAGAGTCTAGAGCTGTTTGAGACACCAGCACTGCTTGCTTTTCACGCTGTTGTTTTCTCTCTCTCTCTATGCTATTGGTATTTGAATTCCTCTATAGAAATAAGGGATGGTTCTTAGGTGCATCATATGTTAGTTGCCATCTACCCATTCCAGTCATAATCAGACAAAAGTAATTCTACAAAACCATCGAATTTGTAGTTTTCAGTTTAGTCTTGTCCGCTTATGATAGTAAACATCTAAACCCATCAGACCAATTAAATAAATGAGACAACACGGACAAAACATGACATAAAATAGTTGAACATGACTTATGTACTATATGAATTGAACCCGGTACGAATCCAACTAAAAGATTATAACAGGGTCGAGTTGGAAATGAATAAATTTCTATTTACTTCTTTATAACTGTGGGCTACAATGTAAATACAAAATTAGGTGGGTCAAAAATAAACAATGGACTTGAGTCAGCTGAGTCTGACTTGGTTTTGTATGTTGCTTAACAATTAAGCAGTTTCAGTGTTTCTAGAACGTCAAAAATTAAAGAAATTGACCACAAAAGTCAAAAAAGCAATTCGACGGAACAGAGTCGACGCAACGCGCTGTTACTCCCATTGATCTCATCACCATAGTCGAGGGTATAAATTGTTACAAAAATTAATTTAAAGGCTTAATTAACGCAAATAATATAGTTTAGCACAATGTAATTTACTCTTACAGGTCATTTAATAAATGGGTCGGTCCCCTTGCTCCTTTGGAACCGGCTTGACTGTCTGGTACCCCTATGACCTTCGTTTTCTTTGTCGAGGAATATTCATGCTTCTTAGTTAGACATTTTGAATTTGAATCATGATAATATTTTAATAATAAATTATGAGGTATTTATTCCTGATGAATCTCCTAGTCTGGCGCGTGGATGATCTGTCTTTAACTGGACTGGAGAGAAGATTAGTCGAAGTGCACGTAAACTGATTCGAACACTTCTGACCGTTGAACAAAAAAAAAAACCATTTAATTGCGGTTTTGTTGCTAATTATAAACAATGGCAAAAATGGTACCACAAGACTTGAGAAAGATAAAATCATGAGGAGTGATGTTGTTAATTCACATGATCTCAATTATGTGCAAGACAGGATGTCTTGGACATTCATTCTCTAGATGTTGCGGGCTTTTGGGTTCTCTGAGGGCTGGATTTCTTTGGTTCGGCGGGCTATCTGGGGGCCGTGGTTTTCTGTGATGGTGAATGGGGTCAGTCAGGGCTTTTTCCAGTCGCAGGGGGGGCTGCGGCAGGGTGACCCACTTTCTCCTTGTTTGTTCATCATAGCTGCAGAGTATCTCTCTCGATGCTTGGACTCTTTGTATGCTCGATTTCCGAGGGTGGCTTATAGTACTGGAGTTGGGGTTTCGGTTTCTCATTTGGCTTTTGCGGTTGACATTATTATTTTTGCTAATGGGTGCCGGTCGAGCTTGCAGCGAGTTATGGATTTTCTTCATCACTATGAGGCTGTCTCTAGTCAGTTAGTTAGTCAGGCCAAGAGTAGTTTCTATATCAGTTCGCGTGCCTCGCATTCTAGAGAGGTGATTGCACGGCAGACCACTGGTTTTCAGAAGCGTGACCTTCCGTTTATTTATCTGGGGTGCCCTATCTACTTGGGTCATCTCCGGATCTCGTACTTTGATGAGATGATTCGGAAGGTGCGCGATCGGATTTCTGGATGGGCGAATCGCTTGCTCTCCTTTGGAGGTAAGCTCACTCTGATTCGTCATGTGCTCGCGTCGATGCCAATTCACTTGTTTCACGTGCTGAGGCCTCCTGCGGATGTTTTTCACAAGTTAGAGAGGTTGTTCACACGTTTCTTGTGGGGTGATACAGCTACTCATCGGAGGATTCACTGGTGTCACTGGGTTGAGGTATGTTTTCCTGTAGAGGAGGGCGGCTTAGGTGTGCGTTCTTTTTCTGACGTAGCCGAGACTTGTGAGGTGAAGCTCTGGTGGAGTTTTCGGGCTCAACAGTCACTTTGGTCCACTTTTATGAGGGTCAAGTACTGTAGATCCACCCATCCTGGGCTTATTGAGTTTCGTTACCCAGCTTCACCTCTTTGGAGGCGGTTGTATGGGATTCGATCCGTGGCTGAGCCGAGGATCAGATGGTTAGTAAGGTCTGGTGATGTCAGCTTCTGGTATGATTGTTGGTTGGGGGATTACCCTTTGGCTTTAGTGTATCCAGGGGCAGCTTCTGGGGATCCTGTTTCTGCTTACTGGACGGGTCGGCAGTGGGACAGAGGCCGATTGTTGGGGATTTTACCTTCCCTAGTTGTTGAGCAGATTGTGCAGATTCCGATTCCAGAGCAGGGGACTGATCAGATGAGGTGGAGGTTGTCTTTGGATGAGAATTTTTCATTGAGGACTGCTTGGGCTGATATTCGGGGTGTGGCTCCAGTTCGGGCTGGGTTTTCTTGTGTCTGGTAGAGGCATATTCTGACTCAGATCTCCTTGTTTATGTGGCGGTTGTTTCATGGTTTTCTGGCCACAGATGATGGCTTAGAGAGACGGGGTTTCCATGTAGTATCCCGGTGTGTGTGTGTGGTGGGGCTGTTGAGACTCTTAGGCATCTTTTTCTGGATTGTCCGCTTACAGTTCAGGTGTGGGGTCACTTTTATCAGATGTTTGGGATCAGATGTCGGCCGTTTCAGTCTCCTTATGCTTTGATGCTTCATTGGCGGCGTTGTGCTCCTTCTGCAGGTCACGTGCGGGTACTGCTGCCATGCTTCATTCTGTGGCACTTATGGAAGGCCCGTAATGCTTATAGATTCGATAGTCAAGTTTTTCAGGTGCCCATTGTGATTCAGATGGTTATGACTAATATGTAGTTGGTTGGGCTTGCTTTTGGGTTTGCTCCGAGTCAGTTGCGTTGGGATGAGTCCGTGGAGTTTGTAGGTTCTCTTAGGGTCTTGGTTCCTCGGCCTCGACCTCTTCGCTTGGTTGTTTGGACTCGTCCTATAGCGGGTTGCCTGAAGATCAGTGTTGACGGCTGTTCTAAAGGCAATCTGGGACTGTCTGCGGCAGGGGGTGTTATTCGGGACCATCAGGGTCGGGTACTTAGGGCTTTTGGCTTGTTTCTGGGGCATCAGCCTATTCTGTATGCGGAGTTACAGGCTGTTTGTGTTGGGTTGGAGTTGGCCGCAGATTTGGGAGCTTCAGAGTTGGTAGTGGAGTCAGATTCAGCTACAGTGGTTTCTTGGGTTTCGTCTCAGGGTACTGGGTGCTGGGTTTATGCTTACCTACTTGCTCGGATTCGGCTTCTGTGTGCTTCTCTCTCTGCTCGCGTCTGCCACGTCCTGCGGGAGGTGAATCAGGCTGCAGACTTCATGGCTAATTGGGTTTGCTCTCAGCAGCTCAATCAGCGATTCCTTGATTCGTCATCCCTTCCTTCTGGGATTGCTGGCATCCTCGCCTTGGACGCTCGACAGACTCCTCACGTTCGTCGTTGAGTTTTTAATTTTTTAATTGATGTTTTATTTTTCATGCTTTTGGTGATGAGTCATCACCAAACTTTTGCTTTGACTTTCTTCCACTTCTGGAGGCTTGGCTCTACGTCCTCCTCCCTTGTACATTTTTCCTTTTAGCTATATATACAAGTAGGGGTCCTGCCAAACCCCCCACCCACACTGGGTGGTTTTAAAAAAAAAAAAAAATTATGTGCAAGTCACAGCTTGTTAGAGAATCTCGCAGTTATCGGAGAGTAACACAATCACCGATGGTAACCTTTTTTTTGTGCTGATTTCTTTCTAAATCTCTCGGTTATTTTCCTCAATTTTGTATGATGATAATATATAATTATACTAGTTATTACGCGTATCTGAAGGCACGGAGTAATAACAAAAATTGTCAATTATAAACATATTTGTATTCACACCTAAAATCAAATCACAAACATAGGGCTTGTTTGGTAGATGTATTATGAAGGGATTAAATATTGGATTGTACTATATTTTATTTAATCGGGTCTAATACTTTGTTTGGTAAGTAAATTTGATACCGTATTAATTCAAAAATGTATACTTATCGTATATTTTTATAAGTTAGACTTGTATTATGGAGGAATTTTAATACCACAAAAAGAGGTTGGTATTATAATCTAACTCAAACGTATTATTTTATACATTTACCATTATAACCCCCCAACTGATAAAATCAAACTGTCATCAATGTAATAAATACTGATTGAGGGTATTTTTGTTAATTCAACATTAATACAATAAAATAATTCCTTAACCAAACAATCGATTGGATTAAATAATTAATATCCAACGTTTATGTTGTGTATTACCAAACACTAGATAAAATTATGCATTATTGTAATACTCTATTTAGTCTTGTCTTTTGTCCTTCTGTATTGTATTAGACCGGATTATTTTATCTAATCTATCGATTTCTAATACGACAACTAAACGAGAGGAGAAAGAAAATAATTTAAACACCGATTAAGTGAGAGTGAGTGGTGGTGGGCAGCAGTGGTAGTGGTGGGAGACGGTGATGGTTGTGGTGGGTGGCGACGATCGTGATGGTGATGATAGCCGTGAGTGACAACAATGATAGTGATGGTGGGTTTTGGATGACAATGATGGCAGTGGCAACTATGGATGACGGCGGTAATTGTGATGGACGACAGTGATGGTGGGGGGACGATGGTGGTGGGTTGTGGTGATGCGTGGTTACAATGATGGTGGTAATGAGTGACGATGAGTACTTGTGGGCGACGGTGTTGGTGGATGGTGACAAATAACAATGGTGGTGGCAGGTGTGGAAGGAGTGGGTGGTAGCGGTAGTGTACAATGATGCGTGGGGGTGGTGGTAATGGGGTGGCGGTGGCGGTGATGTAGAGAAGTTATTTTAAAGAAGTAAATTTTTTTTTATTTAAGTGGTAAAACTATTTTTAACTTATTTGGAAGTAATTAAAATAAGTTTTCCAAATATTACTTTTTTTTAAGTGTTTCTGAGAAATCATAAGTCCTAAAATCACTTTGAAAAGTCATCTCAAACACACATTTGTGTGCTGTATGTTTTTTCTTTTCTTTTTTTTCCGGTTCAACTGTCAAGAGCGTCTGAACTAATGTATGTACATTTTGACTAATTACCTTTTTAGTACGATTAGAAACAGACTATTCATGTCAGGATTATGGAATTTATGAGGGATAAATCTCTCATTACTTGACTCCAAAAAAATTATTAAGATTCAAATTCAAAATATTTAGATTTATATTTTGTTTCTATTACTACTTAAGCTACATGTGTGTTGAATGTCTATCTGTATATGTGAATAAGTTTTGGGAAAGATGGTAATTATGGAAGGCAAAAATGTGTTGTATTAGATTTTTTCATTTGTACCTAATTTGTAAGGGGTACAAGATATCTCATTTGCACTTAAAATGGGTATTGGAAATTTTGACAATTAAAAGAATTCTCCTACAACTTCTATGGTTATATTTTCAACAGATCGAAACCCTTCTCAATATTATTTTCCACCATTTCTCTCCTTGACAGATCACTAATCATGAACGAAAATGTATCGGAGAAATCTCACTTCATATTCATTACTAATTTTGAGAACAAAACAATCTTTTTTTTGGGGTATTAATAGCTTCAGACGGGTAACACACATCAGAAAAACTCTTAAGCTGTAACGTTAAACCATAAAGCAAACAATTTATGCAGCAAGTTTGGTGGACTCCCTCTCGACTGCCTTCTTCAGAAAACTGTCCTCTTCAAGAACCATCTGAACGGGCAAGAATCCAAGCCCGGTGGCCATGGCAAGCATCATCTGCTTGGTCTCTGCCTTGAATTCCTCCAAATCAACTGCTCCATTTGAGTCGTGATCAAATTGAACGAAAAGTGAATCGTATATGCGACTGAGCTCGTCGGGATCCATCTTCACATCTATGCCGTAATGGGTTTCAAAGACCCTTAGAGTCTGCAGCTCTTTCAACATCTCTGAATAGGAGAGGAGACCATCATGGTCTGTGTCAAGGTTGTCAAAGCGGTCGCGAATCGAGCCATTGAATGCTTCTTCATCTTCCACAAAGTTGACAATGGTGGCACCATCCAATACCTCCACACTCATTTTGGTCCTTTGGCTTATAAAACAAGGCTGGGCTGTTATGAGATATTCGATTTTCGGTTGGAGTGGAAGACCATTATTGGCTTCTATATATAGCTTTGGACAAAGGCTAGAGTCTAGAGCTGTTTGAGACGCCAGCACTGCTTGCTTTTCACGCTGTTGTTTTCTCTCTGCTATTGGTATTTGAATTCCTCTATAGAAATAAGGGATGGTTCTTAGGTGCTTCATATGTTAGTTCGCATCCACCCATTCCAGTCATAATCAGACAAGTAATTTTACAAACCATCGAATTTGTAGTTTTCAGTTTAGTCTTGACCGTTTCATATAGTAAACGGATAAACACATCAGACCAATCAAATAAATGAGGTAACACGAACAAAACACGACATAAAATAGTTAAACACGGCTTATATATGATATGAATCGAACCCGATACGAATCCAACTGCAAGATTATAATGGGGTCGAGTAGGAAATGAATAAATTTTGATGTAACTTACCGATTCTAATTCTCTCAATCTTCTACTTACTTCTTTATAACTGTGGGCTACAATGTAAATACAAAATTAGGTGGGTCAAAAATAAACAATGCATTCAGTCAGCTGAGTCTGACTCGGTTTTGTATGTTGCTTAACAATTAGGCAGTTTCAATGTTCGTAGAGCGTCAAAAATAGAAGAAATTGACCAAAAAAGTCAGAAAAGCAATCGAGGGAACAGAGTCGACGCAACGCGTAGTTCTTTGTGCTGAGTGGAAGAAGTTTTTAATCATGTCTGATAAAATGTTGGTGGAAAAGCAATGTTCCTTTCAACTTAAAATTATTTAATTAATTACTGTCGTTAATTTAATTATAAATTTTAATATTTGTTGAAATTTATTATTAATTTAATAACTATGATTAATTAAATTAATATTTTAATTTAATATTTTTTTTTCAACAGTGTTGCTCCAAAATTTGTTGGTATAGACGAAAATATTTCAATCAAGAGACAATTTTCAGGCGATTGTTTATGAGGGTTCAAATGTCTTGTTTCAGGACTTCTTTAAATAAAAATAATGAAAAAACATACAGTACATGGAACTAATGAAAAATAATTATTTTATTAATTCAATCGAAGAGATTTCTTTCATCTTCTCCGTTACATGTCATTTTATAAATACTGTATTTGATGGTTTTGCTCTCATCAACGACTATTGACCGATAACCTCTAATTAGTTTGATGATGTCTCGGAAATAATCACCCAAGCCCAGCCTGATGAGGTTCTGTTGGGTTTTTAAGGGTTGGCTTCAGAAAACTAATGTAATGAAATGGCAAACATAGAATGTAAGTGGTTCACCCTTGCCGATGGACTTGGGCTACATCAACTGTAATGAAGACTCTTACTCATTGGTGCAGTATATTAATCTCAAATGATAATAAGAGAGTTACAGGCGTGAAGCCGTTACAAAGCCTTTCTTATATGGGTATTCCAGGATCAAGAGTAAAATACGGGAGAGAAGGTCAGGAACAAGATTCAGGAGTCGATCATTTTCCCTGCTTCTACTATTCTATTTATATGGTGCGTCTTCCTAGGGTTTCTTGCTGTTTCTTCTACCTCTTTTTCCTGATCTTGTGGGGACCTTTCGTCCTTACCCTGCAAGCTTTTCTGTTTGCCGGCGCTACTGCGCCCACGACCCTCCTGGTTTTTCCGGCACCACTTCCTTCTGCCTATTGCAAGGTGTAACTCTGAGGAATCAGAGTTGGTCCCCCCCTGTCCCTGGAATACGTGGCGCAACAAGGCTCACCTTAGGTTATGGGCTGAGATTTGGACCAGGGTCGGGCTGTTGACTCTTTGGACCCAATGGGCTTTGGTCCCTTAGACCTCTGTTGTCGATGTGGGCTGGTTGGGGGCATTTCCTTCGGGCTAACAAACCCACATTCTGGGCTTTCAGGGTGTATTGGGCTTGGCTGCCATGGCTGAGATTTTAACTTCATGATCGACCATAAAATACTATGATCAATCATAAATATCCTCTGATTAGTTGTAGATAATATGCACCATGTAAATTGATATCCGTCAAAGCCTAAATCCTTCAAAGATATGCTCCTTACATAGTATAATAGAATAACACCATTAAGACCTAATTTAGTGGTTTAATCAATCAGAATTGATAATAGACCTTAATGGTTGGTAAATATTATTAATCTAATAGTAGTAATACATTGACTTAACAAATTAGATCCAAAAATTACTATTGTATAATTCATACATTTATACCTAAAGAAATGAAATAAATTTTTATTGAATTCAGCTAAGTAATAACTTCAATACTAGAGGTAACTCAAGTGGTAACAGGAACAAGCTATAAACTCAAACGTCCTGATTTTGAATCTTGTAATTTCTTGGGACTAGACCATGAGAGATTTATCCATTGTAAATATCCTAATTAACGTGAATGACCTGTCTTTGATCGAATTAGGGATGAAATTAATCGAAATATACGTAAATTGATCCAAATACCTCTTATCATTGAATTAAGAAAAAAATACCAGGGGTAGGTGATTGGAGCACCAGTATGTAAGGGGAACGGGAGAAAGGTTGGCATCTCGAATTGAGCTATTCCTTCTTCATCAAGATTTTTAATATTACTTAAATTTAATTTATTGATTTAATTTTTTGACATGACCTAATTTAATACAGTTATTAGATTTCTAGAGGGCCTCATCCAACTTTAAGACTCACGGTTAATCTGAAGATTGTAATGAATTAAGTTAATAAGTTAGATTCAAAGAACATTACTCGAACATTTTGTACCAAATGCATATCTATAGTTTGTATGATCAGCTTTATACGTTCTAGAATTTAATTCGGATAAATAACTCAATTAGGACCAGTAGGTTAAGTAGTATAGCATTGAACTCGTGGCTTAAAATCTCAAATTTTGGATATCATCTCATTGGGAAAATTTTCCAAGTTTCTCCGATTTCATTCACCCACAATAAATGGTGAGATCCACCAGTGGAACCCATGAGTAGGATCTAATCATGATTTGATCTTGGGTGATAAAGTTAGGGTGTCAAACGTATCGGGTTAAATGGTTACGTGTCGGGTTAAACAGGTGACGGGTCAAAAATATGTAAACCCGTACATGACACGTTTAATAAACGGGTGAAAAATCTCAACACGAACACGACTCGTTTAATAAACAGGTAACACGACACAACTCGTTCAACCCTTTTAATTTTAAAAAAATTATATCAACAAACTTTAATGCACCACTTTTTTTGCTACCAATTGTATTTACCTCAAAATAAAAGAATTTCTAGCCAAATTTCACATAAAAATCAGACTTGATGGCTTAAAAAAAAAGCAAGAGACCACTGCTTTTTATAGGCAAGGCAGCCCTCCCCATCTCCCTCATTTGCCAATGTGGGACAAAAATAAAAAGGATTGGTTTGCTTTTGTTATAAATTGTTCTCATTTTCCCTCATTTGTCTTTGAACTACTACTTTACTTTTTTTTTAATTGATTTCTTTACTTTTTTCTAGCTAATTTTTTAAAATAATTATTAATTATTATTATATTAATTTTATTTAAACGGGTAAACGCGTGATAAACGATTTGACAGGTTTCACCCGAACACGACCCGTTTATTAAACGTGTCTGACGGATCAACCCTTACATCTCCCAAACCCGTTAAGATCTCATCCAAACCTGCTTAATTCGTCTCGATTCGTGTTTGTTAATCGTATCGTGTTGAATTTTGATAGGCCTAAATAGAGCCTTTATGCATACTCTCTCTCTCATATATGATATTATACACTCATCGGAGAGTATCACTCATACTCAATCAATTTAGTGGAATGTGATTCAATTTGATGAAAGATTAATGAAATTTGAAACTGAGAGGATCCAAATTCATCTCTAGGTACTAAAACAACTCCTCAAAAAGTCTTGATTTATATGTATCAAAAATGCTCAAGAATAAGATTGGAAATGCAGGGTGGCACTTGAGAGAGAGAGAGAGAGAGAGAGAGAGAGAGAGAGAGAGAGAGAGAGAGAGAGAGAGTCATGCATGACGAAAGAAAATTCGGCATTATTATAGCTTTACCCAACCAATTCCAGAAGCTCGTGTAGGACTGCATGTTTGGATTCAATATCCTTTTTTTTTTTTTTGGTACATCGGAAAAAAAACAAGACAAAAGAACTACATAGACTTCCTAGTAAAGGCAGCACTAGACAAGTCTGCTAACAAAAGATTAGCCATCTGAGGCAGGGGAGTATCACACTCCACAAGAGCATCCTGCTGCTGGACACCAATATTTGCCAAAAAATCTGCACATTGATTCCCCTCCCTAAGGGTGTGGATTATTGGAATCTGTTTCATATCCATAATCCTCCTGCAGTGAGAGATGACTGCACGATTGGGGTGGGTGACCTCCGGGTCTTTGGACAGTAGTTTCGCTGCTTCAAGGGAGTCAGTTTCCACTATAATCTGGGAAATGTTCCTCTTCTGGATTAACTCCAGACCCTTATGAATGGCCCCTAGCTCTGCCTGTAAACTCGAGGAATCTTCAATTCTCCCGAAGAAGCCCGCTATCCACTTTCCTTGATCATTTCTTATGATCCCTCCTATTCCTGCTGGGCCTGGGTTGCCTTTTGAGCATCCATCTGTATTGAGCTTGTTCCAACCTGCATGAGGGAAAGACCAAGCAATCAGACAGAGGGGGTTACAAGCAGGCTCATCTTGAACCATATGAAAGGCATTAGCAGAATCCAAGGCGAGGAGCCACGCTTCTCTAGCAACCACTCTGGGTAAAGTAAAAGAATTAGAAATGCATTCCTTGTTCCTGTCTTTCCATATACACCATGACACGCACGCACACACAATTGGCCAACTAATTCCTTTCCAATCTATATGCTTCCTCGTTAAAAAGTTCAAAGAAATCCAATCATGTAGCCTCCCTATGTTACTGAAAACCTCACCATCAGACAAGGTAAAAGACTTCCAAACTCTTTGAGCTTTAGGACACTCAAAAATCAGATGAAAGGATGATTCTTCGGGGTGATGGCATCTTGTGCAAGAGGCATCACTACCCATATTTCTTGCAGCTCTAAGATTATTAGAAAGAAGAAAAAGACAAGAAACATGCATTTGATATTTTTTTGGGAAGTGGGAACCATTGTCTCGTCTTTACTTTTTTTTGCAGAAACTCAGATCTCGATCTCACTGTATAGGATCAATAAGTCATACCTATTTTCCTATTCTATCCTCATTCTCTCTCTTTAGACGATGGTTTGAGATTGTAATATCAATAATCCATTTGAAATATACTGAGATGCATCAAATGTAGAATGAAGTCACAAAACGGTAAAAACTTACTCATGAAATGTTAAATAAAAGAAGGTAGTGAATATGATGGAATATTGAGGCCATACAGATTGTGGTATCGCAAAATATTATGGGTCGATATGCAGTGTGATTTAACGAATGATAACTCAAACTAGTTAGATAAGTCATCCGAGATGCATCTAAGTTAAAAATACACGAGTGAGACTTATGTTTTACATGGATCGTGTATTGGTCTCAAGTATTACCAGCCAATTCATATCGACTAGTCTTGGTTGATAGTTAGAACCTTGTGTGTATACAAATTACTGAGTTTCACGACCATACTTATATTTTTTTCAGACAAGTGCCCCCTATCTGGATATTAGCTACAAGCTCCATTTACAACGCAATAAATTGCATAGAGTTGATGGACATATGTAGTGGTTGGCAGCCCTGCAACCTCATTTCTCTTAGAAATTGTGGAATCAATTCCTTAATTCTATCATTAACATGAATGTATCTTTATAGTACAATAAGTAAAAGACAAAGAAAGCCCTAGCTGGTCCTATCAACAAAAATTTTCTTTCCTAATACACCCCCTCAAGTTGGTGCACGAAAGTCCGTAATGCTCAACTTGCGAGTAAGGTGGTCAAATAGTTCTTGGCTCAAATGTTTGGTGAAAAGGTCTGCAACCTGATCACAAGTAGGGAGCTGCGCCGTAGAGATTAGACAACTACGAAACTTCTCACGAACAAGATAACAATCAATCTAAATGTGTTTTGTCCACTCATAAAAAATAGGGTTTTGAGTGATGTAGAAAGAGGATTGATTATTGTAGTAAAGAGTCATTGGAAGAGAATGATGGACACCAAGATTGTGGAGAAGCTTTTAAAGCCATACTAACTCACATGTGGTGACAGTCGTAGCCTTATATTCTGCTTCAGCGGAAGAACGGGCTACAGTAGCTTGCTTCTTGGTCTGCCAAGAAAGGGGATAGTCACCAAGGCAAATGAAGTAACCGGTAGTCGAGCATTGAGACAAGGGACAGTTTGCCCAATCAAAATCAATGTAGGCAAGGGCATGTAGAGGGCTGTGTAGGAATTTTTTTCATATTGGACTTCCATTAATTAATAGTTAATTTATAGTTTGTGAAAAACGGGCTGAATTTATGGTCCAATGAAATGAGCCAATATTATTAAGTGATCTATTTTGATGGGTTTATGTACATATTTTAATTGGTGTGGTTGAGACGGTTAAGTGTAAGCCTTAATCTAATTGTGGCTCGTAATGGGAGAGCCAATTAGATTTTATTATAAATAGCAGGCTAGGTCCCCTCTCCACTTCATAACCCTAATTTGGCTTGTCCCATTGAGAGCCGCATATTGCTTTGAAGAAGGAGAGGAAGACTTTGCCATTTCACGAACGAAATCTGGAGATCGAGTATCATGACTCATACATGTATGTTTTAAATCTTGTATATGATCTAAATCTTGAATTTAGGAGTTCTAAATTTCATATACGAATCATTAAAATTTCTTACAGGCTGGTCAAAGAAAAGAGTAGACCCAGTCCAGGGGAGCCTTTTAGGTAACGAAGAACACGAAAAACATCATTCAAGTGAGTGGTTCGGGGCTGGTGCATGAACCGATTAAGAATGTTCACCGGGTAAAATAATGTTAGGGTGAGTGATGGTGAGGTAGATTAAACAATCCACCAAGCAACGATAAGAGCCTAGATCAGGGAGAAGATCACCGTCAGCATTATTAAGCTCCAAATTTTGTTCCATGAAAAAGGAAACGGATCGAGTACCCATGTGAACACTATCAGAGAGAATTTCCAAGGCATACTTGCGCTAATTGGGAAAGATCCCAGAAGGGGAACGGATAGGGGTGTTCAAATTTTCGATTGGTTGCAATTTCCTACCTTATCCGACCCTATCCTACCCTACTGAACGGCTAGCCACAAAAATCGAGTAGGAATGCGGAAGAGTTTTTGGTCTTCCGATTAAATCAGGTAGGAATGCGGAATACCCATTAATTTCCGCATTCCTACCCTACTCTACCCGTAAAAAATATATTTAACTTTTTTATATTTTTTTTTAGTAATTATAAGAGTATTTGTGTGGTATTATTTATATTATAACATTGTTATTGTTGTAGATATTTGAGTTATTAAAACATGAACTTATTTTTTGTGTATGTTACATGATTTGTGGTGAACATGTGATCTATTGGAGCAGTTATGATTTTAATGTGTTTCATATGATTTAAAGTTAAAATAATTGTTATTGTATTTGTGTAACAATTATGATGTATTGATGTTCATGTTTTCTTGTGTTTTATTGTAATTGTTGTTGTAGTTGTTTTAGGTTTTAGTATTATTGATTTATTGTGTTGTTAAATTGGTGCATGTTATTTATTTGAATTGTTAAAATGATCCAAAAATTAATAGTTACAAAAGTGTTTACCCGAGTTTCTACCCGACTTCCTACCGATTAATCGGGTAGGAATACCACACCTGATCAGGTATGGTAGGCCAAGAAAAAAAATTTCGCAAAGTATCGGGAAGGAAGACGAAAGACTATATTTCCTACCCGTAGGGTAGGATGAACACCCCTAGGAACGGACAACTTTAAGACTTAAAAAATTTGTTTTAATTATAAGTAAAATTTTATAATCTGTTTTATTAGAGCATTTATTTTGTTGTTGGAGGTATATTAGATATTTGTTTCCCAAATGGACTTCTAACCAAAAAAAATTTCCGCTTGGACTTCTAGCCTCATAAGTGTTAAAAAATATATTGGCTTCCAAAGAACTTTTTTTTTTTTTTTGTGTGTTCAATGGTCAGGAGTGTTTGAACCAGTTTATATGCACTTTGACTAATTCCTTCTCCGATCCGATCGAAAGCAGGACTGACACCAAAGAATTAAAGTATTATATAAGAAAAATATCTCATTAACTGAGTCCAAAAAGACTTTAACTGGTATGTTATTAGGAACACAGACATAACACCTCCGACATGAATCGGAAATTTCTTCACACTCCCCCACAAAGTGCCTGTAAGACACGGAGCTAGCTGATAAAAAAAGGGAATAAAATGCAATCATAAGATAAGATTTGACTTTGTCCGAATTAAAAGCCAAACTTTCAACACCCAACTAAATCATTGCCCATCTCTACTTAATGGGTTACTCCTCAATAACAAATTTCTCTCTCTCTCTCTCTCTCCGCCTATAAATAGCTGAAAGGTAACACAACCATCTTCATCATCCTTTCATAGCATAAAGTTCCAAGTGCAAACAATATGGGTTCCAAGGCATTTCTTTTTCTTGGCCTTTCAATGGCTATTGTTCTTCTCATTACCTCAGAGGTGGCAGCTAGGGAGTTGGCTGAGACTTCCACTACCAATGAAAACAGTGAGTTTTGCGGTTTTTGGCCTCTTAATCAAATCCCCTACGTAGTATTGGTTTTGCAAAAGAGAAATATTGTTATCGGGATTTAACAAGAGACATGATATTCTGATCTTGTAACGTTTCAGTTAAAATGGTCCAATAGTATTATTCGTAAATAATCACTGTTGAAACTATGAATGTGTTACGGGTATTAGATGTACGTATGACCATATATATTTGTGCTAACATGCAAGTTCATTATTTGTGCAGCTGACGAGACAAATGGGGTAGATGATGCTAAGTATCCTGGTGGCGGATATGGCGGCAATCCAGGCGGAGGATATGGAGGAAACCCTGGTGGTGGATATGGAGGATACCCAGGTGGTGGATATGGAGGAAACCCTGGTGGTGGCCGTGGTGGATATGGAGGCCGCGGTGGATATGGTGGCCGTGGTGGATATGGAGGCCGCGGTGGATATGGTGGCCGAGGTGGAAATGGTGGCCGTGGGGGCGGAGGGAATTGCTATTATGGTTGCTGTGGCCGAGGATATTATGGAAGCGGTTGTGGACGGTGCTGCTCTTATGCTGGTGAGGCCATGGATGTGGAGACTGAAGCAAAGCCTCACAACTAAAGCAAATAATAATATATAGTTCACTAGAAGCATGAATAAAAGCATCAATGGATCACCATTGGTGCCTTCTATATGGATGGCTATGTTACTTTATCTGTAGTTGAGATTGTATCCATATGTCTGTGTTTGTTTAAATCACTTCCATGATAGTGATAAGCTTCAGTGTATTTGAATTTGTTCTTATGCTAATTAATAGAATCATACCTAGTAATGGAAAACATGGAATTATGATTATCATTGGGAGAGATTGTCAGTAAGAATCTATGCGACTATAATTTAAAATATAGGTCGATAAAGATACTAATCAACCGAGTCATGATCGACTCCACAACTTTCTTTTAGATAATATTCCACGTCTTTTGTAACTTTTTTTTTTGTGTTGGTTTTTTTATAAATCTCTTGGTCATTTTCTTCAATTTTTTATGATGATAATATATAATTATACTAGTTATTGTCCATACCTGAAGGCATGGAATAATAACAAAAATTGTCAATCATAAACTCATATATAATTATACTAGTTACTGCCCGTGCTTGAAGGCACGGAGTAATAACAAAAATTGTCAATCATAAATATATTTGTATTTATATCTAAAAACAAATCACAAAATAAAATGAGAGAAAAAAATTTGAACACTGATTATAGTGGGGGTGAGCTGTTGTAGTAATGGTGGACAACAGTGGGGGTGGTGGGAGAGGGTGATGGTTGTGGTGGGTGGCGACAACCATGGTGGTGGTGGCAGCCGTGGGTGGCACTGATTGTAGTGGAGATTGAGCGGTGATAGTAGAGGTGGACAACAGTGGTGGTGGTGGGTTTTGGATGACGATGGTGGCAGTGCCAACTATGGGTGACAACGATGGTGGTAGGCGACGGTGATGGTGGGGCAATGATGGCGGTGGGGGTTGTGGTGATGGGCGGTGATGATGGTGGTGGTGGGTGTGAGTGGTGGTGGGCGCCGATGAATGCTTGTGGGCGACAGTGGTGGTGGGTGGTGGTGAATGGCGGTGGGGTCTATTTTTTCTACTAAATTTGCGAAATTAATATTAGCTATCAGATTAACTTTAAAGAAAAATTTAAAATGATCTCAACTGCAATAAATAAAAATTATTTTTCATCTTTTCAATCGTTGTACTTTATTATATAGATTGAACGAGAAATTTTATGTGTGCTTTTTTTTTAAGACAATGTTTTGTTAATTCAATGTTATACCCTTGATTTTTTAGATTCTTCCGAAACATTATAATATTTTATGGTACAATGAAGGATTGCCTAATTATATTAAAAAATTTATAAAATGACCTCAATATGCGTCCAAAATTTATTCGGACTTGTCCAAAGAATTTATGTGATGTGTTCATAAACATCTAGGTATTGGTCTATACAAGTTATAGAGTGAGCACCATAAAAAATTATTGAAGAATGTGTAATACATCTCTATGCATATATAGATGTAATTCTTAAACATATTTGTGGTTGTGTCGGTGACCACCCTGAGCTAGGTGTGGCTCCTGCCATAGGTGGTAAGTTAGCGAAAAGGGACTTTTTCATGCTATTGATGTAGGTCCACTAACTATATTGAATTATAATCTCAATTTTAATATCAAAATTCATTGTGTGTTGTATGTTTTTTTTTTTTCTGGTTCAACTGTCAAGAGCGTCTTGTCCAATTTACGTGTATTTCGACTAATCACCTTTTCGGTACGATTAGTACCAGACCATCTACGTCAAGATTAGGAGATTCATGAGAAATAAATCTCTCACGACATAATCTCAAAAAATTGTTAAGATTCAAATTCAAGACGTCTAGATTTACATTTCGTCTCTATTACTACTTAAGTTACACTTGAAGCTGTGGGTTGAATGTCTATCGGTATATGTGAATAACTTTTGGGAAAGATGGCAATTATGGAAGGCAAAAATGTGTTGTATTAGATTTTTTCATTTGTAAGGGGTACAAGATATCTCATTTGCACTTTAAATGGGTATTGGAAATTTTGACATTTAAAAGAATTCTCCTACAACTTCTATGGTTATATTTTCAACAGATCGAAACCCTTCTCAATATTATTTTCCACCATTTCTCTTCTTGACAAATCACTAATCATGAACGAAAATATATCGGAGAAATCTCACTTCATATTCATTACTAATTTTGCAAACAAAACAATCTTTTTTTTGGGATATTAATGATTTCAGACGGGTTACACACAAGCAGAAAAACTCTTAAGCTGTAACGTTAAACCATAAAGCAAACAATTTATGCAGCAAGTTTGGTGGACTCCCTCTCGACTGCCTTCATCAGAAAACTGTCCTCTTCAAGAACCATCTGAACGGGCAAGAATCCAAGCCCGGTGGCCATGGCAAGCATCATCTGCTTGGTCTCTGCCTTGAATTCCTCCAAATCAACTGCTCCATTTGAGTCGTGATCAAATTGAACGAAAAGTGAATCGTATATGCGACTGAGCTCGTCGGGATCCATCTTCACATCTATGCCGTAATGGGTTTCAAAGACCCTTAGAGTCTGCAGCTCTTTCAACATCTCTGAATAGGAGAGGAGGCCATCATGGTCTGTGTCAAGGTTGTCAAAGCGGTCGCGAATCGAGCCATTGAATGCTTCTTCATCTTCAACAAAGTTGACAATGGTGGCACCATCCAATACCTCCACACTCATTTTGGTCCTTAGGCTTATAAAACAAGGCTAGGCTGTTTTGAGATATTCGATTTTTGGATGAAGTGGAAGACCATTATGGGCTTCTATATATAGCTTTGGACAAAGGCTAGACTCTAGAGCTGTTTGAGACGCCAGCACTGCTTGCTTTTCACGCTGTTGTTTTCTCTCTCTCTCTGCTATTGGTATTTGAATTCCTCTATAGAAATAAGGGATGGTTCTTAGGTGCATCATATGTTAGTTCGCATCCACCCATTCCAGTCATAATCACACAAGTAATTTTACAAACCATCGAATTTGTAGTTTTCATTTTATTCTTGACGGTTTCGTACAATAAATGGATAAACACATCAGATCAATCAAATAAATGAGATAACACGAACAAAACACGACATAAAATAGTTGAACATGTCTTATATATGATATGAATCGAACCCGATACGAATACAAGTGCAAGATTATAATGGAGTCGAGTAGGAAATGAATAAATTTTGATATAACTTACCAATCCTAATTCTCTCAATCTTCTAGTTACTTCTTTATAACTGTGGGCTACAATGTAAATACAAAATTAGGTGGCTCAAAAATAAACACTGCACTTGAGTCAGCTGAGTCTGACTTGGTTTTGTATGTTGCTTAACAATTAGGACAACACTACGGTACAGCCATTGACTTTTTGGTATGGTACCGAAAATGGCTTTGGTGGCTAAAAGCTGAATAAAACTCTGCAGAATGATGCAAAAAAAGGACACGTGTAAAGGTAAAGCAAAGGCAACCGGAGTGACCTGTTGGGACTTAAACTGTACAACAATAATGGATGAAAGCTGTAGCATAGCAATGAGTGAGTTACGAAGTTTATGGAATATTTACAATATTACTTGCAAGATTTACAAGAACAATGGGTATAATAACAAAGATAATGGTATTCTTACGAAGTCAGTGGAACCAACTACAAAGACAATGGAGTATTTATTACATTAGTAAAAAATGTACAATAGTAGTTGGGATGGATACAAAATTAAAGAAATATTAACAACCATAGTAGATAAATTTACGAGGATAATATACCTATAGGCACCTGAATGGATCGATCAATGTGATATTAGATCGATCATTACATATTGATCGATCCAATAAAAATATGATCGATCATTATGTGTTAAGGACTGTGGGTTAAGAAAAAGGAATTTTGGGGCAAAAATATATATATATATAATTTGACAGATCACAAATATGAATGATCTATCATATTGGCTCAATAAGGTGGTTTTACAAAATTATTGGGAAGTTAACAAAATTATAAATTTGATCGATCGTGTACAAAAAATGATAGATCAGTAAGTAGTAAGTAAATTTGATCGATCAAATAAAACATATTGATAGATCATATTGTTGCAGATTTGAAAGTGAATCAGAATTAATAAAGTACTGGGACGAAATGATCGATCGTTTAAAAATTTGATCGATCTTTTTAGTAATTGAATTCGATCGATAAAAATTATATATTGATCGATCATCGCAGATTTGCCCAGTAAATAATCACTGTAGATATCCGATCGATCGGTAAAAAAATTGATAGGTCAGTCAGTTGTAATTGTAATCGATCGACCAGAATGATATATTGATCGATCAAATTGTTCCAGATTTCTAACGTGAATCAGAAGTAAAAGAAATACTGGAGATATTTGATCGATCGTTTAAAAAATATGATAGATCAGTATGTAATCAGTTAATTTGATCGATCATATATTTATAATGATCGATCAAATTGTTGAACATCATAAGTACTGGGGACATCTGATCGATCAAATATTTATATTGATCGATCAAATTGTTTCAGACCATAACTCATAAGTACTGGGGACATCTGATCGATCATATATTTATTATGATCGATCAAATTGTTGCTGATGTTAAGCACTGGACATATGATCGATCAAATATACATATTGATCGATCAAATTGTTCAAGATCAGAACTCTGAAGAACTGGGGACATCTGATCGATCAGATATATGTATTTGATCGATCAATTTGTTGCAGATCTTAAGTACTGTGACATATGATCGATCAAATATTTATATTGATCGATCAAAATGTTCCAGATCAGAATTCATATTGACTGGGGACATCTGATCGATCATACATGTATATTGATCGATCATTGAGTTATTGAGGTAGAAGTTGAATGGGCAAGTGGAATTTTGATCGATCGAAAGTAAATATGACCGATCAGGTATTATGTATTTACGTAAATGCCCTCAAAGAGGAATTGATTGAAGCGTTGTAATGGGGGTATTGTAGTAAATTAACATCGCAGTTTCCACAAATAAATCCCCAAATCGCACGAAATAAGCCCTAATCAACTCGCGCCAACCGAAGCCATTCAAAAATCCATTCCAAATCCTGTACACCAAGAAAAACCCATTCCAAATCCATTCCAAATACTGAAAAACCAATTCCAAATCCTACAAAACCCAATCAAAATCTCCGAATTCCATAAACCCAAAATCGCCAACCACCCGAAATACATTTCATGAGATCGGGTACACAAATGCGATGCCTACACACACTACTTCCATTGTGAATCTTCCATTGTGAATCTCCCATTGTGAATCTTCCATTGTTCGTTGTGAATCCCTTTGGAACTTTGCTGATGTCGGGTGGAAAGACGAAGAAACGGAAGAAGGTGGCTACGGGGGGCAGTGCTGGCAATGCGAAACTGTTTGTGGATAATGATGCGAAGAAGAGGTATGATACATTAATTGTTAAACGTCCTCTTATACTTGAGCATGGTGTTTACCTTGATGAGCTAATAGGAAGTGTGGATTGCCCTGAAATACTTCGGGCTCGAAAATGGGATCCTTTGTTTGAAGTGAATGTGGAAAATAAAGCATATGTTGATCTTGTTAGGTTTTTTTATGCAAATATTCATGACTACAAAGAGAATGAGCTGACATTTAAGACAATGGTTAGGAAGAAAGTCATAACTGTTTCGCCTGATCTTATCTCAAAAATAATAAAAATTGATAGACCAGTCATTCCTGAGAATTCCATTGTCTTTCCATACTCAAGTAAGGAGCAGGTTCCCGAAATGTCGACGGTTATTCGACATATTTGTATTGGGAGTGTCAATTGGGTGAATGAGAAAAGCAAAATTGCTCACATTGACCTTACTCCAACGTTTAGGATGATAAACCGAATTGTTGCTTGTAATATTCATCCAAGGGGGCATACTGCTGAGATTGGATACGATACGGCCCAACTATTATATGCTATTGGTGAACATGGGGTTATTATTGATCTACCCCTTTACATATTCAACCATGTTCGCGAATCATCTACCGTCGAGGATTGCAAGCCATGTCTTCCATTTCCAATATTAATTACCAAGATTTTGAAGCATAATGGGGTTGAATTTCAGCATACTGACAGTTTTATGTACCCCATGAATGCAATGGGTATGGGTACACTTAATAAAAGTGTGGGAACGATTTTGGGTAAAGGGAAAAGGGGGAAACGTGTGAAGCAGCCACCTGCGGTGTCTGAGGTTGTGGGCAGTGAAGCTGGGCCTAGTCAAGGTGGTTCTGATGTTGGTACTACTGAGGTTCAACAAACACTTCAGCAAATGGTTGAAAAGTTGGAGGCCCGATTTGAAAAGTTTGAGGATGAAACGAAGGGGTCGTTACAACGTCTGGAGTCAAAATTAGATTGTTTTTATAAGGACTTTAAAGAGTACATCAACAAATGACACGTTAGTTTTGGGGGTTTTTGGTGAATCTTTTGTTTTATAGTAATATTTGGCATTTTGGAAAAGGTTGTTGTAGATGTTGGGTGGATGGTTGTTAAATATATTGGGTTGTTGTTAGAAATGTTGACATGTTGTAGCTGATTTTTTGGCCTATTTTGCTGTTCAATGATTAAAGCCAACTTTTGTGATGATCTATATTATGGCAGACTGTCTGGGCAACTTTTATGTCTGGGCAGTTGGTCTTTATGCTTGGCTACTGGGCTGGTTTGCTGTATTGCTTTGTTTCAGTAGCTGTATGATATTCTTATAGACTGCTAGTCTGCTGTGACATGGGCTGTGAGCAAAGGTGCAGGAGCTTAGTTTGGGTACATAGCAAACTAGCTGGGACTGCATGGGTGCTGTACTGGTTTGTTTCTGATCTGGGGATTCTGCATGAGGAGTTGTGTGGAAGTTCAGGAGCTGGAGTGAAGATCAGAAGACACAATTTTGTAGCTTGCAATGGTTTTAATAATCTTGAAGGATTAAAGCCATTTTTGAATTTTGTAGGAACTGTTTGTTCTTTGCTTCTTGTAATTACTTATTCGATCAATAAAATTTCCACTTTTTGAAAAAAAAAAGAAGTTGAACCTTCCATGCAACTTTAAGAAAGCTGCATTGTGACGTCAGCTGCCGTAGAGCAATAGGGTGATTATCCCATAATATTTCAGTGGCCATATGTGTACACGTTAAACAGTGCAAAAAGTATTCAGTGCAGTATGATAATGAAATCGTGTAATAGTGTGTAGCAAATAACTGAAGGCAATGAGACAATCACATGTAGCCGTGCTCACCTAAAAAATGTTTAAAGAAGTATTAATCTACTGCCCGTGCACAATTGAATCAAAAGCAGGGATCTTTTTTTTTTTTTAATCAAAAGGGAATTATATTTATTCATAATGCAAAATATTTACAAGAAACAAAGGAAAAAGCACAGACGCCCATCCATAAGCAGTATAAGCCAAAACTAACAATGCAAAGCCAAAAATACACAACAGCAAAGTCGAAATTTTCAGCAAAACTCCCCATCACAGTCCAAATCCATAAGCACATATCAACAATAAAGAGCTTTTTATCTTTTTCCCTTGTTTCAAACAAATCAACACTTAATCATCCAAGACAAAAAGCTCCCCATCAGCAGCTCTTATTAACCCTTATCATCGTAGATTTTCTTCCTTCTTTTTTGCAACACAGGGAGACTCTGTTAATCAGATGACAGATCCAATGTAACATCACTAGGCAATGTCAAACCCATTGGAAAATCAACCGAATTTCTACTCTTTACTGCATGCCCATGAAGACTATCAGCCACAGCATTTGCCTCACGAAAAATATGCACCAATATATAAGCCAGACCCCTCAAGAAGCCACTGATATGTCTCAAATAGCTCAAACATGTCCAAGGACAGTCACAAATACCCAGAACAGCATTCACCAAAATCAATGAATCACATTAAATTTCAAACCTGCAACCAGTCAAACCATATGCCAAAACAAGTTTCAATCCATTGCACAATGCACATATATTCGTCAAAATGCAGTATATCAATTGCTATTAAAAAAATTAAAAAATGGAAATCAAAACCTTGTTGGTATGTACAGAATTTCCAAAAGTAAGTAAAAGGTGATAATGTATGAAACCTTATATCAGAGGACATTGTAATTGTAAGTTGGATTCCAATGGTCGTCTTCTTGAGTTGATGCCATGGGATGTTGGGAGCCACCAGGTTGTGAGAAAGGCATGTCATCATGTGGGTCGTCCGCATTGCACGTAAGCTGCTGACACTTACGAATAGTATGTCCAGTGCCACGACATTTACTACATCGTCGCGGAGCTATTGGTAGGTTCTTCTTTACACGGCCCGGATTCCCTTTAGTTGTCACTGTCTTGGGATCGACGACACCAAATTTTATGTTCGACACATTATAATCTTGATGTGATGATGACAACTGTCTTGCCTCCCGTGTATCATGACGTTGTTTCATGCGGTTGGTTACTGTAGTTCTTGTTGTTCGAAGCTCCTGTGTGTCCTCATGCAAATGGGATGCGTAGTAACACATCCGGCTACACATTAACATTAATCCAGCATATCGGCAAGAAATTGAAATGGTTCTTGATGTTTGAGGCACAGAGGTCGGTGGGCAAGCTGATTTTGCAGTAATTGTCCATCGCTTTACAATAGTACTAGGAGGGAACTCTGTTATGTGTTCAGTTTTCAAAATTGTTATGATGTGTGAGCAAGGAATTCCAACAGATTGTAATTTCTGGCAATTGCAGAGGATGGTGTGATTCTGATAATCATATATCACATTCCAACTGGATGTTGGTTTTGTGTACTTCGACAGATAATAACTGGAATGACTACTGTGCTGAATTTTTTGGACCACGAAGAAGAGTCCTTCGGCCTTTATATGATCCCGCACTTTAAAAAATATTGACCTGGTATACAGTGATGCAGCGTGCTGCTCTAAGCAGCGTAGTGAAGTGGTCAACACTGGTGTACTGTTTTCAGAATAATAGGTGTCATAGGCTTCGGTCTCTCGGATTCTTGAGACACCCCTATCATACTGTCTAACAAACTCATACAAACGTAGCCTTGTTTTCAAGAAACGATTCAAGTAACCATTCAAGCTTTTTGAGCGTTGCGTGCTTTTGATGCCGCCAAAGAAATGACCCCGCAAGAATGCTTCAGCCAATTTCCAACGCTTTGTGTACACTTCTGATATCCAGCTGTTATCCTCTAGGCCAAATGAATATACCATTGATTCTCACATAACGTCAAATTCCTCAGGTGTACATCGGCAGCACATACAGTTCTTGAACTCGCGAAGAAAATTTTCAGCATGAATATTTTGAAGCGCATTTCTCTCCAAATGCCAGCTGCATAGTCTGTGTTTTGCATCTGGAAAAATTCTTTCGATTGCGGCGGCCATGGCCTTGTCCCCATCGGTGACAACTGATATAGGTTTTATATTTTCCATTGCATCAAGAAATGTCTCCAACACCCACACATATGTGTCCACGGTCTCATATGAAAGTAATGCACATCCAAAAATGCAAGTAGCATTGTGGTTGTTTACACCTGCAAGTATGACAAATGGATTTTTGTACGCATTGGTGCGGTATGTTGTATCGAATACCAATACATCACCGAAACATGAATAGTCAACACGAGAAGTTGAATCCACCCAAAAGAGGCAATTCAATGAATTATCATCTTCAACACTGTACCTGAAATAAAATAATGGGTCTAACTCCTCTTTCGCGCTCAAGTATGCTAGTGCACCTTCAGCATCCCCATCGATCATTTCCTCTCTTCTTTGGCTTGCAACAGCGTTGTACAAATCCTTTCGCGTAAAGCCAACATTTTGGTAGCCGCCAGCTTGATGCAACATAAAATCTCGTATTTGGCTAGTGCGTATTCCAACACTGCGAAGTGCTGTTGCTTGCTCTATGTTTGGGCTTTGAACACGGCGGTGGGACCGAAGGAACGACACTCCACTCGGTGGAACCAACGGATGATTATGATCATTCACGAACTCCTTTACTACCCAAGTTTCTGACTTTCTGTCATACTTAACGCGGAATACCGCCAAACAACCAACTCGAGTTATTCCCCTTGGTTCCCGTGCCCTTTCATCTCTGTCTATGTATTTTGCAGCTCGAAACCCTTGTCTCGAACATACCCACTTCCTTGACACCGGTACGTGATTTTTGTCATATTTTAAGTCGTCTTTCTTGACGCTGAAACCTACAAACTTTGCGTATGTGTTATAAAAATTACCTGCTTCATCTTCCGAGTTAAACTTCATTTCACTGACTTCCGTAGCCGATAAGTCTTGTAAAGCTTTTTCCATTTCAAGGGGTTGTAACGTAGCCGAAGTTGATTTATCGTGACGATGTCCATATTCACCATTCCATGTGTCAACCTCATAAATTTCACTATCATCAGGTGTTTCATTTAAGTCTATAACGACATTCTTTCCCTTTTCTAAGCCAGTATGAGCCATTTTATGCGTGAAACCTAAAATACATATTTATTATTTATTATTATTATTATAATTATTTACAAAAAGTGAAAATTATGGGAAAGTAAATGAAAAAAAAATTTGTTGATGGACATATATTTATTAAAATAATTCAATTACTATAAGGAACACATAATCAAACATTAATCTAATGTATTCAAAATAAATGACATTCAAAATAATTGGTATCATGTATGACATACCTGTGGGATTTCCTCTCCTCCTCTCAAGCAAATGTAGATAGTTAAGCAAGGATATGTGTTGTTGGAAGTTAGTTCACGGCTATTACAAATCTTTTTGCCTTCCCAAATGCCCAAATGGTAATTACAGGTAGGTGAGGGTCAGTAAATTCAGTCTTGTATGTGGTTGGAAGCGGTTAATGTTATGTAATAAATTACAATTAAGGTTGCATGACTTTTCATCAAAATTGTAACCCATTTACCACAATTGAGTTCAAATACACTCATAACAGTTGTAAATTCTATGGGTGTAACTAAATACAATATATATATTTATTTATTTTTTTGGCATTTAAAAAAACAAATTTGTGGATAACATTTTAATAGTAATTATTACGATATTATTATATTAATGTTATTAAATGGATAGGCGAGTATGAAAAGGGTTGACAGGAATCACCTAAAAATTAACTACTTAATAAACGTGTATGACGGGTTAACCTGTTTACCACATGACTGAGAAATTTTATCATATGAAAAGCTGCTTAATTCTTTATGATTGTTGTCGTTTAATCGTGACGTATATGTGTTGCACATTATTGTAATTCCGTTAACAAATTAGTTTTAATATATATACACATTTGATTGGATTAGTTTACACTTTTTTATATTTGGTTCCAATTTTGTTTATTATTTTAATCAATTATTATGCTTAATTTAATTCCAATTATAAATTTATTTGAATGAATTATATTACATGTTATGTTAGTTGGAATATAGTAATATTTTATTTTAATTATTAAAATCGAATTAAGTTATCTATCTATACTAATAAGATAGAACCCAATTTGAATTTTTTTCCACTTTAAAATTTAACTCAATTTTAATTTATTTGGGAAAGCACAAGGATGGCTCAGATTAAATCCACTTTTAATTCAAAGGCCCACATTTCATCTCACTTCTTCTATTTCAATCCAATGGCTTGCAATGCATCTCAACCGAAAAAAAATTCCCGCCCATTAAAGCTACACCCACACGGCACCCCCAAGCAACCCAATTCAAACACTCTCCTTTTCTCTCTCTCAATCTCTCACCTCTCGCTCCTCTGCGGAAGAAGACCAGACTCAGGCCCCTCGCTCTTCAGGTACCTCTCTCTCTCTCTCTCTCTCTCTCTCTCTCTCTCTCTCCACACACACACACACAGAACAGTAGCAGCAACAACACACACACAGACACAGCATCACACACAACATTGGGTGTTTTGTATTGGTTTGATATTTTTGGGAATTTTGTAACTTTTCAATGAATTTTCTCATATTGGGTGTTAATTTGGGTGTTTTCTCATAATGGTTTGATGAGTTTTAAATGATAGGATTGTAAGATTTTTCATAGTTAGGGTTTTGTAATTGTGAATGGTATTTGATTTAATGTTGTTAAGTTTATTTGATTACGATTGGGCTTTAATTTCATTTTTTCAATTTTGTATGAAATTGGATGTTAAGGTTTGTGATGTTGATTTCATTATTTTCAAATTTGATGTTAATTTTATAACATGGACTTGGAATTTAGGTTTGCAATTGACCGTTGGATCTTTAAAAGTTAATGTTAGGGTTATTTTGATTGGAATGGGTGTTAATTCATTTGGGAAAGCACAAACACACACACATACACACAGCAGCAAACATATGCACACAACGCAACAACATTCAATTTGGGTTTTTCAATGTTTGTGTTTAATTTGGGTGTTTTAAATTTGGCTTTTTTTATATTTGGGTATTTTTAATTGAGATGTCTTTACAATGGGTGTTTATATTTGTGTTTAAAACCATGTACACCCTCCTCTCTCTCTCTCTCTCTCTCTCTCTCTTTCACGACAACCAGTCGCAAACACACACACAGACCTCACTCAAACACACACACAGCTCACCACCAATCAGCTCTTCCCTAATTTCCTCCTCGATAAGGTTCGTTTCTTGCTTCCTTTCGATGGAACATTTGATTGACTTACATTGTTCTAAAAAAGATAGCTTAAAAATTATGCACATGAGCGAATTGGAATTTGGATATATATATATATATATATATATATATATATATATATATATATATATATGTTGCGTTCAAAACAGGACCTGAACATCCAGTACTAGTTCAGACTAATTCATGTGCTTATTATGATAATTAATCAAAATACAAAAAAGGAAAGAACATGCAGGAAAAGAGGTATTTGGTGCTTGCGATGAGTTTGTAAAATGAATGAAAGAAATACCAAAACAACATAAACTGGTCGACGGAAAAATTAAAGTTTTTTATGTTTTTAAAGAAAGAGTTGTCAAGTATAACACTGTAATTTTATAAGGGAGAGCTTGGATTTTGATTTTCATTACATTTATAATGTGCTATGATACTGTATGTCAGGTATTTATCTATAAATTGGATCTAATTAGCAAGTACAATGCCCCTTATTCACAACCTGTGTCAGTGTGTGGATGACACTGGATGGGGATAAAGGTGTTTCTGGCGGAGGTTGTCGAATTTTGAATATGTCTCTCCTTGGTTAGTCTGTGCTACAAATGAAATCCTGAAGTTTGCTGAGGGGGAGCATGCTCATTTGTGATGCATAGAGTTTAGCTACCCTGTGATTGAGCTTTATCTTATTAGCTCGAACATTAGCATTCCTTGTTACTTTTATTGGTATCTTTGATTTGATATTAGCTGCTGACTGTTAAAGAGGGTATTTATAATTTTTTGTCTAGTTTGTAGTATCTCTGATTGTCTGATTTCCGTATGGTTTGCATCTTGAAATGATATACTTGAACATGCAGCTTATCGATATAAGGTTTCTCTGTACCACATTTGTAGCTATTGAAGAAGACTTCTGCTCGCCAAATATCAAAAACTGCCTCCCCTGTAGAACAATTTCGTCAGGCATTGGAACAGGTCAGTTTGATTTAGAAAATTTTAATGACAGTTTCTTCTCATATTTTACGTCACTGATTATAAACCCTAATTAGTAATTTTGTTGATCCATATCAACTCATAGTTATACATAATTGTTATTTTATGTCCCTATTGGTTGTTATCCAAGCATTTAAAAAATCTGCCAAGCTGTGAGTGCCAAGCCTCTAAATGTGTTGTGAAATCTGGGGTTTATCATCAGTTGGATCTTGGTTTCTTCTTGATCATTTGGCTAGCAGAGTTAGCATCACCTTATTGTCTAAGTCTTTAGTGATAATTATCAGTTTCTTAGAACATTATGTTTGTCCATGGCATTTTCTATCTGCTCATTAACCTGGTTTTGAGTGTCATCACTCATCAGTTTGTTTTGATTTTTGGGTCCACACCTGCATAGCATCATAGCCAGTCCTTCTCTAGTTTATTCTGTCACTGCCAAACATGTTTCATCTCAGTACCATGCAATGCCAAATATGGGGTGCAGCAAAACCAAAATGCAGTATTTGTGTCAGAACGATAGGATAAACCTAACTGTTGGGTGTCAAGTTGCCAAATGGTGAGCCTACATTGTCTAGGACGTTTTCCTTCTTCTTACGACATCCTTACTCGATGTTTCATGTCACGTGTGATGCAAACTTACCTAGAGGACATTTAAAGTCCCATAGTGACAAAGTTCCAAGAAACAAACAGAGGGACCATGTCAATTAATATCTTTCTGAGATATTTTCAAAGGCTCAACTCTTTCTATTGGATTGAACAAATTTCTTCTTGTAATTCTAATGAGGACTGAGCTAGGCCTTATTAGTTACATAAACAGACCACATAAAGCCACCTCGATGACATAACTTGATCCAAAAAATTGCCATGACTGCAGTCAATGTGCGACACATCTTGCAATTTCCATAATATTCTTAATTTCTAAATAAGGCTAACTGCAAATTGAACCCCCCACCCCACACACAGAGACAGACACCCAAAAAAAATAAAATTGAATAAAAACTCATTAAATCAAACTTGGAACCGAGACTTGATATGTAGCTCTCCCTCCCAATTAAGCCGCATAGTAGCTTGGTTTCCCTTCTTCTTTTTCCCATGTTTTGTATCAAATTTCTTGCTGCATTTTTATCCCTATCTGTAATGGTAAAGTGAGGTGGGATTGTGCAGTTTTGAGTGTACCCATCCATCATGCTTTCTGAACTTCACAGCCATTTTCTTCCTTCTGTATCTCATCAGTTTAGGGGTAATTTATTTAAGGTCTGAATATTCTTTGATTGCCTACTTCAGGACATGTTTGAGCATTTTGTGCATGTATGGATGTTATCATGATCCCCCAATTGACAAATCAACGGCCCCCCTTGTTTAATAGTGTGGTCATTTGTTGAGCCAAATAGCACTATCATTCTTTAATTGATATTGATAAATTGGTATTCATTTTTGTGTTTAGAGGATTGAGTTTTATGTGAAATGCAATGGCATTACAAGAATTTAAGGAATGTGTTAGTGAGTGTGGTAGTCTTTTAGCTGTAAGTGAATGAATTATGATTTTGTTGGGAAATAGATACAAGTAACAACTTGAAATCATTTGAATTTTGAACTGTGGCGTTGTACTATGCATTTGTGATGATGTTGTGATTTTTTCTGGCGTGGATGAAGTATCCCAAATGCGATGTTTCAACGATTTGCGCTTTTTTATGCGGCTAGTAATGCCCAATTCGGGGTCACAGGAGTGGCCTTGGACTGCATTTATAAATGTGGAAGTTTATGGGTTAGAATTATGAATGTGGAAGTTGTGTAGAGTAAAATTTAGCACGAAGCTTGGGCTATTTTCTCAAGCTCTCTGTGTGGTTATAAAATCCTAATTAATTGATAGATATCATTGTATCATTTTATACATTGTATTGAAGTTGCATTTTGCATTATTACATTTAAGATTTTTCAATTTATTGCTATTTTTTTAATTAGCGCGTACACAAACACCTACAGACACAAACACTCAAACACAAACACCCACAGACACAAACACTCAAACACAAACACCCACAGACACAAAAACTCAAACACATTGAATATGCAAGTCACTAAATAGCAGCGTGTGTGTGTGTGGTAGCATGCTTGGGGTTGTATCTAATTGATTTTTATTTGAGAAAAACAAAATTTATATTTGTTTCTCATGTGTTTCTCACTAATAAGCAGATTTGTGTAAAATTCGATATTTTTTTAATTCATGTTATTTAATTAAACTTTATCATATATTTTTATATATTCATTATGGGTTTAGATTGATTCAAAATGGCATAACTAAGAAAAGATAAAAATGAAGTTACCGGTGGCCTAATACATTTGGAGCCCGTCATTATACTGATATGTTGCGGATTCGAGCTTCATCATACCCTCTCTTATAAAATGTGTAATATTACCAAACAAAAAAATTACAAATTACAAATAAATTGATTCTTAAGCCTAATATTTGTAATTAGATATAGTGGACTCGATTCTTTTGGGTGCTCGATGTGCTGTGATATTTTGGTTGCTGTGTACATTCCATTTATAATCAAATCTAATCCAATAATTTGTGTTTTGTAGGTACCGGTGATTCGTATTATTAGGCAGATTGTTGTTAAACAGCTGTAATTAACTCTACATCAAACACAATGTAAAGACATTTGATTGGGCTTACAATATTTTTATATGGTATTTTTCAAAGTTCTTATTATATGACAACAAAATTGCACCAGGGGAAAGAGAAAACAAGTGGTTGATACTGCCACGTCCGGGAAGAGACAAAGAAGACGACGGGCGGATAGTATAGGCCATACAGATGTAGAAGTATGTTATACATCCTTACATTTAGTTATGGAGAAAATTATGCATATGCATCATTAGTTTATTCAACTTGACATGTGTCGTTCCGTATTAATTGTTCAATTACTTAATGTGTACAGCATTATGTGGGGACCAGATGTTCACCTAAAAGACTCAAAAAATTTGCATCAAATCTAAATGCCGCACAAAAACAAGCCATCATCGAAATTAGCTTGGGAGGATTGCTCAACATAGCATGCACATATATCAGGCATGATTTGTGTGCATGGTTGGCTGGACGATTTGATCCCCAGCGGTGTGCTTTCAACTTGTATGGCAAATGGGCGAAGTTCAGCCAACAAGATGTAACCTCCATACTAGGTTTGCAATTTTCTGGGACAAATGTGGTCACCACGGGTACAAATGACAGCATTAAGGACCTTTGTACATCTATATTTAACGGACAACCGGAGCTATCTTTGAAACATTTGTCGGAGCGCCTTAGTTCAATCACAGATGCCTCTGACGATTTTATAAGGCTGTCTGTTTTATATATTATTGCTTGTATGCTTCGTCCAACAATGAGAATAACGATAAGTGTTGCTGCATTACACTCTGTTGTTGATGATGTGCCTTCATTACGACATACAAATTGGTGCAAGTTCGTATTTGATGGAGTCCTCGAAGGCATTACAAAATTTCAAGCGTCCGGTCGGGGATCATTGGGTGGTTGTCTTGTTGTTCTGATGGTAAAGCACTTATACAAGACGTGTTTGTTAATGTGTATGTTGTATACCAATGGTAAATAGTGTGTTATGGTCTTCAGTTTCTTTTGTATGCAGGTTTTCTATCTTGAACGAGTTACACCGAGAGGTCAAACCATCATTCCTATGGTTTTTCGTGAGGTCCCCCGGATTGGAGAGTGGGGTGACAGCGATGTCAGTAAAAGAATGAATGATATCTTCCATTGTGGCGGGTTCAATCTGGACGAGGTATACATTTTCTAATTACATGATTTTTTGCATATGCACTGTTGTATGGTATAGTCTTACATAGTATTTGACAAGCATGTGATTACATTCGTTTTATGTATGTAGTTGTATGTTTTTGTGGAGGAGGAGATCATTGATGATGCACTTGGTACTGCATCCCAGCAAGCAGTGTCTGACGTATGTACATATACCATGTATAATGTATATATTTCCCAAATAAGCCTAATATTTGTCTGCAAATATTTGACTGTACTGTGAATTATTACGTATATTGTTTTTAGGATTTGCGGATAAGAGTTGGAAGACTTGAGGTTCTTGCAGAGCGCATGGAAAAAAAGTTTGATACTTTTGCATCACACTGCACAACTACGTTGTCTGTGATGGACAAACGACTGGGTGAGATAGGACAGCTGATGTCAAAATTTCTTGATAAATCGGGGAATGCGAAGGATGTCAGACATGAAATGGGGGGAAATAACGAAGAAGATGAAATTGATCTGACGAATGTGTGTATATCATCCGTTGTACTGGTGCAACCTTAAATGTGTTGTTCAATGTTTAACGACATCCATTACTGCTGAGTTGTTGACGTGAACTGATAATTGCGAACTTTATATTTTAGGTTGATTTGGATGATCCAGATGCTGTAGAGGAACACCAACCATATGAAGTATGATATATTGATTTGTTTTATTAAAAATTCAACATGTATTTTCAGGTGAGTGTCATTTTGAATGAATTATACGCTAAATTGCGTTGTAGATGGCAGATGTGGTGTTCCCAAGAATAACTCATATCGATGATGATGTGGAACGCGCAATCTACCTTTACATTTTGACAAACACTTGCCATCTGAGTATGTGCCGTTTTAATTTTTATTTTGGCCCAGCCCATTATGCTTAATGTGTGTGCTAGTTTTATCGTTTTCCAATGCACTTGTGCATAAAATTAATGCAGTTTTGTTTACGTATAGTGAGTGTATGGTATCAGTTGGTGACCATGCTGCAGGCACAAGGGAGGTGTTACAGACCCTTGCCCCGAACCAATGGCTGAGTGGAATTGTTTGTGAAAGTTAATTTTTTGACTGTTATTGTTGTTACGTTATGAGAATGAAACTAAAATATTTTGTAAACAATGTTATTAGGTAATTGATATGTGTGCCTGCATCGCTCCGCAAACAGGACGATGGTACTTACCTACAATCTTCTCTGTAAGTATTTGTTTTCATCATTTATGCACAATTTTTAGTTGCATTATGCAATTTCAAGGGGTTTGGGTCATGTGACAAACAAATTAATTTGTGTTTGCTCGTGACTGTATGCAGCAACAAGCCATGGGAATGCAAGAACAACCAATGTCACGCTGCAGCACCCGCAGTCAAGGTGCAAGGGTAACTAAGAAAAAAAAGAAGTTTACTCGCCTTCCACTCCCTGATTTTACAGCAACTACAAAGGTAGTCTATATTGGTTTAATTCGTTTTCTAATTGTTTTTAAGTTAGTCTATATTAGTTTGTAATTGTTTGTTTGTATGTAGATAGGGATGTCAGTGGACCGAAGCGGGGGCGGGGAGTGTAGTCTCCATCCCCGTACCCGCTTAAAAAAACTCCGTCCATCCCCGGTCCACCCCCGTTAGCGGGTATAATTTTCATTCCCATCCCCGTCCGCGGGTAAATTTCTAATCCCCGTCCCCGTCCCCGTCCCCGCTTCCCCCGTACCCGCCTAAGCCCAAGCCCAAGCCCAAATATATAGGAAACCATGTGAGAATTGGAGCTAGCAGGCATAAAACAAAACCATGACAATAGGATGGAATAAAGCAGAATTATTCACAACTAGAAATGGCAAACACTAAGCATGTGCACAATATATTCCTGAATGAAAATAAGCAGACATGTCTCCGATGAACAAAATACCATCTGATCTCCTAAACACCATCTTCATCATGAGAAAGGGCTTTAATAACAAACTTTCAGAATATTACATTGCATCCCCCTTTCAGAGATGAAGCTAGGTAGATCAGTCAATTAACAAATAATTAATCTACATTTGAAAGGGTTTAACAAATAAACAACATTGAAGTCTAAAACAAATATGAGGAATTCGTCATAGTAGTTCCTAGGATTTTAACATATTTGTTCCTTCAAAAGGGTCCCATCAAGGAAGAAAAATAAGGAAAAGATACCAATTGGAAGAATCGTTTAACTGGTAAAAGAAAACTAATCAGCTGCTAAATAAGAAAAATAGGTGGTCAAAAAGAGAATATTTACTCATGTAGAAGTTAGAAAGCAAGTAGTTGCTACAAATCTTAGAGTGTAGACAAAGCCAAAGGAAAACATTGTTTCATAATTAGTTGTGCAGTCAAGTACATGCAATATCGGAACAAATCAAATAATATGAAAACCAAACGGATTCACTGGTGAAAGAAAAAACAATGGGCCACCCGAGTAATCATAACAGCAACATCATAATTTTTCTTCCGGTGAGCCAGGTGAAAAAATTTCAAATCAGACTCCAAATCAGACCCATGATACATTATAAAGACTCCAAATCAGAGATCCAGCCTTTCCTATAGCAGATATATAAACTTCAATAATGATTAAATACCTGGGCAAAGGCAGTCGGTGCTGCCGGTGGTGTTTCGCTGGGCAAAGGCAGTCGGTCGGTCGCTCAGGGGGAGTGCTCAGCGTTGTGGGTCTGAGAACAATCGGAAAGGAGCAAGGCTGATCTGCGAGCAGGCGGTCGGTGGGCTGAAGGTGAAGGCTGGTCGCTGAGAGAGAGATAGAGGAAGAGGTGGGCGGCTTCGGTCTGAGTGGGGAAGAGCAGAGGAAATTAGATTTAGGGCTTTAAGAGTATTTATATATATATATATATATATATATATATATTTATTTAACGGGTAACGGGGACGGGGCGGGACGGGGCGGGGACGGGGCGGGGATCAAAGTAAGTCCATACCCGCCTCCATACCCGCACGGGTTTATACGGGTATCCCCGTATACGTCCACCGTCCAATACGTATAGTCCATCCCCGGTCCAAACGGGGCGGGTTTGGACGAATACCCGTTTTTCCCCGGTCCATTGACATCCCTATATGTAGATTTATATCCCAATGAACGATGAAAAATCACATTGGTATTTACTTTTGGTGGATATAGAGGAGAAACAAACATTCATACTCGACCCTCTGCCAAATCCAAAAAGAAACAATGTTCGACGCACAAATGCGAATAGAGTTGTAAGATACTTATTGTTTTCATTTAGCATATGATACTTGTCAACAAATTTGTGTATTTGGCCAATTACATTCCAAACTTGTTTTGTAGATTGAGGTGTTGGACGACATTCTTGCAACTAGGGCGGCCAATTTTAAACACAAATTGCGCACGTTCCAGGTTGTTAAACCGGCATGGATGCCCAAGCAAGACAATGGTTTTGATTGCGAAATTTTCGTTGTGAAGATGATGCAATCATCACATTTGGGGCAAGGTTTCACAGTAAAGGTGAATAACAATAAATATTCTGTGCCGACATTGCCGCATATCTTTAACAGTACAAAAAAAAAAAAAAGTGTTATGTGTAATGTTTTTAATTTGTTAAATGCAGGGTAGGAGTAAAGACATTCGAACAGAGGTGGCTATTAACTTGGTCACCGCTGAGGAGAACAATTTCAGAGATAGAATCATACATATGGCACTACACACACCTTGACGTGTGTATTGGTTCATTTGAGAGTCGAGGAAGACACCTGTATCTGATGGTGGTGGACAAGCTGATTACATTCTTTGTTTTCTTTCATATGTACAGTTACAGTTTTAGACAGATGTATATACGGTTCTGCACATTTTAATCAATATTGAATTGAATTTGTAACGGTGGATCTGTATTTAGGCAGATGCATACAAACAAATCAATTATACTATATTTTGACTTGCAAAAATCACATTATTTAAGAGTTTGACAACGTGCTCATATGAACATCTATCTATGATTACAGCGTAGCAACTGCCTGCCTCAAATTAGGAGAAGCATGTGATTGTTTGTTTTGCTGATAAATAATCAAGTATAGTTGCTGCAAACATTGTTGATGTCCCTGGGTAGTAGTGGTGCTGATGTGAGTTTTTTGGCTTGGTTGTTTACAGGGCAAAACATAAGGAAGCAGTTTTAATGATGTGGCTGACCAATTATACAACCAGATTGTGCAACAAGAAGGTTACAAATAATGGAGATTTTCAGTGGCGATGTGATAGGTGTCAACGTGGACTTATGAACTATTTATTCAAAATGAAAGTGAAGGAGGAGACATTTACTGATGAAGAACGTGTAAAGTTGAATGTAGTCAAAGCATAGATAGTAAATTTATCGTCCGAGACCAGGTTTCTTCTGGATTTGGTGAATAGTTGTGCTGGCATGTATGTGGACATGTATCAGTTGCGGTCCTGGCCATAGCTGTACGCATTGCCCGAGACCATTAATGAATGGTTAGGGACAGTCATATGGATGTAGCTTCATATGACTGGGTGTACTGGAAGGGAGGTGGTAGTTGTGGTGCAGCTGGTGAGTGATTTAAATGCAATATATTTGGCCGTTGACATGACATATTGTCATTGTAGTAATGTTCCTCCAGATTATGGAAGTGGCAATGTCACACCTGCAAGATATGGTGGTGTGCCAAAACAACGCATTCATGGTTTCTAATCGAAGTGAAATTAAATTTTTTAAACAGTGCTGTGATTCTCCCTTCTTTGTTGGTTGCAGTAAATTATTTTGCATGTGGTCTTTAGTTTTTGGGCCTCAATTCAGTTTGCACTTTGTGCTATACCTACGATTCATTTAATGTATACCTGTTTTATAATTTTTGGGGTTTCCATGTTGATTTGTTTAGGCCCTTTGTAAAGAAAGGTGTAGGAGAAGATATGAAGATGTGAGGGCATGCTAAAGTGTTTTGGAGGTTGAAAGGAGTTATGGATGAGATTGGGGAGTTTGTTTGTAATTACTGCAGGTAAAGTGTAGACATGTGTACAGGGAGGCTAATGTTGTAGCTGCCTTATTGATCCCCGTTAAGTCTGGTGGCTTTAGTGTTTTTC
This sequence comes from Ilex aquifolium, assembly GCA_951799425.1. Classification (NCBI taxonomy): domain Eukaryota; kingdom Viridiplantae; phylum Streptophyta; class Magnoliopsida; order Aquifoliales; family Aquifoliaceae; genus Ilex; species Ilex aquifolium. Next base: position 8,750,427 of record OX637400.1, on the reverse strand, counting down.
CAGCTGCAGGTATTCTGCCATTGGCTTGATACATGCTTTTGCAGCAAGATACACCTCAGGCCTACTGTAAACATTAGGAGGTTGTGTTAATTGGCCGGCATGTGTTTTCTATGGATTCAGCATGTATCATGGTCTGTTGTACAGAAGGTGGGTGCTGGTATGCTGATGATATGGACTGCAACAGCTGAACATGAATTTTTTAACGTCTTTGATTGTAAAAGTTTGCTAATGTGTACAGTGAAGCTGTAACTGTTTTCTGTTGTAATAGGTAGGGGATTTTTTTTATTCTTGTAATTTGGGAGGTTAGTTAATAAAATATGACTATAATTTGCACATATTTATAGATGGTATATTATGACAATGGTAAGGTAGATCAATAGGATAAATTCATGTGTCAGACATGGTTGATGATATCCTACAAATCAATGCATTTCTCTTTAGCTAGTAACCAATTTATGGCATACTGGTGGTGTGAATGTTCGCATGATGCAATTGTGCAGGTTAATGCATGTGCCACTGGTTGGGCAGCAGAGCATCGGTGTCAATCTCTCTCTTTAGGGACTTAACAGCTGCCCAGCCGGCTTTCTCTTCGACTTCTGAACCAGAGTCTCTTCGTTGATTTTTTAACGAAAGATCAACAGTCTATTAAAGAGGCAGGGCTTCATATTGATAAGGAGAATGCCTTATCTGCTGACTTTTCATGTTTCTTTATCAGACTTGCTCGCTGCTCAATAATTATCAGCTGAGCTCTCAGCTGACGTCTCAGCTCAGTTGAATTATGTGTCTCCCAGCTTCAGAAAGCTGATGAAGTGGATTACGGCTGCTTCCTACAATGGGTGTTTTCAGCTGCCAATGATTTTCACTGGAGCACATTTATTAGATATAGGCCATTAATTTCTGCTTGTTTTGTCTGATTTTTTTGGCAAATTTTGGTTTAATTTTGGATACTCATACTGTAATTAGGATTGGGTTAATCCATTGAAGGATTAAAGCCAACTCCCACACTTTAGAACATTTTTGTTCTTTGCTTCTTGTAAAGTCTTCAATTTTTTGGAATAAATTTCCTCTTTTACAAAAAAAAAAAATTTATATATTTACGTCAACTAAAATTTAACAACACGTGTTTCTCCGCATCCAATGAGACGCGTATCAAGTATTCACACGGAATGACTTGACTCACATCAAACCCACTGCAAACTTTTTCATTACCGACAGATATACTAGCTTTTGACTGCACAGATCTTAAAAAGTAACATTGATTAAATATTCTGTTCATTATAGCTATATTCACGGTTTTTACCCATATGTAGTAGCTTTTGACTTCACACATATGAAAAAGTAAAAGTGATTCAAGAATGATTTTTTGACATATTATATTTTCTTGAAGGATTAAAGCCATCATCTTGGCTAAGCTATTTCTTGTTAACAAGTGTTGCTTCTTGGTATTTTGGTTCTACTCAATAACATGTATCTTTTCCTTAAAACTGTCCACATTGTATTCCAGTATATAAATACCGACTACATAAGCACATTTCATTCACCAATAAACATTGTATTCCAATAAATATATCATGCCTATCAAAGCACATTCCAGCTCTCAGGCAACTTTGTATTCCAATATATACATCCCATCTAACAAAGCACATTGTATTCCACTATATACATACCAAACCCATTCTCACATTCCTGCTAATATACTTCTACATTTCCCCGTTTCTATCCCTCGTTCTCGCGCCTTATGTATGAGTTTGTTGCGAACTTTGTTGTCAGCGTGAGTAGCTAATGAAAACGCAAAGTTCATCCGCATTTCATTCGAATCTTCCTGCGATAACATGATACCACCTTGTTAACAAAATGCGCTTACAGGAGGGATATAAACAAATTATAGAATTACAATCGCGACATGTCGTAGGTTGCCTATGTTATATATTTCACCTTAATGCTAAAGCCTGGACAAAGCACTGGAGCCAGGATCATCTTGACAACAAACATTCCACAATCATATGCATTCCCCTGACGTGGGGCCCAAGACGGTGCGGACAAAGTGAATGTTCCCAAATAAGGTTGGTAGTTATGTTGTGTAGCTTCAAGGACATCATCTAATTCAAAGACCACATTATGCACAACATTCAGCCGAGTTGAAATATCGTCACCAGGAAGCGGGTCCAACAAAAGAGCTTTATGTTCAGTTACGTCAATGACGCATAGATACCAATGGGAGTTGTTCTCGTTGATCGGGATGTATATCTAAATTTGTTTACACAGCAAAACATTGTTAATAAGCGTGGATCAATGTAACTAATGTTAGACCTTTGAAATCAAAAAGGATTAATTATATGGTTAATACAGACATTGTCACAGTATGTAAAATTTTTTATGTACTTCCCATTCGCAGCACACATAAATTGAAGCAAAGCTTTTTTACTTGCACTGTCAGCCGTTCCAGCACGAGCCAATGCCTGTTGCTGAATACAACAAACAAATTTATAATCAACATATTGTATGTATTTTTTTTTTTTTAAATAAAATAATTAGGTCCTACAAATAAACACAATTTTATTACCGAGAACCACGTGGGTAGATACCACCTCTCTAACCCAGTTTTTGGATTTTTCTTATCTTCATTAGATAACAAATTGTGCGCCAAATCCACAACCTGTGACAGTCATTGGAAAAATACAAAAGTAAATTGCCAGTGGTTTAAGTTATGGTACCGACGTATGGATAAAACTTGAAAAAAATAAAAAATTGTTCCTAATTTTCCAACCGAATCAAGTAACCACTGCTTTGGTAATAGTGTCATGAGATAGTGGCGTCCAGCATGGTCATGTTCAAACCTATTTAAATCCTCTCTGTTTGAAAAAAAAAAAATTAATATTACACACAAATCCGGTAAGCATACAAATACTTTCGTTCACATAGTAATTAATTTTTTAAATTGTATCAATTGGTACATTAAAAATAAAGATACCTCATGTCAAGATTCTTGTCAAATATGTAATTCAGAATCAATTGCTTATCTTTAGGATACAGTATGTCTACATTTGCATATTCCTCAACGTGCTGTGGAATACCCAAAATAGAATCTGAAATTTGTTTCCCCAATCTGTGTCATTAAACTACCATTCAAGTTTGTCACATAATCAATAATGGAAAAAAACATACCTTATGAATTTCAGCAACTGATGCACTTATACAAGACAATTTCAGTTTGTTAGCAGATTTGTGCGGAGTCTTGTACACATCGATCGATGCCTTGTTGTCATAACAATTCATGTTGTAACCGCCCTGTGCACAGATGATTTGAACATAAACATGTACAAAACCTTGGATAATAATAATAACTGATGTCAGAACCTTAGGCATTAATTGTTTATGCATGGAATTGTCCATTTCTTGAATGTGATTCGGGGGATTATTCACCTCCCCCTTGCCCTCTTTGTTATCATCCTTCTTCACCCAACGATTCTGTGGTTAAAGGGAGTAAAATATAAGTGAGGATAACGTATAATGTAATTAATTAATACAGTAAGTTTGATGTATGTTATACATTTGGTTGTTCATATGGTGAAATCACATATTTGCTTGGCCTCCGTTTAGAATCTCTTCTTAGCTGCATTGGTGGGAACGATGTTTGGGTGCATGAATAAGAAGCCTCTTGCATGTCACCAACGTCATTCTGTTTGTAACCGTCATTGTCAGTATTCACTGGCCGTCGCCGTGCCTCCTGGAATGGTTTTGGTGGTGGGGTGTGGATAGCCGCAATGGGTGTCCAAATCCGGTAGTCCACATCCACTTCATTCCGGGAATTGGCATTTACGCCTTCATTCAAGTCAATTTTATTTTTTTTCTCATCAACTTCTCCGACAGCAGCATCATTCTCTATGTCTTGGTAATTTGATGGTTTAGGAAACGATCCACCCATGAACATTTACATCATGTTAACCATTGACCCCACCATACCAGTAAGGTTAACAATCGCATTCTCCATCTTAACCATTCTGGCCTCCCATTCCTACACATTTACACAATTAATCACGTGTCCTTAACTTATTATAAATCAATGTGATTTCAGTATCATGGTATATACGTACCGGTGGTTTTTCATCTGATGTCAAAATAGGTTGCTTCACTTCGTGGGTGGATCGTTTACTAAGCTTTACTGTAGCGACTGGTTGGGGTTTATTCATGGTGTCGTCCAAAACTTTGCAAGTAACTTCTTGACATGCTAGTCGTTTGGACTTCTTCAACATGCTTACATGTTTCTTAATTTCCTCATCCCCCCATGCAGCAATTCGAGGGTTGCTCCTACATGGCGGTTGTTTAACAAACACCGCTTTGGGTGTGACCCGCTCTAGATATACTATCTACATTAAAAAAATAAACGAGGTCATTCAGTAAAAGTTTTGTGAAACAAGCACAACATAAAAATACTAAAAAAATAAAATGATGCCTTACCATAAGAACAAGTAAACATCCACTAACATTTTTTTGATCACGTGTTTGATATTTTCGTACCCCTTCAACCATACCATTAAATACAAATTTCGCCCAATTTCTCTTTCCTATAGAAGGAACGTCTACAACACTGTGAAGATACCCGCTGCTGATTGAAGTACGCATGGTTGGGTATAGAAGATGTCCAATAAGAAATAGCACAAAATATATCCTAAACTCATCCGAAGCTACTTTAAGTACACAAAGTCTCTCAGTCACATGTCTCAACGGGATATCCTTAACGCCATTGAATAATGAATTCCAAATGCCATTAATTCTTTCACTGGGCCCAGTAGTCTCCACGTCCAAGCCTTCGTTTCTCAAACCCATGACACATTTAACATCCATGGCTGATAACTGAATAGCTTCACCGTACACATTTAATGTCAATGACACAGTGTCAAACCGTTCAATCAACCATGCACATAAACCCCGCTTCAGTTCCCCACATTTGAGGCTCAAGATCCCTCCAAAACCAAGTTCTTTTATTGCAGCTTTCTGTTCATCACATAAAAGTCGTATCATTTTTACAATTTTCCCAGGCGAACACCTTGTACCAAGCGTCCCCTTTGATAATTTGTCAAAACATAGACAGAAATGTCAGTTGGAGAGGTGCAGTAAATGTAAACGATGAATTGTGAAAATTAGCATCGAAATAATATAATTACCCGTACTGTTATTTTCCCAAAATTATCTTTCACACGATCATATTCACTCTTCGCATGTATAGACATTTCTTTGTATTTCTGTTTCTCTCAATCTGCCATCTTCCTCCATTGGTCAGCCAATTGTTTAATCACCTTATGAGTACAAGTTCAATTGGAAGACATTATTAATTTCACTATTCCAAACAATACTCGCTCGTTGTAACACAAATTATACCTCGCGTGTCACTTTTTGATCAGCGTTTCCTTTGATATTCTGCATTTGTTCCTTACTGTAATGGAAGTACAACAAATGCGTACATTATCAAATATACATTAACCACAAAATAATTTTACACTACAATACACAAATTTTTTATACTAGAAAAATAGCCATGTAGTAGGTGGACGTTGTGCTTTCAAGCCTTCGGCCTTTGACTCCTGTGACCTCTTCTTCCCCCTGGAATATGTACCATAATATGAAGTCTGAAATGTGATGAATCTGAAATATATTCAACAATATAATCATATCTTACATTACAAAAATCGCCAAATTGGACTTCCCAAGTCTATTGCCTTGCTACTACCCTGCAAATAACACATGGTATATAGGTCATATAAATAAGTATATGCTACACATACACTTCTCTAAACCAGTCAGAAATCCTTCTCAAACACACTCACTCACCAACACATTCATTCACAACTATAACATCATTACCAGTACGTAAATGTTTCCAATTATGACACACACAGAGATGTCAAACACTGAAAACATACCATTTATAAAAAATAACATTTCATAGATTCACTACTAATTTGATGATACCTTATTATGTATCTCCTCCTGGTCATTAATCACAACAAGCCGAAAATAAGACAAATGAGGAGGAGTGTACACACTTCTACGTAGACCAATACAAACCTTTTTTGGAATACTGAAAGGGGATACTTATGACCTCAAACCTATATTGCAAGGAATAAAAAGATTGTGATGCAGAGGGAGGCACAGAATTCGGAACAAAGAAGATGGAGTCGGATGAATAGGGGAGTGGTGATTTTTTGGAAGATAGAAAGAGGAGACCAATGAGCTCAATGTTTAGAGGATGGAGGGAGCTGGGTAGTGGTTTTTGGCGGGATTATAGAGGAAATAGGAGGGAACTGTTGTAGCTAGTTGTCACAACCTGATTGGTTGGTATGGAAATAAACACTAAACGACGTCGTTCAGCCTGGGAAAAAAAATAACTTCCGATCGATCAAACTAATATACGATCGATCGAATAGTTTCATCCTACCACATTTAACCCGCTAATATGAGGGACTGAAAAACCATTCTTCTGCTACAACAACACCTCTACCTTGATCTATTGCAAAATAAATGATCGATCATGAAGTGGCAAAATGTTAATGATAGATCGAATAACTAAGTGATCGATCACTAACTTTCAGAATGTGACCAATTTAGATCTATCTAACTGATCGATCACTACAATTTGATCGATCGTTAACTTGTTGATATGTACACGATCGATCATTATTCAGTGATCGAATAATCCATTACAATATTTGATCGATCTAATAAATTTATGATCGATCAAATATTAAATTAAATTATATTTAATATTTTAATTAAATTAAATTACATGAATTAATTAAAAAATTAAATTACATGAATTAGATCGATCAAACATAAATTATGATCGATCATATTGTCACAGTTGTTCCAATCAGAGTTTTAAAAGTACAGTGGCGGTCTGATCGATCGTGTACAAAAATGATAGATCAAATAAGTATTCTGTGATGGATCAAATTCGAGTTTTGTACATATTTGATCTATCATTTTTTTATACGATCGATCAGACCGCCACAGTAACTTTTCATACTCTGATTGAAACAACTGTGACAGTATGATCAATCAGAATTTATGTGTGATCGATCTAATTCATGTAACTCGAATTTGCTCCATCACAGAATACATATTGATCGATCGAACATATTCCAAGATCGATCATGGACCATTAACTATTGTAAAAAATACCATTGCGTTAGTAAATCCTTCTCCCCACTAGTTGTAAATATTCCCATTAAAGTGATAAATGATCCATTAAAATTGTATATATTATTGGATTATCCATTACATATGAACTCACCTGAGTGTCATGATCGATCGAACATATTCAATGATCGATCATGGACTATTAACTATTGTAAAAAATACCATTGCTTTAGTAAATGCTTCTTCCCACTAGTTGTAAATATTCTCATAAAAGTAGTAAATGATCCATTCAAATTGTATATATTATTGGATTATCCATTACTTACGAACACACCTGAGTGACATGATCGATCGAACATATTCAATGATCGATCATGGACTAGTAAATATTGTAAAAAATATCATTGCTTTAGTAAATGCTTCTCCTCAATAGTTGTATATATTCTCATAAAAGTGGTAAATGATCCATTCAAATTGTATATATTATTGGATTATCCATAAATTACGAACTCACCTGAGTGCCATGATCGATCGAACATATTCGATGATCGATCATGGACCATTAAATATTGTAAAAAATACCATTGCTTTAGTAAATGCTTCTCCCCAATAGTTGTAAATATTCTCATAAAAGTGGTAAATGATCCATTCAAATTGTATATATTATTGGATTATCCATTACTTACGAACACACCTGAGTGTCATGATCGATCGAACATATTCCATGATCGATCATGGACCATTAAATATTGTAAAAAATATCATTGCTTTAGTTAATGCTTCTCCCCACTAGTTGTAAATATTCCTATAAAAGTGGTAAATGATCCATTAAAATTGTATATATTATTGGATTAACCATTACTTACGAACACACCTGAGTGTCATGATCGAGCGAACATATTAAATTATCGATCATGGACGATTAAATATTGTAAAAAATACTATTGCTTTAGTTAATGCTTCTCCCCACTAGTTGTAAATATTCTCATAAAAGTGGTAAATGATCCATTCAAGTTGTATATATTATTGGATTAGCCATTACTTACGAACTCACCTGAGTGTCATGATCGATCGAACATATTCAATGATCGATCATGGACTATTAACTTTTGTAAAAAATACCATTTCTTTAGTAAATGCTACTCTCTACTAGTCGTAAATATTCCCATAAAAATGGTAAATAATCCATTGAAGTTGTAAATTTTCGTATAAAAGTGATAAATGATCCATTGAAGTGGTAAATGATCCATTGAAGTTGTAAATATTCCTATAAAAGTAGTAAATGATCAATTGAAGTTGTAAATATTCTCATAAAAGTGGTAAATAATCCATTCAAGTTGTAAATATTTCCTTAAAAGTGGTCAATGATCCATGAAAGTTGTAAATATTCCTTTAAAAGTGGTAAAATGATCCATTGAAGTTGTATATCTTCTTGGGTTACTCATATATTATGTTAAAATATGATCGATCGATCATATTTAATGATCGATCATGGAGTATTAAATATCGTAAAAATACAGTGATAAATGATCCATTTTAGTTTTAAGTATTGCCTTAAATTTGGTAAAAAATCCATTACAGTGGTAAATGATCCATTGAAGTTGTAAATTTTCCTATAAAAGTGGTAAATGATACATTCAAGTGGTAAATGATCCATTCAAGTTGTAAATATTCTCATAAAAGTGGTAAATGATCCATTGAAGTTGTAAATACACCCAAAAATTTGGTATACAATCCATTAAATTTGTAAATATTCATTTCATTATGTTACAAAATTCCTAGTCCTCATATGTACTATCTGACATGTCTAGCAACCGGTATCCAACCGGTAACCGGTAACTCTTTGGAAAAATAAAAAAATTAAATAACATTGAAAGGACACATTAATCAACGGCTCAATTTTCTTGTTAGACAGATCTACGGTGGACATTGAATTTCGGTACCATACCGAAAATTCATTTGGCTGTACCGTAGTTGGCTCCTAACAATTAAGCAGGTTCAGTGTTCCTAGAACGTCAAAATTTGAAGAAATTGACCAAATAAGTCAAAAAAGCAATTCGAGGGAACAGAGTGGACGCAACGCGTGGTTCTTTGCGCTGAGTGGAAGAAGTTTTTAATCATGCCTGATAAAATGTTTCTGGAAAAGCAATGTTCCTTTCAACTTAAAATGATTTAATTAATTACTGTCGTTAATTTAATTATAAATTTTAATATTTGTTGAGATATATTATTAATTTAATAATTATGATTAATTAAATTAATTTTTTAAGTTAATTTTTTTTTCAACAATGTTGCTCCAAAATTTGTTAGGATCGACGAAAATGTTTCAATCGACAAACAATTTTTAGACGATTGTCTGTGAGGGTTTAAATGTCATATTTTAGGATTTCCTTAAATAAAAATAATGAACAAACATACATTATATGGAACTAATGAAAGATAATTATTTTATTAATTCAATCAAAGAGATTTTAATTACAAAAAGACTAAATAAACAGCTTTGATTGCTATAGTAACTATTTCCTAATAACTAATATAAAAACTATTCCTAAAATGCCAAAATAGTGGGTCTTGTAAGAGTTTGAGTATGTCCTTCATCTTCTCTATTACAAGTCATTTTATAGGCACTGTCTTAGATGATTTTGCTCTCATCGACGATTATTAACTGATAACCTCTAGTTAGTTATTTATTTATTTTTTTAAATATGGTTGTGACTGATCAGCACCCTCATTTCTTCAGATTCTGTCATGTGACATCTTCTTAATACATCCAGATTGTCAAATGTCAATACACTGAATATTTCTGATATTTAATATATTAAGTCCAAATAGGAAGGTAATTAAGGTAATATTTTAAGTCCAAATATATATATAATAAAGTAGCTTACAATTCAAATTTCAAAAGATAAACAAAATGACTTTTGCTTTTCGCGGTTCAGATCGCTTTAAATTTTATTTTAAAGTTAATCTAACGGCTAATATTAACACCCCAAATTTAATAGGAAAAATAGGTCTCTAAGAGTGTGTTTGGAGTGACTTTTTAAAAGTATTTCTAGAAATTATTTATTTAATAGAAAAATAGGTCCTTAAGGGTGTGTTTGGAGTGACTTTTTAAAAATATTTCTAGAAATTATTTTCATAAGTATTTTTTTTTAAAAAAATAGTGTTTGAAACCGTCACACCACTACCTCTACCTCTACCACCACCACCGCCACCACCACCGCCACCGTCGCCGCCACCACCACCGACACCGCCGTCACCACCACCACCACCATCGTCGCCGCCACCACCATCTCCACCACCGTCGCCGCCACCGCCATCACCGCCACCGCCATTGCCACCACCACCACCATCGTCACCATCACCGCCACCATCGCCACCACCACCGTCATCACCACCACCGCCGCCACCACCACCACCGTCACCGCCGCTGCTACTACCACCACCATCGTCGCCGTCGCCGCCACCACCACCACCATCACGGTCATTGTCACCCACCACAACCATCACCATCTCCAATCACCACCACCACATCTCACTCCCACTACAACCGATACTTAAATTCATTTATCTCTCCTCTATGTTTGTGAATTGATTTTAAATATGAATACAAATATGTTTATTATTTAGCATTTTTTATTACTATGTGCCTTCAGACACAGGCAATAACTAGTATATATATATATATTGTGCACATAGGAAGTTGAGAAACCAATGGGTCTCGATTGTTTTGGTGGGAGTGTCACCAAGTTACCTCAGTCAAAAACAACCACATCCATCGATCATTACATTTCTCTTTTGGCCGTTGTTTTTTTGGATAATTTTTTGGTACCAAAATATCGAAAATTATTATTTTTTGAGGTTAAATTATATTTTTTTAATGTAAAATTATGGTTGTTTTAGGTAACTTCATAATCGATAATAAATATCATCTGATTAATTGTAATTACTATTAGATTGATAATATACGCCATGTAAATTGATATCCGTAAAAGCCTAAATCCTTCCAAAATATGCTCCTTACAGAGTATAATAGAATATGATGACATATAATTTAGAATAACACCATTAGGACCTAATTTAATGGTTTAATCAATCACTGTGACAGAATTGATAATAGGCCTTAATGGTTGGGACATATTATAAATCTAATAGTAGTAATACATTAACTTAACAAATTAGATCCAAAAATTACTATTGTATAATTTATACTTTTATACCCAAAGAAATGAAATAAATTTTTATTGAATTCAGCAAAGTAAAAACTTCAATACTATGATGGGACCGTCTTGATTTCGAATCTTGCAATCTTTTATAATCAGGTCATGACTGATTTATCTTTTGTGAATACTCTAATCCCGACGTGAATAACGTACCTTTGACTGGATCAGCTTAAGTGATAACAAGGACCGTCCTGATTTCGAATCTTCCAATTTTTTGTGGTCAGGTCATGACGAATTTATCTCTTATAAATACCCTAGTCCCGGAGTGAATGATCTGTCTTTAACCGAATCAAAGATGATATTAGTTAAGGTGAACATAAATTGACATGAATACCTCTTACCATTAAACTAAAAAAAATTCCAAGGAATAGGTGATTGGAGCACCGGTCTATAAGGGAAACGGGTGAAAGGTTGGCATCTCGAATTGAGCTATTGCTTCGTCATCAAAATTTTTAATATTATTCAAACCTAATTTTTTGATATGATGTAATTCAATACAGTTATTAAATTTATAGAGAGCTTCATCCAATTTTAAGACTCACAGTTAATTCGACGGTTGTAATAAATTAAGTCAACAAATTAGGTTTAAAAAAAATTACTCTAACACTTTGCACCAAACGCATATCTATAGTTTGTACGATCAACTTTATACATTCTGGAATCTAATTCAGATAAATTACTCGATCAGGGCCAAAAGGTTAAGTAGTATAGCATTGAACTCGTGGCTTAAAATCTCAATTTTTTTTTTTATTGTTTTAGAGGAATAGAAGTCTGGTATATTTGTACCCGGATTTATTAGGCGGCTTTTTTATCAGTTTTTTGGGCAAAAATAATTTTTATCAGCACCAAAGAAAAACTGAAAAAAAAGGGCTTTCAAGTAAAAGCCGAATTTTTTGGAAACACTTTAAATGGTTCCAAAAAAAATTTTAACTCTGACTTTTTCATTTTACTTTTCAAACCAATGTTTCACACCTAAATAAATCAACTTCAAATAAACTCAATAAAGTAGGTATTTTGTTTGTACTTAAAAACAAATTTTTGTGGAAGGTCATACAATACATGTGCACAATTCACAACATCTTGAAGGATTTTGATATCATCTCATTGGGAAAATTTTCCAAGTTTCTCCAATTCCATTAACCCACCACCCATGAGTAGGATCTAATCATGATTTGATCTTGGGTGATTGAGCCTTTATGCATACTCTCTCTCTCATGTATGATATTATCAACTCATGGGAGAGTATCACTCTTACTCACTCAATCAATTTAGTGGGATGTGATTCAATTTTGATGATGCATAAATTGAGTTTGCACACCACCTGTCAAGTAATTAGTAATAAATGCAGTAATAAAGTGGAGAGAGATAATAAGTTAAATAAGACAAGAATTTATAGTGGTTCGGTCAACGTGACCTACGTCCACTTTGAAGGGTTAGGGTCACCTGAATATTTTATTACTTCAAGGAGTGTAGAGAAAGCAGGGAGATACAAACTATGAGATAGAGATGAGAGTGATAGCAATGTATGCAATTGAGTGTGAGATGCCCCCCAAGTGTTGGCGGGGATTACAATTTATAGTCGCCTCTAACAGATTGAGACGACTTATCAATAACTAAGTGGCTAATCTGGTGGAGTTGGTGCCCTTTTCTCAACGGATGAGGCAGTGACGGCGCTCCCCATAAGATCCGGTTAAAGGATGTGACGTGGTGGTTGACACTTTTCAAGGCGGTGTGGATGAGGCTCTTGGATGACTCTGCTTACTCCTTGGTGATGTAGCTTCTCGAATCTTGACGAGCTTGACCGGGCGTAGATCCCTTTGAGCTGAACTTACTGGATCTCTATAAGTTGGATTTTTAATTTAAACTGGGCTCACAACGTGGGGCCATTGAGCTTGACCCATCAAATTTGATGAAGATTAATGAAATTTGAAATTGAGAGGATCCAAATTCATCTCTAGGTACTAAAACAACTCAAAAAGTCTTGATTTAGATGTATAAAAAATGCTCAAGAATAATATTGGAAATGCAGGGTGGCACTTGAGAGAGAGAGAGAGAGAGAGAGAGTCATGCATGACGAAAGAAAATTCGGCATTATTATAGCTTTACCCAACCAATTACATAAAGCTCGTGTAGGACTGCATGTTTGGAGATAGCTACGAGAATCAATATCCAAATCCATAAATAGGAAAAAGACAAGAAGCATGCATTTGATATTTGTATGGGATGTGGGAACCATTGCTCTGAAACGCCTCTCGTCTTTCTTACTTGTAATTGGCTTAAAAACAAAATACTTCTTTCCGTATAAACTCAGATATCTCTCTCTATGTATAGGATAGATAAAGTCATATCCGTTTTCCTATTTTATCCTCATTTTCTCTCTCTGGACGGTGGTTTAAGATTGTAATATCGATCATCGATTTAAAGAACCTTGTTTGTATACAAATAATTGAGTTTCACGACCATACTTATATTTTTTTTCTGACAAGTGCCCTTATCTGGATATTAGCTGCAAGCTCCATTCACAACGCAATAAATTTCATAGAGCTGATGGACATATGTAGTGGTTGGCCGCCCTGCAACCTCATTAAACTCTTAGAAATCGTGGAATCAATTCCTTACTTGTATCATTAACATGAATGTATCTTTATTGTACAATAAGTGAAAGAGGTAAGGAAAGTCCTAGCTGGTCCTAGCTGTACATATCAACAAAAAATGTTCTTTCCTAATACACCCCCTCAAGTTGGTGCGTGAAAGTCCGTAATGCTTAACTTGCGAGTAAAGTGGTCAAATAGTTTCCGGCACAAAAGTTTGGTGAAAAGGTCCGCAACCTAATCACAAGTAAGGAGGTGCACCGTAGAGATCAGACGGCTAAGAAATTTCTCGCGAATAACGTGACAATCAATCGTAATGTGTTATGTCATCTCATGAAAGACATGATTTTGAGCGGTATAACGAACGGATTGATTGTTACAGTAAAGAGTCATCGAAATAGAATGAGAGACACCAAGATCGCGGAGAAGCTTTTGAAGCCATACTAGCTCACATGTGGTGATAGTCATCATAGCCCCATATTCAGCTTCAGCCGAGGAACAGGCTATGAAGTAGCTTGCTTCTTGGTCTGTCAAGAAATGGGATTGTCGACCAGGCAAATGAAGTAACCTGTAGTCGAGCGTCAAGACAAGGGACAGTTTGTCCAATCAGAATCAATGTAGGCTGTGACATGTAGAGAAGAGCACACCCAGTCCTGGGGAGCCTTTTAGGTAACGAAGAACACGAAAAAGCAGCATTCAAGTCACCACTATCAGAGAGAATCTCCAAAGCATACTTACACTGATTGAAAAAGATTCCGGAAGGGGAACGAGCAACTTCAAGACTTAAGAAATTTGTTTTAATTATAAGTAAAGTTTTATAATCTGTTTTATTATAGCAGTTATTTTGTTGTTAGAGGTATATTAGATATTTGTTTCCCAAATAGACTTTTAACCAAAAAAAAATTTCGCTTAAACTTCTAGTCTAATAAGTGTTCAAAAATATATCGACTTCGAAATTTTTTATTTTATTTTTTGGTTTAAAAGTCAGGAGTGTCCAGATCAATTTACACGTACATTAACTAATATTCGGTCCAATCAAAGGCAAGAGCTTAAGGTATTTATGTAAAATAAATATCTCATAACCTGAGTCCAAAGAGATGTTCAATGGTAGAGCAATGCTATGTAACCTAAATTTGTAATCCAAATTTGTATCACAAATGAAAAAGGATTATTGGATCAGTAGGTCTCATTTAAAAAAGTTGATGGACTCATTCATCTAATGATCCCCTTCCATTTAGGATGTAAATTTGAGTTACAAATTTAAATTAAATAGTATTTCCCACGTTATTAGGAACACAGACATAACTCCTCCGACATAAATCGGAAATTTCTTGACCCTCCCCCACAAAGTGCCTATAAGACACGGAGCTATCTGATAAAAAAAAGGGGAATAAAATGCAATCATAAGATAAGATTTGACTTTGTCCGAATTAAAAGCCAAACTTTCAACACCCAACTACATCATTGCCCATCTCTACTTAATGGTTACTCCTCGATAACAATTTCTCTCTCTCTCTCTCTCTCTCTCTCTCTCTCTCTCCGCCTATAAATAGCTGAAAGGCAACACAACCATCTTCATCATCCTTTCATAGCATAAAGTTCCAAGTGCAAACAATATGGGTTCCAAGGCATTCCTTTTTCTTGGCCTTTCAATGGCTATTGTTCTTCTCATTACCTCAGAGGTGGCAGCTAGGGAGTTGGCTGAGACTTCCACTACCAATGAAAACAGTGAGTTTTGCTGTTTTTGGCCTCTTAATCAAATCCCCTACAAAGTATTGGTTTTGCAAAAGAGAAATATTGTTATCGGGATTTAACAAGAGACATGATATTCTGATCTTATAACGTTTCAGTTAAAATGGTCCAATAGTATTATTCGTAAATAACCAGTGTTGAAATTATGAATGTGCTAAGAGTATTAGATGTACGTATGACCATATATATATTTGTGCTAACATGCAAGTTCATTATTTGTGCAGCTGACGAGACAAATGGGGTAGATGATGCTAAGTATCCTGGTGGCGGATATGGCGGCAATCCAGGCGGAGGATATGGAGGAAACCCTGGTGGTGGATATGGAGGATACCCAGGTGGTGGATATGGAGGAAACCCTGGTGGAGGGTACCCTGGTGGTGGCCGTGGTGGATATGGAGGCCGCGGTGGATATGGTGGCCGAGGTGGAAATGGTGGCCGTGGGGGCGGAGGGAATTGCTATTATGGTTGCTGTGGCCGAGGATATTATGGACGCGGTTGTGGACGGTGCTGCTCTTATGCTGGTGAGGCCATGGATGTGGAGACTGAAGCAAAGCCTCACAACTAAAGCAAATAATAATATATAGTTCACTAGAAGCATGAATAAAAGCATCAATGGATCACCATTGGTGCCTTCTATATGGATGGCTATGTTACTTTATCTGTAGTTGAGATTGTATCTATATGTCTGTGTGTTTGTTTAAATCACTTATATGATAGTGAAAAGCTTTTGTATTTGAATGTTTTCTTATGCTAATTCATAGAATCATAGCTACTAACGGAAATTATCATTCCTTTTCAAAAGATTGGGAGAGATTGTCAGTAAGAATCTAGATTATCTATATATGCGACTATAGTATGTTAAACTCAACCCGTTATGACCCAATCTATTATACTCAGTTTATTACGTGGGTCACGAATAAATTGAATTATACTCGATCTGTTCTTGACCCGCCAACACCAGTCTAAATCACCCATTTGCCAATTATATTAGGTGCTATAACAATTTGGGCTTACGTTGTATATTTGATATCCATTTTGTAAATAGGACTTGGATATCCTTGAGACCCAAAAAATCAAATAGGCCCACATATTTATAACGGCCGGCCCATGGATTATGATTCTTTAGCTGTTTTGTCATAAGAAAAATGTATGATTCTTTATTTTTCATTTCTTATCATAGTATAAATTATTTTAGAACTAAATGGTTTTTGATTTGGTTTTGATAGTGTTTGGATTAAGTAGCTCCATGCCTGGTGAATCTAATTGAGAGAGAAAGGAATACAAAGTTAGAGATTTTCGATTCATAGATTACACGAATATTTTTAAACACGTCATATTTATAATAATAAAAAAAAATAACTTATAGAAGATACGGCACGATTCGGTTTCCACACCTATAATCACTCTATAGCACTTAGCATTTGCCATGAAGAAAACAATGTTAACAGGCACTGGCTGCTTATGGTTGTCAGTCGTCACCTAGGTTTCAAACTAAAATGCCTTGCCAACAAATGTATCTTTATGATAAAAATCTTCTGCATTAAATTTTTATTTTTGCGTCTTTTTTTTTATTATAATGGGTCTAGACCCGTCTTAACCTCGTATTCTTCGGACTTAAAAGCGATATAAACTTTAAATTTATATAATCATTCATAAACTTGTACTAGACAAATCAAATTTCTATTACTACATATAAACTTATAACTTGAGATAATAATTCGTAATATTTTCAGATAGTTTCGAAGAACAAGATTCTCTCTAACAGAAACTTCAAATGTCGGGGCGACAATTTCACAACGGTTAGGTCAATAGCAAGTGGGCCCCGTTGCTCCTCTGGAACCAGCTCGACCGGCTGCTGCCCTCTATGGGCTTTTTTGTTATCCTAGTCGAGGAATCATGTCGGGACATATGAACCAACCACAAACATTGGATTGCGCTTTTGTTGCTAATTACTAAAAACATTTGATTGTTGGCATGCATGATTTAAAGAAAATATAAATTGTATACGATGATACCATAAATCTTTAGTTGAAGGGAATTTTGAGAAGAAAAAATAGAATATAGGAGTGTGCGATTTAAACTATTAATTGGTCTGTGCAGATATATGTTTGTCATATTGGAATTCACAACCAAATGTGTCTTTATTCTAACTCCCGTGTAAGTCTCATTCAGAGAATAAGCTGGTTCACTTGAAGTTTAACTTCATTCATTAGAGCTCAGTTAGAATGATTTGACCTGGGTCATCTATCACAAGTATATCAACTCCCAAATCAACAAATGATATCCAAACAACTTGGCTATAATCACACAAGCTAGCTCGAATCTAGTTACTAGAAGAAGAAGAAGAGCTCAACAAGTCAATTATATCTTGGACACCAACCTACCGCCTCAAAGAATGCCACATTAACACTTCTAGAAATCCACGTGGATATCGGTAATTAAAATTTTCTCTAACAATCAAATATTTTTCAAATGATTCAAACAGATTGAGGGAACTACACAATGTTGAATTAGGACAAAAACCTTTACTTGTATAAATAAGAGAGACCCCTTTATTGAAAAAGGGCATTAAACACTCCTTAATTTGTAATTACTTTCTTCTTCTTCCTCAAATAATACGATGAATACATAAATAAGAGACTTTATTCACAAGTGGACTTTAGCCGAGCTATTCAGCTTAGCGAACCGCTTAAACTCTTGTCTATTCCATTGGTTTTTGGTCGATCATACAGGCCACTTATACAAATCATAACTCTCCGCGCATTACACTCCAATTCCTCTGTTTCTTGTACCATGAGTATCGTATTAAAATTCATATAATCGAGTATATTTGAGAGTTGATGTTGTGTCACATTCATATTGTTTGTGTTCAATTAAATTGATCTCGACTTTTTTATTTGATGAATCTAATGAGTAAACATAATAGAGCCTCTAAAACAACGATCAATTAATATTTTTAGCGAGAATTGACGTCCCAACCTCTTGGTTGGAAGAGTTAGCTAATTCATAGTTCTCTCTCCTTTCAAAATGACAAAGCAACCCATTGCATGTGTTATCTAAATCTCCATGAATTTATGCCCATCTCACATGCCATGAATTTATGGCCTTCGAGCACTTGTCAAGCTTCAGTACTTGATTGTATTTCTTTATATTCCTTTTTTCTTTAATCTCAATTTTATTTTGCAAAATTAGTGGTACGGGTAATTGATGCGACACAATCCGACCTAAATAGATTAAACTTGCAACTGATTTAACAATGGGGCCGAGTCACGGGGGTACAAAGATGCTCTATTGGATGCATAGGGATCAGAAGGCAGCATACAGACAGAAGTACGGCTTTCATGTAAGTAAGCTAGCTTATCTTATGTCACACCAAGGGCCCTAAACCATTTCAATAATTTCTCTAATGTTGACTGCTAAATAAAAGTGAACCAACTAAAGTATGTCACCTACATATTTCCTCTATAGTTTCACCTTGCAAGTTATTATAGTATTTAATTTTACCTTATTATATACTGGTAATTATAATTTATATTTTTAGGTATTCTGACTCAAATGGGTGAGACAGGTATTGAGATTCTCTTCATTACATTTTTTTTCTCTGTTTCACTTAATGGTACATCACTTACTATTAATACAATTGAGACCCCTTGTTTATAAGTGGGTTCCTCTCCTATTAACGATGAGTGATCGACTATTAAATAAAAGTATGACGACAAGGATTTGAATCCGGTAAAATAGTGCACCACTTACAAGTCAACAGTAATGTAATCGATTATGGATTTAAGGTAAGGACAAACATATGTGCATTACATGCATGATATTTTACCTATTAACATGGCAATAGAACTTATTGTCCAACATCATTGCAGAATCATCCTCTAAATTTGACTTAGAGAAAGTTCAAAAATTAAAGACTTTATAAAAAATTATACTCAATGCACAAAAGACTCATGTGTAGCAAGCTCCAGAAAAAGTTAGTGGCGGACAGATTTATGTTCATTTTACAGAGGTTGACTTTAACCTCGAGTTATCCGCGAGAGGAAGCACATCATAAACACTCAATGCTCATTTGCAAGACACATCAGGATTTTCTTCATTCAAAGCGAAGGTCAAAATAAGCTACAACAGGCTTTAATCCAACATGAATGAAACATGCACTTGGATGGTAATAGACAACCCCTCCTTCCCCAGAACTAATGATAGACAGCCCCTCCTTCGGTGTTTAGGCTTGTTTCCCGTGGTGTTATCCTATCTTCCCAAGAAAGAGGGAGTCGTCCTCGAAGGGACTTCAACAATGACCGTATCGAGTTCTATCGTACTCCGTGCAACTATTATTGTTGATCCTACAGAGCCTACCCAAAGGTTCAGGCCGGATTGTAGGAAGTGGGTCGTCGGTGGGTGATACATTATTGCTTTAGACCTAACATCTGAATTTGATTTAAAATGTTGCTCAAAACACTTGAATTCTCAGTACTTAAATAAATAAATACTTGTCATTGTCTTAGACCCAACATCTGAATTTGACTTAAAATGTTTGCACAAAACACTTGAATTCTCAGTACTTGTTGCTTTAATTTTGTAGGACATCCCTTCTTAGAAGCCCATGTGGTGGTGGTACTTGATTTAAATGAGTTTCTTTGAATTAACTTCTTGTATAACATAAAAAACCAAGATTCACTTCAATATTACATGTTCTCAATTCCAGAGATATGTTAGATTATTTATCTTAAGCAACGTTTTGTAAGTGTGCCCAGACACACGTATAACATCGAGTCGTGTGGAAGTAGCTAGTCGTGATCAAACTATTTAACAAATTAATTGGATTAATTTTATTGCTTAAAGTCATAGTAAGAGTCCCATTCTTAGCTATGTCATGTTTAATCTTCTTTCAAACTTGGTCCAACCAAAGCCAGTTATCCTCAATGGATGAGTACCATTTTGCCATTTGCCAAAAAGAAAATGAATAGGCCAGAAGAGGGCATTAAATCTACCAAACATTAATAAGCAAAAAAATATTTTTGGGCACACCTACATAGGAATATAATATAGTCAGACCATGTAGGATTAGGAACAGTCCACTTTATGTTAATAGATATGGACATTCACTATCAGTTTGTATTGAGCAACTGATGATAGTGAGTTTTATTGGTTTTTCCACCTACTAAAAGTCCATGTATGATATAATATACGTGCTTAAATATAAGTAACAATGGTATATGTTGGTTCAAACTTGCTTGTTCCTTGGTACGAAAGAATTTTTCTTGCAATACTTGCACCCTAGTCGTACCTTATTTTGGTGATTCTGTTCAGATTTATTCACCTCGAGTGACAATGTCACATATATATCGTAATAAAAAATTATTAATCTTTTTAGACGAAGAGAATAGTTCGTGTAATTATTTACTCGTCTTAGGATCATTACTTTGGCCGTATACCTCTTTTTTGGTCATTCTGTTCGGAATTATTAACCTCTAATGAGTTTTTCCTCGAGTTAGACAGATAACAAAAATACCTCATGTCGTAAACACAATACATATATACAAAACAAAAAAAATAGCCACCTCCATACACGAGTAAAAAAAAAATTACTTACCCAAAAATAAAAGGAAATAAAAATTGAGGTTTCATTCACCAGTACACGCAGCATGAAATATATTTTGCATACATCCTTAGAGATGTACTATAGCGGAAACTGTAAATTCAGACGTTCTGAGTTTGAAACTTGGCAATCACTTGGGGTTAGGTCATGAAATATTTATCTCTTATGAATACCCTAATCCCGACGTGGATGATCTACCTTGACCGAACCGATAAGGAGATTAGTCGAGGTACGCATAAACTGACCGAGACACCTTTGATAAAAAAAAAAAAATCATATACATAGACAGTCAAAGCCAGCCAACAGGCTTTTGGCAATATGTAATTAAAACATATAGTTGATTTCCGATTTCTCAGCCGCTGTTGAAGGGTAAGATTGGATCAAGACCATTAATACAGTTGACAAATGTCAATTTTATTACCATAGATCTATGGCATAAACAATATATATTCATAAACCTAACTCCAATGAAAAACTGGCCAACCTCATATAAACTATAATATAAACAATAAAGTCCTTCTGAACTTCAGTTATTTTCTATAATATTTGTATTTATATTAATGTTTCTCCAATCAACCTTCTTGTTTTATGTTCGAAAATATTTATGTAAGAAATAACTTGCATGGAATGTTTAGCAAATTAAACAAAAGACGAAACATAAACTCGCATATCTTGAATACAAGCTCTTCAAATTGTAGCAAATTTACGTTAAATCAAAGAAAGTAATTAGTTCATGATTACGTACACCCGAGAATTCAAATGGTGTATGATTGGGATGATTATTAATTTTTTTTTTTTAAAAAAAATTAGCAAGTCTCTTTATGGTAAGTGAAGAACAACGTAAAAATCATTGACTGTTGTGGGGGAAGACAAAGAGAACCAACCCAACGTGTGGAACAAAAAGGCCTGTTGATGGCCCACTGTTTATGAAAATTAAAAGTCTTTGAAAACAACATTAACGGGAAAAGCTCGTCATCTTCTTGGGAACAACCTTCCTTCTCCCTTCTTCCTTCTCTCTCTATCTCTCTCTCCTTGCACATATATACACACGCTCACTATCATTTCCATAGTTTTGTAAAACTCTTTTTCTTTTCTGTAATTCTTCTTCTACTTCGAATACTATAGTTCTGTGGTTTTTTTACTAGCAAAACCATGAGGAAAAAGAAGGAATATGATTTGTTATGCATGATATCATCAGTGTTTGGAGCTTCGTTGGAATGTCAAGGTTTTGATGTTTCAATTAAGGCACTCAATCCAAGGTTTTCTTATCAACATGTCGGTGAAGAATTTGTGTAATCGAAACTTGTTTCCGGTGAACAATTCATCGGAGAGAAGATTCAGCGGCGTACATGGGAAAGCCAGGCATTGCTCTTCTTCTTCTTCTTCTTCTTCTTCTTCTTTTTTTCTTTTTTTCTTGCGTATGTTCTCTTTTATTTTGGGTTTTAAATATGGGGTTGGGAATAGCAAAGATAGGTACAAGAAATTTATGTAAACTGCTCTTAAAACTATCAGGCAGATGGATAGAAATGAAATAAGATTTGGCTGCTTTCCCGGGTCTCTCTCTCTCTCTCTCTCTCTCTCTCTCTCTCTCTCTCTCCCTCTCTCTATAAATTTGTTTCACTTTATAGAAACCTATATCTACATGCATATCTATCTTAAGCTATGCATATATGAACATATGTGTGTGTGTGTGAGAGAGAGAGAGAGAGTATACATCACCTTTGCTGAAAAATTGAAGGGATTTCTTTCTTCTTTCTTGTTGAGGAATAGAAGACTTTAGTAGTTTGTTGAATAGGTTTTCTTATGTGCAATGGGTTTGGCAAGCACAGAAAGTTATTGATTTGAGCTTATTGCTTAATTAGTATGTATTGTCATTTTTTATTCATAATTTTCCAAAATTAATGGTTGGTAAGATGGTCATTTCAAGTGACAATTTTGTACATAGTTTTGGTAGATGTCATCGATAGAGTCACTTTCATGGTTTGGAACCCTCAACCACCATCATGATTAATCATTTCTATCAGGTGATGCAATCAATAAACTTTTTTTTTTTTTCCTTCTATTATTAAGCAATCAAACATTTCAATCTCTTGCTCTCTTATTTGTCTTGTCTTTTTATCGAAATTATTGTGGACTTGATCACAATTGTGAATATTCGACAAGTAAATCCGATATTTACTTCCGTTTTTCGAAAAATTAAAAATATACAAAATTAAAATATTTCTTCCAAAGGACAATATGTTGGGTTTTGCTTAAAAAGAAATAGCATTTCTCCTATAGTATTCATTGTATTCTTCGTATAATGCGATACTTTTTCTTACAAAAATGAGGTGGAGAATTGCATCCTGCCTAACTGCAATCACCACTCCCTTTGCCCAGTCCCATCTACTTATGAAGTTTAAAATTTCAGTAAATAGGTGCATATGAGCATGACAACTTCATAAAAACATGTAGGGGAGAAAATATATTATGTAGAATTATTAGGGACAAATACACACACACACACACACATATATATATATATAATGTAGAATTATTTTTACAGAAAGAGAAGTGGAAGATGAAGTAAGTAAAAAGGTTGAGTTCTAGCAGTGCTTCTCTCCTTAAATATTATTAAAGCTTAATTATAAAATGTCCCCTTAAATTTTGGATAGTTTGTCATTCACCTTTAAAGGTTTAAATTTTAACAAATAGCCCTTTTAAGGTTTGAATATTTTGTAATTAACTCCAATAGTTAATTTTAGACCATAAAACATGAGGTACGTTAGACAAAGAGAAATTCACATGATCTCTAATTTATTGAAAATACACAATTACCCCTAAAAATTGTGTTTGTGTGTGGGTGTGTGTGTGTGGAGGTGGAGGTGAAGGCGAACATGTTTTTATGTAGTGTATTTGTCTTGAGTTGAATAGATCTATTTTTTTCTTAATTTTTTCATTTCCTTATTTTTTAGAGATAGAATTAGTACATCAAGAAAAAAAAACATGAGAAATAATGTACAATAAGGAAGATGTAATAGTACTTTCATGTTCCAACCGTTGTTGTCGGTCTACTTGAAACTTGGAGAGGGCAAATTGTAGCATTTGAAACTACAGGGAATTGATTGCAACAAAAGGCATAGTTGGAGGGGGCAAATTCTAATTAACCCAATTATTAAATTTTGGTGAGATTCATCTTCATCCCTGTTGTACACACGCACGCAAGCATATATATCATATATACGTATATGTAGAGAGAGAGAGAGAGAGAGAGAGAGAGAGAGAGAGAGAGAGAGAGAGAGAGAGAGAGAGAGAGAGAGAGAATTATGATAACATATATGTATTATAATAGTGACCAAATATAAACTTTAAGTCTATTAAAAACCTAACTTGTAGTATTTGGTCATGAATAATAACAGCTGTAAATTAAGCAGTTGGAAGATGATGACATGAAGTCAATCCTGTGTAAGCTTGACGACATGGGAGCTTCAAAATAGTCAAAGCATCTGTGTCTTTGGACTTGGGGAAGCTTTGCAGACGTGCACTAATGGCATTTTGTCTTCAACCCGGTTCATTTATGTATGGTACGTTTACACCCACATGATGATGAGATACGGATACAACATATGAATACCACATAATTTGAATATAGTCGAAAGTAGGTAAAAGGGACACCACTAACTCTGAGAAGGTATGCTGTCCCGGTAAACCCGAGTTAATCCGGTAAGCCTGATCAGGATGAGAAAGGTGGATTTGTCCTGCCATTAATAAAATTCAGAAGAAAACCCGAGATAACTATCACTAGAATTCCGAACAACCTATCCTAATAAATAACATTTTATATATTAAAATAAAATACAAAAAAAATTAAGATAGAAAAGATAAGTGAATAAATAAATACAATTATAATCACGTTATACATTATAGTTTGGTTATATCCTCTTTGTTGGGGGAAATAAGAGTCTTTATTTCATGTTGGGGAAGGGGTTACTCTCAAAATTATACGGCTCGCATTACGCCCAAGAGGTTTGAACTTTGACTTTCAAGTTTTAATTTTCGTTTTTTTTTTTCTTGTCCTTTTTTCTAATAATAATCAGATTTAGTTTACTATAGGTTGGGGTTCTCAAGGATAATATTGTGTGACGGTATCTTCATTTTTTTTTTTAAAAATTTTGGTTTAGTTTGAAGAATATACATACAATATTCAAGGGAACACGCTTCTCTATTTGCGGAAAATAAGATTATATATACGCACGTAAATTGTGTTTTACATTAGTCAACAATAGCATAATGTGTATGGTTTGCGTTTGTGATTGAGTTTTTGAGCATAGGTAGCTAATGGATCAATCAATTTTATTATGAGTATATTATATACCATGATTATCGGGAATTGTAATGAGAGATTTGAATTTTCAACGACAACAATGCCTTGGAGTTTTGTATGTAACCACTATTTAGGATTAATTAAACTAAATTTACTTTCATGACATTAGGTGGCATTTACTTTCAGACGTGAATGAACCTCTCTCTCTCTCTCTCTCTCTCTCTCTCTCTCTCTCTCTCTCTCTCTCTATATATATATATATATATATATATATATATATATATATAAAATCATACTTCTTGTCACTTGCACGTCACCCTTAAGCTAGTCATACACAAAGCACAAGAACTTAATTTGTGTAGATTGTGGCTAATTCGAGCTCAACCAAATCATACTTCTTCTTTCCATAAAAGGTGTTCAAAAGTTAGAGAAAATTCCAAGATGATTCACATTTGATAGAAGTCTTTTCTCGCCCTTTTATCGCACTCTCACTCTATACTCAAATTTAAATTTGAGTAAAAACAGAGTAAAAATAAATTTCAATTTTTGACTCAAATTTATACTCAAATAAAAGAAAACTCAATTTTTTACTCAAATCAAAACAGATTCAAATATTTATTCAAAATTTCAGTGGTCAAACTTCTCTCTTTTAAAAGATTCAATTGTCATATTTCACCTTCCTTTAAATTTGAATTTGCCTTTCTTTAAATTTGAGTTTGCCCTTGTTTAAATTTGTGTTTGTCCATTTAAAAAGTCTATATCAAATCAAGTTTTTTACTCAATTTTGAGTTTGAGTTTGCGTCAACATTAGAGATGCCCTTAATAGTTAAGATAAAATTGTCTTGAAGTGATTGAGATCACCCATGCATACGGATCTAACTCTTCTTCATTATACTTTCACTCAATTTCACTTAATGGTAGATTATATATCATTAGTACACAAAGAACCCACAATTTAGTAGTAGACCAATCACATGTATACAATGGATGATCTACCATTTAGTGAAATTAAATGAAAGTATAATGGAGAATATCTTGATGGGCCAGACCCAATGGCCCAACTCATGTTATAAGCCCAGTTTGAATAAAGAGCCCATCTAGTAGAGATCCAATGGATCCAGCCCAAAAGAGGTCCACCCCGGTCAAGCTCATCAGGGTTCAAGAGGAGCTACATCGCAAAGGGAAGAGGTAGGGTCATCCAAGAGCCTTATCCACGCCACCTTGGAAAGAGTCAACCCCCACGTCATCCTTTGACCGAATCTTATGGAGAGCACTGTAACTGTCTCATCAGTTGAGAAGAGGGCGTCAGCTCCACTAGATTAGCCGTTTAGTTACTAATAACTCTCTCAAATCTATTATGAGGCGACTATAAATTGTAAGCCCCGTCAACACCTGGGGGGCAGATCACACTCAGTCTAGCACAACTCTCACATCTCTCTCAGTTTGTAATTCTCTGCTCTTCCTACGTACTTGAAGTAATGAAATACCCAGCGATCCTAGTCATTCAAAGTGGACGTAGGTCACGTTAACCGAACCACTATAAATCATTGTCTTGCCTGTGTTTCTATCTCTCTCTACTTTAATACTGCATTTATTACTGTTTACTTGACATGTGGTGTGTAAATCAATTTGTGCATCATCAGTTTGACGTCCTGTCTGTGGGAACAACAAAATTCTCACATAAGTACATCTCTTACTGTACCTATGACAATCACCACCAGATCCATGAATCAGCCTGAAGATAATCCACCACGAGAGAAGGAGGTTGCTCCTCCACCAACCAATCATGTTCCAAATGCACAGCAAATGCTAGAGACAATGCAACAACTCGTAGCCCACAATCAACAAATCCTGCAACTGATGCTCGCTGGACAACAAGGAGGAGCACAGCCAGGAGGACCTCAAGCTAGAGGAGCTCCACGCCCTGGGCATCAAGAAGCTCCCCACTTGGGCACCCTACACAGGGGAGCCCACCATGAGGGACCTCCACCACCTCCTCCAGCTCCCTCTTCTCATGGTGGAGACCCACATTTTCAAGAGGATGAGGGCGAAAACTAAAACGTGGAGCATAGGAGTCATTTCCACGACATTCCAAAGGAGCTCCCAACCACTAGGACGAAAAAATCAAAGAAGTGCAGAATCAGCTAGGCGACATCTTCAACGCCATGAAGGCACAAAGACCCGAGACAGTGGATTACCTCGTAAGGCGAATCGACACACCTTTCATACCTTACGTGGTGAACTACTCACTTCCTCAGAAGTTCAAAATGTCATCCGTCTAAACCTTTGACGGTACGAAGGATCCACTAGATCACCTCGAAACCTACAAGACCTTAATGCAGTTGCACAACATCCCCGACGAAATTATGTGTAGGGCATTCCCAACTACCTTGAAGGAATCAGCGCGACAATGGTTTTTCAAACTCACCCCGCCCTCCATAGGCTCCTTCGCCAAACTAAGCAGATCTTTTGTAGCACAGTGCATTGGTGGACGTCGCCAACAGAAGCCTGTCACCCATCTGCTCAGCATAAAACAGGATCGAGACGAGAGTCTGAGGAGTTACCTCACTCGCTTTAACGAGGAGGTCCTCCAAATCAAGGAGCCCAATGACAATGTCACCATGACCGCCTTTCTGGGAGGCCTCCGCTCATCGAGTTTCCTTTTTTCAATAATGAAACGACCACCAAAGAGCATGTCATAACTATTGGCAAAAGAAAAATATATGAATGCTGAGGAAATCAACAAGTCCATGCGAGGTGAATCATCTCGCGAATCACCAAAAGCTTGACCTATCTCTGCTCTGCTCTCAAGCAGGCAGTCTATATCTCCAATTGAGCGGCTCTCTCACGGGTCGCCAAAAGCTTGGTCTATCTCTGCTCTGCTCTCAAGCAGACAGCCTATATCTCCAACTGAGCGGCTCTCTCACAGGTCGCCAAAAACTTGGCCTATCTCTGCTCTACTCTCAAGCAGGCAGCCTATATCTCCAATTGAGCGGATCTCTCGTGAGTTGCCAAAAGCTTGGCCTCTTTTCTGCTCTTAACCAGGCAGCCTATATCTCCAGCTGAGCGGCTCTTTAACGGGTCGCCAAAAGCTTGGTCTTTGATATGCTCTCAAAGCAGGCAGCCTACCTCCAGTTTAGCGACTCTCTCACGGGTCGCCAAAAACTCAATCTAAAGAGGTGTAGCTCTCTCACGAGCAATCCTCAAACTCTGTATTTGCTTTCACGCAAACAGTTTGTCTCTCTCTCCAGGTAATCATGTTAGATATTTTGATGTTGGAATAACATTGTTTTTACCATCTTTAGGCACGCTTTTGAAATTCAGGCCGTCAAGAGTAGTCTTCGTCATTAGGATGCAGGTTCAACTAAATGTCCTCTTCTCCAAGTTTCATTGGACACAGGGCATTGGGGGGGAAATGATGGGCCAGACCAAGGGCCCAACTCATGTTATAAGCTCAGTTTGAATAAAGAGCCCAGCTAGTAGAGATCCAATAGGTCCAGCCCAAAAGAGGTCCACCCCGGTCAAGCTCATCAGGGTACGAGAAGAGCTACATCACAAAGGGAAGAGGCAAGGTCATCCAAGAGCCTCATCCATGCCGCCTTGGAAAGAGTCAACCCCCACGTCATCCATTGACAGAATCCAATGGAGAGCATCGTAACTGCCTCATCAGTTGAGAAGAAGGCGCCAGCTCCACTAGATTAGTCACTTAATTACTAATAACTCGCCCAAATCTGTTATGAGACGACTATAAATTATAAATCCAGCCAACACTTGGAGGGCATATCACACTCAGTCGAGCACAACTCTCCTATCTCTCTCAGTTTGTAATTCCCTACTCTCCCTACGTACTTGAAGTAATGAAATACCCGGCGACCCTAATCACTCTAAGTGGACGTAGGTCACGTTGACCGAATCACTATAAATTCTTGTCTTGCCTGTGTTTCTATCTCTCTCTACTTTACTACTGTATTTATTATTGTTTACTTGACAGGTAGTATGCAAACCAATTTGTGCATCATCACATCTCAATCCCATGCATACAGAAAGTGAGAAAATTGAAACTCTTACATCTAATTTGAAAAATTGTTATAACACACACACATATATAAGGTGAGAGGCCGGCCACGTGCAGTTTCGATTAAATTGGGGTTCCTTGGTTTGGTTGGAGTAACATGGTGGCTTAATTAATAACTCTCACTCTTCCACCTATTCTCATTAAATGTTCTTTAAAGCCCATTTATTGATCACTTAATTGTTTTTAACTTGTCTCTTAAGAGCTTCATATTTCAAACAACTACTCTTTCTTGATGTTAATAAAATATAAATCTAATTTGTTGGTCTAAACAAAATTTTAGAAAATGCTCAGTTTCGTGTGTTGGATTCGGACCAGTGCTGCATACAACCCAGTTTCTCTCTCTCCCTCCCTCCTAGGTCGAGAGGTTTTCATCAAACAAAGAAGTTTGGTGCGTCAATGGCTGATTGGAGAAGCAAATATCATTGCTTGGCAAGAATTTCGAAAGTATCTTTTTAAAAATCAAATGATTTTTTAATCCCTTAATTTAGAAAATCTTTTGTTTAATAAAACGGATTCAAAAAAATTAACAAATTGTCAAATGTGATATGTATGAATTAAAGTAAGAACAATTACATGATACAAAAGTATATAAACCGTAAATGTGTAACCAGCCCGATCGGCAGCTTCCCGAAAGTCCATTAGGATAAATTTGATGGACAAAACAATAGTTATCTTTCCTCAAGATGGATCGGCCCGACCCTTGGGCAGCAAAGCAGGTAATTTATCATGTTGCTTGAGACGGGTTCATGTCGAAGTTTAGTGGGTTAATGTCAAAAAATATTTTATCTATATCGATTCATTTATTATTTCGTATCTAACGAATCGTGTTATATTGAGTTTGTATCGTATGTAACTGGTATAAAAAAGAGTTGTGTTTATTAATCATGTCACGTCGGGTCCACTCATTTAGGAAAGGGAAAATTGGAAGGGGGTACACTAAGTTATACTTAATTGTAAAAAAGTACACAGAAAAAAATGTTGGGTAATTAAGTCCTTAATTTTGATATTTATTTGTATCTAAGTACATTATTTGAATTTTACTGATTTTTTTTGTGACATTTTTGTCCTCCATTGATCCATGTGTATTTTTTTTGGAAAGTGGTGCATTAAACATCTCCTAATTTTATGGGAGAAATTTAATATATATATATATATATATATATATATATATATATATATATATATATATAGCTTGTTACACTGTTATTGTTACACTATTACACTATTCGGATATTAAATTAATTTAAAAATAAAACCACTTTCCAAAAAAAAAAACGCATGAATCAAGGTGCATTAAATATAATTTGAAAATAAAATCACTTTTCAAAAAAAAATACGCATGAATCAAGGTGCATTAAATATAATTTGAAAATAAACCACTTTTAAAAAAAAAAAATACGCATGAATCAAGGTGCATTAAAGATAATTCAAAATTTAGATAAGAGATTTAACAACAAGTATACATATGTGTATATATATATATATATAAATTCAAACAAGTATACATATACGTATTTATATACAAACAAATATATATATATATATATATATATATATATATGTATTAACAAATACACATGAATCAAGGTGCATTAAAGATAAGAGTTTTTGAATTAAATAACCCTAAAATGGGCATATACATCTTTGTATCTTAGCTGTGTACTTTTTTTTAAAATATTTTGTTCTATATATTTTTTGTCAAATAAGTCTAATTAGGTGTACCAGCTTCCAAATAATCTTTTAGGAAATAAGTGGCTTAGTATCATGTGAAAATTGGAAGTGAGTCCCCCTAGATGTACTTGTTTGGAGATGAGTCCGGCAAGGAAACTTATAAGGGGCTAAGTCCATGTTTAAAATTATATGCAATGACTTAAGTCCACTTTTTTTTTTTTTCTCAAAAATACCCTTCCTTGAAAGGAAGTTAAATTAATTTCCTATTTTGGAAATTGTTATCCCTTAATTCAAGGTCAATTAAAATATGCCAATAAAATCTCCATCATAAATTTAAAATTCAAATTCAAAGATCTCTCGATATTAATATTTTTAAAAAATAACAACAGTAACATGTTCAACAAAAATTGTAACATACTTAACAATAATTATTTCTCTCAAATTCAAACTCAAAAAATAGTACCATTCAAACACAAAAAATAGTAATATTCAAAAACAAAACAAATAGTAACATTGAATATTAATATTTAGTAAAATAATAGTAGCAACATGCTCAACAAAAACAGTAACATGCTCAAAATAATATGAACATGAACAGTAACATACTCCTAAGATTTAGGAGTTTTTAATTTTTAGTTTTATTTCACTTATAAAGGGAAGGGATAATATGGTAAAATTGACAAAAAACGGACTTCATAACAAATAAGTTTCCTTGACGGACTTAAGTCCAAACAAGTCCATATAGGGGGACCGGCCTCCAAATTTCCCTAGTATCATATTTTGATACTCCTATACTGATTCTTGGTGGGCCGGCCTAAACCCAGCCCATACCCTAAGTCAGACTTAAACTAAAACCACAGGCCCATAATATTTATGATGTTTTCTTGTTGGGGATTTTGGAAGCCGGTACACCTAATTAGAGTTATTTGGCAAAAAGTACACATTCAAAAATGTCTTGGAAAAAAGTAAACTACATGGATATAAAGACCTAAATACCCCCTTTAGAGTCATTTAATTCAAAATCTCTTATCTTTAATGCACCTTGATTCATGTGTATTAACAATTCAAAATCCCTTATCTTTAATGCACCTTGATTCATATATATATATATATATATATAAATTCGTATATATATATATACACACACACACACACACACACACATATATATATATATATATATATATATATATATATATATATCCTCCCTTGATTCATGTGAATTTTTTTTGGAACTTTAATATTCTATATTTGTATGTCCTCCCTTGATTCATGCGAATTTTTTTTTAAAAGTGATTTTGTTTTCAAATTATATTTAATGCACCTTGATTCATGCGTTTTTTTTTTTGAAAGTGGTTTTATTTTCAAATTAATTTAATATCCGAAATAATGTAATAGTGTAACAATAACAGTGTAACAATAAAAGTGTAACAGTGTAACAATAACAGTATAACAAGCTATATACACAAAATATTGTACTATTACATTTTGTTAAACATATATTTTCACATAATTTCATTCAAAACAGTCAATCTCCGTTTAGAATTTATTACCACATGCACAAAGTGTAACAATAAAAGTGTAATAGTGTAACAATAACTGTTACACTATTATTGTTACACTGTTACACTTTTATTGTTACACTGTTATTGTTACATTATTATACTATTTCGGATATTAAATTAATATGAAAATAAAATAACTTTCCAAAAAAAAAAACGCATGAATAAAGGTGTATTAAATATAATTTGAAAACAAAATCACTTTCCAAAAAAAATTCGCATGAATCAAGTGAGGACATACAAATATAGAATATTAAAGTTCCAAAAAAAACTCGCATGAATCAAGGGAGGATATACAAAAATAGAATATTAAAGTTCTCATATATATATACTAGTTATTGCCTGTGCCTGAAGGCACAGAGTAACAAAAAATGATAAATAATAAACATATTTGTATTCATATCCAAAATTAAATTACAAACATAGAGGGGAGATAAATGAATTTAAGCATCAGTTGTAGTGGGGGTGAGAGGTGGTGGTGGTAGGAGACGGTGATGGTTGTGGTGGGTGGCAATAACTGTAGTGGCGGCAGTGGCGACGGCGGTGGCATCGGTGGTGACAGCGGCGACAGTGGTGGTGGTGGCGACGGTGGTGGCGGTGGTGGCGGTAGTGGCGGTGGTGGCGACGACAATGGTGGTGGTGGTGGCGGCGACAGTGGTGGTAGAGGTAGTGGTGGAGCGATTTTAAACACTATTTTTTTTTTTAAAGTACTTATGAGAAATAATTTATAAAAGTTCTTTTAAAAAGTTACTCCAAACACACCCTTAGGGGCCTATTTTTCATATTAAATTTAGGGTGTTAATATTAGCCGTTAGATTAACTTTAAAGTAAAATTTAAAGTGATCTCAACCGCGAAAAGCAAAAGTCATTTTGTTTATCTTTTGAGATTTGAATTGTAAGCTATTTTATTATATATATATATATATATATTCAAACAAGTATATATATATATATATATGTGTGTGTGTATATATATATACGAATTTATATACGTATATATACATATTTATATATATATTCAATATATATATACATATGTATATATGTATATATATGTGTATATATATATATATATATATATATACGAATTTATATACATATATATACATGTTTATATATATATATATAAATTATATACGTATATATACATAAATATATACGTATATATACATAAATATATATATATATATATATATATATATATATATATATATATATATATATATATATATTATATGTATATATATATAAAAATTCGTGTATATATATACATATATATGTGTGTGTGTGTATATATATATACTTGTTTGAATTTGTATATATATTCAAACAAGTATATATACGAATTTAATGCACCACTTTCCCATAAAAGTAGGAGATGTTTAATGCACCACTTTCCTATAAAAATAGGAGATGTTTAATGCACCACTTTCCAAAGAATATACACATGGATCAATGAAGGACAAAAATGTCACAAAAAAATCAATAAAATTCAAATTATGTACTTAGATACAAATAAGTATCAAAATTAAAGACTTAATTACCCAATATTTTTTTCTGTGTACTTTTTTACAATTAAGTCTAATTTGGTGTACTCCCTTCCAATTTCCCCTTTCTTGTTTTGCGCTTCACAAGCTTTGTGATTAAGTCTTGGGCTCAACTGTTCTTTCACTGCACTTATGAAAAAGGGCTATAATCTTTTGAGGCAATTAGACATGCTTAGGAGGATGACAGTGTTCAAAGCCTTATACTCGGTCTGCAGTTAGCTCGGATAACAGAATTTTTAACCCCCGATACAAGTGTTTAAGAGTTTTTGAGTCTTTTACTTTCGATAAATTTAAAAGTTCGAGTCTTGAAAGAGACAACGTCATGGTAGAAACATAACACAGTACTTACATGGTGGAAAACTTGATTGTGATGTTCATGCATGCCACTCCTTGGCTCTCATACCTCTTCTCCTTCATATGTCAACGTGCAGGTGAACAACTTCCATAATTTATTAGACAACGTTCAGACTTGACATTGTCATAGATTAATGCTGGTAATAAGTCAACACAATTACCTGATCTTATAGAGCAAAACCCAAACACAATGATGTAGGATCGTGTATTTCTTTTAATTGGTTAGTCATTGACGTAACGAAATAAGAAACACAAAGAACATTATAATTCTTTATGTATCGAACTAAAAAGAACACTCTGAATCCACAGAAAAAATAAAGAAAACTCTGAAATATGATATTATTAAATGAATAATTTGTAGTACAAAAGAGTAATATAAATGGGAAATACCAAGCTAACCATTGAATAATTTGTAGTACGTCATGGTTTCATAAATCAACTAAAAATTATTCAATTGAAACTCCACAAGCTGATTTATGAAACCATGACGTACAATGTTTAGTTGCACAACTATTTATTAATCAATTTTTTAATCAAAAAATTTCAGATAACTAACAAGTTGTCTTTAATCAAATATTTATTAAAAATTTTCAATTGATTAATAAATATGGGAGAGGGGTAAAAGGTGAAAAAAGAAAAAGGGTGTAAAACATTGGATTGTGAATTTTGTGCACTGCCAAATACAACACTAATAATCAACAAGCACTTGGCCAAGTGGTAAGAACTCGGATTTTTTAGTGGCAAGTGACGAGCCCAAATCTAACTGGGTTCAGGCCCAATAAATTAAGTAAGCCCAAGTCAGCTAAAAGGCAGCCCAGTCCACCAATTCGGCCCAATCCAAGATCCGAAGAGTTCGGAAAGATAAGAGCACGTGGGAGAGAGATTATCGGGATACACACTCAGGAAAATCAATTTTACATTAATTGTACTTACTTTTTGTAACTATTCTCCTCGAAAAAGTAGTGTCATCTCCCTCATGTCACCGCCCCACCTCACCGCCTCAACATACCTATAAATTTTAAGTCTTCTCCACATGAGAGAGGAGACCTAGAGATCTCTCAACACACCTTGGTATCTCACTATACCTTTATGCACATAGCTTCTCTCTCCTAACTATTATACCTCTTCCGGAGCACACCTCTCTCGGGGTCGTTTTTCTCTCTTACTCTATTCATCAATAAAGAGCCACCGGCTACTGTTGCCGTTTTCGAGAGTGGAGTAGATCACACAAACCGAACTACTATATATCTGTGTGTTGACTCATTATTTACTGTTTTTGTCATCGATTGCTATTTATTGTTCATTAATTACACCTCTTCATACACTCGACTGTTGATCTTGCACGAGACCAGTTTTGTGCATCATCAGTAAAAATTCAAATTTTCTCACTCAATGCTTGAATTTGATTTTCCATAGTTACGGTAGTTCGCTAGGGTTAAACATACTCTTCAGTATCTAGAGCACGCGGTGGTTAGGTTTTGACGTAGGTGCGGTGGGATCTCCTGTAAATAACTGTGTAATGCTAAGGAGCAATGCTTCTTAACAGGTATATGAAAGGACTTATTTATATATCTATTTTATGAATGAGAGTGACAACACTAATGCACTTTAATTTAAAAATATCTTAGCACGTGATGGAGTAATGGGATGCAAGATTGGAACCCGTGACAATTCTTTACCCAAAACAAAATGGAGCTTAAATCATATAAGTTGTGGGTCCATAAGTGCAACTCCTTCTCCTTGCAACTTCATAGTCCTATTATTTTTTAGGGTAAGTGACTAGTTTTACTATTTCTTAATAATTAGTAAATACTCAAATTAAAATATATAATTAAAAATTATTTTTTGGTATGTAACAAATTTTTTTTATTTTTATTTTTTGCTACTATAGTGTTATGTTAGATAAGGTTCTGGTTATCAAAAGAATTTCGGTATAATACGATTAGTAGTCGAACATTTTGCTCTAATGCATTTGTAGTTATTTAATATAAAATTAATAAAATAGAATAAATAATAAAAAATTTACAAGTATCCCACTTGCATTAAACAAAAACAGAAGTAAATTTTTTTTTTGTACTTAATTAAATCCATGTTGTGGGATATTGATGTCAATCCAATCATATCTAAAATTTATTATTTTAATTATATATTATGTTTACCAAAATTAAAAATCTATTGTTTCTTTTTCCCAATTAAATTTATTAAAGATAAGTCTCTCAAAATTTTAAAAATTATTTGATTAAAAACTAATAAAATGCAATAAATTAAATAAGTTGTTTATGTTTAATATCAACTGAATCCTTTGAATTAATTAATTTTATTATCTTTAAAGGGATGAAATTGACACCCCTGTCCTCAAATAATTGGTGGAACATTACCAAACTGTCCATAGTGCTATTGGAATGCAAACCTACCCACTCCTCGCCCAATCGCTTATCAGCATATCTCTCTCTCTCTCTCTCTCTCTCTCAAATTATCAACGTTCCTCTTAAAATCTTTACTAGTAGTCTTTTGCATTATGTTCAAATATCACAATTTTTTATCAAGAACATGAATATATTTGTATACATTATTAATCTTATAACAAAAGAACCTTCCAATTAACCTCTCTCTGATTTTCTACCCTTCTCAATTCCTCATTTCAAACCACTGATTCTTCCTCAAATTCAAGCCTTCACTACCCAAGAAATTAGGAAACTTGTCATTTTATTCTTTTTTTTTCCATCATCCATTTTTACTGAAAATAGTCCTTTTTTTTCTGTTCTTTACACCAAACCCCATATCAAAGGAACCACCTTTTTCTGTTTGCTTTCTATCTTTATTCAGATAACAAGAGAAAGAAGTAGAATGGTCTGAAAAAACTTGAGGTATTTCCCTTTGTTGTTTGTGTTTGTGTGTTTGTGTTTGTGTTTGTGTTTGTTTTTGTTTTTTGTGTTGTCATTTGTTTATTTACTTCCCCTTTTTACCAGGTGATGTTGTATCTGAACTCAATTTTATTGAAGAGCCCATTTGTGGAATGATTCAAAATTTTTATTTATTTTTTTAGATTTTAAGAGATTAATGCATCACAAATGGACTTTAATTGAATCCTCTGATACCCACTTCCATAAAAGCCAATTTTCCAGTTTTTGAACATTCTTTTCGAGCTCTTACCTTTCAAAATTGACCCTTTCATGGTTCTAACATTGTGGTTTTTCTAGTTTGACAATCGCCCCTCTCCCCCCCCCCCCCCCCCCCTCTCTCTCTCTCTCTCTCTCTCGCACACACACACACTCACACACATTCTTGATCCTTTAGTATAACCCCATAAGATGTATGGAACTCAAAGCAAGATAGATTTGGCATTTGAATACCAAGCTCAGATACCCATTTTGAGACCAAGCATTCATGCCAGAAGGGCAAACATAACAGTAAAGTTTCAGGATCTTTATGGGTTCACAGTAGAGGGCAATGTTGATGATGTTAATGTACTGAATGAGGTGAGAGAGAAGGTGAGGCAACAGGGTAGGGTATGGTGGGCATTGGAAGCTAGCAAAGGTGCAAATTGGTATTTGCAGACTCACCTCTCATCAACTCTTACATCATCCCTCAAATTTTCAGCCCTAGTGAATGCAATTACTCTCAAGAGGCTAATTAGGAAAGGAATTCCACCAGTTTTAAGGCCTAAGGTGTGGTTTTCTTTGTCTGGGGCGGCCAAGAAGAAATCAACTGTGCCGGAGAGCTATTACAATGATTTGATCAAGGCTGTTCAGGATAAGGTCACAGCTGCTACGAAGCAGATTGATCATGTGAGTTTTTGAGTTTTTGCGTTTAATTGATTGTTTTGAGATATGAAGGATTAGATTGGATTTCTGATTATGGTTGGCTTTGTGAATGATCATTTATGTACTGGATTTTGGCCAATTGTTTTGGATATGATGGTGATGGTATATCATTTTTCACATCACTTCGATGTTTTTGTAATGGTGTTTTCCATATGGAGTTTAGTAGCTTATATAAATGATCCTTTTGGTTTTGAAGTTGACTGAAATTTTAAGGTGCATTGGTCAAATCGGGTTTTGCATTATTCGGCTCAA
Source organism: Ilex aquifolium (assembly GCA_951799425.1). Classification (NCBI taxonomy): domain Eukaryota; kingdom Viridiplantae; phylum Streptophyta; class Magnoliopsida; order Aquifoliales; family Aquifoliaceae; genus Ilex; species Ilex aquifolium. The sequence continues at coordinate 8,711,534 of OX637400.1, read as the reverse complement.
GAAGATGGTTTTGATGATCTTCTCTAATTGTGGAGGGATCATTTTCTGGTGGAACACTCTTGTATTGATTATTTGCAACAAAGCGCATTAATAAAAAGAAACATTTGAATATCTACCACATATTATCAGATTTAAAACCATTGCTTACGCCAAAATGGCTGCACTTTTCTCGAGGCATTGAGTAATTATTCGCTGTCGCTGGTGGGGGAACACCTTTGATTAAGTTGAGATGTTTCAAAAGGGTGAAAAATGCTAAAATCATCAAATTGCCAGTCTATAGAATTGGGAGGTAAGATGACGATGGCAATAAATTTGAAATTGTAACATATATTGGGTGGTAGTATTTGATGGTTGCTTCAGCTGTTTGGCTAAGTTGTTTGGCGGTAGCAGCTAAGGATCATTGTCACTGTTTTTGTTCTTTGGCATTGCCTTCATTCAGAATATGTGCTGATTGATCATGTTAAGACTCGGGTAAGCTTGCTCTTACTGAATGTTGAGTATACACTATACACTAGTGTGCATATGCACTAAATATACCCATTCATATCAAAAAGAAATGAATACACACACATTGTAGGATGACACAAAACAGAAAAGATGCCGTCCATTTGTATAAAACCACTGATTCAAACAAAAATCTGGGTTCAGTTCATGTTTGGTCTTTTATCCTTGGGTGTCTATTATGGGCAAAGAGGTCACAAACACACTCTACATACTTGGTATTTACATCAGGTGTGTCTAGATCGTCTGGTATTTCTAGATCGTGAGCATGTCAATTTGATGTAGACGTGATTTTTTTCATTTTTTTATCTCTAGCAATGGGTGAGGAAGAAAGGGGGAGGGAGGGAAATGACACAAGGATGAGGAGTTGCTAGATAACGTGAAGATTTGGGTAAACTTGCCAGTGACTCTTCTTAAATTTCTTGATGCAGACCCATAGTGTCCCATTGCTACATAAATGTTAGCAGTCGCTTGGCAGGCTGATGTTTTAGATATCAGAAGTGAGAAGGAAGAAATTTCTTTTTAGTGTGAAAGAATTCACCATAATGGCTGTTGATGTCAAATTTCTCGTATCTTCTAGCAGGATTTAGTTATCAATAAGCTATGTGATGTCAGCGTTGGCCACTTAAGGAGTGAGACAATTTAGTGTAAAGTTTTATATGTTGGGGGTTTGCATCCTTTCATATTTTATGTTGCCTGTGTTTTGTTTAAGTTTCTTCAATTTTTTTATGCTAGCTTATATTGGTTTCTCTGAATAGCAAATTTAAAGCCTTTTTCCCCAAGATGTAGTTTATCTAGGCCGTTAATTCTACCATTTAATGTTTGGTTTTCTATTTTAATACATACAGGATCTGCCTCGAACCTTCCCTGGTCACCCATGGTTAGACACTCCAGAAGGTCATGCTGCCCTTCGGCGTGTTCTTGTAGGCTATTCTTTCCGTGATTGTGATGTTGGTTATTGTCAGGTGAGTTGATTCTCTTGTGATATTAGGCACTGCAAAAACAGTAATAGTATGTGCTTTTTGCCTGAAAGAGTTCTTTTGTATTCTTAAACTTTGTAATGGACCCTATCAAATTACTTTCCAAATTTTCTACGGGTCAATAACTTGTATGTGATTCAGCAGCAACGTCAACTGCTTAATACCTAGAGTGCGTCTGTTTTTAAGCATTCATATTAATTCTTTGGAGTTTACATCTTCTATGCATAGAGTTCTTTCTCTCGATGAAGCAACTTCAATAAATGATGTTCAAACCTTGGTTGAAAAGCTTGTAAATTGCATTATGGTGACGAGGATAATTTGGATGCAGGGTTTGAATTATGTAGCAGCATTATTGTTGCTTGTGATGAAAACAGAAGAAGATGCTTTTTGGATGCTAGCTGTGCTCTTGGAAAATGTCTTAGTCAATGATTGTTACACAAGTAACTTATCAGGATGCCATGTTGAACAAAGGGTGTTTAAAGATCTGCTGACCAAAAAATGCCCAAGGTATTCGCCTTCGTGATGACATAGCTGATATGCTCGTCGCTTTTTCTGTGGGTTGTTTTCTAAAAGTGGATAAAGAAAAATGCAGGGTAAACGCTCATTTAGAAGATTTGGAGTTTGATGTTTCTCTTGTTTGCACAGAGTGGTTTCTATGCCTCTTTTCCAAGAGCTTGCCTTCGGAGGTTAAAACGAATTTGTTTATAATCCCCTCTCTCTCTCTCTCTCTCTCTCTCTCTCTCTCACACACACACACACACACACACACATGCACGCAACCTCCCCCCGGGCTGAAATCTGGTTCTTTACTGATAATTTTCCATCTGCAAATCGCAACAGACAACCATGCGGGTGTGGGATGTTCTTTTCTATGAAGGGGCAAAGGTTCTATTTCATGTAGCTTTGGCCATTTTCAAGGTGATACTCTCATGTTTGCTTATTTAAGTTCTGTATGTGTCTTGAATATTCTTTCTCATCAAGGTAACTGAAAAACAGACTTTCAGAAGGTTTTACGTTGTTGTGGCCAATGATTGCAGATGAATGAAGAAGAGTTACTTAGGGCACATCAGGTTGGGGATGTAATTAATATTATACACAGAACCACTCATCACCTCTTTGATCCTGATGAGTTATTGCCGGTAACTTAAATTTCAGTCTTGCTCCAATTTCTTTTCCTTTTTTCCATTCCCTCAAAGTAAAATTATGTGTTTGTATATGTTTAATGTGTGTGTGTGTGTGTGTGTGTATATATATATAGGGGTAGGGACAATACCTTTGAACGAGTTTCAACCAACTTTGCTATAGCATTTTGTTCAGTCGTTTTTTGTTGTGTTTACTGGAAACTAGAAAACCTGTACTTTTTGTTAAATGCAAATAAGGTGTATCAAATGCTATGAACAAGATAATTTTTTGGAAAGCGGCACAATGACTTAATCTGCATATCCCTACTTGAAATGCATGCTGATTATTGCCTCTTTTCGGTCATCTTGCTCTATGTTGGTTAGTGGTTCAATCAGCCAATTTCGAATTAAGAAGGTTAAAAGGTACAGATACAAAATAATCCTTTAACTAATTGTTGCAGGTTGCTTTTGATAAGGTTGGCTCTATGACAACAACCAATATATCAAAGCAAAGGAAAAAGCAGGAACCAGCAGTCATGGCAGAGCTTGATCAGAGATTTAGACGGCTAAACTCCGTGAATGGGGATGACAAATAGGTGGCCTCTCTGGTAATATATATTTATATATATATGTCAAATGTCCTAGTAGGGGCCTGCTGCCCCTTGGACTTCAATGTTGTGCTTTTTATATTTCTGAGAAGGAAAACCAAGTGGAACGCAGAAATAGTTCTCGAGGATGTAGATGTTGAATGTAATTCACACAATAATTTGGGTTATTTTTGTATTCAAATGCCCTGTAATTTAAGTTTTTTTTGTTGATTTCTTACCAGAGTTGTTCATGGGCTTTATTTCCCTATTAGTATTTCTGAATCTTCTACTGTCACCTGAAGCATTTTGTATTATGGCCCCTCTGAAGAATGCTATTTTGAGTCAAAAGTAGGTGTAGATGTAGACCATAAGACGATCACAAAATGGCTTTGTTCTTCTTCTTTATCGGCTTCAGGGTCACGTTTGCATTGTTATCAGCTGTAAGATAAATAAACTTTGAACGTCTTCATCAACTCTAATTACTGCCTATTTCAGCTTGTTCCGAACCACTCTGGCTTGAATAAGTTTACCTTAAATCCTAAAATTCTTTCCAATGCTCGATTACATCACTGTTGCTTTCCTGACATGTTTTGGGGATGCATTGTCTTCACATGTCAAGGCCTCTTGCCAACAGGGCAACTGGTTGATTCCAGTCAATAGATGAACTGGATTTGAATACGCATTATAAAAGATTTACCTTATATATAAATGTATAGATAGATATATTCATATGTTTGTGTATACAGCATACTCATATATTACTTCACATAGAAGGATCTGCTATCAAGACTCTACCTAGTGCATACAAACCCTTCTAGGTGCCACTTAGGGAGCTCTCTATGCTACAGAAACCTGTCATATTGTGTTCCAAACTCCGAGTAATGTCCAGAAAAGCTCGGCCCAATGTAATGAAAACAATCATCTCTGGCATTGATACCTGAAGGTGTCTCGACACTCCCATGTAGTCCATCCACAAGTAAGCTTGGAAGTTTGGTGGACTTAAATGGCGAGCTCATCGGTGTTGACAAGTCCATGTCCACATACATCTCGTCGGTTTGGAAGGCTACCTCAATATCCACTTCTCCTGTTGGTGATGTCTCATACTGGCCTATTTCATGCTTGCTTTCATACTGCACATCATCTAGATTCTCAGAGTCATCATATGTGAAACCTTCACTGCCACCCTTACTTGTGTACAGGTTATCTTCCAGCTCATCAGGTGCGGTTGCTCGGACTCCTTCAGTTTCAGTATCATTGAATTCGTCAGGAACATCATCTAATATCTTGGAGATATCACCATAGTTGTTCATAATATGGGAGAAATCACCATAACAATCATAATTTTCCTCCATTAGATAATTTGAAATTTCATCATTTTTTCCATCTGCAATTTTCACTTCTTGCTCCTTGCTTGCATGGTGGCCATGCTCTTGAGCTATTGATTTGTGCCTGACGGACCAATCGGGACGACTCCATAAATATAGTGGTGGTGGCTGCACATTCCATTGCTCCATTTGCTGCTCATGAATATCCACTGATCCAGGTAGGTAAAAGGACTGAAAAAGGAATGAGTCAAATAGATAGGCCACTAGAGAGTTTCATTCTCGATCTCGTAAAATTAACAAGAAATTAAAATGAGGTAACCACTAGCTTGTACCTTGCCGGAGAGTATTTCACTATCTTCCCAAATTATATCATATGGAGGCTTTTTTTCATCAAGTCTAATACAGCAACAAAGAAAGAAGAAAGAGTGATCAACTACAAGGCCCTGGAAGAAAGAGTTTCCTTAAGTTGAAATATTTATATATATGTACTTTGAAACAAGCATGGTGCTTACCTTTTGGTTTCCTTAGGAACAATAAGAATTAAGAGCTTTGGTTTGAACTTAAGAGCCTGATCAATGAACTTGTTCGCAAGGGAAGCGTGGGTTCCAAAAGGAGGATTCAGCCCCATGATCTATTCACAAATCAATGATAAGGCCAATGGTTACAATGTGGTAGTGAAACCCTAGTCCTATGCTATTTTGTTCACAACAGTCTTGGGCATATTACCAAATTACATCCTGCTGGTAATTCTCCTAAACGGACACTCATCCAATCTCTCTTCTCAAAGTTGAAATCATTCTGAAAAGAAAAGAGACAAAATAATAATAATAATATAATAATAACAAATTCAGAGATTATATATTTCAACATTTTTCAGCAGCAAAACAAATATAAATAAGAACAAATTAAAGATATCTGAAAAGGCAAGCTACTCAGATAGTGGTTGCCACAAGAATACCACAATTCAGTCTGTGAACAAAGTACAAGAACCATTAAAAAAAACTCATTCTCATACAAATATATACACATTTATCTGTCGACAAACAAATGAAGATACCAATAAGAGGCAACACAATTATTTGTTATTTGGTTTCCACTGAAGGGCTTTTTAAGTTTTTATTATTATAGCCTCATCAGGTCAGTATAATTCCCTAAATATAGTAAGAAACACAAGAAACTAAAACAGAAGAAGAGTGTGACAGAGATCCTTAAATGGTTCAAAATATTGCAACAAGATAAAAATACCCAAGCAAAATCTGTGTGTGTGTATTAGTGGTTTTTTTATTTTGAAACAATTTCACAAATCAAACAATGCACTTCCAATTATAATACAATGGATTCATCAATTCCTCAGCAGGACGGGCTTCTCTTCGCATGCGTGTAAAACTGCCAGAAGAAATTTGGTCCACTTCTACTATAGAACAAATAAAAGGAGTGAAGGTCTACCTTAGGTTGAATTAGATCATAATTTTTGAATGAACATCGCTTCCCCAATTTGTCAAGCTTTTCTTTCATCAAGCAACTAAAATCATTCGAACCACAGCAGAAGTCAACTATCTGTTCAACAAAAAAAAAAAAAATGATTGCTTATGTATAGATATCAAAAGCAACAAAAACACCACCAAAAATATCTATTATAAGATAAATAACAGTAGACAAAGTACCCTCAGCAACAATCACTTTCACAACTGAAGTTTTTTGGGCAATAATCAAATTTCCGTACCCTTTTATACTTTTACCTCTTTTTGTTCTGCCTAGGTTTGTGGAGGCATATTCCTTGAAGAGCTCGATTGAAACACCTTTGGTCAAATTCAATCCAGAGCGCACTAGAATGATCCAATGGTATTGGATCAACCATGACGGACTTTTGACAATTTTAAGTACTTTAAACAATCCAGGACAACTCTAAAAGGGTGGTACTCATTACGAATTATTCCTAACTTGATAAGAGACATGATTGGACATCACATGAAGACTATGCATAGTCTCTTTACTTTCTGCAGAAGGTTAGTGATTCCAGGGTTGATCCCATTCTTTTAACTAGGATTTTTGAAGGCTAGAGTGCATAATGTTGCAAAGTTCCAGCAGTCTTTGAGCACTGAATGTGAGATCTTTCATAAAGAGACCATATACACAATTTCATCGTTGTATAACGAACAATTTGAGGAGTTGGATTAGTCAATGTATATCAAGACTCAGACACCTCCAAGTTCTGAGACTTCAAAGGATTCTGATGAGAGTTGGTGGATTCCAGTGCGCTACAGTGATCAGTGGATGCTGAGACTCAAGGAACTAAGTTGGGAATTTCCAGACGACTTCTGGAAGCAGGTTGAAGATTCAGCTTGTGGTGGATGTGCTATGAAGCACTAGAGGATTATATTGATCAGGGGATTTTCAAGATTTGGGAGAGATTGCTACAAGAAACTTGAGGATTCAAATTGTTTGAAGTGTAGTGTCTGTGTCTTGCACTCAATTGCATAGTGCAATTGATTGGATACATCCCATGGTTTTTTTTTTCCCACAAGGGTTTTCCCCATAAAACTAACTAATCAGCACCAGAAAGAATGCAATGCTTTCATGGGTGCATATGAAATGATTTGACCTGACTAAATGCAGAAAGTTCTTACCATGTCCCCCTCTTGCACATACCAATGGAGCCTATTGACTATCTGCACAATAAAATTCATGCACTGAGATTCAGTTTATGCTCTACCATGAAGGTACATACAGCCAGTTATAAACAGAGAAAATGCCGAGCTTTCATTTTATTTTGTGAATGTACATTGGAAACAAATTATCTGCAATAAAAACAAGCTCTCATCAAAATCCATAATCAGTGGCGATAGCAATTAGATGTTATCAAAGAACTTCCATTCATAAGCAATACAAAACAAAAGCACCCCAAATGCCAGGGTACTTCGGAAGTTTAAGTTATTGACTGTGCTCACAGCAAGTGAAAGCCCCCAGGAATAGTCTTCATTTAGATTTAATCCACCAGCAAAAACTACAAAACTTAGAACTGAAATGGCATGCGTTTCACATATCATGCACTTTGGTACCACAAGATTTAAGTCAAAACTTTTGAATGTGCCCATGAAATTTCCTATGCATAATTAATTAGTAATATGTAGGGGTGTCAAAATATAACACGATCCATTAAGGTAACACGATTACGACATGAAATTGGAGGGTTTGTTCTTCCTTAAGTCACCAGAAATGAGGGAATCCGACACGATTAACAAACAAATCGGGTATGTGTGAAGCCAACCAAAAGAAATACAAGACGCGACTCATTTATATACTGTTTATACACAATTTATATACGACATGACATGATTCGTTAGACACGAATTAGGTATCAGTGGAATTTTTTTTACACAAACTGGCTAAGATCCGACACGAACCTGCCTCACCCGACACGACATGATTGACAAGCCTCGTAACATGAGAGAGAACCAATTCTCAATATTCAACCAATAATTCAGAACTGCCAAAAAGAATTACATCAATCCCTAGCTATTGGGGAACACCAAAACCCAAAATCAAAGATTTCCTAGTATAACTCTAATTACCAAATGAGATAAATCCTAAAACAGGAAATAAAATCCAAAAATAATAAAATGGGAGGAAGATAAATTTTTAAATTTCAATTCTCATCCATTTCCTTTCTAAATTTTTAAATTTTAATCCTCGTTCATCTCCTTTCCGATCACCATCAATTATGGTAAGAGATTTGGTTAATTTCAAATAATTTCAATGCATTTTGTTTCTATGGAAACAAAAATATTTTAGCCATTTCAATCATTTCAAATTAAAATTTTGATTCTTGGTGACTACTAAGTCCTCATTTCCGTGTGTACTTGTGCAAGGAGGAACAAAGGCATGTCTTTTAATTCATCTTTATCCTCAATTTGTCTTTGGATAACGTTTGAAACCCCCAGTCCTTTACCACTTCCTGCATAATAACTAACTCTAATTATCTCTCTGCAACTAATTTTTTGCATTGCCCTTTGCACGAAATTTGAGGAATAAGCTTTTTGCTCTTGAGAATTTTTGTTGGGTTGCCCCGAGGGAAATGAATTCTATGTTTTGTTTAAATAATGTAAGATTTGGGGGAAACAGAAAATGGAAGATTCTTTGCTCCAATGCATTCTTTGCCACTTTGTAGGTGATTTGGAAAGAAAAAAATGTAAGAATTTTTTAGGATAAGTGTGAAGAAGTTGAGGGCCTTTGGGATAGAATTCATTTTTTGGCTTCTTTTTGGACTTTCACAGCTAAGGAGTTTGAGGATATTCCTCTCTTTTGTATTATAACAAGTTGGAGAGCTTCGTGTGGCTTGTAGTCATTGTGTGGATTTCTTGTCCACCATTGATTTGTTTCTTGTAAATTTTTTCTTATGATTATCAATAAAATGTCGTGCCTTATCGAAAAAAAATTCTCTCTTTGTAACTTGAACACAAAGTTTTCATTGTACCATAACTAAGTTCCTAAAATAACAGACCATTCCAAACTCGTTCATTTATAGAGGTTAGTTCACAACTCACTAGTTCCATTTGTTTCACAAGCTGGTTATATTTTAGGTAATAGTTAAGTAGTGGGTAGTGTAGTTAAAATGCACATCTCCCTAGTAGCCTTTTCAATAGGGCTGCAACTCAGGCGGGTTGGATAGGTTAAGATGTCAATCCAAGTTATAAAACCCTCAACTTGAACCTGACCCCAACCTCAAACCAAAACACCACAACTCGAGTACTGCCCACTCGGTCTCGGGTTAAACTTGGGTCAAATCCGAATTATTAAATTGGGTTCAATTTTCAGATTAAATTCGGATTCCTTAATATTACCACCTTTGACTCTTTTATTAAGCTCATATAGGCCCAATGAAAAACAAAGTCCATTAAAAACACAAGCCTTTTTGAATTTATCTTCTTTATATACAAGAGGAGGAATAAACTCTTTTTATTTCAAATCGATGTGGGATTCCAACTTAGACATTTTATTTTGTTCTTTATTCAACATCCCACATCGGTTTAACAAGGGAGCTTGCCCTCCCTCTAATTCTATAAAAACTTCTTGATGGGTTTGTATAAAACACATTATTTTGTTGTGTGGCCCTTAATATAAATGTTTTTTAATGCTTAAATAAGTATTAAATATATTTTAGTATGGTAGGTTGAACCCGAATTTTTTAGTAATTTGGTTTGGGCTCGGGTTGAACCTGTGAATCCAATCCGAAGTCTCAAACCCAAGAATAGCCCGAATTCAGTTCGGGTTGAGGATTTTTTATCCAAGGCCAACCCAGTTTCAAAAAATGCAACCCAAACATTGATTTTTTCTGGCTAGGTTCAATTTGGGTTCGGGCTAGCCTGCCCAAGTTGCATCCTTACTTTTCAAACAGAGACAATTAGTTATCATCTGTCCACAATTCCAAGTATAACATTATGAAGCTCTCTGCTACATTCAGCAATAGATATTATGATCATTCTTCCACAAATTAGAGAAACAATGAATTGATTAGAGAAAATAAAAAGATGGTTATTACCTCCATAAGTTTGTCCATTTTTGTAAAGTGGCGACCAAAAGATGTATAGCGCATGCCATGGAGAAAAGGGGCAAGATACACCCCAAGCTTCGTCTACACAATGTGAGCATAGCCATCAGTATGTTTGCAAAAGCAAGCTTCTCAATACTCTTTAATCAAAAAGCTATTACATACAAATACACTAGGCAGTTTCACATGGAATTAGATCCTCGACACTGCATCTTAAATATGCAGGCATAGCAATCTTATATTGCCAGAATCATTTCAACCTGCTGATGAACATAAGTTATAGTTCAACTGAAAAATACGAACTCCCTTTCCATAATTGTCATGCATTTATATTTGATTAGCTATAAGTGGTGTCCACTTTTATACATCATATTTCTGCTCAGTTTTCTCATCAAGAATGGCTCCTCATTGTTTCACACACAAAACAAAAACATGTGACTCCCTTTCCATAATTGTCGTGCATTTATATTTGATTAGCTATAAGTGGTGTCCACTTTTATGCATCATCATATTTCTGCTCAATTTTCTCACCAAGAATGGCTCCTCATGTTTCACACACAAAACAAAAACAATATATGACTGTTTGACAATGTTGTATGGCAACAAGGTTGATTGCTTGAATTCGGTTCTAGTGAGAAGTTCTTGATGGTGCAATGAATCATTGACTTCTATAATCGCCCAGCAAGAAATTTATGCATACTATGTTAGAGATAAATAGATGCAATTGTTGGGATATATTGTAATATGGTGTGATCAATTTAGGACTAATCATTTTGCTCGTGTACATCTTGTGTATACAGGACCAATAAAGATGGTACTGAAAGGTTTTCCAAACCTTCCATCTACTTTAATTCTATATATCACAATGGAAGCCTAATTTGAGAGCTTGTATTAGAGGTTGTTTTTGACATAATGGCACAAACCTTCCATCTGATAATCTGCTTTAGAATTTCTGGTTCACAAACAGCTTTCGCATCCTCAATAGTACATCCTTCTTCTAATTTCTTCAAGGCTGCTCGAACAGCCTGCAAATTTAAGAACCGAAAAAATCTAAAATAACAAAATAAACATAAAAAAGTGTTGATGCCATGAATATATATTATTTTGAAATTTCGAATAAGCTATCAGTGGCAGCAATATCTCCCGGAACATCAGGAAGAATTACCTTCACAGAACCCTCCACCTTTCCCATAGTGATGGTCTTGTCTACTACAAATTTCGAGCATCCATGAGTAGATGGCATTTTCTGCTTCTTTATGAATTCTTCCAAATTAAAAGAAGATGTGGCATTTTTCATTAATGTCGCTACACTGCAGAGTAAAAGATCCAATTCAAGCTTGACAAACAAGATGATATAAGATGTATTTAAGTTCAAACTCAACATTTTTCCACAAGGAAAAGAACCCAAGGTCCAACTTTCAAAAACATTATATGGGTGAGGAAGTTACCGTTTTTCCATTTCAACATCTACTAAAGGCTGGCAGCTTGCTTTCTTCATTTGAGGCTTAGCTACTAGTATGTTTTTGGTTTTACAGCTAAGACTATTTGGCTGCTTAGATTTAATCAGATTCAATCGCTTACTCAGCAGTAAGTGTGACTGATCACTGCTGACAGATGACTTGCCTTTGTCCACTGTAGAAGACTTATACACTTCCGTCAAGACAGATGTTCTATTGTCCTTCAGAGACTTTCTGATTACACCATAAACTTGTGGTTCAGAAGCTGCTCTGGAAAATTCTCTCTCACTTCTTTTGGTAGAATCACCACCTTTAGCAGCAGCATACATCCTGTCAACTTTGGTTTGGACCTTTGTAAGATCACCATAAACCAAACTTCTCTTTTCTGCCACCACCCTTGCTTTGCTTGGTAGCATCCCTGAAGTGTATTGCTTGTTTTTTCCATTACCTTCAGGAAATCGAATATGATCTCTTCTGGGTGTCCCAATTTCGGGAATGATTTTATGGTCCCTATGCAAAATGTCATCGGTAATTCATGGGGCATTCAATAAATAATCCAAAATTCATTTAAGAAAATGGGTATTCAGATGAATGCTTACATGCAATATATCAAAATTCGATTTCGCAAAAGGCCATCCCAAGCCCTTTGGTGTATGTTCTTCTCAGCATCAAATTCAAAAACAATCTTCCTGAGAAAATTAACAATGCATCAGATTAAAGACAGAAACTCTTACCTATATCAAATGGGACTTTTTTATTCTTTCTTGACAAACTACTGAGGAGCCAGATTAGAAAGATGAAAACACTTGAGTCCAACCTGGGTAAGCATTTCCTGTGGTATGCCTTTGGACAGCGCCTACACATTGCAAATTGCAGATCATGGACCTTTTTATCTTCTACTTGCTTACAAAGAAAACATTTGTGAGCAGGACAAGTGAATGATTCTCCTGCAGCAATTTTCTTCTGGAGGACTTCAGCTTGAATTTCATCCCAAGGGTGAAGCAGTTTTGCAACACATGTTGGATGATAGAAATGGCCACAAGTTGCCGAAACGCAAGGGAAGACCTGGAAAGCATTGGATAAACAAATATTTAGTTGCAAATGCATACACATAATCTACAGTTGCGAAAAACACCTGAAATGTACTTTCAAAGAACATGTGGCAACAGAGGAGAACAAGACCAAAATAATATACAGGGGAAGGATCGACTATAATTACACAGAGGAAGATGATGATAAAAGATGTTGTCAGGCAGACAGAGAAGACCAGGGGGAGTTATTACAGCTGTTGATACCTTTTATTCTCATCATTCATACTGCAACCATCCTCCCCCTTATAGATAAGTGGATTCTCATGGCATATAACTAAAATTACTATCATATCATAACCAATGTCACCAAGTGATGATTCCCATCACCAAGGTTATATCAAATGTAATAAACAATTATATCTTCCTAACTCCCATCTTCGTTTAAAAGGCACTTAGTATTTTATTCAAACAATTCAACAAATAGTATGCGCCATTACTTCAAGCCGCATGTGCTTTATAATCACTACTGGCAAAGCATCAGTTAGAAGCTTCACAAGCTGATGGACCAATTAAGGTTTCAAGATTGTATCTGTTGAAACTAATAAAGTGAAAGCTACAACGATCGATACAATAAGGTTTCTAGATTGAATCTGTAGCTGAAGCAACAGCGTTAATGAACCAAAAGGTTTGCGAAAAACATCCATAAATGGGCTCTGCATCACTGGGAAGGATGTCAAGATCAGGCACAATGTAGTTTATAATTGCAAACTCGCTCTCCACTAGCAATCAGCATTGCTCATTTGCCCTACTAGCAAATGCAAAACAGGGACCTAACATACCAGTGGCAATGGTTAACAACAACCAAATTAAAGCTTCAAGAGCTAGAGAGAAGCTAACAGTGTGATAATGCAATGTCATCAGCGTTGATGATATATCAAGACGTCAATGTTATAGCTCAAAAGCTCTTTTCAAAGATTTCCACAAATCCAAGAGAATCTCAAGCCTCTAATGGCCCAAAATAATTTACATTCGTTTCAAGTAGGAGAATTAATTATGTTTTCCTAGATTTGAAGTGAGCTGCCATAGGTTCTTGGAATAGAAAATATTGTGTACTATGGACTCACTAATTAGCTGTGTCAATGCAACATGACACAAGTACATGTATAAGATTTGCAACAGTTGCATCAACAACTCAGACATAAACATGCCTTTGTAGTTCTTTCAATCTATATCAAGAGTAACCCATTTCTACTGCTGCAAGTTTAACACTGACTTATGTACCTAAAAGGGCATGTCGTTGATCGCCTCGCAAAAAGGGTGTTAGTGATTGGACATCAAGGAAGAATTAGAAATTTGAAATAGATTCTTAATGACATGAACAATATAACTGACCACTTGACCAAGTCTCTGAATCCTAAAAAGGACAACTGAAAATGTCCTATGAACTAGATATTCCATACCTGGAGCCTTAACATCAAAATGATAGGGCCCCCTCAAAACTGACCCCTGATAAAACTTTGAAGTAGGTTTTTCTGAGCCTCCCTAAATGGGGGCTTGGATATATGGAAGGTCAGGGACAGCTAGGACTGACGTGATACAGTTCCACCATTATGCTACCAAAAGAGAAAAACATGCACAAAATTCAAACGTCTCTGGAGAAGTTAATTCTAACAAAAAAGGATTTTACACATTCAATGGATATAAAAATTCCAGATTATTTCTCACAGCATGCTTCGCTCCAAATGAAAAGAAAAACTACAATCAAGGAGTCTTATATAGAGTTTAACACCATATTTGTGTCAAAATCTGAACAGACCATTCTTGAATGACAGGTACAGCAGTTAACAATCAAGTACAGGACAAGTCTATGCTTTAAAAATGTGTTTTGGTTTTGATTTGTCAGAAGAATAAAACCTCTGAACCATAAGATCTATTGGAAGACCCCAAGCTGCCACAAACAAAGCATTGATGCCATTGGTGTTGACAATTCTTGCACAGAAAAGTCTGAATTGCCTGCATACAACCGAACAATGCTTCAGGGACCGAACTATGGGAGTTTGGCAGAACATGTAGTAATGCCTATATGAAAACCAAAGAAATGTGACATGGAGGTTCACACCTTAATTTTTTATTTTTTGATAGAAGGTTCATACCTCAACTTGAGCATCAGTAAAGCCAAGAGATTCACAAAAAGATTCAGCTCCAGCTACTTTCGTTGTATGGAAAGACCTCATGCACCTCCCTTCACAGCTGCCATGCCACATATGGACAAGTAGTACAACGTAAAATAAGCAATAACATCAATCTGCAGATATAAATTTACTAAAGAAAATGCTGTAAAGCCAACAATAGAACTAAACATCACCTTTCTAAGGAACACATGATAATGAAACGAGCTTGCAGTGGAAACAAATATTTTCTGTGTGAAAAAGATTGATACGAAGTAAGGGGGATTATCCTCTGTGTGTGTGTGTGTGAGAGAGAGAGAGAGAGAACTAACAAAGTACAGAGAACTAATAACAGCAGACCAACACTAAGCGCGACAACCTATGAGTACATACAATAGTCAATGTAGGATTACAAAGTACTAGTTAGTATCTCTGATAGTCAAAGGCACTCCACAATCAGCAAAATGATTCGACACAACTGATTGGCCTCCAAAAGTACTAAAAATACTCCCAACAGCTTTCTTGCATCTGCAGCCAATTTGCAGACTATACTGGAGTGGTATTCGAGAACCACTAAGCCTCTCAAATCAGCTCTCCCAAAGCCTCACCCCATTCATAATCTTAGAGATAAGAATTCAGATGATGTTTACAGTTCATTAAAGGAAAATAAGCAAATAAGCAAACAAAGGAGGCACAGATGCAAACAAACAGCCACAATGGTCTTTACCAAAAATTACAATCACCATGCATCCTATGATTTCAGGATTGCAACCACACAACTTAATCTCAAAAAATATTTGGAGATGGCAATATCACCAACCTAAAGGCAGAAAACAAGGCTGAATGACAGAAAGGAAATAAGAAATCTCCATATATAGACAGTTAATTTCCTAGGACTAAGGCCTTGTCCATCACAAATAGGAATATGGTCCTTTTTGTTAGAGCTTGAAATACAGTATTGGGCCCATTCTCTGACATTAAGCATTTTGATGTATTTTGTTGTCCATCTCATCTACATGTGGGTGGTGTCACAAATGAGGATGAGTGTCAAGAGCTTGGTATACATTGTTAGGCGCATTTTCTAATCACTTAAGCATTTGGGTAATGAATAGCCGTCACTTTTTGCCTCAACAAATGGATTCTCACAGAATGAGTCGAAGCTACCAGATTGGGACAACTCCTACAACCAAACTACAACTCCAATGCCCAAAGTATAGCTCCTAGTGTCATCTGATTTCTTCAGAAGTTAACCTCTCGGAAGCAGTTAAAGTTCTTCATAAAACTCTCCTCCTCCTCCTCATCTTATCCAGAATTTGATGTTGTCCCTCTAATTTATCAACGTAACTCCAGACTTGTATGTTTAAGTCACTTCATCTGCATAAGAAAAAATAAATCAAAGGTGTCCTTCAATTTAGATTAATGTGCCCGAGTTTGACTTCGCCTATTTTGTCCCTCTGACTAAAGTCTGAGCTCTTTGAGAGTAATGAAATAAGCGTAAGCTCATGAACCCTGTAAGTAAATGTCGCATGCAATGGCCACCCGCATTAGCTTGCTTCTGCTCATGGCTGATCCAGTTATTGATTCAGGTTGAACTGCTTGTCCGAGCTCTTCAATTGATTCAAGCATGATTCGTCCTTCTGCTGTGCTGTGTGCACTGATTGTGCACTTGACAGAAGCTTATCTAAGAGTAGTAGACAATGATATGATAGCCATATTGATGAAGTTAAAGCCTCAGGAACATTATTGAGACATCTCTTCTCACTCATTGGAAAAATATCTCTTCCCGCTAATCGAAAAATACACTGTTTATGTCATATCAAAGATTGGAATGTACTCCACACAAAGAAGGCATTAGGAACTCTTAATAAGACTTCTATGTCCTAGAACGCCACTTTATGCCTAGCCTTCCAAAGATCAATAAAAAAAGAGGGTGGCTCAGTGCATGAGACCCCAGCCACTAAAGGGTCTAGGGAGGGTAAAATATACGCAGCCTTATCCCCACATGTGGAGAAGTTGTCTCCATGAATCGAACCCATGGAGCCCAGGTTACAATGGAGCTAATTGACATCGAGGTGATCCAGTACGCATATTCTTAAGTGAATTCCTCTTTTGGCATACTCACCATAATTTCCCAGTCTTCTAGCACAGAGTGTGTTATTTTCCAGTAACATCTACATGAGTGGTACATTAGAGGATCATACATTAAACAAATGTGATGGTTAGATAGTTTTGGTTAAATTATATTACATGAAGAAAAAGAAGGGCCAAATGGGGTTGTAAAGCTGAATAAGATGAATATACAAAGTTTGGCAACACATCAAGATGAAGAAATTTGAAATGTCAGCAGAGTTCAAAGTGAAACAGATTAGAATTTCTTAGAATTGAAAATCTCATGTTTGCCAAATTATTTGGATAAATGTCATAATCCTAGGCATTACTGCATTCAAACCAAAACACAAGGCTCAAATTCCTCATCCATAAAGTATTGTAAGTTATTCATGATGTTTACTCTTCATATTTAATTTTTGTTGATAGATCAAAAACTTTGTAATTGAAAGAAAAGGTTCCAAAGTTGCAAGAAATCCTTACCACGGTGGTTGGGACTCCAATTAGTTAAAAAAACCAAAATTTAAAAGTGAGAAAGGAAAGAAAAACAATGAAAGAGTCACTTGCAAGCCATGCACATGTTGGGGGTGGAGAGCAAGAGGTTCCATTTCTTAGCAATTCTTCTCATTTGCTAAAGAGAAAGACTTAAAAATGAAATAATGTTTTAGAAAATCTCCTCAAATTCTTGACATGTATCCACCAACAAGAGTCAAATCTTTTATTTCCCCAAAACCCTGACCCAAACACAGTTTGAAGTGTACATAAATTAAGGGCATACCATAGAATGTTACCGCCATTGTCACAAAGTGCACAAACAGAATCAAATAGCTCATCTTCATTGTTATCACATTCATCATTATCCTCATCACCACCACCACTATAATCCTCATCCACATCAACTATAAACTTAGATTTCTTTGATGTTCGATTTTCCTGCAACACAAGGCAAGTACTCTTCCTCAAAGTGAAGGATTGAATCTAATATAAAAAAAATGACAAAACAGAGGAAATATGCAACCAAGATTATATATATTGGCCCTGACCTCATGCAAAGTTTTCCTTTTCTCCGGCGTCTCCAAAAGAAATGTGCCCAGATACTGTTTCATGTCATGACATACAAACGTATATTAAGATGTTTACACAATAGACCTACAAATGCAAATGCATGATTTCCTCATTAAAAATATTAGATGTAGAATTAGATATACTAATTTGTAAATGAACGCTTGCAGAGTGGGTTAAAAATGATGCAACCTAAACCAGAAAATTCAGCTATACTGTTTACAATGGCAAATCAAAACAATGGCAATCAAAGAATGCTTTACCAGCTTATTAAAGCTGACAAACAATTGAGCGAACTTTTGACTCATCGGGGATCAATGTTAATTGTAACCATTTCAAGATAAACTAATTTGTTTATAGGATGATTTCTCGTGAAATAGCTCCCACAAGTTTTTCTTCTTCTTTTTGCTCAAACCATGATGGTCATGGTATGTGTCTATCATTTCCTTGAGAAATGAATTGAATAAAAAGAAAACATTTCCGTATCCATCCTCACCATCGTAGCATTTAATGTGCTCAAAGTTTGTAAACAACAATAAACCAAATCATTTGCTAAAGAAGGCAACTCAAAGCCAAGAAGTTGAATGGCTCCAATTACTTTATGTGGGAACAACGATGGTGGCATTGGGGGCCTTGAGGAAATTACAGTGTGTGTTATCTGATCCTCCATCTTCCAACAGAAATGAATATGACAAATGAGAATCAGATGATTTGGTCATGTCATAGTGATGGGAGAGTATGGAGCCATCGGTTTGTGCAAAATTCCATGTTTTTTGGTTACTGCTAAGCTTATTTGGGAAGTGCTACTATAACGATGTGGGACAAACTCTAACAACTTGATTTTTGCAAATTGCATGAGAACTATTCACATTATTTATATTGTTTTATTTTTTGTCGATATATACTGTTAATTAAAGTGAATCAAAGAATGTCTCTCTACTTAAGCATGAAAATGACAGAACCTCAGATTTTGCTATGTCTTCATCCCTTACTGCAGCTTCACCAATTAATTGAATGTGTTCTAATAGATCTTTCTCAGAAGGTCCAACCTCGTATGAACTGCAAGATAAGTGATTGGATTAATTCATATCAGCAACCCAAAAAATGATAAAAGAGAGATCACATAATATACAATTTTTGAAACCTGAAAGTTTTCAGCAAATGTTTCCATAATTCGTCTCCAGATGCCTTTTGATTCTTTTTAACAAAATGAAGGCAGTGAACCGTGATCAGAATTGTCCTGATAATATGTTCAAAGCTTTTCCTAGGCCTTTGGAGCTTTATCCAGGCTTTTTCCTTGGAAAGCACATAAATCTCAGGCAGGACATAAGAAAGTTCGATCTTCCATGCTATGACCTTCTTATATATTTGCTGGCACCCACCATTTTCATTCCCACGTAAGAATATATGTGTATTCATGTCATCTGTGGCCTCATCCTCACTCCATTGCAGTGGTAAAGAGGAAAATGAAATGGGTTCTTCTTTATAATCAACAAGGTGGTAATTTGACACACAATCTGGGACGATCTCACCCTCTTCATCAGAAGATGCCATTAAGCGGATACAATCCACTGCATTCGAAGAATATAAGAAATTAAAGGGTGCTTGAGAATTCATATCAAGTTCCTAATTAAATCGATTGCAAATAACTTTCATTAAATCAAAGATGCAAAATGGTTTTGGCATTGGACAAACATTTCAAAATACCTACATGCTAAAAGGTCCATGTACTAGAAGAAAAAGAACACTACTACTCAAAGAATTCAAGTACCTCTATGATTCTAGTACTTGAGAATTCCCATGCACATATTTTTTACTGTTAGAGACTGGATGCTTTCATAACTCACAATATTTGTTTTGCTAATCTTAATTAGCAATCATTTTCTAGAAACTACATGTTGTGAGATCACGTTGCAGGAAAACTCATTTTATTATAGCTTGTAGCACTGAAAGTTGGTACTATCACCAAATGAGACCCACTGAAACAAAAAAATCCTGGCTCGGCACCTCTGGCAAGCCATGTTATCACACAGTATCTGCAAATTTATATGCCTATGGCTTCTTTTCTTTTTTTCTTTTTTATTTTGATTTTTTGGAGGATGAGGAAGACGAAACACGAGAAATGAAAAGAGTTTACCAGAAAAAAGAAAAGAAACCACTTCAGTAAGAGGGAGCTCTGCCTCTAAAGGCAAAATGAGTTTCCAATGAAACATAAACAAAGCAAAACACAGTGTCATTACACTTATTCAGCCCAAATTCACATTAACAGTCATAGAAAAACAGCATTAAATAGCAAAGAAATCCGAAGGAGACTAATCTCATACAACAAGCCGATTAAAAAAATATTACGAAGAACTTCAGTAAGAGCTCTGAAGGTAAAATGAGATTCTAATGAAACATAAACAAAGTAAAACGCCATGTTAGTACACTTATTCAACACAAATTCACATTCACAGTCGTAGAAACACGGCATTAAAGAGAAGAGACAGTGGAAATGAGACTAATCTCATACAATAAACCGATCATGATCAAAAAGCACAAAAAAACAGAGAAAACACTAAGAAAATGCAAAGATAGAGGCGAAGATATACAAACCCTAACCAAGGGTTTGAAGTTTTAACGATTGGAGGAGATAGAGTGAGTGAATGGAAGAACTCTGCGCATTTTGAGAATGCCAAAAATGAGAAACGTACACAAAGATGGTGTGAGGGAATAACTGTACGTATTACTACTATTACAGGTTCTTTACATTTTTGGCAATGGTGATTATTTTATTATTGGGATAATTTCACTTTCTACCCTAAAAATTTACAAATTTTCATTTTATACTTTTATAAATTATATTTTTCATATTGTATCCTTAATGTTTAAAAGTATTACAATATATCCCTTCTGTTAATTTTTGTTACTCATTCTGTCAACATCGATTGTGAAGAAATAAGCAACGAAAGTTAATGAAATTGTAACACATTTTAGACATTGACCTAATTTCTTATAAATGTTAGATTAATACCAAGTCTCAATATTTGATACAAGCCCACAGTTAATCCAAGGACTATGGTGAATTAAACCAATAAATTATATTAATAAAGTAGGCTCAAATAATATTGTTTTATGCACATTAAGGTTTATAAGCCTATGGCCTATATGAAAATATAGTATTTTATAGTAACACAAATAGAAACATGTAATACATAGGAGGTCAAAATATGATGTTAATACGATACGAATACGTCACAAAATTAGATAATTTAGGTCTTTTTTAAACCACGTGTTTCATAAATGAGTGGATCAAATATAATACAACTAATAAATAAATCGGGGTATGAGTGATACACGTTTCATACATTATACAAAATTAATATAACACAATTCGTTAGACACAAATTAATAAAGGAATCAAGTATGAATGAAATACATTTTAACACGAACTTATTAAGACCGAACACGAATCTTTCTCACCCGATATAATTGATTGGCCTAAAAATACATAATCATACTGTCCAAAACGTGTCTAGTTTTTCAAAGTGCTCTAGTGAGTAAGGATAAGGGTGTCGAATGCATGTAAAGTTGTATTAATCCAACCAACCCAGACCCAGTGGCCGTGGGTGGATATGTTGGTCCCCACCTTCCCTTAAAAAATTTCAATAAATGCGAAGTTCCAATATTAAACTACTGTTTTGTCAATATTTTTTAAAAATATTTCAAACCAAAATTAAAAAAAAATGATTACTATTTTCTCAACGTCTATATCAATCTTAGTGAAAATTATTTTTGATCTATCTATGCTAACCAGACGAGATTAAAGGCCTTTGTAAATAGAAGCTTCTTTTACTTTTTTTTTTTTGAAATACGAGAAAGAGACCGCGCTAAAGTTAAAAATTGACAAAAAAAAAAAAAAAGTTTGAGTAGTCATGAATCTATAATATAAAACATAGTATGTTTCAATAAGTCCATTCAATAGTTTTAAATAGACTCATTCAACGACTACCAATATTCCTCTTAAAACCATGCATATTGCACCATACTTTCAAACACGAGTTATTCCTAATATTATTATAAGACTTAGTGAATTGAATAAAAATACATCATGTGGAAAACGGGTTTTATATATATAGATGTGTGTGTGTGTGTGTGTTTTATAATATATATGCTATTAATTTCGAAGGAAGGGAACTAATGCGGATAAGAAAAATTAAGAATCCAAAAATATAGAATAAATATGAATATGAAATGAATTTATTAGTCATGTGTAATTAAATTCAGCTCAAATAGATTTATTTGTTGAGAAATAATTTGAACTCTTCCTCGCTCGCAACTTTTTATTGAGTCGGGATTGAATAATAATGAGAATTTGACCCTCGAACTCAACTCAAATTGGAGTTGGACACCGTAAAATTATTATAAATTTTGTAGGGTTTTTTATAATTTTAAAGAATTATTTATAATTTTTGTTATAACTTGAGATCGATTCTAAAAATATTAGGAACGAGTAATAACTTAGTTAAAAAAAAATTATATCTTAAATCTTAAAAATTATTATTATTTTTTTAATTATGAATAAATTCAAAAACTTATATTAAAAAACTAAAAAAATTAAAAAATTTAAAATTATGATATCGATTTTTTTTTTTGGGTATTGTAGTCTTCTCCAACGGTCCCACGTTAAGCATAATAATTTTCATTTCATATTTAAGTCGAATATCCCTCCGTTCTCATCTTCCTCCGCGCTCCTCAGTCCTCAAAACCCTAATCCTAGCAAGGAAATGTTCAGTCACATCCACCTCCATGTCCAAACAATATCAAAAAGTCAAAACCCTAGTCCTTGATCAAACCATGTACAATGCAAACCTCAACTCCATTCGAATCGAAGCCCTAGACGAAGACCACGAAATTCTCACAATTTCCACACCATGTCGGACCTTGACGACATCAATCTCGATCCCGAAGACTTCAACTCCTCATTCCCCTTGAAAAAGGTCCCATACGGCGACGTCTTTGAGGCCTCCCGAGCCGGCGACGTCGACCGCCTGAAATACCTACTAGAATCCGGAGTCAATGTCAACGCGCGAGACCAATGGGACTCGGTAGCTCTATACTATGCATGCCTCGCGGGCCACCTCGATGCCGCCAGGATGTTATTGGAGTCCGGAGCCATTTGCTCGGAGCACACTTTTGATGGTGATCGATGCCACTATGCGGCACTGAATTTGAAGGTGAGAAAATTGTTGAAAGCTTTCGAGGCGAGACCGCCACCGTTGGGACCGTTGCCGAGCGCGTTGAGAGAGACTTTCATGGGATGCTGGGCGAACAGGAATTATCTCGAACAGTTGGATGGCCAATCACAAATTCCAGGTTTGAGTTCGGAACACAGACACCCACACACATATTTGTTTAATTTTATTTAATTTCATGATCACTTTTGCGAAATTATGACAATGTATAATGTGTTTTTGCTGAAATTCATTCTCATTATTGTTTTAGTTTCAATTGTTTTCCCATCAGCCCTATCATGTTTGCTTGTATATTTGATTGGTTTGTTAAGGGTGATTATGTGCCTGAAGCGAGGTCGTGCTAGGTTAATTTTTTAATTTGGGTTATTGGGTGCCTGGCTTGTTTAAGTATTGGAATGTATGTCTGATTGGGCTTATAATGCGTCTAGCTGAAAAGCTTGCAAAAGGATTGATTTAGCTCTAAAATATCCATTTATAATTTGCGTGCTCGTGCTCTGGAGTTTCTATTTATATTTTCATTTAGTTTTCTGTGTGTCTCTCTGTTTGCGTCTATTAATACTTTTGTTTTTGCATGATGATGCATAGATGTTAAATGAATGCTAGGTATTTTTAAAATTTACTTGTGCAATTCAAAAGTATAATTTAGTGGATTTTAGTTCTTCCAAGTTGGCATGTGTATGATCTGTGGAGTTTATACTGATCTTATTTGAGAGTAATGGGTGCACTAAAATAAAACCAGCCAAATATATGCACAGTTGAATATGCTAAAAAGTGGAAGCTTTTAATTTGTCTAATTGTGATAACATCACGAGTCATGACAAACATCATGACAAAAGGTTACTTTGTGCTTCGAAATATGCTTTCAACTGTTTGCAACATGGTTTTCCTGAGTTAAATGCGAGAATGGAATCGCATGAAGTTCTCAACCTTTCACAGTTCATACAATGTAATTACTTGAGCTAACTTGTTCCTCTTTTAGAGACGCACAGTAATTTTTCAGGGGCTTGGCCAGAAAAGTGCTGTTGCTGTCTGCCCCCTCGTTTTTTCTTCTCTTATTTTTTTTGGGTGGGTGTGTATCGGTAAACAGCGTTTGGGAATTGATTTGTAAATTGCAGATGCTAACATATTCTTTTAACCAAATCCAGAAGGTAGCAAATAACATCTGTTGAATTTTTAGCCCTTTTTGGGTGTGTATCACAACTTTATAGAAGCTATAGTATGTGCCAAGCATTTTCTCTGTGGAATTTATTGCTCAAGTGTCTGGAGAATTTGGTAACCTAGATGCTTATTCCACGGTGAATCATTATTATACTATTTATTGCACGGGCCAGAATGCGCATTAATGGTTGTTTTTCTAAGCCACATTTTTTTCTCCAGGATCAATATGCATATCAGTCTGACCTAATGTGTGATATTGAGTAGGGAATTCATCCAATGGAGGATCCAGTCCAAGCCATTTCCCTCCAGATGTCGTATTTTATGTGCAAGGAAGACCTGTTGAAGCTCACAGAGTAATCCTGAGTGCTCGGTCACCCTTCTTTAAGAAAAAATTTCAGACTGACTGGAAGAATCGTAAAGAAATAAGGTTCTCAAAGGAGAAGTTGTCCTGTCCTGCTCTTTACAGCATTATCCATTTCTTTTATTCTGACAGGCTAGAGATTGCAGTAGATGACATGAAAGACCTTGTCAGAATTTGCAAAGTTTGCAAGTGCGAATCATTACAAAGGGTTCTACATAAAGAATTGCTTCATCAAAAGTATGCAGAGTACAAAGCACTCAGAGATGTAGACAACTCTCAGAAACGGTTTATCTTGCAGGGCCTTTCCCTTCCTGAGGAAGACCGGCTTCCGGCTGCCTTGCATCGCATCCTCCAAAGATCTCTTGCCATTTCATCAAGACACCAGAATCGAGATGATTGTGTTGACAGTCTTGTATCTCGTGTGGCTTTAGTGCAGCTGAGTGAATTTGACGATGATCTTGCAGATGTGTGTGTAAGAGTTGATAAAAAGATTTTTCGCTGCCATCAGGCCGTCTTAGCATCGAGATCAGATTATTTTAAAGCAAGATTATCCCGCATAAAGGATTTTCTTGAAGGAAAAGACGGTTTACCAGATTACAGCCTTCCATGTCTCGAGGAACATGATCTAAGCATGGAGGCTTTTGAGAAGATGATTGAGTATATGTATGTTCCTTTTTTTTACCCAATAACAAATTAGTTGTAACACGTGAAACTTGAATGGAAATACTGGATAGAAAATCAAATAGAGATGCTTCATGGGTAGGTTGCACTGTTTGACATAGTGTTGGCCATACATAGTTACATGTTAAAGTTATTTCCTTAGATTACCCGGCCTACACTTCGTCTCCTATTAAGGGGATAAAACCTTACAACTAGGCATGTTGTCTTGTCAGCAGTGTCCTTGAACACTATGTTTTGCAGGACCTACTAATTATGGTGGCACATAATCCTTTCTTTTCTGCAGCTTCTAATCTTAACTGTTATATTTTCATTTAACTTGCTTATTATTGATACAGGTACACTGATGGTTTGGAGGATATAGATCCAGATCAGGTATGCTACAATATATTCAAGTGGCTAGGAATCTTATCATTGTTCTTGCATAAAGCTCACATGTTTTAATGTGCAGGCTGAAGAAATGTTTGATGCTGCTTCAAGATATTTATTATTTCCTCTGAAGCGTGCCGTTGCTGATGCACTGTTGCCACACCTGGAAATGGTTCCTCCTGCCGAGTTGTGCCATTGGCTGATATTATCAGACATGTATGTTGTGTTTTATTTCTCTTCTTGTGGTTTTTTTTTTCCTTCTGTTGTCTTCTTTGGGGTGACCAGTTCTACTTGATTACATTTAAGCAATTTTGGCAATGAGAAAAATAGAGAGATCAAACATTTTTTCGTGGAAGCTTCTTCAATATATAAAATATTTAAGCAACTTTGGCATTGAAGAAATTTTGACATGGTATATATATACTACTAATAAAAGTACCTTACATGAAAAAATTTTGATTTACTATTTTGCCTTTATAAGAAACTATAAAGATTAACATGTCCTTTTGTATTTAAATATATAACAAACTAACCTCTAGCATATCATGTAAATCTCTATCTTTGCAAAACTTTTAGATGGTCATGTTACTATTAACAAGATATATACAAATATTTTTTTTTCGAAATCCCAATATTAATACACATGGACATGGACAACTTCATTGATACAATATCATCTCCGATGCCAAAAAATCGATATATGTATATTTTTCTCTTCATCCACAATACAAATAAGTTAAGCATGATAAATATGAGATAATATTTAATTTAGCTATATAATTAAACTTTTATATATTTTATCAAATGTTTTGACGAAAACTTTCACGTGCAATGCACGTGGTGCATTGCTAGTTGCCATAAATGTGGTCTATTGACATATACACTGGCAAATACTAAATTGCCTTATACCTGATTAAATGTTCTTTTTTTTTTTTTAACTGTAATGCTGTTCCCGTTCAAAAAAAAAACCTGTAATGCTGTTGAAATCATATGTTGCATTGTAGGTATGGTGTTGTGAAGATTCGTGAGTATTGTCTGGATGTAATGGCTTGTAATTTTGAGATATTTGCTGATACTCCTGAGTTCCGGGCAATGCTTTTGACACTTCCGCCGCCATCAGGAGATTCTTCATTTCGAACCACAGTTCCAAGTGCTCCTGGAGCTGAGGTCAATACTGAGGGTAATCTTCTTGATGATTTGCGTGAGAAATGGCTCGAGGCTGAAGCTGCTGAACTTGACAAGAGAGATGAGAGTGCATTGCTCTTTGACAAACGCCTTGAGATGCTTATGCTGGTGGCGGAAAAAGAGAAATCTGGTGCTCCAGCCGATGATAATTTTGAGTGCCCAGGAACCGACTCTTCCCCATCCTCCATTCTCATGACGGAATGAAACAAAAGGAAAAAAAATTGTAAATCTTACTCAATTTTTTCTATACATACCAATAACTAAACAGTTGTAGTGTTGCAAATTAACAGGCAAATTGAATCTTTTTGTCGTATAACACGCTGTGGTTGGATTTTTGTAACATCTATTGCTTTGAGCATGTATGAAAAATTACATATTCTGTCAATCTCCGCGGAATCTAGTAGCTTTATAGTTCCTGTATGATGGATTGATAGAATGCGTAATGCATGCATCCGAGGATTCTCTCCTTCAAAAACATTAAGACATTAACTAGGGTTTCACCTGCCCTGGATGAAAAATGGAGACAGATGCCTTCTTCCCCTCGCCCACCCCAGAATTTTGAAAGTGACGGTGATTGTGACCAGATTCCACCTACCTACTTGAAAAGTTGGTAATTATTAGGTGGGATAATTACGAGCTCCAGAACGATCTCTGCAGGGATCAATAAAGCAATGTTTGAAAGGAAAACCACAAAATAAAATAATGCAGACCTTGAGTGTATATATACATCAATGCCTGTCCATGGAGTGTATACATCAATGCCTGTCCACAATAAAACTGATAACAAAAAGCCATCAAGTGAATTTTCTCCCCGACTTCCCCCCATTATGTTTATTAATCAAATGAAGAATTCAGAGACACTGAACTTTAATTACACAAAAAAATTTACAAGCCGTCTTTTCAATCTTCTTTTCCACATATTTTTCTGTGAATTGCCTAAACATGAATGTTATATAACATAGAGAAGATTAGCAACTGACATACCAACTAACTGCGATCAATTTTGATCTCGCCCTCTTAAAGAAAAACTGAGGACCCAAAAGGTAAAAGGGAAAAATGATGAATTGCTTGGTCATTCTTCATCAAAAGTTTTGTCCATTTCAGTCTGCAGTGATGCTTCATCCTTCCCAACCCGTTCAGAAGGCTGTCCATTTCCAACCCGTGGAGAGAGAGTAGTATTGGACGCAGGATCATCTATGGATAAATTGGAGACATCTCCAACTGCAATAGCTTCGTTGTCACCGTCTCTGGAAGTTGCTGGAAATGCATCAGCTACTTTATTGTCTTCAGTAGGGGTAGACTCTGAATCCCCAGCCTTTTGCTGCAGGCTCCAGTACATGATGCTTGCAGTTAGGGTGAGGATCATCTTCTGGTTCACCTATCAAGGTGTACATAATTTTGTTAAGACAATGCAATCGAATGTTTATGCATTAGTCCAATGTGAAAAGTGTTAGTATAAATACCTTAGTAATACTCTCTCTAATAGCTTAAGCTTTTAGAGTAGATGGTGGTTTAATAGGTATCAGATCAGGAGATCTTATGTTCAAATCTCGCCGCCACCCTAATTATTAAAAAGATGTCCATGTGCTAGGCCCAAAATCTAACATGCACGTAAGGAGATGTGTTGAAGTATAAATACTTAAGTTATATCCTCTCTAATAGCTTAAATTTTTGGAATAGATGATGGTTTAACAAAAAGCATTCCAACTTCACAGGCTTCCCAACCAATGTTAACAATTGAAACCTAATACTTCAGGTCCAATGATTATCAGTCTGCGTAAATTGTCGTAAGAGATGATGGTTCTAATGACTCAGGCATACTCAAGAAGGTTGGGTTATAAACCTTAGGCCAACCAAATGATGGAAATTATCAGGTCCTTTGAACCAGCAGGTTCAACGAGTTTCATAAATAACAAGATTCACTGGTCCAACAAGCTGAACAGGCTGTATTAATTAGCATTTCAGGTATCCATTTCTAGTAAATGATGATTTAATTCCAGGGCCATGCATTTGACGGCCATCCCTTCATATAACACTACAGCCTGACTTCCAAGAAGACACTAATAACTTCTTGATCACAGACATAAAGAAAGATTTCATCATGGTTGTAGTCTTACGACTTTTACCTCAATTATGTCTTCAGGCAATAAAAAAATGGAGCACCCAAGCTTTCGAGCAACACTGATTATATATGTTGAATTTAACTTCTTATCCTCATCTGCAATAGGAATAACAACATCATCGTTTTTCGTTACATACAGTAAGTATTCTACTTGTAAATGTATGAAGCCAAAGAATGTCCAGGTTTCTTATGCAAGTGTGACACAACATCAAAATTCACGGCCAGAGTCAGGGGACATACAAAGACAACCAAATTCCACAAGTTAACATACCAGTTTCGCCCTTAGTAACAAGACTCCAGTTGAGAACCCTTGGCTCCACAGCAGTAAGAAGTTCAAGGAAGAATATTCCATTTGAAAGGTTTTTATCCTAAAACATATAGCACCAATTACCAATTTGTCAAATTGTGACATTCACGACTGATAACAATAGATGGTCAATGTCTAGTTGCTTACCTTAAAGCTCTCCATTTGAGACGTTCTGCCGGAGCTTTTCACTTTGTTGTTTGCCCAATAAAGAATGTCAGCATCTGTTATCTCCTTTCCTTGGGAGTGAGACCTCAAGTTCTTGAGGAGTTGGAGCATAGAAAACCTCATCAATTGCCATAGAAAAGCTGGGGGAAAAGGTGAACAAGTTTAGTTTTTTTCTAGTGGTAAACATTATAACAGAATTTAAAACAAGTAATTTCCAGGGAACAAAAGTATATATACTCCTGGAAAGTTGAAACAACAAATATGAAAACTGACAGGGAACTAGCAGAATGGAGATGTTTTCAGCAAAACGGCGGCAATACAATGTGTGTCTCAACCGATGCAACACTCTCAATTATGCAGCAACATGATGCAGGAGATTTGATCAAATGAATAACTCAAAGGCAATAATCAAGCCTTGTCTCTAACCCACTACATATAATACATATTTATAGGCAACCCTATAAGCCAAAATTATGAGTTACCAAAAACATGATGGAAGAATAAAATTTAAATACTAAATTAATAAAATAAACCAAATAAATATCATATAATAAAAAGATACCAAAACAAATTCCTAAACCCTAATATTCATTTTCAAGCTTCATCCATTCCTTTTTGTTCAACACCAAACCATCCAAAGGAAACATGCTTGATTTCTGTACCAAAGCAACAAAAATAGGCAAATAGAACAAAACCTAGTAAATTCGGGAGGAAAGTAATGCAGGGTTAAATGAAGCACACTGACCCAGTATGAGCTTCTTGTTTCCTTGCACAATATCATTACCAGCTACATTCACAAGGGAGAAGTTTACTTCCTTTCCAATCCTTATAACTTGGTTGCAATTTTCAACTTTTCTGAAAGGCATCTTAATAGGAGGTTTGCTTGCTTGCTTCCAGTTAACTGAGCCAGCGTAGACTTTGTCAAGAACTTCCAACAAAACCCATCTGCATGCGAGAGGGATAAACATAAATTAACATTTAAAGAGGATTGATATTGTTTCAAAGAAGTGGCGCAACCTCACCCATTTCTGACATCCTCAAACACATTATTGACATATGATTCGATTCCAAGACTGTTAATCCACAGTCGAAAACACCTTTCTTCCCTAGAAGTTTGAGCATCATCCGTCATCATCTCAGCAAAGGAAATCTTCTTCTTGTCCACAGAGAGGCCATTCCTGCAAAGGAAATTGCACACTAAATACTGACATCCACACCGACTTTCAATTCTCTCTCTTTTTTCTTTTTCTTTTTCTTTTTTTTTTTTTTTGGAGGGGGGAAGTAAGCTCAAGCATAAATAAAAAGGACAAAATTGGCGAACAAAATTTATTTAAACCCTATATATACATTATAGCCAGAATAGTCAGTAATATCAAGTTGCCAAAAGAACAGGTAGGCAGGAAAGTTTCCTCTGGGTAACTGGGGAACAAAATATTATTGCATCAATGTTAGAGAACAGAAGACATGGTAGGTCTTGTTAACAGTTAACCATGCCACATGTATGAAATACTGGGAATCTGCTTGGTTGTGTCAACACTGCAACATGCTCGTATCCACAAGCAAAAATGATTTTTTTCTAGGCCAATGTCACAATGAGTAGCATTAATGATTTATCTATTCCTGAATAGTTTTTCACTAAGCCAGTGCTGTAAGTTTTAACAGATGATAAAAATCAGAATCAAAGTTGGTACAGGCCCCATTTTTGTTTCATAGTTCTTGTGACTGACCAAATCGTTGCCATAGACTGAATGATTTCAATCATTGAGTTATGAGAATGCTTTTTACAACATAATTAGCAATACATCAAGCAAGTTAATAGTCAATTATGCTCTACACGTGCCCCATAAGTTGTAAAAACAGAATATTAGTCTGACCTGTGCTGGAAAATTTGTGCAACAAATGCCAAATTTAGATTTGGTGAGCCCTCGACGATGTCCTTTGGACTGACATATCTTTTACAATCCAGTTTCTCCGCTTGCTCAAGAATCAAATTTGCTCTTTCAGTTGGATCTTTTGTATCCAATGTGGTGGTGGTTCCATGTTCTGGTGCAAGAACATTGAGCAAATGAACATAGGCCTCTCCATCCTGCACGTGTATAAGCCTATCATATCATCTTAGAGATAAAACACTACAACTTTGGAAGGTAGCTAAAACATGTTCAACTTAAAAAAAAAAAAACCCACTAGTTGCTAATATTATTGATGTATGCTTTGGCATCATACAATTCGAAGGCTAAAAAATGATGCATCGAATTGTTAGGAGAGCAATAGGTTGTAAAAGAAGAGAGGAAGAGGGGATAAATTCTATCAATAAAGATCATGTTGTAAGCGTAAGCCCTCATAGCCAGAAGGAGGAACTCGTAACAAAACTGCCTCAACTGTCAACTCTCCAAAGCAACCCTTTTTTTTTTTTTTTTATGTTTTATGTTTCTATGTGGTCTCCTAGAGCTTGGTCAGACATCTCCAAAGCAACCCTCACTTACATCTCAAGGATGGAGTTGTCACTAAACATGTATCTTTATGGTACAATTTTTCTCTATTCACACTTGCGATCTGACTATAACAACTCTAATTACTCCACTATATTGAGCCCTGTTCCAATTATTTTGGATCGGCTAGATGGTTTTCAATTTAGAACAATGAACTACACCACCAACCCAGAACTTCCAACACTCCCTAAGGCTGGATATTCATGTCTCTCATGCAGTTCATCCTCAGTGGTTTTCAATTTAGTATAGACTTCATCCTAAGTTAGTGTAAATGCCTGAACCAAAAAAATATGGGGTAAACAAAAACAAGTCATCCCCACCAGTTAGTGCGCTGCACTTATCAGATGACTGAATCAGCTCGATTTAGTAATCTAGGCCATTGGATTTCAATGAAACTTATGAAGCATAAAAAACGTTTAAAAAAAACAAATCGAGAATGTAGAATGCTTACATTAAGTGGTTAAAAATTTTAATCAATTTAAGCCGACCAGAGTTAACCTTGATACAATAAATGTGATTGATAAGAAAAGCAGGTTTCAATTCCTTTTATCCAAACTAAAAACGACATATTGTAGCAGCATCTTATTGAATTGCATTTGGGTGACCTTATAAAAAATGCAAATCGTACATCCCACATGCATGTAGAACATCCTGGCCCTTAACCACATATATAGCTTACTAGGCTGTGCAGACGTCTCGAGCAATTTTATCTCATAAAAGTTGTCACCCATGGAGATGGGCACTAAAACACCATACAACTTTCTGGGTTCTGTTACATACCTACCTTATTCTGGGGAGAAGGGCTATTGGTGATCAGGGAACGGTAAGTGGGAAGGAGGCACCTAAGGACCAAATGTTCTAGGAGCCAAACTTTAATTAAACAGATTCAGACTGGCAATATATATCCTCAACACCAAACCAAGCTGAATAAAATGCACCCTACAAGATTTAATTGAGAGCACTTTGCCGATATTGAACTGGTAACCTTTTTGCTTACCTTTAAATCAGATGAAAAGTTTGTAACCTGCTTCTTGTAGCCTGACTTTTTCAGATGAAAATTCATCCATTTCAATAGAACCTTTTCTGGCGGTAAACCAATGAGCTCTTCCACATCCTGCAAGTTAAAGAACATCATTTGCCTGTGCTCTATTCCTTCGTAAAGCACATAAAAAAGGAAAAACCATTTGACATCTTGTCACCTTACTGTCCTCCACCAATTCCACAAGTTGAGGAGTTTTCTTCAGATTGAGATCAGCCAACAGTTGTATCTGATGTTTCCACCATTTTAAAATGCAACAAAAAAGTTCCAACATTTGTAATCCATTTCATGGAACTAGTATACATTCAACAAGGAAGAACTAAAGAATTAGAATTACCTTAATTATTTGAGAGATCAACCCAAGTACCAGATGGGGCTGCAAATGTACAATAGTGTGAAACTTCAGCAACTTTTCATATGAGCAATGAAAAATGTGGAAGAGGATTCCAATGTATAGGAGCATTAGCTTGACTCACTCTTGCTTCAACTAAATCCTGTGTGCCAATATTAACCACAGTGCAGCCAATAGCCTTTGCAGAATTGAGGCAAAGCGTGTGGTTCTCATTCCTCTCCCACGGATTAAGTACCCCTTTGGTATTGATTGCTCGCTCGTCTATGGTACCAGGAACAGCCACATTGATGAGCTTACTGCATCATTCAGTCAAATGAATCAACAAACGAGAAACATCTACACAAACTGGCTACAATAGAATTGTCAAGGATCCTTTATACATACCAGAGAAGAACACCATCCTTTGCAAGATCGAATAAAGCATTGGTAGATGCATCGAGTGGAAGATATTTCTTCAAGAATTGATCTTCCCCAAGAAAACTGTTAATATGAGCAACGTAAGAGGCCTTCTCTGATTCGCTAATGGTGTGGCGAAGGGTGGTTGTTGAGGCCTTAAGGAATGAGGTAGATCTTTTGAAATCACCCAATCTTGGCATTGCTCGTGCTTGTAAGTTCAGGAATGCCTGGCCATCATAAAACCCAACTAATATTTTGTTTCATTTCCATGACTTGAAAATAGATAATTCAACCATCCAACATGAAAAACATCGGTTAAACATACCAGAAATGATGAATAAGTGATGCACATTTTAGATCCTTATTAAGAATCCCATTAATCGCCATTATCTTTCCATTTCTTTATAAAAACATTTCATTTATCAAACATACGAAATATTCACACCAATGAATACCATAAATATGAACCATCAAAATTTACCAAGGGCTGTCCATCAACTAAATTCAATACTTACTCAGATTTTATTCAATTATCTTTTCTTCACATCCTAAAGAGTAAAGGCTATATAGTTCATCCACTAAACATGAAGAACACTGGGGATAAATAAAGAAATATCAAAAGCAATTATGAAACCAAAATTCTCAAAAATTTACCCGAAGGAAAGATTCGAAATCAATTTCTTCGCTCATGTTCGAAGACGACGCACTCAAGATAGCTTTAATCTCCTCCTCAGTTAACATTTCACTGAACGCCTTCAATTTCGCCATTACTGGTGGCAAATCTCCCAGTGTTACACGGCCAAATTGATTCCTCGCTGAAAGAAACTACAGCCAAATGCAATATTTCACGTCAACCATATACTATTACTAATGCATGCTTTTAACCCTCCAAATTTTTATTAATAAAATTGAAAACAGAAGCAAAACTCAAAAACTTGATAAAATACATACTTTGGACTTAAGGTTACGAAGCTCGACTTGAGTGAATTGGCTCTGAAGCCATGGATCAGAAACAATAACACCGGCAAAACCAGACATTTCTGTACTTGTTTTTCTGAATCCCCAATGAGAAGAACAAAACTAAGGAACCACAAAACAAACACCAATTTCATAATTAAAATTGACAACCTAAATACAAAAGTACAAGGATAAAATTTGATATTGCATCTACAGAGATAATACTAGAAGGATCCAAGGTAGTGTAATCATACGAAGTACCCGATTAAGAAGTGATGATATAAATAGCTTAACATGCATGCATGTTCAATCTCGTCTTATTTCGAAACAAAAATATTCCTCAAATAAATCTTACCAGTCTAGATTCAGAATTTCTGTTCCACGATTTTTCTCAGTAATCAAACAGGAATGCTTGAAAAATATAATGTTCTAAGAATTAAACAAAGAAAATAATAAAATCCGAATATGACAAATGTGTGCCCTTAGAGAGAGAAATTGGACAAACCGTCTGAACTCAGAAAATCATGAGGAGATCGGAGAAGTTTTTTCTCATTCTTTTGCAAGTTTGGCGATTCTCAAGTTGTCTTTTCCCCAATGCCGAACAAACGAGAGAGAGAGAGAGAGAGAGAGAGAGAGAGAGAGAGCGACAGTGTGTGTGAGAGAGAGACGGAGAGAGAAATGAAGATGGATGAGAGAGAGGAGAAAAAACCGTTTTGCCTTTCGGACCCGCGAATACTCGGGGAGCGAAGCAAAGAAGAGGAGGTCTATTGTAGTACCATGGAGCGTAGAGCATAATATTATCTACGATGCGTCAATATTCAACCATGTTTGTTAATTACATTAAGACCCACAAAATTTGTTACTTAATGAGATGAATACCATTTTGATTGAAAAATATTACTGCAACCCCCTACCCTCTATTTCTCAAATTACCCAGGCGAAGACCAACCCATGCTTTGGATGGTTTTGAAATAAATATTCAATTGACAAAGAAAAAAAGTGCGTTCTTCCTTAACCAGAATAAAAATTCGATGCGAAGACCAATTCATGTTGTAATCTTTATGATTGATTACATCATTTTGCAATCGATTATGTCCTTTATAAGTTATATAACTTACACCTCAAAGAGTTATAACTTAACTTTAAAAATTATAATTTTTAGTATAATATCAAACACGATATCTTAATCTTTTCCCTTAATTTGAGACCCATATTTGGGACCGAGAACCCACTTCACCATTGCGAGGTAGGCTAAAATCTAATGCCATTTGTCGCCAAAATCTAATGCCACTTCTCATGACCTTAACTGACAGTGTGTGACATTATTTGTTTATCCATCAAGACTTTTAAATATGTTACAATTAGGGGTAATCAATACCTAAAGACATGGTAAAAATTTAAGGGGTGTTAGTGGCGTTGGATGAGTCTATTTGAGATCGTCGGATAGATTTATTGAAACCTGTCATGTTTTATATTATAGATAGTTTAAACATAGCATCTATATATGTGGTATAGTGACCTTGTAAAAGGGTTGCAATGTCATTTTTCTATGCAGAGGGGGTCTATCTGATCAAATAACAAACCTGAGGGACTGGACGCAACATTAAACAACTACCAACTACCAAGCCGTCTGAACACTCTTGTCTTTTTTTATTTGTAATCCAAATAAAGTTGTCTTTCATGTGAAAACGTGTTGATCCGACATGGTTGGGCTTACTCTGTAACCCATGGGCGTGGGGTTGAACTTGGAAAAATTATAGACTTGAATATTTGGAGTTCGATTCTTACTAATGTCTTTTAGTCTTAATTGATATCTGTAATTTGTAGGTAATTATAAGTAACCGATAATTATTCTCGTAAGAATGAGTTCAAAGTGAACGTACTTTGAATAGAGATTTCTTGGTTAAAAAAAAAAAAGTTGGTTGGACTCACACTCGCTTGTTGGTGGAAGAAGAAAAAGGGTGGGGAAAGGGGGTGGGCAACCACAAATCTCTTCTTGAAATGAGGTGGTGGGACCTAAAATTTAAAAGCAAAGGCCGGTGGGGGCGGTCATGTTCACTTTTCTTCTTTCATTTACCTTTTTTTTTTTGGGGGGGGAAATTATTCTCGAATCTTTCGATATTTGTCATTTAATCACTTACACTACCTAATATTTAAAATATTATATACAAACCCCTAAGGTTTGTACGCACAGAACACTTAGATATCCCTATCATCAATGTCTGATAGTATATCTGACGAGCCCAAAACCAACTGGGCCAGACCCAATAAATCAATTCAGTTCAAGTCAGCTAAAAGGCGGCCCAGACCCACTTTATCAATCCGACCCAGTCTAGGATCCAAGGAGCCTGAGAAGATAAGAGTACGTGGGAGATATACTATCGGGATACGCATTCATGAAGACCAATATTACCTTAATTGTACTTACCAAATAAGTAGTGTCCCTCTCACTCACCTTACCGCCTCACCAAACTTATATATTGTAAGTTCTTTCCACATGGAGAGACACATCTAGACATCTCTACATCTTGAGATCCCTCAACACACCTCTCTATACCTACACACATAGTTTCTCTCTCCTAACTAGTGTAACTCTCCCAGAGCTCTCTCTCCTGGTTACTTTATTCATCAATAAAGACCTCCGGCCACCGCTGCCGTTTTTCGAGAGTGGAGTAGGTCACCATGACCGAACCACTATATATCTTTGTGTTGACTCATTATTTACAGTTTTTGCCATTGATTGCTTATTTATTGTTCATTAATTACACATCTTCATATACTCGACTGTTGATTTTGCACGCGACCAATTTGTGCATCATCAGTTTGGCGCCGTCTGTGAGAACGACTAAGTGTTCTACTATCTTGCTATTTCATGGCCATCACGACCAGGTCAATGAGCCAACAACCGGGAGACAATAACCCGGCCCCCCGGGAGGAGGTACCACCTTCCCTCGCACCCTCGGAACCGTCTACTGTTGCGACTCCTGTCGCTGGGCAACAGCTCTTATAGACCATGCAGCTGCTGGTAAAACAGAACCAGCAGATCATTCAGTTGATGCTCGTCCAGGGAGGCGTCGCCCCTCAACCTGAAGGAGGAGCCCCACTCCTACAAACAGGAAAGGCGCAACAGCCTGTCCCCTCTGGGCGCCATGCAGCCCCCCACCATGGGGCCCCTCGCCAGAACGCCCTGGGGACACGCTCGGGCGCCCCTCGCCCAATAGTCCCTCCTCAGCGCGCAGGGAGCTCACACGTTCCCCCTCCTCGTATACCTGCGCAGGAGGACGAAAGAGAAAGTCAATATGTCGATCACGAAAGCCAGTACCATAACCACCCGATGGAGGATGTCCCCAACCAATGTGATGAGAAAATCAGAGAGGTGCAAAACTAGCTTGGTGATGCCCTCAACGCCATTAAGGCACAGGCGCAAGAGACTATAGACTACCTAGTAAGGCGCACTGATACCCCGTTTATTGTTGATATTGTCAATTATCTCTTGTCTTCGAAGTTCAAGATGTATATCATCGAGATCTTTGACGGTACCAAATACCCCCTCTATCACCTCGACACGTACAAAATCTCTCATTCAACTCCACAACGTGCCTGATGAGATTATGTGTAGAGCATTCCCTACCACCCTCAAGGGATCTGCACGCCAGTGGTTCGCCAAGCTCAAGCCTTCTTCCATCCATTCTTTTGCGGATTTAAGTAGGTCTTTCGTCTCCCACTTCATTGGGGAACGCCGACACCAGAAACTTGTTACCCACCTGCTCACCATCAAGCAGGACAGGGATGAAAGCCTTAGAGACTACCTCGCTCGTTTCAACGAGGAGGCTCTCCAAATTGAGGAGCCAGACGATAAGGTATCTCTAACCGCCTTTATCGCTGGTCTTCGTCCTCCAACTTCATGTTCTCCGTCCTTAAGAAGCCGTCCTCCACCATGCCAAAGCTACTGTCAAGGGCACAAAAGTACATGAACGCCGAGGATGTCACCAAGGTTAGACGAGATGAGTCCTCTCACAGGGGCGAGAAGAGGAAGGACAATTGTGAGGACCAGCGGGAAACAGAGAACAAAAGAAATAGGACAGAGAGAATCTCTGTTAAGGATCGCTTTAGTCCCCCGCCTCTGAGAGAGTGGCAAGCCTTCACGCCGCTCAATGCTTCCGTGGAGCATATCCTGTTCCAAATACAGGATGACCCAACAATACGCTGGCCAGAGAAGATGAAGACCGCCCCGAACTGGAGGAGCCTGAACAAGTACTGCCGCTTCCATCGCGACCACGACCATGATACTGACGACTGTTTTGATCTTAAAAGGCAGATCAAGGAGCTCATGCAGCGTGGCCAGTTGAAGCAGTACGTTGCTTGCAGAGGACAAGCCCCGCCACCTGGCCGGGACCAGGACAACAGAGAATGCCAGCAACCCCTCGGAGAAATCCAGACAATCTCCTGAGGGCTAGGAGGAGGAGGCGACTCCAACTCCACTAAGAAAGTCTTGGCCCACCTATGGGACACCGAGCACTTAAAGATTTTATCTATCCTTTATTGTTTCAGTTGATTTATTTTATTATTTATTATTTTATGAAATAAAAATTATGCGAGGATTATTATGCACATAACTGTCTTGCTTTCATTTCATAAAGTTTGTAGACAACTTATAAAAGTCAGAACATGACTTAACAATAAGGTAGACAAAAAAGATAAAAATTGTCATGCTCCCGACGATCAGTCATGGTTCTCCGAGCCACTATCATCAAGACTCTCCCCGTCACCATCTACCCCTGGTGCCTTATATGAGACGAAGCCAGAGAAATCAATAGCAGAAAAATCTATCAAGCTCTTCATAAAGGCACCTGGAATGGCCCGCTCAGCAACCTCCCTCCTCATCTCCATCTCAATGGATTGAGCCTCTGCCACGGCAGCCATCTCCCGAGACTATACGTAGCTCGGCCTCAGGTCCTGCGGCCCTATCACGGGACGCTTGCAGCTATGACTCTACTCTCGCGCAGATCTCCTTACAAGCCTCTGCCACGACAGCCATCTCCCGAGACTATACGTAGCTCGGCCTTCAGCTTTGCGGCCCTTCCACAAGACGTCTGCAACTCTGACTCTGCTCTCGTGCATGTAGTCTCCTTATAAGTCTCTGCCACGATAGCCATCTCCCGAGACTATACGTAGCTCTCCCTCAGCTCCTGCGACCCTCTCACGGGATGCTTGCAGCTATGACTCTGCTCTCGCGCAAAATGTCTCCTTACAAGCCTCTGCCACGGTAGCCATCTCCCGAGACTATACGTAGCTCCGCCTCAGCTCCTGTGACCTTCTCACGGGACGCTTGCAGCTATGACTCTGCTCTCGCGTAGGTAGTCTCCTTACAAGTCTCTACCACGACAGTCATCTCCCGAGACTATACGTAGCTCGGCCTCAGCTCCTGTGGTCCCCTCACGGGACGTTTGTAGCAATGACTCTGCTCTCGCGCAGATAGTCTCCTTACAAGCCTCCGCCACGACAGCCATCTCCCGAGACTATACGTAGCTCGACCTCAAGAGGTGTTACTCTCTCATGAGCCAACCTCAGCTGTTCTCAGCAGCCCCCATGTCTGCGTCTTTGTTACCAGATGCTTGAATGCCTCTCCAAGCTTGATCGTCCTTGAAAAAGGCAGGAAAAAGCGGCAGCCACCTGTAAGCATTCAAAAAGTAGAACATGAAGGAAAGGAGGCGAGTACAAAATCAAAGTTAAGAATAAAGGCGTATCGTGGAAGACTCCTTCATCCGCGGGAGTCAAAGACCTCCACAACCGCTCCTTGACCAAAGGCAAGTCAAAGCATTGACACTGAGCCACTACTGAAGCAGAATAGCTATGTGGACCTACAGTCCTAGTAAAAGACCGCACTGGAGTCTCAACTCCTATAACGGTACAAGTGCTAGCTCTGGTACACACAGGAGCCACAGTCTGAAAAGTAGTGGGGGCACCATCGGGTCCCATCTCCCGGTCTCCACCATCGCCCTATCAACAGGGCGCCTGTAACCAGACACGCTGTAGGCGCCTCCCTACTGGCCTACCTGCGTGTCTCCCTACTGGCCTACTAGGTGTCTCCCTACTGGTCTACTCGGCGCCTCCCTACCTAGCGCCTCCTTACTAGCCTACTTGGCGCCTCCCTACTGGCCTACTTGGAGCCTCCCTATTGGGTGCTGGCCTACTAAGAGCCTCCTTACTTGGCGCTGGCCTACTGGGCGCCTCCCTACTTGGCGCCGGCCTACTGAGCACCTCCCTACTGTGCGCTGGCCTACTGAGCGCCTCCCTACTTGGCACTGGCCTACTGGGCGCCTCCCTACTTAGCGCCTCCCTACTCGACGCCTCCCTACTGGCCGCCTCACTACCTGGCGGCTCCCTACTAGCCTACTGGGGCACCTCCCTACGTGACACTTCCCTACTGGACTACTGGGCGCCTCCCTACTAGCCTACTGGGCGCCTTCCTATTGAGCGCCTCCCTACCAGGCACCTCCTTACTGGGCGTCTCCCTCTTGAGTGCCTCCCTTGGTGCCGCCTGAGCCTTGGGTGCCTCCCATGGCGCTGACTGAGGCATGGGTGCCGCCTCCTCCACCTTGATCATGGTCGTGAACAAAATGGGCGTCGCCCTCTCTCTCTCCCACTTTGGCGCTGCTTCCCACATGGGCATTGCCTCCTATCTCTCCCACATTGGTCTTGATCCTCAAGCCCAAGGCATCACCAGTTGACCACTGCCAATGGGCGTTGCCATCTCCTTCACCGATGTCGCCCCTCTCAAGGCCCTAAAAGAAAAGTGGGCTTTAAATACGGGAGTTTGAGATCTTCTTTGAGTGCATAGTAAATATTTAGCCGCAAAGCAAGGACAATAACGAAGTGAAGAAGATGAACTCCGGAGGTATGCAGAAATGGAAAGACGAAGAAGCAACCATAGAAAACAAGCCACTCGGAATAGAAGACTCACTCATGCCCTCAACCCCTTCACCACCATCAGGGCTTGGGGCATGGGGGGAAAATGACGAGCCCAAAACCAACTGGGCCAGACCCAATAAATCAATTCAGCCCAAGTCAGCTAAAAGGCGGTCCAGACCCACTTTATCAATCCGATCCAGTCTATGATCCAAGGAGCCCGGGAAGATAAGAGCACGTGGGAGAGATACTATCGGGATACGCTTTCATGAAGACCAATCCTACCTTAATTGTACTTACCAAAGAAGTAGTGTCTCTCTCACTCACGTCACCGCCTCACCAAACATATATATTATAAGCTCTCTCCACATGGAGAGACACATCTTGACATCTAGACATCTCTACATCTTGAAATCTCTCAACACACCTCTCTACACCTACATACATATTTTCTCTCTCCTAACTAGTGTAACTCTCCCGGTTACTTTATTCATCAATAAAGACCTCCGACCATCGCTATCGTTTCCCAAGAGTGGAGTAGGTCACCCGGACCGAACCACTATATATCTTTGTGTTGACTCATTATTTACTGTTTTTGCCATTGATTGTTTATTTATTGTTCATTAATTACACATCTGCATATACTCGACTGTTGATCTTGCATAAGACCAATTTATGCATCATCAATATCTATTAGTAAATTACACTCAGATCCTCTATATTTTTTAGGCATATAACACTTAGATCTCTCAAATTTGAAATATCACACTTAGACCTCTTATTAGTTAAGGAACTAATAGAATCTTGTTTGTTTTTTAAATTTTATTGCAATAGACAATATAATTGTATGCAAATAGGTGTTGAATTGAATTCTTTGATATATTTATACTGATTTTAATTTTTTTCTAAAAAAATTAAAATTTTGTTTGGGTTTTATGTCAATCTATGATATAATGAAACATGTAAATGTATTGATTAGGTTTATTTCATATATTCTTACTTGAAGATGAAAAAATTTGACCCAACGTGAAAAATTCATTTAGTCCAAGATGCTTCGCCACTCTTAACTTCTAAACATAGTTCATACTTTTGAATCACTTACTGACTTAAGTATTGAAGAGTCGACCCTCGTAGTTTCTTTCTGGTCTCCGACTGCTTTTTCAGGTGATCAAAGTCAAACAAACTGAGGTGGAAGTTATCCAAATTTTAGCATCAACAGTACTAATTATGATTTTTTTAAGAAAAAAAATAGATTTTTAATTTTATTTTTATTTCAATAAATAACATAATAGAACATGAATTTTAATTGTAAAATTTAAAATATTGGATATACTATCTTTAATTGAAGTATTTTTTGTTTAAGTGTAATATTTTAAACTTGAGGGATCTAAGTATTAGACGCTTCAAATTTCAAAGGTCCATATGTAATTTACTAACAAATATACTAACTAATATTAATGTCAAGAGTCTATGTGTTACATGAGTACAAACCTTAGAAAATCTGTGTGTTATATTTTAAATATCTGGGGTTTGCCGACCTCACAATCCTCGGGGGGTTTTACATGTAATTTTCCCCTTTTTTTATTTCCAAATATATTAATAAGAGGGTAATAATGACATTTCAAGTATTATTTGCCGACCTCACTTTTTCGTTGTCGGCGGAAGAGTGCTTGTTATAATTTTTAATTTTTAGAAGATTTTCAACATTAGGATTTGGGGTTGACTAAGAGAATAAATCAAAATATCATCAGGCCAGGTTAGTATACCCCATTACTAACCTCATTTCAATCCTAATATTTTTAAAATTGATCGTAAAGTTATTACAAAAATTATAACTTTGCTAAAAGAAATTGAAACTCGAACTTAAAATTTACTCAAACACCCCTCACTGCAATACTAAAAAAAAATGCCTTTTATTTGTATGCATACGAAAGATAGCGAGCCCAAAGGGGTGGACCAATCCTAGTCTGGGAAATTTCATAGAGACATAATTGAAAGCGATAGTCAATCTCTCATTCCGCTGTTCAAAGGAAAAGACGCTCCTCCTTGGGAAATTGCTAGCTTCATAAAAGATATAAAGATATCAGTAGTTACTTTAGATCTAACTCTCAAATACGGTCCTTGTGTTACCAATACGGTAGTTCATTGAATACGCATACCGGAGGAGAAAAGGCATAGGCGCAGACTAATATGCCTCATCTATAATATAAAACAGAACAAGTTTTAATAAGTCCGTCCGACAGTTTCAAATAGACTCATCTAACAGCCACCAACATCCCTCTCAAAACCATTCACATTGTACCATACCTTCAAACACGGGTTACCCCTAATTTGTCATTAAAAGAGGCCAAAAGTGGCATGTCTCAATACAACAATGTTAGATTTCCAACACCAGGACAAGGTCACAAGAACAATGAGTGAAAAATCGTTATCAGACCAAAATACATGAAACAACCAAAGCCATTTTAATTGAAATAGAAACTACCAACAACATATGTGATGAAAAAAATGGCTAATAATGAAAGCAATGTGAATCCATGTACCATCTCAACATAAATTAAATGCTCAACAAATTCTCCCTTACAAGAACAAGACCAGTCCACCTGCGATTGTCAACGCTAGGTGATTCAGAATGCCCAAGCTGATGATCCTGAAAGAACTCGATGGATGTGAAGATGTTGCAGATGAGCCACTTCCACCTTTTTCCACTGGAGCATCAGCAACTGGGGCAATGTCAGGAGATGGCGTTGGAGCTGGGGTTGGAGGTATATCGGTGCCAAAGATTGCTACCGGAAGAAGAACCTTATCAACCTGAAAAACTGCAACGGGATCAGTCGAATGCACGCTACTAGTCACTTTCGTGTTTGTCCATCCTGTACTGACGTGCACAGTCCCAAACACATCAGTAAAATTCAAAGTATATTGCCCATCAGCAAGTGTGGTAACAGGGCTCATTTGGCTGAGGTTTGTGAAGTCTGCTAGTGTGTAGTAATGTGGCAAGGCATGGAAAAGACAGAGTGACTTGAGCTGGTCTGCAGTGAGGTTGGAGAGAGAGGGATTTTTAAGTGATGAAAATGCATCATCTTTTGGTACAAAGATTGTGATTCCTTCCTCAGTATTGTTGGCCTGGTTTTGGAAGGTCTCGATGACTTTGGTCGACTCAAGGTACTTAAGGAAGGTCTCGAATGGGCCAGCGACAGTAAGCAACTCTGTG
The DNA here is from genome assembly GCA_951799425.1 of Ilex aquifolium. Lineage (NCBI taxonomy): Eukaryota > Viridiplantae > Streptophyta > Magnoliopsida > Aquifoliales > Aquifoliaceae > Ilex > Ilex aquifolium. Next base: position 8,666,713 of record OX637400.1, on the reverse strand, counting down.
AGGTTTACGAAATCTGGTGCAGGTGCTGGAGCCGGGGTTGGACTTAGAGCTGGAGATCCAACAGTTTTTGCAAATGCTGATGTAGAACACAGAAGCACTAGTGTGCTGCTGAGCATAAAAAACATGATGTAATAATTCATTTTCACTTTCACCAAGTTATGTTGCTCTATTTACCAAACAGACTCTCCAAATTCCTGCAAGATTTATAATCCATGAGTGAGTAAACAATACGAAATCAAGAATAACTCGTGAGTTAGCATTTTCTACAAAAAAAAATTTTTAATAATCCAGAACCCCCACCAACCAAGCTCATTTGGACTCATGGCCGGTAGTCAACCTGGGCCACGCGCAAAGTCTCTTCTCCACGCACAACCCAAGGGTTAAATCTAGGAGAGGAGGCCCGAGCATTTTCACCCCGTGGAGTATCGAACCTTTAACCAATGCCAACTTAAGGCATCTATCAAGTGGCCGGCTACCGCTTGAGTTAACCCCTCGGGGTTGCATTTTCTACAATTTGGCTCTAGATTGAAATCCATTTTCCAAATCCAGATCAAAACCAGCCTGACTAGTTAGATCCCAGCTTGTCAAACCCTAACCCCAATAGTGAAGCTTAAACAGAACTACAATTTGAGTAGAGAAAACTCAAAATTTGCTTTAGATCTACAACCTTTTTCAAAAAATCAGGTAATTTTTTTGAATATTAACCAATTTTCCACATCACAAAAATAGTTTTTTTTTTTCTGAAATCCACACTGAATTTCTGAAGTGCCTAGAAATCAATAAGCAAAGAGTTTTCTTTTACCAGCACATCTGAACTATAATCATCAGCTAAAACAGAAAGAAACTTGCGAAATTGAACTGTATCTCAGTCCATGTGGCCCCAATGAAAATATTCATGCTATGAGAATATCAGAATGTGTATAATTTCTAGTTCAAGCACTTTTTCAAGTTGTACCCAAGTGATTAAATGTTCACAAGATCAGAATACAGCAACAAGACTTAGATCAAAACCCCATCTAGATGAGCATTTTATTGCCATCTAAATAGCAACTAAGAGCACTAGAAAAGTACAACCACAATGTTTTGTACATAAACAAGAACAAAGAAACAGATCTGAAACAACCCATCTAGTAAAACAAGAAAACAAACACAGAAAAAAGAAAAAAGCTCATTGAAATAGAAGATCAAGGAACAACAAGCCCTTGAAATCCTCAATGCAGGATCTAAGAACATCAAGTTAAAAGCACAGGAAATGACATGAGAATAGAATCATGGGAAAAAACTGACCTGGCCCAGTGGAATTCAGAGAGAAAAAGTTGTGGTGGTTGATACTGCAAAGAAGACTGAAATGAGTGAGACTATATAAATAATGGGTTTATGAGGGAGATAAACTAGCTGCTAAGTGCGGGTGGCAGCTGGTGAAAGAAAAAAACAAAGTAGAGTGGGTACAAATTAGAACAAGAAGAGGATTTTGTGGTAAGAGTAGATTATATGGCTTCGTTTGTAAATTTTTTTAAGATCAATGACACTTTCTCCCCCAAAAGATTTCTAATTTTTTCACATAACTTCTTGAAAATCAAATTTCTCACCACCACACTTTAAAGTCTGAAAAGTATATCACTGTGCACAAACACAAAAAATGAGACGCATTTTCTTCTTTTGCTATGAGAAAAAGGGTTGTGAGGGAGTGACCGGTGTGATAACCCTGCTTGGGTGTGATCATAACAATCCGACCCCGTTGGGGTAGTCCTCTAGAGGGGCTAAGACAGTGGGCTCTACAAGGGCTCCTTAAGAACAACTAGAGTCATAACCCCAACTCCACCAAATCATTATAAGTAAGTCAGCAGTTTACTTTCTGCGAATCGAACATGGGTGATTGATATCTTGCCACTAGACCACCGAGATCAGCATTTACTAATTGATATATTGACGGTATAATGTGGTATTCATAATCTTTTAGAGGTTTAAGTTTTCAAGGAAAAAAATCATCTGCCTTTTTTATGTGCAATCATCATAAAATTTTCCTAATTATGACTTGATTTCAAAAAATTCTCTCAACTTCCATTTGTTGGAATTTAATCCTTAAACTATTGTTGAAACAATCATTTTTGTTTAGATTTATGTTAAAATAAAACTGAAAAAAACCCACGAAGAATTATGTCAATGTGAGAAAATTCTTTAATAATGATTAACACTCTGTTAACAACAAAATGAATGAGAAAACATCTTATTCATTAAAATTTAAAATCTTACACATGACACTCATCTAACACTGTATTAAAGAGAATTGAAAGGAACGAGTAATGGAAGAGATCTAAATCCCTTTGTTTGAGATTTTTCTTGGGAATCAAATAACTTCATAGGAAAGAGTCCTTGTTGGGTGGGCTTTCCATGCCAACCTCCCAACTAATTAGTTATTTTTTTTCCCCCTTCATGTATCTCCTTGTGTCTCCAACCTTGCACTCTATCCTACCAATATTAGCACTTTATCATTACTTTATTTCTTTGCCTCAAGAGATCACCATCACATTTTAACTTGCTCATTCCTTGTACATTTTGTCTTGCTAATGTAAACCAGTTAGCATTGATTGCTTCAATACATGAAATTTTCAGATGTCATGTCAATATTTATAATCTTGTGAAAACGTCGTTAGCACGAATCTTGAAACATTTTTAAATTGAACGAACCGAGTTGAACATCAAATTGTTCAGTTTTCGAGTCATTTATTAAATTAACTTCAAGATTAAACTCGAATTTGATTCATGCGATAAATAAGCAACGTTAAACAATTTTTTATCAAAGTACTTGGAACTATTCTTGAAACATTAGCTATCAGTGTTAGAATTAGAATCACTAGTCACTACTAATACATTGTCATTAATGGTGCTGACTAATTACTCACGAGAGTGCAGTGCAAGTCCTTGGGCATTTACTCACTACATGGCTAAATATGAATCTGCAATATCTGCTCCTACTCAAGTAAGTAGTAGGAATAGTAACTACAGAAACCTACCATAAATGAGAGTCTAAGTAGGATACAGCTACATGAATCCGCAAAGATAACCCACTAGCGTGAAGTTTTCTAAGGAACGAGTTATAAACTCTGACTTTTTGAATATGATTTATGGTAGTAACTTCGAGATCTATATGATACATATGATTTACAGGTGTCTGGATTTACTCTACAGTGGTGTGTTCAATATCAACTTGCATTGAAAAGGTCATTAACCCCAATGGGTACTTAAAGTGATAACATAGACGAGCCGTCAATTCAGATGTCATGAATTCTAATCTTGACAACTTCTTGAGGTCAAGCTATAAGGGATTTATCTCGCATGAATACCTCAATTCTAGCGTGAATAATCTGTTTTTGACCAGACCAAAGAGAAAAAAGAATTAGTCAAAGTACGTATAAATTGATCCAAACACCCTTACCCGTTAAAAAAAACAGAGTTCATTAATCATAAAAAAAAGTACAGCCACATTGGAGATTACAATGAACAGAGAGATACCCACACACACACACAAAAAAAAGTAGACGACAATTAGAGCTATGATCATGTGACAACTTTTAGTCCTTGTCAAACAGCTAAGATGGACCCAAAGTTAAAAAGTATTATGTTTGGCTTAATACAGGGTAAAGTCTATTTAGCCCGGTTTGATTCAATCATTAAATGGAAACTTCCAATTGCTTATTAAAAAAATCCTGCACAATGCACGAGAGGTTGAGAGGACCATCATATCTATATAGTTTTTATCTCGTGTATAAAGAAGTTATTATTTTTTGTAACTCAAATTCGTAACGTTCATATCAAAATAAAATAATCTCAACATTACGTCGATTATAACTATTAGTTGTTTAGTCTTTTCAAAATATCGACAGAAGTGATTTGAACCATTAATAAAAAGAAGATGGTCAACATATAGAGACACACGTCTCGTGGGTAGATGCGAAAGAGAGAGAGAGAGAGAGATTTGGTCCAACAAGAAGAAGCATCAGCTGTTGGGAAGTTGCTGTCACCAGAAGTTAAGTCTTGGAAAACATGAGCACCCTTTTCCTCCACCGACACACCCCTACCTTTCAATCTACGCCATCAACTTCATGGCAGCCAAAGCGCCTCCTTTAGTCTCCCCAAAATTGTAGGAGTGACTTCGTAAACTAAGTAATGTAACTTGGACTTAAAATATTAATTTAATTGATTGACTCGATTAATTATTGTTATTGATTTAATAGTGGATCTTATTATTTATTAGGACTCATTTATCTATTCAATTATTGTGATTGATCAAATAGTATTTTAAATTCATGTAATATTTTCCTTCGTATACTATAATGTTAGATTGAGCAAAATTAAAGACAAAAAAAATGATCAAATGACATGACACTTAACGTGGAAGATTGAGTGGGCAAAATAAATCTAAACCTGAAATCAAGGAAACAAACAACTTGAGTGTAAATTTCAAAATCGAAAAACATGGTGTTTTTTCGATCTGCTAATAGGTAGAACAAAATCAAGGTCATCTCCAAATTCTCTGATACTGTCGACATCGACTAGAAGATGGATAGTGAGGGTTGTTTCGCATCGTTCCTTCGCGTCCAAGAACACCGATTCAGTATTGGGCTAATATCGGAATTCAGATACATCAACTTCTCTCTTTTTTATAATTCAAGGTATTTTCGTTAGTTTCTGTTATTTATTCCGTCAAAAATCATCATATTGACGTTGACGGAATGAGTAGTTAAAAAACTAACGAAAGTGGCACATTAAAACATTTCTAATACATTGAGGGTGCAACGTGAGAAATCTAATATTTGAAGTTGCAAAGTAAAAATTCTTAAAATTTTCAGTGTATAAAGTGCAATTTGCCATTTTCTCTGATCAGCTTACCAAACACCAACCAATCAATCCTCAAATATTGCTAATCTGTGGATTAAAGATGTGAGTGGTTGCTTACTTAAATCAGGGATTGGAGATTAGTCCATTGTCACAAGAAGGCGCACATGGAATTTTTGGAACTTTGTAGTCAAGTTTGGTTTAATTAACTAAACCCTTCATTTAATTTGATGTGGACTTTGGGTGGTGGGCTTTGACTCCTTGCAAGAAGGGTCACATATCATCTTCTCACATGGGACTCCTTAAAAAAAAAACTAATTTTCTGTATTTTTAATAAAAATTCATCCATTTGTTTCTTTTTAAGCCCCATCACAGAATAGAGGTTTCACCTCCATTGGGCTGCCTCTTTTTCAAGCCTTTAGATGTTATTATGACCCCGACTATACCTTCCTCGACTTTTTTGAAATTCTACTGACGAACTTTCTCAGGAGTTCTTTCTTTTCGGGAACATCTCGAAATCGAGTGGACAATAAAAATAAGAATTGACCTATAAAACATCTGTTCCCATTTAGTCGGCATTCTAGAAGCAAAGCTTCCTGGCTGCCTGCCTCGTGTGAAAATGCTTTTCATGATCTCCAGTCCTTTCCCACCATCTCGTTCTTTACTAGGCATCTAGGCGAACCCAAGAGGGTAGTAGTTGGAGTTGCAAGTAATAAGGTTGGCTTTGGAGTTGTCTTTTTTCTTTTTCTGCGGATTATGGTCGAGAACTGCCCTGATCACGTGCCTTTAGATTCATGGTTGCTACATAAATTTGAAATGTGCTTAATCTTCCGCAAACCATGTACATTCAGACGGTAAAAACATCTTTTGTAAAACCTGAACTTGAATAATCAAAGTATTAACTAGTGAAACACTGTCATCCTGCATTTAATTCTCATGTGTTAAAATTGTGGATTCCAAACACTATTTCGAACAAAATAAAAACCCATGTCTTGAAAGATCGCCAAAAAGTTTAAAAATCCCAAAATAATATATTGCATAAATAATTTTCAACAACTTCATTTTGTAATAGGTTGAAATTATTTTACAGAACACGATCCGCGAAAGAAAGCATATCATAAACACCAGAACACGATTTGCGAGAGGAAGCATATCATAAACACCAAATGTTTCTTCGCAAGACACATCAGGTATTTCTTCATTCAAAGCACAGGTCAAAACAAGCTACGATTGAATCTAATCCAACTTGGAAAGAAAAAAAGAAAATCCGACTTGATCTCTTATCGTCGTTTCGCTTTGGTCGTAATTACACCTTGTTTGGTAGCTTCGTTATTTTCTACCGCAACAATATGTTTGACTTACATGTGTTAAGTATATAGCTTTTTGAAAATTAGTTCAAAGCAACATCTTCTGATTTTAGCTAATAAAAGTAAATCACAGCCGCTTCAATTAACTTGGCCATCAGAAACCTGAAGTCTGCCATTTGATCTCACACCAGATGGTGGAATCCCTCCTTAACTAGTTTTTATTTCACTACCACTGTTTTTTCTTTGATCAATTGAAGAGTAACTGTAACATCTATAATTCACAGCTTCTCACTTACAGAAGCATTGAGCACTAAACCATCTATGATTCCAACGGACACATAAAATTGGAATACCATGTCAATAAATTTAATTTCAGACCCGGGACCGGCATGAGAGAGAGAGAGAGAGAGAGAAACTGCAAAACAAGTTTGAAATTTAAAGTTAATTTCCCCTCTGTAGGGGCCAGTATGTGCACCACTAGGGCCCTTGTTATCAGTGCCAAGGTTATGGGTCCTGATAATTCCCCAAGCTTTCCATTGCCTGTTTACTTTTACCATCATTGTTTTTGACCAAGCTTTATATCAGGATTTGATGATCTAAGTCAAAGTTATCCAGTGTAATTGCAATGACATTTTTTAGCATTAGCAAGTACAATGCTTCAAGAAGAAGAGCAAGTAAAAAGTAGCCATCAAAGAACAAAGTATCATGGAAACAAAGAGAAATGAATGATTAAAGTATGTCTCAGCCCACTTTAGCAGCAGAATAGCTAATTTTTACCTTTTTAAGAAACATTATTTCAAACAAAACGAAACCATTACCGCCACTGTTTTCTAGCATTTTAGCGATGTTACTAACTAAATTAAAAAAAAAAAACATTTTTTTGCAGGCTTTAACCTGTAAATTATGCTCAGCCAGTTGATAAACGAACGAGGAACAGAGCCTGCCATTCAATTGTCACTAAAACAGGATCAGTCTGGATTGAATCTTGTTTCTGATTTCTGGAAGTAATAAATAGAACTCTGTAAGAAAAACAAAATATATTAGTTTTCGTACAGGTGCATAACTTAACGAAGAGATTTCCTAACGTACTGAAGTGGAGAAATTCTCTATTAAGGGTTGGCCCAATCTTTCCGGATGTCAAAGGTGTAGTTGATCTCCAGGTGGCACTTGTTATCATCATCAACAAACTAAAAATGGGAAGAAAAAAAAAAACAAAGATGCACATTAATACACTCATATATTACCATCGTAGAGAAGGAGTTCAATTAGTTAATCAGTTAGAGGAAACAACGAAAGAGCTGGAAATGTGATGGTAAACACAGGCTAGTTTTCCAATATGGTTTTATACATTTTCCGATGCTGAATCAGTAAGCGTTTGAGGAAGTGTTGCTATTTAGAATAACTTGCAGAAACAATAAGTTATTGTCCTCAAGAATGATTGATAATTAAAATTGAACAAATCAATCTCATATTGCATACATATTTTATTTGCTAATATTAAATTGCCGTGTATATAATGGTTGCACCCCTTTCTTGAAATTAATTACATTTTTAGTATTTCACTAATCAAATTTAAAGTAAAGAAAGGTTTTTTTAACCGATCTTGGCAAATCTCAGGATTCAAATGAAAATTGATCTGCCAATAAATTTTGCACGCATAATTGCAAAATTGACATGCATTTTATGTGGCAAATATAAACTATTTTACAGGAGATACTTTAGCTGAACATTACCCACTACTCAAAATCAGTTTGAGTGTTGCAATTTGTGGTCAACACAGCACTGGATCTGATAGGTTACTATGGATCCAAGTTGACTTTGAAAGCAAACTCTAGAACAAATGATCACTAATTATTCTTCAACTCTTCAGAATTATGTTCTCATCTTCTATGATCATTATAAGAGTGATACCCAAAATAAAGCAGGCACAAAGCTTCAATCAGACGATAGTTTGGATTCAAAAGAAATTCCAGGCGCATGTCATGAACTAAAGGAAGTTCATTCTCATATTTTACAGTTTTCTCATGATTAGAGAGACTTTTGGAAGGGGCAATTATATTTATATCTCACCTCAATGATTCTTCTTTCAAGTTGTTCCAAGTACAAGCATACGCAACCAAATGAATTGAGCGCACCGAAAAATGAATATATATTCCAGGCATCATGAATATGACTGATTGACACACTAGATTGTCATTTTTGAAGCAAGTAAATTGCATTTTCACACAAGAAATAAAAAGCTTATGATTGAATTGAATTTACCTTTGATCTTGCGGCATATGAACCTCTGGCAAAAAATCCTGAAGGGGTGGTCTCTTCAGGCATCTCATACGTGTAAGGCTCTTGCTGAGGGCTAAAAGTCCCAAGCATCTCATTTGTGTTGTCCACTGAAATAAGACGGACTTTTAGGTGAAGCACGAATTCTAATGTTCCAAATTACACAATTTTGGCATGAGCCAGGATGCAGCTTACTTACCCTTGACACCAGTTTTCCAAACAGTATTGGTGTACTTAAAGCCGGACACAATGTTATTGCTGACTTGGAAGGAGAATCTCAAGCTGTAACGACTACCTTCTTTCAAAGTAAACCACAGGCCTTTGGGTTTTCCATCCTCAGGAATAGGGAGAACAATGTCTGCTCTACCAGGACAGAGAATGGAAAGGCTGAGGATCTTTACCTCTGGTTCCAGCGTTTCTGCATTAAAAGAAGTTACAAAGCAACATTAAAATGAGTGTCACTAGAAGAAAGACGTGGGATAAGGTATTGTTTGGTTGATTCTAGTTAACTAAATGCGAAGGCAAGTAGCATCGTTTTTCCTTTTTTTTTTTTTTTTGGGGGGGGGGGTAAGGGGGATTCATCCATACAAAATGTATTCTTGACTAACACTGTCCATCACCTAAAATAACTGAAATGAAAATCAACAATTAAGGTTAAACAGAGAAATGAACTATATCATTTGTTGGTTTCGTAGGTCGATTCCAAGAAAATACTTTCCATTTCCACTTTGGATTTTGAGTACAGCAAAGTGATAGCAACATTGCTGGTAGAGAAGATTGCCTTCCATGATGCATAGCAAAAGTTTGAAACCTATATGATTTAGAAAAATAAGGGCTTTCTGCTAAGTGAGAGTTAATTAAGCAAAAATGCATTGTTGGGTTATGAAGCCATCTTTGTACTGTAGCCTTAAACCATCTGAAGGTGAATTCTCTGATGGTCCAATATATCTATGGAAATCCACCAAGTCTCAAGCATGCTTGACACCCTTCTTTTCCTATTTTAATATGTTGGTAAATTACATTAAAATAGTCTTAGCATAGTAATCTCAGACATTGTTCATTTAATAGTAACAATATCAGGTAAACAATCAACTGTATCAATTAAAACAACTACAAAAACATTCAAGGCAAAACTCGAAAAATGAACAGTGGAGAGAAACACATGAATCAACACATTTCTATAGCATAAACAACTACTATCACTGTATATAATTCTCAACATCATGTTAGCTCTAATAGCTTCACCAAGAAATTATACCAAAACAGACCGTCCTACAACAAATTAACCGAAGAAATTAAGCAAACCAGAGCAAAACTTGCTGAGCTTGATGAAAAGACAATTATACATGCATTTTATGTCTGTCAGAACCAGCAGAATGCAAAAGAAGAAGGCATCACTGATCTAAAATTTTAGCAGAAGCATATCTAAAAAGCGTAAGCATTAATTAGTGAAGTTTAAGGAAGGCATTGTTAAGCAAACTTTAAGCTACAAGGAAGGAAATAGAGTATGATCCTAAAGACCAAATTTTTTGATGTATTCAAAAGTTATATCTAGTGGATAAAACAGCATTAACACCTCTACCATGTATTAAGAAAAGACATTAATACCTCCAACATTGTTCATATCCACACTCCCAAGGAGCTGTTCCTTCCACCTCCTCAGACTCTCATCATCCTGAAATTCCCAAATCAGGCAAATATAGAAACATATAAATTGCATGCTTATAAATAGAGTACAACTACAAAGGAATTATAGGCCATATATTATGAATATTCATGTATGTTTAAACAATTTGGGCAGAAGCAAACCTTATCTTTCTCAAGCTGTTCTTTAATGGTGTACTGAGGACCCAGTTCAATTTTATTACCCTCTTCATCTTCTTCATTATCAGTTGTATAGAATGAAGACTCACTCATGGTTCTTTTCATGTTTTCTTCTCTTTCATCTCCACTCTCTTGGACTCCACTCTTCTCCCCTCCAACCTCCTTGTTTTCATCAAACCCACCCATGTTCTTGGAACTAGACACAGCTCCAACTGCCAAAGACATCAACTCATCAACGGTACTAAACCCAAGAAATTATCAAAATCCCAAATACCCAACTATTGAAATGACACTAGGACTATAGCAGAAAGAAACCCACAAAGCAAAATCAATCAAAGACACTAGATTGCTTTGTGAAAAGACTAAAAGCGTGTGAAACTAATCCCAGAAAGGCCCCAGTTGTCTGTGCTCAAGAAATTCCAACAAATTTGAACCCAAAGGAAACAGCAACAGGAAGACCCGGACACAGAAGGCCCACCAAAAAAGAGAAAGACAAAAGTCGGAGTGGGTTGTTTCTTCTAGCTTCTTTTTTGGTGGGTGGTTTGTTGAATATCTCTCAAGTTTATGAGAGAGAGAGAGAGATGTAGTTTGGGAAAGTCCAAAGGAAGGGGAAAGGGAAATGGTCATGTGGCGATCCGGAGAAATTGTTTTTTTCCCCCGGGGGGGGGGGGGGGAGAACGTGGTGGTCACTACGAGGCACGATTGGGAGTCACGGACATTTGAGAATGAGAAATACTACTGATCAAATTTCGAAATTAAATTTAAAGTTTAAATGACATGACAGCATATTATTGAAAAAAGAGGCCAAGGACAGGAGAAAACATTGAATTTAATAGTGATATTACACCATTATAAGAAATATTTAATAATAAATTAGCGTATAAACAAGTAAATTCTATTCAATTTAATAATTATTCTATTTATGTATGAAAATAATTATCGAGTGGAATTCACCTTGTTTTGCTCAATTATAAATTTATTATGGGTAATTTGTACCTGAAGGTACAGTGCAATGTGAATAATAATGTGAATGGTTTTAAAAGAGATATTAATAATCATTGAATAAATTTATTTGACACTATCAAATAAATTTATTAGAATCCGCTCTATTTTATAATATGTATATTACCAGATTGTGAAAACACATGATAATAGTGATGGAGTGACCTGATGTCGTGTTACACTTAATATTTACTCAGAGGACTGAGAGTAGGGGTGTCAAAATATAATACAACTCATTAACGTGATATAGAATTAGAATATTTGTGTAAACGAGTGAACTCGACTCGACACAACTCGATTAATAAACGAATTGGATATGGGTGAAGTCAATTAAAAAAAATATACAATACTATCTATATAATAAAGTAGCTTACAATTCAAATCTCAAAAGATATACAAAATGACTTTTGTTTTTCGCGGTTCAGATCGCTTTAAATTTTATTTTAAAATTAATCTAACGGTTAATATTAACACTCTAAATTTAATAAGAAAAATATGCCTCTAAGGGTATGTTTGGAGTGACTTTTTAAAAGTACTTCTAAAAATTATTTATCATAAGTACTTTAAAAAAAAAAAAATAATGTTTGAAACCGCCTCACCACTACCTCTACCGCCACCACTGCCACCACCGTCGTCATTGCCGTCGTCGTTGCCGTCGCCGCCACCACCACCGCTGCCACCACCACCACCATCGTCGTCGTCGTTGCCGTCGCCACCACCACACCATCGCCGCCACCACCACCACCATCACTGCCACTGCCACCAACACCACCGTCGTCGCCATCGCCGCCGCCACCACTGCCACCATTGCCACCGCCCCCAACACTACCACCGTCGCCCCCACCGCCTCCACCACTGTCGCCACCGCCACCACCACCATCACCACCACCACCATTGCCACAACTACGGTCATTGCCACCCACCACAACCATCACCGTCTCCTACCACCACCACCTCTCACCCCCCACTACAACCGATACTTAAATTCATTTATCTCTCTTCTATATTTATGATTTGATTTTAGATATGAATATAAATATGTTTATTATTTACCATTTTTTATTATTCTGTGTCTTCAGACACAAGTAATAACTAGTTCATTTATATACGATACGAATTCGATATGATACGACTTGTTAAATATAAATAAAATATTTTTTATACGAACATTTTAAGACTCGTCATAAACTCATTTCAACCGATACGGTTAACAGAGCTAAGACATTGGATACCCATTTGACCTTCGCATACATTCTCTTAAAGCCTTAATTGTAAATTACGATAAAGAACGGTGTTGTACCGTTTGTGTCCTAAGTGGTCCCATTGCCTTTATGTCTTTTGAATGCTGGCAGTCCCACAGTTATCATTGATTTGTACATGGAATCTTTGCACTGTCATGTTTTTCCTAGTCTTACACGATTCTTCTTCTTCTTCAGGGTGGAATTTGATTTTATTTTCAATGAAAAAATAATAAAATTTTACACATGACTGCCTTTTAAGATAATTTTTCAAATCATGTTGTTTTTTGAACACACAACACAATCTCTTAAAAGAGGAAGTGCCCAATGAGGTATTTGAATAACACACACACCCAAAGTAATCCCGATGTGGGATTGCCCAGTCCCCCGACACCCCGGTGGATTACCATAATTCAAATCATGTTGTTAAACATGAAAAATAAAGAAAAAAGAGAACACCATGAAATCTACTCAGTCGTGGATACGAAAGCCTTGAGATTTTATTTTTCTTGTTATACGGGGAAATTTTATGACTTGTCTTCAGTGAGTAGAGACGGACTTATGTCGCTCAGGCTCGTGACTCTGAGTAGAACCAAGAGTAAAACTCGGGTGTATAAACCGGTCCCTCAACTCATACATCTTTAAGTCAGGATTTGCGCTTCGCTGGCCTGTCCTCAACAAGTAAATACACACTTATGTCGCTCAGGTTCGTGACTCTGAATAGAACCAAGAACAAAGTCCGGGTGTATGAACTGGTCCCTCAACTCATACACCATTTAAGTTAGGACTTGCGCTTTACCGGGGATTCAAGACCCACACCAGAGACTTGGATACAGTTCGTCAAAGCAACTGAGGTCTTGTCCTACCAAACAACCACGCTTTTTGTGCCCAGGGGACTTCGAACTCCTGACCTCCCACTAGGAAGTCAGAGGCTCTGGCCAACTGAGCTACCCTAGTTGGTTAACCCTTGAGATTTATTAATGACAATACAAAATAAGTTAAAAATTACGATAAAAAATAAATAAAAACGTGTGTAATCACGATCGCCAAGAAATTAATTCAATTTAGACGGACTAGATTGATGGAACTCATTAGGTCAAATCTCATAATTAACATTAATAAGAGGGACCATACAAGTTCCAATCTTGCATGCACTTTTCCAAACTAAACATCCTCACTTTAATGTCCAAAAGCAAATATTGATTCTCTGTATATTGATCGACAACATCAACAATAATTCCATTTACATTCCTTTATGTGTTAGTGTGCAATTAATGTAAATGTGTGAGTCTAGATGGGTACTTGTTAATTTCTATTTTTTCTTTTTTATTAGTGTGAGGGCTCGTTTGGTTGTCGTATAATAAAAAAAAAATTGTATTAGTTAATACGGACTAATTCTGCAAACGAATAAAACACAAGATTAAATATAAAATAAAATTAATACTCATTGTAATTCAGTGTTTGGTAAGACACTAGATAATGGTGGAATAATAGTGTCTTAATTATATATTAACCCAAAACTCACAATCTTATCTAATTATTAATGTTTTTGTTTATTTGGTGGGTAAAATAGTAAATTTATAAGTTAATACGCTTTAACTAAACTATAATACCACCTCCACATGTGGTTTTGTAATCGACTCAATGATACAAATAGATTGTATTATTTAGATAAGCATTAAAATAAGATTATATATAATACGAAATGTTTTTTACAACCAAATGGAGAACAAAATTGGATTAAAGAGTTTTGATTTATTATGACTCTTTAATACACCCCTTAATACTGCAACCAAACGACCTCTTAAAGTTCTTTGACGGATTCTTTAAATTTGGATAGACACTTGCTAGTAAAAAAAATTGTAGTTTCGTAAGATCGTAATAGAGTTCCTTTATTTTATAAGGGTGTTAGTGCGATGCAACCTATGGAAAAAAAGGTCAGTGCGCTAATGTTATTTGAATATAATTTGTGCATGACTACATTTTTTCAGCAATACATAGCTGCATATGGGTTATCACTTATCATTGTGTATTGCAATGCCACCTGATTCTATAACCCTGTCTCTCAAATTCAATACCTTGGGGGCATGTTTGGATGGATTTTTAGACAGAATTTGAATTGGTTTCCTCAAACTCCTCTTTATAAATTTGAGATTCAACATTGACTTTAGTCCATACCCATATTTAGTATGCAATACATACGCATGTTGGATTCAAAGATATATCATAATTATTAACAACCATTTGTCCTATAAATGACTATTTTATCCCTTGATCAATCTAATTCATACCCATGGTAAGGGGTACAGTTATCTTTTGTATCCTTAACCCATTAACCTATCTTCCGAAACCCACCCTTTTTAGGTTTAATGAAACTCATGACCATGGGTTTAGTATCCGGGCCAACTACGGGTTGAGTTTGATAACCCAAGATTGAAATTTTAGTTCAAATATAGGGTTTGGAGATCCTTTGGAATATTGGATGCTCCTATTTCTTGGAAGTTAAAGCTTTTTTTTTTTTGCCATAATACCGAAGCTAAAAAGAGATCCAAGTACTGTTTGGAATTCTGTTTTACACATATTTTCGTTATAATCAATGAGTTTTTATGGGTTGAATTTAGAGCGATAACAAGTACTCATTTTATTCAAGTAATAGGTCGCGAAATTGAGTCCAAAAAAAATTAGCCTCTCACAAGTTTATAAAAACAAAATAATATTTTTATTATTTTGATTCAATAGTATAAAATTCATCCTAATTTTTTTTTGTTCAAAAATATTATTTTTTCTACACGACCTCCAATGACAGATAATTTCACTAATCTACACCTATCCCTCTATTCCACCTCTCTCTTAAAGAAAGAAAAGAAAATTAAAAATAAATTATTATTTAAAATATAAAAATATTACACGAACAATGCTCGAGTTAAAAATATTAAAATGATGCAATTGTTAAAAATATTGCAGTCTTTTCAGCTCGATTTATTTTTAGTCTACGCATTATTACAGTTATAAAATTAAATTATCAATTTATAAAAGTATAACGACAGTTAAAATTGATCTAATTTTTATCCAATGATTTAAAATTCATAGTGAAATATTTTTTCCTAATCAAAAATTTTATATTATCTACTAAGTCTCCAATGCAGAAAATCAAACCAACACACTTCCCAATGCTCTACTAACACACATACATCTCTCTTCTCTCCCTTACATTTTTCTTATTTTCTCTTTATTCACTTTAATTTTAAAATGCATAATTAAAAATTTTAATTATTATTTAAAATATAAATATTATATAATTAATGCTCAATTTTTTATATTACAGTATTTTCAAGTACGGGTTATAACTAATTTTCTATTATATGGAATGTCCATAACATTCTGGATATACAATGATATGTAGAATTGTAGATTGTGCATGCCCAAGATTTCTGTCTAAAAGCAGCACTGTATGTATAGGTCAAATGGCCCGTGACCAATGGGTTGGCTCGTCATCCTTGTGGTTCATTGGGCCATGGGATAGCTTGACCCATCCGTGACTGCAGTTGGACAGTCCGGTAGCCCAATTGAAAGGGCCATGGACTTTTGGTCCAAATAGGCTTGATGAACTAGCCTGCAAAGATCCATTAAGACTGACTGATATGCAAAACAATTGACATAGTTTTGGGTGAGCTAGTCCGGTATGACCCAGAACTCTGGGGTTTGTTTGGATAGATTTTTGGGGAGAATTTGAATTGGCTTTCTCAATTTTTTCTAAATTCAAATTCTTCTTTACAAAGATGAGATTCAATTAGTAGTATCAAACGTGTCAAGTTAAACAGATGACGGATGAAAAACAAGTAAATCTGTACACGGCATGTTTAACAAACATGTAGAAAACCTTAACACGAATACGTCCTATTTAATAAATAGGTAACAAAAAACGACTCATTTAATCCGTTTAATTGATATTACTTAAATATTATAAATTTGAAACTCAAATCAAGCTATAAGCTGACCACTTGGCTCGACTCATCACCAAAGGAAGCTGCAAGGCTATCAAGCCGCTACCAAGAATTAATTGGTAAGAATATTGCTCCCCTTATAGGCACATAGACCTCCACCCTTCAACTGGTTTCGATGTGGGATAAGAGAAGTGCTTGCCTAGTTGTTGTTCTAATTTTCTATTCCTTTTTTGTACACATTTGAGCTACCATTTTTTCTTTCAAATTTTTTTTTTTTAATTTTTTGAAGTCATCACATTATATACCAAATATTCAATGCTTATTAGTTATTGGTGATTTTTTTTTTTATCTTTTCTATTTTATTTACTATAACATAAATTATTAAATCTGGCTAATTTTTAAAATAATTATTAATTTATTATTATATTAATTTTATTTAAACGGATAAACATGTGATAAATGGGTTGATATGTCTCACCCGAATACGACCTGTTTATTAAACGTGTATGACGGGTCAACCCATTTATCACCCAAACCCGTTAAAGTCTCATCCAAACCCGCTTAATTCGTGTCGATTAATCGTGTCGTGTCGGACTTTAATAGGCCTAGATTCAATATTGAATCCGATTTATACCCATGTTTAATATGCAATACATACACATGTAGAATCCACGAATATATCATAATTATTAACAATTATTTATCCTGTAAATAACTATTTTACCCTTGATCAATTCAATTCATACTCATATTAAGGGGTACAATTATCTTTTTTATCTTTAACCCATTCACCCATATTCTCAAACCCAACCCACCCCCTCTAGGTTTGACGAAACTCATGATCATGGGTTTAATATTCGGGTCAACTACGGGCCAGTTTTGAGAATTCAGGATTGAATTTTCAATCCAAACATAAAATTTGAGGATTTTTTTGGACTATTTTTTTCAAACCCATCTTAGAAAGCCCCATATCTTTTTACCAAGCAGCCATGGGTCCACCGGAGTGGTAATCCACTTTATTTGAGCATTAAAAGTCCAGTCTGACCCATTAATCAATCATTACTCAGTACTCACAATTAGAGGTATTAAAACAAAACATGACATAAATAGAGGGTTTATATTTTCTTTAAACTATTCCTTTCATAAACGGGTAAACCTAACACAACATGATTAATAAAAAAATCGAGTATGAGTGAAACTAATTAAAAAAAATACAGGACACAACTCGTTTATATACCGATTATCCATGATTCATACACGACACGATCTTGTTATAACACTATATATTAGACATAAATTAACAAACGAATCAGATATGATAAAATATTTTTTAACACAAATCTACTAAAACTCGACACGATTCTACCTCACTTGACACGATTGATAGAGTTCTACGCACACCCTACACTGTGGACATTAATTTTCGGCTGGTAAGCACGGGCCAAACAAATTACCGAGCCTCTGGGAACAACAAATGAAAGTAAATCTTTTGTAAATATACCCTCACACAGTTTCCTTTTTGTTCCATTATTTTGTTTTGGCATTCACCATGAAATTACGATCGAGAAGACATTGACGTAGGAAAAATGATGAGATATTATTAACAGATTAAGGTTTACAAACGAATTTTAAGCTTAAAATGTAATATCAATGTCAAATCATCCACTTTGTCTTACAAATGGCCAACAGGTGAGATAAGGCCGGTGTACAAAGTATCATATGGCCGAAGGAAAATCTACCGAATTTTTTTTTATCTAAATGTATTCATAAAGTGTTTATAGTGCGTCCAAAAATTCATAATTATTTAGATAAAAGACTATACTAATTGATAGAACAAAAAATGATAGAATAGACACACTTAAATATACTTAAAATTATTTAAAATATATATAAGTAATATTTTTTAAATCAAAATTTAGGGCAGGCCCGTGCTCTCTGGTCCTCAAGTGGCTCTGCCCATGTCCCTCCTCTAAAGAATTAGGATATTTTGAGACAATTTTTTTGCGGTGACTGAATTCGTCCTCACAAAAAATGTATTTTGAAGTTTTTTTTTTTATGGTGATAGTGTTTTTATAAAATGTTTATTTGCAACCACAAATACTATTTGAGACGAGTCGTTGCGGCCATAAATTTTTTTTGAGACTCCACTTATTATGATGAGGCAATGCTGTCACAACATTACTACAAAAAAATATTTGTAGCGCTAAATAAATATTTTATGACAGCATTTTACTGCCAATTTTTTTTTTCTTCTTGTAGTGCTCGCACTTTTCTTCAAAAAACTTTAGTTTATTTAAATGGATTTTAGTTTAGAACCTCTATTTCAATCAATAAAATTGATGTTTTTAGTGCCCATTTCAACTCTAGTTCCAAAAATTATATAGAATTTGGTGGTCACCTAAAAATTCAATTAATAAAATTGATGTTTCTGGTGTTAATACAAAGTTTTATTTCTCAGGGTCAAGCCCGTGACTAACACAAACCCAAGGAATGCCCATTTCTTCTTGATACGTTTGGTTGAGCATGCGAATGAAATGGCAATTACTTAGTAATAGTCATTTCAATATTTAGTATGTTGTAATGAAATTTCATTTCCATTACCAAGAAATGTCTAATCCCACGAGTGTGAAATTTATCATTTCCAAATATTTGATGATATTTTGCATTCTCAACTACCATCACTTGTTGCCACCACCAGTATATCCCAAGTCAGGGTCAAGGTTGGGTCGTGGGTGCAAGACCGGGTCTAGGGTTTGGGGTTAGGTCAGGGGTCTGAGGTTAAGGTTCAGTTCAAGTACAGGTTTGGGTCTAGGTTCAGGTCTAGGTCAAGCTCTGGGATCAGGTTGGGGTAGGGTCCATGTTCGGGTCTGAGTCAAGGTCGGGGTTGGGTCTAGGGGTTGAGGTCGAGTCTAGAGTTCGGGGTCGGTTCCGGGGTTAGGATCTAGGTTGGGTGTGGTCTCGGTTTAGGTCTAGGTCTAAGGTTGGGTAGGAGTTGGGTCTGGGTCAGGTCGAGTTCGAGTGTGTGGTATGGGGTTTAGGTTTGGGTCATGGGCTCAAGGTCAAGTACGAGTCTAGGTTCGGGTTGGGGGGGGGGGGGGTCCATGTTTGAGTCTGAGTTAAAGTTGGGGTAGGGTCTAGAGGCTGAGGTCGAGTCTGGAGTTCGAGGTCGGTTACGGGGTTAAGATCTAGGTTAGGTTTGGTCTGGGTCTGGGGTCGGGTCGGAGTTGGGTCTGGATCAGGTCGAGTCCAGGTGTGGTTCGGGTCATGTGCCTAATGTTAAGTACGAGTCCAGGTTCAGGTCTAGGTCTTAGGATCGGGTTTGACTCTAGGTGTTATCTAAATATTTAAGTGAATTTTTAATTATATTTTTGTACTTAATCCTAATTGTTACCAAACATTAAAATGACAATGTGAATTCCATTCTATTCTATTCCAACCTTCATTTCATTTCCATATAAAAACGTTACCAATAAGTACCAAGAATAACCATTACTTAGTAATTCTCATTCAAATATTTGGTATGTAGTAATGAAAATTCATTCTCATTACCGTGTAATGTCTAATTCCACCAATATAAGAGTTGTCATTTTTTAATATTTGATGGTATTTTTCATTTTCAACTATCATTGTTCGTCGCCACCATCACCATCACCAGCAAACCACCACCACCCCACTTCCACTTGGGGGTCAAGTCTGTGTCCAGAGTTTGGGATCGTGTCCTAATCCAGAGTTTGGGATTAGGTCACTTCTGGATATGTATCGGGAGTCATCACGTCGTGTCCGAGGTTAAGTCTAAGTATAGGGTTGGGTTGAGGTTAGTTCGGGGTTCGGGCCTAAGGTCCAAGTCTAAAGTTATGGTCCCAACGTTGGTATGGAGATTAAAGGGTTGGGGCATTAAATTGTCTTCAAAGGGTATTTCGATAAAATTTAATTCAATAAAAATGTTTATTCTTTCACGGATGGCTCTCTTTTTTGAAATTGGACCAAACAGTTCACCCTATACAGCAAATGTACCACAAAACAAAACTCAGCTCCAACTAATCAAACAATTCATCATAGATTAGATCGGGCCAGCCAACCTAGTGCATCAGACCTCACCTACATTACATCCAAAAAAGCAACGTTACATTACATACACCAACAAAAAGTTGACTCCCATCTATTAATTCAATCAATCACTTATACCCACTTGTTGATGACTAGGATGCCACGCCATCCCAACATTGGACAGCAACAGCAAGGCCAGGTGGTGGGGTATATCTCTTTGAATTCTGTAGGGTCCACGTTGTGGGCGTCCGCAGCACCGTCCAATCCCCAACATGGTCTCTTTCACTTTACAGACTTGTGAAAGAGCTTTTGGTTAGGCTTGGTTTGGGGGATGATCATGCAAAATTGATAGGCTTTTTTTTTCACTAGAAAAATGGGTGATTGTCTGATTGATGAGTTGGAACGGCACGGCAGTACATTAACATAGAGAGAGGCATGCAATTCTTTTGACACAAATCTAGAGGCATACCGCATACCCCTATGGGGTTGCTGGCTATTGACGTACGAAATCTGCCAGTTTAATTCCCATTGAGATCTAAAACAAATATTATTTATTTATTTATTAATTATAGTCACGGGAATTATTGTCCTTTCGACTTTAACAACACTTTTTCTACTTATTAATTGTCTCTTTTATTTTTTTATTTTTTTTGGGGATTTGAATTCGGTATCCAAAGAGGTATGTTATTGAAAATTTTAAATTTCGTAAATTAAAATAAAAGTTTTTGGGGTCTAGTTCTAATTAAAACAATTAAGATCAATACTAAAATGCTAAGATTGTTTTAGAATCGAACTTAAAAAATAAGTCGGTTTAAAATCATAGTATATATCTTTAAATCGAACTTCATAAATGTCCCTTGAATTATAACTTTTGTTTTAAATTGTCTCTTAAATTTTTAATTGTTTTAGTTTTTTACATGAACTATGTAATTTATTTTCATCGACTCATTTCGTTAAGATTTACTGCTAAATGTGAATTTTTTGTAATACTGGAGGTTTGGAACGAACTATTTAAGGTAGAAGAGATTCGAACCTGACTTGTCAAAGACACGGGTTTGATTCCCATAAGGGAAATCACAACTTTTTAAATTTTCTTCTGTTTTTTATAAGAAAAAAAGTTGGTTAGTTGTGAGAAAATCTAAGTATGGAGAAAAATTATTTTTTCATATCATTTTGCATTTTATGTTAATCAAACATATGAAAATTTTAAAACAATAAATTTTTTGTATTTTCTACCATTATCCGGTCAAACAAAGAGACCCCAAGTAAAGTTTTTATATCGAAACAAATAAAAAGATGTAGATGAAATAACAAAATTAAAACTCACTTTAAAACTTAAAATATTAAAATTTTTTTTTTTTAGTTTAACAGTCATGAGTGTTCGGCATAACTTACGCAGGAATTTGAATATTTTTGAGAGATAAATTACTCGTTGATCAACCCTAATGTTTTGTTTGGTATGATAGAAAAATGGAATGATGAAAAGTTAGAAAAATGAAAAGTTGAAAGAATAGAAAGTTAGAGGGATAAATAAAACATTATGTTTGGTAAGAAAAGAAAATAGGAAGGATGAAAAAGTGGATGAATGAGTTTTTCACAACTCACCAAAATCAATCTTTCCAAAATTGAAAGGAAAGTGGATGGAAAGTTATTATTTGATATATACATATATTATGTATACATTAATTTCATATATAAATATAATAATAAAATATGTATTTATATATTTTTTTTAAAAAGTTTAAAATAAAAAATAAAAACAGAAATAAATAAAATAAAATAAAATAAAAATAGAAATATAAAATATTTGTTCTATCTTATCAAATACAAAAAAAAATTAATCATTTTTTTTTTTCCATTCATTCTACCAAACACAAAAGAAAGAAAATGTGTCATTCTTATTTTCTTTTCTTGGAGGATAGAAAATATATCTCTCATACTTTCTATCTCTTATATTTTTATTATTCCTATCGATCGCAGCATAAAAGATTACCAACAAGTTCAGCTACTAAATAAAAATTAACTACATACATTAATCGTGTAAGATCCACTAAATTAGCACTTCCATTCATGTAGAGTAAGAGCATCTCTAACCACACTCAACAAAATAGCTATTCAAAATATATTTAAATATTTAATTCACTACTTTAGCTAGCAACTTTTTAAAATTCACTCCAATCACACTCTCTATTTTAGCTAACTATTACACCCAACTTTCACTAACTTCTAATAATTTAAAAAAAGTAAAACATATATATAGAGAGAGATAGAGAGAAAAAAAGGTAGAGAGAGAATTTAGAGAGTTCAAATGGCTCACCACATTTGGTGAGCCATTTAGGTTAACTAGGAAATAGAGAGTCAGTTGGAGACAATTTTTTGTGTTTGACTAACTAAAGTAGCTAAAAGAAAAGAAATAGAGAGTGGATTGAAGATGCTATAAGCAACTTTCGTTCATTGGCGAGGATGGATTTTTGGGCACACCATGATCACACACAATGACTGTAATCTAACGAGGCCAAATGGTAGTGGGACCCGAGTCATAAACTGTCCCATCTGTCGGGACCCACTTGACAGATATATAGAACCAATCCCCAATGGAAGAAGACAGGTGTGACCTGGACCAAGACAAATTGCCACCTCATCATTTCTTGTACATTTCTTTAAGGTTAATTATTCCTAATGGGAGTGATGGGACCACACTTTACACCGCCCTAGACCCCTTTCCACTTCATTGCATTCCAGTTTTTCTCACTTGGTGTGCCAGTGCGGTGGCTATATACGGTGAAAAGGATCAACGATGTGGATTGGATCTTCTCAATTTCAATATATATATTTTTTTTAAATTCTAAATCAAATTCAATAATCATGGCAAATTTATTATATTCGGGTCAAGACTTTAACACGCTATTCAAATTTTCATACCTCAATACACACGTACTTATTTCTCGAGATATTTAATTAAAACAAAAAAATGAAATTAAAATCATACAAGTTTGTTTGAAGAACGGTTTTATACAGTATTTGACATGCATGCACCAATCAATAATATGGCTAGCCAATTGTAGGAGTTTAGATAGAAAGATATTAGAGGTTATTGTAGAGAAGTCACGGTTATTCAGTGTTGATAAAATATGAGAGATTAGATTAATCCTTAATTTTAAATTGTCGATTTTAATAGACACTCGACAATTTTTTGTATGGAGAGAGAGAGAGAGAAGCAACATATGAAAATTATGTATATGAATTATGGGGTTATGAATTGACATATACCAGAATTATGGTATTTTCACAAGCTTATACAACATTACATAAGGCCAAACACCATCATAATCACACCTAAATCAATCAATGTTCGATGTGATTTTTTCCACCTATGAATTCCATTAATGTTAAGCCTAGTTAAAAATTAATAGGAGAACCATAGTGTTAATGAGAATAGTCGTTTCATTATTTAAGTCAAATTATTATGTCTGAATAGCATTATTCTAGTTTATCACCATTTAATTTATTGTTTTTGAGTTTGGAATCAATCTATTTCCAAGCAAAGCTCATGAATCAGAACATCAACCAAACAATGGTGCTTCAATTTTTTTTTTTCTCGCATGGACACACTAAGTAGTAGAAGTAAAGTTTCACACTACTTCCATTGAATATTTAAGAAAAGTTGCTGCCTTTTACCCCATAAAATAACATTACAATCAGTCTATCACATCTCCATCTCGAAACCCTTTTGTCATTGTATTCAGAACCACCATCCAAGAACTAAAAATGAAGGTGCATCAGAGAGAGAGAGATGGCAAATAGAAGGTAGTTAAATAGAATTATAAATATAAGAACATGGGTGGATGATTAGTGACCCACTGGAATTTTTCACCAGGTCTCCTCCATCCCTGACTGCACAAAGCACAGGAGCACACTCAACCAAAAAGGTGATAGCCCATAGGAAAATGGCCTCCATTATTTCATACCCTCCAATGGCAAAATAACAAACAAGCATATTAAAAAATAGCAAAGCCTCATCTTCTAGCCTTTTTTCAACATGATTATCAAACATGCTAATCTCCTTGAAGTCAGTGAGGTCATGAGATGTCCAATTTCATAAAGATTCTTCATGTGGCCCCTGCCCCTTTCTCTCTCTTCTCGCTCTCCTCTCTCTCGTATAAACTTGAGGCTCCTCCACCTCTATATAAACCTCTCTTGTTGATTACCTCCTCACCTCAAAACTAAAGCCTTCTTTCTCTTCTCCACTAGGCTTTGTTGCCTCCTGTTCTTCTCACTATTCTCTATTGTTATTTATTCATATACACTTCCTTGGGTTTTGCAATGGCCACTGTTAAGGTAACTCAACCTCTACCACATATCTGTGGAGTTTGATCTATATAGGATCTACCCCTTTTTATTTCCTGATATTTTTGGCCATCAACTATGTATGCTTTTCTTATACATATATAAACACACAGATTACTCTTGAACTCCATTTTTTATCACTATGCGGCTACTAAAGCTTGTTCACTCCGATATAATAACACCTCCTAAACGAATATAAAAAAGCTGTGTATTCATCTCCATCTATTACAAATTGGTTTCGAGTTGAATATATTAACAGTATTATCGCAGAAATTGATACTAACTTCTGCTCCCAAGATTACAAAAAATTAATTGGCTGTATGGTTAAGCCAGTTATAAGCTGCAAATGATCAGTTAATCTAGACAGACATGTTCCCTTTGGATTTCTTCTATCTTATAGCAGCAGTTCTTTTCATGATTGATATCTCGACTCAGCAAAATCTTATCTTAATTATCTGATCTCGACTTAATATCATTGATGTGATTTGTTTTTATTGTATCAATAATTATTGTGTTCTACAGGTTGTGTCAGCAACACCTGCACACCAAGAGGAGAAAATTGAGGAACCAACCAAGGCACAGGAAATCGCCACGGAGGAAGTAGTTCCTGCACCACCCGCACCTGAAACTGCACCGGAAAAGCCCACAGAGACTGAGACTATTCCGGTATCCGAGGAGCCTGTGGCTCCAGAAGCTGAAGCTGAAGTTGAGACAAAGCAGGTGGTAGAAGAGGCGAAGGTCGTCGTGCCTGAAGAGCCAGTGGTGGAGAAGCCACAAGAGGAGACTGCAAAGGTAGCACCAGAACCAGTTGCTGAGGAGACTAAAAAACCAACAGAGAGCACTGAGGCACCTGCACCAGAACCGACACCGGAAACTGAAACAGAAGCTGAAGCTCCAAAAGATGAAGTTACTGCTGAGAAAGAGAAGCCTGCTGAGGTTGAAGAGAAAGTTGAAGCAGAAGCAGAAGCAGCACCAGTTGTGAAGTCTGAGGAATAAGCCCAGCTATCAAAGTTTGGCCTAGTGGAAGTTTGTGTGTTGGGGA
The DNA here is from genome assembly GCA_951799425.1 of Ilex aquifolium. Classification (NCBI taxonomy): domain Eukaryota; kingdom Viridiplantae; phylum Streptophyta; class Magnoliopsida; order Aquifoliales; family Aquifoliaceae; genus Ilex; species Ilex aquifolium. Next base: position 8,640,849 of record OX637400.1, on the reverse strand, counting down.
TGTGGAGCAATATTTTCTTGTTCCCATGTTATTTGTCTAGTCATTGGGTTTCTGTTTAGTTTAATATGGGTCTTTAGGTACTTTAGACCAATGCCGACTAGCCATGTGGCAGAATTGCACTAGAAGAAGAAGACATGGGCATGACCCATCCATCATAGGAGGATGTTTGCTGTGAATTTTGCCATGTGGGGGGTAGTGTGTGGCTATTGGTTTTAGGGCAGGTTTAATGAGTTGTATTATGGTGCATGTATGTGATGCATGTCTGATAATATAGAGATGGTCTATGTTGTGTTGAATAGTAATAATAATAATAATAATAATGTGGGGGGTAGTGTTATGTTTGCATGAATATTCTGTCTTCACCTTTGATGTTGCTTATTTTCATCTAGTTTGGTGGCTGTGCTTTATGACAGAAGGTTTTGCTTGGAAGAAATTACACTTCTGGTGCATAAAGAAGTGTAGAGATATAAAGAATCCATCTCGACCACCAATGGGTTGAATATGATCCAAATGACTTTTGGGTTCTTTACTGTCTCTTGGTTTAATTCAAGAGTAATGCTATATAATTCAAATTTATAACCTAAATTTACATCCCAAATGAAGGAGGATTATTGGATCAGTGGATCTCATTAAAAAAAGTTGATGGGACCCACTTATCCAATGACCCCCTTTCATTTGGGATACGAATTTGAGTTACAAATTTAGATTATATAGTATTTCCTTTAATTCAATCTGTAAATGGTAAGAGAAATTTGGATCCAAATGTAATGCCAGGAATTGTACGTCATTGGGATACACATGACGCTGAATTAGTACTCAAGTAATGCTAGACCGATTAAAAATAGAGATCAATTGATATGACACTATAATAATAATGCAATTGGTCCCATTTTTATTCATTTAAAAGTTCAAATTTGTATATGTAATTACTACTAAAAATTGCCCTTACAATGCCCAATTGGGCATGTATCTTCACATGCCCAATGATAAGCCCAAATACTTGTCGACCAAAGCCCAATTTCACAGGCCTCATAAACCAAGCCCATACTTTTTAGAAACTGCAAGTCTGTAACCTTAACTACTACAACTGTCAGTTTTATCTAATTGATATCTCCAAAAGAAAGGCCAATACTTTTTGATGGCCTCAATGTTCAGTAACCTCACAAATTCAACTGTTACAACAAAGGGCAGAGATGAAGTATATGTAGCAGCAGTGCCATTAAGAGCCGCAAGAGGGCCTGCCCAGCTGCTTATGTCCACTGCTTACTCTCTCAATCTCTGGGATTTGCAGCATTTCATGGTCATCATCAAGTCATCTTCACCTCCCCACTCTCAGGTTTATCTCTCTCTCTCCCCCCAATAATACCCCTCACTTGAGTTATTGCAGACTCTTCTGTTTGTAAATGGTGTTAGTGTAGATGGATGCATAGAGAATAACATGATTATAATACAGATTTGGTGGTTCTTTTTCTCCAATTTTGTTATGGGGGTCGGATGATTTCTTTACCTTATTGCGGCTTGGGTTGAGTGATTTTAGCTTTTCTTTTTGCAATCCAAAACTGTAGCCATATGATTAATTGTCAGAGGCTGCAGATTATATAGTATTATTCACAGTTGAATGTTACATTTTTGTGTTATTATCACTACAAGAATTAGGGTTTTTGAAACATTTTTTGTGAGGATTGTGTCCATCGTCACAAAAAAGCATATTTTGAAGTTTTTTTTTTTGTGGCGATAGTGCTGTCATAAAATATTTATTTGTCGTCACAATACTGAATGAGATGGCAAATAGCCATAAAGTGAGGCTATGGGGCCTCTCAAAAAGTCTTTGTGGCTGCAATAGCCCGTCTCAAATAGTATTTGCTGCAGCAAATAAATTATTTTATGATAGTACTACCGCCACAAAAAATTTTTTTTCTTCTCTAGAACATACTGTTTTTTGACGGTGAACACTGCTGCCAAAAAAAACTTATCTTAGAAGACCCTAATTCTTGTAGTGTATTTGTCTTCAATACTGGACATTAATTCTCTTGTATGTTTGAATGCTTTTATTAACAAATGTATTAACGAGACCATGGTTGGTAATAGAAGTGAAGATTGAACAGGTTGAGAATTTATAGTTTGGATTAACTGAGGTAGATAATTTATAAATTCTTGAGTTGGTAATAGGTTCCCAATGTACTTTTGCGAGTTTCTGTTTTGAGTAATCTTGATTTCTGTTTTAAAATGGACAGATTACTAATTGATTCTGCTGTGGATTTTTTGTTTTAAGAACTCAAATTGAATTTCTGATAATATTATTAATTCACAGTCCCTCGGATGTCGAACATATATATATTTCTACAGGCATTGGTCTTTGATTTTCAACCTAAAGATCCTGAAGACATATTTGTTGCACTTGCAGCCCTATCTGGCAGCAACATACCAGGTGAGACTTTTAGCAGTCTCTCTTGATCTTTTCTGGTTTCATTATTCCTGTCTTTCCATAGATAATTCTACTATTACTTGGCCCCTCTGTTGTGGGTTCTAAAGACCTTCCACCTAGGACATCAGCCATGGTCTTTTTTTTTGGGGGGGAATAAATAATCCAATTTGAATAGATAACAAAACATAAGGTGCAATTCAAAGTTTTCTCCAACAAAAAACTGCAGTGAGGAAAACCATTATCAACGAAAAAGGAGGAGCTAGAAAGGGGCTTTGAAAAAACTCTTAAAAAGAAGAAGGATGCAGCAAGCGAGCCTGTTAAGCTGTGATTGAGCTTAAGTCTTTCCAAAAGGGGTCACTTTATTGAGAAGCTCTTATAAGAATAACTTTCTCTGATTATATGACCCTAACAAAACTGGGAGGCAGACCCCCTTACACAAATAATATTGACTCAAAAAGCAATAAGGGAGTGAGAGTTGGCCAGCACTCCACACAGATTAGTTGCATGAAATTTGATACTATACAGAAAGATTGTTGGGAGAAAAAAAGAGGAGGTCGGGGGTACCCAGCCCACAACTTAAGGCCCCCTCCCTAAAAGGAAAAGGAAAAAGAAAAAAAACAATCCTGGTGTCTGTAATTCTTGCTATCCATTTTGCTTGGTGTACAAATGTTCATTTGCACACTCTATTATAGAAGAAAGCATTGTATCATTGCACCGCAGACAGCTAGAAAAAGTTAATTCGAGCGTTGATGTTGTTTCAACCTGGAAAGAAAATTAGAAAGGGAAAGACCAATAGGGCATGTTGTCCATTTTCAATGCAAATTCTATTCCAAAGTTAGAAAAATAGAAGGCCCCCATTCCTTTCTTAACTCATCTGTTAGGCTTACACCATTATCAGGAGCTGTTCTTACAAGAAAGCTTAAGAAGCTTCCAAAAACTAAATGCTGGTTCATTGGATCTTCAAATGTGGATGCTCTAGTTGCAACATTGAAGTTCAATCAAAGCTGGGAAACTGATTTGAGAATTGGCCATCACGACTGTCGAGACTATACAAATGGTAAAAAATTCTTTTACAATTGCAATTGCCTGCAGATTGCAACGACTGTATAAATGCATGTGAGGATGCCATCTTTATGGGGAAGCTTAGATGCTGCATCTGAATAAAACCAGCTTTCACTCTTTCTTCATCTCTGATATTCTATAGATTTGGCTTCTTATTTTATGCTCTCATCGCTTGATAGGATTGGTTGAATATCTGACTGGCAAGAGATATGTGTTGGAAAACCTGAGAAGAAGTGATCGTAGTTTCAACTAAGCCTCAGGTAAATTGGCTGGTCACCCATAAACTTTATTCCAAAATCTGTGAGCATGTATTATTGAACATAATTTCTGGTATAATACCAGCTCATGTGAGAGATCCACATGAAATCATAAGATTTTTTCTGTCTCTTACAGTTAATGCCTCAGATGTAATACATGGAAAACAGGGTACATATGATAGATTACTTGCAATAAAGCAGGATACTAAGTCTAATCGAATGTTGATTAAAAGGGTACTTAAGATAATGGAAAATGTAAGATACTACGAAATTGTCGTGCAGATTTGTTGTTTATTCTCACTCAACATAGGCAGTGGACATCATTGTCTCAAATTGCACTTCCAATTTTATTCATTTGTGGTCCATTCGGAATTATACAAGAGTATACTTCTTATTTCTTCGTCTTTGTGCACTTCAATTCTTGAAAAGATTTTAAACGTCTAAAGAGAAGTTGGTTTATAAGTATGAAACTCACTTAAGTTTTCATGCATTTTCTTTGATATGGACACTCTAAATGTTGCAATGGTTGGTTTGATTCCATAATGAAAAAGAGCATATTGACAGGAAAATGCCAAAAAAAAAGGGGGGATTGAAACACTTACAGATTACAAGTTCTAGAAATACCTAAATTTAGAGACATCAGGGATATTCTTCCTCTAATTTTGTTGTGTTCCCTAAATCTCGAGGTTCTTGTTTAACTCCTGATCTTATAGTTTTTGGTTATTAACTATCTGATCTCTGGGTAAATGTTAAAGAATGCAAATCATCTAACTCATAACTTCTTGTTCTTTGATAGTGAAACGCTTCGTTTAGAGCGGTTACACATGGTGGTGAAGCGGTTGACGCATGTTTGGCGGTGAATCTGCAACTCTGCCTGCAACATCCATTATTGGAGCTCGACATATGGGGCATTCTCCACTATTCGATTGCAAATCATTAGCGCACTTGTGTCCACATCTGAGAGACATAGCAGCCATAACTCATAAGATCAGCATTATAGAACACTATAGTGGTTCAAACTAAATGGATTTTACATTGCAAAGCTTATCTTCAAGCCTTCAATGGAAAGTACCTGTAGAAAAGGGAATTGACTTGCATCTGATAGCAAATACAACAGTTTCCTTGCCTGGGACCCCTATTGAGCAACTGTTTTCCTTCCCTTTGTGCTGTTGACACAAATTGTAAGTATAATCTTGGTTGAGAGAGAAAAAAAGGAGGGGGGGGGGGGGAGGTTTTAACAAACATACATGACATATGAAGCCAATCACCCATACAGTACTGGGTTTTTGTTCCAAGGAATGGAAAAAAAACTTTGATATACTCTATAGGGAATGACACACTCTCCAGCTCACCTGGACTTACGGCAGTTGCGACCTTCTTCTTAATGGAACGTTGTAATTTCGCCTGCATATTCATGCAGCTCTTTATTGATCTTCGTAGTTCAGCCATCTCTTGTTGGAGTTGCTCCATATGTCCTCGCAAATCATATATGATTTCCTTTTCCTGTTAGACCCACATGAGATTTTTATCGACCTTAAATTCAAGAAAGTTCATGGAAAGTTTAATGGAAATATCTCAAAGAAACTCACGATCGAAGAATGATTCATGAAGGAAGAGCATTGCCCATTGTCCTGCGTGTAAGAATCAGATGACATAGAATGTTGCAAAGATGGAGATGGACTTTGATCATAATCATCACTATCTTCATAACCTCGATGAGGACTCCATGACCCTAATGAGGATGATACAGGCAGCTGACATGAAGATGTGGTATGATTAACATCGTCCTCATCTCTGTTGTATAGTTGGCCAACATGGCTCTCGTTGTCATCATCATCATTGTAATCTTCTCCTTGTTCTTCATCTTCTTCTGTCTCTTCTTCCACTTCATCTTCCCCTTCCTGCCCTTCTTCCTCTATTTCAATGTCTTCTTCTATGTGATTGCCTGTTGGATGTGGTTCTCTTTGCGTGCGAGACAACATCAATTGGTCTATTCGCCCTTTCAAGCCACTGGAAAGAAAATTTGAAACGCTTCTTCTGCAGAGATAAATTAGTAACTTCATTTACCGCAAGTGTAATCTTGGGCTGAAAAACCTAGTTTAACATGTTCTTTACTTAGGATTCCTACTTTGATATTTTCAATCATCTATTGGTTCACAAGACCCATTTTGAGAGTAAAAAATCCTTTACATCCAGTTATTGCAAGTTGGTCGTATCTTATTGATACAGTTAGCACTAAAACAGTAGTAGCAAACGACGACAACAACAGCAGCAACAACAAACAACATCAACACAAGGTAATGATCACGTTTAATGTATTGGGCTTATTTTTATGCTGTTTGTTGGCTCTGTTATAGTATGATACGGTATGCAATTGCTGATCCACTTCGTTTATCTTTTCCTGTGTCAATTTATCAAAAGCAAAGACCATTATATGCTTAAGTATTGGAAGTCGTAACCATGGTTAGCTGTGATTCCTAAAGCCAGAACATAACCTACAGTCATGAATGCAGCAACATGTGCACATAGAGAACAATGCTTCTCATGTCTTTTGAATTGTGCAATAGCTCATGATGTTCTAATGATCAAGGTGAACCAACAAGCTATCATAAATAGTGAGTGAAAGACCAACAAAACAACAAACCAGAACAAGCTGATATACCTTTCAAGGAGTTGACGTATGTCTTCATTGTCCAAGTAAGGATCAAGCATCTCCTGATACCTTGCTTGCCTTAGACCTTCCCAGTTGCTCCGGGGGCGAGAAATATCACTTATCCAGTCATGACTGTTTTGTACTGGCTGCTGGTAACCGTATTCCCGATCTTCCAAGGCACACTGTGGGTGGGAAATGTCACCCATCCAGTCATGAGCATTTCCTATTAGATGTTGGCTATTGATCTCTTGCTCTTCCCAATCACTTGGTGGATGATAACTATGACTTACCCAGTCATGACTGGTTATTGGCTGATGATTATCAGACTCTTGTTTTTCTGCATCCCAGCTTTCTTCCAAATCATTCAGGGATGTTGTGGTCTCTGTACATTCTTGTGAGCAAAGGGTGTTGATTTCATGGCTTGTTCCTTGCCATCTTAAATCTGACCCTGCACTAGTTTCTTCGGGAGGATCGTCCAAGTTCTGTACTAGGAGAGTCCTCTCTTGAAAGGTAGTTTTAACTTCCGGATGATGAATTGTGTCTCTGGATCGAATGGAGGTAGAAGAATTTCCCATATCTTGCCTGGTATCTGTCACTTCTCTACGTGCACTTATTGAACCGTCTCCATGGGGATTTCTAGAGTCAGTTGCACCATGCTCAGCTCCTGTATTGAATTTCTCCCTGTAAATGGAAAATTTTCATTTTGAAGTGAAAAACATAAGTGAGATTACATCCATCAAGTATCATTCACATTGACTTTAGAGTGAAAATAATCATTTACAGTAAAAACTGAAAACATTGACAGTCCATATTATTCCAGTCAACCCAAAAAATCATGTACAAAATCGAGGTATATGTCAAAATACATTAGAATCAAATATGTATACCAGGCCACCATGTTGATTCAATGGTGTGATAACAATGCCAAGTGGATAAACTTGCATGAAGACAAACCCATTTTGAAATGAAGAAATATATCATTTCACCAGTAAACTTGATGAAGGCTAGCCAAGTTAAATCAATTCTACTTTTGTAAACTCTAGAAGGTAAATTTTGATTACCCAAGAACAACAGAAGCTACATTGAAGGGTAATAAATTCAAGGCTTCTTAGAATCACCAAAAGAATACTAAATTCTAATGTCCCGAGTGTTTATTCACCTTAAATTTCTTCACCTTAAATTTCTTCATAAAACTAGTGCACTGCAATCATTACATTTTATATATAATCAGAAACCTTCTCAAACAATGCAGGTGCAAACAATCCATGTATAGTAAATAGTAATATGATGTGTAGGAAAATAGGAAAGGAATTTTTACCTGAGATGCATGATGGAAGATCCCTGACTTGGTTTATCTGATTCATGTGCAATTGAATTCGAATTATGTCCCCCTTTAACTTCTGCTCCTCCTGCTCCACTGCGTAAAAACCTAACTCGAAGCAAAGCCTTCATGTATATAGCCATAATGTAAAGTCAGTTACTATACATATTGCAAACAACTTGTTGGGCATAAATATTTTGGTTTGTGAGAAACTGAATTGATAAACATTACATGAATGCGGCCTCTGTGTGAAAACCTTGAAACTGGTTTACGTTCCACAAGTCCTTCAAGCTCCCTACGCCTTTCGCGCTCCCTTTGCGAAAGCAAATCACTAAATGCTTGGCGCCCTCTGATCCGAGGTGAATTAAAACCCGAGGAGAAGCACCTATGTTCAGCTGATGATTCATTTAGAACCCCCTGTGGCTTGTGATCCTTATTATCTTCAACAGAAGACGATAGTCTCCTGATGATATCTGCGACCCTGAGCCTCTCGCTCTCTGTTGCATCCGAATCTCTGCTCCTGGAAGAAGGTGGACCGCTCATAGCTGCCCTATCAGATTCCCAATCAGCAAATGAGTCCTCATTCAATGTTGGAGTTTCATATCTTCCATCAACAAACTCACAGGCATCAGAGTTTCTTTGTGGCACTTCAACAAATGATGATGAAGCATTATTTTCTGTAAAAGTCGACCCAGAATAGCTTCTGCTGTTGCAAAAAGGTGAATTGTTTGAACTCAAGCTCTTTGCCTCAGCCTCAAAACCTCTCCATCTTTGGACAAGGGTAGAAACACCACCCAGATGAGGAATTTCAATAGGACCATTTGACTGAACAAGAGACAAAGAACGATCAAAAACTTTCAATTTTCTATGATTATTGTTGCTATTGTTGTTGTTGTTGTTGCTGGCATTGGAGCAGTGCAAATTTAAATGATCGTTATTCTGTTCGCGGCGAGCCCAGAAATCTGCAGTTTTAGGATTGTCATTGGACTCGGAATTGGAGTTTGTGGGTGAACCTGAAATGCAGGAATGGAGGTGGTTTTGGACCAATTCTTTGAGGTTCTTCTGAAAAGTGGCTCGAGCATTGCTTTCTCTGCTGCATCGGTCTCCTCGATTATGATCCCTGAGGGCACAACCAAATGTAGAAGAAGAAGAAGCGATTTCAACTTGGGAAGAAGCCATTTCAATAGTTTTCTGAGCAAAGCATTAGAAAATGAAAACAACCCATTTGGTATAAATGTGATGTAGAATAATAACCCATTTGGTTAGGAGAGAGATAACACAAAGAGTAGGCTCACAGCCACCATTCATCTTACAACAACTACTACCCATATCTCTCTTTCTCTCTGTATTTCCCACCTGCATTCCCTTAAATTGGGAAACTCTTAAACTGCAGACAGAGAATCACGAATTTCTATTCTATTGTGGGAACACACAGAGGAGAAAGAGCTGTTTTATTGGGGGTTAGCAAAGGAAGGAAGGGTCAACCGCTCAAACAGGCGTTTTGCCTATATTTAAAACTCTTTTATTAGTTCATTAATTAGACAGTTTGCTTGGCCGAAGAAAAGGTGTACGGTGGCAGAAGAGCAAGAGGGGTCGTTAGACAAAAAAAAAAAAAAACTTCGTAACTCTAAAATTTACTATTTTAAAAGGAGAAAATTCTACGGTACTGATAAAAAAATTTCGGTATCAATATCGTTAGTTATTACTTTGTATGATAAAATTATAATTTCGAAAGCAGAAGTTACAACTGCTCAAGGGAGTATCGATTCTAACATTCCATGATTGATCACGTCCTTTGAAGTTGTAACTTACACTTATAACTTAGTCTTAAAAAGTTGTAATTTTCGGTACCGGTACCGCCAATGGTACTATAGAAGTTCACTTTCAAAGGTGTTTTTAAAACTTTTGTGGGTCATTGTGTAATTAAAAAAATTATCATTTTGTGGATGATTTATCACTTTTATGAGTATTTTTACTATTGTTGTGGTAATTATTTTTATCACTTTTTTTTTTGTATAAAAAAATTACCATTTTAGTGGGTAATCTATTATATCTATAATTTTTTTACTACTGTTGTGAGTTTTTTTATTATTGCTTTGATAATTATTTTTATTATTTTTTTCGGAATCATAACACTTGAATGACGTTACCTTTTAAAAAAAAAAAGTAACGTCAGAGTTCATGGGTTGTAGAATTAATGGCCTGTTTGGTTTGGTGAAAAAGTGCATGGATGAAAAATAGTGGATGAAAAATGGGATAGAAAATAACATTTTCTTTTGCTTGGAAAAAAAATGGAAAATGGAGGGAAAATAAAAAATGGGTGGAAAAGGTATCCTCTTTGCCCAGCATTTTTAATCATTCCACAAATGATAGGAAACTGGAAGGAAGGAAGGCAGCTAGTTGAAAAGTTATTTAAAATTACTATTTTAACCTTAAAGGTATGTTTGATTGGAACGATAGAAAATAAGAAGGACAGAAACATAGAATGAATAAACTTTCCATCCATGATGGAAGGAAACCGTTTTTCTCTTCATTTTATTTGGTATGATGGATGGAAAGTTGGAAAGATAACATTTCCATTGTTTGGTATTAGAAGAAAAAAGAAAGGAAAGACAAAAGTAAATACTTTTAATTTACTATTATGCCCTTAAATAAGAAAATAATTTTTACAATGATATAAAAGTTCAAAGCATTAATTTGCTATATTGTTGAATAAATATATTTCAACAAATTAATATTTTCAATTTGACCCGTATAGAAAAATGTAATTTCAGTTGGACAAGTGAAAAATATAAATAATTTTTTTATAGTGTTTAAACATGGAAGATGATTCTAGAATGTGCTGGAAAGTTAAAAAAAAGTTCCAATTATTTTATTACATAAATACATTGGTTTGTATAACAAATTAGAAAAGACAAGACACTTGGAGGGTATGATAGTAAATTCGCTTAGTCCCACTCAAAGCCCTCATCCTCTCTCCAGCTTTCCGCCCAAAAGTGGACGGATCGAAAATAGTGGGCGAAAGTCATGATGTTTCCTTCCAACTTTCCTTTTCATCACATTTTCCTTTAAACCAAATAATGAAAAGTTTTCCTTCCCTCCCATTTTTCACTCTCCACTTTTCATCCACCTAATTTTCCACCATGCTAAACGCACAGTAAAAGTGACAAATTATAAAAACACAAATTAGAGGGAAAAAATAAGTGTGTGGCTCACCTATTTTTGTCATTTTTTATGTACAAGTGGACTAAATTAGTGGGTCTCACATCAAAGTCATTTGTTTCTTACAGGCGCAATTATGGTCATTTTTTTTATTCATTTATCTTCTTATTCCATATAAAATAATAAAAAATTGACCAAATTATTAGTTTTTTGACTTTTTTATTCAATTTTTTTGAATAAATTGATTTTTTTGCCCTTAAAATATACTTTTAAATATTATGTAATAATTTCAAATCAAAATCTACAAGTTCTCAAAAAATATTTCTAAATATCCTATTACATATATTTTTTCTATTTATATTTTTGGTTATTATTTTTGGTATACATATCTATATTTATTTGTAATAAAAAATATATATATGTATAAGGGTATAATGGTAAATTAAGTACATGTATATTTTCTTTCCTTCTACTTTTCCTCCAATACCAAATAATAAAAAATTAATTCTTCAAAATTTTCATCTATTGTATCAAACACAAATTAGGGAAATTGTTTTTCTTTCCTCTAAGGATGAAAAGTCACCTCACCCTTTTCCATCCTTCTAATTTTCCATCTCTCATATCAAATAGATCATAAATATTGGGGTAACGCTTATTCCAAGTCAACTTATTGTCCAATAATCTATATCTATACTACTTATAAAAGTCCCTCAGAAGAAAAACTTTTGTTTTTCTATTTTAACCTTAATTAATTATTAAAAGGCAATTTCATCCCTAGATTCCAACAACTTGAGAAACATAGGATTATTTCTCATACACTTGATGCATCATTTAAAAGGCGATAGATTAAAATTTAAAAGATGAATAATGGCAACAATAAAATAACCTTTTCACATTCCCTAACAAATGAACTAATTACACCACTATATACTTGTAGTAAATATATGTTCATCAACATTATTCTTTACTGTGACTGTTACAAACACTTTTCATGTGGACTCTTGGGTTGCTACTAACGCCTGATATCTTCAATCCCAAAGCTCAATTGACAAATGCTACTTTTTGTTAATGGAAGCTTGCCATATTTCCACCATAGGTCAGGGAATATGTTTCCATCAATTTTCTGCTTCAACCTACTTGTAGAGAAAAAGAGATGAAGAAACTAGCCAACCATGAAGATGAGTCGCTGCATATAATAGTCGTTTACAAAACACAATCATTGTGTTTTGAGTTAAGCACATAAAAGGGAAGTATGTATCATAGGGTTTGTGGTGCTGTTTTGTTTGGTATTTTTTTTAGGATTTTAATTTGTTTGAACTAGATGTTGGGTATATTAATCATTTTCTCAACATCTTGAAAACTTGAACAATCTAGATTATGCAATGGAAGTGGCATCTCTTTTCCACAAGATGCTAAAAGTTTCTCAATTATCCACCCAAAACTTTGTGAGGTCATAATTAGTCTCTATCTCTCTTTCTATATAGTCTTTCTGATGTGTTGTTGGGTTTATCTTTTATCTCTCTGTCTAGGCATCAATCATTTCTTGGTTATAAATACACTGAAGCCCAAGTTAGAAGCCAATCCACCTCCAATCAAGGGAAAATATGTTGCTTGGACAAGGACATATAACTGGAGCAATGGAGCGTGTAGGCAATCCGAAGGAAAACCACTAGAATTGTATGAGGTACTTCCCTCTTGTTCCATTATTAGATAATCTCAATAAATGAATATTCAATTATAGTATGGTCTTAAGTATGAGGTACCTCCGTCTTGTTCCTAACATTCTAAATTCACTATGCATGAATTTGGATGGAACCTCATCTAATGAGCAGTTGATCCTCTCTCAAGTTTTGAATTTTACTAAAAAAATACACATGCCAAAAAAAAAAAAAAAAAGCCAATCTCGGATCTGTTACTCTAATTTTTTTTTAAGGTGAGTTTATTAATAATTTTTCACATATTGATGGAAGCATTGAAAGCTTGTTATGATTCTTACTAATGCCTTGAAAGCTTGTTATATTCTTGCACTGAATGTGACGATTTTATTTAGTTGAATAATTCCCAATTGTTTAGATTTTTCTGTACTCAAAGTGATGATTTTGATACTTTGTCCCATCTTTTTCCTTGAATTAGCCCACAAGAGCACAATTCCGTTTCCTTGAATAAGCTCATGTAAAAAAGTGTGAAAGATAAAACAAAATAAAAAATAAGGTTCAAGTATAATTGGTTATTATTGGTTAGTTCCATGATCCATCATATTTTATTAGTTCAATTTTCGGGCCTCATGGATGTCCAATTTGGATACCAGAGCAGCAGAGCGGGATAACTTTGTAAGTATATTACGATAGATCTATCTACGATACAAAATAATTATTTCTTATACCGTATCTTTTATTTTTCAGCACTCAAAATAAAATAAAATCAAAATAAGAAACGTGTGAATTTTTTATATTTATTATTTTACTTTACTTTATTAGTTTCACAACCAATTCATAAATCAAAACAAATTTTTGAGAAGCAAAAATTTTCAAAATGGCCCCAAATCGATACTTGATAGCAGTGTGGTCAATTACGATAAGAAAAACAGTAATACTATTGTGACTTAAAAATTTGATTTAATTTAATGATCTAAGTTATTGAGTGAAGATGCATTACTCTTACCAAATGTCCAAAATCTTTAATTGGATTATGTAAAAACTTGGACTATTTTTTAAACTTGGTTGCGACCAATTTTCAAGTTTAACTTGTATCTATTCTAAGGTGAGTTCTTCAATCCCCAAAAATACTTTTTTCTCACAAAAATCAGTAGGTCATGCCATATTTTTTATTAAAATAATTATGTCATATTTTTTATAATTTGTTGTCATGAACTCTTAAATTTTATCGACTCTACCTTTAATTCCGATTTTCGAAAACATCATTTACTTTATTCCTGATGAGTATACAATCAATTTTTATTTCATTAAAAGATCGTATTTTCTTGTATATTTTGGAAAACATCTATCATATTGCTGATTATGAAAATGTTTCTACTCTTCATTATAAGTTTTTGGTTGCATTTGTTCTATAAGTTATACAATATTTCCATTCTCTAAAGATACAACATTGTTTCTTAATTAAATTACAAAACTATATTAAAAATATATAATCGATGTTTTTATGAGAAGGATAAAATTGAAACAAAACATAGTATTGATAAAGTTTAAGACTTCAAGGGAAAAAAATTATTAAAAGTATGACTTGATTGTACTACTAAAATTGATAGGACTAGGTAGTTTTGTGAGAGGAAAAATAAGACTTATTAGTGATTTTTCCAAAAAAAACAATTGTCCAGTTTAACATTTTGAATTCATCGTATATATAATGCAGAAAAATCTATATAAATCATGCAAAAAAATTATTTGTTGACCTTTGGACCTAGAGCATGCTCTTATTTAATTTGAAGCAAGAGATGTGAATGAAAAAAAAAAAAATCACACTTCCACTTTTTGTTCTATATTAGATCTCATTTAATTTTTTTTTTATCTATTTTATTCTCTCTAATTCGGTAATAATTGTTTTCTCTAATATTCTTATCAGATGGGTTGCATCTTTGGAGAGGTTGGAGCTGTACGTTTGTTGAGCCATTGAATCTTTAAATTCATAAGTACGGATCCATGAACAAATTATATCTACTTGGGAATACAAATCTGTACACTTTATCTTAAAAAACATGATTAGTCTTTGTTGATTATTATAGTTCTTAGAGAATGAGTTTATCCTCCGTAAACACCTCCACTTTAAATGTACATGGGAGCTTAAAAATGTGATCGAGATAGTAGAAAATGTGCCAGATATTGTGGAGGGCAAAAGAAAGTGGAGAATATGACAAAAGAGGTTATTGAGAAGCTTCATGAAGGTGGAATGCATATTAGCGGAGGAGAACAAACAGCTAATGAGGTCCAGTTAGTAGAAGAATTGACCAATAAATTTTAACCTAATACCCTACTATTTCTTTTGTGGTACAAATGAGAAAATAAAAGACACATACATTTGAGTATCAAACAAAAAATCTATGTTGAAGTGACAAGTATACATGACTAGAGTGAAATGAAATGTTTAAAAATTTATCAAAAAACTCTCTCCATGCAATTAACAATCAACGGGAGTTGACATAAAGTGGAATTGATTCATGAGATCCATGCAATTCTCCATCAGTGAATGTTTCTTTACATAAAGCAAACTTATTCGCCTTGATTTTATCCAACTTGGTTGAATTGAAAATAGCAATGATATTCTGATATGAGAACAAAAACATTCATAAGTAGGTAGCCGATATACCCTTCTAACCATTTCTCACCTCTATATGTTTATTGAATTTTAGCAGTTTCCCTAAGCCAAAAGGAACCAAAACCCAAAGATAAAATCGAAAAAAAAAATGAGCAAAAAAAAAAACCAATAAAAGAATATATGTCCAAGAATAAAACATGTTCATTTCCTATCACCAGCAATAGAAGAAATAAGCAGACAGGGCACAAGGTAAGATTAACAATTGTAATTGAGGTGATGATCGATGATCAGTGATTGGTGGCCTAATGGTCAGAGGCATTTGGACTAGGAGTTCTAGCTATTTTATTTATTGTTTCAACTAAATAAAAATTCCAAAAAATAAACACATGGGTGTAGATTTTCTTCGTGGGTTAATACGTAGATATGATATTTGTTCAGAAATTTATAAACTTCCTTAGGATTATAAGCTAAATTTTGTTTAATACTTTTCATCTTAGATTTTGGTTTGATTTGATCTAATCTTAGATGTTAAATTAGTTACATTATAAACTTATGTTAATTACATGGATGAATTATTGTTCAAATATTACTAAAAATAATTCACGTGCAACGCACGTGTGCAATAACTAGTAAACAAACAAGTGAGTAAGTGAACCATTTTTATTTATGTCATATTTTTTATCATATATTTTTTTAGTTATTATATTTATCCCCTTTAAATTTTTTAAAAATTATATATTTAGTCATATTTTTTTATTTAGATTTTGTTTAGGCTAAATGAAAATTAGTTTGCTTGTTTCATATATTAATTTAGTCTTGAATTTTAATATTTTTTTTTGTGTTTGAACTTAAATTTTTTTGTATTAACTGGTAAAGATTGAGCATAAAAAACCGGGAGGTTTGTTACAATTCTTATTGATTTCGGAGTGGAAGTGGGACCATGTTACTATGGATTTTGTGTCAGGGTCACCCAGGAACGTCAAGGGTCATAATGCGATTTGGGTGGTGGTTGATAAATTGACAAAGACTGCTCACTTTATACCTGTTAAGACCACAGATAACTTGGTAACCTTGAACCAAATATACATTCGGGAGATAGTGAGATTACATGGGATACCATTGTCAATTGTGTCTAATCGAGATAGTCGCTTTGTGGCTAAATTCTAGCAGAGCCTACAGAAGGCATTGGGAACAGAGTTGCATTTCAGTACGGCTTTTCATCCTCAAACGGATGGACAATCTGAGAGGGTGATCCAAATTGTAGAAGATATGTTAAGGGCGTGTGTCCTTGACCTTAAGGGGAGTTGGAGTGAACATCTTTCATTGGTAGAGTTCGCCTATAACAATAGCTATCAGGCGAGTTTATGAATCGCTCCTTATGAGGTATTGTATAGAAAACCGTGTAGGTTCCCGACTTATTGGTTAGAAGCTGGAGAGAGTAGCTTGTTCGGACCAGAAATTGTTCGGAAGACTACTGAGAAAATTCAACTAATTAGGGAAAGATTACACACGGCTCAGAGTAGACAAAAAAGTTATGCGGATAGAAGAAGAAGACCCTTGGAATTCCAAGAGAGTGACTATGTGTTTCTCAAGGTGACTATGCGTCAATACATCCGGCTAGTTTATTTGTTCATTTGTTATCTTATTAGTAGACGGAGATGCTATACAGATTTAAAAAATTAACTTAAAAATCTAACTTGATGATGTGACTGTTATAATTGTCATTGATTTAACTGTAGATTCTAGTATTTATTGGGATGCGCTATCTATTCAATAATAGTAATTCATCAAATTAAATTTTTACGTCAATCTTTTAAGTCTATTTAGTATTTTTCTTAGTAGACGTGGTGTAACCGTAATACTCAATATTTTTTTGTGTTGTTGGGTGTGGTATAAGAGAGAGAGAGGGAGAGATAAAAAAAAATTAGTATTGAAAGTTACAATTTTTTATAATAAATAAAATTACGACTGTGAAAAGAGAAGTTATAACTGATCAAGGGAAACCCATGATACCCATGATCGATCATGGACTTCCTTGATCAGTCGTATTTTCTCCCTTATGAATTTTTACTTGAGCTTTAAAAGTTATAATTTAACCTTTGAAAGTTATAAATTCCATGATCGATCGCTATGTTTTAGAATCAATCATGCCCTTTATAAATTGTAATTTACACCTTAAAAAATTATAATTTAAAGTAAAACATTAAGCACAAAGACAAAGCAGGAATGAACTAGGTCACCAGAGAAGAAAGAGGGACGTTGGTGGGACTGGAAAAGAAAAGGAGCGTGAGATTAAGGCGTAGAGGATGGAGTAGAGTGAGGAAATTTTGGGGAGATAGAGAGAGATGAAGACAGAGAGAGACTTGTGTTGTGTGTGCTTGCATAGAGAGTTGAAGACAGAGAGAGGGAGAGATATGAAGACACAAAGAGAGGGGGAAGACACCGTGCAACAGTTGAATATTTGTTTCTAGGTTTTTTGTGCAACATAACCACACTTTTCCCTAAAAGCATGGTTAGTAAACACGTTTTTCATCCGTTAATCATATAATATTTCAGCAATTTTGTATTTATTGACTTCGTTTTTTAACAAATAACCTCATATTTTTTTAACAAAAGTATGATTATTGACTCTATTTTTTAAAAGTGTTGTAATTTGGTAAATAAAAAAATACCCTATTTTGATAAATTTATTTTAAAATTACCGCATTTTGGTAAATAATTCTAGGGAGAATTACATCCAGACCTCCTAAGATTTGTCACTTAATCACCCAGACCTCCTGACATTTGAAATATTTTGCACAGACCTCCTAAAATTTGTACGTTCGTAACACTTAGACCCATGCCGTCAATGTTCATTAGTATATCCGTTAGTAAATTGCATTCACACCCCCTGAAATTTGTAGATATATAATACTTAGACCCTTTAAATTTAAAATATTATATTTAAATCACAAAAACTCTGGTCAAAGATAGAAATTGCACAAACAATGAAGGGCAATTGGAAAATCAATACACTCATAGAAAGTCAATTGACTAACCCTACTTTCAAAAGTGTTGTTGCTCTTTCACCTTTCACCGCCTAACTCGTATAAAAATCCTAATCTTTTAAAAACTTAAAGAAACTAATTGTCTCAGAATTATACAGTGAAAAAATTCATCGGGTGAAATTCATATGTATGATATATATATATGCATCTTGATCTTTTAAAGTTGTTAAGTATTTCTAAATTATGTGAATGATTGATTAAAACTAGGATAGGATGTCGACAATCTATTTAATTTTTGATGAATTGGTCATACATGTGCTTATACTGTCTATTTCTACTATAACTACTAAGTATGCTTTTTCATACACGAATATTATTAAAACAAAACTTCTTAACAAAATGAATGATAATTTTTCTCACAGATTTTTTGATTGTGTACATAAAAAGGAAATTGCTAAAAAATTTAGTACGAATACAATTATATATGAATTCCGTTATAGAAAAAATGTCGAGTACCCTTTTGATAGACAATTGAATAGATATCTATTAAAAAAATTCTTTCGTTTGCTTTATTTTTATTTTTTTATCAACAACTTCGTTTTTAGTTAGTATATTATCTTATCTGATATAAATTCGTTTTTTTGCTTATTAATTTTTTTTGTGCATAAGAATAAAATCCCGACTCTACCCCTGAATGCCAACATAAAAAATAAATATTTCGACATTAATTATAGACTTCAAGCTTTCTTCAGTGCTATTTTTTCCTTTTCTCAGTTGCACTTAGTGAGTATCAAGGCTCAATTATTTCCATCACTACTTGATAATCTACTTTATTCCCCTAGTCATTTTCAGCTCCTACAAAAAGATTACAAGTGTGGAAGAAATCAGAGTTTATCACTTGAACAAATCTGCTTTATTAAGGAAGAGATAATGATGGGACTTCATAAAGGTTTTTTAGTTGCAGCAGGAAATGGCTAATCTATCCAACTCGGTTCTAGATTTTAATATAAATAATTTTTAATTATTAATTAAAAAAATAGTAAAGTTGCAAGAATAATAAAATATTTGTTTTTACCCGTATCACGTTTTATTGAATTATAAGTGAAAATACAATACCGAAATATTATTTTTCAGTGTAGAAACGGAACCCTAAGTTGCGTCTTGTTATCTTTAGTGATTATTGGTGGTTTTATGGCTTTGACTGTTACATTCAACATTATTATCAGTCTTAGTTTTTCTTTTCTATTATCATTTTTAATTGCCAAGAAGACAAACGACTTGAAAAATTTCTCCAATCAAACATGACCTAAAAAGTTTGTCGCACTGCAATTATAAATGAATATTATTGGTGAATTTATTTCGATTCAACCTCCAAAAAGAAAAAAAAAGAATACAGGTGTTGTAAACTTGGTAGTGTTTTTAAGTACTTTTTTAAGTAGCGTTTCTTTTACATTTTTCTAAGTAGCGTTTCAATTGCATTTATAATGATATACATGTGCAATTATGTAACCTAATTATTTACAAATTAAGATGCATATAGGTTGATTGTGTACACTTACCATTGCACATGTTTTTGTTTTTGTTTTTTTTAATAAAATTATTTTTTTTTGCTTTGAAAATCATTACCAAACGATGAATAACTTATTTTTCGACAGAATGTCTACGTTTTGTGTCTCATATTAGGTCTTAAGAGCATGTCGCACTATGGTCTCTCAACCATCATTTATAATTATAATAATAATACTATTTATACTTAATTTACTGACCTAATTTATCACAACTATTCATTTGATTGCAGGCCCCAATAGAAACTGGTGTTCATTGTCAATCCAATTGTTATAAGTGATTAAGTCAATAAATTGGATTCAAATAGCATTGTTCTTGCAATTATCGTTGAGATGTGGCGGCCTTGAGCACTTGATGTAGGATAAGACTATTTTAGTGTGATTGAGACGTCACGAGTTTAAAATGCCCAAACTGCCCTTAGCACTGTCATTTGCTCTCTCTTTCATGCTAGAATGACCATCACATCTAATTTCTAAACTACTCGAACCACCATTGCAAACCACCCCCAAACCACCACTGCACCTCCGTACCACCCAACTCACCACCATGAATCACCCAAGAAAACACACAATGCCATCGAACCAATGCACTACGTACAATTACCAATACTCAGTTTGAAAAAAAGTAATGTTATTTGGACATAATTTACTAATTTAAACATTTATTGTCATTAGATTGATTATAAACTCTAATATTGGTTGGGGCCTGGATAGTAATCGATTAGTTCAGCTAATTAAGTACAAATAATATTATTAATTTTAAAAATTCAATTCAAAACACAATATCCAGGGAAATTCAATGCACAAAGAGAGAGCATCACCAATTCTATTACCTAAATCAATCAACTATTCATGCCCAAATTTCTTTATGTCAGCCACTATTTCATGCCTCAACTGTTCCAATATCATCAACTAATGAATACCAATCATTTTTGATAAATTAACAAACTAAATATGTTGTATATATATATATATATATATATATATATATATATATATATATATATATGTTTAGAGTTAGAGAGGGAGAGAAAAAGAACAATACTGAAGTGATGTATTTTTTGTTAAAAACGATATAGAGGAGATCAAAAGAAATTATTTGTAAATACCATTTGGAAAGAAGAAAAAAAAATAGATTTTTTTTTTTAAAATTTCTAACCTTTTTAAGTAGTGTTTTAAAAAGTAAAAGATACAATTGTTTTGTTTTTGCAAATAATTAGAATCATTCAAACTAAATTCGAGTTAAAATAAAGTTTAATTACTCAACCAAAAAAAATTGAATACAAAACCGAAAACTTGATTATCAATTTCTCAATATAAAATATCAAAAAATGAGTGTAATCAATCAAAAAACAAAACTCTAGCAGTTCATACTTACCCAAATTCAAGTAGAAAAAAAATTGAGAGAGAAGTAAATAAAGTTTGGGGCTATTTGGACATAAGTTTGCGTTTATTTTTTTGGATATATAGATCATTTAGCAATCAAACTAGAATTGATTATAAATAGAAATCTAGTCGAATCAAGTAAATATTATTGAAGCCATATATAATAATTTAAACGAACCAAAAACGAGTTAAACCCAAGTCGAGCTATGCGGTTTTTGGAAACTTTAACACTCCTAAATTAACATTTTATTTTGTGTAATTCAGTGGGCACAAAAAAAAAAAGAAAAAGAAATTGTCTAACTGGACTAAACAGTAAGAAGCCCCCTAGGCAACCTCTTGCTCTTCCACTACATGAGATCAGCTATACAAACATGGGAATACACCATGGATCATCAGCTCAATCTCCTCATCAATAGTCCTGACCTTTGCTTTCCCATACTCTAAAACAAGATGATCCTATAGTGGATCAATTCGAACAAGCCTTTCAAACTAGTACTTTTTTGTAATCGACTCTATAGCTTTATCAAAGTAGCAAAGCCGATCACTTACAGTTTCACATCAAGATGGCGTATCGCATGCTGTCGCTTACCATAAGATGATTCACTTCAGAAATCCGGGCTAAGTCACCGGACACCCAGACTCCATCGGCAACATTGATATGGGGATTCGATAGGCATGAGATCAACGAGACCGGAGCTCGTAAAAGGCCATATATAACTGAGAGTCCTTTCCACCCTTGCCCTCGTCTGTCCATGTTGCGTGCAATGGTTGGTAATTCAGCTCCATTCCCATCCCCAAACATGTTCTCATCAGCTACTCGCGGACTCTTCCTCCCCAGGTTTCGCCTCATCACAGCCAATATACGCAACATCTCTCAAATTAGGGTTGAGGGATAAAACTCGACTCAACTCAACAAAATCTTTTTCTGTTTGGGGTCAATTGGTTACATGGTTGTCAACAGAAATTTAGAGAAGGTAGGTGGACTTGGTTTGAAGGGGGAGAGAAGGGTAGGAAGGCAACCTTTCTATGTGGCTTTTGATCATGCAACTTTGGTGGTGGTGTTGTTATTGCTAGGGCTTGTCACAAAGTTTTTATGGGTGCTTGCTTTTAGGGACTTTCACTTTTGTTTTTTGTTTTTTTTTAATCTAAAAATAGTGGGGTATTGAAAACCAACTTGTAGACAAAGCCACCTACTTTCACACAAAGTGTTACCTAATTCACTTGATTTATAAAAATATAAAGACAATTCTATAGTACTAGTTGCTGTCCATTTGAATAGATGCTGAACGACTTCATAAGATATTTATGACAAAAAGTTCAGCTGAGGATCTTATCATGTTGGGCTGAGTGATTATAAAATAAATCAACTTGATTCAAGAATCTTAACCATATGATGATCTTTAATTTCTTTTTCCCGACAAGGCTTGATGACCATAAATCAGTTTGATATACAACATCGATTGATTAGAATTTGTATGATTGGGTTTGAGAAATCTTTTGAAGTGTTATCAGCGATGGGGTTTGTGAGAATTGATGGGAGAATCAATACCCTAAAAATAGAGACCGATGATAGTTGGTTCCACTAGTGTTTAGTGTCTCCCATTGTTCTCAACTTGCATTCATGCATACATGTCCATGTGCACAGAACAATAGCCTGAAAATAACAAGAAAAAGTAAAGAAAAAGCACATATAAAGCTTGAATAATTATAACAATTGTAATGATAACTATTATTATTGTTGCCATTATCATTATGGTTATTATTACCGTTGTTGTTGTTATTATTGTCGATCGCAAAAACAAATACAATCATCCTCAGTTCTGCCGCTTACAACATCCTTTTTTTCTTCTTCTTCTTACTACCTTTCTGGTTGTCATTGTAAGCATTAACAGCATCCTGTTCATGGCCACTACTAAACCAGAACCATGGTTCGAAGAATACAAATTCATTTTCTTTTCATATGGATTTTAAAAATAACAAGCTCTTTGCCAAGGACCATAACCCATTTTACTTAACTATAGCATGTGAATATGAATTCAGAGCAAGTACATCAACTTATATAAAGAAGCTTATATTATAAGCAAAAACCCTTTATCACCCAATTACCTGTATATTAGCATGAGGAATCTCATTCATAATATAATAAAAAGGTATGCCACTTTTGGTTCCCTTCAATCTTTCTTTGATATCTTTGTTAGATTTTTTACTCACACACGATAATTTACACTAATAGTCTACCTCATAGGGAAACAGTAGAATCTCTAGTGCACCACCAAACCGCATGATTAAGGGTCTATAACATTATATATATATATGTGTGTGTGTGTGTGTGTGTGTGCTTAACTATATTATCTCTCAAGTGATTTTATCTATTTTATTATCACTGTCTCTTGCAATTGTGTCAAGGAGAAGCCTACGGCAGCCAAAAAAAAAAATCGATAGCATCTCTGTATAAGTTTTTAGGATCGATTCTAGTTAGGACCCTCGATCCCAAGAACTACAAAAAAATTATAACTTGACCCCTAAATGTTGTAACATAATTCACCGTTACAAATCCCAAAAACTAAGTTGATTCCCAGTGTTAAGGGTTCTTCCTGACAAGCACTAGAGTCGCACCAAGTCTCCAAGTCAACTTCATATTTCTTCAGATGGGGATGGAAGTCAAGCACTATTCAAAGGGCCATGATTGTGTTTAGGATTATAAAATATATATGTGACTGAGATTAACCAAATTGACATGTATCTTTGAGGTATTGCTTGCCCCACTACTCATAAATGCATAATAATCTAAGCCTAAAGGTACTACATATATAGTTTCACATAGTCCCAAGATTGGGGTTCGTTTGAAGTCAAATATACTTGAATGTCCAATTTCTTCTTCTAGGTTTCTACTTACTGTTCAGTTTGACAAGGAAATTTCTTGACAGATACATACCTACCCACTAAGGTTTAGGGGTCAGTAAGTGTCCCTTGGTCCACGGGTCAGTTCGTGAGTCCGATGTCAATGTGGGCGGGGCTTTGGGTCGAATGACCCATTACAGGACAGGCTGTGGGTAGTTCGATAGCTCCACAGGCAGGGAAATGGTCATGGTATTTGCCATTTAGGCCAGACTGGCCAGCCAGATTAAGGCCTGCGAAGGCGACTCAGCCATGGAACATCTGTAAGAGTCATATGTGGTATGTTGAAGTTAGGCTCTTATGGGTTCCTCATCAGTTCTTATTATCACTTTTTAGGTGAAACCAAGGAGAAGTTTTTGTTGTGGATGGGTGAGATTGTTCCCGACATAGCCCATTAACACCTGCACGAGGCAACAGGCTGCTAAGTTGGCTTCGTGCACAGCTCTTAGAGTAGGTTGGATTTGCAGTCTTGAGCCAAAATAAGAACAACCTGTATAAAAGGCGGTCTAAAGCACGAGTTCTGGCCTATGTCAAACCTGCTAAATAACCGAACTTCATCTCATCGTGCATAATACATCAACTCAACAAAGCTTAAATCCAACGTACTTAGAGTTTTTTTTTTTTTTTTTTTGATCAGAACGTACTTAGAGTTGATCAAACACAATTTTACCCAATTTTTATATCTCAGAGTACTATCGGTATAAATTAAACAGAAGTGATGAAACATAATGATACTTGTGGAATAAAAGCTATGTGGTACAAAATAATACTCCAAGAATCAGATTTTATTTCTGATCTGAGTACATCACTGTATTATCATAGTATTATTAACGTTTACAAATAGAATTCATATACCAACTAAACATGCATTTAAGCATGCATTTGCCGGGAGATCGAAAGGCTTTCTCTCTCTCTCTCCATAACACGTACAAAACTCTTTGACAAAAGAAAAAGAAAATAGGGAATCAATCAACCCTTCTCATTCTATTGTGATGCAATTCCTCCCCTATTTATATATAAAATTATTCATTATTTACTTTTTCTCTATTTTGATTTTACTTTTAATTCAAAAATATAATTTATAAAAATATTAAGTTACAAAAATATTCATTATTTCTAAATGAAGTTGTGTATAAAAAGTCTGTCCAATAAGTCTGTCAGTAGGCCCGCCAACAGGCCCGTGCTAACAGGTCTACCCAGTGAGTGGCGAGTTGGGCTGCAGGTAGCCTACCCCTACCCAAAGCTCGGCCCGACCCGGCCGATAACTCACTTGGCAAGATCTTGAGCCTATCCTATCCAAACCCAGAAAAAAAATTCGTTGACCGGACCCAGCGCGGTCCATGGACACCCCTAGGTAGCAGAATTCCTATACTCATTCTTAAAGATTCTTTGGTTTCTTTCCCTCCAAATCTCATAAATTGTAACTGCAAGGCCGAGTTTTCTGATAATGTTTTGGAGAACTTTACCTTTCCAAGAGCTTGCTGACCAATTGATGAATTGCTGCCAGGGCAGAGTTTGCCAAAGGACATTGCATTTTGTCATGACAAATTTGCATATTCTACTGGCAAAGAAGCACTCAAAGAATAGACGGGGATGAGTTTTTTGAGTATCTCTGCAAAGTACATATACAGAACCTATATATATTCTGGGCATAATGTTGAATTCTATCTTGTGTAGCCAACCTTTCTCTAACTCTAATAGCAAGCCAAAAGATGAAACTTGTTCTAGGGATATTCTGACTATACTAAACCAGATGACACCAACCGACTTATTGTTTCTTGTTTCTGAGCTTTTCAAAGGCTGATGAGGTAGAAAACACCCCGTTAGATTTGAGCATCCATTTAGTCTTATCTCTCATTCCAAAAATGGGAGGATAGTTGGGCAAGGAACCTATGATATCCATCAGCTCTCTATTATTCCTAGGGTTGGAATTTGGCCATCTCCATCGATCACCCTGAATAACATGACTTACCTTGGCATTTTTGGGGATACCAGTAAGTGAACTATTAAGCAAGAAAAAAAATGAAGAAAAATATATTGATGAAGATATCACTAGCCCACCTCAACAAACAACTTACGTAGCCATAGCCAAGTTGAACCTACCCCTATCGAACCATCCCCACCCCTTCCCTTGGAATTTGAAGTTTTCCCCGTGCATGCTTTGCTTCATCATTCTAGTAGGAGTACAAAACCTATGCATTTGGTAGAAGGCTAGGCACATCATAGTAGTAACTAGTACTACACTCATTCATATGCAGAAGTGTTTTCTAGAGATTTTCAAAATAAAGATTCCAATTTAAATGTTAGTCCATGTATAAACACAACGCTCCACGGTTCAAGAAAAGATAACAATCGTTTTTCTTCACATATATCTGTTTTATGTTATGATATCCATGTTTGTACAACATATCGACAAATTGCTAGTACCATTGCTCCATAGGACAGCTCAACTGCAGCCTTGGGTAGGTTGGATTTGCACAGTCTTAAGCCAAAACATGAACAACCTATATAAGAGGCGGTTTAATGCACGAGTTGTGGCATATGTCCAACCAGTTAAATAACCGAGCATCACTCAAGGACTTACGAATTTGCATAAGAACTTCATCTCATCGTACATATTGATCAACTCAACAAAGCTTATATCCAAAGAGACAAAATTCTATTCGTTTGCGCACTATCAATGATTACATTTTTCATTATGCCATAAATTGTCATTTTTTTATTATTTCATTCAAAAATAATTTTAGTCAACTTCTATATCACACGTTACCATCGATATAAATTAAACAGAAGCGATGAAACATAATGATACTTGTGGAATAAAAGCTGTGTGGTACAAAAAAATACTCCAAGAATCAGAATTTATTTCTGATCTGAGTACATCACTGTATTATCATAGTATTATTAACGTTTACAAATAGAATTCATTTACCAACTAAACATGCATTTAAGCATGCATTTGCCGGGAGATCGAAAGGCTTTCTCTCTCTCCATAACACGTACAAAACTCTTTGACAAAAGAAAAGGAAAATAGGGAATCAATCAACCCTTCTCCAGAGGCAGTGGATTTAAGAAGATTGAGAACCACCTACGCACGTCGGAGGATTCTGTTTGCCCGAAAAAATGGGCTTCACATTAGAACAGATGGTTGTGGCAGGGCCTTCCGGTCCACTGTAGGCGAGATCAATGTCACCAACCTCCACATTTTCGCATGGAATACTCTCACTACAAACAAGCTTCACAGCAAGTTGTGTTGATGAAGTACCCCTTATGTTTTTGAAGCTAACTTTGCTGACCTTAACACGCGAGGGAGCCTATAAACAAGAGAATCATAAAGCACAAATTTAAAGGTAGATTGAAAACAAAGAAAACTATGTGCAAATAGTAACTTTTAGGGTGCCAATAAATCAAACCGAGCACCCAACATCAGAATGTTTGGTCTCGGCTCGTTGCCTTAGGATTGAAATGAGTTTTAAACATCTGGTTCAATCTCGGTTTAGTATTTTATTATTCAAACTCAAGCTACTCTCATTAAACAAATAAAGTTTAATATTTTGTTCAAGCATATTGAAAATATGTATTTAGTATTTGCATACTTATTTATAAAAAGTGTAAAATTTTCGAGATATATAAGATTTTATACTTGTTCATGGGCCTAATAAGCCGAACAAACCATTGTTCAAACTCGATTCGATAAATGAATAAAATATGTAGGTTTACGAAACTTTTTGTTTTTTGGATTTTTGTACCTGTTTTGAGCACTGATTAGAGGGGCAATACTCTTGATCAATCATAACAGGATTGCCAACATTATTCATGATGATATCCTCAAAGTGCATATCAGAGGCACTGCCAGGGAGGGAAGCCGGCCATGTTTTGATTCTTACACCATTCTGTGTATTGGTGAGTGTACAATTTCTAACGAAGACTCCAACCACTTCTTTTTCTTCAGGGAACTTGCCAAGACTTCCTACGCTTATACCATGTCCCGGGCCACAGGTCACTTTCTCGATGGTAAGTTGTTGGGTGCCGTCGCCAATGGAGATACAATCATCTCCGGTTCCGATGTTTGTATCATTGATGGTGACCTGCGTTGAACGTCCAACATGGATTCCGTCCGTGTTGGGGCTATCTCCGGGTGCAGTGATGGTAACATGTTGGACAGTCATGTTATTAGCACCAAAAACTTGAAGATGGAAATTTTTGCTGTTTAGGGAAGTTATGTCATGGGCCACTGAATTGGTGACGAAATTGAAAACTAGACTCTGTTTCCAAAATCACAAACAACACAGTAAGTATTTGCAAAACAATCTGTGAATGCTGCAAAAACAAAATTTAAGAATGATAATCAACAGGATGCATCAGGCAGTAAGACAAAATGAATTCGTGTTTTTGACTGTAATTTTCTCCCACAAAGTGATTGATCAAGTTTGCAAACGGGTCACTAGCAATCTATCTTGAGGATATAACTTTACCCGATACAGATGTACAGATTACAATTATGAACATTGGTCTAGAATATAAAAGTTCAATAGTAATTGAAGATATGATTATCGACTAGCTATATCTACATAGGCTCACAATGGGAAGTTTGGCACAGTTGCTATCTGTTTGGCAATCATTTTTGCTCCAAGCAGTAGCTCCTTGGCCATCAAAAGTTCCTCCGCCGGATACGGTTAAGAGGTCAACGTGTCCGAAAGTAACCCATCCGGGGAGTCCCGGACCATCGGCCTTGAACGCATTGGGATCACCAGAAGCTTTCACTGTACCTTGGATCTGAAAATTTATAGAAGACTTGCAGGGACCTTCAAACAGCACTTGACTTAATGCATAATTGTTCTTTGGAATCAATATTGTACTTGGAGTCACCGACGCACATGCCTCTTTCCAAGCACTCACTAAAGCCTACAATCCAAAATCAACATTATTGAAATTGGCTAAACATGTTTTTTCTAGACTCAACATTGAATTTAGCACAACTGCAGGTTGAAGTTACACACAACAAATAGGAAAGATTTTTAAGGACGATTTTGATAGTTGTCGCTAAAAAAGGCGTTTTTTAGCAACAAGATTGAGAAAATTGTCGCGTAAATAGAATTTCTGATAATTTCAGCGAATATGTTTAAGCATCGCTGAAAATTATCATAAAAACACCCCCGTAAAAAAAAACTTATTCACAGTAAATAAAATTCAATGTGTATTTTCGTCACTGAAGAAATTTATCAACAGATTTTAATGTGTATGTTCCTATTCTTAGTACATGTTAAATTTTAGAGTTCTCACCGGGCCAATATCTGCGTCTGGTTTTGCTCCGTATGTGGTCACGTCGAACACCCCCGGTTGCGCCTCTACAGCATGTGTGAGCAATAACAGCAAAACAATAGAGGAAAGACTAATCTTCAAACCCATTTTTCTTCTTTTGATCCTTTTGTGTTCTCAGCTAGTTTTTGTTTTCAACTGAATGGGGAATATTGAATGCATGAGCTATTTATATTGTTACAGGGAAGCTTAAAACCAGTCATGTGTCAGTCCCACCTACATTTAAGCTAATTTAGTTTGAGGTTTGTTTGGGGTTGTAATGTTGTGGTTGAACTTTCTCTCTTCATACTGACCTTTCCTTTCACTCTTGGTTAATATTATGTTGACAGGCTAAAAATTCTGCACTCAAGGGTGGTGGCTAACAGGAAAACAATTTCATGCCATAGATTACTCTGACTAGGCAAAGTTTTCAACGAATTTTTGAATTTTATTTCGTCAAAAATTGAAACAAGCTTCCAAATTTCGTCAAAAATAAAATGTCAAGCCGAAGTGCTTAGTAAACACACATCGTATTACTTAACTAGTATCGTCACATTAGCACCACATCGTTGTTTGGTATCCACATCCTTTCTAACATTATTTCTCAATTTTTTTTATTTTTTTTTGTTAAATCACTCGAACATTTATTTGGTATCAAAATCCACGTTAACATATTTTTCTCTCAATTTTTTTTCTTGTTACATCACTCACTCCTTGCATTAGTTAGAAATCTATTGAGTCTCATTTAATTTTTTATTTTTTGGGGTAAATAAAAGAATTCTATTCCAAGAAACTTCATGAGGTACATGGCCAGTAATTCCAAAGAGATTACAACAAATCATTACTAGTGCAACCTAAAGAAATCTGGGGAGGGTACTAGGTCTGCCAAGTAACCCCACAGATTTGTATAAAAACAACATCAGGGAATGGGTTGAGCAAAAGGAGACAGCTGCCAATCAATGGCCAGTTGCCTGTTAACTGGGCTATCCATAATCTTCAAGGAAGCAAGTGTGCATCTAATGGTGCTACAGATGAGCTTTTGAAGGGTAGCAGTTGGGGTGTCCATGGGTTGGATTGTCCATGGGTTCCGTTACTCGGCTCGACAAAAAATAGATTTGAAATTTGATAGGTCCGATAGTTGGTCCGTCAGAGCTGGAACCCAATATCCTTCAAGAGAGGGTTTGGACTTACCCCCAAACTCATTACTCTGCCCAATAGCTTGCCTGCAAAAAGCTCGTTAAAACTCAGTCCAAGAACCCATACGCCTAACCAGCCCAATGGGCCCGCCCGCATGCCCTGCCAAGTCAAAACATGAAAATAAGTTCCCCAATGCCGGAATCCGAAGTTTTAAAAATTTAGATATTATAAATAATATATTCTTTTTTTTTTCATGTATTAAACATACACGTTTTAAAGAGTAGAGTTGTGCAAATGAATGATAGATAGGTGGATAAGTGTTAACCTAGTTAAGATGTGCTCATTTTATTGTGATGCAATTCCTCCCCTATTTATAAATAAAATTATTCATTATTTATTTTTTTTCTATTTTGACTTTACTTTTAATTCAAAAATATAATTTATAAAAATATAAAGTTACAAAAATATTCATTATTTCTAAATGAAGTTGTGTATAAAAAGCTCGTCCAGTAGGTCTGCCTAGTAGGCCCTCCCAACAGGCGCGTGCCAGCAGGTCTGTCCAATGAGTGGCAAGTTAGGTTGTGGGTAGCCTACTCTTACCCGAAGCTCAGCCCGGCCCGGCCGATAACTCACTTGGTAAGAACTTGAGCCTATCCTATCCAAACTCATCCCGAAAAAAATTTCGCAGGCCGGACCCAACCCGGTCCATGGACACCCCTACGTAGCAGGATTCTTATACTCATTCTGAAAGATTCTTTGGTTTCTTTCCCTCCGAATCTCATAAATTGTTACTGCAAGGCCGAGTTTTCTGATAATGTTTGGGAGACCTTTACCTTTCCAAGAACTTGCTGACCAATTGACGAATTGTTGCCAGGGCAGAGTTTGCCAAGGGACACTGCATTTTTTCATGACAAATTTGCATTTTCTGCTGGCAAAGATGCACTCAAAGAATAGACGAGGATGAGTTTTTTGAGTATCTCTGCAAAGTACATATACAGAACCTATATTCTGGGCATAATGTTGAATTCTATCTTGTGTAGCCAACCGTTCTCTAACTCTAATAGCAAGCCAAAAGATGAAACTTGTTCTAGGGATATTCTGACTATACCAAACCATATGACATCAACCAACTTCTTGTTTCTTGTTTCTGATCTTTTCAAAGGCTGATGAGGTAGAAAACACCCCGTTAGATTTGAGCATCCATTTAATCTTATCTCTCATTCCAGAAATGGGAGGATAGCTGGGCAAGGAACCTGTGATTTCCATCAGCTCTCTATTATTCCTAGGGTTGGAATTTGGCCATCTCCATCGATCACCCTGAATGACATGACTTACCTTGGCATTTTTGGTGATACCAGTAAGTGAACTATTAAGAAAGAAAAAAAATGAAGAAAAATATATTGATGAAGATATCACTTAGCCCACCTTAACAAACAACTTACGTAAGCCATAGCCAAGTTGAACCTACCCCTATCGAACCACCCCCACCCCTTCCCTTGGAATTTGAAGTTTTCCCCGTGCATGCTTTGCTTCATTATACTAGCAGGAGTACAAAACCTATGCATTTGGTAGAAGGCTAGGCACATCATAGTAATAACTAGTACTACACTCATTCATATGCAGAAGGGGGCACACTGCCCCATCTCTGAACACTACCTACTTTCTAGACTATCTGCAATGATGAGTCTGGGTGGGTATAAATAGCTCGCCAAAAATACATTGCAGAGACACGCAAGAACAACTCTGAAGAGCGATATAGTGTTTTCTTCTTCCCCATTCTCAAGAGACTGACTTGATCATTGGAGGGGATATGCCGGAAAACACTCCGGCACCCTTTCTGACTCGTTTTCTGTGTATCAGGAACACATCAAGATCCGCCTGAGACGTCGATCGACCACAACAACAATTCATCACCACTCCTTAGACCTCCTTTGGCCCTCTCAATCTATTCCTTGCATCGGAAGATATCACCCATCAGGCTGGAACCCTGCTGGACCGCCTGGAGGATCGAGAGACCCCTAAGAACAACTCATCACCACTCCATCAGGCTCTTTGGCCCTCTCAACCCTTGCCTTACTGGGGGATCGTCGACGTTCGAGACCCACACGACTTCACCAAGGGAGAGAGCTACCTTCCATAACCATTGTGCGAAAATCTGCGCGCATAATTTGGCGCCTTCTATGGGAACTCGATTCAAACTTTCTGAAGCGTAGTGACCATGGTGAATACTCGTCAGAAAGGCAAGGGCCACCAACAGAAGAATGACAGTTTTCCGGCACAAACTATGTCAAGAACAAAAGACCCTATTGACAGCGTCAACAAAGGTTTTTCTACTCACTCGAAAGGGCACACCAATCCAACTAGCATGGGCATCGGATATGAGAAATCCGCCCCATTGACCCGCCAACTAGCCGAAGTGATTGAGGAGAAATTTGGAGACAGACTACGGCAGTTGGAAGAAGACAACGTGAATGTCCTCAACCGTCTTGAAGAATTCGCCCCCTCTGGCAGAGGATCCCGGGATTTGGAGAAGTCCCGTGAACCCTCCATCAGGGAAGTTGGACCAGAGGATTTAAGAAACCGCCTGAGCAGTAGGGCGGAAAGCTCCAGGGCCCCACATCACTCAAGGGTTCGCGGGCATGCCCGTGAGGTCCCAGCCAAAAAACCCAGGTCTCTGGCTTGGGATGACCTTCGCAGGAATCTGTCCGGGCAAGGAGGCGCAGAAGAATCCGAAGAGGATTCCACCCTCTCTACCCGGCATCCTAGAACGGTAGAAATGGATGACCGCCACCGGAAAAGCGGAGTACGGCCCGCACGAGATGAGGACCTCAGGGTTCGGTTGCATTCCACAATGGGAAGAACCATCCGAGGGAAGGAGGCAGACGATGAAGTTATTCAATCGTCTTTCACAAGAAATATCACGGAAATGGAGGTACCAAGGAATTTCGTGGTGCCAAGATTCAAGGTGTACAATGGGAGTTCTAACCCAGAGGCTCACATCAGGCAATACAAACAGATGATGTCCCTCTACCATGCCGATCGTCGACTACTGTGCCGGGTGTTCCCAATGAGCTTGGGAGACTCCGCCATGAAGTGGTTCAAAACCATCCTCCCTGGTACCATAGGGTCTTGGAAGGAATTGACCGATCAATTTTCTGCCAGGTTCATCACAGGGAGTAGGCGCCCCAAAGATGTCGGTTCTTTACTGACCTTGAAGCGAAAGGAAGGGGAAACGCTCCACCAATACGCAGCACGATACTGGGAGGAAGTGAACGAGGTAGAAGGGTGTTCCGAAGTGATGGCGGCAGCCTCCTTCAGGCTGGGCCTGTCAAGGGACTCCGACCTCTATAGGTCCTTGACCAAGAAGACGCCAACGGATATGGGGGAACTTATGTCCCGGATAAACAAGTATTCCCGGATAGAGGATGAGACAATGGGGACCAAGGGAAAAGCTCCCACCCCCAAGAGAAAGGAAAGAGAGAGGGAGGCAACCCCTCCCCAGAGGGGACTCAGGCCCCCGTCGGGAGAATCTTTCAAAGGGGTTCATACCCTGTTCAAGAAGCCCATTTATAGGCTTCTCTGTAAGATTCAGGGGGAACCTTTCTTCAAATGGCCCCCCAAGATGCCAGGTGATCCCTCCACCCGGAACCAGAGAGCAAGGTGCTCATATCATCAAGATTTTGGGCACCGCACAGAAGAGTGCAGGGTCTATAAGTCTTTTTTAGAGAAGTTAGTACAAGACGGACATTTGAAGGAATACATCGAGGGCCCAACTCCTGTGGAGAATCAGAGGGCGGATGACCAAGTTGTTGCCCGGCGCAACGTAATTGACGTCATTCACGTCTGCCCCCTAGAACGCTCAACGTCGAGAACCCTCAAATCCGACCTCAAGAGGGTGGCGTTTACAAGGAGGGTAGATGGGACGGACGAAGGACGGTCAGACAAGAGGCCCCAGACTAGCAAAGGGGGCATCACGTTCTCCGACGCCGACCTAGCTGGCGTGGTCCTCCCCCACGAAGATGCCTTGGTGCTAACTTTGAAGATCGGCGACTTTGATGTCAAGAGGGTGTTAATAGACTCCGGGAGTTCTTCCGAGGTGATGTACCTTGAAGTCCTGAAACGTATGGGACTCAGTTGCTCGGATCTTGCCAAAGTTAGCACGCCCCTTGTTGGATTTAACGATTCATACGCCGTGCCCTTGGGGAAAATCACGATGCCGGTTATCACCGGGCCAGTTACGATTAACACGGATTTTGTGGTGATCGACTCAGATTCGCCCTTTAACGTCATCATGGGGCGAGCCTGGTTGCATGCATTGGGGGCAGTGCACTCGACTTATCACCAGAAATTGAAGTTTCCCACCCCAGAGGGGATTAAGGAAATCCGAGGGACCAAGCGTCCGCCAAAAGTTGTTTCTATTCTGCAGTAAGGGCAGGGGTCGCCAGCAAGGAGAAGGAGCAGGACCCCGACGAGGTCTTAAACAAATAGCAATTACAGTCCGGTCGGCTGGGGATCGATGAACCACGGCTAGACCCGGCAGATCGCTCGGTGGAGGACCTCCGCAAAATATTCCTAGTTGACGGAGAGGAAGACAGGTACTTCTTAATTGGCTCCTCTATGCCGATCGTTGAACAAGAAGCCATGACGGAGTTTTTAAGGAAGAATATGGATGTGTTCGCCTGGAAGGCCACTGACATGAAGGGAATAAGTCCGGATGTCATGACTCATAGACTTCACGTCGACCCTGCTCATAAGCCGGTGAAACAAAAACCCCGGCGGGCGGCCCCACATCATGCGCAAGCAGTAAACGACGAGGTGGACAAGCTCCTGGAGGCCGACACCATCCGAGAAGTCCAGTTCCCGGAGTGGTTATCCAACACGGTATGTGCGAAAAAGAAGGAAGGTAAATGGCGCGTTTGCGTGGATTTTACTGATCTAAATAAAGTCTGCCCCAAGGACGACTTCCCTCTCCCAAAAGTGGATCAATTGGTGGACGCCACAACAGGGCATCGTCACATGTCTTTCCTCGACGCCAGGGCAGGTTACCACCAGATCCCCCTCCATCCTGAAGACCAGGAGAAGACCGCCTTTATCACGCCAAGAGGGGTCTACTGCTACAAAGTCATGTCTTTTGGCCTAAAGAACGCAGGGGCCACTTACCAAAGGCTCATGAATCGAATATTCAAAGAACAGATCGGGAACACCATGGAAGTATATATTGACGATATGTTGGTAAAAACCAGGGATGAAAATGATCATCTCACAGACCTAGGGATCACCTTCTCTACCCTCCGGACATACGGGCTGAAACTGAACGCGGCTAAGTGCGTCTTCGGAGTGGGGTCTGGAAAATTCCTTGGGTACCTCGTTAGCCGTCGTGGGGTGGAGGCAAATTCGGAACAGATACAAGCTATTATGATTGTGCGGAGTCCCCGAACGATATGCGAAGTCCAAAAACTTACAGGGATGTTGGCCGCGCTAAACCGATTCATCTCCCGCTCGTCGGACAAATGCAGGCCCTTCTTTGAAGCCATCAAGAGGTCTGGGAAGAATACCTGGGATCAAGAATGCGAGGGCGCCCTTGGCGGGATCAAGGAGTACCTCCGGGTCCTCCCAACTTTGTCTGTCCCGACGAGAGGAGAAATGATGTTCTTATATTTAGCCGTGTCTGAGTTCGCGGTCAGTGGGGGTATTGATCCATGAACACGAACAGAGACAGAAGTCGGTGTACTACGTGAGTAAGGCGCTGCTGAGCGTCGAGACCAGATACCTCCCCCTAGAAAAATTGGCATTAGCGCTTGTCACAGCCGCGAGGAAACTAAGGCATTACTTCCAAGCACACCCGATCACAGTCTTGACTGATCAGCCACTAAAAGCAATCCTGAGAAGGGAGGACCTCTCGGGAAGAATAGCCAAATGGGCGGTGGAGCTAGGGGAATACGAAGTACATTTCAAACCTCGTACTGCCATCAAGGGGCAAGTACTGGCCGACTTCATAGCCGAGTTTTCCGGGGAACCCCGTCTACCGAAGGAATATTTCTCCCTTGAGTTACCCCCGACGGATAGCCAAGGTTCCTGGAACCTCTGTGTGGATGGATCCTCTAACAGCAGGGGTGCCGGAATCGGAGTACTGTTGATCTCCCCAGGGGGGAGGATCACGGAACAAGCTGTGTGATTGGGTTTCAAAGCATCTAACAACGAAGCCAAATTCGAAGCCCTGATCTCAAGGCTCAAGCTTGCTGACGCAGCAGGGGCAGCCGAACTCGCTGTGCAATGTGATTCCATGCTAGTGGTTAACCAGGTCAATGGGGAATTTGAAGCGAGGGACTCTCGGATGAAGGCCTATCACGGTATAGCCATGGCTCTACTCCAAAAATTCAGGAATGTGGAGGTTAAGCAAGTCCCTCGGGACCGGAATGCCCATGCCGAAGCCCTGGCATGCCTGG
Organism: Ilex aquifolium; assembly: GCA_951799425.1. Taxonomy (NCBI): domain Eukaryota; kingdom Viridiplantae; phylum Streptophyta; class Magnoliopsida; order Aquifoliales; family Aquifoliaceae; genus Ilex; species Ilex aquifolium. Next base: position 8,603,983 of record OX637400.1, on the reverse strand, counting down.
CTTCGGCACTAGACTCAAATGCCACGCGAAGAATTACAGTAGAATACCTTCCCAACTCGAGCATAGACGAAACATGTCAGATAGAAACCATCCAAGAAGGCGAGGGATCGCCCAGCTGGACTGATCCGCTAATCAAGTTCATCCTTTCCGGGGAACTCCCTGAATGCCCCAAGAATGCTAAGAGGATAAGATTGAAGGCCCCGAGGTTTTGGGTCTCCCCCGATCAAATGTTGTATCGAAAGTCATTCTCCGGACCCTATCTGCTGTGCGTCCGTGAGGATAAGATTGAACCCCTCCTGTTTGAAGTCCACGAAGGTATATATGGGGGGCACTCAGGCGGACGATCCATGGCCCACCGTATCATGTCCCAAGGGTATTGGTGGCCATGAATGCAAAAGGATGCTCAGACCTATGTTCGGAGATGCGACCAATGCCAGAGGTTTGCACCCATCATCCGACAGCCGGCCGGGGACTTGCATCCATTGACTAGTCCTTGGCCATTTACTCAGTGGGGGCTTGACCTAGTCCGACCCTTCCCAACGGCTCCCAGGAACACGAGGTTCTTGATTGTGGGGACTGATTACTTCACCAAATGGATAGAGGCGGAGCCTCTCGCTCGTATCCGAGACACAGATACCAAGAAGTTCGTCTGGAAGATCATAGTCACGAGGTTTGGGATCCCTCGCGCGCTCGTATCAGACAACGGGACCCAATTCAACAGTGGGCCTTTTAAGGCCTTTTGCGAGCATCTGGGGATCCGAAATTATTACTCTACGCCCGCATACCCACAGGTCAACGGACAGACAGAGTCCTCAAACAAGACCATCATCACTGGGATCAAGAAAAGGTTAGAGAAGGCCAAGGGAAAGTGGGTGGAAGAACTCCTAAACGTTCTCTAGGCGTACCGGACTACGCCGCGAAGGTCAACTGGAGAAACGCCTTACGCTCTCGCTTACGGGGTAGAGGTTGTCATCCCTCTGGAGGTAGGCCTCCCTACCATAAGAACGCAAGCCTTCGATACTAGAGACAACGACCGACAGCTCGGATTAGACATGGACCTCGTAGAAGAAAGAAGAGAAGTGGCAGCCCTGAGATTGGCCAAATACCAAGAAGGGATATCCAGAGTGTACAACCGAAGAGCCAGGCCCCGGGAATTCCAAATCGGCGATCTCGTACTCCGAAGGGTGGTAACAAACACCCGAGACCCTGCGGACGGGAAAATGGGACCTAACTGGGAAGGACCGTACAAGGTCACATCAGTAGGAGGGTCCGGGTCATATAAGCTGGAAGACTTTGAAGGGAACGCTGTAATCCGCCCTTGGAATGTAATAAATTTGAAAAAATACTATATTTGAAAACAAGCGCTGTAATGACGAATGAATGATGATGAACAGTGTAAGGCCCTGGAAGCAGTCTCTAAGGACTTCGGCTTCCGAACGAAAAGAGAAGCCAGCCTCCTGAACAGGACAAGGCCCTGGAAGCAGTCTCTAAGGACTTCGGCTTCCGAACGAAAAGAGGAGCCAGCCTCCTGAACAGGGCAAGGCCCTGGAAGCAGTCTCTAAGGACTTCGGCTTCCGAACAAAAGATGAGCCAGCCTCCTGAACTGGGCAAGGCCCTGGAAGCAGTCTCTAAGGACTTCGGCTTCCGAACGAAAGAGGAGCCAGCCTCCTGAACAGGGCCAGGCCCTGGAAGCAGTCTCTAAGGACTTCGGCTTCCGAACGAAAGATAGGAGCCAGCCTCCTGAACAGGGCATGCCATGCCCCTGAAAGCAAAACTCTAGGGACCCTAGGATCTGGATAAGACAGGAGTACGCCTCCTGAAACTAAGACCGCGACGCGAGAATCCCTAACTTTACTTCATACACGGGTATTTCCCCTGAATGGAATATGACCCTTGCAAAAGGGACGCGCATTGACCACTGCTCGGCAAAAGGATCTCCCAGGTGCCTACTCGGACGACGAAATTGACCCCTGAGGTATGCTTGCACAAGTACATGGGTGAGGTGAACTAAGATCGGCGTGGATAGGGAAGATCCTTCGACAGGGCGCCTGTTAGGCAAGAAGCTAACCAGAGTGGAAGATCACCTTGGCTCGGCGTGATCTCCCCCGGAAAAGTTACCCTTGGCACCACTATTTACAGAATTGGTCAATCAGGGAACCTCAAAGCCCAAGATACATGGACACACTGATTGCTATTTAACCCCGAGGGACAGCCCTTTGTCTAAAACGCACGCAAAACAACCACAGGATATGACAGGCAAAAACAAAAGAAAATACGATGATTTAAGACAATGTGTTTCCATTCCCAAAGAAAAATGGGTTTTGCGTCCCCAAGCTACAGTTACGAAAAAAGAAAAAAAAAAAAGAGAAAAGAAAAGAGAGACAGAGGGGCTTTGCGTCCCCAAGCAAAAAGAAAGTACAAAAGGCTCAGGCCCCGGCTCCTAGAGGTGGAGGACTGAAGATCTCACCCCCATCGGCAAGATGAAGCTCGTTGTAGAGCTCTTCCACACTGGGAGAGGAGGCAGCGTTGGGAGCATCAGCGACGGGCTCTGGTGGGGCTAGGACAGGAGGATCAGCGTCGGGAGGGGCAACTGCAATAGGGGCCAAGGCAGCAGCAGAAGGCTCCCCCACGACTGGAGCTTGGGTGTTGGAAGCGTCTTCAGCAGCCGCCTCCTCCATAGCACGCAGCATGTCCTTCGACGGCACATACTTGTGCATTTGGAACAGGGGAGAGTCAAGGGGGTCACCCGCTGCCTAGAGCGCCTCATCCCAGCCCTTCTTGAAGAACTCCCTCTTGTTCTCGTCCAGGGCAGGCAGGACATCATCAGCAAACTCCTCCTTGAGCTGCTCAACCGTCCTGTAGTTTTCCTCCATCTCTGATCGGACCCTGTCCAGCTCCTAGGTAAGAGCCGAGCAAGTTTGCTCTGACTCCTCAACCTTGGCTTCCGCCGAAGACATTCGCTGGATGGCCTCAGTTATCTTCCGCTCGGCATCGACAAGGGTTGCGCTTAGCTTTTCAGCGCTGACCCTCGCCGCCTCACCATCCTTCAGCAATTGTTCGATTGGGGCCGCCTGGGAAGAGAGTGTCTTGTCTCTAGCGGCTACGTCTTCCCGAGCAGCAGCTAGGGCAGTCTCGGCTTCAGCCTTCAGCCTCTCGGACTCTTGCAGGCTTCGCCTCTGGTCATGGTACCGCTCGGCAATTATCGAGACTTGCTGGGCGGTCTGTCGAAGAAAAAGGGGTTAAGCAACGCAAACAAAGAAGAAACGACAAAGATAAGTGTGGGACTCACCACCAGAGAGCTCTGGATGATGGAGCGAAAGTGGTGGTTCGTCGGGCGGGTACGATGCTCCTCCATGTACGCCCTGAAGTGAAGTGTCTCACTTACAACATAAGCAACAATGGGAGAGCGGATGATGGAGTCGTCGACCTGGCTCGGCCTGTCCTCCCTGTCCCGGGCTCGAGGGCGCCACTCCTCGGTAATGGATGCCGGCGCAGGTGGAGAAGAAGGGATTACTTGTTGTTGTTGGCTGCCACTCCCACGCCCGTTCCATCAGGCCGATGCCTAACCCTTTTCCCCTCCTCTTGGGGAGGATCTCGGATACGAACTTGACCCCGACCGGCGGCCCGCGGCGGTACCGGTGGTGTAGGAGCAGCAGCAGGGGGCAGGGTGGCAGCAGTTGTAGTCACAGGGGCAGGAACGTTGGCCCCAGAAGATGGAGGCGCGGCGCTGGAGGTCCCTCGGCCCCTCCCAGCGTTGACGGCAGATCTCCGGTTCAGGTAACTTAGGTTGATATGAGGCTGGCGCACCATTGCTACTTCAAGCGCTTCCTCCACGTCCAGGTTCTGAAGTATGTCGAAATCTGGCCAAGTGTCCCTTCCTACCGGGCTGGCCTCGGCTTGGACTGAAGAAAGGGGCTCTCTGACGACGGTTCTCTCTCTCTCAACTATGGCCACCCCCTCTACCTCGGCCTCGATAGCCCTGTCAGGATCGTTCTCTAGATTCTGCTCCAAGTCTTGCTGGGGGCCTCTGTGAAGAAGTTAGACCACCTAGAAGGCTCGTAGGACTATGGGAGTTGGGAAAAATTCTTGTATCCTGGTCTGTAGTCCAGGATAACGTGAGCAGCTCGTCCACGACCGTCGCCGACGTAACCCCAGACAGTTACGAGATCAGCAAAATTCACCAGGTGACGCACTGGAGGAGCGGCTTCACGGGTGGAAACGTCTGCATAAGAAAAGAAGACTGTAAGGTACAAATCAATGTAAGAATTCAAGACAAAAATAGCAAGAAAGGCCTAGAAGAGAGGGAGCCGACGTACTCGTTGTTCGCCACTCCTTGGGGCAAGACAAGCCGTCATACTCGGGGCCTGCCCCTCTCTCCCAAGCTCCGCCGAAGATCAGCAGATCATCCTTGAAACCCTTGTCAGAGTCAGGGAAGTGGGTGACTAGGTACATGGATGTGTCCCGGGCTTTTAGGTAGAAAGTCTGCTGAGGCATCACCCTCATGAGGGCGTAGCAGAAGAGGATATCCTTGAGGCCCAGATTGACCCCGAGGCGCCTGTTGAGGTCTAAAACCCCAATGATTATCCTAAAAGTGTTAAGGGCGCACTGCCCCGGGAAGAGGTGGAATCTGGATAGGAACTGTAATAGTAACGGAGGAAGGGGAATCTAATCCCGCCCTCCATGATAGCCTTTGTGTAAAAGGGCATGGCACCCTCGGTGCCGACGTTAGGACGATGGATTTGAGGGTCAAACTCGTCAATATCGACATTCCGAGGAATATCATAGTGGGTTCTGAAGTTTACTATCTGTTGGGCACCCTTGACCTCATATTTCCTCGACTTAGAGGTCCCAGCCTCTTGGGCCTCGGCAGAAGATGGACGTCTTCTCGGCATTGCTTAGGGAAAGGGGCAATGGGGGATTCCTAACGTCCTTTCGAAAAAGAAAAAAGAAAAACCTAACCAACTACTGAATTCTAAGCGTCAGAAAACCAAGGTCCTGAAAAGGTCCTACCAGGCTCAGAAGCAACAGGGGTGAGAATGGTGGTCAGAGAAACGACCAGACACCGGAGAAGACGGAAAAGAACGAAAAAAGAAAGGGACAGACTCACCAGGAAGTTGAAAGGGGCGAATGGGGGACTCAAGAATTGTTTTTCTCCTTCAAAGGCGTAATCGAGGGCAGGACTCGGGGATGCTTCAAGCACAGGGTGGAAGGTCGCAGTGGTTCAAGCCCAACTCCGATGGTTCTCCGGTGCAATCTCAGGGAAGCTCTGAAGACGAAGGTCTGGAATTCGAAAAGTGATGAAGGGAGGGTGAGGGCCTGTTTATATAGGGTCTCTGGCGCCATCATTAGCGCACGAAGCACGAGTACAGACGCATTGAATGCGCACGATCTCCGAAAGGCAGGAAAACAGCTGAGGCATTGATGTGACGGTTGTGGCAGTTGAGCCCTTTCACCTTCTGACGACACGACTACCCCAAGTAAGAAGATCAAAGGGCTGGGGGGTAGTTGATGGGACATTTCTGAGATCAACGCAGATCAGGACACGTAGCCTCGGCGCCGATGATGCTGTCATCCACGTTTGGGACACGTGTCATCAGATACGACGTACCCTCGGCGCCAAGAATATACTTATCATGAGGTCATCATTTTTCCTCGGCGCCGAGGGATGATAATTAAAGTTGTGACCCCGGCATGACTCCTACTCCTGAAAAAGTCACTGACAACTGTCCTACCTCGACTAGACTAGGAATCATGAGGGCACTCTGCACAAAGAAGTCAGTACGTCAGGACCAACAGGACACCCCTCCAAGGAGAGCGAGACGCGTGGCGAAAAGCGCATGATTAGTTGCAGGCGGACGAAACCGCCCCTGTTGACGTGCGACAGATGCAAGTGAGTATTTAATGAATCCCCAGCTGATGGAACGCCTGCAAAGACACAGGGAGCCGAGAGATGGTGGGCATTAAATGCTCCAGCGCCGAGGCAATTAATGACATCCTCGAAAGAAGAACATTAGATACCCCGGGAACCGAACGTTCAATGTTCTTTCATAAAAAGACGAGCTTTGACTGCTCGGGGATCCGAGCAGTTAATAATGGGGTCTTCCCCATACGCAGTAGGGGGCACACTGCCCCATCTCTGAACACTACCTACTTTCTAGACTATCTGCAATGATGAGTCTGGGTGGGTATAAATAGCTCGCCAAAAATACATTGCAGAGACACGCAAGAACAACTCTGAAGAGCGATATAGTGTTTTCTTCTTTCCCATTCTCAAGAGATTGACTTGATCGTTGGAGGGGATATGCCGGAAAACACTCTGGCACCCTTTCTGACCCGTTTTCTGTGTATCAGGAACACATCAAGATCCGCCTGAGACGTCGATCGACCACAACAACAGTTCATCACCACTCCTTAGACCTCTTTTGGCCCTCTCAATCTATTCCTTGCATCGGAAGATATCACCCATCAGGCTGGAACCCTGCTGGACCGCCTCGAGAGACCCCTAAGAACAACTCATCACCACTCCATCAGGCTCTTTGGCCCTCTCAACCCTTGCCTTACTGGGTGATCGTCGACGTTCGAGACCCACGCGACTTCACCAAGGGAGAGAGCTACCTTCCATAACCATTGTGCGAAAATCTGCGCGCACAGTTTTGCTTCACATATATCTGTTTTATGTTTTGATATCCATGTTTGTACAACATATCGACAAATTGCTAGTATCATTGCTCCATAGGACAGCTCAACTGCAGCCTTGGGTAGGTTGGATTTGCACAGTCTTAAGCCAAAACATGAACAACCTATATAAGAGGCGGTTTAATGCACGAGTTGTGGCATATGTCCAACCAGTTAAATAACCGAGCATCACTCAAGGACTTACGAATTTGCATAAGAACTTCATCTCATCGTACATATCGATCAACTCAACAAAGCTTATATCCAAAGAGACAGAATTCTATTCGTTTGCGCACTATCATTGATTACATTTTTCATTATGCCATAAATTGTCATTTTTTTATTATTTCATTCAAAAATAATTTCAGTCAACTTCTATATCACACGTTACCATCGATATAAATTAAACAGAAGCGATGAAACATAATGATACTTGTGGAATAAAAGCTGTGTGGTACAAAAAAATACTCCAAGAATCAGAATTTATTTCTGATCTGAGTACATCACTGTATTATCATAGTATTATTAACATTTACAAATAGAATTCATATACCAACTAAACATGCATTTAAGCATGCATTTGCCGGGAGATCGAAAGGCTTTCTCTCTCTCTCCATAACACGTAGAAAACTCTTTGACAAAAGAAAAGGAAAATAGGGAATCAATCAACCCTTCTCCAGAGGCAGTGGATTTAAGAAGATTGAGAACCACCTACGCACGTCGGAGGATTCTGTTTGCCCGAAAAAATGGGCTTCACATTAGAACAGATGGTTGTGGCAGGGCCTTCCGGTCCACTGTAGGCGAGATCAATGTCACCAACCTCCACATTTTCGCATGGAATACTCTCACTACAAACAAGCTTCACAGCAAGTTGTGTTGATGTAGTACCCTTTATGTTTTTGAAGCTAACTTTGCTGACCTTAACACGCGAGGGAGCCTATAAACAAGAGAATCACAAAGCACAAATTTAAAGATAGATTGAAAGCAAAGAAAACTATGTGCCAATAGTAACTTTTAGGGTGCCAATAAATCAAACCGAGCACCCAACATCAGAATGTTTGGTCTCGGCTCGTTGCCTTAGGATTGAAATGAGTTTTAAACATCTGGTTCAATCTCGGTTTAGTATTTTATTATTCAAACTCAAGCTACTCTCATTAAATAAATAAAGTTTAATATTTTGTTCAAGCATATTGAAAATATGTATTTAGTATTTGCATAATTATTTATACAAAGTGTAAAATTTACGAGATATATAAGATTTTATATTTGTTCATGTGCCTAATAAGCCGAACAAACCATTGTTCAAACTCGATTTGATAATTCAAGGAGCTTAAGCCCGAGTTTTCAAATAAATGAATAAAATATGTACGTTTACGAGATTTTTTGTTTTTTGGATTTTTGTACCTGTTTTGAGCACTGATTAGAGGGGCAATACTCTTGATCTATCATAACAGGATTGCCAGCATTATTCATGATGATATCCTCAAAGTGCATATCAGAGGCACTGCCAGGAAGGGAAGCCGGCCATGTTTTGACTCTTACACCATTCTGTGTATTGGTGAGTGTACAATTTCTAACGAAGACTCCAACCACTTCTTTTTCTTCAGGGAACTTGCCAAGACTTCCTACGCTTATACCATGTCCCGGGCCACAGGTCACTTTCTCGATGGTAAGTTGTTGGGTGCCGTCGCCAATGGAGATACAATCATCTCCAGTTCCAATGTTTGTATCATTGATGGTGACCTGCGTTGAACGTCCAACATGGATTCCGTCCGTGTTGGGGCTATCTCCGGGTGCAGTGATGGTAACATGTTGAACAGTCATGTTGTTAGAACCAAAAACTTGAAGATGGAAATTTTTGCTGTTTAGGGAAGTTATGTCTTGGGCCACTGAATTGGTGACGAAATTGAAAACTAGACTCTGTTTCCAAAATCACAAACAACACAGTAAGTATTTGCAAAACAATCTGTGAATGCTGCAAAAACAAAATTTAAGAATGATAATCAACAGGATGCATCAGGCAGTAAGACAAAATGAATTCGTGTTTTTGACTGTAATTTTCTCCCACAAAGTGATTGATCAAGTTTGCAAACGGGTCACTAGCAATCTATCTTGAGGATATAACTTTACCCGATTCAGATGTACAGATTACAATTATGAACATTGGTCTAGAATATTGTTGGTACAAATGCCTGCGCGCGTTCGGCAGTACTTGCACAACTCAACGATTTCGGCTTGACCTGCGCGCGTTCGGCAGTAGCCTTTGACCTCCGTCCCACATCGGGTAGGAGTCGTCCTCCCCACCCCCATATAAGCCTTCAGCCCATATGAGGTGGTACCCATCCCAGCAGATCTGCTTGGATGGGTACCACCTCATATGGGCTGAAGGCTTATATGGGGGTGGGGAGGACGACTCCTACCCGATGTGGGACGGAGGTCAAAGGCTACTGCCGAACGCGCGCAGGTCAAGCCGAAATCGTTGAGTTGTGCAAGTACTGCCGAACGCGCGCAGGCATTTGTACCAACAAAAAGCGCCCTTTTGAGGTAGGGATTCTCCCCCCTGCCAAAGGATTTCGGCTGACCTGCGCGCGTTCGGCAGTAGCCTTTTACCTCTCTTCGCCAGCAGGAGCGCGTTCGTCCCACATCGGAAGAGAGTGGTGCTCCCCACCCCCATATAAGCCTCTGCTTGCTATGAAGGTGGTACCCATCCAAGCAGATCTGCTGGGATGGGTACCACCTTCATAGCAAGCGGATGCTTATATGGGGGTGGGGAGCACCACTCTCTTCCGATGTGGGACGAACGCGCTCCTGCTGGCGAAGAGAGGTAAAAGGCTACTGCCGAACGCGCGCAGGTCAGCCGAAATCCTTTGGCAGGGGGGAGAATCCCTACCTCAAAAGGGCGCTTTTTGTTGGTACAAATGCCTGCGCGCGTTCGGCAGTACTTGCACAACTCAACGATTTCGGCTTGACCTGCGCGCGTTCGGCAGTAGCCTTTGACCTCCGTCCCACATCGGGTAGGAGTCGTCCTCCCCACCCCCATATAAGCCTTCAGCTCATATGAGGTGGTACCCATCCAAGCAGATCTGCTGGGATGGGTACCACCTCATATGAGCTGAAGGCTTATATGGGGGTGGGGAGGACGACTCCTACCCGATGTGGGACGGAGGTCAAAGGCTACTGCCGAACGCGCGCAGGTCAAGCCGAAATCGTTGAGTTGTGCAAGTACTGCCGAACGCGCGCAGGCATTTGTACCAACAAATATAAAAGTTCAATAGTAATTGAAGATATGATTATCGACTAGCTATATCTACATAGGCTCACAATGGGAAGTTTGGCACAGTTGCTGTTTGTTTGGCAATCATTTTTGCTCCAAGCAGTAGCTCCTTGGCCATCAAAAGTTCCTCCGCCGGATACGGTTAAGAGGTCAACGTGTCCGAAAGTAACCCATCCGGGGAGTCCCGGACCATCGGCCTTGAACGCATTGGGATCACCAGAAGCTTTCACTGTACCTTGGATCTGAAAATTTATAGAAGACTTGCAGGGACCTTCAAACTGCACTTGACTTAATGCATAATTGTTCTTTGGAATCAATATTGTAGTTGGAGTCACCGACGCACATGCCTGTTTCCAAGCACTCACTAAAGCCTACAATCCAGAATCAACATTATTGAAATTGGCTAAACATGTTTTCTTCTAGACTCAACATTGAATTTAGCACAACTGCAGGTTGAAGTTACACACAACAAATAGGAAAGATTTTTAAGGACGATTTTGATAGTTGTCACTAAAAAAAAGCGTTTTTTAGCAACAAGATTGAGAAAATTGTCGCGTAAATAGAATTTCTGATAATTTCAGCGAATATGTTTAAGCATAGCTGAAAATTATCATAAAAACACCCCCGTAAAAAAAACTTATTCACAGTAAAAAAAATTCGATGTGTATTTTTCTATTCTTGGTGCATGTTAAAATTTAGAGTTCTCACCGGGCCGATATCTGCGTCGGGTTTTGCTCCGAATGTGGTCACGTCGAACACCCCCGGTTGCGCCTCTACAGCATGTGTGAGCAATAACAGCAAAACAATAGAGGAAAAACTAATCTTCAAACCCATTTTTCTTCTTTTGATCCTCTTGTGTTCTCAGCTAGTTTTTGTTTTCAATTGACTGTGGAATATTGAATGCATGAGTTATTTATAGTGTCACAGGGAAGCTTAAAACCAGTCATGTGTCAGTCCCACCTACATTTAAGCTAATTTAGTTTGAGGTTTGTTTGGGGTTGTAATGTTGTGGTTGAACTTTCTCTCTTCATACTGACCTTTCCTTTCACTCTTGGTTAATATTATTTTCAAAGGCTAGAAATTCTGCACAGGAGAACAATTTCATGCCATAGATTAATTGTAGGGGAGTACTTGGATGATGAGGGAAAAATGGTACCAGATTATGTGTGCTCAAGTGATTATGCTGACTGACCAAAGTTTTCGACGAGTTTTCGAATTTTATTTCGTCAAAAATTTGAAACAAGCTTCAAAATTTTGGTTCAAAAATCAAGTGTCTAACCGAAGTGCTTACTAAACACCAGCATCGTCACATATCGTTGTTCTTATTTTTTTAGTATCATTATTTGATAAGACAATATATTATTTAGTCGTATTTGCAATGATTAACAAACTTGACTAGCATTTTTACATCCAAAAAAGTAATACAATGATTAACAAACAAATTGCTAAATATTTTATAAATTATTTAGTAAGAGAAATTAGTATGTTAAATGTTAAGTAATATTACTAAATTAAGAAATTAGTGTGTTAAATGTTACTAAGTGAAAATATTGGATCAATTTATTAGAAATTAGTATTTTAATCATTATTCTATGTTACAAATTAGAATATTAAATGCTAATAAAAAGCCCACCTTTGTTAAACCACACCTATGCATTTGGTAGAAGGCTAGGCACATCACAGCAACAACTAGTACCAAACTCATTCATATGTATAAGTGTTTTCGAGAGATTTTCAAAATAAAGGTTCCAATTTAAATGTTAGTCCCAAGTATAAACACAACGCAACACTCCACGGTTCAAGAAATGATAACAATCCTTTTCTTCAGTGTGTATCTGATTTATGTTTTGATATCTGTTTGTACAACATTCAACAAATTGCTAGTAATCATTGATCCATAGGACTGCTATGACTCAACTGCAAGCATTTCAATAGAATGTTCTGTTTTCTATGGCGGATTTGGTTTTACTAACAAAATCATTAATTGTCATGGTACCCAACTCCCCGCCAAACCTAGATCTAACCGTTACAGCCTGTGTTTCTACCTCCTTTGGCCCCACAACAGCCATCAGTGGGATTTTCTGCTTCTCTGCATTTCTAATGAGCTTTGGCAGCCGCTCCCCACTGTTAACTTCAGCCCGGATACCACTAGCTTTCAGTATCCTGGTCACCTTGTTACAGTACTCAAGCTGCAAATGCATGCAATTTGAAATTTAGTGCAACAACACCAACATATGGAGGAAATATCAAATGCAACACTCCAATCGCTCGCACATAAGTCACTGTCTGGGAAAGGACGACTCATTACTGTTCAATGAGGGTTCACTGTGAATGCCAATCTTGGAATCATGACTAGTGGAAGTATGATCATAATATACTCATATTTCATAGGAAGCATAATAGTAAGTATCCCATGAAAATCAGATATCACTAATGGAAGAGTATGATGGTGAGCCATTAGAGTTTATTAACTAGTTAGGGTTTAGTTAATATCAAATGAAGTCTACAACGAAACTGAATTAATTACCTGTGAGTCTGTGACTGGTAAAATTCGTGCTTGGATTGGAGAAAGCCATAATGGAAAATCTCCAGCATAATGCTCTATGAGGACTCCAAAGAACCGCTCCAAGGATCCTAGAACTGCTCTATGGATCATGATAGGCCTCTTCTTCTCCGAGTTTGAATCAACATATGTAATGTCAAAACGCTGTGGTAAATTAAAATCGACCTATACACGAGGGAAAGAAGAGCATTTGCTTAATTAGAGGACTGCATATCTATATTTTATCATAAAAAAAAGTTTCAGAAGGTTGCCAAAGGGTCGACTAAGAACAAAGTCATCATACTTTATAAAAATGTCATTTTACACATGCACACAAAAGAAAGGAGAGAGAAGAGAGAGGAAGGACCAATATCAAACACACACGGACATCCTTGCTATGCCAAGTTAACCCATGTCATGGAAACCCCACATCACAGTATATGCTATTCCAAGTTCAGGACATGCCTGTATGGTTGAGCACTGCCATTTCCTTCCAAGAGCATCCTCAATCTTGAGATCAATCTTTGGACCGTAAAAGGCACCACCACCTTCATCAATCTGATAGCTCCACCCTTTATCATCCAAAGCATCCTTAAGGGCGGATGTTGCTTTTTCCCATATGTCATCACCTCCCACAGCTTTCTCAGGCCTTGTCGAAAGGTTCACCTCATACTTGCTAAAACCAAATTGCAATAATATTTCCTCTGTGAGATCTAGGACGCCCCGAATTTCGTCTTTGATTTGGTCATCTAAGCAAAATATGTGCGCATCATCCTGCAAAATCAACATATGCATAAGTGAAATTAGGAAGTGTGACATGTTCAATTTCATCAAGGGGCACCCCAAAATAAGGGGGTGTGGCACCATCCTCCCTTCCACACTGCACTTACTATCTCACCAACATTTGCAAGCTATCAATACACACAGGTTCACGTATCAAGTTCCAGGTGGATCTCTGGATAGGACTTCTTTATCATTTTATTTAGGTCTTTAGATAGATAAGGAAGAAGCATTGAAACCAACTTTTCCAAGATTTGTGAAGGGTGATAAGCACTGTGTTAAGACATATTTAATGGCAGGAATATCCCAACGCATGTCCTCCATTGATGCAAAAAGGCACCTCTACTCTTGCAGATTGACTGTGTTATGACTTGGAAACTCAAAATGTACAAACTCAATGATGTCCATCATAGACATCATTATGCAATGGCATGAGTCATATACCATGAGAAATCCAAATAAATACAGGATAGAAATATCAGTGTGACTGAGGAAAATGTACCTGGGTGAAACCCCTTACACGGAAAAGGCCATGTAAGCTTCCAGATAACTCATATCTATATACTGTTCCTAGCTCTGCAACTCTGATTGGAAAATTGCGATAAGAATGCAGTTTCCTTTTGTAAACCAATATGTGGTAAGGGCAATTCATTGGTCGCAGCTGATAAAGTTCTTCCTCGATCTTCATCTGATCATACATATTTTCCCTGTAGAAGTCCAGATGACCACTGATCTTCCAAAGATCTACCTTTGCCACATGTGGAGTGTACAGCAGATCATAACCATGTTCCATGTGAATCTTTTTCCAGGCATCTTCTATGATGTGTCTTATAACAGCACCCTTAGGATGCCAAAACACTAACCCTCCACCAGCTTCATCCTGCGGAATTTTGGCTTCAAAGCTTGAGTTTCATTTTTATAAATTCGTCTTAGCAAAAGAATAGCCCCATTAGAAAAGCTGAGAAGAGAAATAGCAGTGCAAACCCAACTATCATCACTTCACTTTGCATCACCATTCAATTGCAGTTCCAAGAGAGCTACCTGTATAGAAAACAGATCAAGATCTTGGCCAAGTCGCCTGTGATCCCTGCGTTTAGCCTCCTCTTTAAAGTGAAGGTACGCTTTTAACTGTACATCGTTCTCCCATGCTGTGCCATATATCCTTTGGAGCATTGGTTTATTTATGTCTCCTCTCCAGTAAGCACCAGCAACAGATTCAAGCTCAACGGCTTTCCTATTAATGTTTCCAGTAGATTCAACATGAGGGCCAGCACAAAGATCCCACCACTCGTTACCTGGAAAGAATACAGAATAAGATAAAGAGTAGAGAACAAATTAAAATCAGTGGGAGGCTAAATGTTTGTGTGTACAACCACCACATGATCACATTAAAGCCATGTACTCTTCTCTAGTGGTAAAATCTTTGTAAAGACATTGAAATAGACGCTAGATCATTTCTTGCTCCATTGTGATGTTGCAATGCAAGGGGAATGTCGCATGCAATTTACACCCTCCGTCATATTGTGTGGGTGTCATTGGAGGACCTGGTACGCAGATGGATATGGTACCACCTAGGAAGAGAGACAGGGAAAGATAAAATCCTACTCCACAGTGCCTTATGTGGCCCTTATGGAGGGAGAGGAATAGAAAGTGCCTTTAAGGCATGGAACTTCCCACTCACAAGCTTATGTTATTTATGTTGCATTTGATTTTCTGTTGGCAATGTGGCATAGTGATATATGTCCAGTATCTGCAAAAAAAGCCAACTACCAACTAATACCCAACTTCTACTATAGTGACTGTTATTCAAGTCTCCATCTTTGATAACCACACGTTTAAGCATGAAGCATCGGCAAATCTTTGCAACTAATACCACGAAATAGAGTAACATAAACAACAGAAACAAGAAGAATAAAAAATAAAATAGTTTTTTTTTTTTTTTTTTTTTATCAACGCAAACAAAGAGATTGTATCATTAAGTAGGAAAGTTGAGGTTACAATCAATCAAAAGTAAAGCCGAAAGCTCGGGGGGGGGGGGGGGGAGCCTAACCAATTCAACGGGAGTGAATTTTTTAGCATTGTGGCTGCGACCCGGTGAGCTGCCTTAATGGAGGCTCTAGGCTTGTGTAAGAAGCTAAAGTTGTATAACCTAGCTAAGTGTCTAATATCTATATAATAAAGTAGCTAGATTGATTTGTCTTGAGCTTTTCGCGGCTCAGATCATTTTCAGGTTTTTGATCCAACGATCCTAATTAATCTACATTCCTACAGGACTCTACTACATTCATTTTATCTCTCCTCATCCCCATTCAAACCATTGGATAAATATCTACATTCTTACAGGACTCTACTACATTCTTTTTTATCTCTCCTCATTCTCATTCAAACCATGGGAGAGATTGACTTGGATGGTTATATATATATATATATATATATAATAAAAATAAAATATATCTAAAATCTATTAAAACTCTAATAATAAGGATTATCTCTAAAAAAATATAAGTTCATTAACATATACCGGCCTATTTATCTATCTATATATATATATCTATATTAATAAACGAGTCGTATTCGGGTGAGACCTGTCAACCCGTTTACTTGTTTAAATAAATTTAATATAATAATAAATTATATATATATATATAATAATGAATGAGTAAAGAAAAAAAAATAAAAAAAACATTTAAAAAGAAGAAGTAAAGATATCAGTAGTATGAAAGTGAAGCTTTGAGCCTTAAGGCATTGAATTGCCTTTTGGCCATTTTCTTTGAATCCCACATCGACAAGGAATGGAGAGGGGAGACTTCAGTTGCTTATAAAAAAAGGTAGTGGACTTCTCATTTTAACCAACCTTTGTGGTGTGATTTTCACGTGAGCTGTTGGCTGTAATTCCTTCAATTAAGGAAAGTACAGTTGGAAGCAAATAAATGGAGTGTAAAAATTTATTAAAATAATTTTTTTTTTTGTTTTTTTTAAAATGGGTTAAACGAATCGTGTCGTGTTACCTGTTTATTAAACGGTTCGTGTTAAAATTTTTTACCTGTTTATTAAACGTATTATATATGGGTTTATATGTTTTTCACCCGTTACCCGTTTAACCCGACACGATTGACACCCCTATACAACATCATAGACTTCAATAAGCCCATCCGACAGTCTTAACTAGACTTATCCAGCAGCCACCATTATCCCTCTTAAAACCATTCACATTGAATTCTCCCCCTCCAATTCTATCACTTCTCACTTACGTTGTGGCTCAGATCGCTTGACGATTATTGATCCGACTGTCCTAATGCTAAATTCTCTCTCCCAATTTTTGAACAAGACTTTTATTCCTTCCACAATTCTAAGATTTCGATATCTCTTATAAGTCTCTCTCTCTCTCTATCTCATACTACACATTAATTAGGTCGTTAATTATGACTCTATATAATTACAGATTATTTTTAAATTTTTTAAATAAACAAATGGACCTTAAATACATATTCTTTGTATCAAAACAAGTTGAATGACTATAATATAGGTCATATTTTGTATTGAAATAAAAATACTATAATATTCGAATGGTATAATAAGCGAATAATATATATATATAATTTGTGATATATCTATATATTAAGGGAGCTACCATTGTTTGTCTTGAGTTTTTTGTGGGTTAGATTGTTTTAATATTATTGATCAAATGATCAAAACTACTCCTCCAAATTTTTTTTCCCGTGCAAAAATTACAAGAATCCTTTCATTTTACTCGATTATCGGTTCGAAGTGATTATGATTAGGATTCGAATTGAGTTGAATTTGATTGTTAAGTATAAAATATATATTTTTGTTTAAAATTAATTTTGCTTGAATTTTACGAATATTCAAAGTTGAAGTCAAAATTGAAATTGATTGTAAAAATAATAAAGAATAATTAAATTAAAAAAAAATTATGGTGTCATTGTGAACGAGAATAAATAAGAATTAGTTTGTATGTTTAAGATAGAAGTGTTAATTGAGTCGAACTTAAATTCAATTCTCGATTTGACGTAATTATGATTAAAACTCGAATTGAGCGAAATTTGACTGTCAAGTATAAAGTACAAATTCTTACTTAAACTTAAATTCGATTGAATTTTACAAATATTTAAGTTGAACTGAAATAGAAACTGATTTTAATTTCTTAACAAAATTTTTTACATTTACTAAAATTCACGTGAAACTTTTGAATATTTTCCTCACAAAAGTTACACAAACTCACATTGGAAAAATAGTGCAGAGATAATGTTATAAACTTTAGGTAGAAACTTGCAGAAACACAAATAGTTATAATTTTTTCAAATTTGAGATAAAATTTATTAAAAATGTTAAAATCGTAGATGTTTGATCAATAATAATTATATTTTCTCAGATTTTTGAATTAATATGTTACAGTAGTTGTACCATGACTTTCGTTATATAAAAGTTTAATTATATATATTTTTCATATAGATTGAACAATATCAATTTGATCGTTGTATTGTTCAAATTATATTTGACATTGTCTTTATTTATGAACAAATATTTGTAATTTTTTACAAGTAATATAGTGCCTTCAGGCACGGGCAATTACTAGTCTTCAATAATAACACTAATTTCCCATGGGGGGACGTCCTCATTTGAGCTGAGTTTGATGATGTTGAGGCAGTCATTCATGATAGTGATATTAGAGATCAGGTGGGCTTCTGCAAGTAGGC
Source organism: Ilex aquifolium (assembly GCA_951799425.1). Classification (NCBI taxonomy): domain Eukaryota; kingdom Viridiplantae; phylum Streptophyta; class Magnoliopsida; order Aquifoliales; family Aquifoliaceae; genus Ilex; species Ilex aquifolium. Next base: position 8,585,994 of record OX637400.1, on the reverse strand, counting down.
AGGCTTGCCTTACTGCCTCAGCTTCAGAGAATGGACTTGAAACAGAACTTGACCATAAAAGGAAAAGGAATCAGAGATAAAAGCTAGGTATTAATAGCCTTGTATAAGCAAGAGAAAACTTTCCAGTTTTGGTTTGAAAAATATATTTGAAGTGTTGCTAGAACAAGTACACTTTTTCTTTTTCTTTTTCTTTTTTAAGCGTTGCTAGAACATGTACGCAATTATTTTTTAAAATGTTGGTAGAACATGGACAGGCTTGTCACTGTAAAGTCAATTTAATATGAGCTCTCAGAAGTAGTGCCACATTCCGTTTTTAATTATTGGACAGTATCAGAAAATACTGCCCAAACAGTTAATGTGTCTTCTGAAATTTCTGAAATGCATTTTCCCAATGAAGTTCGGTTCAACGAAGAACTAGACCCAAACATGATCTCAGAATGCTTTTGCAAATCCTATAATAGTTGATTCCGCGATATGCAACATAAGAGCACGAGCAAGTAAAGCACTAACAGCATAATCTGGGTAAGACATTGAAATATAATATTTTCGAGAAGAAAAAAGAAAAGGACTAGCATTACCAATATGATAGATTGTGATGAGATCTTCTTTGATACTATCCAGAATCTCCATCTTGTAAGGTTCATTGATGGCCATTATTCTTCTCTGAGCTTCATCTCTGGTAACTTCTTCTCTAATTAGTGGTAGGTTTCGGCCAATTATGCGATCCTACAGATGACTCAACAAATAAATTCTGTAACCAAAAACCGTAAAATAATGAATATTTTCCCAAAGTAGTGACCAACCACATTATTGGAAAATATATTAATTGTGACTATGAACTAATACTGCTCACCATCTCTTTCTTAATCCTCTTCAGGTCTTTATCTGTCAAAGGCTCCATATCGAAGTCATAATAAAATCCATTGTCAATCCATGGCCCAATAGTCACCTTTGCATCTGGGTAGAGCTTTTGAACAGCCATGGCCATTACATGGGCACACTACATCCATGGATAAGATTGTTCAGCACAAAAAAGTTTGTCGTCTGCTCATGTGTATTTATTTAATGCACTTCCAGAACTACCAAACACATAAGTATGACGTGTGACAGATATGAATCAATATTGAACTCTTACTAATGCTCGAATTAACTTTGAACAACCATCTTCTGTAAACATGTAAAGAATACATCATCAATTGGTCTCTTGGTCGTGAAGGTAAATATTTGGGTACGACTATGGAAAGACATGCTATCGCAAACATATCAACGAAAAGGAATATGGTTAAACTCGGTATAGCTTCCATTACATTCCTTTTCCTATCCAGATCAATGTCAACAACATAAAGACAACAAAATTCAATGTTTTCTTTTTAACTTACAAGAATACTACTCCATTACATAGTAATTTCTGACAATATTAGAATTTCAACTTAAATAGCTGGTAACCATAGGGGTTAAAAAAACGCGTTGCACGACAGTGCATGCAACTATATGTCTATATGTGGTTGAGATGGTCGATATATGCAATATTCTAAATTTCATTTCTTCTGTGATGAATGTAACAATCAAACAGAGCAAAATAAAATTAATGTCAAATCAACCATGATATAAATCATCAGTAAAAGGCAGGCAGCAAATAACTTAGCAAAACCTTATCCCAGCACTGTCTACAGCATGAATCTTGCTCCATCATTCTTCTCTGTTAAGGGCCCTATTCTAGTTAAATGACAAGCTACCATATCTTTTTTACAATCCCAATCTACATTAACTTTGGTCTTCCTCAGTCATGGCATCTATGTAATCATATTACTCTTCCTCGCCTAAACAGTTTACAGATTTTCATTGCACACGTTCAAACCATCTTAGCTTATTTTTTTTCTAATTTATGCTATTTTTATCATCCCGATAATATGATCATTTCTATTTTATAATTCTTCATTTTACCATGTAACATTTCTATTCTCGGCTGTTAAAAAATGGAAATGGCACATAAAATGTTGGAAAGTAAAGTGAATTAATATTCTAAACCTAAAATAATCACTTTCACCTAATTGAGAACGAACACAACTATTTGACTCCCATGAGCTAAGTTCATTGATTTTAACTAAAATCAAACAACATTAAACACAAAACTGAGACAGAAAACTTGATTAAATCTCCAAAAGTCCTTTCTATTTTCAGTTATCCTCAATTTCTAGTAGCATAACAGATTACTAAAACCGAACATAATATAATAAAAATGTAAGAGGGAAGAAATTAAATAGGAGAAACCAATACACTATGTCGGATTCTCAGAAGCTTCTCGGACGATTCATTGGTTGGAAGCACCACTTTCTCGTTGGAAGCCTCATTTGAGTCCTTGTCTCCTTCATTAGCAACAACAGAAGTCTCCACAGAATCGGTGGCCACAGCAGAAGAAGAAGAAGTATAACGCCCATTTATCTTGTTGTAAAACTCAGAAAACTTGATTTCTCTCTCCGCAAGTCGTTTGACAGTAGAGTGGGGAGAGAATGATGGTCTACGAGTTGGGCATAGTCGGAGAGAGGAAGTGAAGAAAGAGTGTGATGTTAAAGAAGCCATTGTCTGTAGGACTATCATCATCGGCTTCACTCTCTAATCTTTTAGCTGAAAATTTGCTGGTGCGAGACGTTTTGTGGTGGAGGTTTTCTGACTCTCTTCTCCTCTCTCTCTCTCTCCCCAAACGATCTGTATTAAAGGGAAGGGACGAATTGCACTTTGCATCCCAAAGAATTTTTATTTAATATCTTAAAAGATTAAATTTTTTATATTATAATATTGCCCATCTGTTATTCCATCTATGTAAATGGGTAATTTTTGACCAACGAAATCTATATTTTATAATACTTTTAATACATTAAGGATATAATATAAGGAATGTAATCTTTGAAGAAGTGAAATAAAAAAAATTAATCTTTCAAAGTATAAAATGAGATTCCCCAAAAAATATTTTGTGTAACGACTAAACATGTAATGTGACTATTAACTAATCGAGTCAGAATCTAAATTCAATTTTGAAAGTCTAATTTGAATCTGATTCAACAATTTGATAAAAAAAAATTTAATGATTTATATTCAAATTTGTTAATAATTTAAAATTTTATTTGATTCGAATAACGTAATTTAACTAAATTTTAATAAACTATATCTAAATGTTAACTAAAAATTTTCAAATAATCATTTATTTTTTTTACTCTTTAAACAAAAAATATATAAATATTTAGGATTGGATATAAATATATTCAAAATCTGAATCCATCATTTGTTTGATGAAGATGATGGCTTTATTAATTTAATAACTACCAACAAATACCCCATATATTAATTTTATTATTAATTTTATTTGATATTTTATTATTAATTAAGAATATTATATATTAATAATGACATAATATTATATTTATATTTAGTATGGATAAATAACTCAAAAAAGTGTCACGTACGCAATGGAAAAAATATTGGGTGTTACGATTACATCGCTGACATGTGTAACCGTCACATGGCCACTTCCCATAAGAGCCGTTACCTTATACAGAGGAAACCCCGCGTAGCACTCTCTCTCTCTCTCTCTCTCTCTCCATATTTCGTATTGCCATAGAACTACATACAGATTGATGTAATCCTCTAAAACTACGTTGTGAGACAAACAAAAACGGGGGGCTCTGGTTTTCTTCTACATTGCATCACCCATGAAAGGGTTGTTCAAGTCGAAGCCTCGGACGCCGGAGGAGCTCGTCCGTCAGGTGCGAGCCCTCCTCATCTACGTCGACCGCAACACCGAGACCCGCGAAACCAAACGCCAAGAAAAGGTTCCATATCACACACACACACGCACTTAGGGTTTTATTCGTCGCCATAGTATCATACATTGTCCAAGTTCAAGGAAGAACTGTGCCTCTCTTCCAGTAATTTCAAAACAACAATTCATTCTGCTTTAATTCCAGAAAAAAAAAGTACATTTTTCTCTTGTTTTCTCCGCTTATTTTGCTCAGAGTGTTTGGTACTGGCTTGTTCTATTTGTTAAATAATTGTTTTATTCACGTAGTTCTCTCACAACGAAAGTGAAAGAAAAAGGTTATAATGTGTTCATGATTATGCCTGTGTGAGTAGGTGTTTGTGCTTTTTAAATCACTGCAGAGACTGAACAAGTGTTCACCAATTACTTCATTGTGCCTCTGCTTATTTTAATCAGTAGTCATTTGAGGAACTTGTTTTGTATGTAGGTCATTGTGCCTCTGCTTATTTTAATCAGTCGTCATTTGAGGAACACGTTTTGTATGTCGGATAGCTCTTGGTCAGTTTTTTGATAAACAATACTGTGCTGACATCGTGGCGCCTATGCAGATGTCTGAATTAAGGAAACTCATTATGGAGTTGAGGAATGTTCTTTATGGTGATGATCAATCAGAACCAGTTTCGAAAGCTTGTGCACGAGTGACTCAGGAGTTCTTCAAAGATGATACACTGCGCCTTCTACTCATGTGTCTTCCTAAATTAGATTTGGGGGTAAGCAACCTCAGTGCTTTCTGTGCAGTACCCTTATGATGTTGGAACTGAGGCTGACCTTCGTACTTCTATTTATTTTTGCAAGTTGCATATAATCATGGGTTTCATTTTCGCAGACCCGTCAGGATGCCACTCATGTGGTCGCTAATTTGCAAAGGCAGCGGATTAAGTCACAGTTAATTTCTGCTGATTATATGGAACAGAATATAGATCTTTTGGATACTTTGGTACAAGGGTGAGTTTCAGTAACAGAGGTTAGCATTGTCGACATAATGCAGCATTGTTTCTTATGCTATGTTGTCGTTGCAAATGCTCCTCCTGCTGGCTGTAACTCTGTTTTGATAATTATGGATTGTTGTTTCTATATCAATTCTAATTTTAATTATGTTCTAATTTAATGTGTCGAAATTGAATTTAAAGAGTTTTAGTGATGAAAATTAGCAGTTATTAGTCAATACCTTTTCCACCTTTTTGTTCTTCTACCCCTGTTTATTTCTGGACTTTATTTAATTCTGTCCATAAATTCCAGCAACCTATCTTCTAAGTTATAAGAAGACCAACAATATACTCCCGTGTCTATTCTAAGTAAGAAACCATCTATATATCACTACATGCCACTTTATTTCTCTAAAAACCTCAAAGAAACAAACAATTCTGAGCCATTACCCCCCTGCATAGTTAATTGTAGAAGTTTAAGTTTTCCAAGCGTTGTTTTCTATCTTCCACTTGACCATATGTTTGTATGCATATTTAACTCCAGTTCCTCTATTGATGAAAGGATCCTGACCAGAACCTGTTCAAAAGAAGAAACAACAAAGCCGAAGAATCTTAATTTTTATTTAGGTGACTATTAAAGATCCAACTTGTTTTGTCTGCGATATGTTGCTATGCCTCCACATTATATTCTGTCTTTCTCATGCTTTCAAACGAGGAATCTTATCATTTAGGGATCTTTTCTTGAAAGAATTTACATTTGGGCTTGGACTTATTGGGGTTAATTTTATCAGGAATATTATTCATCTGGTTCCAATATTGGAACATCTAATGATATTGTAATTTTCTGAATGGCTAGTTATGAAGACTCTGACATTGCTCTATCATATGGCAAAATGTTGAGAGACTGCATTCGTCATCAGGTCATTGCTAGGTAAGCAATATTGACAGCATTAGTGGTCCATATGTTTGGCTTTCCAAATTTTATTGTCAATAGGTTAAGAACTCAATGTAGAATGCATCTCTTTGGTTAACTAGCAGAACTCTGATTATTGCCTGAAGTGGTGGTTATTTTGTTTAATTAGTTCATGAATATGCCACCATGTTTTCACTATGAATAGACTCCTTGGGGCATCGAATCTGAATCTTGACCTGAATTTTTGCCAGTGTTGTCATGCTTGTTGCATCATTCTTTAGTTGGTGTCGCAGAAGCTGGAGTAAATATCAACATTAACATTCAAAGACACGGAATGAGATAAACTGTGCCTGCTATCAGATTTAGCTATTTGGTTAACAGTCTTAAGAGATATGGTTTGGCAATTGCCATGTATTGAAACTATCCATGTGTCCCAATGAACAATAGGGCTTCGTGATTCCTAAAGCTAAGGGCATTGCATCAGGCTGGTTTCACAGAGCAGCAGACTTATATTAAAACTAAAGGATCACCCCTTGTCGTGATAAAAATAGCCACAACTCTAGCCCAGTTTCTGCAGATGATTTCTATTTCATGCCCAGCACATAATGCAGGCATCATATCGCTACACCCATTGTTAATGAGTGACTTTGATTGTTGTAAAATTTTAATTTGAAATTTTCAAAACAAATAATAAAAGCAAAAAAGGTTTATGCAATGCATCGAATCGCAAATACCATATTGTGATAACAGCATCATTGGTGGAGATATGTGCTGTTCAGTGGGGTTAGTTGAACCCACTGACATTTAAGAAATGAATATATGCATATCGGGCAATGACAATGCTTGGGCAGACCCATGTAATATATCCCAAACTAAACCCACTGACTGATAGAATTATGTGCATAAGGATAGAAAATGGTCCATGCTAAAATACATTAATGCAAGTTTTGTAAGAAAATCAACTTAATTCTTTTGTGTTTCAGTGTTTGTGTGTATCTGTAAACAAGGGCATCACTGTATTTAGTTTGTTGTTATTTTCCTACAATTAGGAATTTCACTTTAATTTTGACAATTTCCTGAATATAATGATAATACATAGCAAATAAGTTCATATAATTAATTGTTTGTTGAACGATTCCCAGTGATAGAATATTTTGGCTTTGCCTCTGAAAGCTGGGGAAGTCATTTTTAAAACCTCACTTTTTTTGTATCGCATCTGGTTCCAAGGATCTTTTGGGTTCTGAATAGATTTTAAAATTGATCAAATAGTGACTGACATGCCATTTTAAGCAAACTGCTCTAATGTATAAGTACTTCTTGCATATGCATGCGTCTGTGCTTTTCTGTAAAGCCAGCATCCAGCAAAGGCAAGTAGAATTTGCACGCTCAAGTTCTTTCTAGTACTTTAAGGCTTGCTTGTGGCTTGAAGTTGGTATTGGTACCTGTTGTGGCTTGTGGCTTGAAGTTGTCATATAACCATTGTCTGAATTCTGATTAATGTTTCTAGTTGTTTTCCAGGCATGTGCTGGAATCAGAGCACATGAAGAAATTCTTTGAATATGTACAAAATCCTAGTTTTGAGATAGCATCAGATGCAGCAGCAACCTTTAAAGTTGAGTACAATCAAAAAAAAATGTATATATATTTTGATTTTGTTTTTTGCTTGACATATGTGATTTGTGAGTCCTTACCATGTCATTTCCATCTCCATGCTATCAGCTTCTGATGCATCAACCTCAAATTTATGTGTCCTTCCTTTAGCTATGCTTTTAGGACAATCATGTAACTCTTTAGTGACATGGATTGAGCTCATTTGATCATACCCCTTTCTGGAAGGTGTGCATTTAAGGTAGAGAACAAAATGTCCTGTCTGCTAGTATTTTGATAGTAGCTGCTGTAGGGAAGGTTATACTGGCAATATTTAGGTTCATATAGAGCCCTGGTCTTGGTTTAGGTTGTGTGGTTTTTTTTTTTTTTCAAGGCCAAGTTATATATGGTGGTGTCAATTGGATAAGGTAAAATTCTGAAGTTAAGCTAGTATATTGGTGTTTACGGTCATGTATCATGACCAGACATCTTTCAATTTTTTTTTTTAAATAGAACAGAATGAGTTTCTTGCTTGAGGATGGAAGCATATAAATTTATGCATGCAAGAAAAGCCAAGCTTGCTCACTTTTATAGTATATGTCATCCCAAAACCCTCTTTTTTAATTTGTTATGTTGTCTCACATATTTTGTACTAGGGTTGGTCATCCTGCTGATATGGATGTTGATAGTATTGTCACATAAATTACAGGAGCTTTTGACAAGACATAGGTCAACTGTTGCTGAATTTCTTTCCAGAAATTATGACTGGGTATGTTTGTTTTACTTCGATTATTGCCATGGATATCTTAGTATGGTGTGCCTGAATATAACTCATATTCCCTAAAACCTGGGACTGGAGTAAATGTATTCTTACCTTATATCACATCTCAAGTATCACCAATATTGGAAGCACTCCCAAACATCCTGAGTTTGAAACTTGGCAACTCCCTTGGAGCTAGACCATGAGGGATTTATCCCTTATGAATTCTCTAGTTCCGACATGGATGGCTTGCCTTTGACCGGGCCAAGGAGGAGATTAGTCGAGGTACGCGTAAGCTGGCCCGAACAACCCTGACTGTAATACCAAAAAAAAAAAATTCTGGCAACACTATATGTACCTGTATCTTACATTCCAAGTTTCTAATTCTCAGCCTCAGCATGCCTATGTTAGCTTAAATCAGTAGTGATGAGCATTCTATTTTGGGAGCTTGTTACATGTTTGCAAATTACTTTGTCTTTCCTCCTTATAATTTGCTTAGTTTACATAGTTCAAGTCAATCGTCTATTCAAACATATCGAAACTTTTTTCCATTTTAGTTTTTCCAAGAGTTCAACACAAAGTTGCTGGAGTCTCCTACTTACATCACTAGACGGCATGCTTTGAAGGTACAACTGTTGGTGCTCTGGATTTCCTATATAAGTTCTTTGGCACGTTATTTATTTTTGTGAATACTAAACGTTTCTTCTTCTTACATCCTCAAAGTCTCGAAGGTGTACATTTGGAGTCTACTGTTTCTTATTTTTTCCAACCATCACATTACCTCCTTATTGTTTTTCTCTCCAATTGACGACATACTTATTTTCTCATTGTGATTATGTGTTCACATTTATCACATCTGTTTTTCCAAAAAGTTCGTATTAATTACATCTTGTTTTCTTCTATTGCGTCTTTTATTGAATTCATGGTTCTAGAACTTCTTCACTTGACTATGTATTTTGTTATTGGTAGAGTTAAATTCTTTCTGTTGCATGCACATATTTATCATTTTCTGTTGTTCCAATATGCAAGTGTTCTAGGGAAGTTTAACAATAATGCATATTCTGACAGTGTATCATATGATGCAGTTGTTGGGGCAGATGTTTCTGGATAGTTCAAATTCTTCGGTGATGGTGCGATATATGAGCTCCTTGGACAACTTGAAGATCCTGATGAATCTCCTCAGAGTACTCTTTCTCTCTCTTTGGGCATATCTAGTTTTATACCGACATAAATTCACAATGCATATCCTTCCGTTATTTTTCTAGGATTCAAACAAGAGCATACAATTAGAAGCATTTCATGTGTTTAAGGTATAGTAGTCGGTGACTTCAGTTTTACATAGCATACGAAAATGGACTTGTGTGTTATTTATGTTTTGATTTGTTTTGATTTTCCTTTTCTTGTCTTTTTTCGTTCTTTCCACTCTCCCGATAGCATTTTGCTGGCAATCGCAATAAGCCTCCTGAGATAGTTAGTGTACTTTTAAAAAATAGAACCAAGCTCCTCCAATTCCTTGGTGACTTCAGGTTTGATAAAGGTAAACACCATCTGCTTGGAAGCTTGTAATACTTCCTGAATTACATCCTTTGTGAGGTGAATATATAGCTTCATCTTTTTGAGTAATAATTTTCTGCAGAAGATGAGCAGTTCGCAGCAGACAAAGCTCGTGTTGTGAAAGAAATTGTAACCCTTGAACCCATAAATCTTCCATGTGATGCTTTAGACAAATGTGAGACTCCCTGTTAGTTGTGTATCCGAACATCTTTTCTTTCTTGTGGAAGGAAAAAACAGGACTTATGCCTAGTATGATAGACAGTGTAGAAATTTACAGTTATTTATTCTAACGTAAATAGCAAAAGTTTGACTTACCTGAAAAAAATGTAAATAGAAAAGCATAGTCCTTAATGATTTTTGTTCTCTGGAAATCTAAATGATGCCACATTGAAGTAATACCAACTTATAGTCTGTAGAAACTTTGGAATCAGAATCGGGGTTTTGCAATGTAAATGCCCCAACTCTTGATTTGGGAATGAAGACTTTGTTGAGATTCTCTCTCTAAATGATGTTCTGCCAAGCTAGACCAATCGCCCTCTGGAGCCGACTGTTGAATGCCTCATTTGCCTGCTTTTCTATCCTGATTCAGCAGTTTTTTTAACTCATTTGTTTAAGTTTCTAGAGCAATATGTTCAGAATGCCATGGTGCCTCTTGCTCACTCAGGCTGGCACATCCCACATAACCTCACCACAGCATATACTGAGCTATAGATAGATTGAAAAGCAGAGGTTGGAGAGAGTTTGATCTTTTTTGTTTTCGCAACCCGAATTTGGGTGCTCTCCTTTATTCCTGTGTTTCTCTTTGACTCCCTTATTTTCTCTGCAAGGTGAAGGTAAAAACCTGGCTGGATCATCCGACTTGGAACACTTTGAAGTGTCCTTGCTACCATAGCACCCAGAAGCATCAAAATACCCCTAAACTGACAACATGCAACACTCCATGTACCTGGAATTTTCTTTTTTAAGTCATCTTTTTTTCTGGTAAACAGGGTAGAGAGGTATAGTATAGGTATCTCAGATTAGCATTGTGATAGATCACAAGAAGGATCACATTCACATGAAGAAATCCAATGATCAACTCATAAATTGATGTGGTGGAGCATCGTATAATTGATGCAAGTTAAAGGGAATTCGAATATAAGAGAGCTCAAAACATGAAAGGTCCATTCACTTAATTTGTTTTCAAAAATACTTACAGAAGCGGGAAAGACTATGGTACCGTCAGCGATACGGTACCAAAAATTATAATTTTTTAAGGATAAGTTATAATTTTTTTAAGATTTAAGTTACAATTTGTAAAAGGCATTATCGATCATAAAAGTTACAACTGTTATATTGGGTAAGATTGTCAAAATATGAAACGACCCATTAACATGACACGAATTTAGAAAGTTTGGGTCTTCCTTAAGCCATCTGTTTAGTAAATGAGTGGATCCGATTTGATACGATTTATTATGAATCGGGTATGAGTGAAGTCAAAAAAAAATCAGAAAAAATATACGACATGACTCATTTATATACCAATTATACACAGTTCATACACAACACGTACTCGATATGACACAATTCGTTAGACATGAATTAATAAATAAATTGGGTATAGGTGAAATATTTTTTGATACGAATCCACTAAGATTCGATACGAAACCACCAACACAATTGACAAGCTTAATCATGGGCTTTACTTAGTTTTAATTTTTTATTTCAAACGTGTAATTTTACCATAAAAAATTATAATTTTCGGTATGATATCAAAAAATATTGAAAATCATTGTCAAGAATGGGATTTGAACCCATGCCCTTTCGGACCAGTACCTGAAACTGGCGCCTTAGACCAACTCGGCCATCTTGACTTTGTTATGTATCTTTTAAGGTTTATGTGTAATAGTTATCTTGTAATGAATTGATGAGAGCTACATTATAGAAAAACTAGAAGGTAGGAAAGCCATATTACTTTGCTTTCTCTCTTCTTTTTCTCTTTCGACCCCATTATTCTGTTGTCGATGTTGGGTAAGTAGTTAAAAAGTTGTGTGCTTTGGTTGTCGTCTTGGTCAAAAAAATAACTTTTAGGCGGTAAAAGATTCTAGTTTCTTCCCCTTTGAATGTTGCACTTCACATTTAAACCAATGTAATAAAGTAGTAACCAAATGAGTGTATTAGACAAAATGGTCCCTCTTTAAGGTATCTAGTATCATATTTCTAAGTTGAATTCAAACAGGTTAGTTTGCTATCATCTGCTTCAATTGATGCCACGGTTTTGGGGGAGAGAGAGAGAGATAGAGAGAGAGGGAGAGCATGCATCAATCATCATCACTCTTATACAAATGACTACAGTGATACTATGTCAGCATTGATAATATCGTATCACTAACCAATAATAAAATCTAAATGTACAAAAGAAACCATATTTGAGTAGTTATTGGCTTACATGAAAAAAAAATGGGTAATTATTTGCTTACATAGACGAGTAGTTATTGACTTGTGTAAGATTCACTTTCTTATTTGTCTGCATATTATAAAATACCACGTGACTATTCTGACGTGATATCACCATTGCAATGAATATTTTTTTGTCTTTCAAATCACTAAAAAACATGATATTACTATTGCAATGAATATTTTTGTTTGTCTTCCACATCATCAAAAAGCATGTAGATTGATCTTGGGCTTACCCCCATCCCAAAAGTAACCTTAGAAAATGAGTCAACAGAGCCGTTAGACACGCATGTATTTGCATGATCATGATGTTGTAACACTAAATCATTTCTAGAATCTCCTTACCGTGAATGAAAGAGATTGAACAGAGTTTTTTTAGATGGAATTTAGAGTGAGAGAAAAGAGAGGTTGATTATGTATTCAAAGAGAGGATCATAATGCTTAGTAGAACACTCAAAAGTTACTCTTCGAAAAGAAGATTACGTGCATACGATATTTGCATTGCTGCCATGAATCCAAAGACCTTGTTGAAATGATTGCCAGAACCAGCCCCTTCATAGGGTCATTCAAAATCATTTCAGAGGATCCGATAAGGAGCTCAATTTAGTCAAATCAATAGTCGAAACCAGAAAGCTGTGACAAATTAGACAAATTGTCATGGTTTTGCCATCTCGAATTTTGCTCAGGGAACTTCTACGGTACCGTCAATAGTACTAATACCGAAAGTTATAGTTTTTTAAAGCTAAGTTCCAATTTTTTTGAGATGTAAATTATAACTTCAAATGGCGTGATCGATTATAGAATATTGAGATTGATACATGCGTTTTTTTATGATCAATCATGGATGTCTGTGATCGATCATGACATCCCTTGAACCATTGTAACTTCTCATTTCACAATTATAACGTTACCATACAAAGTAGTAAATGACAATACCGATACCGAATTTTTTTTTTTTTTTTTTTTTTGTAGAGTTTCCCTTTGGCTCAAGGCCAAGGACATAGAGATTCAATCACAGCAAATGAGTAGAACTAATCCATTAAATTACTGATTTTGACATCAATGCACGAAATATACGAGGAAAAAGAATCAGAATATGTGCTAAAACTTATTCATGGGAACACCTAGATGGGTGAACCCTCAAATGTTTCACACTACTAAATCAACAAGAGGCTCTAGTACATTCTGAGATGAAACAAAAACCCAGTGTAAGGGAACCCACAAAAACAAAGCATACCAGACAGAGATGACCTGCAACTTTGCAGAAACATTACAGCCGGAAATAGAATTCCGAAAAATAAAAACCCAAAAAAAAGAAGTCTATACTTTTGTATGTATCGACGCCTCACCAGAGATGCATGGTACATTTCTGACTATATGCCGCAACCTGATTTTACATCTCACTCAAAAGCCACAAAAAAAAATATCTAAAAATCGTTACCCAGAACAAAATCCTCGACACAAAATCCATAGCAACTTCTATCTGTAAACTTAATCCTTCAAAAACAGCCGCTCCAGTTAGCACTAAGGTAACCAAATTCCTTTAATTTTTCACTTGAAAATATATTAACGAGGGAATATGCAAAATTCACAGTTCACCTGGTACACCAAACTTCACCTACTATAACATTTTGATTTCCAATATCCTTCCTAGCAAGCAATTCCTGTAGCAAGTAAATAACAGAAAATATATCATAACATGGCAATAAATAAAACTATTTTTCGGTTAACAATGAAACAGTACAAAAAATCACTAAAGAAAATACAACATTGTCAACTAAGCAGCCAGTCAAATGAACTCGAGGCCAACTGGCCTCAAGAGATAATCAACCAAAGCACTTTCTGCACAGGAATACTTCATATACAAGAATACGATAGATGTAGACAGTCAAAAATTCTACACAGAATGTGAATACCATTAACACCTTATGCCGTAATTGTTCAGTCAGTTCACTTGTAAAGTAGCTAACTGATGCACGCAGCTTTTCGTTGGCCATAAATAGTTTGGAAGACTAAAATTTGCAGTCAAAACAAACTTTCTCAATTTGACCACTTGATAACATTCCTACAGTCAGACGTCAGATTATTTTAAGGTAGCCTAAGATAACTTATAAGAATCCTGCCTGCATATAATTGTGTGGCAGTTAATGCTGCACAAAAGTACTAGGTTCAGGAAGCTATAAGATGCAAGTTGAAGATTTGCAGACATGAAATTAATGGAATTAGCTGATTTAGAAAGTCGTCGGTCACAGGAATTACCGGAAAATGGTGTGTCGGAAGTTATAGTTTAAGGTTCCTAGTTTTGGGTAAAGGAATAGATCAAGGTTGATTAAGGTTTTGTAGAAAAGAAAGGCTATCATTTTTCAAGGGTTTTGAACAATAAACCAATAAAGGTAGCCCTAAAAACTTTGGCTTCACCTCGAAGGAGTAAAGCGACATGGTGTGCAAACATAACCTTCAATACTCTAGAACTCATTCTTCATCTAGTAGAAAGCATAAATAGTATATTTTGTAGGCTGTTGGGTATCTCCTTTTTTTTCAATAAGAAACAGTACCTTTGTTAACAAAGAACATAAAACATTACAAAAGAGAACACCAAGTCAAAGGTGGGCAGAACTTCCAACACAATGACAGGTAAAACAAACAAAACAAAATAAAACCCAAATTAGAAACCACACGATGCTTTCCAACTTGCATAATACAAAAAAAAAAAAAAAAGGAATATTCTCAAACTCCTTAGACATCAAAGCCAAAAAAATGCCAAGAAATAAAATTGATCCCATAAACCCTAGACCTCCTCCCATTTATCATCAAAGATCCTCGCTCCTTTCGAACCAAATAACCCACATAGTAGCAAAAAAGGCACAAATCCAAAGGGTTTGTCCTCTCCTATCTCCACCAAAACCCATATCATCGAAGATGACATAGACCTTGGTACCACCCAACAAATTCCCACAAAGCTAAATAACTTATTCCATATTGATCTCACCACAAGGCAATGCAAAAATAAATGATCTACGTTCTCACTATCACCTCTACACATAACACACCATTGTGGAAGAAGACAATGTTGGATCTTATTCTTTGAGGTTCATCATTAGTATTGATCTTATCATAAGCAATTATCCATGCAAAAAATTGCACCTTTAAAGGCACATTTGTCTTCCAAATCTACAATGATGGGTAGAGTAGTGATACTGAAGAATCATAATTAGAGACTTCAAAAAGGATTTACATGAAAAAACACCCATTTGGATCACTAATCCCATCTCCTGTCCGACAAGTTTTGGGTCTAGGTAACCCTGTTAAGCATGGAAAGAAGAACCGACTCCTCTAAGCATTCCCTCTCATTAAAATTTCTATGAAAACCAAAGTCCCAAGAAACAGGATTGGGGTGGCAGCCAAAGCCTGGGCTATTGTATGCCCGTAGAGACGTCATTGCCACAATTATGGTTAGCAGTGCGCACCATTGGCATGCTTAGGCATCCGCGTGAGAACTAAAGATGCAATTTAGTTACCATGATAATAAGAGATACGATAGAGATGAGGAAAAATATACCAGAAAAAGAAGACTTCCCAACTCAAATATCCTCTATAAAACGAACTCTAGTTCTATCTCCTACAATGAATTTAACCCTCTGAGAAAAACAATGGTAATGCTTTAGAAATGAACTTCCATGTGCTCCGAAAATTTCTCCTTTCAACCCTATTAGCATCTTACCCATTAGCTTGTAACTCATATTTCTTCCTAATGACCGGATGCCACAATGAATCTTGCTCCAGTGGGAATATCCAAACAACATTATCTAAGACCCATTAACTATAATTGCGTCACACGTCAAAATAAAAACAGAGATCTCAACTCCCGACACAACTATTAGACTATCAATGCTTAATGATACTATATGTTAGACAATTAAGAAATAGCACAGTCAAAAACTAAACAATGTGAGAACGAAGATATTAAAATGGATGTCTAGTAAAATCAGGAAAGGGCATTATGGTAGAAGTAGCACCATCAAAATGTAAAATAAAAACATAATTGATTTAATTAGGAAGTCTTTGTAGAAGACCTATTATCGCGCCAATGATAGAGTGATGAGATACCTATCTAGGTAATGGATGAGTTGAGAAATGTGGCAGTGAAAAACATCATGATAGCTTACAATTTAATATAAACACGATCCTCAATATAGCACACTAATGAAGTAGGGTTCATGTAGCCTACTCCAATATAATTGGAACAAGGCTTGGTTGAGTTTAGTAGAGTTGAGTTTATCTTAACTCCTAGAACTCAATTGAATGCGAATGAAGAATTAATCTAACATAAGATTAACCTAGAATTAAGAGACAACCCTAGAAAATATGAGGTCTCAAGCATGCTTCATGTGAAATTTCCAATTTGCACTCCTTTCGTATTAACATGGTCTGCATCAGTCAAAGTAGAACAAAACTTCAAAGTCAAGAGTTTCGTACTAAACATAAATAGTTGCTGCTCAATACAATGGTTTATAAGATTCTTAATTCGCTTGAATATTCCACGCAACTTTTTCCTAATAGTAAACATGATAAAGAAGATTGAATTGGCTAATTGGTCATTCAAATATAAATTTCATGACTTGGTGGATGATACAATAAGCTTTATTTTGACATTATGAAATGTAACACTCTTCCGTCAATAATGGTGAGGCTCTGGCACAAAAGTAAGACCGAAATTGGTAAGATTCCTAACAATGACCATTCCAACAATGTCAGCCAGCCCAATCCCAATCCCAACCCTCAAGCCATCCGCCCTCACTCCTTCTATCAATTTGTGTGGTTTTTCATATTTCGCAAAAACCTCACTAAATGACCAATAAATCATAATCTATGAAACAACCAATTCAACCCATGCGGCAAAGTAGCGTGTCTTCATCTCTGGTTTTTCTTCTAACACAATAACTCAATAAGTAACCTACATACAGATTGGGGACATAACGAGACCCGATGAGCACACAAACAGACTGAACCAAGGAAGGACATGGTAGGGTTATAAGATGGACCAATTAAGATCAGCAAGTTAATGGCCAATAAGATATAAACAATGACACTAAGCCAATCTCATCCTATTTTAAAGCTCATCAATCATTAGGCTTGGGCAGTTTGTCTGAACATGACTCAATAAGGTACAGAGCACTCAAATAGATGCATACAAATAGTACTACTACTACTACTACAACTAATAATAATAATAATAATAAACCTCATGAGTTTAATCAAGATTAACTCGAGTAAAACCTTACTTGAAATCATTCTTTGCAGAGCAATCCATGCTCACTAGAGCTCCTTACTTTTTCAAGCCATGCTCACTAGAGCTCCTTACTTTTTCAAGCCATGCTCAAGCAACCAACTACAAAGCTCAATCGGCTCCTTTACTACCTCAGTTGAAACGAATATGTCATGGAGGTGCCGGCTAGCCTAGCAGTAATGCCTAGAGGTGATATAAAGAGGGACGGGGAGGAAACCTACAATTGTTATGGGCCAAAGTAGCTTACGGACGAGAAGGCAGTGCCATCGCACTCAAAAACCCGTTGTTGGGCTGTCACAGAAACGGAATAAATGGCATCATCTGACTTTTTTTCAAATATCACCATTATTTCACACCCCCTCTGCATGTGACAATAACAAGCAAAACCTCTCTACCTACACTAAGTGCATGGTGTCCAAAAGAACCTATAAAAGAAATATAATAACCAGAAAAATCTTGCTCCCCCAACCCCCCACCGCATATAACCCCAGATACCAGTTTAAAAAAAGGGGCACGAAAGTTGCCAGCACCAATATCGTAAGCCTCAAAATAGGAAGCTTTACCCCCTCACAAACCACTGAATCCTCTTCCACCATATTCACCACACCAAGCACAATGCAGAAGACTTAAAAATGTTCTGCCACCATCGTCAACCAGGGGGGTACAAACTACAAACTATAGAATTCCTTATCTCAATCCAGCACAATCCAAGCCACCTTTCCAAAACAAAGAGGAAGATACTCCATAGCTCTTTAGCCACTGCATAGGAATCACCATCTCTATGTCTTAATAGCTCCTTAATCACTAAAAGAGAGTGAATCTTCAATAACAAAACCGGAAAAATCAAGTTTGGAAATTAGAGAGCATGCTCCCAACTTGTAATTAAGGATAAGACAAGACCACCCCATGAGTGCCAACTCAGACCAAGAGCAGAAATATATCAAGTTTAAAAAAACAGAAAATATCAGGAAACAGAATGCATCTCAGACTTCAGTATATGGAGTGAACTATATCTCCATTTCGATCAACTACTTGGATCGCATTCAAATTGGGTTCACAATAGTTATCTTGCTGCGATTTCTAATCCAAGGTCATAAGTCATAACCCCCAATGGCATACAAATTTTGCAGCCCTTTGAACTGTCATAGACAGAAAATCATATCCAAGAAGTGAAGAAAAAGACTTTTGGTCTATCATGTGCACGATAATGTACTTTCTATAATTTTAAATCCTGTTTCGAGAAGTAATCCGGCAGATTTCTGTACTAGGTAAGAGTTGTAAGAGACACTACAAAAATTCAAATTGGATCTTAAAAGAAAAAGAAAACCTTGCACGAATAAGTTCAACGAGTCGCTTACCTCTATTTGTCTCTCTTGTTAACAATATAGCCACCAACATAACCTGGAGAACTTTTAGGTGGGGCATCAGATGCTCCATTGCCAAACCCATAGCCAAATGAGCCAGAAGCATCTCGGTCAGAGTTTGCGGTGCTCCAAGTGCGGTCCTCGTATACTGAACCACTACCATAGAAGTCAGCAAAAGCCCCATCATAGCCACCATTTGGCGCAGCATATGATGACATGGGGGCAGCACTAGTCGCACTGGTTCTTCCATGTCCTCCTACACCCAAACCATAGCTGGTGTCACCACCTCCATAACCAAAATTACCACTCTGGCTAGAAACATTTCCTCCAACTTGAGGTGAAATTGGAGAAGAACCCCAAACTCCACTGTTTCTAAAGTTTCCTCCTACGCTTCCACTTCCAGATCCCACATAGCCGCGGGAACTTGAGGAGGTTGGTCCATAATTAAGCCCCCCAGTACCCCACAAATTCCGAGTTGCTGAACTGAAAAAGGAAGTGCTTCCTCCATTTCCTCCATCAAATCCATTAGGACTACCAAACCTATTTGAATTACCCATGTGATATGGGTTCATTGCCCGTCCATAGCTGAGATTTGTATTAAAGTTACCACTGCCCCCATAATTTGGGCCCAACCCTGGTTCGAAGTTCAAGCCCGTTCCATAACCAGAACCAAATGGGGCAAACCCACTTCTACCACCAGCAATTGGACTGAATCTATCATCCATTCTAACTCCATACCCTCCAATGGTACTTGGACTTGGAGAGTATCCCTGAGTGTAGCCATTGAGGAAGTTATTGATCCTACTGAAACCATAGTCATATCCACCAAGGGGGCTTCGACTAGGACCTGGTGATAACTCTTTAGGGACTGCACGCTTGACCTCAACCATTTTACCATTCAGCTCATGGAAAGTTTTAAGCAAAACTTTGTCCACCGCATCCTCAGAGTCGTAAGTGATGAATCCAAAGCCTCTTGGCCTCTGAGTGTTGTGATCATACATCACCACCACATCTGTAATTGTCCCAAACTGCTCAAAGTAATTCCTAAAGTCACTCTCTGTAACTGTGGATGCTAAACCTCCGACAAATATCTTCCTTGTGCGCCCTGGGCCAGGAGAACCTTGAATACTACCACTATTTCTACTCATTGTGCTCTGGTCATCCCTTGGAACTGCCTTTTTTGCCTCAACCTGAAGAACAAAAACTCAATGATGAAAGCCAAGCCCAAAAGTGACAACTTCAGCCTGCAGTTATGACTCAAATGAAAATAGAAGAGAGGTTGGCTTTGAAATCCAATATCGTGAAACAGCATTAAGAACAAGAAATCAAAACTAGAATCATATGCATAAGAACAGAAGATCAGTAGGAACAGGACACTAGTACTGTTTCTACACATAACTTAATCTCAGATATCATGCTTATATTATTAGATTAAAAGCAACATTTTGAAACTAGCATCTGAAATTATCGCAAAAACTCTCTTGCTAGAGTAACCAATATGATCGTGATGTATGACAGATTAAACAACTCACCATCCTGCCATCAATGTTATGCTTCTCCTTGATGACTCTCTCAGCAACAGCAGGATCAGCAAAAACAACGAAGCCAAAACCACGGGCACGGCCTGTGGTCCGATCTTTCATTATTACAGCTTCCAACACCTCACCATAAGTACTAAAATACTCCTTGAGGCGTTCTTCATTAGTGTCCCACGAAATGCCACCAATAAATAACTTGCCAAGATCGGATTGCATTGTTTTCTACGCACCAAAATAAGTTCATCAATCCAAATTCCTACGATCACAAATCACCAGTACCCAATTTGAAACAAAAGACAAACTTTTTCTTAAACAAACAAAGGTCCATTTCAACAAGAATTAGACAATCAATGGTTGATCCAACATATAAAACACAGCTCCGAGCAAAACAAATGACGCATCAAACTTCGATCCTGTATTAATCATCGCCATCCAAGTGCATAAAAGGAAATGTGGATAAGAAAATAATCAAACAATAAGAACCATATCTTACTTGAAGAACTAGAAGACAGACAGAAGATAGTATGGCTGATAAGAATCGATATTATCGGGTTCAATCCGAGAACTTCCGATCCTTTGATGATTAATCCAACAAGATTCAAGATCCCTGATATACACCAATAAAGAAATCAATCACAAAACTTGCTATGAATACAATATAGTCTCCAAATTGTCAATAAAGAAAATTAAATTCAATACCCAACTCCAGATTTTGACGAAACCCACCCAAATAAAGTAAACCCAGATGATAAATCTTGAAATAAGTTTAAGATCTGAGAGGAGGCTCGCTGAGAACCGAGGGCATGTTCTCCCTCTCTCTCTCTCTCTGCCCCTCTCTCTCTCTCCGTTCTTTTCAATTCTTTCCAAATTGATTACAGCAAATGTATATTTAGACACACTAAAACTGTAAAATAGATTGGGAAAAGAATATTCGAGGTTGGACAGATGTATACATATATGTATATATATATGTATATAATTTTGTATATTGAATTTAAATATTTTTTGGAATGAATAATATGGAAATATGTGGTAGGGAGAGAAAAATGGGAAATGAAAATGGGATGTTTTTGATCTGATAAATATGCAACCATTGCTTCTCTTCCAATTCGAGCTTTATATATACTTATTGGGAAAAAATGCTTAAGCACAGTACACAGGGCTCATGTATGTTCATGCATGCATGAGGTATGGTCCCATGGAGTGTGACCTCGCATCATGTACTCATTTAGAAAAAAATGAGTCTAGTCGTGAGTTCGGGCTAAGTTTGAGTAGTTCGACTATTTTACATATAAACGAAAGAGCTTAAAAAATTGTTCAAACTCATCTCGTTTAGAACACGAGACGAACTCGAACCGAGTTCTATCCGAGCCGAACCCAAGTAACGTGTCTCGATTAACACCCATAATCACAAGGCACAAGACATTAATCAACAATTGATTCCGATAAATATTTTTTTAAGTAAGTTAGATGATAAACAATTGTAATAACCTCATTTTATACTAATTTGATTTTTCTATACAAAATGACTCAAATTAGAGACTCGTTTGATTTTTTTTATGTAGAAAGACTCGAATTAGAGAATCACGATCAAAATAGTGATCAAACAAAGGTTTATGAAGATATATGACGAAGTTGGGTATTGATATGGTATAAAAAAAAAAATTTAAAAAATCAATTGATATTCTTAATTGAAGAGGTGTGTAGAAATTCATACAAAATGGTCATGAGGAACTAAGTGCAATAGCTAACCCTAGCGGCCTTCTTTTGAGTAGATCGAGAAAGAAATTAGTCAAGGTGCACGTAAGTTGGTCTGAATATCCTTGACTGTTGAACCAAAAAAAATTTGAAATTAAGATTTTATATGAGAATACAATAATAAATTTCAAAGTGTTTTCCTTCTATATAAATTTCATACAAATAGAAAAATCTATTCTTTAGAGAGAGAGATAGAGAAAGAAAGAGCTTTTGTTTTAGGGGTTGAAAAAGTAAAAAATATAGCATGTAGAGTAACATAAAAGTCGTTTTGACATGTTAGCTTCTTGCAAATATTGACTTTTGACCTTTTTCATTTAGTAAATGTTCTTAAAGAATAAGAAAAAAAAAATCTATATACCTATTTACATATAATATTATAGTTAAAATGTTGAATTATCAACTTAAATGTATAACAATAGTCAAAATTGATATAATTTTTATTTGATTTGATTTAATGGTACATAATTCATCTAAATTATTTTTTTTGCTTCAAAACATCACCTTATATGCACCGCTCCTAATATCATACAATTTCAATCAATACACTCTTCAATGCTAGACAATCTTATTAATCTACACTTACCTCTCATTTATGTCTCCCCTACCTTTCTCTTATTTTTTTCATTTTACTTTAATTTTAAATCCTATAATTAAAAAATATTATTATTTAAATTATAATTAAATATTACACAACAAATATTCGATTTTTAATATTATACAGGGTTAGTGATAATATATGTCCGTGTGTAAGTTATATAGGTATTCATTAGAAATACTTTAAGTCGTCCTAGGGTGGAGCCACCTTTGGACTAGGGTGGGCACTTGTCCCTTCACTCTTGGATCACCTTTGATTAGCCCCTATAATGTTATTCAAGACAATGTATTATATTTGCCCCTAAATTTTTATTATTAGTCTTCTTCTACTTTTCCCACTAAATTAGTGGTCTATTACTCCCCAAAACAATTTTTTTTTTCTTTTGGAGTGAGTAAATTAGATGCAAATATTGTGATTTATTTATATATTTTGAAAAAAAAAAAGCACAATAATTATCTTTTATCTAATACAATAGGTCATATTTTTTAAAAACAATTGTATAGCTGTCATTTGTTATTCTTTGATTTTTTTTTGTAATTTATAGTCAATAAAACGGGATTGGATGCAAAAGGCTATATGTTATAACCAAAATTCATTTATGTTATTTTAAATATAAAATTTCTCAAGAAGCTTGAGAATGATCTCAATGTGCATTGGTAGAAAATTAGTGAGAATTCTAGTTTTACAATTAAACAATTATACAAAATATTAGAGATTTTAAAAAATATTGTATTTCACTGTAACATATAATTAAAATATACAAAAAAAAAAATTATTTTGTGTTGAAAAATAAAAATTAATTTTACTATTTTAGTAATTTTGTCTCAAAATTTATTATATTTTTGTCATTATTGTACTTAAATTTTTTTTCAATATCAATTAATAAATTATTTTCAGTTATATTTTGTCACCCGCATTCAGATTCTTGGCTCTACCCCTGAGTCTTCCCCTAATATTTGCCAAAAATATAAAAATGGCCGCCCTTGGACTACACTTGTTGATCTGTCATGATGTTGTCTTGTTTACCTTCGTAGTAACAAGTCTTCATTGTCTTGTCCACTTAAAATCTTGTGGGCGGATGATGCCAATGTAAGTGTACCCATCATTTATATAATAATCTCTTCTAATTATACTGTCCTCCTTTTCCTGTTCTTGTCTCTTGGGTAGATGGCATGTACACAAGAACAAAAATACCTCATATTGTTGTAAATTCCTGGCCCATGATTATTTTATTTGAGCAATATTATTGAGACATAATTTGAGAACTAACTGTGACCATTCATGAACAAAAAAAAAAACGATTATGATCATTAGATTGTCGGTGGATCACATGATTGAATGCACCCCTACTATCAATCTAATGATCATAATACATTCTTAAATTATGTCTTAATAGCATTAGTGATTTGATTTTGATCAGTTCATTGTTTTATTGTGGATAGTAAAAGAGACAACAAAAGAAAAAAGAAAGATGTCAAGTTATGTTGTCTGTTAGATAACAAAATGCAGAGTTATATGTTATAATTATAAATGAGATTACGGCAACGAGTTTGGTATTATATAAATATTGTCAATCAAATAGGCGTTACTTACAACTCGTTTAAGATTGTTATGACTCAAAAATAATAGTTACGATTAATGAGGATCAAGATGCAATTCAAAAAATGGGAATGGGTGGTGGTGGCAATGTGCAAAGGGTGGTGACGGTGGGTGATAGTGACAAGTGGTAGGTGGGGGTGTGGTGATGGGCGGTGAATGGTAGTTGTCGCGGTGGGGGTGGTGGTTGATGATGATGGAGAAGGTGGTGACAACATGTGTGTGATATTGGTGGGACAACGATCCTAATGGTGATAAAGGTAAAAGTAAGAAATTAAACATGATAGTGGTGATAAGTAGTCAAACTATCTTTAATGTATTTGGAAATAATTTCAATAAGTAGTTTCAATTTTTTTTTTTTTTATTATTATTGTATGTATTTATGAGAAGTTATAAATCTTAAAAACACATTTTTTAAGTCATCTTAAATGTGACATATGGGCATATGGTCAAATATGTTAATGGTGCTTATGGTGGAGTGGTTTGATGATGGGGTGAAGAGAAGGGGCAAAAGTGGGGATTGGTTGTGACAATAGCGTAAGTGGTGGTGGTGGAGGCGGCGACAATAGTGATGTGAGTAATGGTCATGACTGGGATAATGGTGGTGACAGTAATAATGATGGTGACATTAGCGACAATGACAAATGACAACAATAGTGGAAACGATGGGGGAAGGGGGGAAAGGTTGGTGGTGTCGATAATAGTGGTGTTGTGTGGTGATAATTAATACAAATGATTGGGATGACAATAGTGGTAGTGATGGGATCAATTATGGGTGGTGCCAAATATGATAGAGTGGTACTGATGGGTGCGAAAGTAAGTCTATTGTGGCATAATGGTGATGACAATAGTAGCGATGAGGTAGTGGTGGTGGCAATAGAGTGATAATGGTGACAGTGAATGGTGATGGGGCGACGAGAATGGTGGTGGTGGCAGTAGCAACAACAATGATAGTAACCATGGGATGACGGGTGTTGAGAAGTTGGAGTGAAAATAGATTGAGATCAATAATTTGAGGGTAAACTTGTCCATTATGAAAATTCTATAAAATTCTTATTAGCTGGTTTTTTTAATGAACATTTTTTTTTTGGGTATTACGGTAAGAGATATTTAGGTTAGTTTATGTGTATTTTGATTAATTTTCTCTCCAGTCTGGTTAAAAGTAAATTATTCCACCTTGTGACTAAGAAATTCATGAGGAATATAACCCAACCCCAAATTTTAAATTCGAAATGTCTAGATTTACTGTATATCCCTATCTGCATTGGGCTAGCCTTGGAGTCTAAATATTTAAAGACAGCTAAGTAGCTTTGTGAATCAAATTTTTCTACTAACAAAGTTTATTGTCTTTTAATGGGTATATTTCTATAAATGAAGTCCTACGATCATTAAAAAAAAAAAAAGCAAGTTGCAAATCTGGAAAAAAAAATAAAAAATCTCTAAGAATCCCTTTGCCCCCTTCTTTCATATAAGAAATAGGGTAAATTGTATTGGAGGTCCTTAAATTATAGAATTTATCTTATTTTAGTCCCCAATATTTTAATTCCACTATTTTGATCCTTGAATTATTGAATATGTTTATATGTGGTCCCTCAAATAGACAATATCCAAATTACTAACGATTTTTTATTATAAAATTATCACGTGATACCTAACTATGAGCAAAAAATAATTTTGATAACTCTTGACCAAAATTTGGGTAACTCTTGACAAAAAATATGTAATATGAGTAGCCATTGACCAAAATTTAGATAGTTCATGGTCAGCACTATGTAATTTAAGTAACTCTTTGTTCAAAATTTGTGTAAAAATTTGGTCAAGAGTTATTCAAATTATTATTTTTTTACTCATATTTAGATATTACGTGACAAGTTTATAATAAAAAATCGTTAACAATCTGGACACTGCCTGCTTGAGGTACCATATAGAAATATAGTTTATTGTCTGTGCCTAAAGTCACAAAGTAATCAAAAATAGTAAACAATAAACATATTTGTATTCATATCCAAAATCAAATCACAAACATATAGAAGAGATAAAATAATTTAAGTATCGGTTTGTAGTGGGCGTGAGAGGTGGTGGACGATAGTGGTGGTGATAGGAGACGGTGATGGTTGTGGTGGGTGGCAATGACCGTGATGGCAGTGGTGGCGGCGGCGGTGGTGGTGGTGGTGATGACGATGGTGGTGGCTGTGGTGTGGCGGCGGTGGTGGCGGCGACGGTGGTGGTGGCAGTGGTGGCGGCGGCGGTGGTAGTAGTGGTGGCGGCGGTGGCAGCGGCAGTGGCGGTGGTGGTGGTGATGGCGGTGGCGGTAGAGGTAGTGGTGGGGCGGTTTCAAACGCTATTTTTTATTTTTTTAAGTATTTATGAGAAATAATTTCTAGAAGTATTTTTAAAAAGTCATTTCAAACACACCCTTAGGGGCTATTTTTCCTATTAAATTTAGAGTGTTAATATTAGCCGTTAGATTAACTTTAAAGTAAAATTTAAAGTGATCTGAACCGCGAAAAACAAAAGTCATTTTGTTTATCTTTTGAGATTTGAATTGTAAGTTACTTTATTATATAGATATTCAATACTTTAGGGACTAAAATGAAACAATTAAAATATTGAAGACCAAAATGAGACAAATTTCATATTTTAGGGACCTCAAATGCAATTCACCCTAAAAAGTACTCAAATACTATTTAAATATATTGACAATTTTTTATAGAATTGAAACAAAATAAAGAAACATGATAGGATTATTAGTAATTAAAAAAAAAGGTATGACTTCATATTTTTTGTATTTTTTAACAATTTTAAAATAATATTTTTGGCTAATGAGGTATGTGTGATGTTGATATAATGAGCATCTTTGTTCGTCCTTCGTCCTTCCCACGAAAAGTTCTTTGGTCATCCCTCCCTCTTTATCTTATTTCTTCTTTCTAGCAAAATAGTTAGCCTACACATGAGATTATTAATTAATGAAAGCTACAAGGGCCTTCTTGTAATTTCTTTGGCACTATATGAGGAAAAAATCTCTCTCCTAACGTTGATGGTGACGTAGATTTTGTTTGCTTGGGTCGAGCAAAGTGCATATTCTTCCGGTAAAATGAACAAACTATCAAGAATCGGGAGTTGATCTATCGAAGGCACTCCGATGCTCAATTCAATAAGGGTCTAAACTCTAAAAATTTATTTATTTCGGATAAGTCTTTATGATTTTTAGATAGAGTTAGATTCTCGTTCAATTCTATTCTGATAATATTTATTTTCGAGTATATTTAATTACTATTGATGATGCACAAAATCGTCTTTGGCAAGATCAACAGTCAAGTATGAATAATGATGCAATTAACGAGAAATTAATGAGCAATCAATGAATCAAAACCATAAACAGAGAATTAACACATGGATTTATAGTGGTTCGGTCTCGGATGACCTACATTCACTTTCGGGAATGGCAGCGGTGGTCTGGTGTTCTTTATTGATGAATAATGGTACTCCGAAGAGTTACAGTGTATTGTGGGAGAGAGACTTGGTGTAGAGAGACAAAGCTCTCGGTGGAGAGAGGGAGAGATGCTTGGTGTAGAGGTCTCAAGGAGGTGTGGTATGTGTAAATCACAAGATGTCTCTCCAAGTGGAGAGATCTTACATTATATAGGTGTAATGAGGCGGTCACTACAATTTAGTAAGTACAATTTCGGTAGGACTCCTCCACTTTGGCAAGTATACTCATGGTAGGATTCGATCTCCGGTGTGTATCCCGATATTTTCTCCCTTGTGTCCCTATTCAGTCGGAGGAGGACTCTGAGCTAGGTTGGACTTGATCCTGAGCTTGGACTTGAGTAGGAGTGGTGGCCTTCATTGGAGCCAAGAGACAAAGGAGGAGGAGGAGACCAGAGGGGTAGGCAGTCGCCTAGAGGGGTAGGCAGGCGCCCACATGGGCGGCGCCCCCTTGGGTGTGGCCAAGCAGGTGGCCTTCCATGGGCGGCGCCCCTTGGTCCCTGGGCTTGGGTTCTTTGGACTCCGTATTGATTTGCGGTCGCCTAATTACCTTTATGCCCTCCATATTGTTTTACGGCCCAGCTCCGGATAGTATCTCCTTTGGGCTTTCTCGGTCCGTTCAAGTTGGGCTCGGCCCAGTAAAATTTGGGCTCATCAACTATTTTATTTTCTTTGCGTGTATTTACGCTTTCGAAAGGTCTCATGTACTCAAATGTTTATTTATGTATTGTTTGATAATGTCTTTTTAACCCATTTCTTATTTTTGTTCCTTTTTTTTTTTCACACTTAGTACATTATCTTTTATTATCTACTTGTCATTCAAAATCACGAAATTATTTAATGTTAGCTACGACTGAAAAGGGCTAAGAGATATTAACCTTTCATTAGTAAACATGTACTTTTTTTATTTTTTATTAATTAGATTTATTCCTTTCTTACATACTTAATCACAAAATCAAAAAAAAAAAAAAAAACATAAGTAAGTGCATCATTTATATACTAAGATATACTTGGAGGCAATGTTATTGATCGAGATCTAATTTACTATAATTTTTGGATTGATTGTGGGTCCTATCAAATATTAAAATTTAATATTAATTTAATGATTATAATGAAATCATATCATTAAATTAAATTTTTAAGTCCCGATAACATTACTCTATATAAAAAGCAATCAAAATATGCTTCAACTTTTTGGATAAATTACTTTTTCTACTTACCAAAATAACTAAAGGGTTCGTTTGGTTGCCGTATTTTAAAAGAATGAATTGTATTAGATAATACAGGCTAATTCCGTATAAGCGGATAAAATACAAGATTAAATATGGGACAAGAATATTACGCATTGTTATCCAATGTTTGGTAAAACATTGGATTAAGAGTGGTATAATAGAATAACAATTACATATTGACTAAAAGAATTGTCAATCTTATCTTGTTATTAATGTTATTGTTTATTTGTTAGGTAAAATAATAAATTTATAGTTTAATACGATTGAATTGCACTGCAATACCACCTCTTGAGGTGGTATTATAATCGACTTAATAGTATAGAATATATTATTTGAATAAGTATTTGAAATAAGATTATATATAATATAAATTATTTTTTATAACTAAATACAGTATAAAATTAAATTACAAAATCTTAATTTATTATGACTCTACAATCTATCATTTAATACTGTAACTAAACGACCCAATAGAATACTGTCAGGAGTACATTACAGGATGAAGTAAGGTCATTTTTGTCACTTAACTTGTAGGCCATCCGGTTTATATTACTAGGAGGAGGGGGGGGGGGGGGGGGGGGTTGGAGGGGGGATGGTTGGTCTTCCTTGGGGAGGTGATGATGGCCATGTGCATCACATGCGATGTGATAATCCACATAAAATATTAAGCATTGTCCCTTCGATTTTAACAAATTAATTAGTTCTTTATATTTTTAATTTTTTTTATCAGTTCATATTTTTAATTAGTTTCACAATTTTTTTACTCCAAAATGATTATTTAAAGTGATTAATGTAAGTGAAATAATAAAAAACTTAAGAGAGTAAGAGGACAAATTAATTAAGAAAAATAAAAAAGAAACAAAAATGATATAAAAACGCATACTTGAGTTTTTATTATTATTATTATTTTTAATATAGGTTCAAGTATGTGGGGCCGTGGGGGTGGATGTTCCACACGGTTCGACAAAAGACAGACCCTACAATGCGTTACATTAGGCAAAAAATGGGTTCAAGTATGTGGGGGTGGATGTTCCGCACGGTTCGACAAAAGACAAACCCTACAATCCGTTACATTAGGCCAATAAAATTTTAAAAAATATATCAAACATATCGAATTTGAAAATCAAAAAATAGTGTCATTAAAATCAGCTATACAATCGAGTAAATCTATAATATAAAATATGGTAGATTTTAATAAATTTATTCGACGGTCTTAAATAGACTCATCCAACAGCCATTAACATTCCTCTCAAATTCATTCACATTAAATTTTTTTCTCCCCAAATTCATCACTTTTCACTTATGTTATACTATGACTTTAAGCACGAGTTACCTCTAATACTCATTGTAATGGTTAAGTACCACGTGTTATAGCCATCCAATAGAATACCTAGAAAATAGATAAAATAACCTCCCTTTGTTTACATGACGAGGTGAGTATTATATTACATAGATTAGTGGTTATTGAATTTTTTGTATTTTTTTTTGTCCAAATTTTGCGGGATTCGCTTATTCATCTATTATCATGTGTTTACACCATGTGACAATGTTGATTTGGTGTAACTGTTTGAACATTGCTAACCTTTCTCCAATCCTATATCCAAACTCATATTAAATTAAACGAGACTCATTTTTTTACTCAAATCAAGGGAGACTCAAATTCTTACACAAATCTTTAATGTTAAGATTTCACAATTCGTTAAAGATTCAATAGTCATATTTTATCCTCTTTTAAATTTGGGTTTACCCTCATTTGAATTTTAGTTTCTCCTTCTTTAAATTTGAATTTATCCATGAGCAATACTGCATGGACTTAAAAAGTAGATTTTAAAACTAGACTTAATAATTACAACCATTGATTTTATTGTGGGTCCCAACATTTATTAGAACCTACTACCTATTCAATGGTTGAGATTATCAAGTCTAGTTTTTAAGTCTAATTTTTAAGTCCATCTAGCATTACTCCTTGTCCATTGGAGCCATTTGTATCAAATTAAGCTTTTTACTCAAATGTTAATTCAAATTTGAGTAAAAATTTGAGTCATGGTTGAAAATGCTCTTATATTGAATACTAGTAATAACCATATGTCTAAAGACACTATACAATATAAAAAATCGAATCGATCTTACAATATTTATATTTTAAATAATAATTTAGTTTTTTTAATTACATAATTTAAAATTAAAATTAATAAAGAGGTATTGTGTGGATTGATGAAATTGTTTGACATTGAAGACTGTGTTGATTGAGAGTCATGTAAAGAAGTTGATGATTTTGAGCCGAAAAAAAAATATTGAGATGAATTTTGTACCACTGAATCAAAGTAGATGAATATCAGATGAATATCGATCATTGTTGTGCTTTTATAGGTTCTATCTATAATATTAGATAGATTTTCTTGTAGGGGAATTTAGAAAGTCGGTACAAATTTGTAGACTTATTTAAGCAAAAGTACAACTCAAAAACTTATTTGGGGTAAAGTGCATATTTTTTAAAAATACCATTATTGCCATCGGTAAATAGCACATATATGGAAACTTATCATCTTCCATCCGTTTTTTTTTTGCAGCAATCAAGTAATGGGAGGGAAAATAGGGGGTTTAATTATCAAAATTCATCCTTTTCGACAGAAGGATTCTATGTCTATGGGAATGCCAGAAGTGTGACTGTTCATCGTTCAAAAAAACAAGGAATACAAGTTACTGTTCATCGTCCAAAAAAACAACGAGTACTAGTTACTGTTCATCGTTCAAAAAAAGAGAGGAATACGAGTTACTGTTTATCGTCGTCTACGATCAAGTAATTGTGTATCGTCTCTGACAACTTCTTCACCGGAAAAATAGTTACATCCATTAAAAACCAGTTACACTCATTAAAAAAATAGTTACACCCATTAAAAAACAGTTACACCAATTATAAAATTAGTTACATACATTAAAAAACAGTTACACCAATTAAAAAAATAGTTACACCTATTAAAAAACAGTTACACCCATTATAAAAATAGTTACATACATTAAAAAACAGTTACACCCATTAAAAAAATAGTTACACTCATTAAAAAACAGTTACACCCATTAAAAAAATAGTTACACTCATTAAAAAACAGTTACACCCATTAAAAAAAAACAAAGAAGTTTTTTTTCCCTACATCCCAACAATGAACAATACATAATATCTAACAAAACATTTATTGCATATATCCCACAAAACTGCTCATTCAAAATTCAAAAAATTAAAGATAAAAAATATGTAATTTTTACATATTTGTTTCCTAAAATATCTTTCAGCCTAAAATCTCCCACATAACTACTCATTCAAAATTCAAAAATTAAAAGATAACAAATATGTAATCTTTACATATTCATTTCCTAAAATAACTGTCAATGATAGCTGCATAAATTAAGGAAGGGTGTTTAAGTAAAATTTTTTTTAATTCATTTGAATTTTGTACCTAAACATAAAAAGTTTTATAAAAATTGTATTTAATGGAATAAACAACTTACCCATACACTTTTACTCAAATAAGTCTAAAAAATTGTACCCACACCTAAAAAACCCTTTCTTGTAACAAGCCAATTTCACCCAAGCAGTTGGCTAATTAACAGCCCAAAAACCAGCCCACAACCTATTTGGGCCGTTCGCTCGAGAAGGCCCAAAAAAATGGGAAATTTGGAGGCCGGTCCCCCTAGATGGACTTATTTGGAGATAAGTCCATCAAGAAAACTTATAGGGTTTTAAGTCCACTTTTTACCATGTTTACCATTGTACCCCTACCCCTTAAAAAAACCCTAAACGTCGTTAAACTCTCTGTCTTCTTCATTGACGGTTACACAGAGACATCTCTCCCTTCTATAGCGGCTTCAAATCCGGCGATTCTCTTCCACTTCAACTTTTTCCTTCTCCAATATCCAGTAACCGATAATTCAAAATCACAACTGACTCCATTGATATTCAAAATTCAAAACCCATTACATTAAACTACAACAAAGACTCGGTTTTACCATTCAAGGTTCCTGTGGACACCATTGGCAAATTCTCATGTTACTCTTGGCATTCAAATTTCAAACTTGATTCAAACCGAAAATCGGTTTTAGTTGTCAAATCCCATTGCCGAAAAGCTTCAGTTGGTGTCGCCATTGTTGAAAGCTTCAGAGATCTTTTGGATTCTTCAAAAATTTGAGAGGTATTTGATTTATAATGAACTTTGATGTTTTTTTTAGGGTTTTAACACAACATTTACACCCTATATCGTAAAGATTTTGGAATTTTTTTTTTTAAAAAGTTTCCGAAAGTAAAATTGTTATTTTGTTTTACTGTATAAAAGAGTTTGGTATTAAGATTTTTGTTTTCATTGTGTTATAGATTGTAAATAGATTTATGTGGTTTCTTTGGAATTTCGAATGTTACTGTGAGAGAGGAATGTGCACAATATGGCAATGGGGATGGATTTGATCATGTTACTGTTACTTAATCATTTTGTTATATAATTAGATGTGTGAATTTTTTTGTTGCTTTCTTGGTTGTTCAATAAAATAAAGAACCACTGGTTCAAGAGTACATTCAAACTCCACAGGTTACTGTGTGATAAATAAGAAAATGACTTAATATTTTCAATGTATGGATGTGCTTGGATACTGTGGATGTTACTAACATGTTGATGTTACTGTAAACATGTTAATGTGCATTGAATTTAAGTGTAGGGGTTGTTGTTTGATTTTAAATGTATAATGTGAACTCATTGAATTTGAAATGGAATCAATCGTATATTCAAAAATGAATGTACTGAATTGTGTTTGTTTGTATTATGATTCAGTTTATTTATTAGTGTTACTATGATCAATTTGAGATTTTTTTGTTAATATATAACAGCTTTGGGAATTATGATTTTTTTTTTTTTTTTGCTTTGTGTTATACATTGGAAATTGATTGGTTTGGTTTTTTTTTATTTTCTAATGTTACTGTGAGAGTACTTTACATAGTTTATGGAACTGTACATCTTACACTGGAGTATGTTACTGTACATGTTACATAGTTTATGGAATTTGAGTGTAGGGGTTGTTATTGATTTTAAATATAAAATGGGTACTCAATGAATTTGCAATAGAATCACTCGTAGGATGTTGTTATTGTGTTTAAACAATCTAAATTAGTGTTACTCTTTATTTTAATTTTGAACAAATTCTTTGGTTAATTGTTGTATATTCATTAAGTCTAGTGAATTGGTGTAATGTTAATATATTCTACACAGTTATTTATATGTTACTGTCATATTATAGGTTGATGGCTCAAAAAACATCATCATTTCACCAATTCAGGTCCAACTTACTGCCATTGGTGAAGGTTATTAGTGAACTAAACATCAAAGATGTTCACGAAGAACAGTTGAGGAGAACCCTATTTTGGAATTTGTATCAGGCAATATCAAAATATGAAGTTGATAAGGAATGGTTCAAGAAGAATGACAAAATTATTGTGGACATCATTAACACATTTGATGTTGACACATCAAGATTTAGAATTGGTGGGAAACATTTAAAGATACGGAAGAGTGATGTATCCCTCATTTTTGGTATAGAAAATGGTGTGGATCCAATTTTATCCCCCCAAAGTGCAAAGAAACTGTCAGATTTTGTAAGAAGGAGATTCAATAACACCAAAAGATTGAATGCACCAATTATAAAAAACAAATTGGAGGATGCTGTCATGAGTGATGATAAGGATGATTGTGAAGACTTTGCTAGGTTATTCTCATTATATGTCTTAGTGACATTGCTGATTACAAATATGGGTCAAACAATTGGGTGGGGGTATGTCTCATATATTGAGAATTTAGATGAAATCAAAAGATATGACTGGTGTCAAGCAACAATTGATGCAATCATTAATTCTATACGGTTGAAGATTGACACACCGAGTGCAATAACCGGTTGTGTAGTACTGTTACCTGTAAGTTTTTCATTGTTATTTTTTATTAAGTGATTTTAAAAATCCTTAAACAATATATGTTCAGAATAATGTAACTAAACTCAATTTGCAGTATTTGATATGTGAACACACATCTATTGTTGTGGCCGACAATGCGGATGCTTTCCCCCGTTGGATGAAATGGGATTTAAGAAAGCTATGGATGTATCTCGGACAAAACACACTCGCCGACCTCACAGATGATGAGGTATTATTAAAAATTTGGGTTATCTTATTTCTAATAATTTTGACAATTTGTTAATTGCATGGGAGTGTTAATTTGTTAGTTCAATGTTACTATCAAAAATTGTTGTTAATGTCGATGTCAATAGTACAAACCTAAATGTGACTCCAATGTTACTATGTAATTAATGTTACTGTGCAAGTTACTGTGTAACTCACAGACATTTGATTAAAAAATGAGTGGTGAGATTTTATTGGGTACATATTGGTTAATTGCATGACAGTGTTACTATTTCAACTTGATGTTACTATGGATGATAATATTTTAAAAATATATGTTACTGTGAATGTTACTGTAGTAAAATGCATGTTACTTTGTATGTTACTGTGTAATGCACAGTCATTTGATTCGATTAAATGTGAACAATTATTGAATACATTTTTTAAATGTTACTAATGATGTTGTCATGTTGTCCAAATGAGACTTAAGAAAACACTTGCTGAAAAAAAATTACGAAAAAAAATTCGAAAAAATGGCAAGGATGTACATCATAGAGTGGAGGTTCCACAACAAAACACTGTTCCATGCAAGACTGGTTTAAATTCAGAATCGGAACTTGGAGGTGATGAACCTAATGTGGCTGCTGATGAACATCTTGTGGTTAATGAAGATGTTCCTGAAAATGCTGATGCAATTTCAGTTCCAACAAACGATCATCATGTCCAAAAGGAGAATGATAACAACCAACCATTTGATGCGTTTGTTGATGTGGTCATCAGAGAATCAACATTTTTGGAACCAGATGAAGTGGAACCTCGAGAGAAAAAATCACAACAGTCTTCCCATGACAATGAAGGTGAGTCTGGATTGATTGCTGAGAATGGGGTTCAAAAATTAACCATCCAAATGTTGACTGTTGAGAACGAAGCACTTAGAACAGTCCATATTGTTTGATATATTTTCGTTGTACAAAATTAACAGCATTGTATTATATGGCAGAAAGACTATGTGGAGTCGGCATCAAAAGAAGGACAAATGAAGTCATTGAAGTCAAAGATGACATTGTTGTCAGTACACAAGACATCAAGTGTCCAATATCTTCATTTGAGAAATGTCCTCAACAACGAGTTGACACGTATGTAAATAATGTCCAATATTATACATTTAATGTCTTGAAATTTAGTATCATTAACAAAAAATCATGAATGCAGGGTCGACTGCGGATTGTACGTGTGTTACTTAATGCAGCAGCTTGCTCGTGGACAGCACATAGAAGATAAATTGAAACCACCGCAACTTAATGCTCTACGGATCGATATGGTGTCTACCTTCATAAACCATAGGAATGCATGGACTGTTGAAGACTACAAGACAAGATCAAGATTGAGAAAGAGATACCATGACAAATAGGCAGTTCTGTTGTGGGTGGTAGCTATTCATTTGTAGGCTGATTGCAGGATTGGTTAGACTAATTGCTAGATAGGTTATAAATTGGTTGTAATTGGTTGGTGGTTGATATTTGCCCTAGAAAGTGGTTGTAATTGTTGGGTGGTTGATATTTGGTTAGAAATTGATTGTAATTGTTGACAGGTTGATATTTGATTTTAATGGAATGTTTGCCGAACAAAGGAAACTATGTCCACATTCTTATTGAAATAATAACCCAAACAGTAACATGTATAAAAATTGTGACAGTCTATATGTTTCTAGAATGCTGGAATGATGTTGTTAGTGGAATGTGAATGTTGTTATACACATGGATGGAAATAATTTGAACAATTTCTTTGTAAAAATGTTGAAAACTATTCATGCTAAATTATCAAAAACAAGGTAACATGTGTATTAAATTGATTAAAATTTCTCCAAAGTAAGCAATCACACAAAATACTTGTTAAAAAGTAACATTATTTCATCGCCACATGATCATTAACTAGTAACATTGGAGTAACATTAACAGTAACATGAAACACATATTGAACATGTGATGATAACACTACACTATTAAAAAAATCATACTGTATAAACCATGATAATTCCAATGTGTGACATGATAAACTCAAATAACATGGAAAATAAAGTAACATCTTATTCCAAATAAACATAAGGAATATTACAATGGCTCGTTACAAGTCTTCTTATTATGACTACCTAAACGGCCACAACGGCCATAATGAATTTTCCTAACAAGCTCACCCCTAGACCTAAATCTACGCTTCCTTGGACGACCTGGTTGTTTTTTTGACAATGGTGGCAACATATCAACGTCAACCGCTGAAAAGTCAGGACGACCGAGTGTTGGAATTGGGTGTATAGGCTCAGAATAACACAATCTGTAAGTAGTAACCTGATAAAAGTAATCAACAAACTCATTGATGTTTCTTCCACTCTTTTGAATTGCAGCCACAGCATGGGCATATGGTAAACCGTTGATTTGCCATTGGTGGCACGAGCACGTGCAACTCTCAATGTCTACAGTCACTGAAGGATGTGAATTAACCTCGTAAACATGACTTGATGACACCCTAACAAACCAGGAACGACACTCAGTGAAAGCAGCTTGAAGTTTGGTTTCAATATTTGGACAATTAATGTCGTTCCACTGTGACGATGCATTCAAGCGGCACCCCATTTGGTTCATGATCTGCCCCCTTATTGTGTCAATCATACTTGTGACTGGTAGGTGACGTGACTTTGTGATCCAAGCATTTAATGACTCTGCCGCATTTGAAGACATCTCCCCATAACGTCGCCCCTTAAAAAAAGCATTCGTCCATTTCTCAAACGGAAGGTTTTCCAGGAACTTATCAGCAATGGCTCCTCCTTCACTTCGAAACGCATCAAGCTTTTCATTGAAAAATGCCTCTGTTGGAGTATAAGCACACAATGTAAACAAAAAAATCATACGCTCGCGAAACGCATGTGTAAAGCGACCCCCACTATACTTATCTCTCAGATTTGCTTTTAGGTGTTGTAGACAGAAAGAATGGTGCACCGTTGGTAACAACTTTGGCATTGCTTCCATTAAGCCAACGTTGTGATCAGACATAATGGTTAGTTCCCTATTATTATCAACAATCTCAGCTAATTGCTCTAAAAACCAACGCCAATTACACTCATTCTCTGAATCAACAACAGCAAAAGCCAAGGGGAACAAACCTGCAATACATATACCAACACAAACAGTAACATCAACAAACAGTAACATACAAGCAAAATATTAAAATTTAACAGTAAAATAAAATCAGTAACACCAAATTAACCAAACAAAAAATTCACCTTGGTTGTCATCTTTTGCAGTTGCAGACAAAATAATGTCTTTATACCTACCCTTTAAAAATGTACCATCAATAAACAATATGGGTCGACAGTAGTTAAATCCATGTATACATGTCTTAAATGACATGAACAACCTACTAAAACGATGTGAGTCTGAATCACCTTCCAACACAAAATGACTACCTGGATTGCTTTCATTAGCAGCCTGTACATACCATTGTAATTGCTGGTATGACAACGAATGATCCCCAAACAACATACCCCTTACTTTTTCAACACTCATCCAAGCTTGATCATACGATATGGTCAGCCCATAATCTGTATGAAACATACTTTTCACATCAACTGTTCGTGTGTCAGGTTTTTGTCGGACGTTATCAACAATAAGACCTCCAACCAAATTAGAAGTCAATCTTTTGTTATTTGTCGTACGTGCAGCCACACCACATGTGTGCTGATTGTTTAATTTCTTAATGTAAAACCATCCATTTATCCGCTGGAGAGTAGCAACAACAAACCATTCACACCCAGCAGAATATTTCATGGCACATTCAGCCTTCACCCTTGTTTTTTCATTCTTCACATAATTAAACTGAAAACCAACCTCTATTGCATATTTGCATAAAGCATTCCGAAACTCAACTACTCCTCCCTCAAACTTCTGACCAACCTCTACTATTCCAATCGACCATCCATCAGTCAACAAAACCTTCTCATTGTGAGAACAAAAACGAGGGAGCAGATCAACCTCGCAACCAACAGGGTCAACAATAAATTCAGAACTTTCCACCACTTCCCCACCCTCAAAATCACGAATCACATTCCCTTTAACAACAACAGTAACTTCAACAAAATTCAACTGTACAGATCGTGCAATTAAAAACATGTTTCTCACATCATGATCATTTTGCAAAACGCAATTCGGATGTCCAGGAATAGCGTACGACAGTACAACACAATTAGAACTCAACCCATTCCAATTGTCACACACCACAAGTAACACATCATCATATGTGGAATTCATTGTAATTCTTAGCACAACAGTCTCAGAACAATACTTGCAACAAACCAATATGTTATCCTCCATCTGTTAAAACCAAGCAAACCAATATAAAGGTAAAATGAAAATATGAAAAAAATTCTAATTTCATTATAACAGAACAGTAACATGAGAAAAAGAACTTAAAACATAATTTTAAAAAAAAAAAAAAGGTTGATGATCGTCATAATACATTCAATTCATAGTAACATTGTATTTCAGCAAGTACAAAGGAAAAACGAAAATTAATTAATAATAATTCCGATAAATAACTTTCAAATGTATCTTCCTGTGAGAAATATCGAAATTCCGGCAATAAACTTTCATTATACGTAAATTGTGAAAGCATCAATGTTAATCATATTATGTACAGAAATAAAATTAAAATGAAAATACATCAGAAAAATCCGAACTAGTAGAATAGGCAGCAGTCACAGGAAAAGTCGAACTCCCACTGGTATCCCTTCGAAACTGCTGATGGTATCACCTTCGAAACTCCTACTGCTATCACCTTCGAAAATCCTACTGCTATCACCTTCGAAACTCCTGCCAAACACAATATGAAGTAACCGTGTGATATAGAAAAAAAGACCAGCGGTTATTTCCTGGAAAGATTCAAAAACGTTAAAATTTTGTATAACATCCAGCGATTTTTATGTGATTCAGATTTAGAATTTGAATTTGAATTGTTACTGAAATCTTATTATCTGAATTTGAATTAAAATACCACAACTTATGCCGTGATTCAAGCCTTAACCAATGATATATTCAGTTTCCATAAAAACTGAATTTTCAGTTGATATATATATATATATATATCTCAAATGTAATACATGACTTTCCATAATTGAACGTTTTTAACACCGTTAAGGGTGTTTTAGGGATAAAAAAAAAAAGTGGACTTAACTCAGTAGACATAATTTTAAAAATGGACTTAGCCCCTTATAAGTTTCCTTGCCGGACTTAAGTCCAAACAAGTCCATCTAGGGGGACTCACACCCAATTTTCACAAAAAAAATCTCTACACTTGTCAAAATTTCCCTCCAAAACCCAAAAGGCCTTCAAACTTCCATTCCCTCCGAATTTCAAAAACGCCAAACTCAAATTCAAACCCACCCACCCCACACACACACAGTTTATATATATATACGATATATATTTCAAAAATGAAAAAGTCTCGCCTTCCCATCTTCTATACATACCCACCTTCACTTTCTTCAAGTAGGCGTCCTCCTCCTCCACCTCTTCTTCGTCAACTCTGTCTAACCCCCAACTTTCTCTCTCCAAAAACCCACCATGTCTTCCTCCTCCAAACCCGAGATTTCAGTGACCTCCGTTGGTGGCAATAGCGATCTAATTGGCCCCATTCATCGCCCTTCTGGTGAAATCCACGTTATCGTTGGCCCGATGTTTGCTGGAAAAACCACGGCCCTTCTTCGCCGAATCAATTCTGGAGCCAACAAGGGCAGGTATTCAGTAATTTGTCGTTCATTTGGTTAACTTCAATTAAGCTTTGTGAAGTTATGATAATCAGATTAGAAAGAAACTTGCTGTTTAAGAACAAAATTTGGTCTAGTTCGATTTCTTCAAGAGAATGTTTCACGTTGGTAATCTAACACTTTTGAGAATCGCTTGCAAAATAAATGAAGGAACGTAGCAATTATAAAGTCAAGTAAGGATACCCGATATGCGATAGATTCCGTTGTGACTCACGAT
This sequence comes from Ilex aquifolium, assembly GCA_951799425.1. Classification (NCBI taxonomy): domain Eukaryota; kingdom Viridiplantae; phylum Streptophyta; class Magnoliopsida; order Aquifoliales; family Aquifoliaceae; genus Ilex; species Ilex aquifolium. The sequence continues at coordinate 8,544,962 of OX637400.1, read as the reverse complement.
GGCACGAGATTTCCGTGTTGGGCCTTGCCAGATCTGTCGTCTTTTAGAGAGAAACTTGGAAATGATGCTTATGATAAGGTATGTGGAAGGTGGATTCTGAATGTTTGTCGTTTTAGTTTCAAAATGATGCTGTTTAGAGTTACCTCCCAAATTGTTGCATTTTCTTTGTAACCCCATCATCTATATCTGTTGCACGATGTGAATCTCAACAGATAGACATCATTTCAATTTCAAATTTGTGAATTTTGTTCATGTTCAATCACCCATCGCTATGCTCATTGGGTTTCACTAGTGGATTCTTATGGACTTAGCTGTTGAGGTTTGAACTTGACATAATTCAAAACTTGGAGGATCCAAATCTTAAAGTGACTGTGAGGTTGTGGTTTAATAAAATACTGGTTCAATTAGCCATTGTAGCAATTGTGTTGGATATGTATTGTGAAAGCTATATTCTTAATTGTTCTTTGCCTGACTTGTGGGATGGCACAAAATAGATGATCATTGGGTGCTCAGTCTGTTTTTGTAGAGTAGGTTAGCTCGCACTGATAAAATTCCCATGCCTTTTTTGTCTCAAAATAAGTGGACTGTAGCTGATGGGCTCTGCTAATTGGAGAATTTTATGTCGTTTAATTGGTAAAAACTGTACTGCAGTAAATGATTTCAAAAGATTTGAGGGTTGACAAAGGATTGACGGAGTTTCTATCTGCTTTCAGTTTGTACAGTTAACATGGCTGATTTATGTGTTCGCAGTTTGGTGTTTATAGTGTCACAATTGTTTTCTCATTAGTAATACATGTTGACAGCTGGATGTGATTGGTATCGATGAAGCTCAATTTTTTGAAGACCTTTACAATTTCTGTTCTAAGGCTGCTGACCATGATGGGAAAACTGTAATAGTGGCTGGGCTAGATGGTGACTACTTGAGGTGCTTCTCAAAATTGTCAACACTGTTTTTCATTCCTCTTCAATGGCTTTTGTAGTTTCATATCAGACTAACATGTTGCTATATGTTTGCTGGGGTGCTTCTTGTTTGGTATTTGATCTCAAAGTTCTTGTCTGCCTTTAATGTCCTGAGACAAATAATGCCCCTTCTTGATTTTGATAGTTTTAAGGTTTTTTTACAGAAGGAGCTTTGGTTCAGTGCTTGACATTATACCCCTTGCCGACACCATAACAAAGTTGACTGCGCGGTGTGAACTATGTGGCAAACGTGCCTTTTTCACCTTGCGGAAGACCGATGAGACACAGACAGAGCTTATAGGTGGTTCTGATTCATACATGCCTGTTTGTCGCCAGCATTATGTGCATGGACAAGTTGTTATGGAAGTTGCAAGAAGTTTCTCGGAATCTCATAAAGTTCAGATTGATCTGATTCCAGATGCAGCTGCAATTATTTAGTACCATAGCTGGCTTGTTCACAGTCTAATATATTTTCATGGGCTTTTTACTTAATTATCAGCTTTCTGTATAAAATGCATGGTTGTGTAGCTCTTCTCATAATCTAAATATCATGATGTTTCTTGCTTTGGATCTTTCAATTGTTGCCAGTAGATGTTTTGACTTTATCTTTCTAAAGATGGCCAAGAGATACTGACATAGCTGATTTTTCTGAATGTATGATATTAACAATGAAAATGGATAACCATGAATCATGAAAAATTTAAGTCACATCTTCCATGATCTACAATAACTACTCTCAATTGGTTCACTTTTCAGACAAGCTATTGGGGGTGCCTTTTTATGCATTTTTAGTTTGTATCGTTGTGTATCTTTTCAGTAACGTGTATATCAGGTTAGGTATGTGTTGATGAAATTCTGGGATTTACCAGAAAAAAATTGTGGAAGCACCCTATACTCTATAGTAATGTGTTAATATGGAGACTTGTAGTTGTTGGTATAACAATTGATAGTCCTCTTCAGAAGAAAAACCTGTCTATGATAAAAGGAAGGCGATAAATACTTTTATAAGATGAACATGTTAGCAATTTTACAATTCTATTGAACATTTAACAAGTATAGGATGTCTTGAAATTGAATCATAATGGGGTGATTTCTGTTGATTTGTATTGTCAGCGATAATGGAATTGTGGTGGTCTGATCATTAAAATATGTAGCCATTGGAGGAGATTGTAAAGTGAAAACAATGGCTATGTTTTGAATAAGTAATGCCATCGCTTAAATGTTTGTAATGCTCAGGGAGTTACAATTGTGGCCTTAACATAACCCCATAGTTCACTGGTTCGGCGAAGTTTTGAAGATACATGTATATCTATTTGTGGAAATTCAAGCTCTTGAGACAACTCCCATGTGCTCATTCATGCTTTCCAATTGCTGATAATTTTCATTGAGTTTCAATACTATCAGTCAGCAGTTATTTTTGCAGATACAATCTCATGATCTCACTGATACAATTTGTTTCCAGCTACCATAATTCCCATTGCCCTTTAGATTTGCATTTCAAAAGGCTAGTTACAGTATAGGATTTCAGCCTTGTCAACTCAGAGAGTCCATCCTTCCACCCACATATTTGTAAACATTTATCAATGGTACATGTGGATCTTTGTTTGAATATAGATATGTAACCATAGATCCACGTGCCTATGTGAATGCTTTAGGCACCAGTTACAGTTACTCTTCATTAGTCGTATGTACCTCTCTGGCTTGTTTTTGTTCTTGAATGCATGTATTTTACCCACGTAAGTGGATTTTTGTCTCATGAACCTCATCCTAGTAAATTTAAGGAATTAGTCATTTAACTGTAATGGAATCTGGTTCTTTTTCTCTGACTTATTTGTCATACATCTCAACATTTAAATCAGCATTCTGGAGTCACTTGGGCTAGAGGTTAGGGGCCCCTGGCTTTATTTTTGATTTCCCTCTGCCAAACAAACTCATTCTTCGAAATACCTTCAGTAGTCTACTGGCATACTTTCTCTGGGAAGCAAAATTCACAGAACCAATGCAACTGGTCACCTGTCCAAGTGGATTTCTCTTCTTGCTCAGTGTTCTTCCTTCCAAACCAAATGTTCTTGAGCTCTGTGGATTGGCTGAAATTGGTTCTGTTTTCTTTGGTATGAATTCTGTTTTCTTTGAAATGTTCTGCTGTTGAAGGCCTCTCTTCAACGACATGAGTTCTTGTTCAATATTCTGAATTCTGAAGCTTGTGGATTCATAATCCTTCCTTGAGAGCTCAGACCTGAACTCGGATTTTGGCATTGCTAGATCTTTCTGCAGCAAGAAGCTCAAGGGTTGTGTGCCTGCTTCTCCTCCATCCATATAGGGGCTCTCTCCGTGATTCTGGCTTTTGGAGTTTGCATATCTTGAGCTTGAGAGGCTTCCGGAAAATTCTCCGCAATGTACATACCTAAATGAGTCTGAGCATTCTTTGAAGGCTTGGTGCGTATTTAGTTGCTGAACAAACAGTGCCTGGACTATTAAACGCAGTGGCATCAACTCATTCTGAACTGCTTCGATGCACACCTCTTGTGATAGTTTCTGGCAGTTGAGGTTTCTGCATACCAACCCTTTATCTTCTTGAGACAAATCTGGGTGTGCCTACAGAATAAAAAACTGTGGATTAGGGTAAATTAAGAAAATAGTATAGAAATAACTTGGGGTCTCAGAACTGACTTGATCCATTCTCAACCTATGATTTGGATCAACTATAATAAGTATATTTTGTATTGGGTCTCCCTGTTGATGGTAGTTTTTCAGTGTTGCTACCCAATCCCGTTGAGAACGATTGGCTGATTCCTTGTTAGTTTGAGTTTTGTTAAGGTTGGCTCTTTAATAATGGTTTAGACCTGTGGTTAGTTGATGACCGATTCAACCTGATCAATGGAGTTTGAGTTGCACTTAAGGTTGTGAGAGCTTACCTGCAGGAAGGTGTTCAATGCTATATAGAGATGATCGTGGCATTGTCTGCTAGAGATTGGCACTGTTTCAATGAGATCCATGAATCTTTTGGAATCCATCTTTGGATCACTAGCCATCTGAGTAAGATATATGTCCCATAATTCTGCAACAATGGAGTTACTCGACGAAGGAGTATGGTTTGCCTTTATATTATATGACACATACGTTGAAACTATGCTCTCCATTGTGGCCAACTCAATGCTGGATGAAATGTTTTCTGTCCCACTTTTTGGAAGGAGAAAATCTTCCACCTGACTTAAATGTAATAAGGATGCAATTTGACCTTGTAACTTTGCCTTACTGTCACTTTGGAGACCAAGTTCAAGAGACCTAGACAGCAAAGAGAAGTAAAACCCAACTGGGATCACTTTACTAGCCTTCTCTCCCATGGACAGCAAATCTAGAATTCCCTGTAGGAGAGTTGAAACTTTGTTTTCTGCATCAACATTAGCACTTTGCTCACCTGATTTCTCCCTAAACAGGCATGTCTTCTTTGAGAGAACCCATTTGTTTGCATAGAAGACGACAATGGGGCTAACATATTTTTCTTTCATACCTTGTCTTCTCAAGGATCCTATTATCCTTTTGAAGAATCCAAATGGGAGAGCAATAAGATCTTTGATCCACAGATCCTGAATTATCATCTCCTTCACCATTTCACAGCTCCAAGGTTGGTTAGCCAAAGCCTCCACTGTAACTACTGGATGCTCTCGCCTTCTTTCCGGATCAAGAATCTCCATACAAGCCATGAAGGCAAGAGACTCAATGCAGCGACTCACTATCAGCAACTCTTCAGCCCAGGGAAGCAATGTATGGCACTTTTGTAGGACTATCAGGGTATCATTCCAACTTTGCAAGACAACTTGGTTCAAGTAAATATCAAACCGCTCACAGAGGTTGCCAGAGCTGTATTCTTCTGTCATTTCGAGAAACTCTGCTGCACATCGTAGGGCTGCTACATTAAAGGGATCAACTAGTGTGGAGGATCCGTAGATGAACAATGAAATCATCTCAAAGGTTTCTGGTCCCCCCGGGAAGTTTGGTGGCAGCTCAACCTCATTTGATTCATTCAATTTTCTGTTGAAGTATCCGCTCTTTGAAACCAATGGGTACTGCAAAAAGTAATGGAGAAAATGTACTGAAAGGTAAGAATTTCTAAAATCATTATAAATAAGCTTCTGAATTTCCTGTTTTTTCAAGAATTTAGATAAGCAATATTCTGAAAGGTAGAAGGTAAGTATTCTATAACTGCTTCATGACCAAAACGGAATACAAAAATTATTGTCTGACAGGGTTCTTGAAAAGTCATCTTCATGGCATAAAATTCATTGTTTGGTGAAGTTGCTTGCATATAATTCAGAATTGACCTTCATTTACCTTGTGCAGGTTAAAGGTTCTATTAGCAATCCGGACACGAACAGTAACAGGTAAGCCAGTCTCTTGACTCCTGAGATAGCATTCAATCAGGATCAGATAACTTGGAATATATCTTAAAGCAACATTGTGAAACATGGAAAAGAACCGATGAAAGCATCATCTTACCATGAAATAATCTTAATCTTCAACAGGGCACCAACATTTGGAGATGAGAAAGGACTAGAAAGCACTGGACTCTCTTTTGGGCTAGCAGCCTCCATTGTTAGAGCTCATGAAAGAATTTTCAACACTCTAAAGCAGTTAGAAGTGAAGCTACTGATGGCAATGACAGCTGAATTTATTCTCATCTATATACAGGTATTTCTATACTAATTAAATTGCTTTCCATGGGCATAAATGCTTGAACCTCGTCTCAAGGATCGAAAGATTAGTTTTTTTTTCCTTCCCGGGCTTCTAGAATCCAGAAAACCAGTGAAGTGAATGAGAATGAGATAGAAAAAAGAGGTGGTTTGATCACTTTGTTTCCACACTTTGGTGCTGTTTTTCATATTTTTAGTCAAAGTCATATGCACACGAGTGGACTCAAAAATCCTAGTTTTAAGGCTTCCATAACGTTCTTGAATGTTGGGAAGTTGAAGTTTCTGTGCCATTTCTTGGTATTGGGCAGTAGAAAAAGGGCTAATTTTTTTTTAAAAAAAAAAAATTCTACTGAAGCTTCTATTGCACATTTCTGTGTGACCCCATGCTTATTCAACTTGACTGGTGATTGATCCTGACCGTTGGATTAAGTTGTGTACGCTTAATGGTTTTGTTTGTTTAAATTTGGGCAGTTCTTTTTATTAAGGCTGATAATTGAGCCAAACTATTCGGATTTGATTCGAGGTCGGTTCGGATAAGGTTTAACTCGAGTTCGGCTCGGGTACTAAATGAGCCGAGCTTGAATAATTTTTTTAACTCGGTTCGTTTATATATAAAATAATCGAGCTACTCGGGTTTGGTTAGTTTTGGAATTGGCTTGAGCTTGCCTTATTTTTTAAACGAATTAAGTTTGAACAATTTACGGATTTGTCATCTTGAGTCCTCTTTGCAAATAAACGAGGTGAATTGTGAAAAGTTTTGTTCTCGGTTCTAACTTGTATCCCGATTAAAGCTTAGAAGTGTAGCACAACAATTTTTGTCGTAGAAGTGTGGAATGAGCCACATGGGTTCCCTCCCAAAAAAAAAAAAAAAAACCACTTGGGTTAATTTAAAAAGTTAAAAAGTTTTATGGGGAAAGAGAAAAAGGTGGAAGTAGAAAATTTCAATGCTAAGATAAATGAAAAGGTGAAGAAGCTGAAGTGTGGGTGAAGTTTTGTTTGGTTTGTAGCAAAAGCCAACACCCAAGACGGCACGGCTTCTGAAAATCTGGGTTAGTTATTTATTGACGGGTTTGGTTGCTTACTCTCACAGCAAGTCTCAACCTCTACAAATATTTTAGGAAAAATTTCATCCACACCCTCCCGTAAATAATCCTATTTTCAAAGACACTTTTTGTATTTTTTGAAACTTCACCGCACTCTCCTTTAGTTAACATATCCATTTCATGCACACCCCGATATCAATTAATTGTGTCATTTTTGAATTTTGCGTTCGATCGAGTTTGTGTTAATGGTCAAAATTGACACCCCTACCCTGTCATTAGTTTCCAATACTGACCAAGCAAAAATGATGATGTCATGTAATTTTTTCAAAGGGTATAATACCCTTCTTCTATAATACATTTTCTCTGCTTCTTCATTCTTCTCTTCTTATTCTATCACATACATATTCATTCACACACATCAAAATAACTTGTTCATTCTTCTTCTTCTTATGTCACACAACATTGAACATGAGATTATAGCATGCTGGTAACATAGACAAGAGAGTAACCCACCCAAATTGCTTATTTCTCCTCCATTGCTTCAAAAAGTTTGCTTGATTCTTTAAATTGCTTATTTCCGCTGTTACCTAGAAATCAGTGGGTTCCACATGAGGACTTGAACTTTTAAACTCATAAAAGAACCCACCTGCTACATCAATTTGCCCATACAATACATTTTTAGTAAAGCATGTTTTACAAACTAATTGGACTCGAACCCAAACTCATAAATATGAGCGTATGTAGTTTTTAGGCTTTTCGTTGTTTTGAAATTGCTATTACAAGGCAGTTTGATCAAGAATAGCCCCTTGACGCCATGATTAAGGGTGGGGGAAGGGGTGGAGGCGGCGGGAGTGAGTGGGCAAAAGGGCCATGTCTCTCAACTCAAACGTCTCTCTCTCCCTCTTTATGGGCAATTTGTGTAAAAAGATGCTTAACGGTCAATGGACAAACACTTAATCAGGGTATAAATGAAATTTCAGAAAATACAAGGCGTATCTTTGAAAATAGGGCAATATACAGGGGGCTGTGGATGAAATTTTTTCCAATATTTTAATATTTTTTTCTAGTTTAAGGGCTTTTTTGGTTGTTTATTGTTGTTCTTCAATTTGGAATAGGGAATTCCCAAAGACCAGCAGAGTCAGCTTCAGATCCTTGCAACTCAAGAAATTCATTCTTTATCTTTATATATGCTCTGTGTGTGTGTGTGTGTGTGTATTAAGGTGACCTTACCAACTTGTTATTTTTTCAGTCAGAGACTTGGAGACCCAGACTTCTTTTGTAAAATTCCAGAGTCTGAGAAGAACAAGTTGTCAATTGCTTCATATTAGAGGAAACGATTATAATCAATGATCAGCCAAATATAGACAATGTTTCTTGATGACAATACGAGTAAATTGATGCAGATGAGATAGCAGAATAGTATTTGTAACGTTGAGATCGATATCGGAGTGATTTGGGTTGATCAAAAGAGTTGATTTTTTTAGAGTCACTTCCACATACATGAGATTCAAAATACGTATGTATAGTCAGAAACGGCAAGACAAAATGAACTTATTGATGCGATGACTTAGAATGGATTTTAGACAAATTCTTTCGTTTAGGACATGAAAAACGCGTAATTTTTTATAGTTGAATAACTTCAATGTCTTAAGTCATAATTGATCGTCGCCAGTTCTATGGGTGATTAATTGTTTTTAGCCGAATAATTAGTGTATAACTTTCTTTTTTTGGCAAAATCTATAGTAATAGCCTAATTACTTAATTAACGATAATTAAGTTATGTTTTATTATTCCCTAGTTGATTTTAGGGTTTCTTGTATTATTTATACTCTTGTAAACTTTAAGACTTAATAGTTTTGGATTGATTAATACAATTGAGAGAGTTGTTTTTTTTATTTCTAATTTTTGTTATTTTTTAGGAATTAACAAATTTTTTGAAGTATTTAAGACTGATATTCTTGTGAATCAACAGGCCTAGATAAAGAATCTAAACCAATAGTTATACACAAATTAACAGTTTATTTTTATCATCCCCTTTCATTCATTATATTCTTGTTTTTATCTGCTTCCCTGCATCACAAATGCAACTGAAAAACAGTTCCAAAAGACAGACAAGTTCAGAAGGACCACCTAGTAGAGTTCATGAAACAAACGTGCCCAATTTGCTTACAGTGAATGTAAAATATATCCTTTTTCTTCTTCTTCTTCGAAAAACACAATTACAACCACCACCTCAGTTTATAAGAGCAACTCCAAGGGGAGTTGCCAAAAATGGGGTGCCAAATGCCATTTTGCAATTTTGAACAGTGTTTTGGCACCCCTGAACAGTGTTTCTGCTCCAATGGTAGGTGCCAAAATGGGGTGCCATTTTAATAATTCAATGTTTTTTGTTAAAAAATATAATTAAACTTAACGGTTATATTTTGACGGGTATAGTTTTCATAACGATCGCAATTTAATGGATATATTTTTATAGTAAAAATTTCAAATTTCAAATTTCAAATTTAAAATTTAAAATTTCAACCGTTGAAATTCAAATTTGAAAATTTAACCGCCAAAATAAAAATTAAAAAAAGTATAATTCATCTATAAATATGATCATTTTTCTCATGTTTTTCATCCATTTATTTTACATTCTCTCTATAAATCCAATATCTCATTTCTCTTTGACTATTTATCATTTCTTATTTTCATTCATCAAGCTATATGAATCATTATCCTAATATTTTAGGAGAGATCCTAAATATTGAAGAAGAAGATAATAATGACTTGGATATGTTGTATGCTGCAACTAGAAGGTCAGAAGGGTCTAGTCAGGGACGGATAAGAAGACATCGTGGTTCCGTTCCAGGCCACAGAATAGTTAATCGTGGTAGAGTTGAAGGTCACGAAAAACTCTATCGTGACTATTTTGTTACTCCTTGTGTATATGAAGGTTTTTTTCGAAGGAGGTTTCGCATGAGTCGTCCTCTTTTTCTCCGAATTGTAAATGAGGTTGAACAACACGATCCATACTTCATCCAAACAACAGATGCCGTTGGAGTTCTCGGTTTGTCATCCCTTCAAAAGATAACAGCTGTTTATAGAATTCTTGCTTACGGAACACCGACAGATTCTGTGGATGAATACATCAGAATTGGAGAAAACACTGCCATACAGAGTCTGAGAAGGTTTGTGAAAGCTGTTATTGCAATATTTGGCGACCATTACCTGAGGTCACCAAACAATATCGATATTGCTCGATTGCTACAGACGGGGGAAGAACGTGGCTTTCCTGGCATGTTATGGAGTATTGATTGTATGCATTGGAAGTGGAAAAATTGTCCTACCGCGTGGCAAGGTATGTATACTGGTCATTGTCATGAACCAACAATTATTTTAGAAGCTGTGGCTTCTCAAGATCTTTGGATATGACATGCATTCTTTGGTCTACCTGGTTCGCTGAATGACATAAATGTTCTAGATAGGTCTCCTATTTTTACATTATTAGCAAATGGTCATGCTCCGCCAGTCAACTATATAATTAATGGTCATGAGTATACAATGAGATATTATCTAGCTGATGATATTTATCCAAATTGGTCGACATTTGTAAAAACAATTCCATGTCCACAAGGTTTGAAGAAAAAACATTTTGCTAAAGCACAAGAGTCGGCAAGAAAAGATGTAGAGCGGGCATTTGGGGTACTTCAAGCCCGTTTTGCAATCGTGTGTGGACCAGCACGTTTTTGGGATGAAGAAACACTTGCATATATTATGAAAGCGTGCATAATAATGCATAATATGGTCATTGAGGACGAATGAGATATTGGTAACAATGACTTTGATGGAAGTGATGCAAATCCGCTTGTAGAAGTGTCACATGCGTATACACCAGAATTAGAAGACTTCATGCAAACCCATTGTCAGATTAGGGACAGTGTTACTCATTCTCAACTGCAGTCATATCTTATTGAGCATTTGTGGGAACGACATGGTGACTAATAACCTCTATCAATTTCAATTTCAAGTTGTATTTTCAATTCCAATTTCAATTTCATGTTGTATTTGTCAATTCCAATTCCAATTTCATGTTGTATTTGTCAATTCTAATTTCAATTTCATGTTGTATTTTCAATTTCAATTTCAATTTCATGTTGTATTTTCAATTCCAATTTCAATTTCATGTTGTATTTTCAATTCCAATTTCAATTTCAAATTGTCTTTTCAATTCCAATTGCAACATAATAAATAATGACTACAAATTAAAAAATAATAGCAACATAATAAATAATGACTACAAATTAAAAAATAATAACAACATAATAAATAACGACTAAAAATTAAAACCCCGCTTTTTCATAACCTCTATCTTCAGGTTATTCCAATATGTTGCAGAAATTGGGTCCATGCCAGTAGTGTCAGTTTCCATGATTTTCATTTCATTTTGCATTTCAATTTCTTGCACCTGCCTTTCTTCAATTTCTAACTGTCTACGATGTTGCTCCAATGCTATCTCCTGTTGAGCATAAATTTTGTCGTGTCGCTCAACTTTTTGTCGTTCCACTTCCATTCTTTCAATCCAGTGGTGATAATCTAGTGATGTTTCAACACCGGTTTGTTTCTCTTTGTTTTTAAGTTGTTTCTTCGAAGCCTTTCTGCCCAATGGCCTATCGAGGTTGGGAGTGGACGAGGGTTCAGTGTCATCCCCTAGATATGGAGTTGAATAGCAAGATTCAACATGAGTTGATTCAGCAGGACTACCAGTTGAATGAGTTTTTGTTCTCTTATTGCTGGTCAGATTATCAGTCCATTTCCGCTCCATTTACAATATATTCCAACAATGCTTGTATTGAAATGATTTTCCAATAATCTTAGCAAACATTTCTTTTGTGTCATCAACCTGAAAAACATATGAATTTATTCAGTTAATAGTTCAAATATCAAATCATAATAGTGTCTAAATTAAAAGTTTAATTATTACATTATTTTGCTCGGTGTGTCCACTTTGTCGCAGTCTTTCAATTTGACTATAAAAACCGAAAAATTTGCTGCATTTTGCATTTATATCAGTCCAACGACTTTTAATAGAAGATTGAGAACGCTCTTCATGATTGCCTCCATGAAGTTCTAAGTATTGCAATATTCTTTGCCAGAATGCACCACCTTGTTGTTCATTCCCAGTAATTGCATCTTTGCTCGTATTAAGCCAAGCAGACACAATTAATTTATCTTCTTCTAGAGAGAAGTTCTTTGTCCTTCGCGATTTTCTCACTCTTGGAACATGTTCATTTTATACTGGCGCCAATACTGTGGGATTGATCTGAATAGCATCATCATATAAATCGGTGTCGTTCATAAGCAAATCAGTGAAAGAACCGTCAAATTGCGAATCCATCTACAAAAAATAATATAAAATTATAATCAATTTAAAGAATGAGTAATTTATAAAGTATACAATAAATCTATCAATTATAAAATTTATAATCAATTTAAAGAATGAGCAATTTATAAAGTATACAAATAAATTTATCAATTATTAAATTTATAATCAATTTAAAAAATGAGCAATTTATAAAGTATACAAATAAATTTATCAATTATAAAATTTATAATCAATTTAAAGAATGAGCAATTTATCAATTAAAAAATTTATAATCAATTTAAAGAATGAGCAATTTATAAAGTATACAAATAAATCTATCAATTATAAAATTTATAATCAATTTAAAGAATGAGCAATTTATCAATTAAAAAATTTATAATCAATTTTAAGAATGAGCAATTTATAAAGTATACAAATAAATCTATCAATTATAAAATTTATAATTAATTTAAAGAATGAACAATTTATCAATTAAAAAATTTATAATCAATTTTAAGAATGAGCAATTTATAAAGTATACAAATAAATCTATCAATTATAAAATTTATAATCAATTTAAAGAATGAGCAATTTATCAATTAAAAAATAAATGAAATTACCCTTAATTAAAACAAATAAATATGCCATAAAGTATAAACAATTTATAAATTATATTACAAATCATAAATTTAAACAAGAACAGGGGCGGGGGGCAGATGTAATTAAAAATTACAATGCCTACCCTTTCCCTAAATAAAACCATCGTCTTCTTCCTTCCCCATATTTCTTACCAGACAAACCAGACAGACGTCTTCTTCCTCTTCCTCCCTTTCTCCTGCGCCTCTCTGCAATTACAACGGCAACGAAGCTATGCGATCTAGTGATGCAAGGGTAACGACAAGGGCTAGGGTTCAGGGAAGCTAGGGTTTTCAATATCAAAGGCAAAGATTCAAGGAAGCAGTACACAAATCGATCTTTAGGCAAGTTCCTTTCCCCTTTCCTCTATCTGTATTTTTATAGAAATTTGGATAGAATATAGCCGTTGAGGAACAGTAGCCACCAACGACTATTTTGCAACCTCTCCATTCTCTCTCCAAAGTTGCCAAATATGCCACCCCAAAACCCTAGATGCCATTTTACCACCTCTGATACCACCTCCGTTGGAGCCTGATTTTTTGCCGTTGATGTGCCATTTTAGCAGTTATGGAGATGACACCCCAGATAGCAACTCCCGTTGGAGTTGCTCTAACTACAACCTAAGAGAAGGAAAGAGGGCTGTTGTTGTATAATGTATGGTTGGGAGGATAAATCCAGGCGGGGCCCACAGAATCTAGCTGCGCGAATCATGTTGGCTTCCCTTCGTGCTTTTTCGTCTCATTTGAGAGGTATTTTCTGGCCAAATGAAATGGGTAAGCCGAGTTGGTTAATGTCGGTACATCCTTGATATGATGGTATTTTATGGTAGATGCATGAATGATAAGTCCTCAACACTAGTCCCAAGACATGGTTTACAAGATGATCTTTGGCATCAAACCAAAAAATGTATAGGACATTAGCAAGCTCTGCTGATTGAAAGGAAGCACTGAACTGTGCATGTAAATCATAGAGATGGCAGGGATTAATACAAGGTAAAAATTCTCAAAATTGGCAAATGCCTAGACAAAAGCATGTATTAACTGATTGAATTTTCTTTCCAACAGGAAATGAATTCAGCTAGGTCTCATCGCAGTCAGCAACGTCAGAAAGGAATGGGTCCTTAAGAAGTTCGGAGGCTGAGGGTCTTGCTCTTGGTTGGCCAATGCACCTTTCAATGAAGGCCTTCAATTCCGGGTCATTTACTTTATTCAAGGCTTGAGGCTTTACACCAGTGGTCACTTTCTTGTATATCTGAGCAATACTAGCACATTCGCTGTATGGTATTTCCATTGTGGCCATTTCAAGCAACGACATTCCAAATGAGTAAATGTCCACTAACTCCGTGTAATTCTCTTCATACAGCTCTGGCGCCATATACTCTGGTGTCCCTAACAATGAATGCGCTTCATGGCTCTTCCCCACAATTGCTGCCAAGCCTAGATCACCAATCTTGACCTGTACATTAATCAAAATCATTTAGACAGCGCAGAGATCAAATAATAGAGAAACATGCTACAACCCAAAAGAAAAAAATGGTATGCGATTGATAGAGAATTTCATTCAGTTGAAACAAATAGTAGGTACCTTTCCAATGTTCCCGTTGATGAAGATGTTACTACAGTTCAGATCTCTATGAATGATGCAAGGATCATGGGTGTGGAGATACTCCAAGCCCTCGAGTATCTGTCTTGACCACTTCTTCAAGGCCCTGAGGGCCACATGGCGATGCTTCTTCCTGTAATCCCTGAGGCTACCAGAGGCACATTCCTCCGTAATGAAATTCAAGGTGCTATGCTCGCTGTCCTTCCAGAAGTGGAAGAGAACAATGATATTATCATTCTTCAATGTCGTGAGAAGCTCAATTTCCGAGTAAAGCCTACTGATGACAGATGGGTCGGCACTGAAATTCCTCAACCGCACCTGGTTCCAAGCCACATCTCTTCCCTCCTTCTGATCAAATGCCTTGTAGACCTTCTTCACAGCACCAGAGCCTAGCAGTTCACTATATCGACCAAACCGTCCTGATGGATCAACCTCAACAAACGGTTCAGCATCTTCATCAGGTGGTTCAGGATTAGCAAACGGCATCCCAAAGTTGTATAAAACCACAACCAGAATCAATTCAAAGGCAAACGAACAAAATTCTTCTCCAAAAGTCAGATGATCAGGTCACTTCTACAATCGAGAAAGACAGGCTCAATGTGAGATACACCCAAAATCATGAAACTTGAGCTTAAACTAACATGTAGTAATTTACTAAATCAAAGCACAAGCTTATTTCAAGGTTGATATAACAGATACAAATCAGAACAAAAAGATCAAGAAATACAACTCAAAAGGATGAAACATCAGATCTGGTCAAACTAATATACAGTATTTGATCCCATGATCAATCAATTGTACAATACAATGAACTAGAACTAATATTAACAAAAAGAGACACATCCTTTCACCAGTGTAAATTTTAAAGTTAAATGAATTAAAACGAATGATCAATAGGGTTAATTCAAGTAAGAATAAAGATTAATACCGTATCAAACAACTAGATTTCAAGAGAAGGGGGGAAGGAGTTGATTATGATCGGAGTAAAAATGCCAAACCAACTGAAAAATATGATAGCAGCACTAAGAAAAACAAATCTCTTACTGTTTTTTTCTGTAACACCCATGTCAAAATTACTGACCACCCAAAAAAAAAAAAAAATCCGGCTCAAATTGAAACTCTGAGTATACTAATCCGCACTGTTTCAACATAGATACGGTTTCCAAGCTGGTTAAAAAAAAAAAAACAGTACACGCAGAATTAAATTTGTGGGAACTGTAACAAATACAAATTAAAGTTACCAAAAAAATAATAATAATCAAACACCAAAACGGGAAGTTCTGATTAACTTAATAAATTACTGCTGTATCAATATTCACATTCTTAATCACGAAGGAATAGCGTAGTCTAAACTCCAACAACCAACACACAAAAAAGGAGAAGGAAACTAGAGCTCATAGTAACAAAAGAGAGGCGGACAATTTAATGTGAAAACTAGGGTTTAAAGCATCAAATCTTCAAGCAAAGCAATTCAGAAGAGAAAATCGCAGTATAGAAAAAGAATGAGTGGAGTAAAAAGAATCACCTTGAGACTTGCAGAGGTTGAAACGCTAAACGGATTGAGAGAGATGTCGAGATCGAGAGAGAGAGAGAACGGAACTTGGAATTTGGCAATGGAAGAGAGTGGAGGGAGGTGGGTTTATATAGGCGGTGTAACGCGGCTTCAGTTCAAACTCCAATTCCAATCAGTAGTGTGATTAATTTAAATTATCTTTGATTAGAACTGAGTTTGGTCAAGTTTAGTTAAACCGCGTTAAGTGGGAGTAACATCTCTTTTAATATATATTTTTTATTTTTTTTTCTCTTTTAAAAATTAGTTAAGTTGAAATTTAAATAGGTCTCTTTGCATCTAAATGAATTCCTAATCATTGACACGTTAGAATTGACTCCGAGGCGAGTTGTAAACACGAGATATCTTGGGCTTAATTTTCACTTTTTTTTCTCGAGTTTAACTTATACTTGAACTAACATATTATTGCAAATATCTGAGCTTATTCTACATGAATAGATTCAATGTACCTTGTAATAGAAAGATTCTTTGTTAAAAAATAAAAATAAAAATAAAAATAAAAATAAAAATAAAAATAAAAATAAAAATTCAACAATTATTAGATTAGTCTGACTACTCGGAGATTTCAAATTTTAGATCAGGAGGCTTAGTACGATCTAAGGTCATTTTCAATCCTTACTCAAAATTTAAGTAAAAAACTTAATTTGATTTGGTCAACTCGTTTTAAACTTATTTTTATAAATTTAAGTAAGGATTGAAAATACTTTAAGATGAGCGATGGGAGTTCATGGTAGCCCCAAGGATCTGAAAAAATCTACCTCATTATAGTATCTGAGAAACCTTAACAACCCATGCCATGCGAAGCTTGTGAAAAAAGTCGGTAGCTTTCATGAAGTCCCCACATTTTCGAGAAGAACAGACTGTCGATGGCTGCATACAAAGGGCAAAGATTGCAATCAACGGTCAGCCAAAAACAATTGAATCGTTGGAGCTTGTGAATGTATCCGTGTTCCTATTCACTTCACAGATTCACCTTTTTTTCCCACTCTAATCACAATACAAGCAAATAGAGCTCAAAAAAGAGTTCCAACAAGAGAAAATCAAAAGGACGACTTGAATCCAAGAACAGTAAAGAGCTCACGGAACACCCGTGCCAAATTTGCTTACAATGAATGTTGATACATCTTTTTCCCAAGAATATAAGTAAAATACATACGAATATTATTACATACGATGGGTAGAGACGGCTGCTCTTCTTAGGGAGGGTCAAACTCACAACCTCCCATTTGTGAATATTATTATCCAGGCTTTTGTATTCTATTGAATGCAAGCCATGTGAAAACATGTGAATTCACTTTAGTTGAGTGAGCTGAAAGGGCTAAAGTGAAAGACAGTTACAGAAGCCTTAAATTCCTGGCTCCGGACATGGGAGGATATGCAAATTTCAAGTAATCATTGAGAAGCTCCGGACACAGGAGCGGCAGTATCTTAGTCCGGATATCTAAAATCTGCTTTACATCTAAGATACAGAACACAATTACTGTATGCAAAAAAATTGGTAGCTCACACAGTTTTTGAAGTCCAAAAAATAATAATCAGCTGCAGCTATCCATAAAAGTTTGGGGAGAACACAGAAAGCTGAGTTTCAATTCAAGTTTGCAAGGCATTCGAAATTGAATGAGGGCATTGCACTGATAGCCATTTCATGTTACGAACATAATACCAATGATGTTCTGAACAGATGACAATGACTTAGAGAAGGCTCGTAAAAAAATCATTTATGAATCCCTAACAAGTAAGCTAACTCAGTACGGAAGGAAGTCCTCAATACTACTTGGGGGAATTAGACGATGAGTTTATAAGAAACAGTGAAGCACGAAGGATGTGGAATTTTACTATGCTTTTCTTTTCCCTACAACAAGAACTGGACAGAGAAAGTAAAAAATACCACCATATAACTCTTACCTTATAGGCATTAACCAATAAGTACCAGAGACGAGAAAAACAAAAAAAGCATGCAGGACAATCTCAAAGGTAACAGATGATCTGAGAATATGCACAAGATATATTCCCAACATCATTGCGCCATAGCAAGAAACAGCGAATTTACAGCAACAGGAAGCAGATCATTATTCTCTTTCATCCAAATGCCAATTTCGGGTAATGCAAGATTAGGAAAGTCTTCCATAAACAAGACTAACTACAAAACTCAAGCAAAAAAAGTCCAATACTGACATTTATAAATAGTTAGGGACAGCCTCCAAAAAGAAAATAGTAAAACTTCACATCGTTGATAAACTCCAAATATAAAATTGGCACTTATGTATATTGTTATATTTCTAAAATTCACCAACACTGATTTCAGAAGACAGACAATTATACAATCAGAACATCATTGTTGAAGTTCTATAAAAGTGCCATACATGAAAGAAAAACATGTATTATCAAGGAGCATTAGAGCCCCCTCTTACAGAAGGTGACCTGGTACTCAAACTGCCATCTCTTCCAAACCTCGACATACTTCTTCCACTCTTTGGAGTACTCAACCCAGGGCTTGCACCACGGTAACTGGCACGCAGAGATTCATCAACAGCATGAGAAGACTTGGCGATTGCATTCCTAACAAACTTCTGAGCAGCAGGGGAGAGAGTCCGAGCACTTGGGCTGGCACTACCCCCTCTAACCGATGAGTGCAACGGTGGTTTCTGAAACATCTTAGACCTCTCCCTCAGTTTGCGTGCAGCCTCCCTAGACAAATCATGAGCTTTGACATCTCTAGAAGGAGGAATTGGCATCATGAAGTGTGGCCCATCGCCACTACCCCCAATATCAAATGGAGTGTCCTCTGGCTCCAATCTCAATGGTGTCCCCTCAATTTCTCCCCACGTAATAAATGGAGACTCATCCACACCTGGAGCAGGAGACGGTGTCTTAACAAAGCTATAACCATTCTCAGCCTTCTTCCCGGATTCAACATAAAATTGGTTTGGGGTTTTCCTCAACTCCTCCAAATCATACCTTTTCAATTTATCTCCATATCTATCCGAAAATGACATCGGAACAGGAGTTCCCCCAGCAACAGGGGTATAAAGCACCGCCATTGTATCTTCATCTTTGTGCGAAGAATCTAACATTTTACCATGAAACCGGGTATTTGTCTTGCTAATCTCCTTAGTCAAGGCATTAAGCCTCTCCGCCCTTTCTTCCTCCGTCAATGGAGCCTCACCCCGATCAGCTGGATGATACATCAACAAATTCTTTGCCGTATATTTCCAACCTTCCAAAGTACTCACTGGCTGATCCGATGTGCCATACCCATCCGTAATCCGACCTCTTTTCACATCCTCAATCAATTTCACATCCTCCTCTTCACCTTCTAACAAATGCCCATATCTCTCCTTCCTCTTCCTATTCACTTTCTCCAAAATTTTCGAGAAACTCTCATTATCTTCACTCGTATACCTCCTAAAAAACTGATCAAGCGTCATCGCATCAAGCTCATCCTGATTACTCTCACTCACATCCAAATTTTCATTATTTGCTACACCAGGAGTTCTAGGGGTTCCATCAATATCAAAACCAGTGGAATTTCTGAAAAAAGTAGAGCCGGGTGTTCGAATTTTACCTTCAGCACCTGAATTCAAAACTTTGCCGCTACGGCGCTCGATAATTTTCAATTGGGCATCCCGAATTTGAACCGGATCGCCGGTCCTAACGGCCTCCAGCCAGTCGAGACGGTCACGGAGCTTCGCGATGTCGGGGAAGAAGTCGCGTTCAATGATTTTCTCTATTGCGGCGACATACGAGTCCTCGTCGAGGACTTTCGGCTGAAATCTAGGGTTTTTGGGTGCTGTTGTAGAAGAACTGTTAGGGTTATCGATGGGTTGCGATGAGAGAGAAGGGGATGGAGATGAGATTTGGCGTGGGGAGTGGCCAGGAGATAGCAACATGGTTTCTTAGGGGAGAGAAGATGTGTGTTTGTGTGCGTATATGAAGAGAGAGAGAGAGAGAGAGAGAGAGAGAGAGAGATTTGAAGAATTCGATGAATTAGGTTTTCTGAAACTGAAGAAAGCGAATCGAGAAGAATGGATTACCTTGTGCGGGTCGGACCCCAATTGAGGATATATGAGCTATGAGTCGTGAGTCGTGACCCACCGCTTAAGGAAAAGGGCTAACAACATAAAGGGCCCCATATCTATATTTTTTCTCGGTTTATCCCCTTCTATTTTTGGAAACATAGCAATTGAACCCTCTGATCCAAAAATTAGTTTTTTTTCACACAACAATTCGAGAAACAATTTCCAAGAGTTCTTACATTCCTCAACTACTACATATGTCACACTATCAGAGATCAAAATTGCATTTCAATGTATTGTTTCGATTACTAAGAAAACAAAAATATTTTAAAACAAGGATGAAAGTGGATAAAAAATTTTGTTTTTAAAACATTGGTACAAATATAAGAAAATATCTTGAAATATATCAAAATATTGGTGCAAACATACTGAAATTTTTCGAAATACTTCAAAATATTAAAATTTTGACTCAATCAATGATTTATTTTGATCTCATTGAAAATGAAAGTAGAAACGTTCCGATTATTTCAAAATAAAATTTTTAATTCTTGAACAAGACCCATGGTGTTATTGGGCCTGTAAGGCCAGATATTGAGTAACTAATGAGGGTATAGACCCTCCAAACAACATTTATCAGATATTAAAGTAATACCACATAATTGAGGGCGGCCATTTGTAATTGATCATAAGTTTAGGGGTTCCCTTGCAATTAGAATATTATTTTTCAGAGTCAGCCATACGATGTGTGATTCACATCCAACGGTCATAATGAATCACCAAGCCTATAAATAACACTTATAACCCCTAAACCACCATTAGAATTAGGGGTTTAGGGTGTTGCACCGCTTGGGGAGTGCGCTGTTTGAAGTCTCTCTCTCTCTCTGTGGTAGTAAACAGTTCTTCACTAGTATTTCAGATTGTGTCTTTTTTAATCTATTTGTGTGACGATTTACAGTGAATTGGGGCGAGAATCGTCGATATTCGTAAAACCCAAAGATAAATCGTCACAGATCAAGCCTCTCTTCGATTCTATGGCGGTCGAGGCTCCTTCTTTACTTCGGAGCCTCCTGCTTTCGAATTGGGGCCATTCTCATATCCTATTGCCTTGGGGAGCAGAGTCTCTGCCATTACCTTTTGGGATTGGCCATGAGAATTACATTCCAATAATCTATAATTCTATGTAGATCTTGTGTTATTAATTTGTTGGTTTTATTGGGAACTATTGATTGGCCAGTGAGGAGATAAATCGAACAAAATACCATCTTTCGGGACTGAAAGGCTTTTTGAACAAAGCCCTGCTGTTATTCTGCAATTCTGAGGCCTTGGTTGTGTTCCTTCCCTCTCCTCTTCGTGATGATTTGGGAGTTTTTTTTTTTTTTTTTGAGTTTTGGCATGCTAGAGGGTTTATGGCTAATAACGAAAAGTTATTTCATACATAATGTTTCCCTTAGACAGTAATAAATATTCCGTGGGATGGAAACCAATTTATTGATGACATGAAATTACCGATTGAAAAAATGAACTTCAATTGAAATATATGTGATGCTATTGACTATTAATAATATATTATATAAAGATAAATGAATTGCACTTAACGTGTTAGGATAATTTTAATCACGGTCTTTATTTTAGTTAATTATTTTACTTAATTTTTAATAATTTAAAGGGAATTATAATATATATATAGAGAGAGAAAGACATAGAGAGAGAATTTGAAGAGACTGAATAACTCTTAACATTTGGAGAGTCATTTGGTTGAAGTGAGAAATAAAGAGTAGAATAAAGAGTGGATTTGAGAGTTTTTTTAATGTTTGACTAATTAAAATAGTTAAAAAAAGAAGAAATAGATAGTGAGTTGGAGTTGTTGTTAGAGTATTTTTAGTGTTTATCCTTCTTTGTACTTTTTTTAAAAAAAGAGTGAAAACTTTAAAAAAAAAATTCTAGTGTTAGATTTATACTCATACTAAATGAAGGATTTTTTTTTTAAAAACTCAAATCAAGGGAGATTTTTTTTTAATTTATATCTTTAATAGTAAGATTTTACTCTCTTTTAAAGATTTGATGATTATATTTATCTTCTTTTAAATTTGAATTTATCCCCAATCAAATTTGAGTTTATCTTTTTTAAGATTCAGATTTTTTCATTGGGTCCATACAAAATCAAGCTTTTTATCTTTTCTTTTACTCAAATTTAGATAAGAATTTGAATTTTAATCGAAGATGGTCTTATTTTGGTTATATCATTGCAATTATTGACTTTGTTATGGAGAGTGTAGTTATGGTTATGGAGAGTTTTTTTTTTTTTTTTGAGAAGAAGAGTGATCAGATTATCATTACGTTGGGAAATTCTGATTACAATCAGATGAGAAAAAAGTCTTAAGCTCGGGGGGAGAACAACATACCCAACTCAAAGGAATTGAGTTAGTAAGCGTCATGACTGCCACGCAATGAGCTGCTCTATTAAGAGCTCTAGGCTTATAAACAAAACGTAAATTAAGATCATTAGCAAAGCGCCTAATATCACAAATAAAAGCACTAATTTCCCATGGGGGAACATCTTCGGTTGAGCCCAGCTTGATCACCTCCATATTGTCACTTGCAATGGTCACATGTCTTAACCCAGATGCAGAGGCCAACAAACACGCTTCATGAATAGCAGCAGCTTCCGAAAAACGGCTGGAAACAGCCGGAATATGCTTGGCAATACCAGCCTCCAACGTCCCATTACTTCCTTTAAGAATCACCCCTACAACTGCCTTGCCATTCTTGAAAGCTCCATCACACCATAGAGAAATGGGCTGCAACAGATTAGGACAAAAAGAATTAATCTGCTTCGATTCAACGTGATGCACCACCTGGCTCCCCATAGCAGAACAGAAAGTCTCAAACCATAAACGCTGAGACCACATCAGAGTGCCAAGAGCATTAGGGACTTCATGATTAAACACAAACTTGTTTCTAGAATTCCATATGGCCCAACCAATCGTAGCCACACGCCCCATAAAAAAGAAAGAATCTGAAATTTTCTTGAAATTTTCCAACAAAGCCGAAACCCACATTAAGACCGAGACACAAGATCCTTGCTCCAACCCCAGCTCAGACCCAAACCAAACCTTCTTTGTCTATTCGCATTCAAAAAGAATATGCTTGATAGATTCAATACTATCACCACAAATTAGACACCAAGGAGAATCAGCACATTTTCTTTTAAATAAATTCTCACGTGAAGCCACAACATTGTTACAGACTTTCCACCAAAAATGTTTGATCTTAGGAATGGCCTTCATATTCCATACAACAGACCAGAGTTTGGGGTGAGGCGAGAAAGAGGAGCAAGGAAGATAAGCAAAAGATGGTTGAAGACTAACAGCAAGGGAATAACCAGACTTAACCGAATACATACCTTTAGAAGTCAGCCTCCAAATTCGCCTATCCACACTAGGAAAATTTGGAATTGGGATAGCAAGAACAGCCTTACACTCCTCCTCATTGAGAATCCCTCTGATGAGCCCATAATTCCATTCCCTATTATGCTGAGAGATTAATTGATTGACCCAAAGAATATTACAGTCATGAGGTCTAGAAGATCTCACTGCACTGTCTTCAAACTGGGGAATCCACTTGTCCTCCCAAATACTAATCTCATTGCCTTCCGACACTTGCCAAAAAAGACCTCTTTCATGAAGATCTCTTCCCTTTAGCAGACCAGTCCAGACCCAAGAAGGCCTCGCCCCCTTCTTAGCCTTCATGAAGTCACCATCAGGGAAGTAAATGGACTTGATGAATCTTGCCCAAAAAGAATCAGGATTATGAATTAATCGCCAACACTGTTTAGCAAGTAACGCCTAATTAAAGAGATAAAACTCTTTGAAACCCATCCCCCCGCTAGCTTTTGCTTCCACCATCCTATCCCAACCTTTCCAACTAATTCCTCTCTTATCACCTTCATTCCCCCACCAAAACCTCCTTACATACTTATTGATCTTGTCACAAAAAGATTTAGGGAAAGCAAGAACTGACATTGCATAATTTGGAATTGATTGAAAGACCGCCTTGATTAAGATTTCCTTGCCAGCTGGAGAAAGGAACATACTCTTCCACCCTTGCAGCTTCTTCAAAATTCTCTCAAGAAGGTAACCAAACAAGTCACTCTTTGCATTACCATACAAAAAAGGCAAACCCAAATATTTAGAACCTCTATCCAATGGCCTTAACCCTAGCAACTGACCAAACAAAAGTTTTTGCTCATCCGTGGCATTTGCAGAAAATAAGATACCTGATTTTTGTTGGTTTAAACACTGACCAGAGGTAGAGCAATATCTATTAAGAACACCCATGACATTAGAGATATCCTGTAACTTCGCTTTAAAGAAGAAGAAAGAATCATTCGTAAAAAATAGATGGGAAATAGCAGGGCTACCTCTTCGCACTTTGACACCTGAAAATTTTCTCTCTTCCACCCCATTCTGTAACATAGAGGACAAAACATCAGCAACCAGAATGAAAAGATAAGGGACAACCTCGCAACGTTTTTCCCCATTAATAATGATTTGGAATCTCACAGTACTGACACACTGGAAAATTAACTGCACCCATCTAGGAGAGAACCCCAACTTAAGCAACACCGCTTCCAAAAAGTCCCATTCAATTCTGTCATATGCTTTACTGATATCCATTTTGATTGCCAAATCAAGAACCTTACCTTTCTTTTTATTCCTAATAGAGTGGAGAACCTCATTTGCAATGATGATACTATCTTGAATTTGCCTATTAGGCAGCTTGTTGAGGAGAAACAATGGAAGACATCAAACCTTTCATCCTATTTGCAAGGACCTTGGAGATCACCTTGTATAAAAAATTGCAGAACGCAATAGGTCGAAACTGAGAAATCTTTTCAGGTGACTCATCCTTAGGAATGAGGACAATGTTTGTCATGTTCAGGTCCCGCAACATGAATCCCCCATCAAAAAAAGTCTTTACCACCCTACCCACTTCATCCCCCACAATATGCTAATACGAATGGAAGAACATACCAGGAAAACCATCAGGGCCAGGGGCCTTAAGTGCTCCTAATTGCATGACTGCCTTCTTGACCTTCGCATCTTGGATCGGCTGGAGAAGCATAACATTCATCTCATCTGAAATTTTCTTTTCCACTGACCCCAACACCTCGACAAAATCTCTTGGCCCCACAGTAGAGAACAAATCCTGGAAGTAGTGTTTAATATAGGCATTCAACTCCACTTCATCATCAATCCATATAGCCTCATCAGTCTTCAACCGTAAAATATAATTACGTTGCCTTCGCTGAATAGTCGAGAGATGAAAGAATCTTGTATTTTGATCCCCTGACATCAACCAATTAATTATTGATCTTTGTTTCCAGTAGAGTTCCTCCCTTTTCCTAATGCTATCCATCTCAGAAATAATCTCCACTTCCTTTCTAAGATTTTCCTCCAAGACCTCGAGCATTTGGAGCTTAAGCAACTGAGCATTTAACTCGGTCAACATCATTTTCTCGTTACCAAACTTCTGTTTGCTCCAAGCTTTAAGATCCTTGCCACATAATTTCAGTTTTTTAGTTATTCTAAACATCACAGATCCCTGCCTCTCTTCCTCCCAACTCCTCTTAATGATCTCTTCACACATGTCTTCTTCCATCCACATAGCTTCAAATTTAAAGGGGGCTGTCTTTTTCTTAACAGTTGGCTCCAAAATTATGATGATAGGGCAATGATCCGAGCCCACCTTTGCCTCGTGAATAACCTGCATATGAGGGTAACACAAACTCCATTCCGGATTAACCAAGACTCTATCCAATCTTTCTTGCACATTTGCTTCACTTGGCCTATTATTAGACCAAGTAAATTTTGGTCCTTTAAAGTTCATATCAATCAGGTTGCATTCAGAAATAAAACCTTGCAGTTCTTCCATCTTTTTAGCTCTACATATTCTCCCCCCTTCCTTTTCCAATAAAGACCCAACCACATTAAAGTCACCTGTGACCAACCACGCCCCTTCAGACACAGAGGCAAGACGTTTCAAACCATGTCAAATTCTCTACCTATGATCAAAATCATTGTCAGCATATAGAAAAGTGCACTGCCACTCCTGTGTTTGATGCAACTTTCTACCCACAACATTAAAAAAAATTCATATTCTTGCTGTCAATACGCAACTTAATATCATCCTTCCACCATAGAGCCAAACCCCCAGAAAGACCCATAGGTTCAACATACTCACCATACTGAAAATTCAGACTCCTCATCAACCTTTCCAGTTTCTGAGTTCCATTCTTAGTCTCCATGAGGAAGACTATAATAGGACGATGGGTATCAACTAACCCTCTCAAATTATGGACTGTCCGGGGTCGTTCCACTCCCTGACAGTTTCAGGAAATAATTAACATGGAGACTGTGGCGGTTTAAGGCCAGCCACCACCGCCCTTTCTGGACCCATTGCATCATTGACATTTTCAATAAAATTGCTCGGGGTTTTAGAAATCCATTGGGAAAAACATATATCCAGATTATTCTCACCTTGTTCCTCTTGAATCTTTACTGGTCCTAAATCTCCTTGCTCTGCTAAGGATGCAAAGAAGATTTCAGAATGAGTCAATTGCCTCTTTCTTCTTCCTCTTCCCTCCTTAGGGCAACGCAAAGCCCTATTGACCCGCTGTTTGTACCTTCTTTTATTCTGAGCTTGATCTGGGTGACTATCTTCATGTAGCTGGAAAGCATGGTTAACTCTCTTCTCGAGCAAAGAACTCTCATCTCCCTTCTGTTTCTTGCTTGGTCCAGCGTCTCCACAATACTCCTCCACTGGTTGTTCCTTTCTTTTTAGTGCCAGCGCTTGAAATTTTCTCTGCAGCTTCTCCTCAGCAATCAGCACATCCGCCCCCAATCTAATTAACTGAGTCCAAACTCCTCCAGCCCCAATTGATTGGGCTTTGTCCACATTTGAGTCTCCATTAACTTCTGGGCTTTCTTCTGGTTCCATCACTAAATAACTACAACCACCTGGGCCTTTTTCTACCAACTGGGCTTCAAAGGATGTTGTGGCTATAATAGGCCCATAATCATTTGGGCAACAACTGTCACCTTCAGACTCCTGTAATTGGATTCCTATGCCTTTGTAAGCAATGAGATCCAAGCCTCCCTTTGTTGCAGGTAAGGGGGAACAGGCATGATCTGGAGTAGGTAAATCACCATGTGACTGCATAATTGGTGATTTTCCACGTGGCAATACCCCCTCATTTCTTACCAAATCTGCAACATTAGCCATATCCTGACACACTGCAAGAATACAAGCTTCATCTTCTTCTTGGTCACGCGACCCTTTTGCAGCAGGGACTTCTTCACGCACCGGGGTTCTACATTCTTTTCTGATTACATTCCTGTTCTGGGCTTTCCTCCTCTGTTTTCCCTTTGAAATTTGCTCAATTGTAGACCAATTTTCTCTAAAAAAGACGGTAGTCTGTGAACTCTGGGCACGCAACTCTGGACCAAAATCACCCTGAATACTCAGCTTTCGCCTGGTACATTGGCTCTAAGTATGGCCAATCCGCCCACACCCGTAGCAAAATTCAGACAGTCGCTCATATTTAAAACTAATCCACAAATCATCATACTTCTCCCGGGCTAGCATAAAACCCTTCTTCAATGGTTCATGTAGATCAACTTCACATTTCACCCTCAAAAAATTTCGATGCAGCATAAGATCCCCCTCTATCTCCTCCACACAGGTTGGCTTCCCCACAATCTTACCAATCTTCCAAGAATTAGCCTTAGTCATCATATCAATCGGCAACCCCCAAATCTGGACCCAGAATTCCGTTTTATAGAAATCATAATCACTCAAAGAGCTCTGAGGGACACATTTCTTCAGCACAAGCAATGCACCCATAACCGACCACGGACCCTCACTGTAAATTTTATCTCTATCCTCCTCATCTTTATACATAAACATGAAAGTATTTTTTTCCCAAAAAGTCATAGCGAAACCCTTTGCCATTTTCCACGAACCCTACAGGACATTTGAGACTCCTTGCTTATTGAGGGCAACTTCAGAAAATATTCTCCCCACCATACAAACTTGTTGAACACCCTTTGAGGTCTCTGAATTTGTGGAGAGAGAGATACGGGGATGAGAATGAGGTTGGGACTCAAATTCTGCTTCACTCGACATTATACCCACAGTTCATATAAACAAGACAAAATATAAAACCAAGGGAAAGTAAACAGAAAGGACCAGGAAGAAAAAAATGAAAATAAAAGGAAAAGTGCACGATCAAACAGGTGGAATGAGATCAGGGAAAGAACGTAAATTAGAAGAACGAATTCGACAGAACATCCATTGGGTAACTGGAGTAGAAATGAAGCTGAAATTTACAAATGGATAATAGAAAGGAACTTGACAGAATCACCGTAAAGACAAAACTAGAGCAGAAAAAGTCACGTTCAAAGAAAGTTGAATCGATAAAAGAAAACCCCTAGAAAGGACACCATTCACACTTCCAAGACCTCCACACTTACCCAGCACCCAACAAGGAAAGAGAATAAAAAACCCCACTTCGCAAAAGAGGAGTAACCAGACCACAAGGCCAGAAATCTGAGATCGAACTCAGAGAAACCCTAGAGAAGTCCTAGGAAACTCACCAAACAGACAACAAAAAAAACAAAACAAAAAAAAAAAAATTTGTATCCCAAAGAATTTATTTCAAACCCTTCTTGGTACTTTTTCTTTTTGGGTAAGTGAGTTGGTACTTTTACTTAGGGGTGTCAAACGTGTTGGGTAGGTCATTTTGTGTTAGGTTGATTTCAAATTTGTGTCAAAAATCTCAAAACCCAAACCTGACATGTTTAATAATCGTGTCGAGATGTGTAAAGACTAACCTGACCTGGTCATTAAACGGGTTACTCGAATTTGACCTGTTTAACATGTTTAATAAACAAGTCATTTTCGGGTTAACACACATATCATGATATGGTTAATTTGTTTAACACACAACACAGACCTGTTTAACACACATAACTTGTTTCCATACCAGTTCATTACTATTAAATATATCATTCAATCATTCATCTAAAATTTTAAATAATTTTTTTACAAATAACATATCACATCTCATCAATGAAATTAACTAAAATGCATTCAAGTTTCAACCCAAAAATTAAAGCAAGAAGTATACTAATATACTGTCATAATACACCAATGGGTCTTTGGTCCAATAGTACTCCTTGTCTTATAAAGACTTTACATTTTTGAGGTCAAAAATTCAAGTCCCCTCCCTTTCCCTTTCCCCTTCCCCCTCCCAAAAAAAAAAAAAATATATACTGTCATAATATTGTTAAGAACTAATAAGTAATAATGTTAAGACCACATCAGTCATACATGCAAACTATACTGCAATAAATGGGTCTACAATGAGTTAGGTCGGGTTCGTGTCCGAATCATGTCAACTTGTTTAAAATATACGAGTTAATCAGGTCAAAATTAGGTTGATCTGATTTTGACATGAACCCGACATGATTTTTTTCGTGTTTAAGCGTGTTGACTCGTTTTAACCCATTAACTCGTTTAATTTCGTGTTCGACCCATTAATTTTGTGTTCGGTTCGTGTCGTGTCGAAAATTGACAGCCCTACTTTTATCCATCTCACATTTTATAAAAAAAATTAATTTATTGGGGTCCGTAGAATTACTCATTAGTAAAATAGAATTTTCTATTATACATATTTGTTTGATTGGTTGATGATACCACATATTACTGTTGATGTGATATGATTTATATTAAATGTTTTCTCAGAGACAAAGAGAGATTGCAACAATGGAATTTAGGGAGAGAGATTGCAATAGTGCAATTTATAATTTGAAGGAACTGCAGAACAGTTAACCCGGACAGTGATTGTCTTCTCGGAACAAATCAATACATTCAATAATTTCAAGAAACTCAGGGCTTGTTTGGTTTGTATCTCAAAAAACAGTATTCGAAAATAGTTTTTGAGAAGAATTTTAAGAAAGTGTTTTTGAAAATTTTTAGATTGCAAAACCTGTTTGGTTATATATTTTTAAAAATAGTTTTAAAGAACAAAAAATTATAAAATATGTTTGGACAATAATCCACAAAACCCACACTATCTCTATCTTTATTAATTGTCTCTCTCTTTCTCTGTCTTCACAAAACCCCCACACACAAGCACACATAAACATAAACACATACACACACACACACGCATACACACACACACACACACACGCATACACACACACACACACACACACACACACACAACGATCTACACATATTTGTGCGACAGAGAGAGAGAGAGAGAGGGCTCTCCATCTTTGTTGCTTCAGATCTGTGCTTCGGTGCTCCACCTTTGTTGCAGACAATGAGAGAGGGAGAGAGAGGACTCTATTTTCGTTGCACAGCGATCTACACAGATCTGTTCTTTAGACCTAAGTGAAGGGTTCCACCTTCATTGCTTCAGATCTGTGTTTCGGTGCTCCACCTTCGTTGCACAAAGAGAGAGAGAGAGAGAGAGAGAGAGAGAAAGGAATGAAGACTTTTGCTATTAAGGGGACTCGAAGGGTAGACCTCATTAAAACCCCAAAACTGTTCTCCGTGTTTCCAACGTTTTCAAAGAAAATTCTGCAAACAAGCTACACTTGTTTTCTGTTTCTTTGTTCCAAATCTCATTTTTTTTTTCCAAAAAATTGAGAACAAAAATGTTAAGCAAACAGGTTTTTGGTGTTTTTAAAATTTTGAGAACAAAAAACTGTTTTCCAAAACATAACCAAACACGCCCTCAAGTACCCAAAATCTTCAATACGACAAAGTCCCCTTCAGAGCACTTCTAAGGACATGCTTGGTTGGTTTTTTGGGAGGAATTTGAATTGGTTTGTATGAACCCTTCCAAATCTAAATTCCTCTCGACAAAGATGAGATTCAACATTCAATCCCTTCCATATCCATGTTTGATATCCGCACAGATATATCACTATTATGATAATATATTTGTATATAAATGACTATTTTTTCCCTTAACCAATTTAATTCAAACCCATATTTGTTTACATACATTTTCTTGTGTCCTTATGGTTTTAATATATGATTATTCTTTCTTCCTAACTTATGAAAAAAACATAAATGTTGATAAAATATAACTATTATTCATAACCATAATAAAACATTAACCCAACAAGACGGTGCAACATTCTAACATTTTTACGGAATGATCACGTGTTGAGCACATGATACTGCCTAAAAAAATGACCGTGGTCACTTCCGTCAAAAAAACTTGATGGTCTGTCTATGTAGGAATCAAAGTGACACGAATCGAATACTTTAGTGATCAAATTAAAAAAATTAATACAATAAGTGCTAAACTAACAAAAATATATATTGTAAGGACTAAAAAATACTATTAACCCTTAAATTTTATAAGTTTTTTACATTAAAATACAATTTTTTTCATTTATTTATAATAAAAAACTTTATTATTTTTAGTCATCTTATAATTTTTAATATTAGTGTTGCAACATGTTTATGTTAATTTATGATTTTTTGTGATAATTTATATAGAATGAATTACAAGTCACTAAAAAAATTATAAATTTATAATGACAATACAATATTCATTTATTTTTGGAAATATGAGTGACCTAACTTATCTGATAAAAAAGCAAAAGTGATTCATGAGCAAGGGCAGAGGACAAATTTTAACGTAAACAAGACAAAATATTAAACTAATAATAGATAAAATAAATAAATATTGAGCAGTAATACATTTAACCCAGAGATGTGCGAATAAGGTTATATGGGTTATATAAGGGTATAAATGTCATTTTGTATGTTCAACCCTTTAACCCCTATATGAAACTCACCCCCCACCGGGTTTCATGAAACCCATGAACTTGGGTTTAAATTGCGGGCTTAAAGCGGTGTCACGCCTCATCCCGGTCTCCCAAGGATGAGACGCGATTAGGTTTTTGATACACGTGTTTACATATATGTATAATCTGGACTAATCAAACATTAAATAATCCCACATGTGCAACAACACCATCCATCACCTTAGTCATTAAGCATGATGGTAAAACCTGTCTCATAACCTGTACCAATTGTTTGTTTCGCAAGTTACAGACATATACCAAAAACCCACACCCACATAGCATACAACTCAACATATGCTTGTTGAGTCTGTTATAATCATATACTATTAAACTGTTATAATAATCTCTCACAAATATAATACACAACCCAACAATTTAATCATACCGACACTCAACCTGAGTGATATCACCCTAACATTATTCAAGACTCAATCGACTGGACAGTGGACTGGTCTGCATCTTTCTCTACAGTACCTGAAAAGGAGAAACTATAAGATTGTGAGCTAAACCACGCGTTTAGTGAGTATACATGATGTATATGAAATGGAAATGATAATAATACACTGAAGTAGGTAGATACACGTATCAAACAACAACATCATTCCAATTCCAAAGAATTCACAAGCCACATCACATCCATACTACCCCTCATCGGGTAATCGATCTCACATGGATTCGTGTCTCCCGAACCTCCAGGAAACACCACAGTGCTAGCACACCACTGCATGCCCAGTGATTAGGCATCAATGCCCCTGTCTCAAACTGTGCGCCACATTCCACAATACACAGTACAAAGTATCATCCAATCACATAAACATGTAGCACATTATCCTGAAGATTTGCTATTAAATTCTATCATTTACTATCATCTTATAATAGCATTTCTAAAACATATAAAGATATACACCCACCTCTAATATACAGATTTACGACCCTTCGGTCCTATCGGTGGATCCTTCCGGTGTTACCGTATCTATTCTAACACCGACTATCTCACCTGTTCCACCTAACACATTTGTAATTACAATATAAATATTTTTATCACATATAATAATTAATCATGCACTAATGCATGCAAAATAATGCACCCCAAAATGCCCCGGTTACCGCACTATCCACTCACACATTAGCACTTTTGTTCTAGGGATCACATTTCCTCCCCAAATTTTCAAAATCAATTACATTAATCACAGTTAGGATTAAGTAGGTCAAACACATTGACTGGGGGTCCATTTTTACACATTTCGACCTCAAATCCGAAAAACAGCACTTCTGACATTTCATGCATTTCGCACTGGACATTATACTCATTTGCATTCGAAAGTCACATTATCACATCAAGCATCATTTAAAAGTGCTGCATGAAAATTTTCAGGTCATTTGAATTAAAATTCACACATGTGATAATAACATTTAGAAATTAGGGTTTCGGCGTTACTGACACCCATTTCCAACTTCTATCGTACGTTTCTTTTAAAACCGCCACACTTAATCTCACACACACATTTAATTATGCAATTTCAGCCTCTTATTGAACCCTTTAACCTCTCCGTTTCATATCAAAAAATCTCAATTCCAACAAAGCCTACCTAAAGCATTCCAAGGATCCCAATATGCATTTCCCACATTTTTATCATACCTAGTTTAATACCCATTTGGAACCTTTAATTAGCAGCCCATTAATTACGTTTAATATACTTAATTTAACCTTACAAAAATATGTTTTGAAGTTTACCTAAAACAACCCATAAAATTAACTAAAACAGTCCATGAAATTAAATTAAAACAGTCACTAATTTCAAATAAAACAGCCTCATATTTACGTACATACTAAAATTAATCACATAAACATGTTTAAAATTAATCCATATACCTTTTTTTTTTCTTTCCCTCTCTTCCTCCTTGCTTTCGGCTCAAAGGAACACACACCTATTTTTTTTTTTTTTTTCTTTCTTTTTCTCTTTCTTTTTTCCCCTTTCTCTCGCTCTCCTCACTCTCGGTTCCCAGCCAAGAAGAACACACACACACACTGTTTTTTGTAAATTAAACACACACACACACACCTTAATACTTTATAACACAGACACACCTACACACACGACACACACACACCTACACACACAACACACACACACGGCATGCATACACACACCCACCAAACCATAATGGCTCACCTTTTCTCTTTTTTTTTTTTTTTTTTAAGACCAACACCTGTAAAGGTGACTTAAAGTAATGGGTTAATTACGCTTGCCTCCCCCCAAGTTTTTAAGTGATTCTGAAATCGACCCACTAGTATTTTCACACATGAAATTTTTATGAATGAGTCTCACTAATACATCACTAACGGGGTTCACATACCCAATGCATGCTCACACACATCATGACTATGAAAGATTTAATTCAATTAACCCGTTAATAATTTCACATAATTATAATTTAGCCCATAAAATTATGTTCATATGCATGCAATGCATAATTGGGTCTCACAATTGGACTGGGTTTGATAACCTGAGTTAGAAATTTAGTTGTCAAACATGGGTTTGCTGGGTTTTGTGGACTTTTATTCCCCAACCCATCTTCCAAATCCCTCCTTGTCCCACATACCAAACAGACCCTAAGAGCCCTCCTTTTCAAGCAACTAGCAATACACCACGTGCGTTGCACGTGAAAGTTTTGGTTCACAAAATTTGATAAAGTACATAAAAAAATCTAATTATATAGTTAAATTAGATACTATCTCATATTTATCATACTTAAATTATTTATATTTTCTTCACAACTATAAACATCCAATTGATTCATTTTATGTGTTCTTTCATTCGAGCTATCAAGTACTAAGAGTTATAAGATTTTATTTTCTCTATTTTTTTTTATTTTTGACTTTCTTGTTTTTACTTGCCTCAGTAAATTTTTTTCCAAATTATTTTGATTGTGAATGATGAGAAAAGATAAATATATCAGTTTTTTGGTATTAGAGATGATATTATATCAATAAAATTGTCGATTTGTATTAATTTTGGGATTTTGAGAAAAAAAGAATAATATTATTTTTATATATAATGTTAAGCATAACATAATCATTCAAAAGTTTTGCAACGATAGAGAGATTTACATAATATGTTAGAGATTAATTTGTTATTTAAATATATAGAGATATAACCGTAATTTGTATATTTAAATATCAAGGACATGTTAACCTTTATAGTTTTTTATAAGAATAAAATAGTGAATCAAATTTTTTTTATGTTAATATACTTTTATTAATAGTATAAATATAAATGTAGCCAAAGCCTTTTCCAGAGGCCGAGCCAAGTCCCCAGAGTATAAACAAAGAAATTCTAATCCATAGGCCAATATATTATTAATAACAAAAACTAAACTGTCAGATGACTCTTCTTGCAAAAAAATTCAATTGTCAATTCTTTTCAAGAAGCCTTACACAAGAGTCAATTTTTTTTCTAAAATTTAAATTAAAGGCAAATGGACCTTGTCAGACCTCCCCCGTTTGCCATCGTCTGCGCATTAGCATTTAACCTGGTGGGCTATCGGGCAGTCGGGGCACGGCTATTGTTTAGATGAAAAATACTGCACAATTTAAATGCAATGAAAAAAAATTATAATTCAGATGTGTATCATCTCTTAGATTAATGTGTTTCACTGAAAAAGTTCAAGAAATAATTGACGGGACGTGGTCAGTAACGAACACGTGACACCTATGGCCCCGTTTTCAGTAGAAGTGTGATGATTGCACAAGGTAATGTGTTTGAAAGGGAGCATTCTCGATCCCGAAGAGATGCCCTAAGTGTCTTAATGACTCACATAAATCTATCCACCTCGAATAGAAGATAAGAAACGAGTCAGCAACCCTCGGGATGTCAGTGGTGAGTGCCTCTGTGTGACTCGGTGCTCTTGACTCGTTGTAACTTAGTCTCGAGTATGATGACACAAAGGGAACAATGATGAGAATATACGAGGAGACACTCTCGGTTTACAACCATGTGTAGACTCACCCATCGAGACAACCTTGAGAGATGTGTCTACCTAGGAATAATCAAAGGAATGTCTTCTATGAATTCTCGATTGATCAGCAAATGTGGTTTCATCTCTCTAGAAGGTCAGAAGGAGCATAAAAATACACTGCAATCAATCGTGAGAAATGTTCTTAAATGCTTAATAAGTGCTCGGCCCTGAGACTTCGATAATCAATAAATGTTTCTCATAAGCACGTGTCTGTATCTGAGAAATAGTTAACTCTCGGGGAAGGAAAGACAAATGACATTAAATATGCAATAAGTGCTCGATATCAGTCAGGGTGTTGAACGTTTAATATCATTAATGCAGTCTCATATGCTCATGCATACGGAATGTCAAGGATCAAGGTGAAGCTGGAGCTTTGTTTGAGACCTGCCCATCTGATCAAACCAAAAGAAGATTCTAGTTATCTTTGGTACGGACCAATCGAAAGTCTTCCTACGAACATGGTGAGCTAGATGACTTGGCATGACTCAACCACTCTCCTAGAAGGTATAAATAGGAGATTAATTTAAGAAGCAAAGGTATGCAACTTGAACGCACTTTGAGCCTTGTGTCTACTTTCCTATTCAGAAACTGACTTTAGCATCAGAGGAAAAACACCAAAGACACCTCCGACATCCCTTCTAGCTTTTCTTTGTGAGTGACAAATTGTTTGACTCAAGTAACCCAAGGTCTTTGTTAGAGTGCAAACCAGGGTGCTACTATCTCAGCATTGTACGAGAAATTCCTCGGACAGGACCCAGTCATCTAAAAAATGATATACATTTTAATTTAAATTTTTTGAGTTGTGTGGCATTACTCTTTGTCAACCCTTGCTTTGAGACAAAGCTAAATTTTGAAGGATGATTTGCTTTGAACAATCAAGGTTAAAAACAAACTAGGGCCCCAAAAAGATCTTAATTTATGGGAGGATACCGTGTCATACAATCTTACAAAGAGTATGGTTTCTATTTCATTCCCAAGTTTTTTGTTTTCTTGATGAAGTATAATCTTATCATTGTGATAGTAGGGTTTGACCTAATTATAAAAGTCTGGTTACTCAAAAGTTAACATCGAGATTTGAATATCATTATGAGTAAAGTAAAAATTACGATCGTAAAAGAAATTTCACAACTCGGAATTGCTTGATAAAGAATTTAATGTTGTTTACATTTGTTTTAAGTCGCTTATTTTCGAAGTCATTTACAAAAAAAGCTCATTTGAAATCGGCCCATGAAACAATCTGATAAGATATAGCACACCTGGGACAAACACAACTAGAAATAAGGAGAAAAAAACACAAAAAAGTTCCTTTAATATAGTGTAGATGGATTTATTAGAACTATTCTGATTCTAACTTAAACGAGTTGGTTCGTACTCATTTACGTCCATTATGAAGGAGGCCAATACTTATTCTAAAAATGTTACGGGCAGTTCAAGTGGTAACAGTGACGAACTGTTAATTCAGACGTCGTGAGTTCGAATCTTGACAATTCCTTGTGGTTAGACCATGAGAGATTTATCCCTTATGAATATTCTAGTCTCGGCGTGGATGGTTTGCCTTTGACCAGACTGGAGAGAAAATTAGTCAAGATGCGTGTAAACTGGTCAAGACACACCGTTGAACAAAAAAAAATTATTGTAAAAACAAGGGTAAAAATTATAGTTGGTCCTTAGAATTTGTCGTGACAATTGAATCACTCAACCATCTCTATCAATTTTTATCATTAGATCAATTGAAAATTAGTCTAATATAATCTATTTTAGTGTTGATCTATCGGTGAAAATGAACAGAATGACTTAATTGAGATAAAATTGATAATTAAAAGACTAAATTCAAACAATTGAAAGTTTATGTATCAATAATTTTTACCCTAAAAACAATTATAAAACAATAAACAAAGTAAAAGAACAGATTGATTTCAAATATAAATTACACCATTTTTAAAATAAAAAAAATATTACAAAATTTGGGGACAAGTTGGTTAATGAAAGCGGAGAACAAGGCAAAGAATTTTTACCCTAATACCTCTTACAAGAACACACCTTCACATCAGCCTCCCTGAGGGCCCACAATGACCATAGTTACACACAACGTGACCCCACCACCAAACAT
The DNA here is from genome assembly GCA_951799425.1 of Ilex aquifolium. Lineage (NCBI taxonomy): Eukaryota > Viridiplantae > Streptophyta > Magnoliopsida > Aquifoliales > Aquifoliaceae > Ilex > Ilex aquifolium. Next base: position 8,507,073 of record OX637400.1, on the reverse strand, counting down.
CAAACGGCTCACACCTAAGGACCACGTACTCCTACAACGTTCAAAACCAAACCCCCAATCGCAGCCTGCCAGAACAAACAGATTCTAACGCTATTCCTCTCCACATATAAAAACTCTCTCTCTCTCTCTCTCTCTCTCTCTCTCTCTCTGTAGTGCAGTGGTTAAAACTTTGTCAATTCTGCTTAATTTGGATGCGAAGCTCTGTGCTTTTTGACGATCTAAGTAAAAAAGGTAAAAGCTGATTTCATCTTGGGAAAATCTTCTCCGGCGGAGTCAACTGCGACTTCCGGTGTAATCGGCGGCTGTGACTGTCTCTCCGGCGCCGGGAAGTAAAAAAGGTACAGCCCTCGTTAGAATTCGAGTCAGAAGTGGATAGGGTTTTTTTGGTGTGCTCAGTCATACTTGTTAAGAAATACTCCTTTTTTTGGCCTCTGATGAGTTTATATGAGTTTCAATTCGAATTTCCCGTAATTCTTCTGCTGAGATATTTGATTCCTTCTATCTGATATGATAATATATGTCCCTAAAATTCCCTTTGTTGATAGCGGTTTTAGGGTTTATGCAATTTTGAGTTTTCTACCGTTGTGAACGATCGTGTGTGATGATGCACAAAATTGTCTTTGGCAAGATTAACAGTCAAGTATGAATAATGATGTAATTAACAAGCAATCAATGGCAATCAATGGAACTTAAAGCAATAAACAACAGATCAACACAGGGATTTATAGTGGTTCGGTCTCAGATGACCTACGTCCACTCTCTGAAATGGCAGCGATGGCCGGTGTTCTTTATTGATGAATAAGGGTCACCGGAGTGTTACAGAGCTTTGAGAGAGAGAGAGAGATAGGGAGAGAGAGCAAGTGTGCAGTGAAGTTTGCCTCTGGGTGTTTGAGATGTATCAAGGTGTATTCAACGTGTCTTTACCCTTGAGAGGGCTTACATTATATAGCTATGTTGAGGCGGTGAGGCGGTGCCGTGAGGAAGAGGTCTTCCACTATTTAGGTAAGTACAATCATGGTAAGAGTGGACTTCTTTGGCAAGCACAATTAAGGTAGGAGTTGATCTCCGTATCCCGTCATTCTCTCCCTCGTGCTCCTATTTAGTCGGAGGAGAGTCCTAGTTAATTTGGACTTTAGGCTGGACCTTGAGTTGGAGTAGGAGTACCGGAGTCCCAAGGCAAGTGGGCACCAAGGGGTAGGCGCCCAATGGGCGGCACCCCATGGTTGGCGCCCTATGAGTGGCGCCCAAGGGTGGTCATCCCCTTTGGTGTCTTCTTTTGGCTTAGGTGTTGACCTTCTGGTGACTTCCTTCTTGAACCTGAAATGTCCTGGCATGAGGAGAAACTAAGTGAGAGGTTGAGGAGGAGTGGGGAGCTCAACCATTAGGCGGCGCCCATATGATGAGGTCCAAGTGATGAGTCCAAGTGATGAGCTCCAAGTGATGAGTGAGGGTGGCGCCCAAGTGATGAGTGACCTCCTTGTTGGCGCCCCTTGGTCTCCCTTGGCCATTTGGCTTCCTTCTGAATTCCTTTTGGATGGGTTGACCCGGCTGAATGGGTCTTAGCGACTTGGGCTTCTTCTTGAGTTCTTTAATATTTGGGCCTTTCTCGATTTATTTTATCGGGCTTGGCCCAGTCAAATTTGGGCTCATCAGTGTGCACTCTGGTTTTGCATAGAAGTTGGAATTAATTTGTCGAACAAAGTTTAAGAGTTTGAGAGTGTTTTGGACCAAAAAAAAATTGAAGGAAGAAAAAAGAAAAGATGCATTTCATACGAAGGCTTGATCAACCTTGGAATGTAACTGATCATCGGTAGTGAGATTGCTCTTTCTTCTGTTGAATATCAATGGGAAGTCCTTTACTGCCAAGCACAGTGGCTCTGATAATTGTAAACAGTTTTGGGTGGCAGCGCTCAAGGCTTGGGCCTTATAGGTTGCGTATGTCATGGATTCTTTGGTCAAAATCATAATATCAAATTTTCTGTTTTGTTCATCTTTTGGTGGCTGAGGTTTAAGAGGGGTTCGAATCGATAAAAAATGAGGGATCAGAAGCAGTAATACAAGTGCTCTCTGAATCTTGATATGGGCATGGGCTATTCATCATTATCTAACAAATATTCTTACAAGATTGTCATTTGAATCTCCTAAACAAGAAAACTATAGTACATTTTGTACTACCCATGTAGCATTAATTTTTTATATATGGCTATTCTTTCTCATTTAAGTTATGGTAATAAAAGACTTCTCTCCTTGAAGTGTTGCGGTGGGACTCACCGGTTCAAAGCAAATGCCCAGCCCTTCCGAGGAGTGGTGGTTGTGATTATGCGTCAATCGCCCCCTCCCTGGTGTGACCAGCTGCCGTGACACCACCACCCTGAAATTGAAGAACAGAAACACAACTGGAAGAATATATAGTGTTTTTGGTGTCTGGGAGTGGAGAAATGAGGTTCAAGTTCATTCCAAATAGTTAAATTAGACGGTTTGGGCTACGAACAAAAAAATAGTGGTCACTGTAATATTAATGATCATTATTATTGTTCCTTGAGGCAGTCATGTTTTTGTGTGAGTTTGCGCATGTGTATATTTTGGAACTCAAAGGAATTTATGTCAAATTTCTTACATCTTCGTCAAGATTACATATATTGGCTTAGATGATATAATCTAATCATTAGTTTATAAACTCCAAATTATGCCAGTTTTCTGCTTGACGTCAAACAACACAGTTGGCTTAGATGATCTAATCTAATCATTAGTTTATAAACTCCAAATTATGCCAGTTTTCTGCAAGAAGTCAAACAACACCATCCCAAAAAATAATATGTATAAAAAACAATCATTACTAGTGTTTTTTAATTTTTCTTTTCATTCCAGCTTCTTCTTGGATTTTCTCTCCTGATATTCACTGAGACTTGAATAATTTAGATATCAAATAACTCTCATATGTATCTGTATATTTGAACAACTTGCTACATGTCACATCTGTCCAAGTTGACTCATTTTATTCACATTCACTACCAGTTTGACATGTGAGGATGATGGTGCCTGAGATGAACTCATTCTGTCTATGCTGCTCCAAATTTACTTATTTACATGGTTAATTCAAGGGAAGGTGTGTCGGACAATATTCCTTCTGATGAATTGAAGCAGGGACAGCACCCAGACACTGGGTTCCATGAAGTAGAATCCAATCAAGAAGAAAGCTCTCTATCTGTATTACCTCAGAAAGTGTCTGGTAAACTACAGCCAAGAAAGAGACGTAGTACCGAGGCACATGTGGCACAATCCAATCAAGCAAGCTGTTTACTCCCTATGGTACCTGAGAAAGTATCTGATAATTTACCACAGAGGCATAGCCTAGATGACAGGATCCCTACTTCGCAATCTGAAAAAGAAAGAAGCTCATTGTCTATAGTACCTAAGGAAGAGTCAGATAATTTACAACTGAGAGAGAACCTGGATGGTGAAATCCCTACACCACAATCCAATCAAGAAGGAAGCTCTCTCTCCATAAAGCCTGTGTCAAGTTCAAACAAAATGCAGCAAAGTCGGAGCCCTGATACTGGGCTCCATGCATTGGAATCTAATCAAGAAGGCCAAACTCTTTCTACAATACCTCAGAAGATTTCAGATTGTGTACGTCAAATGCAGGACCCTGATACTGGAGTTCCTGGATCACAAACTGATCAAGAAAAAAACACTTTCCCTGTACGACCTCAGAAAGTGTTGGATAAATTGCAGCCAAGACGGAACCCTGACATCGGAGCTCTACAACCTGATCAAATAGGTAGCAGTCCTTCGAGAATACCTGTAAAAACATTAGAAGATGGATATAACTGGCGAAAATATGGGCAGAAACTTGTCAAAGGAAATGAGTTTATTCGGAGCTATTACAAATGCACACATCCTAATTGCCTGGCAAAAAAGCAGGTGGAGCGATCACACGATGGGAAGATAACAGATATTAAATACCTGGGAAACCATGGACATCCTAAACCTCAGAATGGTCCCCAGATAGCTGCTGGCATGGTGCTGCCTATCCAAGCAGTAAGGCCTGATGTGCCTCATCTGCCTATAGCAGGAGGTATGTAATGAATGTTGTTACTGATTTTTGGTTTGGCTTAACCAATAAGTTGCTTGACTTATTTGTTGACCTCTTATTTGAAGATGAATCTTCCAATGCAAGTGGAGTGACATCTGATCACATTGGGCCGACTGAGACCTATCAGCTCTCTACCGTTGCTGAGAGTAAAAATGATGTGGAAGGTGCAGTTTCTCAGGCAAATATTGTAAGAGAGGAGGTTGATAACAATGGTGACCCAGAGTCAAAGAGACAGTATGTTAAATCAACAGCTATTGGACTTGATACATTTGGGCACTGCAATAGACTAATCCCTATTCAATTGTTAAATATCTTTGCAACAGGAAGCGAGATACTTCTAGTGTGGATGATACTGAGGTGGATAAGCTGAATGGTGAACCAAGACAAGTTGTTCAGACTACGAGCGAGGTTGATATAGTAAACGATGGCTACCGTTGGCGCAAGTATGGGCAGAAATTGGTAAAGGGAAATCCAAATCCAAGGTACATACGTATGCATATTTCTTTTGGCTAAGTTTTTTGGGTAAGTATCTTTTGTATAAGTTAGTGTAGATATTGATTTCAATGTTTCATGAACAATACCTACAATTCTTTGCTTATTTTTAATCTTACCTTGATTGCATTTTCTGTATGTTGGTAATGAGAATAGGCAGTATGTCCCCATCTATGGAAACTGTAGATTACTTTATGTAAAATACTGTGATGAGCCGCATTTCATAGTTTCGGATAATGGCTGACAACATATGAAGCATGAATATGAATATGGGATATGGGTACGACGATACGGCAAAATCGAAAAAAATAAGATCCATATACGACCAAGCTACGTCTATAATAAAACTTATTTTATATTTTTGATTTTATCTCCCTACTTATTAATTATATATTTTGGTAATTCTCTAACAATAATAAGCAAATTTAGCATTTTTTTCCTTTTAAGAAAGTATATATCGTCTCATTATGGTATATTTTCAAAGTTAAGGAGACTAATTAAAGAAATCAAAACTAGCATTTTCTTTGTTGTTTTGCGTAGAAGTATTTGTTGCTGTGAATAGTGTAATGAATTCATTTCTGCTCTTTTGACATTTAATAGTAGATTATACTTAAAAAACACCCATGTATCTTTAAAGTCGTATGAATTTTTGTTGATGTATTGCATTATGTGTAAATTTGAAAGGAGATAATAAAGATTAAATTTAAAAACTATGCATATTGCTGCGATATGTCTGTGATTCTTCTTCCCAACACCCGTCCCCTCTGTTATGATGAAGAGGTACTGTGCCTCTTAAAACACCTGCCTAATCTACCAAACGTGAATAGCCCTCCCATCCCACATGTATTGGGGAATTCCACCAAAGTTCCAAGGGGATGTAGCTGTATGCCATCTATCGAAAAGCTGCATAACTGGATTCAATCACAACGCTGAATCTCTTGTATCAAAAGTAGAGGAAACTTGAAAGTGATTGTTGTGCATCAGATTTAGTCCAACTGGTTGGATTTCATGTCACCTTAAGGCCATCAGGCCAAGATTTAACCTTTGGTTTAAATTACATATGAACCCTTGGTTTTGGCTTATTTATTCTTTTGGAGTCAAATTCTGCTAAGGTCAAATAAGATTTCTCGTGCACTTTGGGTAACAAATATTGGCCAACTGATAAAGTAACTAATTAGGGTTGTTCTCTTTTAAAAATCTTATTCAATGTTGAACCGAGCCTCCCCCGCAAGAACATTAACAGATAGTACGTTAAAACCATATATCATCTTCTTTCCCATCCAGTTTGCTACATTTGGCCTCATTCTTTTTTCATTTTACATCAATTCCTAGATATCAGCTTCTGCAACTTTGTGATCTCCTGATGCACCACAGGTCTGCCACTGTGTTAGATATTGCCTATGGCTTCAGAGACGTAGATATAGATCAGAGTATATGCCTCTTATGACACACAATAGTAGACACGAAATATTCGAGAGTGCATGCCCCTACTCTTCTCACAAACTGAAGTTGAAGAAATAAGAAAGCTAATTAATAGCTAATAAATGTCTGTACAGTCTTCCGGTTAAAATCTAAAAGAATGTTTAATATTCAATTTTTTAATTGTTGGAGATATTTCCTAGTTTATTAGGGTTTTCCGTTTTACCGTTGTTTTACTTTTTTTATCCTTGTTGTACTTTTATTATTTGACTATATATACGAGGGTTCTACACTTAGTTTGTATCCCTTTTACTCACGTTTATTCCAAGTTGGTATCAGAGCCACAACCCTAACCCTAACCCTAGCCCCTCCTTCACGTTGCAGCAACCAGCAACCAGCCACCACACTGCCACCGTGACTGCTCCAGATTAGCCACTGCACCGACTGCCGACTGCCGACTACCTCCATAAAGTAGCGACATCACAACCTGCCCAGAAGACATACCACAAGCAAACCGGCCAACCAAGTAAGCCAAACTGCACCAGCAAACCAGCCTCCACCGACAGAGCACCAAAGAAACTCCACCAAGACACCGAAACAGCCACCGAAACCAGCATACAAAACAACCCACTGACTGCCCAATAAACCGAAACCAAACTATACCGACCAAACCATACTACACCAATAAACTACACCGACCGACATAAAATACTACCTCAACAAACCAGCAGTAGTACCAAAGTCACAGCAAACAAGAACCCATCGGCAGCAAACAAATCCACTGCCCAGCGAACCCAATAAACCCAAGTCATATTTTAAGAGGGGTTGAATCATCAAACCCAGCCCACTACCTGCTGCAAATCCCAGACCAACCCACTTTAGCCCAAAGTGCCTAGTCTACTGCTGGATCACTGTTCAGCCCACTCAGGTTGCGGTATCTAGGATTTTTTAAGAGGGGTTGAATCATCTTCTCCGTTGATCTGCTCTTGATGCAGTAGATCATTTATTTATATTTACTGAATTTCTGGGCATCGTGACCTGATTATTTGGGAGCTTTCTGGACCTTTTTTATTTGTCGCTACTGTTCGACTGGAGGTATATTGTTCTCCCTTATTTTATCCCTCTATTTATCTTAAGAGTTGTTTTTCTGTCACGGGTGCTCTAGTATTGTTGTTGATATGACTACTCCTGAAGGAATTGAGATCTCTACTGTTGATACCTCTACCGTTGAGACATCTATTGGTACTTCCACTTTTATGTTTGACCAGTATACAGTACTTACTGGCACAGTTGCATTACTAGCACTGCCGGGCATGATCTCTCAAAAAGTTACGGCACAGTTGTTGAATGGCCGTAACTTCGCTGAGTGGTCTCGCTCATTCCAGTTTTTCTTAGGCCGTGTAGGGAAGCTTGGTTAGCTGACGGGATCTCACCCAAAGTCAGCTGATGCCGACCCTGGATATTTTGCGTGGTTCTCTAAGAACTGCGCCATTCTTGGGTGGTTATTTGGCTCGATGGAGCCATCTATTTGCAGGATTCATCAATTTCATAGTTTTGTTCCGAAGCTATGAAGCGCATTATCAGAGATGTATTCCCAGTCAGGACGGGGAGTTCGTGTGTATGAGCTTTCTCAGGAGCTCTCATATGCTCGGTAGGGAGATCTGACTGTTCAGGATTATTATGGCTATTTGACCCAGCGGTGGCTTGAGTATGAGACTCTACGTCCTCTTGCTGCTATTCCGAGGATAGAGCCCGAGGGAGCAGCATTCTTGCATACTCGAGAGTAGGAGGATATGATTCACAAGTTCTTTATGGGGCTTCGTGATGAGTTTGAGGGACCTCGTTCACAGATCTTGTCGATGATGAGGCTTCCGTCTCTTTATGAGGTGTATGCGATGATTGAGCAGCATGAGCGCCGCGTTCGTATTGCATCACTTCCAGTTACGACCTTGACTCCTCTAGTCGACCAGATGGCTCTTGCAGCTACTGCTGGGTCTCGTTCAGGATCCTCAGCCCGAGGTGGACAGCGCTCGGACCAGCGCCGTCAGGGCGCCCCAGATCAGCGTAGACAGGGGGATTCTCGTCAGTATAATTATTGTGGCCGACCAGGACATCTCAAGGCTGCTTGTTGGAAGCTCTATCCAGAGCTTAAGCCGCCTCCTCACAGCCGTACTGCTGCTATTGCTGAGATACTACCACCTACTACCGCTGCTCCTACTGTTCCTCCTTGGCAGAGTGATATGGATGCTATCACTTCCCGATTGGATATACTTATGTCCGCCCTGACTTTTCAGGGTCCGACTTTTGCTACTGCCACCACTACAGGTATACCTCGTGCTTTTCATGCTCGTGCCAGTCCATCTCCTTTTTGGATGTTGGACTCGGGTGCGAATGGTCATATGACAGGTGAGGCCCATCATTTTACCACTTTTGACGAGCAGTTACATACACAGGTTCAGCTAGCAGATGGGACACATGCCCCTATTGTTAGTAGGGGTACAATCCGTCTCCCAGATGGCTTTACATTACATTCAGTTTTTCATGCGCCAAAGTTGGCCATGAATCTATTATCCGTACATCAGTTAACAAGAGATCTTCACTGTGCGGTTGTGTTCTTATCTGATTCGTGTTATTTGTAGGACCTAAGTACCAAGAGGATTATTATCAGGGGACATGAGAGAGATGAATTATATTATCTAGGCGATTCACCTCCAGTTTCACCAGTTCCTCCACCTCCATCACCTGCACCTGCACCTGCACCTGCTTTGTCTTTTTCTGTTCCTAGCTTGCATGCTAGTATTTTACCTAGTACTTGTCGTTATGATTTTTCGTCACACACTGTTCAGTTGTGGCATGACCGTTTTAGACATACAAATTTTAAATATTTATGTATGTTGTTTCCTGTTTTGAGCAATGCTTGTGTTGGTGGTAAACTTAACTATGCTATATGTTCCCAATCAAAACATGTTAGGACCAGTTATATTCCTCGCATGCACCAGTCACCCAATCCATTTGACCTAATACACTCTGATATTTGGGGACCCTCTCCTGTTACTACTCTGTCAGGTGCTCGATACTATGTGACATTTATAGATGACCATACCCGTTGTACTTGGGTCTACCTTTTGCATAGGAAGTCCGATGTACTCCCTGTCATCACTCAGTTTCTCCAGATGATTAAGACACAATTTGATGTCATTGTTCGTACTCTTCGTTCAGATAATGCCAAAGAATATGTGTATGATGTCTTAGTGTCTCACCTTTCTTCCCAGGGTATCCTTCAGCAGCTCACTTGTCCATATACTCCTAAGCAAAATGGAGTTGCTGAAAGGAAAAATAGGAGTTTGATAGGGATGGTACGTTGTATGCTTAGAGGTATGGGGGTACCAAAATCTTATTGGCATTTTGCTGTTTTGACTTCTACCTTTTTATGCAATCGTACACCAAGTCGTGTTTTTCAGCATAGGGCACCCTTATAGGTCTTATTCCCTGAACAGACACTTTTTTCGGTCCCCCCTCATGTTTTTGGCTGCACATGTTTTGTTCAAGATCGGTCTCCTACTCGCCATAAGCTTGATGATAAAGCGATTCGTTATGTCTTTGTGGCTATTGTCATCAGTCTAAGGGGTATCGGTGCTATGATCCTATTAGGCGCCGTATGTATCATAGTCTAGATGTTACTTTTTTTGAGCATATTCCTTATTTTTCTTCCAGTCCTGTGTCTTCCCCTCCAAGTGATGATACTCCCTTTGATTTTTCACTACCACAGGAGCCAGAGTCATTGGTCACTATCACTACAGAGTCATCAGTCTCTCCACCGGTCCCTCTTCCTTTTCGCGCTCGCTCTCATCCCCCTGCTGATGTCCCCTCTACCTCAGGCGATGCAAGTAATACTTCTCAGTTCGTTGAGCATATTGATGCACCTGTTGTTAATACTGATGAGATTGCAGGTACTGAGCCAGTTACTTTACCTGATGAGACATTATCAGTGGAGGATGATGATTTAGGGCGTCGTTATCCGCAGCGTGATCGTCGTCCAGTTATTCGTTATGGTTGGACCGCCACGGTTTTATATCCGATCTCTGCTTATGTTTCTTATGGTGATCTGTTTCCTATATTTCGAGCTTATAACATGGCTTTATCAGATACGCCGGTTCCTCGCTCTGTTTCAGAGGCTATGCGGGAGCCCTAGTGGGTTCTTGCCATGCAGACGGAGATGGACGCTCTTCAGCGTAATCATACATGGGATCTTGTCTCTTTATCTTCAGGGGTGAAGACTGTTGGTTGTCGCTGGGTTTACACCCTGAAGTTTCTGGTGGATGGTACTATTGATCGTCACAAGGCTAGGCTTGTGGCGAAGGGCTTTACTCAGGTACCAGGTCGTGATTTTGGTGCTACCTTTGCCCCCGTGGCAAAATTGACTATTGTTCGATTGATTATTTCTCTGGCTGCGGAGTACTCTTGGCCTCTTTATCAGTTGGATGTGAAGAATGCATTTCTTCACGGTGATCTGGACGAGATTATTTATATGGATGCACCACCGGGCTTTCGTGGTGAGAGGGAGTATGCTGGAAAGGTATGTCGACTGCGTAAGTCTCTTTATGGACTGAAACAGTCACCACGAGTCTGGTTCTCTCGCTTTAGTGGTGTAGTTGTACGTTTAGGGTTCATCAGATGTCATTCTGATCATACCTGCTTCATTCGACGGAATACTTCTGGACAGTGTGTCATCCTGTTGGTATATGTTGATGATATTATTATTACTGGAGATGATGTTTCTGGGACTGCGCAGGTCAAGGTAGACCTTGGGAAGGCCTTCGATGTGAAGGAGCTTGGATTTCTGCGATACTTTCTTGGGATTGAGGTTGCCCGTAGTAGCAGGGGTATTGTTCTTTCTCAGAGAAAGTATGTCCTGGATCTTCTCTCAGACACTGGGATGTTGGGGTGCAAACCGGCATCATCACCTATGATTCCAAACCTGAAGCTTACTGCTGAAGGTGAGGAGTTGAGAGATCCGACTGTTTATCAGAGGTTGGTAGGTAGACTTATCTACCTAGCCAACACTAGGCCAGACATTTCATTCGCTGTCAGCCGAGTTAGTCAGTTCATGCACAGGCCGTGTCAGCCTCATCTTGATGCAGTTTATCATATTCTTCGGTATCTCAAGTCTTGTCCTGGACTTGGTTGTTCTATGCATCAGGATCTCATACTAGTTCTCTAGCATGTTATTCAGATTCAGATTATGGGGGAGCGTGTGAAGATCGATCTACTACGGGCTTCTGTTCTTTTCAAGGGACTCATCTTATCTCTTGGAAGAGCAAGAAGCAGGCAGTTCTCTCCCGCTCTTCAGCAGAGGCAGAGTATCGGGTACTGACACTTGGCACGTGTGAGATTATCTGGTTACGATCGATTCTTGGCGAGTTGGGATTTCCAGTGACTTCTCCATCCACATTATATTGTGATAATCGATCTGTTATTCAACTCACTTTTGACTCTGTACTACACGAGAGGACGAAGCATATAGAGATCGATGTTCACTTTTTTCGGGAGAAGGTTAGCTATGGTATTGTCACTCCATTGTTTGTGGGGACCAGTGATCAGGTTGCGGATGTTTTCACAAAACCTGTCACTCTATCCATTCTTCAGGACTCAGTTGTCAAGCTTAGCTTAGTTGATATTTTTGCGCCTAGCTTGAGGGGGAGTGTTGGAGATATTTCCTAGTTTATTAGGGTTTTCCGTTTTACCGTTGTTTTACCTTTTTTATCCTTATTGTAATCTTATTATTTGACTATATATACGGGGGCTTTACACTTAGTTTGTATCTTTTTTACTCACGTTTATTCCAAGTTTAATTTTTCCACCGCGTGCAATAAGACCATTCCATTATAAGGTCTCAAACTTCTTGGTCCGACTGTGTCTAGATTTTTGAATGCACTATGGGTACACCCCAATAGCATTGAACGATACAGAGAAAATTAGCATAACCTCTCTGCATAGATGACACATAAAAATCAAGAAATGGTTCAAATTTGAATTGATTCATTCTTGGTATGTATATTAGGCAAGCATACTAGACTTTTGTGGCTCCCATGTGTACTGAAAGGGAAATCCGATGGATGCATATGTTCGTGTATTTGTTTCGATAAACATACTGGTGATGATGCTACTATATGCAACTTCTTGGGGAAGGGAGCATTGTAGTCCTATTAAATTCAATCTGAAGAACTGCTTCTCAGCCCCATGTTTGCTTGCATACACGAAAAACTATCAGTTAAACTGCTTACATTTAGAGCTGTAAATTGAGCAATGCTAGTGACATCACTACCTTTTAGCAATTGACTTCGTGCTGTAGCACAAGTTTTCTGTTTAAATATGGACAGTTGTCCTTGTTTCTTATTTGTACAGATGGTGGAGATGCTTATTTTCTAATCCTTTTTACACATCTGGTTTTTTTTAGCTTTACTATATTGAACTTCTGTGACTTGCTTACTTTAGTTCTGTCCAATTTTATGTAGGAGTTACTATAGGTGCTCAAATGCTGGTTGCCCAGCCAAGAAACAAGTGGAGCGGGCATCCCATGATGCAAATGTTGTTATTACCACGTATGAAGGGCAACATGACCATGATATACCTCCTGCAAGGACTGTTACCCATAACACTGTTGCAGCAAATACTAGTACGGCAACTCTGAATGGCGAGTCAAGGTCTAGACCAGAAGACAAAGCAGCGGTTGGTCTTGAGATGGTGGTTCACATTAGCGCAAGCTGAGGAAGAAACATATCCGATCTGAAACTTTTCCCGCTACCATTCAGTTCTGTCTGTTTTATTTATGAATTCCGGGTATGAGCCAGCCGAAGCCTCCTCCAGAGAAAGATATCTCTGATGCTACTCAAAATCATGCCTCTAATTTGAACAGGTGGTGGGAAAACATCTACTGTTTGTAGATCATTTGAACAAGGAAATTGAAACAGAATGTATTAGTTATAAAAAGTGTCTCATTGTTGACAGGCGCTGATGCTACTAGCACTGATTGAGTGCTATTTTAACTATGCAGTCCTTGCTAAATGTATGGGTATGGTCTATTTAGCATTATTATGTTAAATATTAGCAATCAACATTTTGGTTAGGGGTAATTGCTTGAGCTTCAGCTATTTAAGAGGGAGAAGTATTCAACACCTCGCCGCCCGGGACTCGAAGAGAATGGCAAATGAAGCTAACTAAGAGTAAATTTATGTCTTAAGTTCTTAAAGTTTCTCGGCATCACTACAGCTCGCATGCTGCTATGCTAGGCAAGCAAGCAGCGTCCCGAGAGCCGAGATCTAGATCCACACGGAGGTGTGGTAGGGGTTATCGTTGAGCTCCATGATACAACTGCTTGTATCATGGCAATTCGAAACGGTTCGATGGGTATTCAAGCAGACCATAGGCCTTCCATTATATTCGATTTAACCAATTCTGCTCTACATAAAACAACTCCCAGCTTCCCCCAAGGGACTCTCACTTAAAGTCCTGAGTCAATAGATGATAGAGAATATGAAGTTTCTATAACAGTACCCAACAGACTAGCACAACATAAGCCAGATCATCTTCTCCACAAACTCCTGATGCATAAATACAGTTACTAACTAGTAAAAAATCTGTAATATAACATCCTACAGTGCAGGTACCATAACAAATTTAGGCTGTAATCAAAGGATAATGCAACGAAATTATTCGAAAACCTTGTTGGTTTTTTTTCTACAACACCTAAATTGGTGATTGGATGGAAATCCCAGAAAACACATTAAGCCATCTATACAAGGATCGATAGAGTTCCATCGTTGTCAGTGCAAGCCCAGGACTAAACACTTCCGATTATCAAAGAAATTAGCCATCCATTCGGGGGCAAACAAAGCCAATTTTTCGGTTGAAAATGGACCCAAATAAAAGAGACTAGATATGATTTATTTTGAAGTACACTACTGAGGGGGGGGACCCATTTTTGGAGCTGTTAGCAACTAACAGAGAGAAACTAGAAAAACAAAAGGATCTACCTCGGCTTGCCACCCCAGATCATGAAGAAAAGTTTTGAAGTCCCCAGTTTTTTCACTTCCATGGACAAGCAGCAACCAAATCTCAGTTCAAACAACCAAGATGACCAGTTTTTTCACTTCCATGTACAAGAAGCAACCAAATCTATGTTCATCCAAACCAAGATGCTCAGTTTTTACACTTCCATGCACAAGAAGCAACCAAATCTCTGTTCATCCAACCAAGATAGAGAGCTCCATCTCTTTCTCCAAGCCTATATTTGTCACAGTAATTCTGTAGCAATGTTTTGATTGTAGCATTCACTACTGCACTCAAGGGATAGGGAGTAAAACCAGCCATTCTGAACCGTGACTTCCACTTCCCAAGAGGCTCATGCCGTTCCACCCTTTCAGTCCCTTCACATGCTATAATGTTTACAACATCTCTTGCCAAGCAGTGCTGCTCGACATTGATCCGTTCCTTATGTTCTCTTGGAAGAGTCACATCAATGGATTCAAACATAGCCGTATAATAATCCAGGGTCTCAAGGAAACGAGGAAAAAATGCAGCAGTATTTGTATTAGATTCTTGCTCAACAAGGGTCACCACCTTTGGTGACAAGCTTTTAACCAGCCTCAAAAGCCGGTCCCGATGATTTTGCGTGCTGACACTTTCATCTGGCATGTGATGTAGCATGAATGCGAAATTCACAGCCAGTGCCTCCCCAGGTCGAATTCCAAGATTTTCAAGCTGAACCTCACAACCAGACATGGCTGCAGCGTGGAACTCAAATGGGACCTTGAATAACTCGGCAAGCCGTGAGAGCTTCTGTCCCACGATATTCAGTCCTCCTCCACGTGCATAAGCAGAGGTGGAATCATCGATACCAGTTATTCGGATGTGGGGTGGCCCACCAGGGCGAGCCGCAAAAGCTTGTATCAGAGTAATCCATTGACTCCCTTGAGCAATTTGGAAATCAACAATGTGGACTCTGTTTTCATCCTTCATTGCTTCTGCAATTGCACCATTTGCTGACATGTATCCAAACTTGAAGTAAGGGCAGACCTCATACAGAATGTGCATATGAGAAAGAAGCTCGGCACTTGCTGGTTCTTTGCATCTCAAGGATTTACATATGGAACTTCCTGAGGCAGCTAACCTTGCAACAAGCCCTTCCAACATGTATGCCCCCAGACGTTGGATTGGTTCCCCTGAAACTGACACCATTTGGCGTAACTCGGACATCAACCACTGTGCGGTCAGAAAATCATTTTCTGATACTGCCTTTGCGCAGGTAATGAGAACCTGTTTCAAGTCCCTTCTGGGAATAGCCTCCATCATTTGTCTCCAGCTGTCTATATCTGGTGAGGCTATACAGCTGGATAAGGCATTATCGTAACTGTCTAGAATATCAGAATCAGGCCCCAGCATCACGGTTTCCAGTTCTCTCAGCTTGTGCATAAAGTCATTCATATCATCCGTAACACAAGATCCACTAATTGGAGAACCACAAGTATTTTCTGGTGAGTGATGTGGATCGATTGGGTATGACTGAGATTCTTGTTGGGACATGGGGCTTCCATAGGGTGAGAAGCTGACAGTTGATGGTGAGTTGTAAACAGTGCAACTGCCAGTTGCGGAGGATGACTCCAGAGTGCAGTACTTTCCAAGGAAAGTCTGCGTGGAGTATTGACTTGTATGGTTGCCAGTATAATGTAACTGGTGGTCTAAAGTTTGAAACTGTGGCAAAGAATAGTCCTCAATCTTTTGCGTAGGCTGATAGTACAACGTGTTGGACATGCTAGATCTTCTCTGGTGTTGCGATGCTTGCATTGAAGCAGTTAGTCTGCCCCGTTCCTGTATTTTACCAGAATATTCAGGTAGACTTATTCTGGCAGGATGAATTAACACGAAGATCAAGTCAAAATGGTACGAAACATAGATGAAACTGGGTAATCATGCCTGCAAGACAGGAAACCCTATAATTAGCGATAAGAAACTCCGTAACTTGGAACACTTGAAGACAGATCTATACATAGAAAGCAACACAATCTGCACTAAAATAGTAACAAGATCAATGCGGATATATACAAAGAAAGCCAAAAAGAACAAACAAAATTCTTATTAAGCCAATTCATTTGGGACCCTGCAGATCCACTCGTTTTCCTATTCAAAGATCAGGCCTTTTGTCTACATGTTTCCACATCGCAAATTATTTGCTTGTACTTCGGCCGCATCGATCATCATTTAAATGATCAAACAAAATTTAAGGCAGCACTCACAGCAGATTTCATGCCCAAAAGGTCACTATTCCCTATCCTAGAGAAATCATTCCATTAAGATTTTCCACAGAAAACAACAAATGACAGTTTCTTAGCACCCAAAAGCAACCTCTTACAGAAACCTTTTACCATCAATACAGAGAAAACAATTACATAGCAACATTTACTCCACAAAACACCAGCAAAACTCTTCATGAAAGGAGATAAAAAAAAAAATGGTGAAGGGCTCATTTTCAACCATAGCATATAAGAACTGATATATGGATTTGAAAAACATCACATTCCAAAAAAAAAAATATTTTCCTTTTCTTAGTTTCTGAAAAAATGTCATCTATCTTTCTTCCCAGAAAAATCTCATCTATCTTAGTTTAGTTGCATTTTCACTCAGATCAAATACACAAATAAGATTAACACAGTTTGGTTAACAAGTTAATAAGGTCACAAATTACCAGAACATTTCTTGAAATAAGCATCAAAATTAAAAAAAATATATATGAACAAGACATCCGTACATGCCAAATTATACCGACTGAAACACAGAGATGAACGTTTAAGCAACCTCAAAACATTACACACACACACATACACAAACTTGTGGAGACAAGGAGATAGAGGTGGAAAAAATGAAAGGAAAAGGTTCAACTTTTCGCCAATCTACCACCGACCCACTTCCAGTAACATCAAATCATCCATGAAAGTTGAACTCAGAGCTCAATCTTTTGCAGGAAACTCCCAAAATCAAACTGAATTCAGGGGAAAAAAACAGTCCCCAAACAGAAACAGAGCAAATTCAAGAGGAAAAAAAACAGAGTTCCCAAAACAGATTAAATGTAAGAACACTATACCAAATCAGTGGCAAGTTTAAACATACCAACCTGAATCGAAGAATCTCTCGTTTCCTAGTACACTCCAACCGAGAGTTCACAAACAGACAGAGAGATGAGAGAAGAGAGGAGAGAGAGAGAGAGAGGGAGAGTGCAGAGTACTCTGTGAATGAGAAACAAATTGCGTATTATAAGATTTAACTTGCAAAAAGCCTTCCAATTTCTTTAATAATACGGTATTGCCACTGAGATTACAGTGCAGTATAAAGGGCAACTTTATTTAATCCAGTGGTCCAAAATACCCTAATAAATTTAATAGCATTAGCATAGTGCATTGATTATTGTCCTTTAATTCATTAAATTTTAGTATAAAAATTTCCATGATAATTGAATGGAGTAGATGACTTGTCCTTCATTCCCAAAGAGAGGGAGAGAAGGGAATGATTCCCTTTCTATAACCTTAATTATTCACCGACTTTATCTTACAATAACAAGAGTAACGTGCATCACAAAAAA
The DNA here is from genome assembly GCA_951799425.1 of Ilex aquifolium. Classification (NCBI taxonomy): domain Eukaryota; kingdom Viridiplantae; phylum Streptophyta; class Magnoliopsida; order Aquifoliales; family Aquifoliaceae; genus Ilex; species Ilex aquifolium. The sequence goes on along the minus strand of OX637400.1, from coordinate 8,489,434 downwards.
AATTCTCGTTTTTTTGGGTCAGAGAAGAGAATATATCAAACTTTGGGGACGGGACAGGTGAGGCTGAGCTAAGTTGTTATTTTCCTTGCTCATATGAAGAAAAATGCAGACCTCTAACTATGATGCAAGTCTTCTATAGTATGCTTATAAGATTGGTATTGAGGGTGAGGTTGGATTCAATTAGTTCGATGATTATCTAATAACATACTTTGTTATTGGGTCCGATTTTCACGACTTTGTTAGTGCGGGCCAATCTTACATTGTCCTCCAACACTACATGCTAGAGTATTTTAACTAAAAGAGTATTTTTTTATGTGGAAATTCAATTCCACATTGATTGAATATTTAAAAGTATTTGAGTATATATATATATACTAGTGTTATCTAACCTTTAAGTTAAAGTGAGACTTTGAGACTCTCATGTGCGCACGAGTGGGACGAGCGGAGGAGATATGGATTTCTAAAATCTACGAATCACACACCTTTTAATATTTTATTTAATTATTTTTTCGTCATTATTTCTATATTAAAATTTCAGTTGCTGAAAACCAAAAGGCTCCAACAGTCATTTTTAAGTTATTATCTGATTAAATATGTATATATATATATATTTCAGTATAGAAAAATATACAATCTGATATCTATTATCTCCCTATTGTATAAGTTTTTGGGCAATACAAAAAAGTGTCGTGTGAAGCTTCTGCTTCATTCAATTGTGCAAATCCAAGTGAAGCAACAATCAATAGGCTGGGCTGTTGTATCCTGAAGACGACGCATTTTACCATCTACGATGTGATTCTTTCATAAAGAGACGCAAATCGTTTTAAGAGAGCGACCTAATCCGCGCCTCACTCTGCCATTCATTTCATTTTTTGCATTCCATTTTTCCAACACTACATTATCAGTATAATAATAATTGTTGTATAATAAGTGATATTAAATGAGACCTAGTTGATATTTGAGCAATGCTATGTATAATGTATCTCAAATGTGCAACCCAAATTTGCATCACAAATGAAGGGGAACCGTTGGATGAGTGGGTCCCATTAACTTTTTTAAATGGAACCCACTCATCCAACGGTTCCCCTTCATTTGGGATGAAAATTTGGGTTACAAATTTGGGATACATAGTATTTCTCTTGATATTTTATATCCCAAATGGCCATAGTATTTCCGATGGGTCAGAGAATCATATATTGGTATAAAGTGTTTTCTACTTTTTCAGCTTAATATTATCCCAAAAAATTAAATAAAAATTCTATGTATTAATTTCTCATACAAATATGAAATTGGTATGAAGACAACTAATTGAAATTCGATCCAAATATAACGTAATTGGAATAAAATATAATAATATTATAGTTAGAAAGTAATTAATTGTTATTATCATTATGAACTAAATTGTAATTAATTGTTTGACATCTATCTAATATTACAGTTAGAAAATTGAATTCTCAACTTATAAAAACATAACAATAGTCAAGATTAATCCAATATTCATTTACTTTAATCCATTGATACAAAATTAATCCCAAAAAAAATTTCCCGCCAAAATACATCAACTTTTTTGCACGGCTCCCAATACCAAATAATTCAACCAACACACTATCTAATATTAAACAATCTCATCAATCCGTACTTACCTTTCTCTTCATTTCAAAAATCTAAATAACTATTTAAAATATAAATATTTGTAAAATCAGTGTCCGTTTTTTAGTATTGCATAGTATCTTTAAATATAAGGTTCTAGCTAGTTATATTATATTATACCCGAACTAAACATATATGTACTAAAATAATGGCATTAGGCCCTTTAAAGCAAAGCGGCCCTTTAATTGCTAGAGAAGAGGATGATCCCCAAGCTCCTGCAAAGGGTGGTTAACTCGTTTATGACACTACCATCACCAATACTAAGTGGTTTAAATTGCATACTAAAGTGGTTCAAATTGCCTGCAGTGCAGGCAAGCAGTACCATTATATATCCCAAGTCCGAGTGACTTAAATGCACACCATCATCATTATGGGAATCAGTTAAACTTCGAGTTTTAAGTTCAAACTTAAGAAATATAGATTTGTATCTCTATTGTGTTATTCAATTATTAAATTAATTCGCGTTGATTGTGCCGGTTTTTTGGTACGAATCTTGAATTGAACGGAAGAATAGTAAGTGATGATGTGTGCACTCGAAATTTGAGGAAAATGTTTAAACTGAAGAGCTCAAGGGTTATGAACAATAAAATATACGTGCTTGACGCCGAAGAAGATGGGAGCTCGGTCCAAATGACTATCTCGAGCTAATGATGCTAGTTTCTTCTTGTGACTTCAACAAGAGCGACCTGAACGTGTATAACTGAGGTCTTCCATGGTTGACTTGGATTCATCTGAGTGAACAACCTTGACTTCCTTTCGTGGATGGATGTTTAACCGCAAGCTCAGGGTGTAGACCTCGTCAACTGACCATGTTATGGTCCAATTATTTGGTTATTCTATTGTTACAAATGACGTCATTTTTAGGTATTATCAAGTAACATTAATAAGATGTTGCGGTGGTTTTTCGTTAAGGTATGATCAATTGGATGAGTGAGTCTCATCAATATTTTCAGTGGGATTCACTCATCCCACACTCATTCAAGGGATGATATATATTTGAATTTGAATTTTTATATTTTATTTGAATTATGTAGCATTTTTCAAATATTTATTGTTTACCTATTAATGAAAGTTACATGTGGTGTCCTAAGTCATACCTTGATTCGTACTATTGGTAATTTATGGTGAGGATTTGGAAGAAAAAGAAATAAAGAGTTTAATTAATCATCTTCTAAGAAAATATGATCGGACACGTTTTTATGATTTCAATACTAAAAATTCATCACTTTTGTTAAAAGTAATTTATTAATATTTGAACACTATACTGTTTTTTTTGAAAATTCATCGAGAATCATTAACCATCAACTTTGATACCAATTGCTAAGAGACAAGAAGTCGAACGATACCAAGATTAGTATACATTTATATATATTGTATGTAGTAATCTCATCTATAATATATTAAAAAAAAAACTTATTTTTTTGATTTGAAACTTTTAGTTGAGCTAATGGCGAGATCTAGAGGACCAAATCAACGAAACCCTCTTCTCCCTCCTTGATAACAAAGCTCCGGGCTTAAGTTCGCGAAGCTCGACCAACCCTTACTTGACCCGCGGACACCCAAAAGTATAGGTGAAGGTGAGATTCAATCACATTACAGGATTAGCAACAAGTGGGATTATTGGATATTTACTGGGAGAAATACAGGGGCAATATCGTAGTATTGATGAAATTGGTGTTTGGGGGTAAAAGTTTGAGGAAAAAGATGGGACCCAGCTGGGCCAACCTTGACTGTGACCCACACGGTTACGCAGAGAGAGAGAGAGAGAGAACCTCCACTTTAAGCTTTTACGATAGAGATGACGTCGGAAGAAGTGCCTTCCACTTCACATATCATGCACCACCCCCCCCCCCCCCCCACACTTTCCTTCTTTCCAAGTCCCTCTGTGTTTTAATTCTCTTGTTGACAATACATTAATGATATTATTAGTACATAATTTCAGGACAAAAAACACTACATAATTTAAATAAAATTAAAAATATATAATTCAAATATATATAATTTTTTAGATAAATGTTGGATAAGTGGGTTCCACTGAAAAAGTTGATAGGACTCGCTCATCTAAGAGATGATATGAATTTATATTGTAATTTTTTTAAGTTTTATTTGAGTTATATAACATTATTGTTTGAGGACATAATATATTATGATCATTAAATTAATAGTGGAGAATGTATTTAATACTGAGATCCATCGATAATTTAATAACCACAATCATTCCTCAAATTATATCATAATAATATTACTCATTGACAATATTACCCTCAACTACCTTTCTTTTTTTGTGCATTAATTCTTTTCTTTGTCACTTTAGACATCCCACGACAACAAGAATAAGAATCAATCTACAAAACGGTATTTTCCAAATTCAATCTAAGCCAATATTTGAAACGGAAAAAAGAATTACAAGACAATGGCTTGTTACTTTTAGATCAAGAAATCCCAACTAAAAAAAGTGTTTGGGTCCGCACAAAAAAAAAAAAATCAAAGGGTTTTTTAGATAATATTCACTATTTACAATGTTTTACAAATCTCATTTACCTTGTTTCATAGGGAATTTGGAATATCTTTATAGTGGCTATCAACGATCTAAATGATTATAATTTCCCTCCATCAAGGTACCGCTTTAGGCTGGTTCCCTCCATCAAACTTTGTGAGCTGTAAAAATGTTGATGTTGATTTCTAATATATATTAAATTATTTATTGAGATTTTAGAATGATACTAAACTTGTAAATATATTAAATAGAAATATATAAATATGTTTATGCAATTAAGAGCAAAATAATAATATATAAGAACAAACAGTAACACATAAAACTGTAATAAATAAAATGACCTAATTGCAAAGCAGAAACAAAGATTTAATTTTATAGATCAAGACTGATGATGCACAAAATGGGTTTATGCACCATCTATTAAGTATTTAATGCAGTAATTAAGAAGGAGACTCAATACAAGCAAACAAAAATTAAGTGGTTCGGTCAGGGTGACTTACTCCACTATGAAGGGGTACGGTGACCTGAGTGTTGTATTACTCAAGTAGTGTAGAGTGTTCAAATGTGAGTGATGTCCTCTTGTGTAAGTGGGGTATACAATTTATAAGCGCCTCCTAACAGATTGAGGTGCTATTCTCGTCACATGTGAGGTAGTTCGGTAGAGGTGACGTCATTCTCGTAATACGTGAGATATTTCTGTGGAGGTGGCGACGTGCATCCAATGATTGCGTCCCACAAAGATCTCCTCGTGTGTCAGTTGTGGACTAAGTCTCTCAAGATAGTGAAACTGACCCGACTGAGCTTCTTTCATCATGTGGTGGGCTTGACCCATATGTTTGAGGTGGGTCTGGTCTGTATCTCTGATCTGGGCCTGATATGTGCCGGGCCCGTCAAAGGTTAGTGTTTGACATTATATCCTTAAAACAAATTTCACACCCCACACTCGTGCTAATAAAAATATTGACTTCTGTTTTCCAGGATATAATAATCTTCAAGCAATCAGAAGTTACACTACAACATGATTGTCCAATGAACCAGATTATGTTGTGTACTCTTAAAAATGCAGATTGTTAATCTATAAGATTGATGAATGTCTTAATGCCGAAATTGAGTTCGTTAATAAATAAAAAATACTAATGAATCTGAGTTATTTATAGATAGAATGATGATTATTTAGACAGTTACCATGTGAATTGATGCAACCCAAAATACCTAGAAGGTTTTGTTAATTAATGGACACCAAATTCGAATTTAAATTGGTACCAAATTTGAATTCAAATTCAAATTCTAGTGCGAAAAACTAAATTCCAGAGGGCAGAAAATATAAAACTCAAGTTAAGAATTTTGAACTCAATTTGGCAAACAAATTTTTTTCAAAAAGATAAGTTTTGATCTAAACCACACCCACACCCGAGCTTGAGCTCAGTCCGACTAGGTCAGGCGGTGCATGTGTGTGGTTGAACCCAGACTCTGTAGGTCCTCACCTATACACAAAATTGCAGTGCCCCTTGGGGCCCAACCCATAAAACGAACTTGTGATATATATGCCAATGTAAATTTTTTTTCTTCAACTGATGTGGGATTGACGTCAAATTTCACATTATCCCAATTTCTATGTCTAAATTCAAGAGGGTCACTTTAGAACTTATTTTCTTATTCACATCTTACTCGATTTGAGCAAGTGAATATACTATGTTTACTCTCTTCACGAAATAAAACACGAACTCACGAAAAATTTACTTGAAACGTTGAGTGAGTCCCACTTTAATTAGACTTAAAGTCAACCAAAAATTTAATTTTATTTCCAAAAAACTAGCTCAGTCGAGTTGAGTCCAAACATCCTTTTGTTATTTGCATTGTATAAATGTCTCCATGATTTAGATTTTGAAATGGTAAAAATATATCTAGTTAGGACATGAAGTAACATTTTTCATATCAAGCGATGATCTTTCTATATTCTTATGTCCCCATCTTAAGATCATATTAATTGATGAGACACTTCTGAGAAACGATATGATTCCAACACGTGTTCTCGGCACTGAGGGCACTTCCCCTCTGTGATAAAGCCACGTGTCCTCGGCACCGAGGGCCCCTTGCTCGATGTTGAGGGGCACATCCTCCTCGCCCCGTGGAGTCACGTGTCCTCGGCACCGAAGGCCCCTTGTTCATTGGCGGATCCACGCATTTCATATATTACTAGACTGAGGGCTAGTTATGGACATGCCATCTCTTTTCTAGAAGGGTCACTGGTAGGTGCAGTACATTAATCTCAGGAACATGCTATGAATTATTGGTTTATCTTCCCTAATGAAGTCAGAATGACAGAAAGAATAAGACACTCAACCAATGAGAGTTAGACACATAGGCGTAAAGTACAGGGTGAGGATGAAAGGACAATAATACCCCTGTTGACATACGTCTATCTCAAACAAGTATTTAATAAACTCTCAGTTGATGGGACATCCATGATGACTTGGCAAGCCGAGAAGGGGCATTAAATGCTCCAAGACCCGAGCATTTAGTACTTTTACATCGAAAAAAGAGCATTCAATGCTCTGAAGTTCGGGCATTTAATAGTGGGGCCTCCCCCATGCAAAATAGGAGGCGTACTATCTCATGCCTGGACACTACCTACTGTCTAGACCCTCAGTAATGATGAGTCTTTTATGAGTATAAATAGCCCCCCAAAATACAATACAAAGGTACGCAAATTCACCTCTCAATAACACTAAACAGTGTTTTCTTCTCTCTCTCTCTCAGAGAACTGACTTGATTGTCGGAGGGGATACGCCGAAAAATATTTCGGTGCCCTTCTAACCTGTTTTTTGTGTATCAGGAACCCCTTCTGACCACTGGAATCGATCGGACAGTCCCTAAAGCAATTCATCACCACTCCTTAGGCTCCATTTGTCCACTTCGGATCTTCCTTTTGCCCCGGTTTGTAGACACTCGAGGCGAATACAAGCTCATCAAAGGAGAGATCTGTTCCCATTTCTTTATTGTGCGAAAATCACCGCGCACATTAATAATTAATTAATTTTATTATAACAATACTACTAATGATATATAATCAACCTGATTGAGGATAAGTAGGGTTAATCTGGTAATTTCAATTTTTGCACTATCCTAGCATACCTTCTAGAAGATTGTCAAGGTCCTTCCATTGGAATTAAATAAACATTAACATGTTACCACAAAGTTCTTTCAGTAAATAATAATTAATATGTAATCACGCAGTGATTCCCCCTTCAAATTTTGTCTAGAATAAAAAATTTAGGAAAAAAAAAAGGGAATCTTGTTGCTAACTTTGTCCCCTCCAAAGTGAGCATGCTTCCATGGCCCACATCTTATCTCCAAGTGGCCTTTTTTTCCATTCTCTCTCCTAGTTGGATTCGTGTCATTCCCCATATTAATTTTTTTTTTCGATTTTTCATCAAAAAATTATTGATTATTGAAATGCATTTTAAATTTTAAATTATGATAACTTTTTCTTTAATGTTTTTTTGGCAAAATAGGTAGATTTTCGAGTTAACGAGTAAAAATAATATTTTATGTAATAAATAAGTCGTATTATATTATATGTTAGAAATATGGATTCAAAAGATAAAGTGAAAGATAAGGTGAGACACGAACTAAGTCTCTTTTTGAAGATGATTCGTACCCTTTTAAGGAATAAACACATTGTAGAAAGTAACAACATGTTGTCTTTAGGATACAACAGTCTAGTCTAATTGACTATTATTTCACTTAGATTTGCATAATCGAATGATACAGAAGATTCACAAGACACCTGTCTATATTGCCTAGAAAAACTAATATAGTAAAAAAATATATAAAAGATATGAAAATGTATCTATCTATTATGAAATATCTAAATATATATGCCGTAAAAATATGGTTGTTGATCATATTCTTGAGTAAAATTTACAAAAGAATTAATGTAAAATTAAAAAAGGGTTGTTCAAGTTCCATGGTATTTGTTCCAATGCCATTACGAAGGAACAGAAAGTAAAAAGAGGAATTGGTACTTGTGCAATGCCAAAGGTAAGAGGAAAAAGGAAAGAAAAGGGACAAGGCATTGGATGTTTTGAATTCCTCCACCAAAACCTAATTGCATTATAGATACGATACCTTTCTAAGGGCCTAAAGCTAGATTTTATTCCATGTGTAAGCATCCAATCCCAAAGAACACATAGTTTGAAGCAAAAGAGAGTCTCAAACCTCCAAGCCAATTAAATTCAATATGAATAAGATATTCATCAATGTTATTTGTATTTTATTTATTCACTTATTTTGTTATTCTAATAATTATTATTATTGAATTGATAGTGAGACTTAATATTAATTGAAATCCATTGCCAATTAGAAGGTAATGATAGATTATGTCAATAAATTAGATTAATTATTTAAATCTAAATAATATTATTGTAATACGTATTTAGTGTACATGTTCTTATGCATGTTGTATGTCTCACTCATATGTCAATCATCTATACATAGGAGAGACTTTTTTTTTTTGCTTGTGAAAAGAGGGATGGGGGTAAAAGAGGACATCTAGATACCACCCCAATAGGCCTTCACTGGTGAAATCACGAGACTCTTAACTACGCCCGTTACATCTCTTGAGAACGAACCTAACTAGGTTAGCATAACAGTTAACCACTGAATCTCAATGTGAACTTCAAGACTCGAACCTTCAATTTTAAGATGAGAAGTTTGGTTGATATCCCACTAAACTACCCTACCCGGTGATACATAGGGGAGACTTGACTACCAATGAAGTACGTTGCTAAATTAGGCCAAGGAATACTTTAATAACCTTAAGTTACCATGAAAAGAATTAAGATTGATTCTAAATATTAGGATCATAAAATTTTAAGATTGATCCTAAATAACTTTATTTTAATGTAATTCCACCAAAATAAATTATAATCTTGTCCCTTAATTTATAGTAACTTTGAAAAAAAAAATACTTCGAAATCATTTATCTAATATTACAACCATGAAGTTAAATTCTCAATTTATAAAAACGCAACAATGGTTAAGATTGATTTAATTTTCATCTAGTGGTACAAAATTCATCCCAAAATTTTTTTCCCGCTAAAAAACATCATATTCTTTACACGACGCTCAATGTCAAACAATTCACTCAGTACATTTTCAATATCAGATAATCTCATTAATTCACATCTACATCTTTCTTATTTTTTTTTTTTACTTTAATTTTAAATAAGATAATTACAAGAAAAAAAATTAATTTATTATTTAAAATATAAATATTCTATGATCAATAATTAATTTTTAATGTTACAGAGTGACTCGGGTTATTGCTAATAATATACTTATATAAACCAAAAAAAAAAAAACTATTGATGTCCAGGTGGGCTTCAACTAGCCCCCACCCTGGAAAGGCATACAGTGGGACCCAATTCAGACCACGCATGGCACCTGAAAGAGACTTATAGGCACTAGTAGTCTAAGTTGCAGGTATATATGTCTGAATTTTGCGAAGCTCCATGGAACAAGTGTCAAGAACTCACCCATTATTACACTTGACTTTCTATGCTCTTTCATTGTCCTCTTGCCGACCATTTCCTTTTGTTTTTTTTTTTTTTTTTGTGGGTTTCGAGAGCTTGACCCAATAAATCTTACACGACCAATCTTCACTTTCCTCCCTCTGTCCCTTGTCTTCATCCCACTCCAAAGTAAAATGGCTTACCAGACTGCATCTGGATCCAACTACACCATTCTTTCTTGTTCTTCATTTTGGGTCTCATGTGGGACCCACTTGACCCATCTTGTGTCCCTCTTTGAATCTCCAGTTTGAATTCCAAGTTCTAATTTTTTGGGTTTTTTGTGTTTCATTGATTTGTTTTTGGTGGGTGGGTGTTTCTAGGGATTGGCCATGTCAAGTCATAAGTTAAGGTTTTAGGGTTAAAGACTTAACATGAATCATGATCCACATTCAGAATAATGGGTATTTTAGGGTTGAGGGATAAGGGAGAGCAACTTCTTTCTACAATAATAGCAATTAAATCCTAAAAAAAGAGTACAATGTACGTATTTAAAGTTGACTTTTTTAAGTGAAAAATTGTAATTTAAAATTTTTTGTAAAATAATCAGAGTTAAAAAAATTTCTTAAAACCGTTTCGGTACTTTTTAAAAAGCTAAAAAAGTCCGTTTGAAATATCTTTCTAGTTTTTTTTGGAGAAAATAAAAAAAAAAGTATATGTATGTATAGATTATATATAATAGTTATCAAAATATGAATTTTAAATTTTTTTATGTTACTAATAATATTTTATGAATATAATAAACTAAAAACTTATGTGAGACCCGCGATAAAACTCCAAAAAGAAGGAAGAAAAGCCCACACAATTATATTTTTGAATCAGTCTAAATAAGTCTTTTTGGATCCAAAAAATTACTGCATAAGCTGGTAAAAAAAGTAAAGTCCAAACAAACGTCGCTTATTTTACTTCAAAACCCTTAAAAACTAACTATCTATTTAACTCCATACATACCACATATTCATATTGTATTAGGTATTATCATAACCAATTCGAAGTAATTGGGAGGCAACTTAATTTAGAGCAAATTATACTTTGGTCCCCTAAAATATGGTATCGATTTTATTTTATCTCTTAAATTATTAAAAATCTTACACTGTCGCTCTAAATATAATAATTAGTTTCATGTTGTCCTAAAGATTAAATATCCGTAACCTTTTAACTAATTCTACGTGTCGAGATAACGTAAAATAAAATTACATAGTTTAGGAATAAAGTAAAACAGCTCTTTCAAATTTGTAACAAATGTTAATCATTTTAAAATAATATAAATTTAACAATCATCGGTGAAGATGCAATATAAGAAGCGTGATAGTTAAGGAGGCAATATCAGTTGAGTCATAGTTGAAGAAATCAAAGTGTAACTTTTTTCTTCAATTTTACTTCAAGCATAAACACTAAAGAGAGTCACGATATCAGAGATTTTTGTACGATAATCATAAATATATACTTTTTTTATATGACCGTTAGGTTATGATCCAACAAAAACTAAAAATTCAAAACAAATAATTGAAAACATCATGCACCATTTAATACATTACGTACCTTAGTCCCTGAGAAGGACATTGCTTGACTTCAAAATAACATATGTACCTAGCTAAACAAGTCAAGTCTTCTACATTCCAAATTCATCAGCATCTCCGATGGTCACTACCCCAAAGAAAAGAATAGAAAGACAGTATCGACCACAAAAGTCCCCTCGACCCTCTCTCTCTCTCTCTATATATAAAAGCGTTTTGCATCATTAATGACACTGACGCGAGGTATATTTCTAATTCTAACCCTAATCATCATATGTTTTAAAAATAATTGAAACCCCTTATATGGGTTTAACCTGTACATGAACATGAAGTCACTGTCTAGTGGGTAGTAATAAAATCAAAAAGAGAGAAGAAAAAAAGTTTAGTTGACTTGTGCTTCAAAGCAATGAAGTCAAGCAACGTTAGACTTGATGACCTTTGAACAAATACCCAACAAAGAAATTCCAAGTCTAGGAGAGAATAATGTTTTCTAAATTTGAATATGAGCTCGCGGATCTTTCTAAGAAAGAACTTGGAAAATAGAACCAAGAGAGACCGAAATGGGATTGATACTGCAGAGAAATTGGTATCTTCTTAGAGTTGAAATGGTAGCATTTGATTATCTTTTTTTATAATAAATTGGTATAGACATCAGCTGAAAGCTTTATGTTTGTACAGAATGGTAAGGTTTCTTCAGGGACATCTGATAAAATGAGAACAATAGAGAGAAAATTAGCGTGATCTCTGTTCCAAGATTAAAGATGACACGAACAAATCTAAAAACGGATTGTATTACGTGTTGTGTTTTCACAACTCCTCGGTGTAATTTTACAAACATAGGGGTTGTCAATGTATATGTCAAATAATAAAAGGAATCTCATTGATCTTAGTGTAATGTTATTTTGCAACTTAAAAAAATAACTTAATTTGTTAGCATAATGATGTGATAATTGATAAAGTTCCATTTGAAGAAGTCCTACAGTTACAATCACAATAATTCTAATGGATCACATTACTGCTACATCATTAGATCAATAAACTATGTCTCAATAGCATTACTTTCATGATTAAACATCATGATTGTTTATTTTTTTTGGTGTTTGATTAAAAAGATGATCAAGGGCGACCAAGCATAGCAACTTTCATAGGACATTATCTTGAGATTCTCACCCGTTGTAGAATGTTCGGTCTGAGTCATAGCTACTGACTTAGAATGGTCGAACTCGTCACCATAGCGCCACCAAGGACAAGCTGGACATTCCGCCTCTCAAGCAGTGTCTGATTTGCAGAAACTATTTCTACAAATAGATTCGAATCCATAACCACTAGAGGAGGACAAGCCTTTCACTCTCTGTTAAAGCCAATTAGGCTACCATCTCTGTGGTTTACGCAGGGGAGAGGGGGGGGGGGGGGGGGGGGGGGGGATTAGGTGAGCTTCAACTATTAGAACTGGGTGTGCAATAATATGGGCCGGTCCATGAAGCTCACGAAGCTGACCTTAAACCATTCAGGCTTGGGCTACGTCGCCTAGAATTCTTGGGCCAGGCAGGTTCCATAGTGGATTATAATTTTTTGGGAAATTTGGAGGCCGGTCCCTCTAGATTAACTTGTTTGGATTTAAGTCCGCCAATGAAATTTATTTGTTATGAAATCTATTTTTTGTCAATTTTATCAGACTATCATTTTTCTTTAGAAGTGAAGTAAAATTAAAAATTAAAAATTCCTAAATCTTAGGAGTTTGACTGATATTCAACAAAAATCCCAAACTTTCTTGGGATGGACATGTGGATTGAGAAGAAAGTGGTGTGTCAAAACTCACTTTAAAAATCCAGAAGTTTCTACAAGTTTGCGATGTGTGTAAGAAGGGGCACCTGTGGGAACATCTCTACTGACGAACCATTTCAATAGTACGGGTGCTGCCGTGCCACGAGGCACGACCATGGAAGTAATGAAAAAGAGAAAGTTATGTAGTTGGACCATCTGTTCTATCCGTTCGAGTTTTGCTTCTCTAGAGAAGATGAGACGCTAAAAATGAAAGTGTTCGCAACACATACCGAAAATGGTACTAATTAAGCCGATCATTAATGACTAGTTCGAACACCAGGAGCGGTCTGATCAAATAAGGGATCAGACCGCTCTTAGAAACATAAAACAAAAATATTAAGCGAACCTCTCAGAAACCATCCACTATTATTTTTTCGTTTTTTATCTCTAGAACTTTTCTATTCTTCGCTTCACCCTCTATAAATCATGCAAAACATGTTGATCATCCTCATAAAAATACAACCATCAAATGCCCAGAAAAAAACAAACAAACACCATATGTCTGTGCCACAAACATTTCCCATGACAATAAATCATTAGTAGTCCGTCCTGTGCAATACACGAAATTATTATTCGTATCTTTTTTTTTTATTATTTAATTTATTTTTTTCTTTTATTTTGTTATTTGAAAAATTAGATAAAATAATTATAAAAAAAATTAGGTGATAAAAAATAATTTTTGTGAATAAATTTTAAAAAATAAGGGTTTGGTTAGTGAGGGAGTTTAGATGTAGTTATAAATAATTTTATTGGAGGGAGTTTTTGGTTTTGAATTAAAAAATTCTAAATTCTAGAACATTAAGAAGTGTAGAGGAAGACATCTCAGGCATTATTTTTTCTAAGTTATTTGTTTTATATATATCTATTTATACTACTAATAAAAAACAGTTAAATGAAAAAAATTTGAATTTCAATTTTGCCCTTATTCTTCTAGCCAATTATATCCTCTATGCCCTTAATGTCCTTGCACCTCCTTTTGACATTACTAATTACATTTATTAGGATCATTAACAGTATAGTTTAGATAATTGAAACATACCGTATGTAAAAACTGTAGAGGCCAATTAGCATTATACTTTAGATAATTGAAACAGACCGTTTTCAAAAAACTTGGAAGTTCTTCGAATTTTGCTGAAATGGGTAAGAATAGGGCCTCCTGAATCCTCTATAGATCGTGGTAATCCCTCGAGTAAGCCCCTATTTCATCGATCCAACGTAAGCCAGCGAAGAGGGTGGTTTTTAATAATGGGGAACCAGGGATGTACTGGACCAAGATGAGACTTTAGAGTTGTCCAAGGGATTCAATCAAACCTTGATTGGAAAATGCGCTTATAGGAAGCCTTCTTTGGGAGTCATTAGGGAGTTCATAGCTTCTCGATTGCGGAGTTTTCAGTGGGTATTCTGGATCCAAGACATATTTTGATTCGTTTTGCATTATTTGAGGATTATGTAAAAACTTGGCTAAAAGATGCTACGTATATTGAAGGTTTTTTGTTTCGATTCTTTAAATGGTTTCTTGAGTTTTATCCTGGTATAGAGCCTCCAGTTTGGATTTCTCTTCCTGACCTTCCTATTCATCTGTTTAACAGAGAGAGCTTAAGGGACATTCTGAGTCCTATTGGACATATTTTGGTGGTGGATAACTCTACGTTACATCTTACTAGGCCTGTGTGTGCTCGTGTTTGTGTTGAAGTTAATTTGTTAGCCAATAATCCTAAATGGTTTTGGTTGGATATGGGTGGTTCTAGTGGAAGGTGGCAACGTATTATCTATGAAAAGGATTGTAAATTTTGTTCGGTTTGTCTAAAGCAGGGTCATGAGGATGTGTTTTGTCATAAGAAGGTTAAGGAGAGTGAATAGTGTTAAAGTGGGTAAAATGGAGATTGTGTGAATGAAAAAGATAAAAGGAAAAAAACCTATGGTTGATTCTGTGCAGGATAATCTAATATTTGTGAAGAGTAAATCTGTAATACTAGTGCAGAATGAGTTGAAGTTATCTAAAGAATCGAAGCAGAAGTTTGTTCAAGTCAATAGATTCTGTGTTTTGAATTCGGTTATGGAGGAGGAGGTTCTGGGTGGTAATAAGAGTAATGGTTCTGTTGGTGAAGGTGTGGCTTTTCCAGTTCAGGTTCCAGAAGAGGTTTTGGGTGGTAATCCAGTACAAACTGGAAAGGAGGATTTGGATGGAGGAAAAGTGTATGTTCCAGATCAGATGGATGGAGGGGGTGTACCTGGAAAAATGATGTCCGACTCTTCAGCTGGTTTGGATCAGATGAATGCTGATAATTCTATCTTGGGGCAAAAGATTTTGACCAACGTTTTAGATGCTTAGGATCAAGACCCCAACTATCATTGTTATCACAACTCTCTACTTTTTTCTTTGTCACTCGCACCTATCTCCTTCTCTGTTATGGAACCGAGGTCAGTGCAACCAAAGTAAACCAAGATGACGAACAACTCATCTTCAAGGAGAGCTTCTGACTTGTCCCCAGAGGCATGTGTGTGATTTATTTTTTTTGCTCAATAAACTTATTTGTCTTTTATTCAGTTCATAATGTGATTTTGCATTACACAAATCCAAACTCCAATTTTCATCTTAATTTTTCTGATTTTATTTTTGTGTACTTATTTGTTTTAATTTCTTATTTTTTTACTGCTTTTAGGTCATTGGAGGAAGACGTGGATTCTAAGGCCATTGTTGAGTAAGTTCGAGTTAACGAAATTGAGCCTAAACACGATGAATTCCTGCAAGGTCCGACAAGCTGCTATCTTGGGTGGTTTAGTTTTGCACCACCCTGGCGTTTAGAGCATGTCTTTTAGTGTAGCATTATCATTCCGACTTAACACTATTTTATCACTCTTTCAAGCATGTATATGATATATATATCCTTTTCTATGGTTATATTGCAATGGGATTTTGAAGCACGACTATACTTGGCAGGTTTTGCTTAATTTTGGTTTGTATTTACTCAGTTCACCGATGTATGGTTATGTGGAGTGACACCTTATGTTATGCTGGTGGTAGCATAACTTTTTGAGGACTAGGAACATCCAAAAAAAATTCAGGATGACAATCCAAGTAGGACTTTTGGTCATCCAAATATTTTTTTGGGAAGTTAAAAAGAACTTTTCGGATATTAGAATACACATGTATTTGCTATTATTAGCATATTAAGAAGAAAAAAAATGTTTTTGATTGTTTCTAATTTTATATTTTTCTCATTCTACTTTAGGGAAGAATGACAGCTTAATACAAAATCCCAACTACATTTTTTTTTCCCGTGATCCTATACACATTCTTTCTAGCATTCTTATTGTCCGTCCATAGCAAATTACATATGACTAAAATTTGTTGTGGTAGAAAAAAATGTTTTCTTTTCTGATTCATTTCTCTGTGTATAAGATTAATTGAGATTAATTCCACTTTTTATTTGATAACTGAGATATAAAACACAAAGATAATACATTAATTCACTTGTCTCTGTGAAAGATAGTGATTATATTATGTTCTTGCAAAATACTATAGGATGTGGTACAATCTATCAGGGGATGGCCTCCAAGGGTCAAGAGGGAGAAAAATTGTTGCCAATACTTTTTTGATGACCACTCTTCTTTCATGAGAAAGCACTACTTCTCTATAACCATCCTCTACTTATAGTACTAATTGTGCAAGGAGGCAACTTACATTTTTAAATACCTGGTTAGAGGTGGTAACGTTTGATTACTTTCTAAAAAAATCTCAAGTTATTATAAGTTTTGTATGGGAAAATTTTTATAAGTCTATGTCTTACTTTTGTGTCTTCTAGATTGTTTTTAGTAGTTACTTTAATGTCTCAAATTTTAATATAGTTTTTGATGATTTTTAGCATGGGAATGTTGTATTACTCTAATAAGAATTGTAATCGTTGGTTCGAGGAATTGTAATTGTTGGTCCGTTGTAAACAACATATGCAAGTGACACTTTCATTTGTTATTAGACTTCTTATTTCCTCCACGTGATTTGTTGCAATTGACTTTTTTACCCGTTCTTTTTCTCCTCTTCCCCTTTCATTTTATTTTAAATCTAATGTGAAGCGAAGTATCATTGTTTTTTTTTTTGACTAAAATGGTATATTTTCTTGCTGTGAGCCTCAGTTTATCTTTGGGTTGGCGTATTTTGGGCTCGTTAGCAATGGAAGTCTGACATTGGGTATGTCGTAAGATATAACACCTTGATTTGTGTTACAAATATTTTGTTGGTCTAATGTTGTTTGCGGTGGGGTTAGAGGGTAGTTTACATTTTAGGGCACTAGCAAATTTTTTTTTGAAAGATTTGATAAAGTATATAAAAAAATTTAATTATATATTTAAATTAGATATTATCTCATATTTATTATACTTGAATTATTTATATTCTCTTCACAACTATAAATATTCAATTGACTCATTTTTTGTGTTTTTTCATTCGAGCTACCAAGTAGTAACTATTATAGGATTTTTTTTTCTCGATTTTTTTATTTTTATTTTTGTCTTTCTTGTTTTTACTTGTCTTGGTAATTTTTTATCGAATTATTTTGATTGTGAAGGAAGAGAAAAGATAAATATATCAATTTTTTGGCATTAGAGATTATATTATATCAATAGAGTTATCGATGTATATTAATATTAAGGTTTTGGGAAAAAAAATAATGTTATTTTTATATATATTATGTTAAGCATAACATAACCATTCAAAAGTTTTGCAAAGATAGAGAGATTTAGATGATATATCAGAGATTAGTTTGTTATTTAAATTCAAAAATTCTGCTTGTCACACACTGGTTTTGCTCGTTGGAATGGTTGGACAGCAGAGAGACGGGGATGAAAGTATAGAATGAGGGTTAATTAAAAATCAAAAAACAAAGAAGAAATGTTTAGATGGCAAAATTAATGACATGGCAAGACCACATTATCATCCACGTCATTAGGTCAGTATTTTATTTCAGACTAATTGGATCAACCTATCACGTCAATATTTTAGATTTAAATAATATTTTTCACAATAAAAATTATAAAATGGTAATATTGTTTATTAGCCAAAAAAAAAAGTGGTAATATTGTTTAATAACTATGGTAATGAGAGAAATAAGTCTGTAAACATGTACACGTTGTCTTCCTCTTCCCCGGCAATTGATTTCTTCAGCAAATAGCAAATACAGATACACTGACACACGTATATATATGAACATGGATAGAGGTATATAGATCTTCATATATTGGTTGAGTTAGCAGAGGGATCATGTACCAGTGGAGGAAATTCGAGTTCTTCGAAGAGAAATATGGGGGGAAATGCTCGATTCCGGAGGAAATGACCGGAAAAATTCAGTGCTCTTCCAGCGGGAGAGGCAAAGTCGTGATTGGATGCGACGACGGCACCGTCAGTCTTCTAGATCGAGGGCTCAAGTTCAATTATGGTTTCCAAGCTCACTCTTCCTCTATTCTCTTCCTTCAACAGCTCAAGGTCTGTTCATCTCCGCTCTACCTTTTTTTGGTGCAAATCTTCTTATTATTTTTGTCAATTGAATTATTTCCAAGTGCTTATTGTACATCTGTAGACTCATTATATATCATAATATGCACGAGAACTGGAAATTTGTTTAGAATAATTGAAGGTTTTGGTTAGAATTAGAGAAAATCACAGTTTTTGAGTTGAATTAATAACTAAAATTTAGATTGGCAGTAAAATTTTGAAAGAGGTAAGCGTCCTTGTTTGTTTGTATTTACAATTTTTGATATTGTGAAAACCTTTGGGATTGATGTTTCTGTAATAAAAAGACAGATTTACAAATTGACTCAGAAAATTGCAGTTCTGAGAACAATGGCTTATATGTTTTGCAATTGTTAGTAGGATCAGTTCAGTGAGCATTACTTGAATCAAATGATTGATTTTCTGTGGGTGTTGAATATGATGGGGCACAGGATTATTCCAATATGGGGTTCGACTTTGGTTTTTCTTTCTTGACTACAAATTAGACTATTTATTGCTTAACTGAAGTAGACCACCATACTTCACTGTGGATGGGATTTTCTGAGCATTCTCCTTTTTTTGTCTTTTTTTTTTTTTTGATTCATTAGCAACGGAACTTCCTATTGACCATTGGGGAAGATGAGCAAATTTCTCCACAGCTATCGCCATTGTGCCTTAAGGTTTTTGACCTTGACAAGATGCAGCCAGAGGGCACAAGCACAAGCAAGTCCAGTCCTGATTGCATTCAAATATTGCGGATATTCACCAATCAATTTCCTGAAGCAAAGGTATTGGATGATACCGTTTTTATCTTTTATGTATTTGTGCAGTTGCTTTCTTGAATTTGTCTTCTCTCATTAACTTGTTCACTGAAATTGATTTGTGAAATGCCCATTTGGAGTTCTGCTTACTTTAAAATATCTAAGAAATAGCATGTCCTGCAGATCACTTCATTTCTAGTTCTAGAGGAAAATCCACCAATATTATTCATAGCTATTGGATTAGACAGCGGTTGCATTTATTGCATCCAAGGGGACGTTGCACGTGAACGCATCAAACGCTTCAAGCTTCAGGTGGAAAATCAGTCCGATAAAAGCCCATCTTCTATTACAGGTCTAGGATTCCGAGTGGATGGTGAAGTCCTTCAGCTATTTGCAGTTACTCCAACTTCAGTGAGCCTGTTTAACTTGCGGGCTCAACCACCTAGTCGGCATATGCTAGATCAGATTGGATCTAATGTCAATAGTGTTGCGATGAGTGATCGATCGGTACGCCATTCTGGACGCACATCATATGATTTTATTGAAATAAAGTAGTGTTTATATATTTAGATGCACCTAATGATGTTGTCGCTATATTGTAATCAGGAGCTGATCATTGGTCGGCCTGAGGCTGTGTATTTTTATGAAGTTGATGGCCGAGGTCCTTGTTGGGCCTTTGAGGGAGAGAAAAAATTCATTGGGTGGTTTCGTGGATACCTTTTATGTGTTATTGCAGATCAAAGGAATAGCATGAATACGTTCAATATTTATGACCTGAAGAACCGTTTGATTGCCCATAGTATAATGGTTAAAGAAGTTTCTCAAATGCTTTGTGAATGGGGTAACATTGTTCTTATAATGGCAGACAACTCAGCTTTATGTATTGGGGAGAAGGATATGGAAAGCAAACTAGATATGCTTTTTAAGAAGAATCTTTATACAGTAGCTATCAATCTTGTTCAGAGTCAGCAAGCTGATGGTGCTGCAACTGCTGAAGTATTAAGGAAATATGGGGATCATTTATACAGCAAACCAGACTATGATGAGGCAATGGCGCAGTACATCCACACCATTGGTCACCTTGAACCTTCATATGTGATTCAGAAGTTTTTAGATGCACAGAGAATCCACAACCTTACTAATTACTTGGAGAAGTTACATGAGAAGGGGCTTGCTTCCAAAGACCACACCACTCTTCTGTTAAACTGTTACACCAAATTGAAAGACGTTGAGAAGCTTAACATGTTCATTAAAAGTGATGATAGCATGGGGGAGCTTAAATTTGATGTGGAAACAGCAATACGGGTCTGCCGTGCTGCCAGTTATCATGAGCATGCAATGTACGTTGCTAAGAAGGCTGGGAGGCATGAATGGTACTTGAAGATCTTACTTGAAGACCTGGGTAGCTATGAGGAAGCCTTGCAGTATATTTCTAATCTTGAACCCAGTCAAGCTGGGGTGACTGTGAAAGAATATGGCAAAATTCTTGTAGAGCACAAACCACGGGAAACTATTGAAATACTGATGAGGCTTTGCACAGAGGAAGGAGAACCAGCCAAGAGGGGGACCTTGCATGGTACATATGTAGCCATGTTGCCATCTCCTGTTGATTTTCTCAACATTTTCATCCATCATCCACAGTCGCTTATGGAGTTTCTTGAGAAATACTCCAACAAAGTACAGGAGTCACCTGCTCAAGTTGAAATTCACAACACACTGTTGGAGTTATACTTATCTCATGACCTGAACTTCCCATCAATCTCCCAAGCCAACATTGGAGAAAATGGTAATGTCAGAGAAGAAGGACCATCAGGAGCAGCTGTGATGTCAAGATCAGAGTCAAATGCAAAATTACCTGAAAATCATAGATATATGAATAAGGAAAATGATCTCCAGGAAAGACTTCAGAAGGGGTTAAAATTACTCAAGAGTGCATGGCCATCTGACCAGGAACATCCACTATATGATGTTGATCTTGCTATAATTTTATGCGAAATGAATGCTTATACTGAAGGGCTCTTATATCTATATGAGAAGATGAAACTTTATAAAGAGGTGATTGCCTGCTACATGCAGGCACATGACCATGAGGGTTTGATTGCGTGCTGCAAGAGGCTGGGAGATTCGGGCAAGGGAGGTGACCCTTCTCTTTGGGCAGATCTATTGAAGTACTTTGGTGAACTTGGAGAAGATTGTTCCAAGGAAGTTAAGGAAGTTTTGACATATATTGAAAGGGATGACATATTACCTCCTATCATAGTTCTTCAGGCCCTGTCCAGAAACCCATGCCTCACTCTTTCTGTAATCAAAGATTATGTTGCTCGAAAATTGGAACAGGAGTCAAAGCTGATTGAAGAAGATCGGCTAGCTATTGAGAAGTATCAGGTTTGGTTTTATTATTCACAAAATCCTATGATGCATATTAATGCTGCTTTATTTCTTTTCCTTTTTCTTTTTTTTGGGGAGGGGAGAGAGGAAGAGGTTGTTCGAACCCGCAACCACTTACAAGCGGGAGTGAGCCCTTACCAGTGGGCCACTCCCTCACATCGATTCTGCTTGATTTATCATTGGATTTCTTGAGTGAAGTTGGCTACAGTTACTTTCCCAAAAAAAAGTTGGCTATGGTACAGTCTGGAGGCCTCAATGGAGGGCTTATCGGAACCAGGGGCGGCTCAAGCCAATTTGAGGTTTAAAGCGGAAACATTAAATAAAGGTCTTTTTATTTTTAGTATTATTTTTTTTAAAAAAATTAATTTATTTTTAATTTTTTATGTGAGAGGAAGACAAAAGAAGGATGTGTTAATATTGTCGAGAAAGAGATTTTAACTTTTGTTTTTGTTTTTTACCACAGAGAGGGGGAGAGAGAGTGTTTAATTTCAACTTTTATTTTTGTTTAAGAGAGAGAGAGAGAGTGGGTGGGAGTAAATATGAGTTGACTTTTGAGTATTTTTTTTATTTTTTTAATTTCTAAGTTTTTAATGTTATGGATTGGATTATAGGCCAAAATTATTGCAATAAAATTTTTGATTGGATTTAATTTTTTTGGGGCTTTTTTGTAGGGCTTAAATTTAATGGATTTAATTTTTTTTGTGGACTGGTGATGTACCTAAAATTATGGGACCGTTTAAAAATTTGGGGCCTAAAGCCCTTGTTTTTTTTCCCATATTGTTGGGCCGGCCCTGATCGCAATAATAAGCTTGTCTTAATTGAGGAATTCGGTTGTATAAGAAAACAATAATTGACTTTGGGGGACTTCTTTTGTGATGCATTATGTTGGGCACTTTCTACCTTTAAGTCAAGATAAGTAGTAATTTTTCTACACTCAATGAACTTGACAATCCCATACATCCTTGTATCCTGCTGGCAAGATCCTGGCAAGATCCTGCTGGTTTGTATTGCACCTAATTCCAAATGTTGTGCATCAAATACACTACTAACTATTATGGAATAATTGATGAAGTTGTCAGTGCTGATAAAATCATCATTGTCCCATACATAGATACTAGGACAGTTGATTCCATAAATGTAAGGAGATAAATCTATAGTCCATCATTTTGACCCTTTGGGGATTATTTCTGGACTGGACCGAGCATCTGGATCTAAGCTATACTAGTCTAGTTATTGTGACTTAGAGTTATATGGATGGTTTAGTAGTAGTCAGTTGATCATAAGTGTTAAACCATTTGCACTCTTTCCATTCAGATTATTCCTAGATGTGCATCTATGGAACTGTTGGCGGTCTTCTTGATATATCCTATAATCTTTTATCCTTGTTTCCTCACTTCTTGAGAAGAATACACATTGGAGTTTTTGAAGATCTGCTGTCCTAAAAATTGCGGTCTGTTGAACATCTTTTTTAGAATGGTTAAACTAGTGTCCCAACTTGAAAAAGATGACAGATACTAAGGATCACCATGTTACAAAGGATGGAACACCATAATCAGTGCATGGAGAATGAAATTCCGCATGGAAAGTGTATGATAGATGAGATTAGAAAATTCTTGACTATTCCTTTAATTTTGCAGGAAGAGACATTGGCAATGAGAAAAGAAATTCAAGATCTTAGGACAAATGCCAGAATATTTCAGCTTAGCAAGTGTACTGCTTGCACTTTCACCCTTGATCTCCCAGCTGTCCACTTTATGTGTATGCACTCCTTCCATCAGCGTTGCCTTGGCGACAATGAGAAAGAATGCCCCGAGTGTGCTCCTGAGTATAGATCTGTCCTGGAGATGAAGAGAAGCTTGGAGCAGGATTCCAAAGACCAAGATCGGTTTTTCCAACTAGTCAAAAGTTCAAAGGATGGGTTCTCTGTGATTGCGGAGTATTTTGGGAAGGGGATTATTAGCAAAACTACTGATGGACCCGCTGGCGCTCGTTGATTGAGCAACACTATTTCCAGTGGCAACTTCTGAGATATTTTTATTACTTTGTGCTCCATTGTAGCTTGTGCTGTTTCTTTCATTTGCATGCAAATCTTTGCTGCACTTTGGACAGAAATTAGAAATTTTGGGTTATGCTTCTGCGACTTTGGGTTTCTCCCTACTCAATGGGCATTGGCCATATATTGAACTACTCACACACCTTTGTTTGACCTAGTTGGTCTAGTGATCGAGGAAAAGAGAACCTTGTCTGAGAAGAACATTCAAAGAATACTCATCGAATATCTTAATCTGTTCAAACTGGCTGGTATGGTTTCACAAAGGAGGCATGTTGCTCAGTCTCCCTGAGCAAGATCATGAGAAATGGCCTGTAGCTTCAAGTTTCTTGCAATTGACATGCTGGACGAACTTTACCGAATGTTTCTGCTTAAACTATTTCATGATTTCATTCAAATGGTGCAGTAATGTTGGGCTTGTATTTTTTGTTAGTACATATAGCTGGTTTTGCTTTGTATTTATTACCTTTTATAGCTTTTTGGCATATAGACTGATAATTTCAGGCTCTTTAGCCTTTGAGTAGCATAGTGTCTGGACCAAGGCAGTCGTAGTTTACTGACTGATCTGGCACAAACTTAGTTTTTGCTTACAAAGGATGAAGCCATGCTTTTCTCAGGAGGTCTTGCTTATTTAGAGGTCTTTGCTTATCAATAAATTATGGGTGCACATTATCGGATTTGAATCTAGGGGTGTCAATTTGTGTCGTGTCGTGTGACTTTACGTATCGAGTATTTTCGTGTTGTGTTTATGTTAAGATTCACGATTTTTTTTTTTTATTTAGATCATTTATTATGCGTATTTAATAATGATGTCAATTTTAGAATCTTGTTATGTCGGATTCGTGTTGAATTTGTATCGACGGGTCAGAGTTGACACCCCTATTGGGATCTCTTCCCTGAATTTTGTGCAATAGTATATCTCCTACTATGTATTGGTGAGAGATCAACGTATATATAATGGGTATACATAATGGGTCCGACTAAAATTCATGGCTGATGATTTACCATTGAAAAAATTGATAAAAAAATGTATTAGAGTGATATGGATGTCGTATTATTATCTAAATTAATTTGGGTATGGATTATCAAAGAAATAAAGCTGATAGACTACTGTTTTCAGCATCAACTTTGTTGGATTGGAGCAAAACTGGACGCTCCACTCATACCTGAGTTTGGATGTCATCCCTGTCAACTGAAAGAATTGGCATAGATTTGGAAGGTTATAGAGAAATCTCTCAAGTTGGGACCCACTAAATAATTTCTAGGTTTTACCTACTCCTTTGTAGGTCTCTAGTGTCCATATGTTCCATGAGAATCTCTTGACATTATAAAAGAGTAACTTTCTTTTATGAGTTTATATTTGGCTTAGAACCAGACGTTTGGAATCTAACAATTATATATTCCTGAATAGTAATGCTACAAAACAAATGATTGTATGATCCTACTACTTAATAATGGAGTGATTGAATTGTTGAGAATCATATACATGTACAAAAGTGTACGATTAAAAACGTACTTTGTGCGTTTTGTTTTTAGAAATCTTGGAAGATGTTCGATAGATTTTCAGAATCTAATTTCAATGTGTTATCATTCAAGGAAATAACACTGAGTTTTCATGGCAGAAAAAGACTTTTGAAGGTTATGTGTAGAGAGAGAGAGAGAGGGAGAGTTTGTACGTCTCTAATATTTTGCATTGAGTGTTCTTGAGATGTAGATAGATAATCCATGGGTGCCATAAAGAGGTATATTATAGGAACATATTTGTTAGTAGATTAATAGACACGTACTCAGATACTCCGACATCCTTTAATTGGATCAACCCATTTATGGTTGCCTCACTTCAAGTATATGGATAGAGGGAGCGGAAGGGAACCAAACCATTGCCCCTTAAGATTGTTAAAAAAAAAACAAACAAACAAACAAATCCCTCAATGTGATAAAGAAAAATTTGAAGTGATTCTTAGAATTTCAAGTAGTTTATCTCCAAACTTCTTTTTATCTTTGTGGTTTGTGCATGGTTTGAAGTTTTCCTCAAGTATTTCTTGAAAGTTTATCAAAAAAAACTTCTCCGATAAATTTAATCTTAGATTTGACCCCATGCACACCTCGTTGTGACATAAGCCTTGTACACTGAACTGTCGTTTTAATCCAATCCTAGATTTGTTTCTTCTATATCACCCTCTTGTTGTCATTACCCATTACTTGTTTGCTTTGAATGGATGCATTGGATATGATTTTTATCATTCATCACGTTTTACCTACATATTTATCTCTCTACTTATCGAGTTAACTCGGATGTAAGAACTTTATGGATTGTCACTTGTAGTCTTACGATCTAATTTAATTAGAGATGCTCCAATTAACCAGATACACGCAGTTTATTAGTAATTATATGTATCTCAAAGTAACCTTACAGTAATGAATATAAAAATTACATAATCACGATTATTCTTTACTGAAAAAAAAAATTATATTTCATTATGACAAACCTTTTTCTAATTGTTTCTTGCACTCATTCTCTTTATATAAACTATTGATATAAGAATATTCATATTGCAAAAGAAAGTATCTTCATCATTCCAATTTGATAATTACACTTTATGCTTTCGTCTCCACTAGGTGGAAATGAGAATCAAATCAAACTTTGCTGTTTTGTCTTCTGAGAAAAAGCTGATTAATTAGGGCTACCTAACCTATAATTTGGACATGGATGGAATCAGTGCTCACAGCCATCATTGTGCAAGATTGATCCATAATGCTTCCTCTAGTTCATTCCTATTTTTTCACTAAGGAGGATCTTACCAACCAGGCATCATTTGAATTCATGATTAGAATGCAAATATTGAAATTGACCTCGATCATACAAGGAAAAATTACCCAATTCGGGCTTCATCAATAAAGATGTGTTTATGGTGTAAAAAAAGACTAATTCTTATTAGGGCTAAGACTATAATTCAATCTTAATCAATGAGCTAAACTTCATTTTGAAGCGATCAAAACGTCTGAACTGTTTCTGTTTCAATAGAAACTGAAATGAATCAGTAATTGATTATCGAAATTTCTATGTTTCAAGTTTTTTATATATTTTAATATATTTCGATCAATATTTCAAAATTTCTCGAAAACAAATTTTTAAATTTGATTTTTTTGTTTGTATCCCATTTTTTAAAATTATTTTAAAACGTTTATATTTTCAAACTAATAAATAGTATGCAACAAAAACCAATACCCATCCTTGATATCAATAAAGTCTATAGCAACTTCCATTCTCTTTTTCCTTATCATGTCCCAAAAGATATACCTCTCTAGTTTGGACCAGTTACTCGATTTGACTATGGCTTCTAAAGTAAGAAGTTCTGCCATGGGAACCCAAAACCATGATAATCATTATGTTGCCATTATAATTAAAAAGCCATGGATGGACTATACCAAAGGTGAAAGAGGTAGTGATATATTTAATTTTGCGTAGGTGATTTAAATTATAATTAATCGTAATTTATCTTTTTATAATCTTCTCAGTAACATATTGTGTTTGAATTTTTCTAAAACTTATAAGAAATTTCACTCTTTTGGAACCGCATAAAAATGATTAACAATTTCGTCTCTAAGTGATGGAGAACCACATATGCCTGTGTGTGAGACAGAGATAATGACAACGCAATCAAAAGAAAAAAGACATTTAGATATTTTATCAAAATCGCTATATATATTACTATTAGGGGTAATTTATATCTGAAGATACGGTGGAATATAAATAATTTTGAGAGAGATGTTGGTGGCCGTTGGATGAGTTTATTTGAGACCGTCGGATGGGCTTATTGAAGCCTAATCTTTTTTATATTATAGATTTTTATGGGTTAATTTCAAAATGTCTCTTTCAACTTTGGGTAGTTTGCAACTCAATCTTTCAAATTTTAATTTCAATAAATAGTTTCTTTTAAGTTTGAATATTTTGCGATTACCTCCAATAGTTATTTTTAGACAATAAAAATTGATAAAAGTTAGGCATATCAAATTCACATAATCCTTATTTTGTTGGAAAAAAAATAATTATCCTTACACCTATTTTTTTCCCGTACCAAATATTCATATTTCACTCCTTACCTTTACACCCTCTCCTTTCTCCCTTCCGGTAGAAACCCTCTTTCCCTATGATGAGGTAGAGGTGAAGGTTTCTTTATTTTTTAGTCTTGACATTTTTATTTCCTCATTTTTTTTGGGGACAAAATTAGTATCTCAATAAAAAAATATAAAAATAATATAAAAGACGGAGAAGGGTATAATAATTCTTTCGAGTATTCAGTCACTGTTGTTAGTGTGGACAAATTGCAAGATTTGAAACTACAAAGAACTAATTGTAATAAAAGATATAGTTGAAGGGAACAAATTATAATTAACCCTATTTTTATTTGGGTCATAAATAAAGAGAGGTGAGGATCAATTGTCCTTTATTACAATGAAATTGTATATAAATAAACCCCAATATTTTATTTGCTAACATCATCACTCAATGTCACTACCTGCAAAAATCCGCCAGGATGGAGAGATAGCTTTGAAATTTAACGTCCACCCCAAAAGACGTAACCTAATTTTTAATAATTATGGGATATTTCTATAAATAGATGAAAATTACAAGACACACCATTGTAGATGTCTCCTTCGTTAATTTGATATGGACAAAAGACCAAAGCGGCGAGGAAAGAGTCGGTATAACAATGATATCACCGTAGTTCGACATTTTTTATACTCCTAAGGATCAGTCACTCTTGTTTTTCATGAGACATGTTCTAAACTCATTCGAACTACGGTGACTAGTATTCGAGCTCAAGAGAGTAGTTAATACAAGCTTAAACACCTTATAATAAAAAAATAAAAAATATATATATAATAAAGTAGCTTACAATTCAAATTTCAAAAGATAAACAAAATGACTTTTGCTTTTTGCGATTCAGATCGATTTAAATTTTATTTTAAAGTTAATCTAACGGCTAATATTAACACCCTAAATTTAATAGGAAAAATAGGCCACTAAGACCTAAGGGTGTGTTTGGAGTGACTTTTTAAAAATATTTTTAGAAAATATTTTTCATGAGTACTATAAAAAAAAAATAGTGTTTGAAACCGCTCTACTACTACCTCTACCACCACCACCGTCACCTCTACCACCACTACCGCCACCACCACCGCCTCGCCACCACCACCACCCCCGCCACCGCCACCGCCACCGCCACCGCCACCACTATCGCCATCGCTGCCGCCGCCACCACCACCGCCGTCGCCGTCGCCGCCACCGATGCCATCGCCACCGCCACCACAACCATCACCGTCTCCTACCACCACCACCTCTTACCCCCACTACAACCGATGCTTAAATTCATTTATCTTTTCTCTATATTTGTGATTTGATTTTAGATATTAATACAAATATGTTTATTGTTTACCATTTTTTATTACTCTGTGCCTTCAGGCACAGGTAATAACTAATATATAATAAAGTAGCTTACAATTCAAATTTCAAAAGATAAACAAAATGACTTTTGCTTTTCGTGGTTCAGATCGCTTTAAATTTTACTTTAAAGTTAATCTAACGGCTAATATTAACACCCTAAATTTAATAGGAAAAATAGGGTCCTAAGCGTGTGTGTTGGAGTGACTTTTTAAAAATACTTCTATAAATTATTTCTCATAACTACTTTAGAAAAAAAATAGTGTTTGAAACCGCCCCACCACCACCACTACCTCTACCAACACCACTGCCACCGCTGCCAACGCCGCCGCCGCCACCGCAACTGCCACCAATGTCGTCGTCGCTCCACCACCACCACCATCACCACCACTGCCGCCGCCATCACCACCATTGCCGCCACCACCGTCGTCACTACTATCGCCGCCACCACCACCACCACGGTCATTGTCACCCACCACAACCATCATCGTCTCATATCACCACCACCTCTCACCCCCACTACAATCGATACTTGAATTCATTTATCTCTCTTCTATATTTGTGATTTAATTTTGAATATGAATACAAATATGTTTATTGTTTACCATTTTTTATTACTTTGTGCCTTCAAGCACAGACAATAACTAGTATATATATATAATATCATAACTATTTATATAAACAAGTAGGATTTAGTTTATCCATTTATTAATTTTGTATTGAATAATGATAACAAGTCAGAATGAGTATGTGGTTGAACCGCTTGCGACGGGATTGCCACGTTAATTTGGTCATGACAGCGCGTGATGAATATGTACTCCAGAGTCGCGTGGACTTGACTTGTCACAACCGAAACATATAATTCAGCACTAAATAAAGCAAAAATGGGTCCACCCGACCCTGTCGGTCCATTGACAAACCAAAAGAAAAGTGTGGGCAGAAGTGCAAGAAAGCCCTCAGTGCTAAGAACCCAGTCGCCTCTCTCTCTCTCTCTTCAGCACTCGAGAGCTATTCAATCTTCTGAGCTTATTATTTCAGCATCAAATGTAGGAAATCAAACCCTAATCACACCTTTATTGTAGGTAGATCAATTAATTTGACCTTTCGTTGTTGTCCTGTACTGTTTTCTGTTTTCTTTCCAAGTTTAGTGAGAAATTCTAATGTTAGTTTGATCTAACTGAAGCTGTGTTTGGGTTTTTGAAGATTCGGACTATTGAGTTATTTGGATGATGAGCAAGGAAAGACCACCTGAGCCACTTGATTTCTTCATTTGGACTGTTGAGGTTCTTCTTTCTGTATTATTTCATATAGCTTTATGGCGATCTTTTTTATATCAACATGTAGATCTTATCTATTGATGCTGTTTTATTGGGGTCATGCTAGTTATTGATGCTATGTATTTTGGTGTTTACTCTCTGATTATCGAATTGCTTTGCACCGTTTGGTTGATGAGAAATTGGGGGAAAAGGTGAGGATCGTAAATTTTGGGTTATACAGTTTCCATCGTTTGTCATCAGCGAGGAAATTCTACTATGCCAGCTTAATATGGGTACTTTTGGCATTGATAATTCGAGATATTCAATTTTCTTCTGGGGAATTGACCAGAAGAAAATTAAGTATTTAATATATGAATTATATTTTTTTTTCTTTGTCACTTTTTTAGCCCCCACAAGAAATTAGTGGATTTGGCCATGGAAATTCTCTTACTTCAAAAATTATGTCTAATTATATGGTTCAAATGACTATTACTTAGGTTAGTTTTCAACGTGATGTATTGTTAGTGTTAGTGATGACAGTGATCGTGGATTATATTATCAATAAGTTGTTCAGTGGAGAAACCATGAAGTATGAAGTGCTAAATCTGTAAAAAGTCATTATGAGCTCGTAACAATTGATGAATTTTTTAGAAAAAGTTTAATAATTGACTGAGTTAACAGTTCAGTGTCTAAACAAAAAAAATATGTTAGGTGAGAAAGGTTCGTTCAATTTTCTTTTTGCTATGTGAGGATGGGGAATATGGGACGGTTTTGCCTAGGTTAGAGGATGATATTGGATCATTCCAATTTCCAACTTGTATATGTTACACAAACAATTCCCTCTCTCACCCCTCCCTTCACGCCCATAATTGTGTGAACAATTAAAAATTGGCATTTTGATTGATTCTCATATCCTTTTATTGAGAACACTTCGACCTTTGTGGTCCTTGTTAATTCTCATTGTTTTCTTTTCAATGTTGTTGTTCACTTTGAATTTGAGAGGCTTCTTTGTATGATCACTTCAAATTTTTATGAAGAAGAAGTGGGAGGTAAAAGGCAATTAAGACCTTATAACTTATCCAATTGAGGATAATTTGATTGTAAGATATGCGATGATCAAGGAATAGGTGCAGGTGTATGGGCAGAAACTTTTTAGGGACAAGTAACTTAGTAATCCAACCTATATGGAAAAGCCGTGGGTGTTGATCGGTGAGGAAAGTCAAGATCTACCACTCAATATATGGTTGTAAGCTGGTGAGACATTTTTTGACAGGCGACTATGGCGATAGGAAAAGGGAAAGGTGCATCATATGCAAAGGGAGCCTTGTTTGAGGAAGAGTTAATTTGCTTTAAAAATGATGTGTCAATGACTTTTTCTTGAAGGCAGTGAGAGTTTAACATTTTCAGTTCACACGAGGTAGATTTTACTCAAAAAGATGTTATTGGTTGACAACAGAATCCGCTTATGTATCGGTAATAACTTATTAGAATTTAATTGTTCTTGCTCAGAAGTATCAGGAGCGTAGGATCTGCTTCACTATGGAAGGGAGAGGGTATTCCAAAGAGCAAGGCAAGCCAGCCCATGGGGAAAGTGAGAGGTTAAGGGGTAGCATGAGGACTAGGCGCTTGAATCTATCTTGATAATTTGCTATATTGGACCTTATGTGAACATTTCTTAGATGTGTTGGAGTCTTAGAATCCAAGCCTAGAACCAATAGCGAGCACTCTGTTTGGAGGGCTGCATGCCTAAATAAATGGACTCAGCTAGTCAAGAAGCTATACCAACGATAATTTGACCTGAATGAAATATGACACCTATTTTAGGGTTTTGTTTGGGGGAGGTAGGAGTTGTGGGTGTGTGTTGGGGAAGAATATAGATATCTATTGCTGGATGAGTGTTTTTCATGAGTGTGAACTGAGGAAAAAATTGAGGGATCTTTTAGGGAGGTGAGGAGCACACATGGATTGGGTCTTTGGATGACAAAATGAATGCTGGGGCGATAAAAAATGCACGGTCCAATTCGGCATGTTGTTTAATTTGTTCACATAATTCTTAAAGCAACAGGTTTCCAAATCTGTCAGATTGCATTCAACGAGGAACCATCTTTTGTAGATTATGCCTCTCTCTCAGAAGATGAAGGGTTTGGTGCCCCATTTTGAGTGTTTGTTTTGTAGTTAGAGCTTGAGGTTGTGGGTAGGTTTCACATACCAGTTGGACTGCCCCATTTTTCACTGCAGGTTTTGCAATTGGAGCTTGAGGTGGTGGATCCTGTCCTAAGGTTTGTTAATCAGTCGGGTTGCATTTTTATATCACAGTTGAGTTTCATTGGACGTGGAGGACTTGAGTCGGGGGAGGTGGATACGCAAGGTTTGTTTAGTATCAGATTTATGATTAATATGCTTTGTTGTTGTAGATTCCATTTGTTCCATTGAAGGAAATTAGCATACTGAAAGCCCCGTTAAACATTTTTTTTTTTTTGCTTGGATTGCAACTCTGGAATTAATTCTAACTATTTCCAATTTGAGCAAGGGAGGCCTGCCGCCTGATGTTGTGATTGATGGTGGTATGCATGAACTGCGGGGAAATTGATAACACTTTTTTTACTGTTTTATAGGTTGAATGTCATAGTATTCTATTGTCCTTCGTTTGAGATAAAGTGGATTATGCGCTGCACGGGGTTAGTGCGAGGAATGTGTCTGTAGAAGGGTGGAGACCTTCCTTAAGGTTTATCTAATGTATTGGTGTTGTATATTGAAAAAGTGAGGAAGTCGGTGGGAGATTCTTTGAGGATGTGTAGATGTCAATACATGGGTTTGTCTGGGATACAAGTTGTAGTTTCAATTTCTTAGCATCCCTCTTACAAATTTTGGTTGGTTGAATTATGCTGTTTTGGGAGATACGCCCAATTGTGGCATCTTTTGGTAGAATTTAGTTAGCTGTCCCAAAGGGTGGCATCTTTTGGTAGAATTTAGTTAGCTGTCCCAAAGGGAATTGCATATGACACGGACAAGTGAAAACCTTAGTTCCATCTTTTGATAACCCAAACAAGGGACGCTGCACTGATGAATACACGTCCAGCCTTGGCCTAATAAAGCCTTTGCTGCTTCTGTTGAGCCAAGATCCATGTATCATTCTGTGAAGGATGAAGGGTGTGCTTTTGTCTTTTGCTCCTGGCTATAGCAAGTGTATTGTGGCAGGGAGTAGGGGGCAGTCTATTGTGCAGAGACACTCTATTTGTGGCGTTTAATTAGTTCATTAGTTGTGTGTTAAGTGAGATGGGTCTTCTTGCTGAGGGTCCATAATCATATTCATATGGGCCCATGACATTAGAAGACCTGAATGTCCCCACTTTCGTCTCTCTCTCTCTCTCTCTCGTTTTCAGTGATGCATTATTCTGGTGTCTGATTGCCCATCGCAACTAATACATATGGTCAGATTGTTCATGTGTGGGGAAGAAAATATACTAGCCAGTGCTTTGCACATATAAACTACATAGTGAAAGAGTATAGAGTTTCTATGGTTAGTTTCTGCTTTAGTTTTGAAGAATAATTGATGAAGACATTAGAGATATAGCTTTTCCTAAATATACTTCGGGCTTTATGTAAATGGAATTACCCCTATTTCCACCCACCCACCCCCAACACACACAAAAAAAAACAACGAACCTAAACAAAGAGCATGTAAATTGTGTGCAAAAATGGGAAACTACTTTGGTGTTTGATTTGCTTGTTGATGGTATTAATTCAGTAACTAAAAGGAGCTGAGTAATCTATACTAGCATATTGGCCTAGAAAACATTAATCTCTGAATTATTTTAAAAAATAATCATATGTTGGTCCTTTTCTAAAGATTCAGTAACATGTTGACCTCCTGGTAATTCTCCAGGAAACAGAAAAAATCGGAGTTATTTGGCTCAATGACATGCCTTCTGGATACCTCTTTCTTGTTTTGTCAGGATGTTGGTTTGTGGTTGGAGGAAATAAATCTTGGTAGCTATCGACAAATTTTCAAAGAAAATGGTGTTAATGGAGAGTACTTGGAGGGGATGTCCATGTTTACAACGGAGCAGATACTTCGGTTTATAAGACGGTGCCACATGAAATGGGGGGACTTCATAACACTGTGCAAGGAGCTGAGGCGAATTAAAGGTCTTTCCCTCTCTAAAGTTTGCCCTTTGATCACCCTGTCATTCAGTGGCTACTCTGTTGTTTTCCGAAAATATGTTCAATTGCCTGCTGCTTCCTTGAAGTACTATGTTGATAATCTTCCTTATCTAGTGTTGTTAAGATATGGAATGTTTTTGAGTCCGTATTCACTATCTTTCACCATGAATAAGGTGGGTGGGCCATTCTTAATCTGCTGAGTCATAGAATTATATCAGTTTTCTTCCTTGATGAACGGTTGTGTTTTTTTTGTCTTGTGGTATATGAAGTACAAAGGAAAGTCATAGAAACAATGACTTCTAATGATGTTACATAGTTGCCCTAAAATGCAACCATTGTTGTTACTTTGCTTATAAGGCCACTCTTTTATTACCACATGCCATACACATCCATACATGCTTCATTGTTATTGCACATCAAGGATATCATCATGGTTATGCATGCGTTGTTTGATGGCATTATGAGTTCATCTCATGAGACTCAACTTTTTCGGGCTAATATCTTGTAATGTTCAAATGCTTGAGGATATTGCCGACCAGGTTTAGGGTCACTGTTTTGCGTTCCTATGTTAACTTCACTTTGTACCTGAAGTATCAGATATGGAATTGAAAATACATAATCTTGGTGACAGTATGTAGTGCCTCCATTGTGTTTGTATCCATATATTTCAGTTGCTATGTTAATTTAAGTTGTATTTACTAGTTTCAAACGTTGCTGCAGTGGCTTGCTTAAAAGGCGAACAAAAAGTCCGCCGGCCATGGTGGGCTCCATCTTTCCTCTCCGTACTGTTCGTCAAGATGACAAAGCGCAACAGGAACTGTAGAGTGGTTTCTTTGAAGCTAGAACCTTGATGTAAGATTTGCGTTATACGTGCTCATAGTTTTCTTTTGTTTTCAGAGGAAAATGGGATAGTAAGGAAAGAACTATTGTTTTGTTTTTCTGTCGTCAAATCTGGTAAGGTATTGCTGTTTGTTCTTCTTTGGAGAACTCCCTTTATGTGCAAGCCCTCTATATATATTTGTGTCTTGTTGATTTTGTAAATGTTGCCCTGTCTCCAAAATTATTCTTTGATGGGCACTTGTGCCTTCAATTTGTGGGGATGAATGTATAATAAATGATAAAAAAAAGTGATGATGGTTGTGTTACATTTGAGTTTTTGAAGTTACTAAGGCATAAACAAAGAACTACTACTTAATGTAACAAGTGGATTTGCCCATAGAATGACACTCATTTCAATTTGTTCGTCCAAGTTCAGTTTGTCTTAGTTTTAACTTGGATTCAATTTTTTCATTGACATTAGCCTCGGAAAAAATCCAAGGCGCTTGTTTTAATTTGATCCCTCAACTTTGATTTGTGTTGTTTTTCATCGGATGTAACTATGAATTTGGAAGAGGTTAATCAATACAACTTATGTTCCGTTTGATAGGCGGGATGAAAAGTAGAAATGATAGAAAGTAGGAGGGGTACACTTTCTATCCTTCAAAGAAGGAAAGTAAGAATGATATTTTTTTCTTCTTTTGTGTTTGGTAGGATAGATGGAAAATAAAAATGATTACATTTTTTTTTTTTTTTTTTTTGTTGACTAAGATTAGAAGTGACAATCAAGTCGTGTCATGTCAAATTCGTGTTGAGTTATTACGGGTTTATGTCGAATATTAGTCAAATTTAACTCAACTCATTTAACTAATTGTGTCATGTCGAACTGCGAGTGTACATGTTTATTTTCGTGTCGTGTTTGTGTTCGTATTCGTGTTGATCTATATAAACTTTGGAATAAAAAATTTAACGCTAATATTCTATTTTCAATTATATTTCTTGTTCGTATGTCAAGTCATTTTCAAGTTCGTATCATAAAATTCGTGTTGAATTCGAGTCGTGTCATCGTGTTGAGTCGAAATTTTTCACCCCTAACTAAGATGAAATTTTTTTTTTTTAATTTAAATTTTTTTTTAATTTTTAATTTTTTAATTTTTTAAAAATATATATATATAAATACATATTTTATCATTGTATTTTTATATGAAATTAATATATATATATATATATGTATATATCAAAAGATATATAGACAAATAAGATACATCTCAACACAAGTAATTAACTTTCCATCAACTTTCCTTCCGATTTTAGAGGGATTGATTTTGGTGAGTTAGAAGGAAAGTTAATCCATTAACTTTTTCATCCTTCCTATTTTCCTTTCTTACTAAACATGATGTTTTATTTATCCCTCCAACTTTCCATCCTTCTAATTTTTTATCCTTCTATTTTTCCATCATATCAAACGGAGCATTAGGGTGATAGGATTAATTCAATACGTGGTTCAAAATTTTCATGTTTTGGTTGTGTTCTGTGGTTCAGGATAAACCCGAGATCCATTTTGTGAGGCCCATTTGAACTGGAGAAATAATTCTACCTAGGTGGGTAGATCTTGCAAATAGGGAGGTGAGATAAAAATTGGGGGGGGGGGGGGGGGGGGGAGGTGGATATGAGAACTTTAGGATGACTTGCATTAATGACAAATTTATTCTTTATAACCAATTTAGAAGATAAAATTAATACTTTGCAGTACTTTATCCAAGCTTCATGAATCCAAAATAAAAAGACAAACAAGAAATTGAGTTGTATTGGATGTACAAATCCTACACAATTTTATCCGAGCTTCAATCAATCTTGGGATTGGAATTTAGACCAATATGTTATATCCTATGAAGCACGGATACTTTGTTGAGGTTGGCGTATCCGTATCGGATATTTTATCGGATACGATACTCGTCGGATACTCAAAGATACGTATCGAATACACCTCCTACGTATCTGATAATAATTAAATATTAGAATATTTCACGGATACTTTTGTGCTCATGTAATAAATATAATTTTTGAGTTGAATTTTTAACATTTTCTTTCGAATTCACATACCATACAATACATTTACAAAAATTCATACTACTTCAAAGGCACATGAATATTTTTTAAGTATTATCTACAATTACATGTCAAAAGAGCATAAAATAAATCTATTACATTATAATTTTAGCAAAAAATTACTTCTAAATAAATCGACTCGATAAATGTTGCTTTGATTTTTTAATTAATCACTTCACTTTGTGAATATATCATAGTGATACGATATATATTTTCTTCAAACTAAAAAAAATTATTAATTTTTCTTATTGTGTTAAAGAACTACCAAAATATATAAGTATTATGTTGATTGAAAATAATAAAAATATTAAATATATTTTATTAAAGCCGTATCTTGACCGTACCCGTATCATTCTTTTTTAAATTTTATCGTATCGCCGTATCCGTATCGTATCATACCCATATTCCGTATCCGTATCCGTGCTTCATATGTTATATCTAACCTCAAAGCTCAAACATACCTTCTTAGCCACTATTAGAGAAAGAGAGAAATGAATGATGAAATTCGAACCTATAATTTTAAACTCCAACAGCAGGGTGTGATCATTAGGGTAGATGACAAAGATGGGGCGGCGTTCGAAGTGACAATCTTAACTTATTACCCATTAATTCGCCCATAAATAAATGGGTTGGATATCTATATTAATTAATACGGGTTCCAAATGATTTGGGTAATATGATTCATTTTTATTAAACGGATTAATATGGATTATAAATGAGCACTCATTGGGTTGAGTATTTATCTTTTTATTAAATAACACAAGTAATAAAATTAAATAAATATACTAATATACCAAAAAATACACACTATTACACCAAAAAATATATACATATATACTAATACACTAAAACATTCACACACTAACACATCAAAAACACACACACTAATACACCACTCATGACATACGGGTTGACCCATGACCCGCGGGTCGACTCGTGACCCGTGTCCCATGACCCATAGACCAATCCATAGCCCATAATCGACCCCGGCTCATTATGTGTGTATTTTTTTTTATTAAATATGTTTTAGTTTTTGTGTTAGTTTATGTGTGTGTATTTAGTATGTATTTTTGTGTATTCATGTGTATATTTTTAGTATATTAATTTGTGTGTATTAGTGTGTGTATGTTTATATTTTGGTGTACTACTAATGTGTATGTATTAGTGTACTAATGTGTCTATTAAAAATTTTAATTATTTTATGGGTTAATGAGTTTAACCCAACCCGTTATAAACTCAACCATTATAATTCATTTACTACGTGAATAAAAAATGGATTAAATTTATTTTAGTCCAATTCAATTTAACTCAATTCATAACCAATCCAATCCACTTATTTGCCGCCTCTAGGCGGCGACTATGTAATTTAGAGGATTAATGCTATTCACACAAAAAAATATATACCAAAAATCATCTATATTCATCGGATCAATGGGTCCACCCAATTATCTTAATTCAGATTTATTCTAGATATTCCTGCCCAGCTGTCCTATCAGTCACCTCAAGACCAATTCCACAAAAAACCAAATAACCAATGAGATTTTTCACAGCCACGTGGCACAACAATAGCCTCCAATCCATCTGAAGCAAAATCAGAAGGGAAATCTCAAGCCAACACATGAACCAATCAGATGGTGCTGATGTGTAGATTTCCTAATCCACAAATCTTCTCGATTTCATATATAACCTCTCCTTCCCCTTCAATAACCTTCATAAGCTTCTTCACACCATACCACAGTACAGGAAAACTTCAGACTACAGAGAAGCTTCGCAATATCATGGCAACCTCCGCCATCCAACACTCTGCATTTGCTGGCCAGACGGCATTGAAGCCGCAGAACGAGCTCGTGAGGAAGGTGGGCAGCTTTGGTGGTGGCCGCGCCACCATGAGGCGCACCGTGAAAAGTGTTCCACAAAGCATCTGGTAAAAATGCTATCAATCTCTTTAGTATCAACTACAATTTTATAAGTACTCTCACTATGATAGGGTAAGTCTCGAAAAATTATCTTTCGATACTATATTGAAAATCATTTTTGATTGATTAATTGTGAATAGTAAACTAAGAATGCTTTGCAAATTTTATGGTGAGGAATTTATCCTAAATTAATACTCTATCTATTCTGAGGTGAATAGAGTCTACTTTTGACCGAACAGAATAGAGAGAGTTTAGTCGAGTCGAGTCGAGTCGAGGCCAACATAAATTGGCCTAGAAATAATAATAATAATAATTAATAAGAGTATAACTAATACATGCTATGTTTGATGTAAACAATAAATCTGATTTTCTTTTCGTATTTTTGACAAATTGTACCTGTGATTATTCTAAAAGGTACGGGCCAGACCGCCCAAAATACTTGGGCCCATTCTCAGAGCAAACTCCATCATACCTGAGAGGTGAATTCCCCGGTGACTATGGATGGGACACTGCTGGGCTTTCTGCTGATCCAGAGACATTCGCCAAGAACCGGGAGCTGGAGGTGATCCACAGCAGATGGGCCATGCTTGGTGCTTTGGGCTGTGTCTTCCCCGAAATCCTTGCAAGGAATGGTGTCAAATTCGGTGAGGCTGTGTGGTTCAAGGCTGGAGCTCAGATCTTCTCAGAAGGTGGCCTTGACTATCTTGGCAACCCCAACCTCATTCATGCCCAGAGCATCCTAGCCATCTGGGCTTGCCAAGTTGTGCTCATGGGCTTCGTTGAAGGTTACCGGGTTGGCGGAGGCCCACTTGGTGAAGGACTTGATAAAATCTACCCTGGAGGTGCCTTTGATCCACTTGGTCTTGCTGATGATCCTGATCAATTTGCAGAATTGAAGGTGAAAGAGCTCAAAAATGGAAGATTGGCCATGTTTTCCATGTTTGGATTCTTTGTCCAGGCCATTGTCACCGGAAAGGGTCCAATTGAGAACCTCTATGACCATCTTGCTGATCCGGTGGCCAACAATGCATGGGCTTATGCCACTAACTTTGTCCCCGGAAAATGAGATGTATAAGTACCATGCCTCATTCAGCTGTAACATTACTAAATCTTCCTGGTGTCAATGAACTTCTCTGGTTGTGGAATTGATGAATATTGATGTAACATTATGAGGAGAAACTGCTTATTTTGAACCTAAGTTATCACCAGATTTCGACTCCTTTGTCCATACAGTCCTGATCATTTTTCCTGCACACCAAGTTCATCATCAGTATCTGCACAAAAAGAAGAACATAAACACAACAATATATTTACCAATTTGGCAGGGAAGGATAGAGAAGGAAATATTGGATGTTATTAAAGCAGTTCCACATTCAAAGTAACTGACAGTTTCCAACGTTTCCTTCCCTCCGCTTTGCATGAGCAAATAGATCTTTAGTTATTGCTGCTTACTGTGATATGCTTAAAACACACTATTTGGACCAAATGAAAAAATTGGCAATTCTAAAAACTGCTCTTCCCATTAACAGGAATAGACATGATTTACAGTATTTGTAAAGTATTGAACCTTATATTAAAGAATAATACCTGGAATTAGCTTAGTAAGAATTGATCCCAGTAACTCTTATCTTTGGAGGGTCAATATTTGAACTGATGGAACAAGTTCTGAACCAGGAAACCAGAGCAGGGCCTTGCTGTTGCTGCTAGCCAACAATTCCAGCACTTACCAATAATCCATGCAAGAACATGACCCATCTCTGAAGTGATGAAATCGTCTATTATCTCTCACGATAATTTCACGGTCATAGATTTTAGAGAGGAGCTTTGCAACAGAGTGACAATCATTACAGGCACGTAGGTTCTTAACAATGCGAATGGGACTCCCTGATTCC
Organism: Ilex aquifolium; assembly: GCA_951799425.1. Lineage (NCBI taxonomy): Eukaryota > Viridiplantae > Streptophyta > Magnoliopsida > Aquifoliales > Aquifoliaceae > Ilex > Ilex aquifolium. Next base: position 8,448,090 of record OX637400.1, on the reverse strand, counting down.
ACATTTATGAGGCCAAAAGCAATAGCCAACCTCTCACTATGGTTTTCCAGTTCAGCTTCCTTCTCTTTCTCGCCTTCAATATGCAGAAGAACTTGGGTAGTATCAGGAAAATGTTCAGCACATTTCAATCTAAGCATCATCTCACTCAACTTGGAGTGTATTCTTTCAGATTGGGGATGTGATTTATCTCCCAATATAAACTCATGAATGATACCTTTATGCTCTATTGAACTGCATCCCGGGTCTTTTTTGACTCCTTTCTTCTTCATCACATCTCTAATCTGTGAAACTTTGTCCCATTGATCTGCGGCATCATACATGTTAGAGAGAAGCACATAGCATTGAACGGTTTCTGGAGCAACATCTATCGCATATTCACCAATTTTGGTATTTTGACGGTTTCTCGCACCACTAAGTAAACTCATCCAAATGACTCTATTTGATTCCATTGGCATGTTCTCTATTATGTGCTTTGCCTCTTCTAGATGCCCAGCTCGACACAAAATGTCCACTAAGCAGCCATAATGTTCAATATTGGGTTCCAAACCATACTCATTTATCATCATGTCAAAAAACTGACGACCAATATCAACCAATCCTGCATGATTACAAGCATTCAACAGCCCAGCAAAGGTTATACCGTCAGGAGTCAATCCAACTTTGCGCATCTCAAGAAATACCTCAAGAGCATGTCTGGCCAGTCCGTGCATTCCTAACCCCACAATTATAGCAGTCCAATGGCCTAATTTCTTATTGGGTATTGCTTGAAAAACCCGTAAAGCACTCTCTATGCTTCCACATTTGTAATAAATTTCTATCAGTGATGTGCCAAGCACACCATCCAAATTATATCCTTTCTTTGCCAAATAAGAATGCATCCACTGTCCCTTGCTCAGGAGGGCTAACCCAGAAATTGCAGAAAGAGTGCCAACTAATGTAGCATGATTAAGCGTAGAACCTGCATTCAACATTTCCCTGAACAATTCTAGAGATTCAGAAAACTTCCCATTCAATTCATACCCTGCTATCATTACATTCCATGTGTTAATATCTCTCACCCCCATCTGATCAAACAATTGGCGAGCTGATCTAAAACTCCCGCATCTCTTATACCCATTAATCATAGCATTCCAAGAAGCTAAATTTCTACTAGGCATTTTATCAAATATCTTCCTCGCCTCGTCAACTTTCCCACATGTCGACAACCCATCAACTAAAACAGTCCATGAAAAAGCATCTTTTACGGGCATTTGATTGAACAAATCCAATGCGATGCCGATTTCCCCACACTTCACATACCCATCCAACAAAGAATTCCACGAAACTACGTCCTTAGTATCCATTTTGTCAAACACTTTCAGAGCCGAGTCAATATCACTACATTTTGCATACATACTAACCAAGCTGCTCTGCACATACATATCCAACCCAAACCCAATTTTCAAAACCATCTCATGCATCTGTTTCCCTTCTTCAATAGGGAATTAGATTGCTTACCTTAAAAAAAGTAATGAACTGGATTGGTAAACTGGGGATCAAGAGATTGATTTCAGTAATGTCACTAGTAAGAATATACAACTTATGGCCTAAATTAAGTGTTACTCATGTTGTTTTTCAAATAAGAATTAAGGGAGGATGTTGGTGAGATGCCTGCTCAATTAAAAAATAAAATTATTTATTGAAACAGATAAATGTTGTGTCTAAATCACTATTATGCACTTTAAAATCGTACAAAATTGCTCAACATGAGTAACACTTGTAACCCCAATTTATAAGTGTCTAGAACATGTCTCCAAAGATACAATGGTGACTAACCTTTAGGAGGTATGAGTAGAGGAAGTCTCAAAAAGCGAAGGCCGTAGAAACATCAAACAATGTTCTGGTTGGACAGTCCAACTTTTCATTCTGTTTTATAGAAAGTTGAAAAAATTCTTATAATGATCTTTTTGTCATCCTGTTTCGAATTAAGGTCAAAATCTTGTGTAAGAGTTGCTTCAGTCTAAAAATATATCATCTCAAAATCCTAAAAATCTCATCCAAAATCATGGTCTATCACAAAATTAAAACCCAAAATTGGTATTGGAGGTATATTTCATTGACACCCTCGTTTAATCAATTTTGGTCACCTCTTCCTTCGGTTTCCACGAACGCGCCTAATTTCGTGGGCATAGCCTGATTGTGACGGGCAACCAACGCCTTGTACCCTTACTCACAACTTTGGGACGTGTTCTTGATAACCAACCAAGGCTTTGGACCACAAAGCATCATAAGCACAAGAAGAAATAAAAGCTCACCACTTTTTTTGGTAATTTGGAAAAGAAGCAAGGTCACTTGGTAATTTGGGATGGTTCAGTACTTGAGTCTGTTTTTTTGGTAATTTAATAGTATCAAGTGCAATCTCTTCTCATACTCCCTAAAGGCTAGTCGCCTTTGTATCTTTGGAGACATGTTCTAGACCAGCTCAAAATACGGTGCCCAGTTGTTGAACTCTGGAGAGTAGTCGACACAAGTCTGGACACCTTTTAAAAAGAAAAAAAAAAGGTTAATTAGGTTTTTCTAAAGAGTATGATAATAGCTAGATCTGAATGCATAGTGACGAAATTAGAATTTTGTGTAAAAAAAATGACATAGGTGGTGTTTAATAAAACTGAAAACTGAAAGTTGAATGTTAAATTCGTGGACTATTTGGTACCCGCTGAAATTTAAGTATTGAATTGAACAAAATTGTTTGATAACTACACAAAACTACGTCTGAAAATAAATTAGTTTTCAGTTTTACTCTTCCACTCTTTATTTTGAAAATATTTATAAAATATATTTTTATCTAATAAAAAACTACGATATATCAAATCAATTTATTTCACAACATAAATCATAATCGCTATTACCATATTGTAGTCTACATATATAACAAACATGAAAATAAAATTAATTTAAGTTAAATTAATCACTTAAAGCTACCGATTGTCATAAATTTTAAAAATTACAATTGTAAATTATGTGATTTGTGTGCAGCGTGTGTGTATGTGTGTGTGTGCGCGCGTGTGTGTGATTTTTGTAATTATGTGTGTATGTGTGTTATGAAGAAGAAAAGGAAAAAAGTAACTTACGTGTATGTGTGCGATCCATGAAAAAGACAATAGAAAAAAAAATAACGGTGAGAAGGATAGATAGATTATGGGTTTTGGAGAGAACACTAATTAGAGTTTTAATAGGATTGTGAAATATTTTAGGGTAAAATTGTCATATTGTAAATATTATTAATTTTGCTGAACATTTTTAACTTTCAGAATTAAGTAAGATATCTCCTACTTAATATTTTAACATATTTTTAAGGAGTACTTAATATATTAAGATATTCAAATTTTAGTTATCAAATAAACTTAATTAATAAATACCGAATATATTCATTTTAAATGTTGATTTTGACTCAATAATCAGGGGTGTTTGAGCCAACTAACGCACACATCGATTAATTCATTTTCTGGTCCAATTAAAAACAGATCATATACGTCGCGGGACTAAGGTATTATGAAGATTAAATCCCTCACGACTTAGTCTTTAAGAATTGTTAAAATTCGAACTCAATATGTCTCAATTTATAGCTCGTCCATGTTACCAATTTAAGTTACCCTTTGAGGATTTTTTTTTTTACTTCATCCTTATACCTAAAGCCCTTCCACCTCACTTTGTTTTAATTTATAAAGGAAAACTGAATGACACTTTAGATCAAGTTCACATTGCTATTAATTCATAACATTGAAAGTATAAATTGAAAATTTTAATGTGTAAGGGTGCAAATTAGAATCGAAACATCTTTCAGGGTACAAAGTAAGATTAATCACCTAGGTTAAGGGTATTCTGGTAATTCACATGCACCATAAAATTCTGGCAAGAGGTGTCATTCTAATTTTGAAACCTATGGGGGTGCCGTCATAATAAGATAAAAAGGGAATCTTGCATTAAGATAAAAAGGGAATCTCACTTTGCATACCAAAAATTTTAAGATTTCTCACTTAAAAATTATATTTTTTACATTACACCCTCAATACCTTAAAAGTTGTCTTTTCATTAGTTTCCATTGACATTGACGAAATGTGTAACAGAAATTAACGAAAGGGCCACATTGCACTATAAAATAAAAATTAAGGGTATAAAATAAAATGCTTAAATCTTTAGGGTATAAAATATAATTTTCGTAAATTTAGAGAAAGGGTTCGACAATCGAGAAGTTTCAAAAAAACCCTAGTAACTGTAATGGACTGTTTGGTTCTCACCTTCTCCTTGTCTGTGTGCCGGTGGTCTTTCGATGGCCACTGATCTCTATACTGTGTAGAAGTGGAGGGACAACCTCATCATCAGCAATGTTCAGCACTCTTTGCAACAACTCATGAACTCTCTGGGTCTCATCCCCCGAAATGGTAAAGTCCCTCAAAACCCAATCTTGCAATCTCATCCACCTCCATAGGCACTACCCTAAATTTGCATCTCTTGAATCCCGAAACTTGTCGTCAAAACCCAACGTTTCTTCCCAATTCCAATACTCACCAAGCCCCCCTGAAGAGACCCACCTCCCAAACATAGTCTATAAAATCAGTGGAATATTATCTTCACTTGATTGGCGTAAAAGCTCAGAACTAACACATTTGAGCTCTAATCTCCAACCCCATCATGTTGCTAAAGTTATTGAAACCCATAGAAGCACGGACTCAGCTTTGCAATTCTTCTATTGGATCTCTAAGAGGCCTTTTTACAAGCACAATATGGACTGTTATGTATCGATGTTAAACAGGCTTATCCGTGATCGAAACTTCACACCCGCCGATCATGTTAGGATTCTGATGATAAAGGCATGTGAAAATGAGGAAGCAATTGGAAAGGTCATCGATTATTTGAATGAATATAGTGGAAAAGGTCTTGGGTATAGTTTGTATAGTTGTAATACTTTGTTGATTCAATTGGGTAAGTTTCAGATGGTTGGGGCAGCTCAAAATGTATATAAGCAAATGTTGAGTAGTGGGATTAAGCCGAGTTTATTGACTTTTAATACAATAATTAACATATTGTGCAAGAAGGGTAAGGTTCAAGAGGCTGAATTGGAGGTAAGTAGGATTTTTCAGTGTGATTTGAATCCAGATGTGTTTACATATACTTCTTTGATTCTTGGGCATTGTAGGAACCGTAATTTAGATGCGGCATTTGAGGTTTTTGATAGGATGGTGAAGAAAGGTTGTGATCCGAATTCGGTTACATATTCAACTCTAATAAATGGGCTTTGCAATGAGGGGAGGGTGGATGCGGCAATGGACATGCTAGAGGAAATGATTGAGAAGAAAATCGAGCCTACAGTATACACATATACTGTTCCAATTACTGCATTATGTGCAACTGGGCGTGTGAAGGAAGCTATTGATCTTGTGGCCTGCATGAAGAAGAGGGGTTGTCAGCCGAATGTGCAGACATACACGGCTTTGATTAGTGGGTTATCTCGATTGGGGAATCTGGAGATTGCAATTGGATTGTACCACAAGATGTTGAGAGATAATTTGGTTCCAAACAGGGTCACATACAATGCATTGATCAATGAATTGTGTGTAGGAGAAAGAATTGGTGTGGCCATCAAGATTTTCAATTGGATGAAGGGACATGGTAATTTGCCAAACACTGAAACTTACAATGCAATTATGAAGGGATGGTGCATAGTTGGCGACCTGGAGAAGGCAATGGTCCTTTTTAATGAAATGCTAAAGGTGGGTCCCTCCCCAACAGTTATTACATATAACACGCTCATTAACGGATACCTCAAAAAGGGTAATCTAAATAATGCTATGAGATTGTTGGATTTGATGAAGGGGAATGGATGTGAACCAGATGAATGGACTTATGCAGAACTTGTGTCTGGGTTTTGCAAAGGGGGCAAGCTTGATTTGGCTTCAACTCTATTCAGTGAAATGATGGAGCGAGGCTTGAGCCCAAATCAGGTCAATTATACCTCTTTGATTGATGGTTACAGTAAGGAAGGGAAGGTAGATTTTGCCTTGTCATTGCTTGAAAGAATGGAGGAAGTTGGTTGCAATCCAAACATCGAAACTTATAACGCCATTCTAAATGGTTTGTCCAAGGAGAATAGGCTTTCTGAAGCAGAGAAACTGTGCAATAAAATGACAGAAAGGGGGCTCCTCCCAAATGTCATTACATACACTACTTTAATTGATGGGCTCTGTAATAATGGTGGAACACATCTTGCGTTCAAGATTTTCAATGAAATGGAAAAGAGAAATTGCTTGCCAAATCTGTACACTTACAGTTCACTCATCCATGGGTTATGTCTAGAAGGCCAGGCTGATGATGCAGAAATGTTGCTTGAAGAAATGAAAAGAAAAGGATTAGCTCCTGATCGGGTAACATTTACCTCAATAATTGATGGATTTGTAATGTTGGGTAGGCTAGAGCATGCATTTTCACTTCTTCGCCGGATGATTGATGTTGGCTGCAAACCAAACTACAGAACCTATTGTGTGTTGGTGAAAGGGTTGCAACAAGAATGTCAATTGCTTGTAGAAAAGGTTGCAGTGCAACATGAAGCAGCATACAGTTGCAATTCAGATGAGAAGAATGTCAGTTTTGCAATTTTATGTAGTCTTTTAGTTAGAATGTCAGAGAATGGATGTGAACCCACCATAGATACCTACAGCACCTTAGTTGCTGGCCTGTGCAGAGGAGGCAAAAGTCACGAGGCAGAAAAATTGGTAAAATATATGGACGAGAAAGGCTTGTATCCTAATGAAGAGATCTATTGCTGTATCTTAGGTGATTATTGCAAGAATTTTAGAGTGGACCATGCTCTAAATGTATTTAATTGGATGATCCTGAGAGGCTTTAAGCCTCAGCTATCAGTTTACAGATTACTTATAAATGCTCTCTGCAAAGCAAGCCGGGTAAAAGAAGCTCAAACTTTGTTTGAAAACATGCTTGAGAAGCAATGGAACCCCGATGAGATTGTTTGGACCATCTTGATTGATGGGTTGCTCAAGGAGGGAGAATTAGATGCGTGCATGAAACTTCTTCACTCAATGGACTCGAAGAATTGTAATCTCAATTTTCAGACATATGTAATCTTGGCAAGAGAATTGTCCAAAGTAGACAAAACTGCCGATACAAATCAGGTTGCTGAAAATTTGAGATTTCTGGGGAATAAGAAAGCAGGCTGAGATTTCCTTAATGAATCAAGACAAATAACATGTGGTTCTTTCTCCCAGAAGAGAGATGGGTCTCTGTAATGGCCTCGACAGTCTGCTGGCGAAGGTGCCAGTACCCCCCACCAGTATACTGACTTTTGAGTTGCACTCGCTTTGCTGCTCTATCATCCAACAAAATGGTGAGCAGAAGCATATTTTTTAATATAATTTTATAATGCTCTACCATTCTATGATTCTCGTCTTTGGGTGATTTTTCTTGAAGCTCCTTGAAAGAGAGTTTAAATTGGAATATTTTTTCCTTACAGAAATTCCACTGAAAGTGTACCCAATTCTGTCTGACTTTGGAATGTTGTAGCAATCAATGACGAGTGAGCTTTTGGCCCAAAGCTGATCATTACCAGGTGAAAATGGGAAGGCTTAATTTTATATTTGGGCATTTAATTGCTTTTTGCTGGATATTTTACATGACCATGTTCTTGTTGTGTACATTCATTTGCTGATACATTCTGCTAAAAGCACATATTGTTTCCTCAGAATTTGAATCTATGGTCAGGATGCTGAAATATACTTTGTGCGAAGACTAATATGCTCTTTGTGTGCCTCTTTGACATAATTTTAAAAAGTAAATTTTTGTAATTTTTGATTCACTGGTGGTTGGACAACAAACACATAGGGTTTGAAGGAAAATTCTGAATTGGGGCCTTCCATGTTCTTTTGTCTGCTGGCCTTTGCAGAGATATATTGACAAAGAATCAGCAGGCAATGGATAAGGAAAGCAGCTCTGAATGGTTTTTTGAAACATAAAAAAAGAGTACATTGCAAAGTATTTCTTATGCTTGTTTATTTAAGGACTGCAATGTTACGTCTTCTCTATATGTATGAAGTTCACTTCCTGGACATGAAATTGGATAAAGACAGAGTAGTTCCATCTGTCTTTCTAACTTGAAATTGTTCATTTTATGGCTCTTAGTTTATAGGTTCACATTAAGAATTGGCAAGTTCAGGTAGAAACAAGGATAATCCCTCACATTTTGTTGCTACCAGAGGCCACCATTCACAGTTTCGTGCTGGACAAAAATTTTGCTTGTGCCCCTCCAAACACTGAATTACAACTTACCCCCAAGATAAAGGAAAAACATAATATTCATTATCTGTTCTTGTTCTATCCATACTTTCTAGTTGTATGGTTCATTCAAATATAGGCTCTTAACCATCCAACTTAATCTCTCACTACGGAAATCTTAGATGGGACTGATCTAACAGATGGGCATTTGCTGTCAATCAAGTCCAGGTTGTGTCAATGGTTAATGTGCTTCTACCCTAATTTTTCTGGTTTACCAAAGGTTTATGTGCACTGCCCTTAAATTTTTTGGCACATTATGGACCTAAATTAGGAGAATTTGACTTTCTCAGAATTATTTTTTGCAGGATCAGATTTACAGCTTGGGATGTTGCCTGTGCATAGAGGTACTTTATAAAATACCCATATGGAATTATTTTTTTGTTGTATACCTCATTAAAAATTAATTATTTTTCTTCAATGGATTTAATCTCCATATACACACGCTCTTTCACGATTAATCTAAGGCCAATTCTTTGATTTGATTTTACCATAGCAATGTAACCGTAACTTTCTATATTATCAACATATTACCGCCTTTTGATTCCTGACCTGAATGACCTTGTTGGAGAGCTTGAATAGGGCTGGTACAACTCAACTCAACAAAGCCTTGTCCCAATATTTTTGGGTCGGCTACATGAATCCTTTTTCGCTATTGTGCTCTATCATGGGCCAAATTTCTTTTTATTCTCAACTGAACATATTCCATTGCATGGCCATTACCAATTGAGTTTGATTGATCAACATATAATTAGGATCACTTGTTGGATATTTAAGATAGATGCGTGGTAGAGCCAGAGAAGAATGAATTAGAAATCAGTATATTTGTGAAACAAGCAATAGCAATAAGGGATAAACATTAAACTAAAAGAATCAACTTAGATGGTTTGAACATGTTTATACAGGAAATGTTACTGTACCAGTAAAAAGTGCAATGTAATTCCTATTAATGGAATCAATATTTTCTCCACTTCATATTTTAGAGGTTTAAGCAAACTATTCACTATTCACATTTTGTTACTTTAAGGGTGCTTTTGGGAACATGAATTTGGATTTGAGGATGGAAATATGGAGCTGCTTTTGTAAAAACTGTATCTTCCTGATCAAAAACAGAAGAGTTGTGAATTCCATGATACAGTTGACAATGTCATCTACTTCTAAGGATAATGAAATAACATTCCTACTTACGTTCTGACATTAATTGACAGCGCAATAGTTCCATGTGAGATAGTTACACAGAATATATGATGTCATCGTTGAGAACTTTGTTCGTTATATGAGGTTTTTTAGGGTGGTGTTCAACAGCAGCAGCCCAGCACATGATTCTAATTGTTATTACTATGCAAACTTGTACATCTTTGGAACGGCTCTCTCTTCTTGATAAAATAGATGTACATTAGAATAAAGTACTGTATCATATCCAGAATATATATTAAGATATCGTAGCTTGCCATTTAATAGAAAATATAAACCTTGATAGAACCCAATGACGAAAAAAGATTTGCGTAGTTGATCCCAAACAATTAGGATAAGGATTTTCTGGGTTGAGTTGAGCTGAGTTGCTAGATGCTTTCGTGGCTTATCATAAGATAACAAGACAATTTCTTTAAATTGTTTCCCAAATGAGAACCAGTACTTTGGGTTTGTGAATCTCGATAGAAACTAACAATGGAATGTAGAGTTTACCATCTCCTTCTCGGAGATTGGGAATCCATTGTACTATGAGGGTGGTGATATTTGCTGAAACTTATCCAAGATGACAAGCTGGTTTTACATTCTTTCCTGGAGAAGTCTTGTAACAGTTCCAATTCTCTTTGGAAGAAGTCTATGGGATAGACTGCACTATCTTGAAGTGGTGTCCTGATCACTACCCAATATATCTGTTGAACAAGCACAGAAGTGCATCCATCATACTCACTCCCAATATTTCACTGAACGTCACTTACGCCCCCCCCCCCCCCCCCCCCGAAAAAAAAAAAAAAAAATTCCCTTTCTGAAAGATAACTTTATCGGCACAAATGGAGCCTTGAGAAAGGATCAAAACTCTTGACATTATAAAACACGCCATTGACCCTGCGCTCTACCATGGTTCTGGAACGCTGCTTGCATTTTTGTTTGGCTTGTAGCAAACATTGGATGTTTCAGTGACCCCCACAGAAGCTGCACCAGATTGTAGAAGACAGCTTCATTTTCTCTAATACAACTCCTATCAACAATTTTCTATTCAAATAAGAAAATTGTGATGTAACTGTATGATTCTATTAGTTAAAGAGTATGCTCAAAATCAGTGTTGTCTTGGTACATATCTTGTGGTAATTTCAGTACAAGGTGATGGCAGTATTGGTTATCTAGTGCTGTCCTTATAGTTTATTTTCTCGTGTCTATGCTGCACTGTGGTCTTCGTATGCTGTAGAGATGAAACCCTTTAGCTCTTCCTAGGACAGGAATGGTGCCAGTTGAGTTTGATGAAACCCTGAGTTTTTCTTTATTTCTTTTCCTTCTCCTTTCTTCCGCGCTCTGTTATGGTGCAGAAGCTGGAAGCCCTGCTGTTGTGCAACCTGCGCAGTTGAACCCCCGAGAGAGAGAGAGAGAGAGAACTGAAGCATAAAAAATTCGATGAGCAACAAGTGAATTCTATCACTACATGTAACTTTACCTCTAGTAACTATCATATTGAATTAAGTGCAAATATCACAATTAGTTCTTAAGTTTTGACACTTGTTTTAAAATAGTTCACGAACTTTCAATTATCTCAATTTGACCTCTCAACAATTAATTTAATGTTAATAAAGTCATTTTGCCTATTTCACCGGTTAGAACAAATAGAGACATATAACGTGAACGGTCACATGACAATCAGATGAGTTTGACTCCGTTTGTTTAACGAGTGAAATGAGCGAAAGAACTTTATAACTACAAAATTAATAGTTGATGGAGTAAATTGAAACAATTAAAAGTTTAAAGGCTATTTATTTTCATAATATTATATATTTAAGCATTAGTTCATGTTCAAAAAATCAATCTCTTCAAAATACAATTTAAATGAGTTTTTATGATTAAAAGATTAAAATTTAAGTTATTATGATTAAATAGTTAAAATTAAAATAATTTATTTGAATTAAAAATATTATAATTTAATATAAACTACCGGATATAATCGATCTGAAATGTTGTTATATTTTTTTAAGTGAAAAATTTAAACAGTTTAAATGGAAAACTCTGTTTTATTACTAAAGATTGACACGACAATGTAGCGACTGGCAAGAGATACCATTGTTGAACTAACCAATCAAAACTCCAAAACACAACAAAAGAGGCACCATCTTCTACAAAGCTTAAAGGGCTCCTAAGGACAAAACCCACACAGCATTGCCTAACCCTTTATTCCATCAACCAAACCCTTCCAAATGCTACCCACAATCTCCCCTCACCATTTTCTCCCTTCAAAGGGTCCTCCCATCATCTTATTCACCAACGCAGTCTACAATACATCACCCATGCGACCTTTCTTCTTGGACTATGTTGCAAAGTTGCCTATTCCTTGATTCTTTCGCGTCATCAAAGAGTCGATTAGAAAGCTTCAAAACCCATAAATTAATGGCAGAAACTCTACATTGCTCTCCTATAAACGCACCCTTTGCCTATCAGAAGCCTTCCCCAATCCATCGTCTATCTACCCAACAACTGAATCTTTGAAGTCCAGCGACATGCCAGGTCGCGCACCAAGTGATTGTGAAAATGTCCCTTCTATGGGAAAACAAAGCAGTGTTACAATGCCTGTTGGTTCTTCAATTGCTCTCCTGCAGGAGAGATTTAAACAGCTGCAAAGAGTGAGGGCGCAGAGAGAGGAGAGAGAGCAGCAAAGAGTGAGGGAGCAGAGAGAGGAGGGAGAGCTGCAAAAATTCTTCTCTGACCGCGAACCGATCGCCCCAGTCCAGCATTTTGAGCCTGCTAAGTTGCTGTTCCGCCATGAAACATTCTTTCGAGCTAGTTCAACTCTTCATGATTCAGTCTCCCTTGGACTCAACCCATGTAACCAGCATGATGAGTTTCGAGCCGTGAAAGCTTCACCCTTGAGAAAGTCAAGGTCCATTGATGAAGAAATTGTGAGCACAGCACATAGTTCTGATAATTCGGACGTTGATACCTCTCTTCACCTGTAATCTGATCTCTGTTTCCAGTTTCCAACTCAAGTGTACTCAATTGCTAATGAGTAATCCTACAAAATCCAAATGAAACCTAAAAAATTGTTAACTCAAATGTATGTATATCATCTTTTGGATGAGTGAGTCTCATTCATCTCATACTTATCTAAGGGAGATGAATGTATATACATTTGAGTTTTAATTTTTATGTTTTATTTGAGTTATATAGTATTTTTCATTGCTAATTGCCATTCAGTGGAATATGTTCAATATGAGAATCTTTTGGATTTGCTGAGTATTAAGATAGATGTCTGCTAGAGTCGGACAATATATTTTTTGAAAAGATTTTTTTTTGTTGAGAAAAAAAAATGGGTGGGGTCAAGGAGAGCGTCCCCTCACTAGTGGGATCATGAGATCCTGACTATGTTCATTACTCCTAACGAGAACGAACCTAACTAGGTTATCATATCGATCAATCATCGAACTTTAATGTAGACTTTAAGACTCGAATTTTGAAGTTCACGGTGAGAAGTTCGGCAAGTATCTCATTGGATCACTCTATTCGGTGGTACATGGAGTGCATTATATTGTCATAACCACTTTAGGAAACTCAAAATTTAAAAAAAAAAAAAAAAATGGCATTACTAGAATCAGGGAGTAGTGTCATATGAAAATTATCATGGTGGGTTTCTCTCTCTTTCATGCATGAAGGACACAATATACAATCAAGTGTAATTTGAAATAGTTAAACGACATACAAAAAAATAATTTGAAACTGTTAATCTTGGTTTGACTTATATGTGCTAATTAATTGCAAAAATAAATAAAAAATGTGAAATAATAAAATTCTAGCAGACATAAAAAAAGAGAAAAATATCCCATGTAACGGTGATATTACGTTGTGATTCATACACAATATCATTCATCAATAATACACCAACATGTATGACTAGTACTAAGTTATGTAAACATCAAGAAAAATGTTACACAATTCAAATGAAACCCAAAAACTGTTGGATGAGTGTCGGAAGAATGGATCCTATTGAAAAAGTTGATGGGAGTCACTCAGATGATATGTATTTGAGTTATAATTTTTTGGATGAGATATCAAGTATTAATAATAGTATGATATCGTCTAAGATATTTATTTAAAGAAAATGATGGGATACCATTGTTTTTCCCCTAAATAAAAAAAAAGTGTGAAGGAGCAATCAGATGTGAAATCTTTACTAAGATGTGACTATAACAGTCTTCATCCACTATGAAAACTCTCTAGAGGGACCTAAACGGAGGAATTCGCAGACATTCCTTAAGGACGATCAGAGCCCAATGGTGGTCTACCTTATAGTTTGAGGGGGCAGTAGCCCCCACTCACCTTTTAACAATCCACATGTATATTTTTTAAAAGGTCACGATTTTTTAATATAAACTTTTCGGTAAGTTAGTAATCCACTATTATCCCCTTAATAAATCTAAAAAAATTTATGCTTAGATTTTGTTAAATAAATATGAAATTCCCCAACCCTTATATATGTTTATCAAATATAATATATCTCTTTTGTTTAATACACTTTCCAATTTGTTAAAATAATCATATAGTTTCTTGTGACTTTTTTTTTTGTGGTGAATTAATGGTTTGTAAATGAGTAAAACATGGAGAGATGCAAATTATAAAACTTTCTAACCCAATCTAAATGCGTGTTTTTTGATTTTTCAAAGAATAAATTTCTCAAAAAGATGTAAGATGATTTCAATCAGGCTTTGCAAGAAAATCAATGATCACTTCGTGACCAATTCTTTTTATGAAAATTACTGAGAAACTTAGTTTAGGAAATTATAGACAATTTTTGAAATTTTAAAAAAAATTATGTTTTCCATTGATATACTGTTGATATAGATTTTATTTGTCATGGAGTAATTTAATCATAAATCATACTATTTTTCTCATGCTTAAACGTATAATTTTTTTTGTAGCTATTGGTATTTACTTTATTTTTGTTTAGATTTTATTTGTCATAGAGTAATTTAATCATAAATCATACTCTATTTCTCATACTTAGACTTATAAATTTTTTGTATCTATTGGTATTTATTTTATTTTTATTTTGCCCCTTTAACTAAAAGATTCTAGCTTCGTGCCTGCCTAAATCATAGTTGAACCTCAGGTCTACTAAATTGCTAAAAATAACTTAACAATCTATTTCTTGTAAATTGAACTATGGCATACTCTTTACGGCCTCAAGTAAGCACCATTAGGCTTCAAGAAGTCTGGATTCTCTGTTGTATAGTAGATGTATTGTTCCTCAGTAAAACACTATTTCACACCAAAATGACATCATTATCTATATAATAAAGTAGAACGATTTTGAATTCAAGAGATAAAGAGCGGTTCAGATCGTTTCGAGATCAAAAAAGGCATCATCCAACGCCCGATGATATTTCAAACTGTCTCAAGCTATTGACGTCTCAGATCGTTTCGATCCGACGTACTATATTAGCTCTTGAAAAATTTTGTTGCTCAAAACTTTTAGTTTCTAAAACTAACATCCCTAAATTTAATTCTCCAACCCAATCAAATCCGGCAATTAAGCGATATCTCATTCATCAACTCTGTCTCTCTCTCCATAAAATACAAATTACAACTCTTATCATTATTTCCCTGATTTTATTTTCTACGTTAAGAGATCACTTTCTATACTGAGACATTGACTGTCTCTCACATTCTCATCTTTCATGATTCTCTTTCCAAACTGAGACACATGTCTCCCCAAAATTCTATCATAATATAACTGTTTTTCATCTTTACTGTTCATATCACACACACATCTTTATTGTACATATATATAGTACAAAAATCGAAGACATACTATATCTACATGTTATATATAAGGAAAGTTTCATCTAAACACCATGTAGTTGAGTCTAAATTTAATGACAACCCCTATAACAATAACTTTTGTCTCTATCAGTAGATAAAATAATGATTTAACTAAATATTTTGTGAAAATACTAAAATTACCCTTTATTATGTAAATAGACTAAAATGTCATCAATTCTTTCTCCATTATATATGCGCTAGCTAGCCAACAAACGTAATTTCAATCATTATATTATCCCAATGAATTTTTTATTTTAAAACGTTGTATTATAACTTTGTTATAATATTAGTCATCATATTATTACTCATTTGGTTACATAATCAAGTTTTTATAATTTTTATATTTTTTTATCATAATAATTTTTATAGTTAAAAATGATTTTTCTATAATAAAAATTACAATTGATAAAGTCAATATCAAAATCTCATCTATTTCTAATTCCTCTGCTATCATATGTCCTCCACAACGTCGCCCGACCGCTCCTCACACATCATACTTCATATATATAATTTAATATTAATTGAATAAATTTGATCTTAATTTTGATAAATTTAAATATTAATTTAGTTTTAATTTTATAAAATTTAATATTAATTTAATATTAATTTGATTGAATTTAATGTTAATTGAATAAATTTGAATGTTGTTTTAATAAAATTGAATGTTCATTTGGTGTTAAATTAAAGAAATGACATTAATTTGATAAGGTTAAATTTTAAATTAATGGAATATAATATTCTATTTAATAAATTAAATAGTTTAATTTAATAAAATTGAATTTCAATTTGATGTTGATTTGATAAAAATAAATAATAACTTAATATTGAATTAAAGAAATAATATTAATTTGATGAAATGAAATATTAAATTAATATAACTAAATACTAATTTGATAAAATTAAATCAATTTTGTGTTGATTTGATGAAATGAAATGTTAATTTAGTTTAAATTAAATAAAGAAAATTAATTTGATAAAATTGAATATTAAATTGATCAAAATAAAGACTAATATAATAGAACTAAAAGGGAGTGCATTGAAATTTCAAAATCAAGAGAGAGTGTTGTTAAAGTTAAGTCTATTTACAGGGGGTGTTGTTAAAGTTAAGTTTATTTATAAGGGGTGTGGATAAAATTTACCCTATAAAATACTCCGGGATATTTCTATAAATCAACCATCGCAATTAACGGTGTAACCTGACAATTACTAACAGAGAGTGAGAGTGAAATTTCAAAATCGGAAGGAGGTGTCATTGAATTTAGACCTAACTATAAGGGATCTGGATGAAATTTTCCCTTATATCTATACAAATCTATATAATAAAACATATAGGAAGTTGAATTTTATCCCCTATACATTTCTCCCCTCTCAAAATCATCACATCACTCATTTCTATCACATGCTCAACCATTTAATATTTGATTAATTTATAATTTAACATATTTTTTATTTTAGATATTATCCATACACGATAGTATAGATCTGATAAAAAAATTTATCGAATTACATATTTTGAGAAAATTTTGTCAATATCTTTAAGAAAATAATGGGTAAAAATAAATTTTAAATGATTTAATTAAATAAATGAAGGAAAGAAAAATTATTATTTAATATAGTGATATCGATATTTTAGGACTCGAATTTTTTGTTCTATCGTGCCTTCAGGCACGGGTTATGACTAGTATTTAATAAAATATATCGTTTTTACGTGAAATAACATCATTTTTAGAAACAACGCTCTTACTTTTAAAAAACTAACAATAGACAATCCGGATCCGTGGGATACCATTGTTGAACTATGCAGTCGAACTCCACAACACACCAAAATAGGCACCATCTTCTACAATGCCTAAAGAACTCCTTAAGACAGCCCTCAAAACATTGCCTAACCAACTTTGATGCCCTCAAGCAGAACCTTCCAAATGCTACCCTCCATCTCCATTTGGACTTGCACCCTCCCCATTTTCTCCCTTCAAAAAGTCCTCCCATCATCTTATTCACCAACGAAAGCCTACACTAGGTCAGCAATGTAACTTTTCTCCTTGGACTACGTAGCAACGTTGCCGATTCCTCGATTTTTTCACGTAACCCATAAATTAATGGCAGCGAATCCACAGTTTTCTCCAATATATAGGCACCCTTTGCCATTCAAAAACGGCCCAAATCCATCATCTATCTTACGATTCTTTACAGCAACCGAATTCTTGGAAGTCCAGCGACATGCTACCTGGCGCACCAAATGATTGTGAAAATATCCCTTCGATGGGAAGACAAAGCAGTGTTAAAATGCCTGTTGGTTCTTCCATTGCCCTCCTGCAGGAGAGATTTAAACAGCTGCAAAGAGTGAGGGAGCAGAGAGAGGAGAGAGCGCTGCGAAAATTCTTCTCCGAGCCCGAACGGATCGCCCCAGTGCAGCATTCTGAGCCTGCTAAGTTACTGTTCCGCTTCCGCTATGAAACAATCTTTCCAGCTAGTTCAACTCTTCAGAATTCAGTCTCCCTTGGACTCAACCCATGTAAACAGCATGCAGAGTTTCGAGCTGTGAAAGCCTCACCCTCGAGAAAGTTAAGGTCCATTGATAAAGAAATTGTGAGCACAACACGTAGTTCTGATAATTCGGACGTCGATACCTCTCTTCACCTGTAATATGATCTCTATTTCCAGTTTCCAACTCAACCTGTTTTGTTAGTTTAGTCCCTAAATGATCAATTTTCAATTTGATCTTTAAAATATTTAATTCATGTTTAAAAGATTTTTACATAGATGAATCGTTAAGTTTTTTACGGAATGATCACATATTGGGTACGTGATACCGTCTAAAAGAATGACATGTGGTCATTTCCGTAAAAAAAAACTTAATAAATTATCTGATAAGTGACATGAATTAAAAATTTTAGGGATCAAATTGACAAAATTAATACAATGAGGACCAAACTGATGAAACAGATATATTTTAGGGATTAAAAATACTATTAATCCTTCATTTTTCTTGTTATGGAGGAGAAAAATAAGACAAAGTTGAGAGGATCGAGTAAACTAGTGATACGGGCTCATTCTCGAGTGCGAGGTTCCAACCTCATCCCTCCCCCAAGGAGCTTCAACCCCTAAAAAATTTCAGAGAATGCTTACCGTTTGTTTCTATTAGAGTCGGGAGACTTGGAAACTTTCATGAAAATCTTCCATCATGCCATTAGTTGTAAATGGTATCTTACAAAGTGTTTCATATCATATAAGAAGGGTATATTTGTAATTAGCCTTATTTGAGAGCATATTTCTTTACTTTATTGTGTATACTTTAGTTATGAATAATAAAACTATGTAGTAAATGAGGGAAATCTTTGCTTTTTAACATCTTTTTTTTTCTTTATCACGATGGATAAAATTGGCTCAAACGCTCTCTTTTTTTTACGCTGTTTCAACAGTTTTTAGAAAAAAGTGAGTAAAGGACCAATTCATTCATTTTGATAGGTCATGTGTTAACCCTACAAATGAAATATATATTAAAATTTAAAAGAATCGATATTCGCCCGTAAATATTTTTTTTGGCAAAATTTGGGGCAATTGGAACCGAAGCGATAAATGACAAAATAAAATAAAGATTTGGTATAATGCAAAATTTTCTAGCAATTTTTTCTAAAAATAAAATATATGTTTAATTATATATCCAAATAAGATATACGAATTCCTAATAGATTAGATGAAATCTCAAAGAATCTCATGATTCAGTATATTATTGATCATTAAATATCATGTATATCTTAATTAAAGATTTTGAATTTCATTTGCGATGAGCTAAATAAGAAGAAATTCTCATGTCCAATTCTAAAGTAGAGATGAAACCTTTTAGAATGATGGTATGTTCAAGTAGTCCCAACTCTTGTAAATCGGTACATGAATTCTCATACCATCACTCTAGGATCGGGAAATAGAAAGACAGTTACTTGTTGTAGTTTCATGCTCGTCCTTTTTCGTCTTGGATTTCTCATCGAACAAATACAGGAAATTTTTTTTATTAAAAAGGCTCCTAACCCAACCCATTCCTTGGTAGAACCGTGTATTGTAAGTGATCCAAACCTAAGTCACATGGAGTGGGAGTGAGAGTGAGAGCGAGAGCGTGAGCGTAAAATTTCAAAAAAGTCTTAAAACGGAAATGTCTTGAGAGCGTCATATTATATACATATATATTTTTATATATAAAAAGTTAATTATAGACATAAATATGTGATAAATAATTTGAATTTGTTTAACTTTTAATTTGGTATAAAAATAATAGATGAAGGCATAAATAACAAGAAAAATATTGTACTTTTTGTTGTTCGTGTGGTATTCCAGATATCAAATATAGTGAAATCACTTATGGAACTTTCTGATATGAAGCATGTAAAGTATAAGGAAAACAGTAGCAATCAAATCCTTCTTCTTTGCACAGAAAGAGTGTTAAACGAAATAGTTACAGAAAACAGTTACTCCCAGTTTTGCACGAAACAGAAACAGTTACATGAAATAGTTACATGTAACTATTTGTAGAATCCAATAAAATTACTAACCCGATTGCAGAACAGGAACTGAGATTGAACTATAAGTAGACCAAGGCTAGTGTTTGACACTATGTCCTTAAGACAGATTTCGCCCCCACACACGGTGCTTATGGAATATCGAGCGCCTGCCTCCCAGGATACAATGATCTTCACACAGATAGAAGTAGCACTCCAATCTATCTGTCCAGCGAACCAAACTTGTGTTGTGTACTCTCCAAATGCACTGCCTTAATGCCGAAATGCAGACTGCCTTAATGCAATGTACTGTCTGCCTAAAAATCCTCTTACTAATGACCGAATGAATTAAGTGATTATGAATGGTAATGATCCTGGGTAGTTATTGGCCCTTTGGTGACTTTCCGGACAGTCACCACTCTAACAGACGCAACCTAGGAATAAATCAACAGCCAGTAGACACCAAGAGAGAATAACTGTTCACCTTGAACAGATACAATCAATTTCGGATTAAATCCGAATCAGTGCGATCCATGGATACCGAAATCAATTTCGGATTAAACCCATTTAATTAAACGAATTTTGTCCAAAAAATTAAGCTTGGTCTAAACCACAACCACAACCACACCCACACCCACACCCGGTCGGGTCGTGGTCGTGGCGGGCGGCGCGCGCGCGTGTGTGGTTGAACCGAATGGCATGTAGGTCCTCGCTCCGCTCATAAAACTGTGGTACCCCTTGGGGCCCAACCCATGGAGCAAACTTGGCATATATATGCCCATGTTGGATCTCTTCCTCAACCAATGTGGGATTGGTGTCAAATCCCATATTGCACTTTGCTTTATTTTTCACTCTTCAAGAGGGTCACTTTGGAGCCTATTTTCTCATTCATTTCTTACTCGATTTGAGCAAATGAATATATTACATTATTCTCCTCATGGAGTAGAATATGAACCCACGAAATATTATTCAAAATAATAATCGGGTCCCACTTTAATTTAAGCTCAAAGTCGACCAAAAATCTGTTTTGGTCCAACAATCCCCCACATGAATGGAAAATTGGCTGTTAGTATGCAAATGATAATGCTGACACACTATAGAGAGTACATCTTTGGAAAGATCGTGCATCAAGATAGGTAGCTTTTGGCCTTGAACCTTCCCTAGTGAAAGTCCATCGGACTTACCGGCTAAATAGTGAACGTGATGTCTTGAACTATTCAGCTGTTTGATAAATCAGATCGAATAGACTTCACACAGTCTTTTTCCTAACACAATTGGTTCTCATGATTGTGTTCATTTTGGCCCTGAACAACTCCTGGTTTTCATGAGTGCTTTAGAGAATTCAGCCTTTATAAATTCTCACAGAAGCGGCCCCTTCACACCCATATAGGTGACTGCTATTAAGAATATCCTGCAATATCCCACTTGGATTTCCCAAGTTATAGAAGTCATTAAAAGCATAGCTTACCCTAATAAACTCTGCAGGCAGCACTAGGTTATCATAGGAATAGGTAGGAGATATTATCTCCTTAGTGCTTCTTTTGAATCACGCATAATTCGGTTATCCCTTTGAACCTAGGTCTTGGAATCACCAGTCAACTAGGTTGGGTTGTCATTAAGGTGACTCTTATGTCATAGGCTTTAGCCCCATTCCCCTCGATGTGCAATTTACTTGCTCTCTCGTCAAACCTTTAGTAAGCGGATCCGCTAAGTTATCTTTTGATTTTATATAATCAATAGAAATAATCTCATTTGAGAGCAATTGCCTAACGGTATTATGTCTACGACGTATATGTCTAGACTTACCATTATACATGTCACTCTGTGCCCTACCAATTGCAGATTGGCTATCACAATGTATACAAATTGCTGGCACAGGTTTAGGCCATATTGGAATATCCTCTAGAAATTGACGAAGCCACTCAGCTTCCTCTCCTGCTTTATCTAAAGCAATAAATTCAGATTCCATTGTGGATCTGGCAATACACGTTTGCTTAGAGGATTTCCAAGATACAGTTGCACCACCAAGTGTAAAAACATAACCACTTGTGGATTTTGTATCCTTCATATCAGATATCCAGTTTGCATCACTATACCCTTCAAGTACAGCTGGATATCTTGTATAGTGCAATCCATAATTCAGGGTATATCTTAAGTATCTAAGAACCCTGATAATTACCTTCCAATGATCTACTCCCGGATTACTCGTATATCTACTCAATTTACTAACTGAGTATGCTATATCTGGTCTAGTGCAGTTCATGACATACATTAGACTGCCAATAATACGAGAGTATTCCAATTGTGATATGCTTTGGCCAGTATTTTTAGACAAATGAAGATTTATATCAACTGGTGTTCTAGCAATGCTGTTTTCATCTTTGTCGAACTTTTCAAGTATTTTCTCAATATAATGTGATTGAGATAATATAAGTCCACCAGATGTTCTAGAAATTTTAATTCCTAATATAACATCTGCA
This sequence comes from Ilex aquifolium, assembly GCA_951799425.1. NCBI lineage: Eukaryota > Viridiplantae > Streptophyta > Magnoliopsida > Aquifoliales > Aquifoliaceae > Ilex > Ilex aquifolium. Next base: position 8,425,775 of record OX637400.1, on the reverse strand, counting down.
ACACCCAAATCCTTCATGTCAAATTTACTGAACAACATTTTCTTGGTAGTTGTAATAATATTATTATTACTACCTAAAATAAGCATATCATCCACATATAGGCAAACAATGACATATCCATTATTTGTGTCTTTGACATAGACACATTTATCACATTCATTAATTGTGAAACCATTTGACATCATTACCTTGTCAAATTTCTCATGCCATTGTTTTGGTGCTTGCTTTAAACCATAAAGTGATTTAACAAGTCTACACACTTTCTTTTCTTGCCCCGGAGAAATGAACCCTTCGGGTTGGTCCATATAAATTTCCTCATTTAAGTCACCATTTAAGAAAGCCGTTTTCACATCCATTTGGTGTATCTCAAGATTATGCAATGCTGCAATAGCTATGAGTATACGAATATATGTTATTCTCGTGACAGGAGAATATGTATCAAAATAATCAAGACCTTCTTTTTGTTTGTAACCTTTAGCTACAAGTCTAGCCTTGTACTTATCAATTGATCCATCAGTTTTCATTTTCCTCTTGAAAATCTATTTACAACCCAATGATTTACTTCCTGGAGGAAGATCTACCAACTCCCAGGTGTGATTTTGCATGATGGATTCAATTTCACTGTTCACAACTTCTTTCCACATAGGTGCTTCAGGGGTGGACATTGTTTCATTGAAGCTTTGAGGCTCATTTTCTAACAAATATGTTAAAAAATCAGGACCATAGGACTTGGAAATTCTTGTCCTCTTATTGCGTCTAAGTGTCTCTTCACTTTCCTCATTTATAGACTCATGGTCTATATTATTAGTCGCAGTATCATGAGTTCTTTTAAGAGAACTCCCATCACATGCATTTTTACGAGGAAAAATATTTTCAAAAAATGATGCATTTCTTGACTCAATTATTGTATTGACATGTATATCAGGAATATCAGATTTATGCACTAGAAAACGATATGCACTACTATTTATTGCATAACCAATAAATATACAATCAATAGTCCTAGATCCTATTTTAATCCTTTTGGGAATAGGAACCATTACCTTAGCCAAACACCCCCACACTTTTAAATATTTGTAGGAAGGACTCCGACCTTTCCATAATTCATAAGGGGTTTTGTCTAATTTCTTGTGGGGTAATTTATTTAAAATATAGTTTGCTGAAAGCAAAGCTTCCCCCCACAAGTTCTGAGGTAATCCCGAACTAATCAACATGGCATTCATCATCTCTTTCAATGTTCTATTTTTACGTTCAGCAATCCCATTTTGCTGAGGTGTATAAGGCGCAGAAGTTTGGTGAACAATACCATGTTCTTGACAGAACCTATCGAAAGGTGCATCATATTCACCACCTCGATCACTTCTTATTGCCTTAATCTTTTTGCCAAGTTGATTCTCAACCTCATTCTTATAATGCATAAATTTTTCTAATGCTTCATCTTTACTCCTTAGCAAATATACATAGCAATATCTTGTGCAATCATCAATAAAAGTAACAAAATACTTTTTCCCACCTCTAGTTTGAACATATTTCAAATCACATGTATCACTATGTATTAACTCTAGAGGTTCAGTGCTTCTTTCAATAGTATGAAATGATGTTCTTGTTAATTTTGATTCAACACATGTCTCACATTTATGATTTGCATCAATATTGAATTTAGGCAACAATTCTAAATTCATTAATTTACGCATAGTATCAAAATTAACATGTCCTAATCTACCATGCCATACATTGGAAGACTCAAGCATATAAGCAGAAGATGTGTTCTTATTATTAAACTTTGATACAATTGTCATTACATTCATCTTAAAGAGCCCATCGCTCATATATCCCTTGCCTACATAAATCTCACTCTTGGTGAGTACAAATTTGTCGGACTCAAAAACCAACCTAAAACCCTTCTTACTCAACAACGATCCAGACACAATATTCTTTCGAATTTCTGGAACATGTAACACATCATTGAGAGTAAGTTCTTTTCCGGAAGTCATCTTCAATATAACCTTTCATTTGCCTTCAACTTTGGAGGTAGATGAATTTTCCATGAATAGTTGTTCTCCATCATTAACTGTTTCATATGAAGAGAACATCTTCTTATCCGAACATATGTGTCTAGTGGCCCCGGTGTCCACCCACCATTCCTTGGTATTTCCCACCAAGTTGACTTCGGATACTACAGCAGAAAAACTTATGTTAGAAACATTATCAGACAGTTTTTCTACCTCGGTTATATTGGCTTGGGCAGCCTTCCTCTTGTGGTTCACTTGTGCTTTACGGTTTCGACAATCCTTTGCACGATGTCCCGGTTTATTGCACACAAAGCAATTGCCTTTGAACCTTTTGGAATCACCACCCTTGGCCCCTTGTTGGCCAACATACTTCATTTTCTTGTCGGTTTTATGTCCCTCTTCAATCACATGTGCCTTTGACTCCATGGAATGATTGCCAACCTTCTTTTCGGAGAGTCTATTGTCCTCCTCAATCCTCAATCTCACGATCAAGTCTTCAAGTTTCATTTCTTTGCGTTTGTGCTTTAAATAATTTTTGAAGTCCTTCCAATTTGGCGGTAATTTCTCAATAATTGCAGCCACTTGGAAAGATTCACTAAGCACCATCCCTTCGGCATGAATCTCATGTAGGATCACTTGAAGATCTTGAACTTGACTTATGATAGTCTTGGAATCCACCATTTTATAGTCAAGGAATCTGCCCACAACGAATTTCTTCATTCCGGCATCCTCCGTTTTGTATTTCCTATCCAAGGATTCCCACAGCTCTCTAGCCGTCTTGATTGGACTATACACATTATATAATGTGTTATCCAATCCATTGAGGATATAGTTTTTGCACAGAAAATCAGAATGTTTCCATGCATCTACCGCAGCAACAACTTGGCGGTCGGTCTCATTCTCACTACAAACAGGAGCATCCTCACGAAGAACCTTTGCAAGATTCAACGTAGTGAGATAGAACAGCATTTTCTGTTGCCATCTCTTGAAATCGTTCCCATTGAACTTTTCGAGTTTCTCCCCATGAGACACATGAGTTGGAACAGAAATAGGCACCACAGGCACAACATGATTTGTAGTAGCAGGAACATTATTATCATTTGCATCCATTTCTGATAAACACATATTACAAACTATTCAAATATAGGAAAACAATAAGTTATTAAAACAGAAACAGTCTATGTAACTGTTTAGTGTCACTGTTTTGAAGTTACTGGTTTAACGGTGTCACTGTTTGGTGTAACTGTTTATTTTATACACAAAACCAATGTAACTGTTTGACGTAACTGTTTAATTTATACACAGAAACAAAGTCACTGTTTAATGTAACTGTTTTAAAACATACACAGAAACTAAGTCACTGTTTGATGTAACTGTTTTATAACATACACAGAAACTAAGTCGTTGTAACTGTTTGGTGTAACTGTTTGAATTAAACACATAAACAGAGCACAGATTGTAAAAACAAGTTTTTAACAATTTGCAATATTTTTAGAATGGTAAAACATGTATCAGAAAGACAACAAGTAATTAAACTAATAGGAAAATCTGTCTTAAGATTGTTGTTCGTGTGGTATTCCAGATATCAAATATAGTGAAATCACTTATGGAACTTTCTGATATGAAGCATGTAAAGTATAAGGAAAACAGTAGCAATCAAATCCTTCTTCTTTGCACAGAAAGAGTGTTAAACGAAATAGTTACAGAAAACAGTTACTCCCAGTTTTGCACGAAACAGAAACAGTTACATGAAATAGTTACATGTAACTATTTGTAGAATCCAATAAAATTACTAACCCGATTGCAGAACAGGAACTGAGATTGAACTATAAGTAGACCAAGGCTAGTGTTTGACACTATGTCCTTAAGACAGATTTCGCCCCCACACACGGTGCTTATGGAATATCGAGCGCCTGCCTCCCAGGATACAATGATCTTCACACAGATAGAAGTAGCACTCCAATCTATCTGTCCAGCGAACCAAACTTGTGTTGTGTACTCTCCAAATGCACTGCCTTAATGCCGAAATGCAGACTGCCTTAATGCAATGTACTGTCTGCCTAAAAATCCTCTTACTAATGACCGAATGAATTAAGTGATTATGAATGGTAATGATCCTGGGTAGTTATTGGCCCTTTGGTGACTTTCCAGACAGTCACCACTCTAACAGACGCAACCTAGGAATAAATCAACAGCCAGTAGACACCAAGAGAGAATAACTGTTCACCTTGAACAGATACAATCAATTTCGGATTAAATCCGAATCAGTGCGATCCATGGATACCGAAATCAATTTCGGATTAAACCCATTTAATTAAACGAATTTTGTCCAAAAAATTAAGCTTGGTCTAAACCACAACCACACCCACACCCACACCCGGTCGGGTCGTGGTCGTGGCGGGCGGCGCGCGCGCGTGTGTGGTTGAACCGAATGGCATGTAGGTCCTCGCTCCGCTCATAAAACTGTGGTACCCCTTGGGGCCCAACACATGGAGCAAACTTGGCCTATATATGCCCATGTTGGATCTCTTCCTCAACCAATGTGAGATTGGTGTCAAATCTCATATTGCACTTTGCTTTATTTTTCACTCTTCAAGAGGGTCACTTTGGAGCCTATTTTCTCATTCATTTCTTACTCGATTTGAGCAAATGAATATATTACATTATTCTCCTCATGGAGTAGAATATGAATCCACAAAATATTATTCAAAATAATAATCGGGTCCCACTTTAATTTAGGCTCAAAGTCGACCAAAAATCTGTTTTGGTCCAACACTTTCTAATTCCAATGTTGCACTTGTCAAAAGAAACTCTATGGTCACTGGAGTTAGCAAGTGAAATCTTGACACATCGACAACAAATTGTGCAAAGGAAACCAAGAACAATCTGATCGTGGCGAGTCTGCCTTCATGGTTCTGGAACCAGATGCAATGTGACATACCGGGAGTCTGTCTGTTTCACTGACAATTATATAGTTGTGAATTGAGAGTCTTATCAATCTCTAGCCTCTCGCTACTAACTTACGTTTACACACTTCTCTCCATGACTTTTACGTTGAGGATCGAGATCCTCCTTCAAAGATTGAGGCCCGCCCTCGATAAATGAATTTATGGGGTGCATTCGAGGATAGTTCCACCTACTTGATTATTGCTAGGGACACAGGAGGATGGCACATAGTGAAAGTAATCTTACAAATATAGTTGACATTGTTGGAAGTATGAGACATGACTGCTAAATATAGCGTGACTTTGTAAGCAAATAGTTGGAGGTAGCCTCTGTATGTACCTTGGTTATCCCAACCACTTGTACTGTAAATAAGCTTAGAACTCACCCTCCAAAGCACAAGTCTCCTTAGGAAGATCATATTCAATTTGCCTACTTACTCGGAGATTTCAACGTTCTACTCGTAGCTATTGATTAATAGGTAACTTAGTATTTTTCATACAAATTACTTTTCTCACTCATCTCGAGTGTTGATTACGTGTTATTTTAGTTAATTTCCTCCTACAATCGACAATTACATTATCTTGATAGGAGCTATTGTGCAATATTTCTTCGTACAATTTTTTCTCATTTTAACAAAATAAATGCTATTTAAAAGTAAATATTAAAAAATTACTATAAATAAGTATCAAGCAATTTTTTTGAATAATTATACAAATTTGCCTAGGCAACCTAAATTCCAAGTTGATAAATAAAATATATATTTTCTCCCCCCCCCCCCCCCCGGAGATAGAATGAAATTGATGGACGACAAAGATGGACCCCATTGTCATTGGATATTAACTGTAGTGGTCTATGTGTTACATGCATATAAATTTTAAGGGATTTGTGTGTAATATTTTAAATATTAGAGAATTTAAGTGATTAAGTTATAAACTTTAGGGGTCTAAGTGTAATTTTTCCAAGAATGTATTATAAATAAGATTCAAGCAACCACCGGCTATTGAATTCATATGCTTGATTTACCATTTTACCCTGCTACAAGCAAACCGCTTATCCACGAAAAAACACAGAGATATCGTCCCAAATGACCAAAACACCCATGACTCTCTCTCTCTCTCTCTCTCCAATGTACCCATCTCCAGAAGCTTCCATAAACCCCTCCTCAGGCCCCTACTAAAACCCTACCACCTCCATTCTCTTCACTCTCTCTGCTTCAAAGCAGTCGCATTCCAGTGTTATAATCTCATTTTTCTCCACATTTTCCATCGCTGCTTGCTAAGATGCAAAGGCTCTCGAGACGTTCCGTCTCTGCTATTCTTCGCAACGGTGGTGCACGGTACCGAAATGCCGCTGCCCCAATTTCCTCAGTCAATCCCTTTAAAGAATCGGTATATACACTCTTGTGTTTATTCATACGCTTCTTCAATTCAGCTTATGATTCTTCTAAAGTCATTTCATTTCGTTGATTTACCACTTTCTTGGGTTATCTTGTTCTTTCTATAGAGTCTTGTGAAGTGATTGATTCCAGCCGGATTTCGCTTTTTTTGTTTCAGTTTCTTCGTGATGGAATCTTGAGATTGTCGTTCCGAAAATACAATGGCTTGTCTGTATCTATAGGTTTCCACCATTGACTTGTTTGGCTAGGTAGCTATTTTAATGATACATGATGTCCGTTTGGATGTCCTTGGTAGTTGAATTGCCTCGGCCTAGCGTCTTACTCTTACATTGTAATTTAAGGTAATTGGCAGCCGAAAGCTGTGTTTTTTGAATCATGTCTTCTGAAGAAACCCGAGAAAAGATATGAAGTCTATTTCTCTGTGTGACTCCAAATGTGAGAAAAAATGATAGAATTTTCCTTAATGGTACTAGGAGTAGGGTAGACTTAAATTAACATTGAATAAAATAATAAAAGATATGAAAATATTTAATTTAAATGAATGTACAGTGTATGAGTGAAATGAATGGCAAATACGTACTCATATAACCGACCCCAAATGATTGAGACATAAGGTTTGGTTTGGTTACTCCAAATGTGAGAAAGGGTAATGGGGCCATATAAGTGCAAGTGGAACTCAAAACACCCTCGATGCCTAATTTTTACTGGATATAATTTCATAGAGTTTGGGTACCTTGCAAAATTTTTTATTTTAGAAAAGTAAATATTTTTAGAAATTTTTCACATTTGTGATGGACTTATATTGCTTTAACAGTGATTGTTCTTGAGGAGTCATTTCCAAAGTTTGCATTGTTGACTGTTATCTGTCATGTTGATGTGTCAAGTTTGAACAATGTTTTTATTTCTTGGTGCATAATCTTTCTTAAGTCACAATATGTATGTCAACCACTATTATTAGGCTGGAGAAAGTGATTCCAAACTAAGATGGTACTCAGTGTTGACTGATGGGAAATGCAATGCCAATGGATCCATTAATCCTTTTAGCCTAAGAAATGGACCATCATTAGGCACTAGATACGAGTCTACTGCTGCGACATCTGACGCATCCTATTTACCAGCCGAGAAATATGAATATCAAGCAGAGGTACACAACTTGAACGATTTATCCATTGTTTTATGGGGAAACAGAACTGATTGAGTCTCCATTATAATGTTTGGTGAATTTGTCAATAAAGTTTTTTCAAATGGTGGCAGGTTAGTCGACTCATGGACCTCATAGTTAACAGCTTATACAGCAACAAAGAGGTGTTTCTTCGGGAGCTCATCAGGCATGCCTTCGCGAACCATTCGATTTCATATCTATCTTGTTACACTACCTTTTATTGATGTATGAAAGATGCCTCCCTAGTATGATGTTTGGAAATCTTGTGATCTTATAGAGCTTGGAGGTCTCTTTCGGGCTAGCATTGTGACGGTACTTGGTGAAACATACAGAAAATCTACATATTGGTTTTGGAAATGAATGGATGTAGTTCATATACACGAGGCCTTATATTAGGTTTTTTTTGCTCATCTAAAAAAAAGAATGGGCAGGCATTAGACTGTTATGAATTTTAGTTGGACAGGAAAAAGGAAATTGAACAAAGTAACACTCAAAATGGGTAAAAGAGGTGCTTCTTGTTTACATTGAAGGCCTTATTATTTGGTATTTCGGAATCAATATCATGTGTTTTGTAGCCTTTGTCTTATGATTCTAAGTTTTTTGAGCTTGTGTGGGTTTCCAGTTGGATCCTTAGATAGGGGACTCGTTTGAATTTGAGGGCACCTTTTTTTCCCTTCCGGAAAGAACAAAATGCATAGGGGACCATCCTTTTGTTGCGGCATGCTCCTCAGGTTTACGGATTCGCAAGGGGCCTCAAGCCCTACTTAGTTGACTGACAATGGCAAAGGCTTGCGATTATGGTTAGACTTGAATTTTGTTTACACGTCATTGGGGCAGTTTTCTAGGTACGCTATTATTTTCCTTGTATCATTCCTCTTTTAGTTAAAGGGATTAATATAAATTTAAGTAAATGATGGCATAACCATTTTTAAATTAATCAAAAATTTCTGGACCCAAAAAAGTAATCTAATCTTAAAAGAGCTATGCTCCCTTGCATTATTTTGGGATATCCTCATCTCAGGCACAATTTAACACCTAGATCCTTGGCCTTCATCCCAAGGCAACCCTTGTGGTCACATGAGAACCAAAGAGAATGGTTCTTTAGTAGTTGTCTGCATTCAAATTTCCGCGTATGACTATCTATAATTTTTTTGGTGTGCATTTTCAGTTATACTGGTCACTATAGTGCATGTTTCAGAAGCTGTGTTCTGCTTGTAGTTGTGATTAGAAATTGAGGTTGAGCTACACTAAACATGTCTTTTTCATTTCTATGCTGTGCCAGATATATTATGTCGGACTAGGGATCATTGTGGGGGCTTATATTGTTGTATTGGTTTGTTGATTTTGATGTATTCTTGTTTTTCTTTATTATAATGATATTTCCTGCTCCATTGTATCTTTATGTTGTGCTTTTTTCCCCCTCTGGCCCTTAATTCTAATAATTGTTTACTGTTTGTCAAAAATAACATAGTTATAGTGTTATACTAAATAGGAAGCAGGAATTGGAGTGTATCATGCCTATAAATGAATCAACTGATACTAATTATTTAATTTTATGCAACTTTTTGGTTTCAATCCACAGCAATGCTAGTGACGCCTTGGACAAGCTGCGGTTTCTTAGTGTTACAGATGCTGAGCTTTTGAAGGATGCAGTTGATCTTGATATCCGTATCCAAACAGATAAAGATAATGGGATAATTACAATCACGTCAGTTGTGCAAGCTCTAAAAACTGTCTTGGTTGATGTTTTGCCTCTTGCTATTGTGACCTTGTATGCTCTGCGCAGGGATTCTGGCATTGGTATGACTCGCCAAGACCTTGTTGATTGTCTGGGAACTATTGCACAAAGTGGAACTGCAAAGTTCTTAAAGGCGTTGAAGGTTTCCCTTTTCTTCAGTGATGTGTGAATTATTATATTTAAGTGACTTGATCAAAAGTGTCATATTGTAATAAAATTGATCATTTAACAGGAGAGCAAGGATGCTGGCACAGATAGCAATTTAATTGGTCAATTTGGTGTCGGATTTTATTCAGCGTTTCTAGTTTCTGATCGGGTATGTCATGGTCGTAAGCTTTAAGTTTGTTTGTCTTCTCTACTCTTACTCTTGCATAAACTCTCTTTTCAGTATTTGTTTAGTCTCGTACATCCTGTTATCTATAGGTTGTTGTCTCAACAAAGAGCCCAAAATCTGATAAGCAATATGTATGGGAAGGAGAGGCCAATTCCAGCTCCTATACTATCAGAGAGGAGACCGACCCTGAGAAGCTCATTCCTAGAGGGACACGCCTCACGTTATATCTTAAGGTCTGCCGCACAGTACTGGTTCTAGTATTTGCTTATTACTTTCTTTACGAAGATTCCAAGCTAATCCTATTGTTTGTCATATTCTTCTGTAAATATTTAGCATGGCGACAAAGATTATGCACATCCAGAAAGAATTCAGAGGCTTGTAAAAAATTACTCACAGTTTGTTTCATTCCCAATATATACCTGGCAAGAAAAGGGATATACTAAAGAGGTATATCTGTATCCACTGCCTTTCCGTTTTCTTGAGCTTTATAGATTGCCTAGTGAACAAATGCTACAAATGCTTCAGTTTCTAGTATATTTCTTTTTAATCTTTTTAGATGTCACAAATTCCTGTTGCTGTACTGCTTGTGTATTTCATCTGGCATTTTTCGCCTTGTACTCTCCTTACACCCCACTTTATTATAGGTTGAGGTTGATGAGGATCCGGTTGATGCTAAGAAGGATGAACAGGATGATAAAGCTGAGGTGGTCATCCACTGGTTTCACTGAATTCTCCATTCTTTCGCATAAAATTATTCCTTAAAATGGACTTCTATTTAATAGCTTATGGTGATTTTTTTACATTTGTATTACAACAGAAGAAGAAGAAAACTAAGACTGTAGTTGAGAGGTACTGGGACTGGGAGCTCACTAATGAGACTCAGCCAATCTGGGTGAGCTTTTGAAATGCTATTTGTTGCTGCTTACTGTGCTTGTAAAATGCTAGTGTCCTCAAGAATGATTTATGTCCTAAGCTTCCTGTGCTATGCAGCTTCGGAACCCTAAAGAAGTTACAACAGAGGAATATAACGAGTTTTACAAGAAGACCTTCAATGAATACTTGGAGCCTTTAGCATCTTCGCATTTTACTACAGAGGTAATAATTAATACCACAGTACTATACAATAAAGTTTGATTACCAGACTTCACCCTAGAACTAAAAATGGTACATGCTGATGTCTATTTTTAATTAGATATATCTTTATAGTGAAGCCAATAACAATATTGCTTTAGTTCCTTGGCTTCTTCTTTCGGAGATATATGGTTGAATAGATGTAATGTTCTATTGTATCTAGACATTCTTTTAGTGCCTGGCGACGTAATTAACCTTCTCTTGTTCTCCTTTTCTTTTTGGTTTTGTAGGGTGAAGTGGAGTTCAGGTCTATACTCTATGTGCCGTCCATTGCTCCCACAAATAAGGATGACATTGTCAATCCCAAGACAAAGAACATAAGGCTTTATGTGAAACGGGTGTTTATTTCAGATGACTTTGACGGTGAACTGGTAAGGACAGTGGCAAAATTTTTACAGGGAGAAGTGAATTGATTTCAAATGTGAGCTTATTGAGAGCAATTTTCTTTTTTTGGGTGGAGTAGTTCCCACGATATTTAAGCTTTGTCAAAGGTGTTGTGGACTCGAATGATCTTCCCCTGAACGTCTCGCGTGAAATTCTCCAGGAAAGTCGTATTGTAAGTGTGTCTGGTATTTGCTCTTGTGGTTGTGGAGGTACTGTTCTTTCTGATAACATTGATATTTTGCTGTTGACTTCTGATTTTCTGGTACTTGAAGGTACGAATTATGAGAAAGCGTCTGGTGCGGAAGGCATTTGACATGATTTTGGGCATCTCCATGAGCGAGAACAGAGATGTATGCCACTTTTACTCACATCACATATGTAATAATATGTATTACCAAATTTTCAATCCACTATTATTAACTCACTTGTTTTATGTCGTAGGATTATGAGAAATTCTGGGAGAACTTCGGCAAGTACGTAAAATTGGGATGCATTGAAGATCGTGAAAATCACAAACGTCTTGCTCCATTGCTTCGATTTTTCTCTTCTCAGAGTGAGGAAGAGATGATCAGTTTGGATGAGTATGTTGAAAACATGACCCCTGACCAGAAGGATATATATTACATTGCCGCTGACAGTGTGACGAGTGCGAGGAACACTCCATTCCTAGAGAAACTACTGGAAAAGAAGCTTGAAGTATGTGTTTATGTTAGATAATGTGGAACTGATTGATGTTTTTCTTTTGTATTCCTTCTTAATATTATTCATTGTCCTCACTCCAGGTGCTTTACTTGGTTGATCCCATTGATGAGGTTGCCATCCAGAACCTTAAATCATACAAGGAAAAGAATTTTGTTGATATTAGCAAAGAAGATCTGGATGTAGGTTAGTTTATGATTGCTTTCATACATTGTGGAACTTTTGTTCCAGGGTAGGAGCATGATAATCATTCAGTATTTTTGCAGTCACGGCTCATGCATTCCTCTTGCTCTTGGTATACTTATGATGGGATCTACAGTCCTGTAATGAAATATGTGTGTTATCCAATCATGTTAGACAGCTGAATCTTTGTGTATTTAAGAAAAGGGGAGGAATTAGTTATTTGTCCATGGATTAATGGTTCACTAATTTCAGTTGCATGTCTTTTGTTGGCTGAGATCATTAGCTGATCCCATCTGATACAGGCTATAGTTACCTTAATTCATTAGAACTTTTTTTTTTTTGTTACCCTTTACTCCATACCATTCTTTATATTTGGCTTCTGTGGATCATGAATGTAAAACTTCGCAGGTGATAAAAATGAGGAGAAGGAAAAGGAGATGAAGCAGGAATTTGGACAAACTTGTGATTGGATAAAGAAACGGTTAGGCGACAAAGTTGCCAGTGTACAAATCTCAAGTCGTCTGAGCTCATCGCCTTGTGTTCTTGTATCTGGGAGGTTTGGTTGGTCTGCTAACATGGAGAGGTAGAGTGACTTATTATTACCCATGCAAGTGATATGGTTGCTTTAATCTTGTAACATTTTTAGTAGTAGTTTGAATTTTTTTGCAGGCTGATGAAGGCACAAACAGTTGGTGATACGTCTAGCCTTGAATTCATGAGAAGCAGGAGGGTCTTTGAGATCAATCCTGATCACCCAATCATTAACACATTAAATGTATGATGCTTCGATGAATTTTAGGAATACACCATTGTCTTTGCCATTTTCCATATCTATTGACTTCTAACTACATCTCAACATGTAATTGGTGAATGATTCAGGCCGCATGCAAGAGTAGCCCAAACGATGAAGAAGCATTGAGAGCTGTTGATCTCTTGTATGACACAGCTTTGATGTCTAGCGGTTTCACTGTGAGTACCTCATCGTATATCTCAACATTTGTGTTCTAGAACTCTAGATTTCAGATAGCTGGGTTTACAGCACATTAACACCTTATGTCCTGACACGCTTTATGTGGCTGACAACATAGATGGGCCAACCAAAGGATCTCTTGTTGCATGATGTGAGAGAGAATTAAACAATCCTCATATTTCTGAGGGTGTATTCGGGCCTCCAATGCCCCTTGTTTTCAAGGGATGTCTTCATAGCAATGTGTGGAGTTACTTTTCTCATATTGGATTGCATCCTTGGCACATATTAGACCTATAGGTGGATGGTGGGTGGTTTTAGGTCTCACATTAGATGTAGAGTGCATGTGCCAAGAGTTATAGATGGTTCAGAGTGGGCTTGAATTGTAAAGCAATGTCCCTTGAGAATGGGCATTTGGAAACATTATGTTTAAAGCAGTAATGTCCATATTGAGGTCTGAAATGCGACAAATTAAAGCATGGCCACCATCTTTCGGAGATGAATGATAGAGTCTTGTGCCCGCCCATTGTTCATGTGCTTGGGAATGCAAATTGTTGTTTTTCTCTAATGTATTAACTTAAATCTTCTGATTCATGCAGCCTGAAAGTCCAGCACAGCTCGGAGGGAAGATATACGAGATGATGGGCATGGCTCTTTCGGGCAAGTGGGGAGCATCGCCTGCTGAGTTTCAACAGCCTGTGACCCCATCCTACATTCCAGAAACGATGGAAGCTGAGGTGGTTGAGCCTATTGCTGAAACCGGTGCACAGAAATGAGAAGCGGGCTTTTTCTTAGATATTCGTAATTATGCATACATAATAGATTTAGTATCAGTGAATTTCGTACCGACGGTAATTGGTTGTAGTGGCATAATTTGAGCAGATTGAAAATGATATATAGATGGAAACCTCATTCTGATTCTTTGAAAGATGAAAAGTTGACATCAAAGGGACACACCAACTTGGCTTGTGGTTGTGGTTGTGGGTGAATGTGTTGCAGCAGTAATTTATATTTCCTTAATTGTTTTCTTATTTTTCTTTTTCTGTAAAATAGACCGATCAACAACACTTGGGTCAGTGGGTGTTCTTTGTCAACGTCATTGGTGTTCTTTTCTAGGGTTTTGCTCGACTCTGCTCTGAAAGTGAAACAAAAATGATGAGAACGGCAATTTCTCGTTGGATTCACTTCTTCAATCCGTGATTAAAGTCTCAATCGATTCATGAAGCAGAAGTTTTACTGAAATTCGAGTCATCTGGTTAGCAATTTCTCTATGATACGTTTGGTTGCTTAGAAAATGAAGGAAAAATGAAACGAAATTTGACGAATATGTTCTATTGAAATAACTACCGCATTGTTCTAGGTTTATTTTTGTTTTTGATTCTTCGTTTTAGTTCGAAGAGCATTAATCTCATCATTATACACGAAATATGGATAAGATTTCTCTTCGGGATATTGCGATTGAAAGAGTTGATACCTGATGAGCTTCTTGAAGAGATAAAGGGCGGTCTTCGTGTAATTCTTCAGGGAAACTGGTGATTCACTGCATAGAGTAAGAATTTTTGTTTTTGCAGAAGCTTGTTCAGACTAGGTCTGATTTGATTGCTCAGACTTTGATCAGAGCTCATCGAGTTCAGCTGGAAATTCTTGTCGCTATAAACACAGGAATTTATCTCAAACTTCCCTGGTTGATGCTTTCATGTATAAGCGATGCAGAAATATAGTGTTCCATCGAAATATCGAGGCTTTCTGCAATCTCAGCATCAACAGCTTGCAGAGTTACATTGATGTTTTTCCCAGGTACTTATCAAAGCCAGAAAGTTCTTTAGTATTCCGCTTTCGAGGATTTTGTGAATATGTATAATTCTGCGAGTTTATTGGTGTATTATATCACTTAGACAAAGTGAAATATTCCCTTGTAGAAAAAATACTTCCATCGACAATTTATAGTACTGTTACGATCCCACTTCAGTTAAAAATAAGATTAGATTTGTCTATATGAACTCTTGAATACTTTTTTCTTGCAAGCCAATTTTCAGAGGCAAGTTCCACTAATGGGTTCATAACAATTGGTATCAGAGCTAGCCACCACGTCTAGTTTGGCATCACTCTGTGATCGAGTCACAGAAGGGACAACCCATAACTAGATTAAGATGACTTGGTATTTATATATGGGCATAATACTGTCTCATTGAATATTTCCAAAGGGAAGGGACAGCCCATAGCTGGATGAAGATGACTTGGTATTATATATGGGCATAATACTTTCTCATTGAATATTTCCAAACGGAAGGGACAGCCCATAGCTGGATTAATATGACTTGGTATTATATATGGGCATAATACTATCTCACTGAATATTTCCAAAGGGAAAGGACTATCGTTAGGTCAGTGTTTATAGATAAAGTGGGAGCTGGATTAATATGACTTGGTATTATATATGGGCATAATACTATCTCACTGAATATTTCCAAAGGGAAAGGACTATCGTTAGGTCAGTGTTTATAGATAAAGTGGGCTGCCATGAATGTCAACTACAGAAGCGTGGTGGAGTGTATCAGTTAAAAATAAGACTAGAAGTGTGTATATAAACTATTAAACACCCTTCCCTTGCAAGCCGATTTCATACTTTATGCAAACTCAGTCTTACACAGCCTTAGAATTCATTTATTTGATTGTGAATTTCTCTCCCATGCTTTGTAAGGTTGACAGTGCTATACTTTGTTCCTTGAATGTTCACTTTTACAGGAACATGGTTAATAGTTGAATAGTTAAACCAACATGTATGTTTGACATATGTGGACAACTTGTCCAGTTATGTTCTTTTCATTTGCATTATTCTTTGACACTACTCAAGGCCTTTTAACAATTGAAAGTTTACATCTTTATGTCTTTTTGCATAATCTTCTGCCAGATCTAATATCTATTGTTGGCTAGAATCTTTTCTAACCTGGTCGGCTACATGTTCAACCATTAAACTCAGCATTGTACCTGGGCTATCTATGTTTTTGTGCTGAATTTCATTAAAGGAGGTTGTAGAATGTTTACCTTATACATGCCAATTGGAAATACTGTTAAGACTATCTCTGCAAGAATTATTGGTGTCTATTATTAATTATGATTGTCTTTGAGTTTGGTAGTAAAGGCATTGCCTTTAATTCCCTCCCTTCTTATGTGCTTAGATCTATTTTGTATAAGTTTATTCATGTCTGGGTCCCCTTGTATCATATTCTCTATTGGATTTTTTTGTGGAGTCTAGCTTTGTGTTGATCCGGATGATGATCTGACCCGAAATAATATTGTGTGGTTTTTAATGGGAAATTTTCTGAAGCTTAGTCCATGGAACGGAGGCTTGAGCCGATATTGATGTAGCGTGGTTTTTAATCAGTACTATATAGCTGCCCTCCGTATTCCTTCTTCTCAATAGTGAAATCCCTGCAGCTTCGTGGACGTAGGCAAATTGCCGAACCACGTAAATACTATCTTGTGTGTGTGATTGTTTTTTTTTTGCGTGTGTTTTCTCTATTTTTGTTCCTCACAGGTTTGGGAATTTCGTGCAAATTTCCTAAGATTCTGTTGGTTTTTGAGGTATTGATCTTTTTGGTTTTCAATTTTTCAAGTTATTGTCTGTTTAAAAACTTCCGTTCTAATAGGCATAAAGCAGAAAATAAAACCATTTAGAATTTTTTTAACTCAAATAGTAGACTAGTAGTTTAAACATGTTGGAGATTCTCTCTGTCTCTGTCTCTGTCTCTCTCTCTCACACACGCTTGTTCTTATCTTTTTCTTCTAAACGTGGGAGTGATGCTAGATGTGAAGGCAAACATTTCTTTCTTCGGTTCTAATATCTTTACTACATTCATGTAGAGCTTGAAATAGATTGTTCAAGGAATTCAGAATCTGGGGAAGGTGGGGGGCTATCAGTCCCCACAAGAGGCATGCAACCAAATTGCTGAAGTGATCCAGGAGGCAGTGAGGAAGATGGAAATGATGGCTGATGAGAAGATAAGGATGTAAAAGAAAGCTTGTCTGGCTGTGGGGATGCGTGACCGTGAGCTTGAAAACCAGGCCAGAGAAGTTGAGCTGGAGAGGCAACAAAAAATGCAACAGATTTATGATCGGAGAGCATCTGTGGGCTTAGACAGGAAGAGGCCGATATGTTCCAGCTTAACTCCACTAAGGCTAGACAAAAGGATGAGAGGTTGCAGAGGATTGCTCTTGCAAAGTCAGAGAATTCAGAGGAAGAATATGCCAGAGGCAGAGGCAGAGATACAATATCTTTTCGAGAAGATTAAGCTTGAGGAGAGTTCATGTGCATCACAAAGAAATGATCCAGGTGACCTTTCAAAGGCATTTATGTTCTCTAAAGTCTATGACCTGCTACAATTTGTGTATAAAGGTTCCCAAGGGCAGAAGGATAGCAAAATGAACACCTCTCTAACTGGTAAAATCCCTGAGGAATGCACTTTGGTTTTGTTGTATATTGACTCGTGGGTTTGATTAGTAAAAGTCATTCAATTATGGAGCAAAATTTGAATGAAGTTTTATGTTATTATTACCTTTGAACTATTTGGTTAGCAAGTAGCAACACTTTTTAAAATTAAAAATTCATAAAAGAAGTTTGAAACGACAAGCCAGATATGCAATTTCTTAATGCAAAAACAGTGTATCTTCTTTCTTTGGTGGCTGTCAACTTAGGCAAAAATTTGGGATGAAAGTTCTCACATTATTCACACACAGACCTGATTTCATATTGTTGGTGGTTCTTATCATCTTTGCTTTATCAGCCTGAAGGGATTTAGAGTTCGTATCAGAAAAATGTAACAGATGGTTTAGCAGCAGAGAATCAAATCGTGGACATGATTCGTTCCTCCGATGCAGTTTCTTTGAAGAAATTAGAGTGCTCAAAGCATGCCTACGCTCTGGATACATTAGCATGGGATAACATTAGAGGATTTCGGTCCTATTGTGTTGGCCTTCGGGATCGGAGAAATGATTAACAAGGACAGTCGGGGACATTCGTATTTCATACCCAGAGGTGAAATTCTTAGATTGATGAAAGACAAACAACTACGAAATCATTTGGGAGCAGTGAGTGAGTTGCAGTTTTAGATAGTCCTTCATCATTTAGTCTCAAGAAAGTTCTCTTTGTTTTCTCAAAGTCAGTGTAGGTATGGGCTTTTCTCTAAGCTTTTCCTGTAATTAGTCTGGAAGAGAGATGGCATGGAATGGAATTGATGTAGCTTTGCCATGTTGCATGAAATCTACTTGAACTACATATTCCTTCTACAATTATGTGCTGTTGTGAGGCATGCAGAATGCTAAGAACACATCAATCAATTTTCACAACATTAATAATCGAGTCCAGGGACGAAGTTGGCACAGTATCAGAATCCGAAATTTGGGAGCACGCCCATTGTAGGGGCGGAGAGTTATTATTCAAACAGTTACTGAACAATGCGGTTTGATAAAAACCGCACTGTTCAGACTATGGCCCCGGGCCACAGCTATATGTCTAAGTGGTTTTTATCTTCAAATATATATTTTATTTCGTCTACGGAATTTCTTCCTATTTGCTATTAATCTGTCAGGTGTAAACAAAACCTTTTGTTACGGATTGATCAAAATAACTCGATCAAACAACAAAAGGGGAATTTATCAGTGTTTGTCTTATATATACATATGACCAGGCATTAATTGGTACTTTCTTCTACTTGATTTTGATGGGGAACCTGCTTCCTAGCTTTTTTCCCCCTCTTTTCGGATAACTTTTAATGCGTTTAGAACATCATGGACAAGTTCAACAATATGCTGCAAATGTGTTATAGAGTTTTTTATTTTTTGAATTAAACAGTCAGCGAATAACATTATTGATGCTTTGGCTTATTATGCCTTACAATGTAATGACTCGTTATTATTGAGAGAAGAGTACCCAGGCCCCTTTACCTCCATGATGATATGCTTATTTCGTGATTCAATAAATACATTGCTATCATTTCATATAAAAAAATCAAATAGTTTTCTTATTTTTGTTATAAATTTTCTACAAGGCGATGTTACTTGATAAACGAGGCTAATATTCGTTATAACGGTGATATTAGACCTTTATTAGAAGTTGCTATCACAATCTAATCACAACCCTCCATGTATGCATGGTGTATTTGACATTTGCACGTATTAGTGATAGCAGATCAAATAAATACGTGGAGTAACCAATACATATGTGGTGGGTTATTATTGGGTCACGATTAGGCTGGCCTGTCAATCGTGTCGGATGAGACGAGTTTGTGTCGGGTCTTAGCATGGTTGTATCAAAAAAATACTTTACCTATTCCCGATTCGTTTATTAATTCATGTCTAACGAATCATGTCATATCGAGTTCGTGTCGTGTATGAATCGTGTAGTTGCATTAAATATTTGTGGATAAATTAAGTTGTACATGAGGGTAGAAACTAGAAAGTGGACTTCTTAGTCAGAAGATGCCAAATTAGGTATGATAGCCTTTTCATCATGTTAAATTGTTGTTTAGTGAGGGAAAGAGATCTAACAAGATCAAGTAGCAAAAGGGTGAGTTATTCTTTAATTTTCTAATACATAAACCTAATCTCTAAGATGAATGAATCTCTACTACCTACACAAGAAAAAACAAAGACTATTTCTCTTGGGGACATCCAATAAGAACACCCAATAAGATTGGAAGAAACACATACACATCTGCCTCCATTGTACATGACAAACAACATAGGATATCAAATCTACATTGGATTTGCTTAAGTTGTCAGACTTCATTTTTAAAACAGAGAATGACATCTGATTTTTTTGGGTTAATTTATGTTTTGGACAGCATTAAAAATCATCATAATCCCTGCTGTGATGTTATAATATACCAGTGTTTAATACCATCCCGGCACCATACTACTAGTAATTGGTGTTTTGCCTTTCAATATTCCAACTCTTGGAAACAAACATTGGTTTGAACTAAAAAGAATTTGTTTTATTTTGGCCGTCCAATGTGTATATTATAATGAAAGAAAGCATTAGAAATATTTTACATTTAACCCTCGTCTAGGCTTGTTATATTGTGCTTCTAAATTGCGTAATTTTGTCTTATCGCAAAATTTATTGAGTATAGATCATGTTTATTAGGTCATATTTAGGTTGTTATCTTGTGAAATTCATCTAGTGAATAAGTCGTGTTTAATTGTGTATCTATTGACTCATATTTGATGAGTCTGATGAATTCAGTTATTTACCACTCAAACCTGTTACAAATAAATATAAATCCCACTAATTTATTTTATATTTGAATGAGTTGGTGTATACAAATTATCAAGTCTACCCAAAAATGATAGGCAAAATGGGAATGCCTCGTTGGTACGCAAATATATCGAGATTGTAACTTTGAGGCTCGGTTGACTCCACATGTATGATTCGTTGATTTTTACATTCATTTGAAATTTGCGTTATAATTATGAGTATAAATAACGCATGATTAATATTATGGGAAACGATACAGTACTGCAGCGGTATCGATACCGAAATTATACCTTTTTAAGGTAAAGTTATAATTTTTTTGATATGTAAGTTACAACTTCAAAGAGCATGATCGATCATGGAAAGTTGGGATCGATATCAAAATTTTATTATCAATCATGGGTGTTTGTGATTGATCATGACCTTCCCTTAAACAGTTCTAACTTCTTCTTTTAAAATTATAATTTCTTCGTAACCAACAATACTGGTATCGATTTTTTTTTTTTCGTAGGGTGGAGTTTCTCTAATACTATTGTCAAAGATTAATCTACTTGCCTTGAAACTTTCTAGTCAGTTCAAATGTCCAATGTCATGCACATCTTACTGTGTGTGTCAAGTCAAACTCAGTTTTGATAATTAGAAGATTGCACGGATTACATCAACATCAGGGTTGCTACTGGGTCTCATCAACTCTCTATTATCAAAGAGTTGAGAGAAAGAAATGCTACGTCGTATCACATAGCCTGTTTTTTTTTTTCTTTTTTGATCAAAGGCATGCTGGAAACTCAGAGAGAGGGACCCACTTTTAATCTAGTTGTTTTGATGTAAACATGTTTGTCACCTTTTCTATCTCCTTGATAAAAAAAAAACATATTAGATCTCTCTCTCCTAAATAAATATTTATTTACATCTCCCCCCCCCCCTCCTAGTAGGTTAAGTTTGTAGAACAAAACCAACTAGGTGAATTACATTAAAGTTATCATAATAAAAGGTGAATTAAAGTTATCGTATGGTTACAGTATTATATTAAAAGGTGAATTACAGAATCATAGCAGATTAAAACTATTTATTTCAATTTTATACTATATTTAGTTGCAAAAAAATTTCGTATTATATATAGAGTCTTATTTCAATTGCTTATCTAAATAATACATTTTATCCGTATTATTGCGTCAATTATAATACTACTTGAGGAGGTAGTATTATAGTCCAGTTCAAGCGTATTAAGTTATAAATTTATTATTTTATCCACTAAATAAATAAAAACATTAATAATTAAACAAGATTGATGGTTTTTTTGTCAATATGTAATTAGTACTGTATTATTACACTCTTCGTCCAATGTCTTACTAAACATTGGATTACATTGGGTAGTATTTTTGTCTTATATTTAAATTTTGTGTTTTATCCGTTTATACGGAATTAGTCTGTATTTCCCTTATAACACAAAATAATAATAATAATAATAATCACGTGGATGGACCAACCAATATTACACTTTTTCCTAACTATTTAACCTTTTAGAGCTGCGAGATTACTGGCTTTTAACTAGAAGGGAATGATGAAATAAGGATTTTGTGATTGGGTGCTCAAACTTTCCAATGCGCTATCAAGCAAACATGACAAAGATGGTATGGAGACTTTTCTCCAAGTTGAACTATAAGAGGATGGTTGTGGCATTTTGTTAGTAACTTACAAGTAAAGTGATAGTTTATACCCATAGTGCTTCATGTCACAATGTTACAAATCATATCTAAGGAATATCCATGAAAGTAGAATGTGTCTTTGTTTTTCTGATTCTCTCCCACCTTGAAGTCACATATCCACTATTCATAGCAAATATTGTGAAAATCAACCCGCTATGAGAAGATCTCAAGAATTATTTTAAGATTCTGAGTTTAATTAGCGCTAAAGAGCGTCGATTAACCTGATGTATTTAGTTTTGTAAATGATTGTGTGTGTTCAGAGTTTGTATTATAGTCATAAATTCAAAATACACGCGATTGAAATAATTATTTGCTATTTAAATTTGTATAACTTTGCATACGAGAGAGAGAGAGAGAGAGAGAGAGAGAGAGATTGAGAGGTTTTGGATTTTTCTTCACTTTATCGAATAAGATATAAGCCTAATGCCATGAAAACGACTCCTTTCCTATATTTAATTTTCAATTATAAATCACAAATCACCATCAAGTGATTTTGAGAGGCAAATCCAAAATGAATTTTTTACCTGTTTTTTAAATCAAAACCAGTCCAATCCAAATATACATTTGAGATAGACACCAAGGTTTGAAAAAAAAAAAATCAAATTATTTTATTTATGGAGTTTCTCCACTCTCTCGAAAATATTTTTTTTTTCTTCATAATTGCAACCCTATAAATTTCTCCAAATAATTTATCCCCCCCTAAACTTAATTTTTGGATTTGCTCATATCATCACTCTTAATTTCTGGATTTGCTCACATCATCCCTCTTGTCACCCACAAAACAAAACAAAAAAATGAAAACATAAAGTATAATTAAAAAGGATTTGACTTTGGAATTGAAAGATGTACGATACCAAATTTTATAATTTTTATGGTTTATCATATAGTTTTTGGGTCTATTTATAAATAAAAAAATTATGATTAATTCTAAAAAAAAATTAACTTTTGGGACTGTCTTACAAATTTTTATGGTTATAATTTTTTGAGAAATTGGATCGATCGCAAATATTAGAATTGATTGTAAAATATCCCAAAATATTATAAAATGACCTCAATGTTTATACTAAAAATATTTAAAAATTATATATATTAATATGATAGCCATTTTTTTATTTCGATAGGGTAGGATTGTCCAATTGGAAATTTTTTTGGACTGTGTTGTTATTTTAAAGCAAAGAATTGTCCAGTAGGAGTCTAGGACTAGGCAAGTAACCCCCAAAAATGGCAAGAAAACGACAAACTCCGGTAGGACCAACCAAATCACAACTCAATCTCACAGTGTCTTCCGAGTTGTTTGTATTTGGCCCATTGTGTGTACATCAAACTTTATTGGTTTGGTCCACCTCGTAATCTTGTTCCCTTCTTAACAAATTTAAGAAACAATCCAAAACACTCAAACAAATTGAATTAACCTAAAGAACTATAAATTTAGACATCTTATATTTAAATTTTAGTTATTCTTTAAGACCAGGTTATGAATACCTTAATTCCAACATGGATGATTTGTTTTTGACCAGATCGAAAAGAAAAGTAATCAAGGTGCGCGTAAATTGGCCAAAATATCCTTAATAGTTGAACCAAAAAAAAATAATTTTGAATTGATTATAACTTTCAAAGTTTAGTTATAACAAAAAAAAGTTAGATCGATTCTAACATTTTAAGATTAATCTTAAAAAATATAATATTTTGGGGTCGCATTACAATTTTTTGAAGTTAAATTATAAACTTTGGGATTATGTTATAACTTTGTGGAATATTTAGGATCAATCCTAAACATTCTAAAAAATTATAACTTAACCACTAAAAATTTATAAGTTGACACCAAAAAATTAGTAATTGGATAAATGATACCAAAATAAATTTTTTGGTGTCATAAACTTATTATTATTAAAATAATAAAAATAATAATAATTTTGGAGTTTCGATTATATTATTCAGTAATTGGATGAAAATAGAAAGTAGCAAACCCGGCCAAAAGGGTGATTATGAGTACCCCCCACCCCCGGGGAAAGTCTAACCCCTAGCCCGTAGGATCATAGCCTGAGGGTTGCGTCTACACATGTCGCGTTCGTGTATCGTGTCTGTTTCTCTGCGGGGGTCTGCCTCTAATCGCCGTACGCGGTCCACTTAGTTGTAAGTTGCAACCGAAGGGAGTAGGACGGAGGCGTGCATTGTGGGACCCACATGACGTGTCGTTTCCTGATGACTTCCCCCGTCTTTGATACCTTGATTTGTCAGACCCTACTACTGCTTAGCTGTCCTGGGCCCCTTTCAGAATTTGGTCACGAACCCCAAGGATCCCCCCCGAGAAAACGATAATAAAGATCGGAGAAAACGATTTTAGATTTTGGCGTCGAGTACAATGGTAGAAAGTGTTATTTTTATTATGAAAACACTACCGGACTGAAAAGTAAAAATTTCGATATTATATTAAAAAATAAAAATTATTAAATTTTATTTAAAAAATAATTTATTTTATCTAAAAATGAGTGTATTATAAAAATTAATAAATTTTATATTCTTTACTATTATTGTCTGCTTGAGAATTTTTTAGTCTTTCACAAGCATGCTTCTGATGTACTTTGGTTGATTTGATAGAATGCGCATTGATTACCACCCACATTAAAAAAACAAAAGAAAGAAAGAAAGAATGGGCATTGGTTGTAATAGAGGTGTCCATGGGTCGGATTATTCTCGAGTCCTGTTATTCGGCCCGAAAAAAATAAGTCTGAAGTTCGATAGACTTGATAGTTGGTCCGCCCGAGTCCGAGCTCAATATGCTTAAAAAGAGGGTTTGGGTTTGCCCCCAAACCCATTACCCGGCCCGCAAGCCCAGCGCACCCACCCCTTCCTTTGAAAAAAAATTATACTTTTAGACCATTAAATTTGAAATTTTAAAATAAGTCTCTCAATATCGAAATTTGAAATTTTAAAAATTTAGATATTATAAATAATTTTTTCCATGTATTAAACATATAAGTTTTAAATGGTAGAGTAATGCAAATGACAGATAAGTTAGTAGGTGTCAACTTGTTAGGATTTATTCATTCTATTTGATGTAATTCATTATTTTATTTTTATCTATTTTAACTTTATTCTTATTCAAAAATATAATTTACACAAATATTATGTTACAAAAATATTCATTATTTTTAAATAAAGATGTATATAAAAAAACCCGCAAGCAGGCCCGCCCAACAAGCTCACGGTGGCTCATGTAACCATGTTACGACCCGGGTCATAATTACCGTGGGTTTCTAAAATGTCTAATATTATAATTTAGAAATTAAATTTTTAACTTATAAAAACACAACAACGGTCAAGATTGATTCAAATTTTATTTATTTTGATATAATGATACAAAATTCATTCTAAATGTCATATAACCAGACTACCTCAATCAACATATTCCTTAAAGTCAAACAGCCTCATTAATTTATACCTATCTATCTCTTCTCTCTCCCTTAACTTTCTCTCCTTTTCTCATTATTCACTTTAATCTTAAAATATGTAATTAAAAAAATAAATTATTATTTAAAATATAAATATAACATGATCAAGATTTTTAAAATTCAGAATGTATTCAGGTACATAATAATTGTTAGCCTTTTGACATTTTAGATTGTTCATGGTGCTTCTAATTGTATCACGTGGGGTTTAATTGATTATTAGGTATAACTACATAAATTATACCAATTTAAAAACAAAAATTCTACGAACTTGTAGAGTTATCATGGGTTCGAATCTAGGCATAGATTGGTGAAAGTGGTTGGAAAATTCTTTCACTACTAAGCATGGCAGATTTTGCTCATGGATCTTTGTATTTCCTTTGTTTATTTCTTTTGGAAAATTTTATGAATAAATATTAGATAAATATTTATATACTTCAACACGACTAAAAGACTCGTGTGAATTTGGGCGTGTGCAACGCGCGTGCACAAAATTTAATAGCCACAACAACCTTCATGGGTTAAAATAACCCGACAATAACAACAAAAATCCCTTATCGTATGGAATGAACCCTCGGAGTAAATTCAGATGGATAGTCCAATGCAGATAGAGATGAATTGTAAATTTAGATGTTCTGAATTCGAAATTTAACAACTTCTTTGGGGTCAAACCATAAAAAAGTTATCCCTCATGAATTGTTTAATTTTGGCGTGGATGACATATCTTTTGTAAGATCGGAAAGAAAATTAGTCGAGGTTCACGTAAACTGACTCAGACACTCCTGACTGTAATATAAAAAAAAAATCACATTGTATGAACGTATTTTCCTTTAGTATTGTATTAAAAAAATTACGAGCCAATAAAATCAAATTACAATTCAACAAGAATAACAATAGTAATTACAAGGTTCATAAAAAAATTTGGAATCGGATCTTTCTTGATAGTGGTGGATCCAAGTCCCCAGCAAGATCATGCAAATTATTGAGACTAAGTATTGGCATGGCCCATGCAAGAAGGCACATGTGACATGTACTTTCTAGCTCCTTAGTCTTTATGCCTAGAAGTGAAAATAGGACTACTACTCCAAGTAATAAATTTTCCAGTGGGTATGATATGAAATTGGCTCACAAAGGTGTATGGGTCCACTGCAGTTTGACTCATGGCTGAATGAAACACCTATCATAATGCACATACCAGAAGAAAGAAATTGTTATCTACTCAATCCTTAAAATAATTTGGGTTTTTTTAGTAAAAAATCACCTCAATTATACGTTTTTTTAGATTGATGATCGCATTGTAAATTCTTCTTAAACCCTACACCTCGATAAAACCCGAGTTTTATGGGGCCGAGAAAAATTCAATATTGGTTGGTTTGTGTATTTTCTCTTGTCCAAATGCAAAACCACACTATTTCAATCTTGTTTAGTTTTGCCATAATTTTAAATGGAATCCATTTCAAGTGTTTTTTTCTTTCATATGATAAGTTAGAAATAAATGAATTTAAAAAATAAGGGAAGACAAATGTTTGTCGCTTCTGTGTATGAAGAGAACCACCACGAAAGACACACTTTGAACTCTTCATGAATCTAACACATGTTTTATTTTATTTTAATTTTTTCAAAGTTTTTAATTTACAACTTAGGAAATGGATCCAGCAGGAAAAAAAAATGAAAAACTACTTACAAAATAAAGTATTTTCAATGAGTTCTTCTTTACTTTATATCTAGCTATAATTACCAATTGACTTTTGATCTAATAGTACTCTTTGTCTCGCGAAGGCTTTGCCTTTTTTAGGTCAAGGGTTCAAGTCCTCCTCCCCTTTTTCCTCTCCCCCCCCAAAAAAATAAAATTATATCTAGTTATAATTAACCCAATGATTGCTCAAGTGGTAATAGGGACGAACTGTAAATTCAAATGTCCATAGTTTGAATCTTGGTAATTCCTTAAGAGCAGGCCATAAAGAATTTTTTCTTCATGAATATCCTAGCTCCGGTGTGAATGACCTGTCTTTAACCGGACTGGAGAAAAAATTAGTTTAAATGTGTATAAGTTGATCTAACACCCTTACCCTTGAAAAAAAAAAAAAAGAAAGTATAGTCATATAACCTACAAGTAAAATATGTAATAATCATATCATCCTCAATTAGAATAGATGTTTTCAATGGGTTGTTGAAAATGTTTATAGCCCAACCAACGTGTTAATATATTAGTGTAATAAGTATACAAAATTGTCGTTGGTGTCTCAATTTTATATCATACTTGTTCTAAACGTTTGACATTGTTGTCAATGTATATTAAATATGATGAAATATTAATTTTTATAGAAAGTTTTAGTTTACATGACAATTATACAATATAGCGAGAGACTTTATTATATATAATTCATTTCACTTGAATTTATTATAAATAATTTATCCAAAAAAAAAAGTAAAAAAAAAGTTATAACTTTGATTTAATTAAATACTTTAATACTCATACATGTATTCTTTTTATATTCATTTCACTTGAATTTATTATAAGTAATTTATCAAAAAAAGGTCAAAAAAGAAGTTATAACTTTGATTTAATTAAATACATTAATACTCATACATGTATTTTTTTTAATTATAATACCACTCGATCGGCTTTTTTTTTTTTTACACATATTTGATTTTTTTTTTTTAAATCATGGAAGGGTTTATACTTTACACAATCGATATACTTGGCCAGAATAAAGTGTAGGTTAAGTGCCTAAAAACAAGGCGTATGTTAGCAACAAGCACAGATGCCTTCTTTTTCATTTACGCTGATCTCTGTATGTACGTACTGCAAGAAAATAAACTGGTTTCCCATGACACTTTTTCTCTCTCTAACTTCTCTCTCTATATTATATGTATAGAGTATAGACGGACGTATATCCGTATACTTGCAGAGCGACAGAAGATAAATCATACATCTTTAAACGAACACTGAACGGTGGGTCTCTATCAATTCTCTCAAAAAGCATAAGATATTAACAGAATATAAAGAGAAATTAACCTATAGTTGGTTCTTGTTTTCGGTGGTGAGACCTATGGTTTGTTTGCTTTTTCTTGACCTTCTCCGCTGGATGATGAGATAATGATGTACACCTACATCAACACACATATATACTCAACACCAAACTGAAGAGAGAGAGAGAGAGAGAGAGAGGGAGAGGGGTTAAAGAGGAAAAAGAAAAGCATCTCTTTTTATCCATCATTCTGATCATTATTCCAGTTGGGTTTGTAGTGAAACCAACTGGGTTTGTAGTTTTCTTTGAAAAAGTTTTGATCTTGATGCTTCTTTTTTCTGCAATAATACAGAGCTGTGCGAAAAGGGAGAACTTGTTATAGGAAAAAAAGAACTCCATTTTATCGGTCTCTGTAATGATTCCATCCCAGCTCGCCAGAATATTGTTTGGGTTTCAAGCAGCTGCTTCTTTGGCATAATTGTCTTTTCTCTGTTTTCTCCAAAAGAGGTAAGGTTTTGATAAGTTTTTGATTTTCAGAGGGTAAAGGAGGAAGGAACTTAGTCCTGAACTGTGATGGAGAGGACAGAAGTTTGAAGAGGTGGGACCTCTATATTTACATGGTATATTGAGTTATTGGAGTAATACTATCTGAGAATCTACTGGGTTCTTGCAATTTCACTGTGGCCTAGGCTTCCCTGTGGAAGTCTGGTAAGGGAGAAATTTCTCTCTCAGAGGTCTGATTCTGAGGAGTGTTTCTGCTCTATAGAGGGTTCCTCTCAAGCTTTCAAGTCTCTTTTTGAAGATTTTGTGAGTGGGTTTTGGTCAAGATGTCTATGAATTGCAAATTTTCAACCGATTTTAAAGGGAGGAAGGCAAAAGAGTCTTTGGGTGGGTCTAATTGTGGCTGGAGATTGAGGAGACAACTTCTTCTTATATGGGTTTTGGTGGTTGCTTCTGGGTTGCTTTGGTTTTTGTATAGCTTAAATTGTGGGGCTTTGGGGAGGATGGTGGACACTGCAAACCTGTGCGAAGATAAAGCTCAAATCTTGCCAGAACATTTCAACATCAGCAAGGAAGAACTTCATGCCTTGGCTTTTCTGTTCTTTGAATCAGATCAGGTGCTTTGTTCTTGGCTCCAAAGCTAATATCTCTACATAGCTCTGAATCGTTTCTGTTTTTAATTTTAAAACTCAGCTCAACAAAGCCTCATCCCAACATTTATTGTGTCAGCTACATGAATCCAAGGTTTTTTACAATTTAGTTTGAAATGGCTTGAATTGAATTTGGACTTTTATTGCATGAGTTAATATAGCGAAATGCAAATAATATTTTCCAATTCAATTATGTAATATAACCTTCCTTTTTTCCTTTAGTTTCGATATCGACAGTCAAAACTCTACCAAAACACTTAATTGTGGCATTTTTTTATGTTTTTACTTTGTATACAATGAAACATATTTGGGAATGACATATGGAATTAAATGCAGGGAAGCTGCAAATTGATTATCAAATTTTTTAAAGGTCAAATCAATATAGTTTGCCTTAGAACTTCAACAACCCCCCCCCCCAAAAAAAAAAAAAAAAAAAAACATTGTTTTTGAAATTGGGATTAGGTATAATTTTGGATTCTTCCAAGTTTTTCTGTTGTAAATTCACTTGATTTTCAACTCTCAACAAATGACTAAGAGTACAAGAGTTGAGTTAACCATCTTCGTCTTCTGTGTCCCAATGCTTTGTTTTGGCAAGTTGGAGAAAACAGTCACATTTCTTGAATGATAATAATTGAGGATCAGATACATTGATTTATTTTCTCTTTTCTTTTTAAATATAGGGTTGGGATAAGGGGATATCAGCAGTATTGTAGGAGTGAACTTTGTGCTAATTTTGCAATAATCTTTTGAGGTTTTTAACGTGTTAATTCTTTTACTCTCATTTAGGTTTTCCTTGCTTACATTGTCCACAACATCTTAGGTATTTGTGTTGGAGTGAAATTACAGACATATGAGTGGATTAAACCTGGTGAGCAAACTTGAAGTCAATTTTGTTTGACAAGAGTGGTTAAATTTTAATTAAGAAACGTTGTCACTTTAAGAAAAATTATCATATGAACCCTGATGGCGGCTGTCCGTTTTGTTCTCTTGCGTTGAGAGTTGAACAGCTGGATGCGGTACTACAAGTGTTATGACAGTTTGAAAAAATGGAAATTTTTGGAGTAAGAAGCTCACCCATGTCTATCGATAATGATGTCGATTTAGAGCTGTTTTTGTTTGTTTGTTTGTTTTTTTTTTTAATTCATTTCTTTAGTCAACTTGAAACCTGACCTGTGCAGACTTCATTATCTATTAGGAAAACCACTTCACAAAACATATCTTCTGCTGCTAAAACTTCTTATGTGGATTCAACACCATGCCCCTTTGAACAAAACTGATTTACCTGTAGCAGTCTTGTGACTTTTTTATTCTAAAGAACAACCCTTAGATAACAAAAACTCTGGACAATCAAAACTACATACGTATCATTCTGTCTCTGCCCAATTCTCATGTGCATAAGAAAGGAAGGCCAATAAGTCAGCCTGTAGTCTTCTCATTTGTTGGTTACTATCTGAGTGTTCGCAAAATTTATCAATTAAATTTAATTCATTTAACCAGGTGAAAGATGCCCAATCTTTTATTCCATGGAGATTAATTTAGAAAAGGTAAAATGTGCAAATGTTCCTGTACATTACTTTCCTGATGGAGTGTCAGCTGTATGAAAATGGCAACAGACAAAAGATCAAAGATTACATAATCCATGTTCATATCTTAGTTTTGTGTACTTATATTCCTAGTCCACATCTTGCAGATTACATCCTTCAGATGCAGCAAAGAATCAAGATATGGAATGTCTTCAAAAAATATTATTGCCTGTGATCTTAAGAAGCTAGATTCAGAGAACCAGAGATTTGAAAAGCAGCGTATGCTGCCTGCAGATGTAGACCCCGAGGACCAGTGCCCTGTTCAAGATGAGAACATGCCCGGGAAGCATGACCTATCATTATTGGGGGACAATTCTATAGCATTTGCTTCGCAGTTAATGTCTTCATCAATATTGTCGAATCATGAAGAGGTGGAGCCCTTTGCTTAATCTTTTTTTGTTTCAATTTCTTTCTTGCATTTCTTGTTTTGGTTATAATTTTTTTTTTTTCTGAAAAAAGGTTCTGAGATAGCCTATTGAGTACGTGTTATTAGTAGCCTCCTAAAAGTAAAAGAAAGACAGACATATACAGGGTTGCCAATGTCAAAGCTGTACACCTCCTTTGGAAAGCATTTTTTATGAAGTCCCGTTTGAGCCAAATCCTCAGTTCACAAGAAATATGACTTCGATACGACTGGTATTTCCAGCAGAGAAACATTTTGTCAGGCCACTTGTAGAAAACTTGTATTGCTGACTGGGTGGCATAGGAGTGGAAATGGGACATTTTTTTTGGGTTTTTGCCTAGTGGGTTCCGTTGGTATAAACTTCAATGTTATTGCAGATTATGTGTGGGCACTATTTTGAGTCATTATATCTTAGTTACTTTGTGATCTTTAAATCAAGAACCAATGTATGAAACCCCTAAACAAATCTATTCCTGTAAGTTTGATAGGGTGAATTGAAAAATGGCTTATTATGCCCTTTCAAAAAGTGCCTTTGCTAACTATATCCCTATACTGCCTTCTGTAAAAGCAATTCCTTAGTTTAAATCTTTCGTGAGCGAGCTTGAAAGATCTTGACTACCTTAAGTGGTTTTAGAACGATCGATTCATTTGTTATTTTATCATGAATTTCATCAGAATGTATCACGACCAAGGGTCCACGAGAGTCTTGCACGATGGCATTGTCAAAGCATTTCCTTTTGGTTTTTGGAAGTATGCTGGTGGATCCTCGTTGGAATGGCAGTAAGCTGCAAGATGCCTGGTTTACAGGAAAAATTGTTAGGGAACCGAAAATGGAAGCTGTTCATGCAGCAGCCACTTTGTCAGCAGCAGCAGCAGCAGCAGGAACAGCAACAGCAAGGGCAAACCCATAGTTCCTCTAGAAATACTAGGAAGTTGAGGAAGAAGCTCCTAATTATATTTGTGTTAGCTGGGGTGATTGGATCCATTTGGTTATTTTGGTACCTGAATCAGGGTATTGTTTTGAGGAGGAAAGAAACACTAGCAAACATGTGTGATGAACGAGCTCGGATGTTGCAGGACCAATTCAATATGAGCATGAACCATGTTCATGCCTTGGCTGTTCTTGTCTCCACCTTTCACCACGAAAAGCAACCCTCTGCTATTGATCAGGTAATGTGCTTAGGGTTTTCTACTACGTTATAATTTATTAATTACAAAACAAGGATTTACTCTGTGTATAACTTATATGGCAACGAATCCTGTTACTTTCTCTTATTCCCCAGAAAACATTTGGAGAATATACGGAGAGAACAGCTTTTGAAAGGCCACTTACTAGTGGTGTTGCTTATGCACTGAGAGTTCCTCATTCAGAGAGGGAACGATTTGAGATGCAGCATGGATGGACAATAAAGAAAATGGAAACTGAGGACCAGACTGTAGTCCAAGATTATATCCAGGAGAATTTGGATCCTGCACCTGTCCATGATGAATATGCACCTGTCATATTTTCTCAAGAAACTGTGTCCCATATCGTTTCTATTGACATGATGTCTGGAAAGGTGTGTTTCCTTTAACTAAGTTTGTTTCCTTATTACAGTATAGTACTGAGCAAATACTTATGCCCACATAAAGCACTAAAATTTCTCGGTTGAATGATGAGGAGAAATCAATTCCTCCAAGAAAGTGTATTCGTTCAACCAAACCAAAACAACTTTTAGCTATTGCCTGCAGGATTAGCCTTCCTATAAGGAAGAAATGTTGATCCACAGATACGAGTTCCTCTTCTAGTTCAGTTAGTGGAGGATGGAAATGATGGTTGGGGTGTAGAGGAGTAGACTGTCTATTTTGGAGGAAATCTAATATCTTCTGCATTGGTGGACCGTAGAGTTGCCTCACGGTATACAGCTAATAATTGTGTTTTCACTCGATGCAGTCGAGCCAGTAAAATCTGTTGATCAAGTTATTTGGTGTCTCAGATGAGCAATTATCTAGTTTGTTGCATTCATTATGATATGGACAAGAAGATAATTGTTGAAGATCAACCCTAAAGATAAGTTGGCTAAGGATCTTCATTGGTTGATCACATAGAAATGTGGTTCAAGGCCACGATCTCTCCATGGTGTCCTTTTTGAAAATGGTCTGCTTAGGCACCTATATGATTTCCAATTGTTTAGATCTTTCCGGGATGTTGATGTTGTTTGAAGTTGATAAAAACTGCATTCATTTCATGATTGTATAGTACATCTGCTAGTTGCAGCCCCCCCCCCCCCCCCCCACAACAAAAAAGAAGGCAAAAAAAAAAAAACCTCTCTTTTTTCTCCATCCGTCTTTGTTTGTCTTTGTTTTTTTTGCTGTGCTTGATAGAGTATTCCTTTTATTCATGATGCTGGTTACTCTAATGGTGAAGTGTAAATCATGGTTGTCGTCATTGCTATATAGGATGATCGAGAGAACATCTTGCGAGCAAGGGCATCTGGAAAAGGAGTTTTAACATCTCCTTTCAAGCTATTGAAATCCAATAACCTGGGTGTTGTACTTACTTTTGCTGTGTACAGCACCCAACTTCCTTCAGATGCTACGCCAGAGCAACGCATGAATGCTACTTTGGGGTATGAATATCTGCCTGAATTTTTTTGATTTCTTGTACAGTACATACGCTAAAGTATGCTCCGTATCATGAATAAGGTATCTTGGTGCGTCATATGATGTTCCATCTCTAGTGGAGAAGCTTCTACATCAGCTTGCCAGCAAACAAACCATTGTTGTGAATGTTTATGATACAACTAATAGATCTGCACAAATTAATATGTATGGTCCTGATGTGATTGACACTGGACTACTGCACATTAGCAACCTGGATTTTGGGGATCCGGCTCGGAAGCATGAGATGCATTGCAGGTCTGTTTTCTCTGCGGATTAAGTGTACAAGTCAGCAAAATCCATGAAAGCCCACATATTTGCTAATCTATAAGTTGTGGTTCTTTGGGGTTACAGGTTCAAGCAGAAACCCCCTCCGCCTTGGACTGCGATAACAGCATTTTTTGGAGTTCTTGTTATCACTTTGCTCTTCGGTTATATCTTTCTTGCAGCCATAAACAGGATTGCCGAAGTAGAGCAAGATTGTCAGAAGATGGAGGAGCTCAAACGTCGTGCTGAAGCTGCTGATATAGCAAAATCCCAGGTGCTTTTTTTTCTGGTCAAATGGTTTGTGAGCCCTTCATTATTGCACCGTCAAAATATATTCAGAAATTCTTGTCACGTGCCATCTATCTTTCTTTTCTCATAAAATATGATCCTATAGAGTCACAGTTTACTTATCTTCGGTAGCATTCATCAGCAGTTTGCGATTTTCACTTTTTTCCTTCTACGTTCTTTCTTTTCTTTTGTTTTCCTTATCTTTCTTGTTTCAATATATAATAGTTCCACAATAATCTAATGTCGACTAGTTCTTTTTCGTAGTTTCTTGCAACAGTCTCCCATGAGATCCGGACTCCGATGCATGGTGTTTTAGGTAATTGAATTGTTTTTGGATTCACAGTGACTATTATGCACATTTGAAAAATAGATGACATAATAGAACTTTGGATTCCAAATTCAGGCATGCTGCAGATGCTTATGGGCACAAATCTTGACACAAATCAACTGGATTATGCACAAACTGCTTATGGTAATGGGAAAGATCTAATATCATTGATTAATGAGGTTTTGGATCAGGCTAAGATTGAATCAGGCAGGCTTGAACTTGAGGCTGTAACTTTTGATCTGCGTGCCATTCTTGATAATGTTCTATCTCATGTCTCGACCAAATCCTGTGAAAAAGGGATTGAGGTAGAAAACTAATTCTATTGTTTTGTAGGATAGTTATTGCTTCTGATAGCCATTCTTACATGTTGTTTATGTTTTGTGGGTGAATGTAGTTGGCTGTTTATGTCTCCAGTAAGGTTCCTCAGGTCGTGATTGGTGACCCTGGGCGGTTTCAGCAGATAATTACAAATCTTGTGGGAAATTCTATCAAGGTTGGTTAAATCTATTGGATCTTGAACTTCTGTCATCATAAGATATGATAGGTTTCACAGGATCAGGTGTCTTTGTGTGTGTGTTTACTTTGGTTATTTTTAGAGAAAAGGTGCCATTGGAATGCAACATAGCATCAAATCTTGGGTTGATGGAATGCAGGACTACATTTCTGCCGTGTCTAATTTAAAGGCTAAATGAGCTTTCTTAGGCACTTGTCCACAAAAAAAATAAAAATAAAAAAATCAATCAATAAATAATAATGACAAAAAGAAAAAAAGCAAAGGAATTAGAAAAACTCCTTTGGGGGCAAAGTGGATCATGATAATGGTACTGACTAGCTTGGTTCTTAATGCTGGAAGCATGACCTATATGCTCTTTTGATATAGAGCACCAATTGTTCCTAATGAAGGAACCAGCTTCCTTATTTTTTGCAGTTTCATTTCCTAGGAAACAGGTTGGATGAAAGATACATTCCTATCATGAATGTAAAAATATGCTATACTATTACTTGCATTGCGGACATACTGCTGATGAACTTTTACACATGTAGACAAGATGGTTAGGAACCGACTCCCGACTTCAAAAGCTGGAGGTCTTGGGTTGAGGTTTCCTTGTGGGGCTTCCCACATAGACTTTGGTCCTGGCTTGCCTGGTACATGGCTCTTATGGGGTGAGTCATACACAAGGGGGACTTCTTGGGTGTTTTAAGAGGCCTGGATACTGTCATAAAGATAGCACTAGTAAAAAGAACTTGTAGCCCAAATCGAATATTAAGGCCACCTAAGACTGATTTTTATGGTTGACCGGCCTCTCCATCCATTGCCGATTGAGTTTGTTGGATGTTACTAATATAATATCAGCATTAAGTCTTGGGTTGTTGATGAGCCAAGTCTGTCACCCATTTGAATTTTTCGGTATGTGTGTTCGTTTGTTTATTTGTTACCCTATGTTTGAGCTTAGTCCTAGTGAAGAGGGTGTAAAAAGACCTTGTATCACTTATCAAGCTATTAGGGTTGCCTAATGTTGTGTTTTAGGGTTGAGGGGCCGTTCTATATATTGCTAATTGGTTTCGTGTTGGATGCCTCTTAACACAATACCGGAGTTGGGCCATGAGTGGTCAATGAGTCAAGTTTCTTATCCATTTAAACTTCCTTTTATACATGATTATCTATTTGTTTGTTATCGAAATAGTATGGGCACCTAGGGATAGTTTTATATGGTTGAGGGGGGCCTATTTAGCCATTGCCAATTGTTTTTGGGTTGGTTACCTGCTGCAACATCCTTGAACATTTGTAGTTCATATAGCAATGACTCAATACGGCTTTGGTAGAGTTGGTATGCGATCTTCTGCATATACTCAATTGCACAATTGATGATGCTTGTAACTTAAGAGATGAGAGGGGGAATGCAGCTGTTGATCTAAGATGTGGTACAAATTATGTAAGCTCACTTAGATGCTTTGGCTAATCATGATGACCCAATAATGGTTCCAATTCTCTATTGTTAGTGGTGAGCAGTAGTTATATTATATTATATCGACACACTTCTTTTGCTGAGACATTACCGAGACTTAATATTCTGTCGGGCTTATCTCTAACACCTTTACGATACTTTACAATTTTAAAAAATTGAGGAAACGCCTAGGCGAATGGTATTTCTTACCAGTGTTCTGGACTGATGTGTAGCTTGTGCTGACTTATCCACAAAATAGGTAGGTTGGTGATAGCCTACAATAAGAAGATTGTGCAGGCCCCTTGTCTATGGCATAGCTTGTTAGTAGGTGGGATTGTGGTTGGGAAAGGCCTTGGCTTAGGATATTTCAGATGGTTAAAATTGTAGAGGTGGTAAGTAGAGAGAGAAGAAGAAGAAAGAGAGAAAAATAATGGGAATAATATTTTGTGCATAAGCTATATTCCCCTACACTCTTATTTATAATAAACTGATATTATGAATAATTACATTAATACCCTACAATACTAATAACATAAAATAAAAATTTTAACGCTCAATCTCAAGCAGGAGCATAAAGGTTAAAGATGCCCAGTTTGGAATAAAAATTAGTGAAGACGGATTGAGCTAATGGTTTGGTAAGTATGTAACCCAGTTGACCATCAGACTTTATGTATGGTGTGATAATATCTTTTCACATCAATATATCTTGAATAAAATTGCAATCAACTTCGATGTGTTTAATTCCCTCATGAAACACTGGTTATTGGAAATGAAGATAGCCTCCTGGTTATCATAGTGTATCTCCATAGGAGAGGGTACACTGATACCCATATCAAGAAGTAGAGAATGAACCTACAACATTTCACACGCAGAATGGGTCATGGCCCGGTATTCAGCCTCTTCACTTGAATGTGCAACTAGATTTTGCTTTTTATTGTGCCATGTAACAAGATTATCACCAATGAATTTACAGTAATTAGAAGTAGATCATCTATCAACATGATTATCTGCTTGGTCATCATCAGAAAAGTTAGTATTAGTTATGGATGATGAAGAACGATATAATAATCTTTTACCAGGTGATGTTGGGTAGCGTGAATAAGAAACGAGATTAAACAACAAAAACTTCAACCAGTTGATTATCGCAATAATACCAGATTAAAGTTGTCAGGAGTTTTGTTGATTCATGAAGAATACCAAGTCAATTGAAAGAAAAGAGAATTCGTCTCTCCGTTTATTTCAAATAATCACAAAGCTGTTGAATGGGTTTTTCAAAATTTTTTGACATTGTCGCCCAGAATCAGCCTTGATTGACACCTGATCAGTGTTGTTTTCGACAGTCTTGATCTACCATACGTGCTGCATCACTAGGTGCTCCTTTTAGATACCAAAGAATATGACAATCAGCCTCCCAATGAGGCCTGTGAAGAGCATGCATGAACTGACTAACCCCATCAACAACACAAACTGATAACTTTCTTTCACCGAACAATCTCAATCCGAAGAAAATACAATAATAACACCTGTTGAAGAAAGAAGAATAAAAACTCAATGGTCTGAGGTAGAATGCTAAAACCCATACTAAATTACAACAGTACTGATCTTATCAAACCAAGCACGTGGTGATTGTTTCAGACCATATAATACTTTTTTTCAAATGACGCACTAAGTGTTTCTTACCAGATGCAACATAGCCTGAAGGTTGTACCATATACACCTTCTCCCGTAGATCCCTATGTAAAAATGCATTTTTGATGTCTAACTAATACAAAGGCTAATCATAACTAATTGCAACAGAAATAAAAATTCTAATAGAGTTAAGACGAGCAATAGGGGAAAAAGTCTAACGCAATCCACACCATATGTCTGAGTGTAGCTTTTGGCAACCAAACGTGCCTTCAAACGCTTAACTGAACCATCGAGATGATACTTCACTCTGTAGACCCAATGACAACTAACATATTATTTACTCGAAGGAAGAGTAGTAAGGTCTCACATCTGATTCTCATGAATGACTTTCATTTCTTTATTCATACCCAATTTCTAACCAGGAGATGTCAAAGTTTAAGTCAAAGAATTAGGAACAAACACAGAAGACATAATCGATGAAAAACAACGAAAGGATGGTGAAAGCTGATACAAAGAAACAAAATTAGATATGGGATGCATAGTATAATTACGGATATCTTTCCCAATGTAATAGATAAATTAGAAGAGGATGAGCTAGTTGACGGCTCAGGTGACTGGTCTTCAGTAGAATCAGGTGATGTCCAAGCTTGAGTCAAACAATTAGGAACAAACACAGAGGAGATAGTCGATGAAAAACAACGAATTAGGAACAAACAATAACATAGTTGACATCTAACCAGGAGATGTCAAAGCTTAAGTCAAAGAATTAGGAACAAACTCGAAGGACATAGTCAATGAAAAACAACGAAAGGATGGTGAAAGCCGATGCAAAGAAACAAAATTAAATATGGGATGCATAGTATAGTTACATATATCTTTCTCAATGCAATAGACAAATTAGAAGAGTATGAGCTATTTGACGGCTCCGGTGACTGGTCCTGAGTCAAATTAGGTGATGGTTGTAGAGGCGGAGCATATGGAACAACCAGTTTGGCCTTGGAACAATGATAAAATTGCAAGAGAGTAGTAGTAGAAGAAGATACACAGTCTGGTATAATAGGCAATAGGCTTTTCCCTAACTGGGAAAAGACAAAGTCTGGGAAAAGTGCATCTCCAAACACAGATTGGAAGGAAGATGACTCAAAAAGGTAATATTAGCACTCACATAGTATCAACAAGAAACAGGATTATAGCATCGATAACCTTTCTGAGTATGAGACTATCTCAAAAGGATACACTAAATCGAGTAAGATGAAAGTTTATTTCGACCCGGACCAAGAAGATGAATAAATGAGACACAACCAAAGACACGAGGGAGATCAAATGACAATTTATAAGGATAAAATAATGAGAAAGGAGATTTGTTGTCCACAATAGAGGAAGGTATGCGATTAATGAGACGAATCGAAGAACAATATCAGCCCAATATGGTTTTGACACATGCATGTTAAACATCAATGTTCGGTCAACATCCAACAAATAGTAATGTTTACGTTTGACAACGTCATTTTGTTTGGAGGATATAAGGACAAGTGGTTTGATGGATATTGCAATGGTATGCACAAAAAATTTAACAAACGATTGAGTATACATTTATACTCAGGCATTGTCAGACCGTATAATTTTAATACGTTCATCAAATTGAACTAAAATTTTATTATAAAAGGTGGTAGAGACCTTAGGCAATTCAGATTGTCTTTCATAAGAAACAACCAAGTCATACAAGAAAAATTATCAACAAAGATTACAAAATATTGAAATCCACAAATATTTTTGACTCTTGTAGGACCCAAAATGTCTAGATGAACAACATGAAATGGACTAAACTGACACCAACTATGGTGGTTATTGCCTAATTGACACATTCTGTCACCGACGAAGGGCTCAAACTAGAAATAACTTGACTCAACTTTCTCAAGGAGTGATGACCCAGTTAGAAGTGCCACTAAAGAAGGAACATGGTAGCACTTAAGGCAGAAGCAGAGCCACTAGTATCTAAGTAGTACATGTCATTGCTCTCATGCCCTAAACCAATCACTTTCTTTGTCCAGAGGTCCTGAAAAATCCAAGAACATGGAGAGTAGGTTATTGAACACTGTAATGACTTGGTTCGCTGACTCACAGATAACAAATTAAATCAAAAATTAAGAACAAACAAATCAGAGGTTAATGGCATAGATTGTGTAGATTGAAGATCACCGGTCTCATGTACCGGTCGAAATGAGCCATTAGCTAACACAATATACGAGAGTTAGATGGGTGAAAATTAGAAAATAGAGAAGAAATATTAGACATATGAGCACTAGCGTCTGAGTTAATGATCCAAATTCCAAGATGATGAAGAAGGTTGAGTAATCACAATGACAAAGTTACTTTCTTTAGCAAGACTCGTTGTAGAAACTGATAAATGTTGAGAGAGTGAAGATAACTGGTGGGTAAGTTGTTGAATCAGAGAGGAAAGATCACTATGAGAAGCAATTGAAGATGCAATTGGACCATTGGTAGGTGCAGTAGAGAACCCAAAGTATCATGAACAACATAATTAGCAAATGTCGGTCTCCCATACTTGTCCTAATAATAATTCTTTGTATGTCCTATTCTACCACACTAAATACACTTTCACTTAGAAGAATGACCATTACTAGAGCAACGACAACTATTACCACCATTCAGCGTAGTCATTAAGAAACCCACCAAGGTTCAACAACCACAAAGGCTATATATTAAAAAAATAACAAATCACACACCACAATTGAGAATGCCCAAATCAACAGTTTGGAACCAATCCGTAACCAAATAATCTAAATAGAAGCTGACCAGAGAGAGAAGTCTTGAAAACTATGGACCACTACAAAAACCGGACAAAAAGGAGAAGAACTTGGGCTAAAGAATGCTGAACCGGCCATAAGATAACTGATCTGAGGCAAAAAAATTGATGAACCGGGCTGATAGTGCCCAATGAAACTAATGAATCGGCTAAGAAGTTGAAGAATAGGAGAAATGTGATAAATGCCACCAAAACCGGTCAAAAACCGGGCTGGATCAACCGAACCGGTTAGTCTAGGCTGAATGGGCTAGACTCACATGAAACGTGGGTTCATTCCAAAGATGGATCCTTAGATTGGGCTTAAAAAAATATTTTATCCACAAAGAATCGGGTCCCCCTTTTATATTGACTTGAAGAAGAAGTGACCCAATAGAGATACGGATCTCGTCTTCTTTGCGAGTCAGACGAGTGGACCCTAGCTTCCCAGTGATGACGGCCACTGCAAACACCGTCAATAACCACCACAAACAACGGTGACCACCCTGCCGCTGATCACAAGCCAAACCAAAACAAGCCTTATATCCCATTCATTTGAGGCCGCTGATCACAAGGCTTCCGGAAATAACCAACCTCCCCCCTCCCAAAAACACTATCAATATTCTTTGCGAGATCGACTTGCAGATCCTAGCTCAAACTTCGACGATGACAGCGACCACAACACTGATGACACCACCACAGCACAATCAATTAAATTACAATTGATCATCACCCTCTGGAATCAAGTACCATTAACTACAGCAGCAACCAAAAAAAATCACCAAGAAGGAGGAGATTGAGCAACCAATAGCACAAATCAAGTCATCCATAGCACAGACACAACTGCTGACCCACGACCACTGTTCATCTATAATAGGGCATAATCCCCTAGTTTCATGATCATGGGCCTTGCATCTCACAGTAGAAAAGAGAAAGAAATAAGGGAGGAAGAGGAGAGGTAGGTGGTGTTGGTTTAATTGTCAATATCAGAGGCAAGGTTTAAGATCAAATTTGAAGAACAACGCTCTAGTACCAAGTTCAAATTGTAGAGGTGGTAAGAAGAGGAGAAGAAGAAAGAGAGAAAAAAAATGGGAATAATCTTTTGAGTATGAGCTATAATGCCCTGCACTCTCTTATTTATAATAAGCTAATATTATGAATAATTACATTAATACTCTACACTACTAATAACATAAATAAGAATTCTAACATAGATCAAAAGAGAAAATAGGTTTTGGGGGGGAATGGAGGATGTGGAGTTTCAAGTGAAAATATCACTTATGGACTAGATAACTATGGGACTTAATTAGTCTTCCAGTCAATAGCAACATAACCTACTGGCAGCTTCCAGCAGTATAGTTGATGCATGTGGATGTTGCTCAACAGGCCCTACACTGGAGTCAAGCCAGAGCAGAAAACTCTCTCTGGAATAAACTATTTTCCTATCTGGCAAGTAGTTATCTTTTGGGAAACAATGATTTGTTTTCATGTTTCTAGTTTACTAAGTTATTACTTGCTTACATTGCAGTTCACACATGACAAAGGGCACGTATTTGTGTCGGTGCATCTAGCAGATGAAGTGAGGCTGCCACTTGATGTGATGGATGGAGTGCTGAGACAAAGTGTGACCTTAGTTCAAGACCATTCAAACACGTGTCCTAATACATTGAGTGGCCTTCCTGTGGTTAACAGATGGAAAAGCTGGGAGAATTTCAAGAAGTTGAGTGGCACAGATGCGATGACGGAAACAGGAATGATCAAATTATTAGTGTCTGTTGAAGATACAGGTGTGGGAATCCTTCCAGAAGCACAAGGTCGCATTTTCATGCCTTTTATGCAGGCTGACAGTTCCACATCACGAACATATGGCGGGACTGGAATAGGATTGAGCATTAGTGAGCGTTTGGTGAAACTCATGCATGGAGAAATTGGGTTTGTAAGTGAACCTGGGACTGGCAGTACCTTTTCGTTTACTGCAGCTTTCATTAGAGCAGAAATGAGTTCCCTGGATATAAAGTGGCAGCAGCAGAATCCATCTGTTTCAGGTTTCCAGGGGTTGAAAGCGTTGGTCGTTGATGGGAAATGCATCCGAGCCGAGGTCACAAGATATCATCTTGAGAGATTAGGGATATCGGTGGATATAACTTTCAGTGTGGATGCTGCATGTTCTTATCTATCTTCTAACTTCAGGATAAGGTAGATTTATTTGACTATGCATATTTGCTGGAAAGGTTTGATAGTTGACTTGAACCTGTCGGTTTATTTATTTGTGTATTCATAGAGCAGTGAGGCCATTACCTAGGGCCCCCAAATGGGAAAAAAAAATTAGGGACTAAAATTGAATAAGTTCACTAGCAATCGAATAACCACAATTTACTAGTTGTCAAAATTAGGTCCTTAGATTAAATACAAGTAATATTATTGTATTAGAATTTCTTACAAAAATATTTAGGGCCTTAGAGTTCAAACTGATATTTTTTATCTTGCCCAATGTTTATGGTATACGAAAAATGTGTTATCACCTAATTACATTTGGTCGATGATTCGACTTTTGTTAATTGAATTTTAATGCATAAAACTCGATTTCAAAAATTCAATTAATATTTCTGAATTTCAAAAAGAAAAAAAATAGATAAAACATATTTGAAATTTATTTATTATTATTTATATTATTTATACTGCTGTAAAACTATATTAATAGGGGCCTAATTTGAAATTTTTCGCCTAGGGCCCCCACCTATGTTGGGCCGCCCCTGTCATAGAGTGAAGCATCATTAAATAAGGTTACTGAAACATCAATGACAACAGTATTGCTTCTCTTTAAAAATTATCATCTATGATACCCTTTTAAAAAACTCTACCTCATTCTACTGATATCTTTTGGTTAAGAAAATATGTATATAATTGTTTGCTTATTTGAATTACATGAACTGTTCTGAAAAATTTACATCTTGAACCAATTTAAACAACAAAGTTGAAATTGCAATTAAAGAAATAATTATGTTGTTTTGTATGGAGAGAATAGAAAAGAAATTAGTGTCTGATCTTAGGGAAAGATTAAGATTTGTCGAACCTTCATAAAGTAGTTGGTGGAGATACCAACTCTTGTGAATTTGTTAATTGGTAATCTTGTCTTATTTCGACTCATAATCCTTTTTGCTTGTGAATTAACAATGACTGTAGCTGTTCCAAAATATATGTTTTCTTTCTGAGGTTGCCTGTGACTTTGCATTTTGTCTGCAAACTAATGGAGGTAGTTACTAAATGTGTGAGTTATGTGAATATGTATATTTTA
The DNA here is from genome assembly GCA_951799425.1 of Ilex aquifolium. Lineage (NCBI taxonomy): Eukaryota > Viridiplantae > Streptophyta > Magnoliopsida > Aquifoliales > Aquifoliaceae > Ilex > Ilex aquifolium. The sequence continues at coordinate 8,381,111 of OX637400.1, read as the reverse complement.
ACCTCGGTATCATATTATGTTCTCAATTTTGCTAAGTATTGCAGTCATCTTGTCCACAGTGATTCAGAGCATTTAGCTGTGGTTCTTGTTGACGAAGACATTTGGAATAAGGAGACTGGAGTCACATTCCGACGTCTGCTGAAAGAGTTTAAACCCAATGGCTGCACTGAAGTCCCTCCAAAGATATTTCTCATAGCAACCTGCGTAAGCTCTACAGAGCGCAATGAGCTCAAATCAGCTGCTTTAGTGGATAGTGTGGTAACAAAGCCTCTTCGGTTGAGTGGTTTAATTTGCTGCTTTCAAGAAGCCACTGGAATTGGAAGGAGTACACAAGTAACAACAGGGATACTGTCAACCTGTGGAAATCTACTCAAAGATAAGAAAATATTGGTGGTGGATGATAATGATGTGAACAGAAGAGTTGCACAAGGTACTCTGAAGAAGTTTGGAGCAGTTGTCACATGTGTAGAAAGTGGGAAGGCTGCTTTAACAATGCTTAAGCCACCCCACCAGTTTGATGCTTGCTTCATGGATCTCCAAATGCCAGAAATGGATGGGTAATCAGCATGACTGCATCGTCACAACCCCCCCCCCCCCCCCTCCCTCCCCGCGGGCGCGGGTAAAGGCCCAATAAAAAAAAAAGCTATGTGCATAGGCAGCTGATTTCCTACGGAAAAATCACAAACCTAGAGACAGCTAGCAAATTCAAAAAAAAAAAATTCTTTATGGCTAGGCACCTGGAATTTTTTGTTTCTAGTTGTATTCTTTTATGGAGGCACTTGGTGTGGAGACTGTGTTCTTTATGATTCACTAAAGGGTCTGTAAGTAGATCAACAACCAAAAAAGTCATATATCTCTATGGTACAAATGAAAAGAGTACTAGTTGATCATTTCCTAGATAGGGTTCCCTTTTGATTCTCTTTCATGGGTATAAATAGTAGTCTTTTGATTATGCAGGTTTGAAGCTACACGACAAATCCGCAGTGTAGAAAGCAAATTCAATGAAAAAATAGATACTGGTGAAGTGTCAAATGACACGTTTGTCAACGTGGCTCATTGGCACACACCTATATTAGCAATGACAGCTGATGTGATTCAAGCCACAAATGAAAGGTGCATGAAGTGCGGAATGGATGGTTATGTATCAAAGCCATTTGGAGAAGAGCAGCTTTATTCAGCAGTCACACGTTTCTTCGTGTCTGGTTGATTAGTGGGACTGAGACTTACTTGGCAGAAGTTCATTGATACTGGTCCAGCCTGACTGCTAATCCAAGCTATTTTTGGATTAACGTAAAAGGGATTTTGGTTGTCTGACGACTGACATCCCTCACTGCTATGAAGTGGCATGGTAGCTCGACGTGCTTTATGTGGTAACATTTCAACGTTGCTCTCTTTGTGGACATGCTTCGAGTAGTCGAATTTTCCATATCGTAATGCATTTTTTTCTGTTGCTTATGTGCTAAACCAAAGCTTAGCCATCTTTTGTTACTTTTCTTGTTAGTGTTACCTCCCTCATATTTCTGGCTAAAATCCAGTTTTATCTTTTGTATGTGCAAAATTCTATTATCACAGTCTGCAAGTAGGAATTCTTGGGTGACGTCCTCTCTATCTTATAAAAAACGTAGTTTTATTTTTATTTATGAACATTCTAAAGATTGATTCATCATGCCCTTTTTTATTCATTGTTTCCACTAGTGTTGAAAAACTGTCTTTACATAACATTGCTCATTTAAGATGTGAACACCTGAAAATGTCAAAAAATTGCAGTTTGACGATTCAAGTGGTGCTTGACACAAAAAATTGCTAAAATAGGTGTGCTCAGTTCAAAGAACAAGAGAAACTTCAATTCTTGTATTTTGTTCCTAGGTTCAAAAAATTTGTGACTATGTTTATTATTGTCATTCAAGAACTTGTCCCTGCATGGACATTTACTAGTGCTTATTTGGTTTCAGGAATGCATGGTTGCGATCATGGTGGATGGCTAATAATGCATGGGGATACCTTTGGAGTGCAGCCAACAACTTTTCGCCCCCACCTTTAGCTATCCATCCCATAACACTTTCTGAGGACACAATAATGGAATAGAGGCTTAGCTTATAAAGTTGTATGTAACCCCCCATATGTCAAATTGTATCTTACTGCCCCCATTTTTTTTATTACCCTTCATTCTTCTTTACGATGGTAAAATAGCCATATATTCTTTTCTCGCGTACTATTTTTGTGTAAGAATGCTTGTAAATAGAACCCGAATCTTGAGATGTCATATGAAATTGTTCATTTTATTAGATTCGGATATAGTTATGTTGACACGCAGGGCAATGTTAGAAAAGAAGTGAGTCTCAAGGAAGTGTACACAAGAAAACATATTTTGTGGTGAACCAACCGAAAATTGACAAGGAATCAGCAAGCTGTTGTCACCATGATTCAAATGTGGAATAATTCTATTCTGTTGTGCATGATTGCAGATGGTATCTAACCAAGTTCAAGCCAATCGGGCTGGCATGCGTTTAGGGGAAGGCAAATTGGCAATACAGCAGCTGGTGGCATGGCAAAGAGAGGGGTGGGTGCTTTTAACAGTTCAGTTTTTCCTATACTCTGCAGAACAACATTCTCTCTTTCCTGGAAATGTTTGGATTGATGATACTAGCTAGCAGTATGTATTACTCCAGAGAGAAAAAGGAGGAATTGTTTTTAAGTATATTTGTTAATGGGTGATACTACAAGGCTTGTCTATCGCAATGCTTTGCTGGAACAGAGAAGATTGACTTCATTTCATAGTTCATACTTCATACACTAAGATGCATTTTCTTCTTGGTTCTTCAGAAAGTCTTGCTATGTGGGTAGAAGGTTATATCATTTCAACTGTAGATCATACAACCATTAGATCATATTATTTTTGGGTTTATATCATATAAGGTTGGGGGCGTGTCGAAAATCGTCACCATACTACCTCGATTGATTAAATAGTTGGGTGGCTGCTCTCTCTTGACCAATGCTCCGGCTTCCCTCACTAAAAAGATCAGCCGTTGTGACACGTTTATCAAGGTAGGTCCTAGATTGAATAGAGAAAGAATGGCTCGTATTTGACACAGATGCATGTGATTTGGTCATATCCAAAATTTGCATTGTGACCAAAATTGCCAAAAAATACACACGTTGCTTCCAAGAGATAATTCAACAGTTGTCCCACAAACAGCCAGTAATACTCTCTTGCAGTTTCCTTCTATAATACGAACTAATTTGTCATTATCAAACATTCTCTCTCTTTCATGAGCCATGGACTTGGCTGATGAGAAACAAATCAGGAAAAGAAAATGCAAGACAAAAGAAGATCAACCAACAAAAGGGTTGGAAACTCTGCCTTATGAAATCTCCATCGACAAACTTTCGAGGCTACCTATAACATATCTCCTTCAATCTAAGGTTGTGTGCAGAACCTGGAATATGCTGTCACATGATCTTCATCTTGTTAACTCGCACCTCTCCCGGGCGATAAAGAACAATCCGTGCCTGATCTTTCATTCCGATTATCCAATTCGAAACCAGCTTTACTTTGTTGAACTTTCTGATCTTTATGACACAGAGAATGGTGAGAAAGATTCAGGTTCTTTTCTCTGCTTCCATGCCAGAGTTTGATGTGGTAGGCTCATGCAATGGCTTACTATGCTTATCTGACTCGTTATTCTGCGACGCAATACATATCTACAACCCTTTTACTAGAGACCTCAAGGAGCTGCCCAAATCCTTTCATTTTAAAGAACAAGAGGTGATTTTTGGGTTTGGGTTTCATCCTGCTACCAATGAGTACAAGGTGATCAAAATAGTATACTATTAACAATTCATATGATGAATATAATAGGCCCTGGCATTATCCCAAATTCAGACCCCGTGATTTTCGATTCTCGGATGTCCAAAAACTTAATCTGTGCAGTAACACATGGAGAAGTATTGGAAAAGTACCTTACAAGCTAGATAGAAGGTGGTTATCAGAAGCTTCAGTGAATGGAAGGCTTCACTGGGTAAGTCGAGTGGGCACGTATCATGGAGTCCGTAGCAGAATCATCCTTTCTCTTGACTTGGGAGATGAGCAATTCAGAGAAGTACCAAGACCTGTTGGCCTAACTCGGTGTAATTATGATTTGACAGTTCTCGGAGGGTGTCTTTCTAATATCTGCACCTAGGCATCATTCGAGCTTTGGAAATTTGGGTTATGAAAGAATATGATGTCAAAGAGTCTTGGATCAAATTGTATAACATTGCAGCTCACTTGCCAAAGTTTATAAGTCCAGATTTGCGGCAATCATTCGGGAGTAGGAACAATGTTTTGAAAAGAATAATGGTTCGACTCCTCTGTTTTCTGAAGAATGATAGGATCTTGCTAGAGCATAGAGGTGGAAATCTAATTTCTTATGATCCAGAGTGGAACATTTGAGGATCCAGTGTTTCAGGGGATGCTTAATGTGGTTCAAACAGTTGTTCATGTTGGCAGCCTTAACTGGATTGACATCCCCACCCATACATAGGCGTATAAAGTGGAATGCAACTGCAACAATCATCATATGTAGATAAGGTAGATAGTTATAACATGTTACAGCATCTTTGAAGCGAGACAAATATCAACAGAAAGTCATTTGGCAACAAATTCATTGATATTCTATAGAAGTATACAAACCACTGGTAGAACATACTTTAAACATTCTGTGGCCGGAATTTTCGTGATCTGGTGCCCAAACACGAGGAGCTTGTCCAAGTAATAGTCTCCAAGACCTTAATGCCAACAGAGATGCACTACTAACTTTATGAATGCAGCAAATACAAATTCCCTGTCGGAGGCAGCCGCCATTCCTAAAATAGCAAGCTTGACCAAGCAGCAATAAAAGCAAATCCACCAAATGGTGCTAAGGTGGAGTACTTTCGGTCTTCAAGCAATGCCACAGCATAACACCTACAAAATCCCAGCTTTCCTCCAATTTAAAGAAAAAATCTAGAATTCTCTCTAGTTTCAACTCAAATTATTTTATAATCAAGATGTAATTAATAGAACTTTCTTTCTTCAAAGTATTCAAAGCAAATAAGTGATTCCAAAAATAACACGAGCCTATTTAATAAGCAAGGCACTACGATAGCACATGTGGGTTTACTTTCTTGGAGTGCTCAGCCCCATCATAGCAATCAAATATGGGCATTTCCCCATTCGATATACCTCGACCAATTATTGAAGTGAATCTCTTAAGAGATTCATGCGATTTCTCAAATTAAGCATCTCTCTCCTTGAGATTTATGAGATTATTAGCGTAATTAATAAATTCGCCATGTGAACACACTAATGACAAAATTGAATTCCTTTCTCATCTAAAATGGTAAACAGAGGGTCTCTCCTCCACCTAGTCTCCCAACTAGCATTAAGAAAAATCTTGTTGCTTATACTTGCTATTGGGATAAGAGGTAAAAAGAGGAAATCAAAACAGAGAAGCCTGGATCAAAGGCATTTTATCATAATACACCAACATGCACTTATAACAACCATAGCAACATCAAAATGGGCTAATTTTTGGAGGCCTAGAGGAGCGTTATAACTCATCTCATCTAGTTTCACATCTTTTCTTTTCAACATCTTTCAAATACACTTTACACATATCACATATGGATCTCAAAATCTTACACTACTCTAAAAGGCCTAATTTTTAGATGTGTGGAAGCTGGACATAAATACATAAGGGCCCTTGCAAACACATTATCATTCAACCAAAATGTGTGGAGCTAGTTAAATTGACACAAAAACCTCGAGTTTTAGTGAAACATCTGTCCTTTTTGCTATGTGATTATGGAAATAAGTGTTCACTATTCAACAAATGTGAAGAACTGGCACTTACGTCCCAGAAAAAGCCAGAATTCCAGTAGTCAAAAGGCCTCCAAACTACAACCAAACATAATAGGCAGGATTAGCACCTATTTTCATGTACATAGATACACTGAAAATTCTGTTAGGTATTGGAATAAATAGAGAAGAGGGTACCCACAATGTTGGGGTGGTTGGTGATTGGGGCAGCAACAAGGGCTGCTGTGTGAACCAAGTGGTAGAGAGATGCTGTGTGCCAAACCTTCCATCATCATAATTTACAACAAAATTAGGGACAAAATCAACATGGACATTTCTATTTTCTTCAACTCAAAAGCAAAGAAATGGAAACAAATAATTGGTAAAGATAAAATGAAAAAAGGGTACCTCTTTGTAAGCGGCGTTTTTGGGTTTGAAGCCATGGGCACCATATGTCCCCAGACCAAGAGCTGCCATTCCTGTTTTCAAGTATTTTTCCCCAAATTATGCAATCCATTTTCGTTAAATAAATCCACAGATACCCTCAAAAGCAATTATCCATACATACATATAAACATATACAAATATAGCATAAAGGGTTGAGAGAGGGAGAGAGAGAGGGTTACAGTACCAGATATAGCAGCTACTTTGTGCCAGAGACGAGGATCCATTGTTTCTTATTCACAGTTCTCACTATGTTCTTGACCGACGTTGTTTTGTCGCCGAACACTGAGCTGTTGACCAAAACCAACCTCCTCATTCGCTTTATTCTTAAACCTATTCTGATTTAAACTTATTTTCTAAATCTATTTTTTTTTTAAAATCGTTATTTTTAATAACGTTTTTAACCACCTTTACTATCGTGCGACCGTTGCAATATCGGTACCTTTAGCTCCGACTTACAGCAGTCGATAGGCGTCATTGAGAATGACATTTAAACAAAGTAAATTGAAACAGTAAACATGACAGGCGTTAAAAAAATTGTTGGCTAGAAATCATCACTTGAAATGACATTTTCAAAAATATCTAAAAAAATAAAAAAAAAAAACCCTAAAAACCCTCTATTTTTTTTAATTACGCAACTAACAAGTTTATTAATTATTTTGATGATATTAAATTTTTTGTTCAATAGTGCTTTGTTTTAACTAAAAAAAAATATTATTAAAGCATGTTTCGCACAAAAATTTATAAATTTTGAAAGCTACTAAAAAATCAAGTTATAAATTAAAAGAAGTTAATCAATTCAGTGCAGTACGTTACTAAAAAATGCTTAAAATATTGTTTGTGTGTGTAGTACATGAATTTTGTGACTAATTTTGAGAAATTTGTTTTGTATATGTTAAAAAATTGTCTATTCCAATTTTATGTTATAAGTTCATCGAACAATGAAAGTTGACCTACAAAATTGTACAAAACATGAAAATATAGAAAAAGATACTTATACATCAAACAAACTAATTTTATTACATGAGACTGTAAGAAATACATTGTGTCAATATTGTGGTTGGTGTAGAAAACAACATAGAGGGTTACCGAGTACACATAAACTTGATGGAATAAAAATGTTAGACACATCATCACTTAAATCGAAATAATTAGAAAGTTCAGAATCGAAAACAAGTAACAGATCATGTAAAATTTGAATCTCAGCATAGTTAAGATCGAAATACTCAATTTTTGCATGCTCGATTGCATGCAAACGATTAAGTTGACGTTACATCTGATCATTTTCACGTTCAAGCCTTGATATGATCTCGTTATGGTTGGTAGAGTTTTGTGGATCATATATATCAGCCGAACGTGCATTCAGTACCAATAATCCATGTCAACGACAATATACTTCAAGCTCACAACGTTTGTCATATAATTGTCGCCATCTTGGTGTGGGTTCGATACGAACACTCGGAGGTTGATAGTCGGTCGCATGCCTAACAAATATGTGTCCAACTTGATCGAATGAGTGATAAGGGTCGATGAGCTCATTACAGAACTCATGCTTTTGTCCATACCAAGTTACACTTGTAGAATCTGTGTTGGATTCAATTGAACGAACTACGTTTGACAATGTTGCTCGGCTAGTCGAGGGTTGACGTTCGTTGGCTGAAGATGAACTTTGTTGTTCATTGCGTGATGAAGAACCTTGGGTGGTTTGACTGGATTGTCTATTAGATGTGCGCCTAGACATTTTTTGGGTTATGATGTACACAATCAATAAAGATGGTTTATGTAGACACGAAATGTAATTATATATAAATTTGATAGGACAATTATTGCGTACGACTAACATGACTTAACACTGATAAAGTAATGATACAACTTCGCAGTGATAAAACAATGACATAACAATTGAATGACAAAAGGACTGACCTGACTTGACACTAGACTGACTACACTGATAAATCAATGATTTGACTTTACAGTGATAAAGTAATGATATAACAATTCAATTACATAGGATTGACATGACTTCATACTACACTGATTATATTGGGTTTCAATCTCAGAAATGAATAATGATTACCACTATTCAATATATGACATTGAAAAAAACAATTGCACACTTACTACATTAAGCTTCACCAGACATATAATAATCTGACAGGTATTGTGCATTAGACAATATATTATTTTGCTCAACTAGTGTCAACTCTCGTCCATATGCAATTTCCACCATGTCTTTTACTTGTTGGAGCATATAATAGCGACAGCTACGCATCGACATTCTATTATTCTTCATTCGAACATGTTTTACTGCTAATTCGTAATCCTTTCTATTCCGATGTTGCATTGTTAGTGATCGTCTACGAGGCACTCGTATGCCAAGTTCTCTTAGTTGTGTGAATAATTCGTCTGATTCTTTAGCACAAAAAGCTCACTCTCGTCGTACTCCTGCATAATACTCTTTTGGATCAGAAAATTTCTCATTCTTGAAATCATCGTTTCACTCTTGTAACAATCAAACCCATTCACGACTGCGATTGTTAAATCTCGCAGAGAAATTTGATGTAGACATAATTTTGTATTTGTCATATCAACCACAAATAAGGTGTTTAAATAGTAGTGTCTAAACCCTAGTTTGCTAGACAGGTCACATCAGTGAATTGTAAGACAATGTAGTCATGAGAGACCATTTGAGGTTTAGTTATGCATCAGACTTGTGTAAGGTCATTTCACTATTTGACATTATCAAATGTGTTGTCACTTCAGCACATGGTCTGAAGAAACCCATTTAGGGTTTAGTCACTTCAGCACATAGTATGTTGAAACTCATTCAGATTTTTGGTCACTTTCCCACATGGTCTGCTGAAACCCATTCAGGGTTTAGTCACTTCAGCACATTGTATGCTAAAACCCATTCAGAGTTTAGTCACTTCAATTCATGACATTAAGTAATCACGAGTAGTCACTTTTTATTCTTCAGCCTTATCAAAGAGTAGTTATTTGTCAATTCAATACATTGTTTATATTGATATGCTCAATAATTGGGAGATATGTGTATTCATTACAATACATGGTTGATCAACAATTGCAAGATTTTGTCATTTTATCAGCAAATTCATTGATTCAGTAGGTTGTCAATTCATGGGTAATAAAAAAATAATTAGTGTATTGTCAAGTCATGACAGTCATTTCTTAGTAAATTGATATGTCCATAGTGGGTGCTGGTGTTAGTGTGGACGCAACTGGAGTTGGTGTCGGGGTGGATGCCGGAGTTGGTGTGGGTGTGGATGCCGAGGTCGATGTGGGTGCAGGTGCCGTTGTCGGCGTCGGTGCAGGTGCATGTGTAGGTGTTGCTGTCGGTGTCGACGCAAGTGCAGGTGTAGGAGCCGGTGTCGGTGCCGGTGCTTATACATGTGCCGACGTGGGTACTGGTGGCGATGGACGGCCTACTGATGACAGTACAAATGTTGAAGACAATGGTGAAACTAAAGGAGTAGTCCAATCACTAGTAGGAAGAGGTAGTTGCGCAGATGTAGACGGAACATCAGCTGCCAAGACTGAAACATTGATAAGTCGTCGCTGTTCACGGATGGATGTCAAACATGAGGAGCTCATATATGTGATACACCCAATGGTATCCATGCAAAGTGTCAAGCCTGAGCTGCCCTCATATATAGCACGTGCAATGTGATATATTCGTTTAAGCGTCTCTTCCTCCAAAAACATCACAATATATTATTAATTGTAGTAAATGATTAATAATATTTTTTCTTTACGTATCAATAGTAAACCATTTAGCAACATATTACCAGCAGCTCCATGATGCTCCCAACTGGCTGAAAATCGACAGTAGGCCTAGCGATGGATGGACCGACAAGCCGCCAAGTAATGCGACGATACCATTGTATGTATACGTTGGTCAGATCTATCAGTGCAGTTCTCAGGTCTCCGATAACAATGGTATCTCTACGATGTGCCCACATCTTCGTGTAGACTTGATGAACTACAGTCCAATTCCGACCAGATCTACCTCGACGGTTAACAACATGCAAGACACTGCTGGTATCGCATGACAGTGATATGCGCTAAATAAGGTCAAACTGTCGAGTAACTCGATCCAAAAATGCCACTCTATGACATCGAAGCAAATTAATGGCGCACGTGTGCGCCAAATATCTTTCTCATTAAGGCAAATCTGGCAGGCAACCGAGTACCTCAGCAGTATACAACTCTCATATCATCTGCAATACAAATTGTGAGTACTTATTAATAAATGTAAAAATATTTTTAAAAAAATTGGACAAAATTTCTTTTATAAATTGGATATTTCCAAATTTTTTTAACCTGTATACAACACACCCAACTCAATGACAGACATAAAAGTAATATAAATAAACATCCCACCATTCACTAATTTCACATGTAAATCCAATACAATCAACCCAACACACAATAACAAACTTTAACAACGAACATCCGAGTAAGTAAGATATGATCAAGCTTATATACCTGATCATATCGCATCTAGTCCAGCTGGTCCCGATAGTGCCGTAATACATGGGTAAAAGAGTGGTGCTCCGAAAATATTACATTTCATCTATACATTTTAACAAATTTAAAAATACATAATAATACATAAAATATCTATTAGAGTGCATTGTATCTTTATTACGCACCTGCAACCAAGGGGACCATCATGTCCTATGTGCACATCAACGTCATATGCATCGCCCACATCTACACCGACTCCATCTACTACTGCATCAGCCCCATCGTGTGCAGGCGGAACATCCTCTTGCCCATGAAATGCAGCTGCACCATGGGTTACATGCTGTCGTGGTAGCATACACTGTGGAACAATGTGTACCAGACGCTTCCATGCCCACAACTACATACACAATACGTTGAATTTATATATATACAATTACAAGAACATATATAAGCACAATGAAGAATGCAAGAAATTACCTGAATCAAAATAAGTGGACCGCTAATATCCTTCGTGTCCCGCTTAGTAGCGAGACACATCTCCCGGTACAACCATGAAAAGGTGGCACTGTCCCAACTAAAAGTGTCGACCACATCTAGGTCCGCGAGCAATGGTAGAAACATAAGCTTCACCCTACTCAACGACTTGTCCCCGAACAAACCCCCCCCCCCCCCCCCCCCAATCAACAATAACATGTATGATCGGGGGTAACATGCTACAAAATGCTCAGTCGCATCAACTAGAATCCCGTGGACCAAATGCTTGGACAGTGCACTAAATCGTAGTGTGAACTTATTGATCACTCCATCTGCTAGTGTAAATCCGAGCAACTCGATGCACATGAGATTCCATTACTGCACATCGCGCATGGTGTCCACACCACATACAGAAATCCCATTAACAGACAGACCAAGTAATACAACTGTATCCTGAAGTGTGATGGTGACCTCACCAATTGTCAAATGAAATATGTGTCTCAAAGCACCATCGCTCTACAAGTGCAGTAATAAGATGCCAGTCCAACTAAATGTACCTAAGGCGATATGCCCCATAAAATTTAACTGTGCGTAGATGCTGAATAACCTGCTCGTCAGTGATGGTAACTCGACTAAATAGAGCCTCTGATCGTCTAAAATGTAACGGGGGTAGCTCAATGCCCTCCCAAATAGCAGTCGTGCGATGGTCACGCTGTAATGATAGTACGGATACATCATCAGAACCTGGACGTAGTAATGAACGAGAATCATGATTCATGTCTATAACCTACATCATCATACAATATACAAACATGAGTTAACATTTATAAATGACATCGTTAATATTTATATGTACCAACGTTAATACATCCTACACAAACATTTTGGTTACATAAAAAATTATCATATGATGAATAATGCGTTCGAACAACAAATAACGCAATACAACTTACACACAATATTAGAGTGCATTGTTAATACATAAATAACATCACAACGTACAAAGTTTGGAATTCACTTATATATTACATAACACAATAAGTCAAAGTTAAATAACAATATCGATATAACATATCTATAGTGGATGACCAATTGCAGAAGCTGATTGATTCTTTGCTGGACATGTTCAGCAATCGTGCTCTGCTTGCAAACAAATACTGCAGTGGTTTATTCTACGCCCTTCTCTCGAAAAATCCATTTCATTGCGCATGCGTGATGTCTGTGGACGTCCTCTAATGTCTCGACGCAACGACTTATCAGGGCATAATGTAGGGTCATTGGTATCATCCCAATAATCTTGGTAGTGCAGAGGATAAAGTTTAGGTGCCCAAGTTGACTCAAGTGTCTGGATGCTGAATACTGG